>CM042219.1:16350803-18810803 GCA_023566465.1 Cottus gobio
ATGATTTCATTGTTCTATGCACTGACCTCAGGGTTCTATGATTTCATTGTTCTATGCACTGACCTCAGGGTTCTATGCTCTGACCTCAGGGTTCTATGATTTCATTGTTCTATGCTACTTTTCAATTATCTATCGGTTTTCGGCCCAGGGACAACAGCGTCTGGGTCCGCCGGTTAGTTTTTGATCCCACGGCGATTACAGTTTATAGTCTGAAGCTTTTAAACTAGGATGCAAAATAGTAGTTTTACCTGTTATTGCTGATGTATTATGGAGCACTGCTGTGTATTATGTAGCACAAAATACACAAAGTTGTTGCTAATCATTGACACAGGAAAAGGCTGACCCAAATACATCAACAGCTTAGACCGCTGGCATGGTAATTCACATCCAAATCATTATTCAAATGCACGTGGGGTTATTTTTGTGCTGCCTTGTGTCCGGGTCCTGCTCCCTCTGTCATGGTTCATCTCACAATAATGCCCAGCTCCGTGTACATTACCCCTGCCGCATACCGCTCTTTGTTGTGTGTAGAGGAAGAGTGTGTATGTGGTGTACTGGAGAAGATATTATATTTTAGGCCGATATGTTGGCGACAGTTTTTACGGGCTGTCGTTGCAATTTATTCTATGAGATTATCGCACATTTTGAAGTCTTACTTGTTTCAATCAAAATCCAGCATTAGTCAGTATATAATGACAGCAAGTTTTATGAAAGTATGACAGCGTGTGTTTTCATTGTATTCTCCTCCATCCCAACGCTGTTTTAATGCACAGTTCTACTAGGGTTCAAGCCTGATGGCTGCAATCAGATGCTCTGCACGATAAAGTGAACGTCAGTGTTTTTTTTTTTTTTTTTTTTTTTACTCAGCCGCAACCTGTCATGAGAGAAAAAACATGATCCGTTTCTCGAACTGACTGTTAGAGTGAAGGATGAGAAGCAACTGCCACTTGTAAAAAAAAAAAAAAGGAAGTTCTCTCACTTTTTCTCTGTATGAGTGTTTGTGTGGGTGCACTTAAGCGTGCATTATGTGAGAGATACAGTTACAGCTGTAAAGCCGACATGGCCGGAGCTGAGAACCACTTTCACTTTCTCCGAGCTAAACTAGAGCCAGTGACAGTGCATTGTTGCGGAGGAAATTTGCCAGCCAGCCAATTTATTGAGGATTTGAAAAAATAATCAGGTTCATTGTGATACTCTGGCGGGGTAGAATAGAGTTTCCCATTAATTATCAAGACGGTGTTGGGCTATTTAACAGGAAACACTACGTGTGAACTCTCTGCCATGTATGAGATGATGTTAAGGTTGGTTTCTTTCTTACCTCTCCATCTGGCTGAACAATGCCAGTGGAGCGTCTCTCCCTCCTCCCTCTCCTCCTGTCCTTCACTCCTAGACGCTTCTCTCCATCCGGCTCATCCTGGTTCACCAGGTCTGTATCTGAAACACATCGAGGTTGACAAAGAATATTCCTAAAGGACATTTGGTTGAGTCAAGAATCCATCTAAGCACGTCCCATTTCAGTGTAAAGAAAAGAAAGAATAATGAACAACATGTAAGAACATGTAGAACACAAAAGGTGCTTGACAGATGCGTCACTGGAGCTCAGTTAGGGATTAATCTATTTAATCAGGTAGATCCGTTTCCAAATGTAACTTTCTGTGAAACTGGAAGTTGTATCACCTTTGACCTCAGTTTCTACTTCAGATCTCTGTAAGTTAAGAGTAGTGAAACAAGAAAATGCTCCGTTTGGTTTCGTAAACAAATGTTTCACTGGGTTATCTTTAAAAAACTGACCTGATGTATTTTACTGATGCAACAGGCTGATTCATGTAAACATGGTGCCTCCATGATATATCAGACAAGGAAATGCTCAGTTCACCATTAAAAGAAAATAAAGCATTGAGTGTTGGAAAGGGTGACCAAAACATAAAGAGGAAGACATACACAACTCACCACAATATGAATATATGGTCCCCACCCTGACAGATAAACCACACCTAACCCTCCACACCATAGCAGCCCGTAACGCCAATATGAGGAAACCTCAATATTTCAAAACTATCCGGAAGAGCACTCCACCCATAACAGCATGTTTATTTTAGGCAGTCTAGTATTACAGTAACTTGAAGTAACACTAGCGTTTCATCCCCACTCACCCCTTTCAGCAGCCGTGACAGTAACAATTGGGCTGACAGGCTGGATGTTACGTGAAGGTGGATCTGCAGCTTTAGGCACAGTCTTCTCTGCTTCTTTCAGGTCTGTCAGAGTCACGCCCTGCCAGCACAGAGCAAAACAACATCACTCAGAGGCTTTAAATTACACTCAGAACTGAACAGTTTCTTGTGGAAAATACACTGTCTCAAGAATAAAAAATATGCAAAAACATTCAAAAACTTACAGTCGCACAAGTCCTGGACTAATAAAGTTAACCACAGCATTGTCTTTTCAATTAAACTTTTTGTTTATTCGATCATGCCAGGACGCATTAACTGTCTGTAGGGATGACGTCATCCCTACAGACAGTTAATGCGTCGACTAAGATCTCTTTAGTTTAGGGTCTTTATCGACTTTCTAATAATAATTAATTTAATTTATCGACTTTATGCTTTTTTCATGCTGAATGAATTGAGTTCACAAAACAAATTAACACATCTCTGGTAAACACAAGATTTAAAGTGGTGCCTTTGTTCAAGTCTTTGTTGAGAAACTCAGTTTTACAGATAGGATGATTATATCGACTGATAAATTAGTCGAAGTGTTAGTGAACTTGGAATTACTTTGATCAAGAATAGCAATACAAATCTGTACGCTCCGTGGTCAGATCTTGCTCACATTGGGATCCAACCAGCCAGACCACATGCCAAGGTGGCTTGGATCTAAGGGAGGTGTGAACAGTATGTGGAAAAGCTGAGACAGGCTGTCTGAGTTGCGTTAAGTTAATGTTAATGGAAAAAAAAAAAAACATTTGCGAATTTTATTGCCTCAAAATTAAAGAGGGGCTTTTATTGTGAAGAATTTCTTGGACATGAAATGTGTTTATCACTAAAGTAGAGGCTATTCTTTAATAAAACAGGTCAACTCATACTACAGAAGATTGAGCAGCAACATGACTTAACATGGACATAGAAAGGTATGTATGTATATGTGTGTATATATATATATATATATACTATATTTGTTTTTAATTTAGCTTCAGGATTTGTTTGCAGCAAGATATTATTGAACTTGACCTGCTGTAGTTATCACTGCTTTTTTCTGAGATTGAAATACAAAAATTGCCTATACCAATTTTTGTTTTGCACACAATAAAACATGATTAGTACCTGTGTGGAGCGACGAGACCGCCGCATAAGCCGAGAGCGAGCTTTCCTCTGAGACTCAGACTCTTCATCTCTGACTGGTGCCTGGTACCTAAACACAGCAACAAAAACAAATTATATGTTAAGAACTATTACATACATTTTAATCATGATTATGTACCATTTATCTGTATGGTGTTTAAAATCAAAGATCTGTTTTTTTGGACAGCTTTTAAATTATTAAATACCAAAGTTCCTGTTCAAAACACTGTTGTTTCTTACTTGCGCCTGTCAGTGCTGGGGGTGTTGGGGCTCTCAGCCGCAGCATCCCTCGTCTGAGGGGTTGGTTGGACTATGGCAGTGCGGTTTGCCTTGTCCTGCTCATGCTCCTCCTCACTTTTCTCCTCTGGTGTCTAAAGACACAAGAAGAAAGTCCATTGGTTGAACTGTAATCAACTATCCCCCAATTCAACGTTTGATTCATGGCCCCAATGTCAGCATAATGTTCAAAATGATTGAATTATATGTTCTTCCCCATTTGTATAGCTAGTACATTTGACATACCACATTGTCTTTTTTTCTGATTTCCTTCATATTCATAATATTGTTCTTAATCATTATTTGTTCTTTAAAGCATGTTTTCCTTTAATAGAAAACTACTGAATGAACAATTGAACAACAGTGAGTCAATATTTAGTGTAAAACTGTAGCAAAATCCCAATCCAAACAATATTTCTTTCTTCAAATTGCCATGCAAATTTAAGGATTTTCTTTTTTTGTCAGTTTTTTTCATCAACTGCACTGGAGCAAATTTAAAAGGCTTTTTAAAATAGTATTTATATATATATAGTTGTTTTGTAGAACACAACTTTATTATTTACAATTTCTAGGCTGTGCAGAGAATGTTTTGTCAATATTAACGATGAGAGCAGAAATGGGCGAGGATCTAAAATCACCAAGAGCACACATTGAAAAAAGTAAAAACTATATATCACATTTTATCTTTTCCATGATGTACTTCTTATAAAATACTTGTCTGACGTGCACGCTGATTTGTACCTTGTCAGCAGGGCTAGCTGGGGATGTGGTCACACTCTCTGGACTGGACACGGTGGAGCTTTCTGGAAAAAGAGAACCAGCATCTTTTGGAATTAGCACGATCACAGGCATTTACAGAGTATGTAATACTTCTACACAGCAACACAGCAGCAGGCTTACCAGGGCTGCTCTCTTTCTCCTCACTCAGCTCCAGGCTTCCAGAAACACCCCTTTCTTTAGACTGGTCCTGCACATTCATCTTCTCTTTACTACTCATCCTGCACACTGAGCTCCTTGAAGACATAAAATGGGGACAAATGTTGTCGCTGAGGAACCTTATTGGGTGACAGTGCTCTTCAGACCTCTCGTATTGATTTCATGGCAATGTTTGTCTTACTGTGTGTCTCACTGCAAGTAGGTATTATAACTTATCTTATTATTATGTAACAAATAATATATTTAGGTATCACTGGCATGTATATTTATTTTTGGTTTACACTTAATATCTGTCAGGGAAACCTGTTTTTCTGTGTTCACAGGAAGAAACAATGAAACGTTTTAATTGGGAAACATTTAATTCAGAATAAGTTACAGACACAAACCTCCGCCGTTTGTTTGGTGCGTTTGCAGTGATGGAGCCTGGTTGGTTTTGCCTGTCCAATATGGACTGTGGAGAGAGAGAGAGAGACAGCTGTCAGTGCTTTTTTTATTTTTATTTTATCACAGAGTAAATGCATGTAATACCAGGTAAAGACAAACTCTCTTACATTTGCTTGTTTCTGTGATAACTCCTCCAGGAGCTCCTCCGTGCTTTCATCAGCTACATCAAATGGTGTCTGACCCTACAAAGTGCAAAACAACATGACAAAAAATGTAAATAAAAAAAAAAAACTCAACATAGAAGAATGATGTAATACAAAAAGTTTTCATAAATATTTTGAGCCATACCGCATTACTGCGAGCCTCCATATTGCACAGCTGATCAGCAAGGATGCGACAGGCCTCCCCCTGACCCCAGTGTGATGCAGCATGGAGAGGCGTCCAGCCATCAAAGTCCATAGCTGACACATCTAGCCCACACTGACACAGTATCCTACACACAACAGCAAGGTGACAGCAGCAGACTGCATGATACACTACAAGACAGAATATAGACTTCATGAAGAAGAAAATAACATTTCTAAGTTCAAATTTGATATATATCCTCTAAGAAAACATTAGGAAAGGCTTACTTGAGAGCCTCTAGATAGCCTTTGGCTGCAGCCACATGCAGTGGGGTGGCCCCGGTCCTGTGGTTTCTTACATCCGCAGGTAGGCCCTCAGTCAGCCAGGTTCGGGCATCTGTCATTATCTGTTCCTCCTCCAGCCGCTTGGCTGCATCCAAGTCCACACCTGGACACAGACAGAAAATGTCAAATATGTGTCTTCTTCTTCTTCCTTGAATGTGAAAAACGTACATGACAATAAACTGTTCTGATATTGGCCACAAAAAACGGACATTTAGGGCTGTTGTTAATGGGGCAGCATACATTAGATTAAGCACAAACAAATGATGCAGCATCCTTTTAAAAATGGGTGCATAGCTGTCAAAGGACAGCACTCACCCTGTCTCAGAGTGTAACTTTGAAGGAGGGACTCAGTGGTCTCATCGAGAGCAATGTCCATTGGAACGTCACCATCACAGTTCACAGCAGAGACAGACGCACCATGCTGCAAAAGAAAACTGTCGGAAAAAACATGGACAGAGTGAGAAACCATTTAACTGCAGAAACATGTGTAAAGTCTACACAAAGACAACCAAATATAGATAGACATAGCTAATTCTATCACATTACCTAAAAGCCATTATTCATAGAACAAGAGACTGTAGGAAAAAATGGTGAATCAACTGCTAAATAATTTGAGCTGCATGCATTTGTGTGCCAGGCCAGCCCACTCATGCTTCAGCCGACTGCCAAACAGGAAAACAATGTTAGTATTGTTCAATACACAAATACTCTGGCACCCCCGCTGCATTCTGACGTCTCCAAAGTGTCAACAGGTACTGTATCACACAGCTGTATCATACGCTACTGTAGTTGGCTAACTATAGAGACATATACTACTTACTCTGCAATGTCACGGTAACCGCAGGAGGCAGCAACATGCAGCGGTGTCCATCCCTCGCTGTCAACCTGGTTCACGTTGGCACCATGATCCAAAAGGAAGGACACTATCTCCATGCTGCCATCTATGCAGGACTGTGTAGAAGAGAGGAAAACAAAAAGTAAAAAAATAATGCAATTATAAATATTTCTAATTCATCTCAGCATCAACCAATACTATTGACTAAACCCTAGGAGGAGAAACTGCCTCACCTGGTGGAGAGCAGTTATTCCATCGGCATTGGAACAATTGATAATGTCTGCCGCATCCTCCCCCTTCCTTGTTTTGGCTTCTTTGGCCTCCTTCAGCATCAACTCGGCCTCTTCTGTGTCTCCGCTGGCACAGGCGGCAAGGAACTCTGCAGCCCTGTCAAATCTCACGCTTTTCCTAAACACAGAGGATACAGTCAGCTAGATGACCTCTCGTTAGCAGTTTTGCTAATTTAAAGAAGAAACATGCCTTGTAGCACTAGTGAGTTTCATACAGGGACTAAACAAAAAAGAAACACCGTACAACACAGTTGCAGTAGCTTTGGGGAAAAAGTAAATGTGATTTGATAAGACAGGTTTAAATACAGGTTGAGGCTTTATTCCTGTCCACAAATCCAGTGAAAATACTTAAGCCAACCATGCATTTTCCAATCTCTTAATATTTTCAGACATCCCAACTCCATCAGTGGATCTTTACAGCCCCAAGGCCAGTTGCACTGGAGACATATATACAAAGTCTATTTTTTTAAAAGGGCTAAATAATTCCCTAAAACATTTTGCAAACAAAACTCAAACAAAAAGTAAAATGTGTATTTCTTGTGGACCTTTGCCAATTGTGAATTTTGGTGCACTAGTGAATATTTAAAGCTGCAGTTTTATGTGGAATCCATTCAAAGTAACCACAGTAGCCTAGTTTAAGTTATTGAAGGACCATGTCACCTTATGAAACAGTGGGGCCCCCTAACAATTCAGGTCTTCTAATGTCAGTCCCAAAAATGTCATTTTGAGAAAAGTGGCTAAGCAACACGGAGCTGGACAAGCAGACCCTCACCAGGACTGACTCTCAAGAATTGGTAGCTAGCTAGTTAACACAAACACATTATGGCCACTGGTCATTGACAGTTGTGTAATTGTTTTTTTAGCTGAAGGGGGCTAGAATAATGTACGTAAAGACATATAGCTCGTGTTATTTTGTCCAAGCCAAAGCACAGCCTTCCTCCTTCTAGCAGGTATATAGATGGTAAGCTAAGCTAGCTGGATGTTAGCCGCTGGCCGTTATTGTAAAACGTTTCGACGAGACGTTTCCTCACCGTCGTTTTAGGAGGGGACTGGTTTCATCTATGCCTACACACACTGGCTGGTCCCGAGGCGGGTTGCTAAACTGGGCCTCCGGCTCCCCTGCTCCGTTCTCGGCATCGCCCCGCCACCTCCGCCTGGGCACGGCCGACGCTTTGTTGGTGCATGAGCCGGCCCAGCGCTGCAGCTGATCCCGCCGCTTGGTCCTCGCCGAGTCCCCCATTATTTATCCGAAGAGGAGGACTGTGTTTTTAAAAATAAAACATTCACTGGTAGGGATCGACACACCCTCCATGTGTATACTTCCTGGTTCTTGCTCTCTAGCTATGGATGTGGAGGAAGCGTCGGCTCGTGTTCGTTGGCGTCGGGAGCGCGCAAAGCTGCTCAGGCATGTCGTCTGTCTGACGTCACCGCCACTGTTCTTCAGCACAGACTGTGTATTGAGTAGACAACATAGTGATAGGAGAAGTAGACAATAAACTGTGTATGAAGTAGACCTTAGACTGATTTTAGGACGGATTAGAGCATAGACTGTATATGGTCTTCATGCCCTGTGAATAGGGGAGAGGGGGAATGTGGTAACACTCCATGTCTGGGAATTGTGCACATGATAATGCACACAGTTAACATTGTGATTCTTGTCAGACTCGGGTCAGTTTTATTTTGAAATAATATCCACAATAAGAGTATCCAAAGCAAATCAATAACAAGACAATAGGAGCCACTACTACAACGTTTTACCGCTTCATAAATGGTGTTCTGTTGTTCTGATTCTTGTTTGTACTCATGGTGGAATGCACTTATTGTAAGTCGCTTTGGATAAAAGCGTCAGCTAAATGAAATGTAATGTAATGATGACCTTATAGAAAGTGGGACTGAACTACTAAGGATCATACTGTTTGATGGAAAGCCTTAAGCTGTGAGGATATTGAGCAAGTTCCTCCTGTCTGCTTCCCCATATGGAGACAGATATGGAGGGCCATTTATTGAGCATACATAAACCACATAACCTGTACACAATTTAGAAGTTGAAATATGCAACCTTTTGCCTTAAGGCAGTGAGGGATGTGCAAGTCCTCCCACTTTGCTGGACATGTCTCCATCCAGCACCGCTCATCCTCATGGACTGTCTACCTTGCAGTGGCAGCTAGCCTGAGGCTGGGATAACCAGCATTCATAAAGCCACCATAGGGATTTAAAAACAAGCAGTCTGTCTCATTAAAAGCAATGTAGTTGTTAATATTTGGTACAGGGTGAGTTGTTTTTATTGCTTTATAATGTGGTTGGTGTTGTAATAACCTCCCTCTGCATACCGATAGCACACAGCTGCTGATCACCACATCCTTGGAGCACACAATGAGAGCAACAGGTGCCCTACAATAATCATGGTGAAAAGCCTTTAGTTTAGAAAGTTTTAGAAAAGAGGCAGATAAAGATTTGTGTGCCACAGACAAAAACAATGTGTGCATGATGCAGCCAATGTATTATATATCCCTAATACAAAAGAGTTGCATATTGTAGATTTCCATTCACCTGTGGATTAGCAGGCCAACAGCAGGTTATGCACATATGTTGCTCAGCTGCATTGACTTACAACTTGAATTTACCAATTTTCCAATTCTGACCTCTGAATCAGCGTTGATTTAAACAATCAATATTAAGCCCTAACTCTTCGATAGCTTGTAAACAGTCCAACACAAACACAGGGTCAAATTCCATGTCACTTTTTCCCTGTGGCTCTTTGTGCTCAGTACTACGGTCTGTGACCAACAGAAATCAGAGAGCCATTGCTGGAAGTAAGTAATATCTTGTTTGCATTTATTTGTGCCATTCCAATCTTGGACCGGTGAAATCTATGAACTAGTGCATGTGTGACAGAATATTCTGTGATTGTAATAATAACAAATGTTAACTTCGGAGGTCAGTGCATACAGCACTGACCTCCGAAGTTAACATTTGTAAATGCAGGTTAGACTGAATAAGTGATAATAAAAAAAAGCATACATAGGTATACTGTGCAGATTCTTGATAAATTATAGGAAACAGTTCCATAAAGTGTTTTAGTAAGCCTCCAGAGCTTCACGCCTCTACTGGAGGAATGAACAGCATTCTTCCTGAAGATTTTCCCTCATTTGTTGTTTTGATGGTGGTGAAAACACAGAGCTCTCTGTCTAACAAATCGCTCTAAAATCTCCTATGGGTGTTCCATTGGGTGGCCTGGTGACTGTGAAGGCCGCAGCCTATGATTCCCATCATTTGTGCCCTATATGGAGGCATCTGTATTTGTTATGTTTGTCCACCTTTTTTTGTCAGTACAGTTTAACACAAAAGAGGATTTTGGTGGGTGGGGTGCTGAGAAACTGATCTGTTAATTGTAGTCTCAACATATAGGCTTCTTTTTTTTTTTTTTACTCATGATACTCTATAATAAATAACCTCTATGATGTTTTTTGTTGCTGCCACTTAAGTCTGTCAGGGTGTAATATCTGCTTTGCTGTTCCTACAGTTGTTGCTTTGCTACAACCCCTCCACTGTCATTCTCTTATGGAAACAGTGAGAGGAACAATACAAATGTATCATTAAACTTTAAAAGTGTCCTCCGTAGCACATATCCCAGGATTTTCTGAATTCCACAGTTTTTGTGAGACAAGAAAGCCCATTGTGAGTTATTTCACTTCACTATCTGATGATCAGTTTCCTCTTTCATGTAAAATTGAACAACAAGTTACAAGTTTCCTCCATTTACACGTTTCAGAATGACTCAACCCTCACACCAAGCAGCGCACGCCATCCCACCTCACACTCTGACTCGGCTTGCACGAGAGTGGCTGGCAGAGGACACACCAAACTTTGACCCGGCAGGAGTGTGTGTGGGGTCACAGGAGGTTGAGGCCCGGTTGCTGTGTAAAACACCAAACAGTGTCCTGGCAGGGAGCCCCTTCTTCACAGCAGTGTTCACTGAGGTCGGCTGCACCGTGGACTGGTTTCATGAGGAGGGAGCTGAGATTGGTCGGTATTACACATTGTCTTCCAATGCACTGAGATAAAAGGTCCTCAGGAGTACTCCCTGCAAGACCTGAATCAGCAGATAGTCAGCTCTAACCCCCTTTTTGTATCGTGCATTTGTGTTGTCTGCCCATTCCAGTTTATTATTCAGGTGAACACTCAGGTATCTGTAAGATATCAACGTCCATTCTCTGGTACAGGAGGAGAGTGTTTACGACGGCAAAAGTCCACCAACATGTAACACCCTGTTAGTTCAATGTGTATGTGTGTCTCCTGATTGTTCATTCCCTTCACCTGTCCTCAGTCACTCCACTGCTTCCAGTGTGTGTCTTTCCTGATTGTTCATGCTCAACACCTGTGTTTCCCCTCGCATATATATATACTCCCCTGCTGTACCCTGCCAGATTGTCTTTGTATACCCTTGTGGCAGCAGCCTATAAACGCCTGGTGTAGTTCTCTGTATTCCCTCTCATCCCCGTCTGTGATGAGGCTGACGATTGTAGAGTCGTCAGAGAACATTTGCAGGTGGCAGTTCAGACCAGTTAACTCAGCTAGAGAAAACAGTGTGCTTTTAGAGTATGAGGAAATTAAACTTCTGTCATCCGGGGGATTTACCGAGCAGAGTTCAACCAAAGATGCTACTGAGCTGCATTATGGAACAGTGTGTCGACTAAAAAGTCAGGATCTCTCAGTTTTGAATATTCTATTAAAAAATCTGTCTCTTGTGGGTCTCCCAACTGAATGACTGTGCAACACAAAATAGTTGGAGTGGCCTTTAATCCTGTTCCTATCATTGGTGGTTGTTCTCTTTACTGCAGCATAAACAAGCTGATACAAAACATTTGAAAAGCTTTCTACTCATTTCCTGGGGAAAAAATAAAAGCTTTCTACTCATTTCCTGGGGAAAAAATAACCTGGACTGCGCCTTGTTATAAAGCAATAGTAAAAACAATGTACACATAGTATTTCATATGAACCCCCAAGCTATTTGTAAGAGCCGTAGAAACGATTTCAACCTGCCGACTCAAGATGCGTCTCGTTCCTTTTTCAAAGGTCAGTGACTAGCTCCATCTTGGTTTCAGGAAATGTACATTACTTAAAATCAATTAGCATTAAGTTGCAGCATGACTCTCTGCGTGTCTGGCGTACATCTCTCAGTGAGTCTCTGCACACTATCTGAAGCTCAACCTTACTCCGTACCCTGCATTGGTTACCAGTGGCTGATAGAATCCGATGGTTATGGTCTTTGTCTCATCCAACAGGTCCAGATGCCATTACGCTGACTGCTGTGGTGAGAGGCCCAGCAAGGTGCCTTCTCCTCGGGGAAAGGCCAGCTCTCAACTGCCTGGCTCGGGCCTCAGGGATCACCACACGCTGTTCTCAGCTCCAGGCAATGGCAACAGCAAGAGGCTGGCATGGAGAAGTAGCTGGCACACGCAAAACCACCCCAGGCTTCCGTCTGGTGGAAAAGTATGCCATGCTGGTTGGCGGTGTGTCCATGCATAGACAGGACCTGAGTGGAATGGTGATGCTGAAGGACAACCACGTCTGGGCATCAGGAAGTATCACACAGGTGGGCGGCTGCACCACAGATCGGGCAATGGCTCATATAATGTTTGTTCTCACAGCTCATTGGAAAATTAAACACCACAAACCTCTACATATTATTAAGCATGTTCAAAAGACAAAAATGGGTCACAATATATATTTAATTAGAAAAGCAAGAAAATACATTATTTCTAAATGTATTGAAAATTTTGACAAAACTTTAAAAAAGTAGAAATATATATTTTTTAGATTATATATTCCTTTATTAGTCCCGCAGTGGGGAAACTACCCCTCTTTTGTATAGCATTACAATATTTTACTTTTAAAGTTATCTATTTAAATGTATCAGACATTCACAACCCTAAAACCATAATACAAACTACATTTAAGTTGCTCCCATTCAGTGGTCAAATGTGCATCTGAAATCTAGAAATTGTATTCAGAATAGGTTTCCTATGTTTATAAAAGTATAATCTTTCTTTACCTCTATAGATTTTCAAATAACATTTTTGTTGTTTCTCTAGGCTGTGAAAGCTGCCCGGTCGGTGTCTGGCTTCAGCAGTAAGATTGAGGTGGAGTGTCGCTCTGCAGAGGAGGGCAGAGAGGCCGCTGGAGCTGGAGCAGATATTGTTATGCTGGACAACTTTCAACCTCAGGTAAAGAATATAAAAATAACACAATAACGCCCCGGTCACTTCTTTTAATTGCATGGTTTAAACCCTGCCACTGAACCACTAGATGAGACAATACATCCCTCCTCCACATGTCTCTCACCATAGGAGCTCCATGTTGCAGCTCATGCCCTGAAGGAGGAGTTCCCAACACTGCTGATCGAGGCCAGTGGAGGAGTGACTCCAGAGAACTTGGATATGCATTTATCCCCACATGTGGACATCATTTCTCTGGGCTGCATAACACAGGGATGCCCAGTTGTGGACTTTTCTCTCAAGGTCCAAAAGCCTGTTGTTAAGTCATGACTGCAAGAATGAAGAACCCCACAAAAACAATGTACACAGTGGCCCACTGACTGAATGAGAATATGTGTGAATTATTGTTCTAAGAAATAGAGAGAACATTTTAGTGTGTGCAGTTAATTTCTTCCAAGAACAGCTATGGTTACAGTTACCTTCTGTTTCTAAAGTGTGAGAAACAATTCACATCCTGTTGACTCACTGTGTCGTCAGTCATTTCATAAGAATAAAATTAAAATGGAAACAAGCTTGTACTTGCTTCTCTACACAAGATAAAATTAATCAGCAGAGATATCAAAGACATACAGAATAATTGGACAATTAAGGAAATTAAGATGATATTATAGGTTAGCAGGCAACCTATAATTTATAGCCAAACATTTTTCTCCTCAATTGAATTATTTTTTAATAGTGGTCTGTAGCCACGCATATACATTTGTTTTAGTTTTCCAGGTTTTGAGTTTTAACATCTTCTGCCACCCCACACACAATGGAGAGGAGTGGTGTAAACATCATAGAAAATGCAACAGCAACATTTATTTCCAGAAAATATGTCCAGATTATTTTTGAATAATCTACAGACATCACAGGCAGCCAAATTGAAACCAAAACCTCCAGTTTCTGTTCCAGAGAAGAAAATCAACATAACCTTACTCAAAGTATGTTGTGAGCTGTTGGTGTTTGTTTAAATATGCAAAAATAAGGCAATATCTAATCAAATGTTTGCTAATTTGAATCAATTTCCAGGTCAAAAATCTGAAAATGGAATAAAGCCAGGTTCAAAGCTGTTTAATTATGTTGACATATTCCAGTCAAAGGTTTTTAAAGGGGGAGTTTGGGATTTATTTTAGTTTTACTCCATAAATCAGAAAATAATAAAAATACAATGTTCTATAAATATAGATAAAAGGGGGCTTGACACCCCAACTCGGTAGCACCTTGTTTGTTTTGAATTAATTGCATTATAATATATAAACTATCGGTTTTTCTTTCTAAAATAAGTACATATATATATATTTTTTTTTTAACCTTTATTTGGTCCCAATGAGATACAATGACCTCTTTTCCAAGGGAAGCCTGGCCGTTAAACGGTGAGCAATTAGGGTTAAGTGTCTTGCTCAAGGACACAACAACCATGGAATGGCTGAGCGGGGTTTGAACCACCGATCTTCCGATTGAAAGTCAGACCTGCTAACCCACAGTTGCCCCCATATCACTTCACTTTTCCATTTCACAGTTTATTGTTCAGTATGTTTTACTGAATAGATTTCCAAAATATATTGGACTTTAGGTTGCTTTCAATTAGTGCTTTCAGACATTAATTGCATTACATTATTGAATATATTTAAAAGTAAAATGCATTTAAAATGTTAAAATATATCTTACAGAAGGTTTTTCAAACTGAAATAAATGAAATAAAAAATCCTACATATAGAATATCAATGACTAGATCTATCAAGCTAATCAGTGCTTTCGGGCATATTCATTTGTAAATAAAATACATTTAAGTGCAAACAATGTATATTTCCCCATATTTAACAGCAGGGTCTCTCAAACATATCCAGCAATGACTGATGTGGGTTTAAGAGTGCCACAATTTAGTTTACCCAACTCTTAGCTTATTTAAAACTGCATTACAAACAAGACGTGCAAGATACTAAAATATGTTCTGCATTTGGTCTTCATTGCAGCAACTGCAGAAAACCCTAGGATGTGGCAAAAGGGAACAGTGCCGATTGCTCTTTGGCCTAGTAGTGGTTAGTGTTTCTTTAGTCCAATCCTCTCTCTCTCTCTCTCTCTCTCTCTCTCTCTCTGGTTTTGCTACTCGGTTTGTAAGATGAACCCAGTCCAGTGCATGTTAATTCGGTTCCGCTTGATTTCTTTTTATTTCTTAGGTGCAACCATATGATATAGTGCCCTATCTTTACAACTTGTTTGCAATTGTATTTGTTATAATTTTATTTTAAATAGTTTTACTGGTGTTGGTGATGAACATACATACACACAGCCCCTCCTCCCTGTTTTTAAGATGTTTCTGTAGCAGCTACGAAAGTAGCTCAGGAAACACCTAAATTTGAAAAAGACAGGAAGTGTTGTCACATGCCTCAAGCAGCAGCAGCAGCAAGTCGTGGGAAGACTGATAAGAAAAGATGCATGAGCAGCGTTGCATCTTCCTGCTCACCTACGTGGTGGCTGTTGGTAAGATCTCACATTTTGCTACAATTTGGGTAATTAATGAGACAATATTAATCTACAAAAAGAAAGATCAGAATGTTTTATGTGTGGGCAACGACTTGACAGTGATTTTGAGGCTACAACCCTTGAAGGATAATTGATGTTTTGTGAGCTCCTTTTGGAAGGGTAAAATAAAATAAAAATATGTCTGTCATATCTAATTTATCATATCATTTAAGTTTCAACACTCAAAATTGTGCCGACTGCCAAAGCTCCGGAAATCTATCGTGGTGAAATTACTTTTTACAGAAGAAATTAAAACTAAAAGGTCCGTTGTTTTAAAGAAACAAATTGTTTTTGACATTTTAAAATGTCTATGAGCAGCACAATATTTTATTTGTCTCAAGGTGGTAAATTAAAAATGAGGAGGTTAATATTTCACACACAAAACTAAACTAAACCATCAATACAACTAGGAATTGTTTTGTGATTTAAGTGAGCTGACCTTCCTAACATTGTGTAAAACCCACTATAACGTCCAAGAGAGCTGAGCAAACTGCAAGTGATGTTTTTTCAGGCTGTAATTACAACATTGACAAAAAAATCACATGACGGTGTCACGGTAAAGTTGTTTGTAAAGCTGGCTATTTAAACAGCAGATTCAGAGCATCTTGTCTTCTTTAGATCGTTGGTTATGTGTGCCCTCGCCACACATCTGCATTGTGAAATTAAGTTTTGACATGAGGAAGTGGGCATTTTGCAGCATTAAATCTGATCCATTTTTAAACTGTCCATCCTGAATCTGACAATGTTTTAGAAGTGCAATGCTACATCTGTGGAGTTTTCTTTTAAGAAAAACTCTATAGCAACCACCTTGTGTTAAACAATGTGTTTAAGGTTTGTAAAATCAGATATTCTCAAGTATAATATTCTGGGGTTGATTTGGCCCTGATCGCCCCCTAGAGGATATGTATATTAATACAAACTATGCAGGCATGTGAACAATGGCGCTCTTGTTGCAGTCACATGTCTACATCATTTTCAGATTTACTTTGGTATTCTTTTACACGCTAGCTACTTTTCCTTTATTTGATCTGTATTCATAATTTTCTTTTTCTCGAAATGTATTCTTACATGTAAAAACTGGGTTGTGCAGACTTCAACAATTTAGTAAATCAATGCATTCTTAATCATCATGAAGAACAACCGTAGTGGTGAATGCTTGGCAATGTTAGATACTAGCCAATCCTTAAAATATAACATTATTTCTAAAACAGTGATGTTATTTAATATGTCCAGTTGCCATCTATTTAGATTAAGATAGTGGGTTGTTGTCCAATCAGATGATCGGCTGTTCGATCCTCGGCTCCGCTAGTCCATGTTGATGTGTGCTTAGGCAAGACTCTGAACCCCAAATTCATCCTGTACACGGTGCCTGCACTGTAGGAAAGGGTGTGAATGGTTAGCTAGTTCTGAGGGGCAGGTGGCTCCTTGCATGGTAGCCCCTGCCATCAGTTTATGAATGGATGAGAATGAGAGAATGACATGTAGTGTTAAAGTGCTTTGAGTGGTCGAAAGACTAAAGCGCATTAACAAGTCCATTTACCCAAACTTGAATATGTGGTCTTTGTCACTCCCATTGCAGCCATCCCTGTCTCTTTGACTTTCAACATTGATACGACACATCTAGATGTCCATATTGGGGAACAAAAGGATTTCTTTGGCTACAAAGTCCTTCAGTTCAAGTCTGGCACAAACAAAGGGTAAGTTTCCATTTGCAGCTCGGCGGTTCACTTGAAATGTGTCGTACTAAAATTGTCAAAATCCTGAGTACTTGTGAAGTTAAAGTGATCAACTGTGGGTCAGTGGTTAGCAAGTCGGTCTTTCAATCAGAAGGTCGGTGGTTCAATCCCCGGCTCCGGCAGTCCATGTTGTTGTGTCCTTGAGCAAGACACTTAACCCTAATTGCTCACCGTCTATGGTCTACTGTATATCATGTAAGTTGCTTTGGATAAAAGCGTCAGTGTAATGTAACTTTCTATCAATAATGTTACATACTTTAAGTGTGAGGATAGTTATGGTTTACTTTCTCAGAAGCTCCTGTGAACACTTTGTGGTTCATTATCGTAACTCATCTTCCTGTTGCATTACAAAGAGATCGTTCTAATGGCCTGCTGTCAACAGCAGAAGCATTTTATTTCCTTTACTTAAAACTGTGGCGCTCATGTCGGCCCGGCCACTAACCTGGTTAACCACTTCACAGGATAATCGTAACTGCACCGCTATGGCTAAATGGATCTGGGAACATGTGTAAACTCGAACAAAACCAAGAGACCCAGTGCTTCCCCCCTGAAGGTATATAAATCCCTATTCATGTATGTATCAATAGTATATAAGGAATTGATTAATAAAAAACTGCATAAGTTCCACTATGTCCGACAATGCAAAAATATGAAATGTTAAATGTTAAATGTTAAATTAATGTTAAATTAAATGCTACTGTCGTAGATCTTCCTCTAACAGACACAACAATACCAGTCAAGCACTTCGGCCTGTCGATAGCTGAAGACTCCCAACGCTCCGAATTCACTGTGAGAAAAATCAAATACACTTTCTCTGTGACGAGTTGTGAGCAAAACAAATCAGTATGATGAATCAATTTATTCTGCTTCATATGTTCTGATATATAGGTGTGCAGTCCAAGTGTAGTCCATGAATGCAATGAGAACTCCTACGTGAACAGCGTGTGCCACACCATCACAAATCAACTTAAGTCAATCTCCTCTTTCAGACCTGCTTTCCAAGGTAAACGACACTCGGAGAGTGTAAACTTTTACAACACTGTGGTTATTACAACTTGTTCTTCGTGGACTGAAATAACATTTAAATGGCTTTGTCCTGACTAAATATCCTTTTCAATGTTTACATTTTTTCAGAATGCACAAAAAAGACAGTGGACCTTGTCTTTCTTTTTGACGGATCAGGCAGTATGACCGAAGCAGAATTCGAGAAAAATAAAGATTTTATCGTGGATATAATAAACAGCCTTAAGAACTCATCAATCAAGGTCCTTGTGCTACTGCTAAATTAAAGCGTTCATAGCATTTGTTTGTTGAATTATATACTCATAATGTTGAATGCCATATGATCCTGTCTGCTTTTTTCAGTTTGCAGCAGTTCAGTTCTCCGACAAGTCTGAAAAAGTTTTTGACTTCAAGGACTACCAAGCTGGTCGTTATAGTCATAAACTTAAAAAAGAAATCCATATGAAGGGCCTCACCAACACGTATACAGCTCTCAAATTCGTTTTGTAAGTTCAGTTACATTACACCGTTCTCAACTTCTAATTGAATATCATTTAAATAACAGCTGTTGTTGCGGGGAAAAACATTAAATAACTATGAGCATCATATTTGTTGAACTAATACATGTTAATTTTTATTTTTTATTTATTAATTTCAGGGATCAAATCTTGGAAAACCCAGAGGCAGGTGCTTCTCTTGATGCCACTAAAGTTGTGGTCCTAATCACAGATGGAGATCCCAGCGAGTCAGACAAATATAACATTACACAAACATTTGATGAGAAAAACATAATTCGCTTTGTAATTGGGGTAAGCTGTGACGTGATATAACATGTTTCATTACTCTATTTATTCAGCTAAAACAGTCACACGAGTAATGCCTCAGGGATCAAGTCTTACAACTGTACCACTATGCAGATAATACACTTCTTCTCATCGTCATAATTCTAAAAAAACTAAAACATTCAAAGATATTTTGTCTACATGCAACTTGTAGGATTCCAGTTTTGAGTCCAAGATTCTACAAACTTGTATTGTTTATAAAGCTGACTTTGGACTCTGGGATACTACATTTGTTTCAAAAAGCATTCTGGTTTCAGGTCAAACAAGCTGAGCTGCAAAAATTCAGAGCCATTGCTTCAGAACCAAAAGAAATAAATGCCTTCAAAATTGAGAACTATGAAGGACTGAAAGGAGTACTGGAAAACTTTCAGAAAAAGATCTTTAAAATGGAAGGTAATGTTCAATTAAGTTAACAAAACTCATTTGTATCTCCCTGGTGAACCTCTGCAATAGCAACATGAAGTGCTAATGGTTTCTGTCTAGGCTCCAAAGTGTCTCGGGCAGGCGAAATGACCAATGAAATGTCTCAGAGTGGATTCAGTGCCGTCTTCTACAACGTGAGTAAAGTCAAAAAGACAAAATCTGGTTTCTACATCTATATTCTACATCTTTTGCCCATGAATAAAGTCATAAAGTGGGGTCCCCCACTTTATGAATCGAATTACATGGACAAGTTATTAAAATAAGGCTAAAAAGCAGTATCCGGTAGTCTTCTCTGATACATGTAGCATACATCCAGTACTCTAACGCGGTAATAACCCTTGGGGTCCATGGAAGAACTTGATTCTAAATAGAAGTGGGGCAATAAAGGGGCAATATTGGCTTGAGAGTGATGCCAGCTACATACAACAACAACATTTGTTTTGTTGTTGATTTATCGTCGGGGGCCAACAGCGATACTGAAACAACAAAAGAAAATCTGCCATCTGCCATGTGCAATATGTGTGTGACATCATCTTAAGGTTACCTGCTCATAAATCCCTCAATTCAATGTTAACACTTAAATATGTACAGTTAGCATGTTTCACTTTAGCATGGAGACGACATGTGTCTGCTTTTTTTGGTTTCTTTAATTTTTGGATGTCTGTCAAATGATTTCTTTTCTACCACAGTTGATCTCTCTCCTCCCAACATAACTACTGTTGGTAACTCCACTTTTCTCTATGCTCTGACTAGACCTGCACATTTCTGTTTCACAGGATACACTGCTTCTGGGTTCAGTGGGATCAAACAGCTGGCGTGGTTCTCTCCAACACCGTCATGAACAAAAAGATACACAAATTGAAGATCCGCAAATGCAGATGGACTCCTACATGGGTACTGAACATAAAGTTGTTTCATTCTTTTCAGATTACCTGCCTCTTTCAGATTACCTGCATATATATATATATATATATGTTTTTCAGAATATATATATATTCTGAAAAACATATGCCTTAGTAAATTACCTTAATCAGTTTCCAAACTGATCATATGTGACTCACACTTTTGCAGGATACTCTATTTCTGTTGGAGAGAAGAATAGCGCTCCTCTATATTTCTCCGGGGCACCAAGATTTGAGCACATAGGACAGGTCGTACTTTTCAAACACAACGGAAAGAACTGGACAGCAGCCCAAAGAATAAATGGAGACCAGGTTGGTAACTGTCTTTTTTTTATACAAAAAATACTTGTAAGCTTTAAGGGTGCTATGCTCAGCATGTTTTTTGTTATACCATCGCAGGTAGCGTCCTTCATTTTTAGGACATTTCTCATGAACCTACTTTGTATATATGGCCTGTCGAAAAAGAAAAGTTTATTTTTTACCTTTGAGGTAAAACTTGTAAACCCCTTGCATTTACATTTGCTGTCAGGACTACAGGTTATACTTTGCAAAGTGAATCATGAATATGTGTTTGATAAAATGCATTTAAAGGTGCAAAATTCTGCATGTTGCTTCTTTAATAAAATGTGCAAAGGCATACTTTTTCTGTGGTTGCAGGGAGGAAACCAGAGCACTTCCTTGCACTTGCACCAACTAGTTTTGCTTGAAGAAAAGCTGTGAAGTAAAAAAAAACATGTATACAGTACATGTAGACTTAAAAAAAAATGGGAACATGATAAAATAGTTTTTAATTTTAATTATATAAACTTTTTTTTCAGATTGGTTCCTACTTTGGTGCAGAGCTGTGCTCAGTAGATATAAACTCAGATGGTAACACAGATTTCTTGCTGGTGGGAGCTCCCCTGTTTTACCAGCCTCAGGAGAAGAGAGAAGGCCAGATCTCCATCTACACACTGACTGATGAGGTGATTGACCACTCGCTACTACAACGTTGTGCAATCTGGAAGTTCACCATGTTTTGGTCTGACAACTTTATCCCTTTCACAGTGTGTTTTCAGTTCATGCAAGTTAGTTGTAACATTTTGGTCCTGAAAAGATTATTGTTCAGAATTAAGCTCCATAGTCCTCAAACCAATGGGTGAGGTTACAAATCAGAATCTGTGTTTTAATGAGCTAATAAATGCATTATTCTCTTAACAAATGAACATACTGTATGTTCTTATTTCCAACAGATGCAACTGAAACATGAACTGAATGTGACTGCACCATCCATGGGGAGATTTGGCTCCACCATATCCAGTCTTGCAGATTTAAATGGAGATGAACTACGAGACGTGGCTGTTGGAGCCCCCCTTGAGAATGATAACACAGGGACTGTGTACATCTACCTGGGTGACAGAGACAGAGGGATACGCAACACTTTCAGCCAGGTGAGATAGAGAAAAACTAACAAATGTTATCTTTTTAGTTTTGTTGTATTTTTGGGATAAAGGTAGTTGGCCCTATACATTATGAAAACAGACAACAATGTGAATGTTCGCTCTGTCTAGGAGTTTCCTCTACTTTCTACGTCTATAAAATAATAATACAAAAGGGAATAAAGCATTAACACCATGAGGGTTAGACAAATTAGTTTGTTTGCCTATGCATGATACTGAAACTGGCTTTTGAATAAAAACTAACAAAGACATCCTTATATGGCTGAGTAGAGGATAAGATTATCATCAGGGTATTTTTCAATGATTTAAAAAACCTGTATCTGTCTCACACTAAGCATCGACTAAAATAACTAAACACACAGCATTTGACACCATCCCCTCTCCAATGAATGCTTTTATGTATGTTTGCAAATTATGGTCATGTTATTCCAGAGAATCATGGGACAGAAAATAAAGCCCGGGCTGAGATTCTTTGGACAAGCCATAGATGGGGACATTGACCTCGGAGAGGACGGACTTCCAGATATTGTTGTCGGATCACAGGGCACTGTTGTTGTCTTAAGGTATGGACACTGTGCACATTGTGTGTGTACAATTCTCTCTCAAAGCCTGAATACATCACAATGCTGAGTTCTAACAACAAAAGCACCATGTCGAGTGTCTACATGAAGTGACTTGCCTCATGAACATCAACTACATGTTATACTACACATAGGAATAGCACATGTTTGCCTAATTGCAAAATAAAGTTGAGATGAAATTTGATGTTTCAAGAACAGCAGCCATAAACAGACCAGTGACAGCCCATCAAGCAGTGTTTTCAACCAATCCGGACTCTTATTGACATCTGAGTGAAGGAGAAAACTGTCAATTAGCTACTATAAAAGCAACTTAAATGGCTGAAGCCACCATTCAAATTAAAGTACTCGGATCTTGTTAAACCATTCTTCACCCATAAGTATACAATCTGCCTCCAGAAAATATCATGTGCAAAGTCTGATCATCCATCTTTTTGATGAATGTCTTTCAGGTCCAGGCCCGTCTTTAATGTCAATGCCCGTCTGTCTTTTCAACCGAATAAGATAAGTACTGACAGAATTGACTGCCTGGGGAGCACAGATGAAACTTTACCAATGGTTACCCTGACAGCCTGCTTTGAAATGGTAGAAACAACAAAGAGCAAACCAGGTACGGGCCTGACCCAACAATGGGATTTATTAGCAGCTGCTGACACACCCTATCAATATTTTAACCCTGATGTATGTATGTTTGCAGCGGCAATGAGCTCCGGCCTGAACATCTCGTACATGCTCCATGTGGATCCAATGAGACCAACATTTCGAGGTTTCTTTAGTCAAACAAACAAGAAATCTAGAAATCTTAACTCATTCTACGAGCTGAGGGATGAAGAGACTTGCTTCAACTACTCCGTCTACATGCCAGTATGGAGATTAATTGATCATATTCACCTTCACATATACAGCTATGACCTACTGGACCTATGTATCTATAAATGTCATCAATGTCTTCAGACCTCAGATAATTTGTGGATTTAAAGGGTGTTGTGTGGGTTACAACACCCTTTAAATCCATAAATGTTGATAATTTTTTTAGTTAACTTTTCCACTTGTTTGATGTATGAAAATAGAAAATAATTGCATCTTTTCTGTCACATTATCAGAAATTTAGCTTGTAAAACCAGATGCTGACTTATTACAAACTGTAAAACAAAACTATTCAGAAATAATTATCATAATACACATATTCTTTATTCATTATTCAGTTTTTCTAAAATTAACTGTGCTTTTTGTCTGAGCTTCAACAACATGCAGATGACTTGTTTTTTTCTTGCAGAAATGTGTGAAAGACACATTATCCCCCATCAGCATCAAATTAAACTTTTCCCAAGTTGACAGTGAGAGTGCGAGTGCCGTCCTGATTATGGACAGCAACATGCAGGCTGTTGTTGAGGTATGTACAGTGACTTCATTAAAAGGCTGCATTCATTTGAATCATTGCTGATTTTTCTATTTCCATGTGCCCAAATCAATCTGTAAAACATTTGTGAATACATAAAGAAAATGATCTAGGAGGTGAAGTGGAATTCTGTTTTATGGACGCAACTATGACTTTTGTCAATTTGTCTTTTGTTTTATTTTTCCAAGTTGGAATTTACCTTTGACACAGACAGCAAAGACCTTGAGGATATATTTTCTCTGTGTTTTCAAGAATGAAATGAACAGATACGTCCCTTTATTACAGGTTCCCTTTGAAAAAAATTGTAGAAAAAATGACACCTGTATTGCCGAACTTGACGTGGATTTCAACTTCACGTATGTATACATTATAAACATAGCACACAACTGTAATATTAACATCACATGACCAAATGTACTCTCTTTCTGTTAGGACTCCAACATTATTGGTGGCAGAAGATAACTACTTCAGTGTGATTGTTGAACTGTCCAATCATGGTGATGACTCCTACAACACCAGCCTAACAATGCACTATCCCATAGGCCTCTCCTTCTCAAGGATGACTTTTATAAAGGTAACCTTAAAAGTTCAACTTTTGTATATATACCTGTACAGCAGCTTGTTAAAGGGGACTGCCTTAAGTGATGTCACTTGAGTCCTTCTCAGTTGGGGCTGAAGAAAACAATTATTTACATTAAAAAAAGAAATTGGGTTTGTAGAGCTATAAATAAGTGAGCTGTAGCTTGTTCCCAAGCTCTGTTTAAAGATGCAAAGTGTAAAATCTGTCCAGTATTTGAATTTTTTAAAGATTTGAGTGTAAATAAATCACAGTTTTGACATTATGTTAATGTGTAGTTATGTGTTGCAACGATTATTTACTGAAACGAGCATGCAAAGCAGCTAGCCCTGGCCCGTCCTGCCTTGTAACATCACATGTACCTCAAGAGGCGCTAGTGAGTTACTGTAGCGCCCAAACGAGAGGATTATAAAATAGCTGCGTTATTTTGATCAGCCGTTTAATTGAATTTTGTATATTATTACCCTACAGTTGGTTAGTAGTTTGGCTTTTTGAACTGGCAACTGTAATCTTATTTTATATGAACCCAGTAGTAGTACAATAATTGAAACCCATTCAGGATGTGTGGGTTGTCAGAAGTGTTACTGATCACACAATCTGTGAGAACAAATGTTTTAAATATTTAGCCTTAAACTAAAACACACTTACTCATGTCCACAAAAGCTAAAAGCTAAAAGATTTTGTTCCAGATTGTCTCAGTCCACATGTGTTTTCCTAAAACAGAGACCAACAACCCACAGCTGCCAAGATCTCGAGGGAGTACTTGACAAAACTGTATGTGGCATCAGCCGTCCTGTGTTTCGCAGCAGATCTGTAGTGAGTCATATTGCACCCGGAAGTTCCAGAAATCAAGAACTGAAATTTACAACCTTTGCATCTTCTCTCATTTCCATATTTTGTCTTTCACTCACCTCAAACATCATTGTCTTTTTTTCTGCGAAGGCAACATTCATGACTTCTTTCCACATCATGAATAAGTACGAGTGGGACGACACAATTACCCTGAACATTACTGGTGAAAGGTAGCGACCTTCTCATACAATTCAACACACAGACCCAAGCCAAACATTGTATATGTATTAAACATTATTGATTACTATCAATCATGACATATTTACTGTTTAATATTCACAATATCTATTTTTTACATCCTCAGTGATAATACAAACTCCAGCAGGATTGCTTCCCTGACTAAAAGCATCCAAGTGCAATTTGAAATTAAAATGGCAGTAATGGTGTAAGTGTCCCCATTCACATATTGTAACTGTGGTTCTTATATACGCATAGTCATTTTTATCATTTTTAATTTTTAATCCAGTTAGTGGTTATTTTGTCCTACAGCCACCTGCATGTTGTGTTTATCCTGTACACCTTTCAGGAAAGAAGACCTGATCAACTATCTGAACTTCACAACAGAGGACACTGGACCTAAAAAAATAGTTGCTATATACAAGGTGTGGCAGTAAATTACTAATTAAAAAATGACCAATCAAAGCTAATATCAACTAATCATTAAGTAGCTCACTGATTAAGCTGCAATTTTAGACCTGCCACAACACTGACACATCATCACCGTAAAGATGTTTCAGGAACTCGTTAGCGCAGCAAACATCAGAAAAAAGCAAAAGTAGCATTCTCTTAAAATGTGTGTTTCAGTTCACCTGACAGTTCAGTTAAATATAAACTCTCCTTTAACCAAAGTTAATTAGTTGCTAAATGTTCACCAGCTGGCCGCTAACTGTGTTTAGTGGTGAGCAGGTAGTGTGCAATGCAGAACAGGGTTTGAATGGACGAAACAAATGAGACATAACATGCTACTTGAGGGCTGCGTGGTGGCGAGCACTGTTGTTTTACAGCAAGACGGTGTGATTCCCAAAATGTCAACTATTCTTTAAAAACTTTGTCTCTCTCTCTTTGCAGATAGAAAATCTTGGTTTCAAGAACTTTCCTGTCAACGTGTCCCTGTTCTTCCCAACTAAACTGGAACATAACTTTGAAATGACAAACTATCAAGTCCTTGTCCAGCAGGTAAGTCGGCGACTGGCAGAGCGCTACTTTTACATGATTATACTGCTGCTTTGTATAGAATTACAAATCCTTAATTACCTTTAATTTCCTTCTCTTTTTTTAGAACAAAACTTACTGCACAGGCATTACTGATACAACATCTGAAGTAAGTAAAACATATCTAGTATCAACATATTCTAACTGAACATGTTGTGGAATTACAAAACCCTAATAAAATCAACTGTTACTGTGTTACAGTACTGTTCGCCAGAAAGAAAATGTAAAATCATAGTGTGTGACAGTTTCATCCTGGAGAGAGAATCCCCCACTGAGTTTACATTGTCAGGAGACGTACAATTCAGGGACCTCAAACAGCATGCAGCGGTACGCAGCAGCAAACAGACAGAATGCATACACATATACCATTGAAAGTGGTGAATATATCTTAAAGTGACATACTCTTACTTTGCAGAATATTGCCTTTCTTAAACGATATACTGGAGATGGCGGAGAGGTTAAATTTAAAAGCTTTATACATGTCAACTATGACAAGCAACGATATGTGCTGGACTCTCATAAACAACAGGTATGTTCACGTTTGACCACAGTTATGCCACTTTAAAGATATTGCTTTTTCAGGATGATTTATTGTATACATTAACCAAATAAATATGGTTTTATGCAGGAGAAGTCCGACAAAGATCCAACAGTGAAATGGGTACATTCAGTCTACACATGAGCAGCCACAACTATTTCATCTACATTTTAGATCCTCATTCAAATATATAGAGGCCCCACTTTGAAAACTTGTATTTTCTCTGCCAACAGACTGAAGTTCGGGTTGAGTTCATAATCCTCCCGGATCAACTGCTGATCATTTTAACTGGAGTTGGACTGGGACTGTTGTGTCTGATCATCATCACCATTATCATGTTTAAGGTGAGATTTGACTTTATATTTTAATTCCAAACCACAATACAAGAAAAACCTTTAATCCAAGACAAACTTCTAGCTGTTGCTTGAATGTTAGTAACCGATCCAAAAATATTTCAATTGAACATTTCTGCTGCAAAATGTGTCTGTGCTGTTTGCTCTAATGATATTCTCGTCTCTGTCCGAAGTTGGGCTGCTTTAAGAGGAACCCGCCCGAGCATTATCAAGAACAGGAGGACGATGCTGATCTCCTGTCTGGGACCCCGACACAGTCCACATCTGCCCCCACCAGTGCGCTAATCAGCCAACTAGAGACCAACGACAAATGTGACAAACCTACCGAGGAAATCATACTTCTTGATGATGGCGAGGCAAACAGCAGCTCCCCAGCAGCTGATGCAGAGGATAAACAGCATTAGTGACTAAATTATAATGCATGCAGCATGCACAGGAGATCCTTAGAGAGCTGCACAACTTCCAGTTCTCAAAGTCAATGGGTTCTTTTGGGCTTCAGGAAGTTTGTTGTCAAAACAAGCTTTTAGAGATTTTACGTTTTGTTCTAAGGCATAAAGTTTCATAGTTTTTAATTTTGAGGGTTTTCATGTGTTTTAAAAAAGCAGGTCACTAACAAATGGCTAAATCAGACTACTAAACGTCATCACCAAACACTGGCTTCGTGGTGGTGACGAGAAGTAATGCGAGGATGGTGTTGTTCATTTTTAGCCTGCCGTTAGCTTTTTAAATCTGCAGATGGTATCCATGCTTTAAAAACATAAACATGGTGTTCACGTGCCGATTTTCTTGCCGAACAAAATGTGGAAGTGTAACTTGTGTTTGACATTTACTTTTGCTCGAGGGAACCACTGCAATACTAACTTCCAGTATGGCCGGCAATGTCTGTTAAATATTGAACTGGAGCCAGGAGATTATTAGCTTTCTCAGGTGCTGTCAGCTGCTTCTTATTAGCAAGTAGTGTTTATTCGGTTATAATTGAGGTGGCTAAGTATGAAACTTTACTCACGTGGTAACTGCTGGTCTGGTATCAGGGGTAGATCAAAACCCTTAAAACAAGGTTCCTCCAGGGAAAAAAACATGCATGATGTATTTCATTACATGCAATAACTGTGTAAAACTGCAAGGACGCTGAACATTGAATGAACAACTTTTTATACACTGCAACTGTACACAAGCACAGTATTTATTAAGCAAATGTGAGTTCTACTTGTATTATAGCTGACTGCTTCTTAATATGTATAACGTTTAGATCATTTGAGTGAATATAGTGTAAGTTCAATGCATTGTGTATTAATTGGGGAGCCTTTACCACTTTACAATGAAGTACACACAATTGTGTGTATAGTTACCAAGGAACGAGTGAGGAGGAAAGCAATGGAAACTGTTGCCTCTGGAGCAGATTCAGGGTTTTCTCCTCAAGCCTGAAAGGGATTCACATTAATCAAACTTCGTCTTTGAATGTTTTGTTTACAAAAAGTAAGCGACAATTCCTGGAACGAATATTTTCAAGTAACTAAACAACATTTTACCTTTCAGGCCACAGGGAAAAAACAAGTATAACCTTTTTATTAACAATTGTCATAATTTGCCAGCAAGATTGTACTTCTTTGAGATCGGCTTTTGTGTTAACAGGTACAATATGATACACTTTGAGTTTAAATTGTTTGGCCTTCCATTGTTGTCTGTACAGTATATATAATATATCTTTCTTATGCCCTTAGATTATCTGTTTGGGGCAGTGTTTATAGTCTATCAATAAAAGCCCTCAATTATCCAATTGTGTCTGTGAGAGCTTGATTATTGTATACAATTATTATCTTGGGTTTATCATGCCTCATTCAATGATGTAGTTTTAAAGAAATAAAGAGATTGAAGATTGAATTAAGCAATTGTAAGAGATAAAGTAAAGATAATTTCATAGTATGCATGATGTATTTCATTACATGATGTATTTCATTACATGCAATAATTGTGTAAAACTGCAAGGACGCTGAACATTGAATGACCAACTTTTTAGACACTGCAACTGTACACAAGCGCAGTATTTATTAAGCGAATGTGAGTTCTACTAGTATTATAGCTGACTGCTTCATAATATGTATAACATTTAGATTATTTGAGTGAATACAGTGTAAGTTCAATGCATTGCGTATTAATTGGGTAGCCTGCTAAAGCAGTCATTGGGTTTGTACCACTTTACAATGAAGTACGGTGTGAGGCAGGGGCTCTTGTAGATGTCGACTACATGCATCGTCCTTTAATGACGCAGCATCCCGTCATGCAAGTATTTATGTAAACGATATCAGACGGCACAGAAGGTCCAGGTACAAAATGCACGGCCCGCCACTGGTGCATGGACATTCTTTCTGACTTTGTTTTCAAATGAACTGAAAAAAAACGATATATTTTACAGGTTACTTTTCAAAAGTACCTTTGAGCAAATAACACCGGTATTGCTGAACTTAAGATACATTTTAAATATGCACAGCTAATAAGCAGTAGGAGATAAATATGCTTGAAAGCATAATTGTGTTTCAAAATGAAGCAAAAACAACTACATTGTTATTCCACAGTACTGATACAGGCAATGATTGTCTTCTTCTATAATGCAATTACAAATAAACACTTTTTACATTTATGATCCATGTTGAGGCTGATGATCAAGCTGCCTCCTCTCTCACATATTGAGGCCACTCGTTAAAACTACATTTATATCAACACATCTGTGCAATCATATATTATCAGTGTATATCATAAACATCCCTTTACACATGCACAGCATATACATGTAGTTTAATATGGATTAAATGTATTTGTTATTGTTCAACATGTAACATCTGTACTGCAAAACAATACATAGTATCAATTGGAAAGTTACTTTATTTAAATACTGTTTAATAAACCAGCAGAAATCCTTATTCAAGTGTATTACTGTGCCTGATTTATTTCTGTGTATTCAATCAAAACTATATATCTGGGGAATTATTCTATTTGTTTTTAACAAAATTATGAAAATGTATATAAAAATGTGCTATCAATTTGTCTTGTAACTGCAAAGTTTAGAAGACAAATTAAGTTTATTTTTGCAACACCATAACAAATATTATATTTCGAATGCATAAATAAAATGTAATAGTCACTTAACATATTTTAATGTTTAATAATTACAATTTGGATATAAAAAAAAAGATGAAGTCTTAAAACTGCACAAAAAAATAAGTAAATGCAAAGACTATAGATTTTGAATAAATGTGTGCGCTCTCATAACAAGGTTGACTCGTGACTGGCCACAAGGCAAATGTAACGTAAAAATAATCAAACGTTAATGTCCGAAGTGGAAAACAGTGTTTCCTAAAGTCTTAAAAAGGTCCTTCAGTGGTTTGACCGCCACGTCCCCCTTCACCCGTGCTTCCTCTGCCGCATGGTGCAGTCTTGATCGGGTGTGATGCTGCTTCAGCCCCACCACTGGTTTGCGTCGCATTTTGCGTGAGCCAGAGTTTTCCACCTGAGGTTCAGTTGTTCCTGGACTGCCGAGGGTCGATCCAGCTGTTCCCTCCAAGGGGATTTGAGGAGTCTGAGGAGATGGCTGGTGCTCTGTTGAGGGTGCAACTGTTTTCTCAGTGGACGGTTGGACTTGCAGTCTTGAGTCTGCAGATTACAAATGTTGTGGAAATTAACTTTTTCAATCTTCTTTAGAGAAGCAGGGTTCATACAAATTTTAAAATTCCATGACTTTTCCAGGTTTTTCATGACCGTATGAACCCTGAGAAGACAAATGCGATGTGAAACACTTCAATGTCTTTAAGTATTTATTGAACAAATACTTGGAATAATTCAATGGAATTGACAGAGAGTGCTCTTTCACCACAAACGGTTAGGTCCGACCCAGAAGAAAGGTTTAACGTGTGTGTGTGAGATAATGTTTGAATTAAACACCCCCCCACGACTTGGGTGTATTTTTCAGGGGCATATTTAATCATTTGTGGGTGGCAGGGAAACCCTGTTTTTTTGCTTTACTTTCAACCCTTTCTCTAAGTGGGAATGATGGTATTGGAAGTGGTAGAAGAAGGATGCTACTAAAAACAGTAAAGCTATTAATACTGTGCATTTGAAGTGAAGAGTGGGAGAGGCATTCTCAGTCCAATGTACTCAAATGCACTTAATATCACTTTCAAGACTAATATAATACTGCATCATATTATCATTGTTATAATTTGAGTCAATCTGAATCTGCAACATAACATTTTTGTCAGGTAAATTTAGTCCTACAATATTTTCCTCTGAAGTTGAATTACATTACATTTACATTTATTCAAAGCGACTTACATGATATACAGTAGACCGTAGACACAGCAATGATGAGCAATTAGGGTTAGGTACCTTGCTCAAGGACACATCGACATGGACTAGCAGAGCCGGGGATCAAACCACTGATCCTCTAATTGAAAGACAGACCTGCTAACCACTGAGCCAGTCGCCCCTTACAGCAAATTACAGAGTAAATTGTAAAATGTTGAGTTACATATATTTCTTAGGGGGATTATGAGCCTTTTGTAATTTATTTTAGGGTACTTTGACTTACAATAACAACATAATTCAATATTTTTATATCTAAACACCATAGTACATCCATAGATGTTGAGGGCCCCAATGAGTTGCCTACCTTGCCTAATGGTTAAGTTTTTTTTCCCACTGTTTCTGACTGAGTATTAGAGCACAGTTCTAGGTGTGACACCACAGTACAAGCATTTGGCCGGTTCTGAACAGGCACTATTTCAAAGGGCACTAGTTAATATCAATATTTTCGACAAGAATTAGTTAACAGCATACCTGAACTGACACGCATCTGAATACGGTCCTGTTCCTCTCCATCCTGGTGGAACGGGCTCAAGCCCAGGAAGAGTGTCTTCAGAACTGAATTGGCAGGGTCTGCTTCTGTAGATCAAACAAAATGAGGCTTTAACAACATATTTCAGCTGTGCAAGTCAGAATTTATCCAGTATTTATAAGCAGTGGGGAGCATGGCCTTACCTTTGTCGGATGCAATGTTGGGCAGCTGCTGATGAGCATGGGTTGTACTGGTAGACGTCTCACTGAGAGAATCAAGGCTACAGACGGGATTCAGCAGCTGCTTTGTAGTTTTTTTTATGTGCTCCGTTGATCCAAATTCAATTTTCGGATCAAGTTCTATTTTAGGATTAGGAGAGGTATAGGAGGATCTTGCCGCACAATATATTTCTTTGACACTATTAACCTGGTGTTGAAGAGGTGTCGCTAAATCAGAAGTACTTGGTTCAGAGTTTGATAAACGGGATGTATTATCAACAGACTGGTTTGACTGTTGAGAGCAGGAGGACGTCCTTAAATAATCTGGTTGAGATTGGATGCATTGAAGAGGAGCCGCACTGAGAGGGGCAGCGAAAAGGCTGAGGAAGGACCTGGCAGGGGCTTTGTCAGGTTCAACTGCCTTTTTAATAGGATTGCTTCTGCAACCTGCAGGCTGTGGAGCAGGACAGGACGATTGAATGAAGCCTTGAGCACAAGAGGAACGTGGTACAGAATTGTCTATGGGCTGCAGAGTGTCAGTAATTGGACTCGCGAAAAGGTTATGAAAGGGTCTTTTAATGGTCTTTTTACATCCAACTGCCAAATCCTGTGCTGTTTTACTGCTGCACTCTGCTGAGATTTTAGTTGAATAAGGTTGTCGTGTGTCATGGTTGAGGACAGATTGTGTCTTTTTGGAGAGCAGGTGGATCTCAGTCGGTGGTTTTTCTACAAAATGACAACTGCCAGAGTTTGCAGAATCACTTGTCTTAAAGGAGCTGGTGACTGGTACAGCAGGAACAGTAGCTCCACCTTTAAAGTCTGTGAAACATGGAGAAGGAGAAAAAAGCTTTTTTGAGGCTTTTGAGTCACATGGCAGAACAGAGAGATGGGGCCTCAACTGTGTAGGATGTTTGAAAGTAGATGTCTGTCTTGGAAAAATGCTTTTGCGATTAGTGCGTACAAAAGGAAGAACACCATCACTTTTAGAGGTGTCAGAGCATGTAACATCCAAAGGCTTTAGATCTCCTTTGGATAACACAGACGTCTCTGATCCAGTGAAAGGAGAATGCAGCATATCCAACTTGACTTCATAAGTAGCTCTTTGAGCAGGTTCCATTGATTCTGGCATTTTGCCAGCTTGGGTCTCGTTATCCCTGGAGGCCAGAGTAAGACTAGGGTAGTTCTTTGAAAGCAGACTGGTATGCACTTTGAGGGATGAAAGGCTCTTGAATACTTTTTCCTGGGAATTGTTCGCTTCATTTCTGGTGTTTACCGAATGCAAGACCTTCTCATCTTGGATTTTTGAGCTTAGCATAGGAACAGTGACATCTTCAACGTACGTTCTTGGGGTATAGGACACAGTTTTTGCAGTAGGAGGGGCAGGTGTGTGTCTAAAGGTATAATTTTCCACTGATTTACAAGACCCGAGAACAGCATCCACAGAGTAGGGAACTTCGCTTTGGTTTGCAGAGACTGAACTGCCAGATTCTTGACTTTCTGGAGTTGTATAGAAATGAGGGAAAGGTTTGAATAGTTGAGGTCCAAGCACTGCTGCAACTGAATAACAAACTGGCTCCTCGTGTTTAAGGTTACTTGACGGGAGGATATGAGGTTGGGCAGCATCTGATGCATGTGGTGGGACAGCTTCCTCCACGACATCAGCCAGCTCCTCAGTCTGAGGTAACAACGTTCCCTCCTCAGCATTTGCTTCTCCGCTGTTGTAAAAGTTAGGCCTAAAAAAAATAAAGAAAATCAGCATGCTATTTACTCACATCATAACTGGTATGAATGATTGAATTCCTATGCAATAATTACATTGATGTATTTACAGAATCACAGTTCAAGTTTGTATATTGCATACATGAGTGGTTGCAGGAGTGCATCAGAAGTCCTTGCTTCTGTAATTTCTGACTCATCTGTGTTCTCCGGCTGTTCTGACGGCTCCTGTTTATCTTTTATTGAAAGTGCATAGAGGTCCTCATCACGTTTTAACATCTGCAGTGAGATGAAGGGAAGACATGCAATTGTTTTCAGCACCCAGCAAAGCCTATAAAACATAGTAAGAACATTTTCTTGAGTGGCTATTTAGATACACACCTCATGTAACAGTTTTCTTGTGATGTCATTGAGTGGCTCGTGGGAAAACTTGCAATCTGCTCCTTGAAAACATGTTCCTTTACTGTGGAAGAACTTGCAAGGAAAGGACTGTGCAGCTTAGTAAAGGAAATAATAGATATTCAACAACCCTCAGTTTCTGACAAATGGTATAATATGTGTTACTGCAAGAGTTTATGAAAATAAAATGTACATATTATTGCTGTTCAACCAAAGGATATCATGCATGTATGGGCAGCTCTTCCCTTTTGTGCAAAATCCTTGAATGTAGAACTTGCACACTTCTTTGACGAGATTGTTGTGTCCCTTAACATGTTCCAGTTGGCAGCTGTCCTCCTGCGTGCAGTTTATTATGACACGTCAAAATAATAATAATAATAATAATAATAAGATTTGTTTTCTATCCTACAAGATACTTAGACATGTCAACTTTGGTATATCACTTTTTATATATATTTAAAATAACCTGCCTTAATGCACCTTCCCCAAAGGAAATGTCGACAAATTAACCGCCCATCCACCAACACGCCATTCTGGTCCTTGAACTCCTGGGACATGCACCGTTTATGGTTTTCTTGGACATCCTGAAAGATGAGCATAACAATGAGATTCACAAATATTTCTAATTAATACATGAATAAAACATTTTCAAGGAAGCATTTTTTGTTTACCCCATGAATGATTTTTGGTGGCGTTTGAGCTCTTTCAGCATTATTGGCTTTGTTTTTGACAATATAAAGTTGTCCCTGTATTCATTAAACATGCAAAAGGACTCATCTGAGTTCCTCTTCTGCCACAAGAGCAGGTGGGCATGATGAAAGTGTGGTTTCATTCAAGGTGCAACAGATTACAGGCGGATGCTCTTGCTTACCTGCTTGCCATTTCTATTTTGTCTGTATCTTTCACCTTTTCCCCAAGCAGGTTGAGTCTGATGGCTTCCCCCTTTATTGGCAGGTTTCCGTCTATCCTTCTGTTGATGATCTTTCTGTCCCTCTGGCCTCTTTTTCTGCTGCTGCTGCTTGTTCACATTAGGGTTATTTTGTGTTGTGTAATTCTGACCTTTTTTATTGTGGCCAGCTTTATAACTTTGATTATGTTTCACTTCTTTGGTTCTTGCATGTTCGCTATGAGTGTTATGCATATGGTAGTGTATGGCTTTGGAGTTATTGTAATTTCTGGTTGCCTGGGCGTCGTAACGTAGCTTCTGTGGAAAAGAAATACAAAGAACTTAAATGTCAAGGACATGCCTGTTAATATTGTAAGACACCTTTTCAAGTTTGGAAAGTACAAATACATGTTATGCAGACAAGCAGCACAAACCCCATATAACGTAATGTAGAATAACACAAAAGGTGCAAGTACACCAAGATTAAACTAATGTGTGCAATATTACATTTTTGCAGTACATCATTTACTTATTAAGCATTTGAAGGCTATAGTTTGTGAGGGTGTTGAATTGTATTGCAGTATGCTGGGGAGAGTTACACATATTTTGTAACAAATACACAAATAAAGTTATGTGTAATATTAGACTGTGAACCTTACATTTCCTTAATATAATTTTGTTCTCATCAATTCATTGACTTCATTTGGGCTGTCCTTTCAACGATCCTGTTTGCCAATCTAATCTTTCTACATTTTCCTCTTTCATTTGTGTTCTATTGAGTTCTGTTTGTCTTGTTTGAATAAAACCCAAAACAATGATTGATTCTTGTAACTGACTCAAGTGTTGATTTGGCTTTATGGAATAGTTTCATATTGTGAATTTGACGAATGACACTAACACACATTACAGAAACGCATCTCCAATACAATGTGCCGTCTTTCTATTGCATGATGTTATTTACCTGTGTATCTGTCTACCAGGTGTACCTTAGCCAACACTGACATTTCACAGCATTACAACCTTCAGGTCAGGTGTCTTAAACTGCAATAATATTAGCTTAAAGCAAATCTTACCTTTTGATAAGGGCCAGTCTGCTCACCCTGGGGTTTCCTCTTTCTGGCATTGCCTCTTTGACCACTCTCAGACTCGTTCCTGTAAAACAAGTATTTAAAGTATAAGGCCATAACATACACATCAAAGCTAATGGCTAAATATAGTTAAATACCGTTACCTGTGCGTAAAGGCGGGTTGACCAGGGCTCTTGAAGCCTTCTTCGACAGTAGATAGTCCCGAGAACAGGTGTGCGAAAGCCATTTTATTTTGCTCGTCGTTAATTATTTGTTTTTGCAGATGGAAAGACTAGAAGGATGTTCCACCTGCAAGTTATTGAAGTAAAACAACTTTATAACAGCCACCTGCACCGCGGGGAAAGCTGCCTCGCGCACAAAGCTGCTTTAGTCTCGCCCAGGTATCACCTATTCTAACCTGCTTTTCTGTTCAGCTCTGCAATACCAAAACATATTAAAGTTTGATTTACAGTCCAGTAAATTGTGGTTCACGTGGCTCATACTATCGTTCCCACATCGTTCACATCTTCTTCCGTGTTTGAAAAGCACGTCACGTCCCTGGACTCTACCAAATACGGACAGAGGGGGATGTCGACTCTACCAAATATGGACAGAGGGGGTGTAGAGCGAAGACTCTTCTTCTGCTTCTTCTTCTTCTTCTTCTTCTTCTTCTTCTTCTTCTTCTTCTTCTTCTTCTTCTTCTTCTTCTTCTTCTTCTTCTTCTTCTTCTTCTTCTATTTATCGGCGGTTGGCAAACCAGTGGTATGGACCGCCACCAACTGGTATGGAGTGTGGATCAGGATATCTAGTACTTGCATTGTTAATAAATAATAATAATAATAATAATACTAAATAAAATAATAATAACAAACCAACAAAACAAAAAATAATATAATTTTGTATATATATATACAAAATTATATTATTTTATATATATATATATAATATGGTTATATATATATAACCATTTTTTGCTACTATGTTTTCTCGTACAAGGCATTTGTCTTGGCATACATGATTCTACCGCTAGATGTCTCTGTGGTGGAACATTTATCATAGTGCTTTTCTTCTGAATGTGAGTATTACAGTTCATCTTGACCTAGTCGGGCCATCGAAGTAGGGCAATAACAGAATTTAATTCATTATTAAAGTTGTTTAGTCTTTCAGTCCCTCACTCCTGCCTTTCAGGGCCGCAGCTAAACAACATCATGCAGACAGGCACCATGCCTGTCTGCATGAAGGGAGGACACTGCTAGGAGGAGCAGGGGGAGGGCAGAAAGGGGGAAATGTAAATAATAATGGTACATGTATAAAACTCATGTTGACTTATTTGTCTTGGTCAGACCTCATCTGTGGTAAAAGAGCTCTATCCCTTCAATTTAATTATTCCAAGTGTCTGTTTAATAAATGCTTAAAGACATTTAAGTGTTTCACATCGCATTTGTTTTCTCTAAAGGAGATTGATAAGGTTAATTTCCATTACAGTCTCAATCTCTTATAATAGCACATTTCACATGTTTTAGAATGCACTGGTATTCTCTTCTACAAAGATAAATTCCAGCTTAATTTAAAAAAAATGTCTTAACGAAATACATGTTGACATATCACAGTAGGAAAAGCACAGATGTAAATAACAAAATTAATGATGGCTGAGTTCCAATTCTCTGCTGGTTTTGTGTATTATGGCTCAAGTCCCACCGTCTTGACTTAATGGGACACTTTAAATAAACAGAGCCATTAGAATTTTTAATGTTATCAGTAATACCTGGGCTTTTCCTACTATGAAAACATCTGCAGTGAAAAACCCTTAGAATATTAGACTACTTTCTGAATATAATATCCAATTAGGAAATGGAAAGAGACTCACTTAAACTTTACACACTTTAATAATGACTTCAAGTTGTAGCTGTTAAGTGATTATTTTATGTTTATTATTGTATTCCCCAATTCGAATTGTGCACATTCCATTGAGAAAATGAATCACGTTCTTTGTCATCAATCAATGGTTGTACATGAGAAGTATCTGCGGTTCTGTCTCCCTTGTTGAAATTCAAAATTAAATTTAGCCCAAATATAACCTACAATTATCTTTATTTCTCGTTGTCCTGTTGAAATACTTTTAGATGAGCTACAGACTTGCTATGATCAACTAATAAACTAAACTAAAATATAATACTAAAACACCCACAACACAGTCTCTCATTTAAATACTAATACAAATACACTGATGTATAGTTAACAGTAAAAGCTGGGTCTATGGTTTTGGGTTAGAATAAATCAAATCCACTTTGCTTCTCTATGTTACTGCCGAGAGCAATTCAATCTAAAATGAATGGTTTTCCAATGAATCCCCTCAGTTGAACGGTGAACAAGCACTCTTGTTAATCAGAGAGAATGATGAAAGCCCAGATATTTCAAAAAGACAAGATAGAGGCTGGACTTTGTTCTTCCACATAGGAGGCCGTCCCTGCGTTGCGCTCAAAGTTCAGGACACACAAACGGTTTGGTTTTGCCTCTGAGCGTGTTTCCCCTCAGTCTCTCAGCTTTTACTCCATATTGAGCTGTCTGAGCTACAGAATGACCCGTTGGGCCCTTATTGCTCCCCTCCTGCTGGGCCTGTTCATCCACAGTGCTGTCAGTCAAGAGTCTGAGGACCCTGCTGCCTCCGTGGCACCACCACAGGGCCAGGCCTCTGATGGCGCACAGCCGGAGGACGAGAATGCAGAGTGGGGAATGAACTCCCTCAGAGACGGCTTTGAGTCAGTCGGCGGATACTTTGATTCGATGCTGGAGTTCATGGGTGGACGTGATGGAGTGTGCCAATACCACTGTCGATATGGTAAGTCGAACAAATACTGATATCAATCAGGCGCTGTGGACCACCACTAATATATCATTTTAGAGCTTCAAAATATTTTACAATTTAATTTTAATTGAAAGGAGGAAATGTATTACAGTTTTCTCTTAACACAGATTACATGCAGTGGAAAATGTTAGTCTAGGGCTGGGCGTCCTAAGCTCCAGTTGATGGTGTTTCCACCCCAATAACAATAAAGGGCTTCAAGAGAAAAATAAAACAATCCTTTTTGGATTTAAAATTGTTAAATGTAGTTTGTAGTCTGAACATTGCCTGTATGTAACAGTAATGCAACAATTTAAACCCAATAATAATAATGCATGGATACTTATCATATCACCATTGTGCTTATCATATCTGTTATCATCTGGAAATGGACTGTGACCCCAGAATGATTCATGCAGTAACTGGTGACTGTGTCTAATAACATGTGAAAGGGCATGAACCGAATAAGTACCTTTGTCTCTCTATGTGCAGATATGGGTCTACTCTAAACCCACATGGTTTTCAAACTGCTGTGATACACAAACCTACCATCTGATTTTTTGGTTTGCTTCCCCTTTCAGGGAAAGATCCTCTCCCTCGTCCCGGCTACCAGATGCCGCAGCCTGATGGATGTAGCTCTTACTTCTTCGGTCTTCCTGTGCCAGAGGGGGTATGCTTCTTCTGTCTGTCTAGGGCAAATTTGTTATATTATGGAAATGTAATTGATACGTATATAAAAAGCTGAAAATGCATTCCTACGGGACCGTACGTAGGGACTTAAAACAATTCCAACATCCTCTGCTCTAATTTCTACTTGTAATATGCTTGCTTCACCCATTAGCAGAGCAGTTTGGGTTTTGCTGAATTAGCATTATATTTGATTTAGTTAACGTTAAGGCAACTGTTGGCCAGTGAGGTAATGGCCTGCTCCTTAAAGATCTAAGATCCATGTCTACTTATAGTATGGTTAGACCAGCTACTTGTTATTGTACTCATTGATCACCTCTGTTGTGTACCAGATGGACATGGGCATCCCTGCCATGACCAAGTGCTGCAATCAGCTGGATATGTGTTACGACACCTGCGGCTCCAACAAGTACCGCTGCGACTCCAAGTTCCGCTGGTGCCTCCACAGCATCTGCTCGGACCTCAAGAAGAGTCTTGGCTTTGTGTCGAAGGTTGAAGGTTGGTTGTTTTAACCCATATTTCATACAGGACTGAGTTACTGAGCACATCTCAGCACTATTCTGCCTCAACATCAGCAACTGATTTAAGTACACGTTCTAGTTGCATACAGTACGTGCAATTGTGGCCGGAGTTGACTGACATGTGTGACGGCTGAAAAAGATGTCATGATGACCAGTCGTGATACTTAAAAGTATTTGTTTTGGTATTTATTTATCTTACTCCATGATAGAAACAAGTGGGCTTGGGGCCCTTTCTTCATATTTAAATGAAAAAAGAATTAAAATACAATACAAGTGCTTAACCCTGTCACAAACTGATAACTTAGTGGACTATGAAATGAACTGTTTGCTGAGTGTATTTTAGAAAATGTCAAATATGACCTTCTTTTGTGCATACTGCTGTGTGCTGACGGCCATTCTTCTGTCCCTTTGTCTCCTCAGCATGTGAAACAGTAGCAGACACCCTGTTCAACACAGTGTGGACTCTGGGCTGCAGACCCTACATGAACGGCCAGAGAGCGTCATGCTTCTGTCAGGGAGAGGAGAAAGATGAACTCTAAAGCATGAAATCGCTCTCCTATTTATAACAGCATCAACTAGAGCAGCTGTTGCAAAGACTGCTGTGTGACTACTTGAGTAATTTATTGGGAGGTTATTGTTCTGGTTGTTTAGTCATTACATTACTTTGCATCAACATGTAGATGTTATTGTTCAAAGTCCAACTTTGTTGCAAGCCAAATCTGTTTATTTGTCAATAGTGTTTGTGTATTAGCACAAATACTGTTGGCAAAGGCATATGTTTTTGGAAAAGCAAAAATATTGTGACTCAAATACAACTCAGAGATAGCCTCTCGTGCTTCATACTTTTGGGTTCGCATAACCATGTTCTACTTCTACACTATGAATAAATGTTATGGACACATGTATGAACATCATTATTGCATGGTACATTACTGACACCATTCAATACACAAGCAAAGATGATGATTTCTTGCAAATCCAACTCAATTCAATTTATTTAGTGGCTCAGTGGTGGCTCAGTGGTTAGCAAGCCTGTCTTTTGATTCAGAGGGTTGGTGGTTCAAACCCCGGCTCAGCCAGTCCATGTCGTTGTGTCCTTGAGCAAGACACTTAACCCTCATTGCTCACCGTTGCTGTGTCTACTGTATACTGTATATCATGTAAGTCGCTTTGGATAAAAGCGTCAGCTAAATGTAATGTAATGTAATGTTTTGGCTGTCCTTTGTCTGCCTGAGCTCTGCTTACAGCTCAGTGGTAACATGTGTTAAAGAGCTCGTGTTTACAGCGCTGACTTAGTCAGAATTACCTCAAAAGAGAACTGCCACGATTTAGCATCGACTCTTAACGTTTTTAATTTAAAAAAAGAAGAAAAGTATTGGAAATGCAAAATACCTGGACCTGACATGTTAAAAGAAAAAAGTACATATTCATCAACAGATTAAGACAGAGCTTGTAAAACATACTCTTTTTTAATCAAACGTATACAGCACCAAGAAGAGAAAAAGGGTGTTTAAAAGTTACAAAGTATTCACAGAAATGTTAAGCTGATACGGGTAGTTTGGGTCTCAACCCAAACTGGCAATTAATGGCACAAAAATATTCTTTTGAGGAAGATATCATTTACTTGTTAAAGTTCAAGGATGATTCAGTACAAATCTGGAAAAAAGACTAAACACTAAATGGTCCTTTAACACCATCAACTGCATGTGTAAATAATGAATGTTGAACATGAGGTCCACAGAGTCTGTCACAGTCATGACGATCCACACATCTACGGAGAAAGGAGAACAAATTATAAAACACATGAGACCAAATGACAGTTACTCATGCTACAAATTTCATTGTGGAGTTAATGAAAACTTAATTCCTTAATTTTTATGAACATGTATATTATCCATCCATCCATCATCCTATTTAGGGTCGAGAGGCGCTGGAGCCGTGATGTATATTATTATATTATATGTTATTACAATATGATTTCACTAAGAAAGAAAAATACATTATGTGATGTTTGTTAGTTGGAATTAGATTACAGACCTCAAATGGAGCATCATAACATAACTTATAAGATATATATTACATGTTAGTATAATCATAAATAGGTACTGGTGAATTATTGCAGTGGAAAATTGGCAAACATTATATGTTATGAGTGCTTACGAAACAGAAGCAGCCCAAAGTGTGAATATTTATTAATTAATGAAGACAAACATCAGTGTTCTCACAGTTACTTACTTCAACAAGTCTAAGAGGGAAGGGAGTTGGCTGGCTGTGTGACCTTCTGCTTTACCTTTTGGTTAAATGCTTCAAGCTTGAAATAAAAGAATAGAAGAACACAACAATTAATTATTGTGACATATTACATTTTTTAAATCAACACAGAAAATTATAATAATACAAGGACAGGCTAAATGTGTAAAATAAAATACATACATGTCCATGAGAAAATAAGAAATTAGAAAATTCTCTTTTTGAAAATGTTGTGAAATCCTGAAAATTCCTGAGCCCGTATTTATCAAGCACCTCAGACTCATTCATAGAACCAAAACCACTCCTGCCTCAGAGTAGGACTTGAGAGTCATTCATGAAGATTCCTAACATACACTGACTTTCTGTGACGTTGCTGTTTTACAACACTTCTAGCAGCAAAGTTGAAAGAAATACCACCACTTAAATGTATTGTAGACAACAGATATCTAAGTGATGTAGGTTATGTATGCAATAATATGATGCCAACATTTTTAAAGTGGCTTATCTAATATCATATTAACCAAAAATGCATTTGAAGCTATAACAAAGGCAGGACACTTGTGATTTAAACACATTTATACAATATAAACTTGTGGACCAGAACATTTAATTCTGCTAAGTAACATATACTAGTGAGCCCGATCCATGGTTTTACAATGCCTATATCAACGCTTAATTTTGCATGTATTGTGCATATTGTACACACAGCGGTGGTTTTGCTTGAGGGTGTGAGCACATCTCCATTAAAAACATGTATATTCCTTCCATGATGCAAGTCAGGCTTCAACTGTCATTTGTTCACTATAGGAGCAGCTCTTTGTACTATGAAGCTTCAGGAATGTAGTCTCTGGTCCTAGAAATATGGAAAACATTTACATCACTGAGAATTATTGGTTCGGAGTGATTTTCTGCAGTGGTTAGCAAGCCTGTCTTTTGATTCAGAGGGTTGGTGGTTCAAACCCCGGCTCAGCCAGTCCATGTCGTTGTGTCCTTGAGCAAGACACTTAACCCTAATTGCTCACCGTTGCTGTGTCTACGGTCTACTGTATATCATGTAAGTCACTTTGGATAAAAGCGTCAGCTAAATGTAATGTAATGTATTATATATACGAGCCCTGATCCACAAATGAAACGTATCACTTGCTGTGTAGCTCATCATGGCCCAACTTTTCACCAGATGTATGTCAAACACATCTTTAATATATTCGGCTTATAAGTATACAGACAAATGGGACATAACCTTCATAATCTAAAACTAATAAAATGAGATGGATTAGGAAGATAATTAATCCGACATTACACCAACCTTTTTCCTCAAGTTCTCTTTAATTTCCACCTCCGTTGGTGGACGTTTTTCTTCTTTCGACTGCTCAGCTTCAGGGTCATCATCATTGAGCTGTGGAGCCTCCCCCTTCTTCACCAAATTGGCTTTAGGGTCACCTTTATTGAGCCGTGGAGCAACTCCGTTCTTCAACTCCTGTTTTAACTTTTTTGCTGCCCTTTTTCTTTTCAATGAATGATGACAGTGATTCTGCAGCACTGTTCTCCGGACCTGGAGTCATCCATCATCCACTGTAAACCCTTCTACTCCCCCCGTGAGTTCGCTTCATTCATCCTGGCCGGAGTTTACATGCCACCGCAGGGCAACGTGCAAGAGGCGCAGCGGACCCTCGCCGAGCAGATACGGGGTGTGGAGCGGACCTACCCGGACTCTTTAGTTATTGTTCTTGGTGACTTTAACAAAGGTAATCTCAGACATGAACTCCCTAAGTACAAACAGTTTATTAAATGCCCGACTAGAGAGGAGAGCATTCTGGACCACTGCTACACCACCATCAGCGGGGCCTATCACGCCGTCCCTCGAGCTGCACTGGGTCACTCTGACCACGTCATGGTCCACCTGATTCCTGCATACAGGCAGAAACTAAAGCTCTGCAAACCTGTGGTGAGGAAGTTCAAGAAGTGGACCAGTGAGGCTCTGGGGGATCTTCGGGTGTGCTTGGACTGTACTGACTGGGATGTCTTCAGGACTGCTACCATCAGTCTGGATGAGTACACAGAGGCTGTGACTTCCTACATCAGCTTCTGTGAGGACAGCTGTGTTCCAACCAGCACCAGGGTGAGCTACAACAACCCTAACCCTGGTTTACAGCGGAACTCAGAAAACTACGGCTGCAAAAGGACCAGGCGTTCAGGAGTGGGGACAAGGACCTGTACACAGAGTCAAAATACAGGTTTAGCAGGGCGGTGAGGGACGCTAAACGACTGTACTCTGAGAAACTGCAACACCAGCTCTCAGCAAGTGATTCTGCGTCGGTCTGGAGAGGGCTCAAACAGATCACCAACTACAAGCCCAAAACCCCCCACTCCATGAACGACCTCCGCCTGGCAGACGAGCTGAATGAGTTCTACTGCAGATTTGAAAGACAATGGAGTAGTCCTGACGCCATCCCCAACAGCCCCATCAACAGCCCCACCAACCAGCCACAGACCACCAGCCCTCCCTCCCCCAGCCCATCAGGGGCTCACGCCTCTGAACCATCGTTCACAGCGCCCCCTACCCCCTCCACAGTGACGACCCTCATTATCCAAGAGAGAGACGTTAACAGGCTTTTTAAAAAGCAGAACCCCCGCAAAGCAGCCGGCCCGGACTCTGTCTCCCCCTCCACCCTGAAGCATTGTGCTGATCAGCTGTCCCCGGTGTTTACAGACATCTTCAACACCTCTCTGGAGACATGCCATGTACCAGCCTGCTTCAAGGCCTCCACCATCATCCCCGTCCCCAAAAAACCTAGGATCACAGGACTCAATGACTACAGGCCCGTCGCCCTGACCTCTGTGGTCATGAAGTCCTTTGAGCGCCTGGTCCTGTCCCACCTCAAAACCCTCACGACCCACTCCTGGATCCCCTGCAGTTCGCCTACAGAGCCAACAGGTCTGTGGACGATGCAGTCAACATGGCCCTCCACTCCATCCTCCAGCATCTGGACACCCCAGGAACCTACGCCAGGATCCTGTTTGTGGACTTCAGCTCTGCCTTCAACACCATCATCCCGTCTCTGCTGCAGGACAAGCTCTCCCAGCTGCACGTGCCCGACTCCACCTGCAAGTGGATCACAGACTTCCTGTCTGACAGGAAGCAGCACGTGAGGCTGGGGAAACACGTCTCAGCCTCTCGGTCCATCAGCACCGGTTCCCCCCAAGGCTGCGTTCTTTCCCCTCTGCTCTTCTCCCTGTACACCAACAGCTGCACCTCCAGTCACCAGTCCGTCAAGCTCCTGAAGTTTGCGGATGACACCACCCTCATTGGACTCATCTCTGGTGGGGACGAGTCCGCCTACAGGTGGGAGACTGACCACCTGGTGACCTGGTGCAGCCAAAACAACCTGGAGCTCAACGCTCTGAAGACAGTGGAGATGGTTGTGGACTTCAGAAAGATCTCAGCCCCACCAGCCCCTCTCACCCTGTGTGACCCCCCCCGTCAAAGCTGTGGAGTCCTTCCGCTTCCTGGGCTCCATCATCACCCAGGACCTCAAGTGGGAACTAAACATCAGCTCCATCTCCAAGAAGGCGCAGCAGAGGATGTTCTTCCTGAGGCAGCTGAGGAAATTCAACCTGCCAAAGACAATGATGGTGCACGTCTACACTGCCATCATCGAGTCCATCCTCTGTTCCTCCATCACCGTCTGGTACGCTGCAGCCACTGCCAAGGACAAGGCCAGGCTGCAGCGCATCATTCGCTCTGCCGAGAGGGTGATTGGCCGCAAACTGCCGTCCCTCCAGGACTTGTTTGATTCAAGGACCCTGAAGCGGGCGAGGAAGATTGTAGCTGATCCCTCTCACCCTGGACACAAACTGTTCGTGTCCCTCCCCTCTGGCAGGAGGCTGCGGTCCATCAGAACCAAGACCTCACGCCACAGAAACAGTTTCTTCCCGTCTGCAGTCGGGCTCATCAACAGAGCCCGGGTCCCCCACTGACTCTAATGACTCTGTCACCCCCAGACAATTCCCACCGGACACTCCCCTGCACACAGCCTTATACTTGAATAAACTTAACACTTTGGCATTGCACTTGCCACTTTCACACAACACTTACAGTCATGCACATTCCATGCACTTTATCTTATTTTTGGTATTTTGATATGCTGCTGTTTCAATGTAAATACTCATTCATCCTCATTTATTGCACTGCGTTAACTGTTAAATGTGTATTGTTAAATGTTAAATGTATGCACCTTCCCGCCAGGACAAATTCCTTGTATGTGTAATGTTGTGAATTCCAAATTATACGAGGAGGACGGGTAGTTAAATTCACAGAGATTTATTATCAATATAAAAATAGTCTAAACAGAGCAATGCATTCCGGGCAGTTTAACGTGCACACGGTCCTAATGGAACTTGACTAGTTCAGCGGTCCCCAAAGATTAGGCGCTTAACAAAGAGTGCGCAAAGATTATATTTGGGTTCTCCTTGTGGAGCCCATTTAAAAAAAGAAAAAACAGTTCTCGGGCGTGGTTAATACACAGCAACAGTTCAACAAGTGTTCATTGTCTGGCCCGACCTTGAACAGAAGTTTATACACAGCAACAGTTCAACAACAGTTCATTGTCTGGTTTTCAGCTGGCTTTTTATCAGAGTTGTTATTTTCCACAGTAAGCATACATGGCAATAAATGGTTCTGATTCTGATTCTGATTTAAGCAAGTTTCTAACTTCCCCTTCTGGCCTTTTGAGAGTGTCTGTTTACAGCGACTGCGACCAATGCGGGCGACCTGCAGGTAGCGATTACCTGAAATAGATCCAGTTTGGCCTTCACTCTTCGACAGATCTGGATTCACAAGTAGGTTATTGTGAGTGCCAAAATCCGTGTTGGGTGCCACTGCAAAGCCAGAAACATTATGGTAGGTGTTTTGTGAATAAGGAAACCCGCTAGGATAAAAGGAGGGAGGAATAGCACCCTGAGTAGATGCCCAGTAAGAATTTGAAGCAGCGCTGTAGGTGCCACTGTCGTAGGCAGAGTATTGTGAGTCTTGGGACAAAATGTTATCTGCAAAGGCAGAATGAGCAGCAGGCTGGGGATACGTATGGTTTGGTGGATATGGATGTTGGTAAGAAGCGATTACTTTGTGGTATTCTTCGTCTTTGTTACTGTATGTCCGTTCTTCTTTACTGTCCTCGTTACCGTCATGGCATGTCAGTCCATCTCCACTTGTGTCTCTCGAGTGGCCGCGTTCAGACCTTGGTCTCGATTCTCTGCTGTGGGAGCACCGACGGCGAGAGGGGCTTGAACTATGGCTTCTAGAGGTTGACCTTGACAAGGAGGCGGAGGACGATGAGGAAGACGACATACTGTGAGGTTTTTGAGAGGCCCTCTCCTGATTCTCCTGCTCTACTCTTGTGTTTTCATGCTTCTTCCCATACAGCCTCTCCTGAGTCCGGTCTGCTAATTTGCTCATCTCTTCCAAGTCCAGACTCATCCCCAGAGTTTTAAGAATGTTCTGGAGCTGTTCACGCTGCTCGTCCACCTGTGATTTTGATTTTTCTTCTTCTTTCTTCTTCTTCACTGGAGAGGGAGACTTAGATCGACTCCTGTCATTCTTCTTCTCATCATCATCATCATCATCATCATCAGGGAGGGAAAGTCTGTCACTGAGGGATCTCTCTTGACTGGAAAGGGCAGTCTTCCTCTCTCCACTGTTGGTCTGACTGCTGCACGGTAGCGAGGCTCCACTATCTGATTGCTGGCTCTCTCTCCTGAAGGTTGTATCTGAATTGTTCTCTGCAGCAGGGGGCTGAAAGTTGAGGCGCTCCTCACCTAAAGGAAGATCCACACTGTCATCATTGACAATCCTACTGAGGAAGTCCATGTCCACTCCTTTGTTGAGAATGCTGAGGAAGCGCTGGAAACCCTTGTTGGCGCCGTTCTCGTTGTCTGGTGATGCAGCTTTTTGTCTGGAAGGAGGTGGTGTGAACACAGGAACCTGGAATAGGTCAGATATACAGAAACATTTCTCTTGAGATTATTTATGCATCTAATATTTTGGTAGATTTGGAACAAAGGTACACAAAAATACAATTTGTGATTAAACCACAACATTAATCTCATCTGCCAACCTCAGAACAGACTTTGTACTATGATCAGCCTCACTCTATCTTGTTTACATCATGAAGCCCTGGGAGGATGCAGTGGAGAGGGGATAGGAGTGCCAGAAACTGAGATACACTGAGCATGCAGCCAGCGCTCAACAACTTGGCAGGAAAGCAGAAGTATGACCATTTGAGGTAGGCTGCCGAAGGTTCATAGCCACACCAACATCAAGGCTAATCTGGGAGATGTGAGTCTGAGGCAAGGCCCACTAGCAAGGAGTTAAAAGACACCCTTGATCCCTTTTGACTACTTTACTAAGGTGTCATCAGGGGGTTTATTCAGACAGAAGAACAAACAAAAGAGCAAATAACATTACAAACCTCTCTGCTTTCTGGCAAAACAGTCGGATAACTATATCTCTGCTGCATTAGTGCCTTCACTCTGAGCTTCAGGGGATGGTCGTCCTGCACCAGACCATTTTTGCTCCTCCTGGATGAGTCGATTATTTCTTTGGGTGAACGAAACTGAGAAAAAACAAGGCAATGCAGTAAACAGTATATTATCTGGAAAACAGTTGGCTACTGCAAGCTGAAAACACTGATTTTAACAGTAGATTGGTTATCTGATTCAACAATGTATTACTCACCTTGGTGAAAAAGCTGGCATGATGTTTTTGCTGCAAAATTGAATTCACCCTGTCTTTAAGAGCAAAGCAAGTTGCTGATTCATCACAGGAAAGGTCTGAAAACGTTGTCTTCTTCATTAACGGTTCAACTGTCTTCAAGGCAATAGCAGCTTTCTTAAGTAGTATTCGCTCCTCTATCACTTGAAGCTCTTTTCGCTTTCTTGCCAGCTCTGGATCCTCTTCATCCATCTCAAATGGTTCCCCATCTGGGTCCCGGACTTCTGAGTTGTTAATGTAAAAGTTATGCGAGGGAAGACTGAGTTCCTTCCATCCCACACTCACCCCCATGCTGCTTTGAGCTTCCTCTACAGCGTGTCCTGCATATTTGCAGTAAGTGTTCCACTCCTCATTGGCGCTGGAAGCATCCTCCATGTATTCAACAACATCCTGCTGATTTGGATTCAGATTTCTCTGGAAGGACCGTATTGTAACGCCATCCCAGTCGACTCGATGCATCCTTCAGCCAGTACACTCTGCAAAGTAGAAACAGTGTGGATAACTTACTGTGGAATATGTATAACAGACCTGTTATAACACACCGTTTCTTTACTGACAGCAAAATACGTTAACCTTATTTAATAGAAAATGTAAATTGTCTTTTGAACAAGCCCCCACCTGCCGGAACAGCACCTCAGACTTCCACTTGGTTTAATGTTACACACAGACCGCTTTGAAGGAAAGACGATGCCTTGCGTTGGATAATCCCAGCTCAATGTAAGATGGTGTGCTACGTAATTTTTGCCAAACGACTGACCCAAACAGACTCGCGTTAAACGCTGTTATTATATAGCTTAGCTTAGCAGCTAGCTAACACGACTGTTTACTAATAACCGCGACTCAAACCACCCGTTCCTCTGTCCCATCACAGGAAAGGTGTCCTTTTAAGGATGCTACTTCGAAAACTAAGTTATTGAAATGTGAACTGTCAAAACGGACATTTAGCAAGCTTCGGTGAGGACAACTGTTAGTGTTAAACATTAGCTTAAAGTAAGGAAGAGTAGCTAAAACAGCTCCTACTGCTCGGGTGGTGTTGAAGTGGATGTTAACAGCGCCTCCTGCTGGACGGAGTACCAACACCGCAGGAATAATTCTCCTTATGAGTAAAGGTCATGTATACAGGGTCATACACAAAGCTACCCCCCCCCCCCACCAAAAAAATAAATGTGGAGGCTGAATTAAGAAGTCTCAGCCTGAGGAAATAAGCCTGGTGGTATCCCAGCTGATACTTCTGTATGGCTTGCCAGATGGCAGCAGGGTAGACAGGCTGGGTGGGTAAAGTCTTTTAATATCCCTTGGACTCTTCACATGGACCTCTTGACACCAATATTACTGATGCTCAGTAGATCCCATGCCAGTTTGTAATGTTTCCATTTAGGGTGCTTTCTATTGATCCTCTGTAAAAGTAACAACAACTTGGCACTGAAACTTTGCAGATTTAAGTTCCCAAAAGAAATTTAGCCTTTTATGAGCTTTCTTCACAATGATGTTGATTCTCCACGTCAGCTCCATTGATGTAGACAGGTGTGTTTGTTCTCATGTTCTCCTCAAAGTCTACATTTTCATTAACATACAGTCCCCTCCAAAAGTATTGGAACGGTAAGGCAAATTCCTTTATTTTTGTTGTTCACTGAAGACATTTGGGTTTAAGATAAAAAGATGAGTATGAGACAAGAGTTCAGAATTTCAGCTTTTATTTCCTGGTATTCACATCTAGATGTGTTAAACAACTCACGACATACCACCCTTTGTTTGAACCCACCCATTTTTCAAGTGAGCAAAAGTATTGGAACAAATAATCTTAAAGTAAATAACATTTAATATTTGGTGGCATAACCCTTGCTTGCAATAACTGCCCCAAGCCTGCGACCCATCGACATCACCAAACTGTTGCATTCTTCATTTGTGATGCTATTCCAGGCTTTTACCACAGCTTCTTTTAGTACTTATTGTTTGTTTCGGGGTGTTTCTCCCTTCAGTCTCCTCTTAAGGAGGTGAAATGCATGCTCTATTGGGTTAAGGTCAGGTGATTGACTTGGCCAGTCTAAAACCTTCCACTTTTTCCCCCCTGATGAAGTCCTTTGTTTTGTTGGCAGTGTGCTTTGGGTCATTGTCCTGCTGCATGATAAACTTCCTCCCGATTAGTTTCAATGCATTTCTCCGTAAATTGGCAGACAAAATGTTTCTGTACACTTCTGATTTCATTCTGCTGCTACCATCATCAGTTACATCATCAATAAATATCAATGAGCCTGTTCCAGAAGCAGCCATGCACGCCCAAGCCATGACATTACCTCCACCATGCTTCACAGATGAGCTTGTATGCTTCGGATCATAAGCAGTTCCTTTCTTTCTCCACACTTTGGCCTTTCCATCACTTTGGTAGAGATTGATCTTGGTCTCATCAGTCCATAAGATTGTGTTCCAGAACTTTTGCGGCTCATCTCTGTACTTCTTTGCAAATTCCAATCTGGCCTTCCGATTCTTACTGCTGATGAGTGGTTTGCATCTTGTGGTGTGGCCTCTATATTTCTGCTCTCTGAGTCTTCTTCGAACAGTGGATTGTGATACCTTCACCCCTGCACTGTGGAGGTCGTTGGTGATTTCACTTACTGATGTTTTGGGGGTTTTCTTCACAGCTCTCACGATACTTCTGTCATCAACTACTGTTGTTTTCCTTGGCCAACCTGTTCGACATCTGTTACTCAGTACACCAGTAGTTTCTTTCTTTTTCAGGACATTCCAAATTGTTGTGCTTGCTATGCCCAATGTTTGTCCAATGACTCTGATCGACTTTCCTTCTTTTCTCAGCTTGACAATGGCTTGCTTTTCTCCCATAGACAGCTCTCTGGTCTTCATGTTGGTTTATCCTCTTTAACAGGAAATGCAGTCTCGATAGGTTTGAACCAAGGGTGAAAACTTAGACTAGTCATGCAGAGCTATTTAATGTTTGGACAAGCAACCTAAAAGGCAACACCTGGGCAACAAGAAACACCTGTCAGTCACATGTTCCAATACTTTTGCTCACTTGAAAAATGGGTGGGTTGAAACAAAGGGTGGTATGTCGTGAGTTGTTTAACACATCTAGATGTGAATACTAAATAATAAAAGCTGAAATTCTGAACTCTTGTCTCATACTCATCTTTTGATCTTAAACCCAAATGTCTTCAGTGAACAACAAAAATAAAGGAATTTGCCTTACCGTTCCAATACTTTTGGAGGGGACTGTGTCCCACTCATTTGCACATGGACAGTTTAGTCAGTGTTTATTGCACCACTATCCGATAACAACCACAATTGGAGGCTGAGGACTTAAACCTGTGTGATGTCACCGAGATGATCATTCATTCATTGCTCATGAGTCAGTGCATGGCATGCTGCCTTTGATTACTACAACATGTTAATACAGTTGCCTGCAAACAAAAGTAGCGACACAATTTAACAGGACAATAGGTTGTTTTCAGCAGTGTGAGTCTGCATCTACTAAGATCACATTCTTATGTTAGCAGCTTCAATCTGAGGAGTGGTACAAGTACGTAATTACCTTCTCCTGGTGCACTGTATGTGAATTCTTAAAATGGTTGACAGTATTTCTTCACAAGCTTTGCATTCACCTCTCTGAGCTCATCTGAAGGTTTGACAGATCTAAAATTAAATTGATCACCGATATTTGTCAAGAATGTGTGTGTGGCGACTGTGGCTCAGTGGTTAGCAAGTCAGTCTTTCAATCAGAGGGTCGGTGGTTCAAACCCCGGCTCAGCCAGTCCATGTTGTTGTGTCCTTGAGCAAGACACTTAACCCTCATTGCTCACCGTTGCTGTGTCTACGGTCTACTGTATATCATGTAAGTCGCTTTGGATAAAAGCGTCAGCTAAATGAAATGTAATAATGTGTAATGTAATGTTATCTATAAAAACTATACGATATGATGTAGATAATATATGTAATGTATGGTTAACCTGCTTGTTATAGAAATTGATTTTTCAAACTATAAAAAGGTGTGGTTTTCCAACATCCTGATTTGTCCCATTCGGACGTTGCAGTCTTCTGTACTGTCTCCACCACTGAATGTACTGTGTAACCTGCCATGGAGGATCATTTAGACTTATGCATACGATAGTTCCATCCAATGTTTCCTTCTTTTGAGAATTGCTTTTTTTCCCCTTCACAATATAGTCAAGACAAATTGGTGCAATTATACAGCGCTCAGCAATTTACTTACAATCATTGCATTTAATATTATGCTATTCAAATATTTACACTACCATTTTCTGCATGTGTACAAAAAAGAGAGTAGACTAACTAAGAGTACAGCACATTTTTATTAATCACGGATTGGCCAAAACCCTCTGAAAACTGGATTAGGTTGCCATTTCATGAGGATAATACAAAAAGACTTCTGTTGACAAATATAACTTCAACAATAACATGTATCAAATCATGGTTTGAATAACAAAATCAATAAATCAACATTTTCAGAGAGCAATAAACACTTTCTTTACACAGTGTTTTTCTTTAGCGTGACATGTGTTACGGATATAAGAACAATAGACTGGTAATGGACAGAGGTCCAACGCAACCACGGTTCTCAATAAACTTCTGGTCTGTTTAATTTCTTTGTCTGTTATTTGCTGCCTTGTGGTTTGTTGCTGCAGGACAGGGTGCTTGCAAAGGTTCAATATTAATTTTGCCAATGGGTGTTTTGTGAACTCTGAAGGCCCAGCTGTAAGTTTTATGAAGATCTTTTACTATTCCACAGTCAGAGTTTCGCCCGTCTTTATCCCGGTTGTTTGGTTTCAATGACTTGCAAACAGCGGGGCCTCGACAGTGGTTTAGGTTTGTATGTGGTGTACAGTGACTGAATTGGCTTCATACCTGGCAAGTTAAAAAATGGTGGATTACTAATGTGCTGTGGGAGTAGGTGTCTTGTTTGAGCTAGTGCTGCTGGAAAGATGCTCACAGGTGGGACATGGGGGTAAGGGAAATACGGAGGCAATGGAGGCAAGAAAAGCCTTGGTCCAAGGTGGGGCAAGTTAGGGGGCAGGTTAGGGGGCGGAGGTGGGTATGGCAGCGATGAACAGTTTACTGGAGAGTACACTGGCATTACAGATGTAGGAGATGGCTTTAAGAAAGCATACGCTGAATTTTGAGACAATGTTTGACATGCAGCAGGGCTTTCCTTGGAGTAAGTGTCACATTTCTCACTCTCCTGTAAGGAACTACTGGTGCTATTCTGGCCATATTCAACACCCTCATGCACCTGTACCTGGCGTACCTCGGTTACATCAGTCTGAGCACTATAGTTCTTTTGATTTAACGGGCTAAAACTAGATCTGCTTGATGATGATGATCTACTGTGTGGTCTTGGTGAAAACGCTTGCCTGGTATCCCTTTCTCTGCTCTTCCTACGATGGCAGTCACTATCTTTCTTTCCATATAACCGCTCTTGGATCCGATTGGACATTTGGCCCAGTTCCTCGGATCCTAAATTCATGCCAATGGCCTGCAAAACATCCTGCATTTGCCTGTGCTTGTGCTCATCTTCAGGTGTCAGTGTAATCTTTTTTTCTGCTGAGGGAGACCTGGATCTACTGTTGGGGCTGAAGTAGCTTCGTTCTGCTTCACCCCTTTGCAGAGACTTTTCATCAGACAGAGAACACCCCTTTGGGCTGGACCTGTGACGATGCTGTGAAGAAGCCAGTCTCTGGAATCCTTCGCTCTCAATCCAGTGGCTTGTATTTTGGTGGCTTACCTGTTGCCCTCCATCATACCCGGTAGACCAGGGATGATCAGTGTTCATTAAAGAGGTTGTTGAACGCGGTTGATCCCCCACTTCTGTGGCGGTCTGAGTCACTATCTTGGTGAGCGTGGCGACATTCACACCCTTGTTGAGCACATTGAGGAAACGCTGGAAACCCATGGCTGACTTCTGCTCAGGAACAGCAGGACTTTGGTTGGTGACGTCACTCTCAAAAGACTGATGGGAAACACACCGAAGCAACCACAGTTAATGGAAACACTATCTGCATTATTTGTTTGACAAATAAATGTGTAGAATATGAAACTACCACCGGTGAGAAATTTAAAACTAAAAAAACATACACAAATCACTTTGATTATGTAATTATTTGACAGCTCACCACAATGTTTAACAAAAGCAGGTAAACATGATTATGTGTGGTATATTATGGCCACACATCATGGCCTAATACTGTAAGACATATCCATCCTATTTTATGTTGAGATACTATAAAAAATCAATTAGCAGCTAAATATTCTTAAAAGTACCAAAAGAAAAAGTACTGATTATATGCAATGGGCCATTTCAGAAGAACATGCATAATAGTATTATATTATTGAATAAATGTGTTTATCACTTTAATAATACATAATTTATTTGCATTAATAATTAGAATCTGCAAAGTAAAAAAAATCCATTCTACAGAGTAGAAAGGAGCAGAAAATGTCAATATTCAAGTTATGTACCTCAAAATTTTAATGAAGTGCAGTACTTACATAAATGCACTCTGTACTGTAAATGTAAATACATTGTACACATTGTACGCATACATGCAAAACAATGTATTTATTCTTTGTACTCCAAGGGAAATCTGTTGCACCTCTCACTAATGCTAAAGGAAATAAACTCACCTGTCCACTAGATTCATTCAATGGAAACCTTGCGATATTTTGACGATACTCCTCATGATCTGTGGAGGGGCTGTCATTCCTCTCTTTGGGTTTGACATAACTCTGTTTGATAAGGAGGAAAATGTGATTAAAGTACATTAAAAATAAACATTCAGTCCTTACAGTAACACTAATACATTGTGACTAACCTTCTTAGAGCGATCTCGTGATTGTTTCCTCTCTTGCGAACAGTCTCGGCTCCTTTCATGAGCCACTCTATCTTTGTAATATCCAGACGATTGTCGGCAGTCATGTTGTTGCTTATAGGCGAACTCATCCTGCACATATTTGTGTCTGGAGTCTTGAGGTGTTTTCCTGTATTTGAAGTCCTCTTCCTGTGGTAGCATTTGTTTAAATTCCTTGGTCACGTGTTCACGTGTAAAACTGTCGGGTGACAGCCGGTTTGTATTATCCTCAGGCTCAAGCCTGTATATTTTATCATCTCTATCATCCTCTGTAAACCTTTGCCTTTTCTTTTCAAAAGTACCCCAATCAGGTGAAGACATGCGTCTCCTCCCTGAGCTCTTTCTGCTCAAGTCTCTGTTCAATGAGTCTTTGCTGTACAGCATCTTAGGCGAGTCACTGTATTCTCTACTTCTGCTTGTCCTCTCTTTGCTACCATGTCCATTTTCACCATATTTCTGATAGGAATCCTTTGGTTCAACTCTGTGAGGTTTATGCCTTTCTTCCCATCTGTGATCATAGTCGTCCCACAGCCTTGAACTTCTTTCGCTGTATTGCCGCCTGTGACTGTACTCTGACCTATTTGACTGCATAATCTCACAGCAACTCCAGCAGCGGAGTAGATGTCAAAGCCTGCAACAAAAAAATAAATACATAACAATCACCACTCACATTTAGACCAAGGATGTGCACTAGTTCAGTAACTCTCCGTCACTCTTGCTCATGAAGGAATCCAAAATAGTCATATAGGTTAACATATTTAAGCACAAAGCTATTGTGCAATTCATGTACCAAAAGTATAAATGTCTCTTCAAATATGTTGAGATGTTGAGAGGGGTTCACGAAAAAGCACGAAGAAACTTTAACTGTGAGCGACATCGATTGCAGGTGTCACAAATCATGTACGAGCCAAAAGTGTGATTGCCTTCAACTACAGGCGTATAATTTAGTAAAAATATCAGCCGTCCAGTGTTGATACCCTGAGTCAGCACTAAGCCGTCGTGGACAGGCCAGTTGTGGCCTCAGTAGCTTCACGTCAACATGCTGTTCGCTAGTAGTTCGGCTGAAAGGGCATCCCACGAACTAGCTTTAGCTCGTATAAAAATATAGAAAAATATAAAAAAAATCAAAACGGTCTTTAGATTGTTTACATGTAGAATCCAAACCTCTCGTCCTGCTGTTTTACTACATGGAAGCTAAAGGGGCAGGGAGCAGCTTTTGACTGACCCATTAACGTTTGCAATAATCAATACGGCGTTGGCTCGCGCCCTGTCGTTAGATTACCTTTTCCGTTGGACGACTCCACTTTCTTTCAGGGGGCTAATTCTGAAACTAGTCTCGGCAATATGACAAAGTCCTGACTACAACAATTTGTTAAGCACTTGGCTAACATGTAGCTAGCTGTTATAGCTAAGTTGGTTCACGTCGCTCACCACCAAGCCGTTTGGTACCCCCTCACACACAGTAAGATATTTAACCTGCCGCCCCCTCCTGGAGGGAGTGTGAACAACCAAACCCAATCTTCTTCTTTGGTTTATCTATTGGAGGCTGGTACACTAGCTTATAGGTGCATTAGCGCCTCTTGTTGGACTGGAGCGTCAAGCAGCAGATAGGCTGGAAAACAACCTCATGCTACTGGGGAAATCCACCCATTAATACGCCTGCAAGTTATATAAAAAACAAATCGCAAATTAGTCACTATTGATTCTGTCATATAGCTTCAGATTTAAGAAAGATGTTCAATTTGACAATTTAAACAGAGCTGCACATTATTATAGAAGTAATGTGTACCTGTCTATCAGCCTGTAATTATAGAAGGCACTTTGACATGTCACAGTAGGAACAGCACATAAATCCACAAAATAATGTTTACTGCACTTCTCTTTCAAGCAAGGCAGGGTGATGATAAAATTAAATAGTAGGATGGAGACAGATGTTTAATTGTTAACTTTACCTTAATGTTAACAATTCAACGTCTGTGTATTACTTGCAAAAACATTGTTTAAGTCTGGACAGAGGGCTGAAACTGAGAAAAATGTAAAGTAGACGTACTCCAGCATTACCAATACCAACAGCCACTCAAATAGAGTGGCAAGGAAGCTCACAGCTCACACAGAACAGACTATGCACATTCTTTATTAGATATTTCCCAACAGGTTGCCATCAAATGACAACCCATTCATTTGTAACAAGAAACAAAATGTTAAACAAAAGCCACACTCCCAGGTGTGCAACTTCACACAGTTCTACATAGGCGCTTGTGTAGTCTACATTATTATACTCACTAATGAAGTGCACTCATTGATCCCTGGGTGATACAACTGATTAATTTGCTTCAATCAGTGCAGTTTAGACATTTAGTCTATGTTAATGATGGATGTGTGTTGTGTGAGTGAGGCAGAGCCCAATCAGATGATGAACATGGGGCGTTTAATAGACCCGGGCCGGGACCTTCTCCTGCAACTCTGCTAGCGATAGGGTTGTCCACCTGAGGGCGCTGTAAAAGACAACAGTTAAACACAGCACACATGTTAAGAACTGAATGAGCTTTGCTGGGAACAGTCACATTTCCTCACAGGGCTATTTCTATATTTACATGGAAAAAACTTTAAAACTTTCAAGTTCTCATAAGGGCTTCAACCTTTTGATCTGACTTCCTAACAGTAGAAATGCTGTTAATCTTATGCTCGTTTTTCGTGCTTAACTCTTAGAACATTGTTAAAGAATTGCTGGAAAAACATACACAAGATAACTTTTACAATACTGCAGGATCATGGTCAGGCCTGTCCCTGTTTCAGCAGTAAAGTTAATTGTGATGACTCTGACTGGTCTCATACTCAGTTAGGAGACAAGATATTTAAATCATCTGTACCGGCCTAGTGTGTTAATGCCATGATTTTACAAATCATCATCCAATTGTGTTTGACTCAGATGTTATCAAGTGTGTTCTTAAGTTATGCAAGGACCCAACACAACACATAGAAATGACTGACTTTAGCTCAACTCCTCCTTCTTTTACACATTATTTTTACTGGTTTATGACCCGATCCAATGTATTCTTTAATCCATAGTGCTACTTAAACGTTATTATATTATCATAGTCATGGATATTTATCACTATATTACAGTAATCCTCTCTTCAAGGTTTGAGTTTCTCCGCTCCCAAGTTGCAGTCTAATGTTTTCCCTTAACAACAGGAACACGTTCATGCACGATACAACACCACATACAGCTCCTGAAGCCTCCCACCTCCTCACTGGTAAAACTTTATTTCTGTGTCCACGGAATCAAAAAACAAGTCCCCCAGTTCTTCTCCTGATATCTCTCCACTCAGCATGGCAGAAATCTCGCTCAGACACTGCGACTCCATTTCCCTCAGAATCTCAAAGACAGCTGAACCCTCCTCCTGACACACAGAGAGGAAAAGACAGAGATATGTCAAAAGAACATAACGACCTGGGTCAAATTGTATTTGCATAATATTGTATGTTTTAACATGCTTAAGCAATGGAGTCATTCATCTGAATCCTAAACTATGGCCAAGTCCCTGTATGAAATAGCACATACTTTTACGAGAATCCAGATCTCACCCTTAGCCTTTTGAAAGTCCTGAGTCAAATTCAACCAGGCGTCTGTGGTGGGAGGTGCAGACTAAATGACAGTAGTTGTGCACCGGCTATCATTCACCTACATTTACTCTACAGGCTAATCTGGCTGTCTGCTTCATACTCTTGTTGTTTACCGAAACAGCAGGCAACAGAATTTGCCAGAATACCTAGTGATGATGTACAAAATGTACTATATACTAATTGCCTGAATATACTGTTTTGCATTTAGTTTGCAAAACACTCTATACACTTAACTGCTTAGTACAAAATATAAAATGAAATCCATCAAATGTTGAAATGCCCCAGCCAAGAGAGGCAAGTATAGAAAAAATAATCTGATGGTCCAAGTCTAAATAGACTTACTGTATCTCCTGTCTATGACTCAAGAACAGGTGAAAAAAGGCTTTGGCAGGATCATTTTCTATATTAATTTGTTTTCACCTGTGTAGTATTGGTTATTTAATAATCATAATCATAAGTTATGTAAATGTATTTAAATCGGCATGTATTTGCCCTGAGGGAAAACATTAATTGCTTAGTCCTATTCATAATGAATAGGTTAAAACACATGATAGTCTGAATGGCTTTAATGGAAAATGTCACTTTTTTTTGAAGTACTAATACCTTCTGTAAGGTTGTGAGGAAGTCGTGATTGAAACCCTGCTCTATGTCTTTGAATGTGTACTGCTAGTGTGTCCATGTTTAGTTTACACTCATGCCATGTGTCTTGTGTGCACTAACTGTGAGGTCTTGTTGTGTTTTGCTCGGCCCTGGGAGTGTCAGTGTGTCAGTGTGCGACGCGCCTGTAATTTACTATTAACAACTTCCCGCCTCAATCAAATTGATTTTGCTTGGTATTTTTTCAATGAATATGAGCTCCCAGCTCTGCCAGGATCTGCACATCACAATCATTGACCAAGGTCATCCATCAGTGCCCACCGGGTTGCTCTCCATGGTGCTCAGCGCCACCTGGTGGGCCTTGTACAGGTCATGTCTTCGGTCCACCTGGCTCTGAAAGCGAGGCTGCTTCCTGACAGGGTCGTCTGGGCCGAACTGTGGGGAGACCACCCTCAGCACAGGGGTAGAAAAGTCCGAGAAGATAAAAGGCTTGAATATAGACCTACCAGGGTAAGAGGAGGGACAGGAAAGAGAACAAGAAAGATACAGAAACTCCCATTGACCCAAAGTGGAGACAGAATGCAGAGAAAGCTACAGATGTGGAGGGAAAGAATATGAGCAGGTGGGTGCCATGTTGGCGTGGAGGTAAGACAAGAGTGCAGGTTTTCTGTGTGTAGGGTTTAATCCAGTTGAATGTGCGTGTGTTGTTAATTGTTTTTAATTTCAGACCCGCCTTTCCTGCTGGGTTGAAGGCAGTTGGTAGTCGGTAGGGAAGTAGATCAACATTTCAGGTATTCTTAAGTTCAGTCATGTAATTTTAAACATCTATTATTAAGTGTTTTTTAAGATTGTTAATATTTGTTTCTCTGCAGAGCAGCAGTGATCCATTAGCTGCTCTTGCTGTGGGACTGTATTAATTGTTGACTTGTTGTTTTTTGGGAAGGTTCTTTAATGTGAGCCGATATTTGGCAAACACAAAAAGGTTTTCCCATTGGGTCAAAATTGTTTTATTTTCTTTATTTTTGTTTGTTTGTTTTGTTTTGTTTTCCTAACTTTACTCAGGTTGAATCCCAGTGAGGCAGTCAGGGAATGTATGAAGGTATGACATGATTGTTAATGGTTTCAAGTGAAAATAATTGTGCGTGTAAACATTGGAATGTGTCAACTCACTAAGTGTGTGAGTTTATTTGACAACAATGTGCACTGGAGTTGAACCCCGTCCTTGCCCTGTTAGTGATAACTGGCCCTGCCCTGTTAGTAGTCAACTGTGAGGAGGTTAAGTCGAGCAAATATAAATTGAAAAGCTGAACCTCTGCCATAAAACTTTCTCCTCTTTTCATTCCTTATAATGACATGCAGTGGGTGTAACAATAGAAATTCAGAGTCCAACATTTAGAACATGTTTGTTCCCTTTTGGTGGGAGTGCCTGATGTGAAACAACAGAGTCTAAACAGCCACTGAGGCACCGTGAAAAACAACATTTAAAACATCTAAATAACATTGGAACAAATCTTTTAAAAAGATTCTAGTTCGGTCTATCAATTGCATTGATTAGTATTTTTTGGCCAGATGTACACATAAAATAATGTGTTATTCATATATTTTACCCTTTTGTTTCCCTGATTTCAGAAAATTTCTAAAGAACAGCACAGACGCAGTACAATATGGATCAGTGGTAAAACCTTTCAACGAGAGGTCTGTGATAGAGAGGTTTTCCTATTTTTAAGTGTTGCATAAGACACAAGAAATTTGGAACAGCACATTGAAAAGCTCTCATGTGAAGGGATTACTACAGTTTTGTGTTTCCAGTAGGTGGCTATAAGGTGTGACGGAATAGAGTAATTATAACTTAATTCCGGAACATGTTGTGATATTACTTTTTTTATTATAGTCTTAATAAATGTTTATAATATAGTTCATGACATACCGGGAGGGATCTGGGGTGGCAGTGAAGAAGTGGATGCAGGGCTGGCTGGTGTCTCTGGGCAGGACAGACACCATGCTGCCTGTGGTGCAGAAACCTCCAGAATCCATGCAGATACCACTGGGCTTGTCCCTCAGAATGGACATCATCACAGCTGCTGTCACTGAGCCTGAGACCAGAGACCACGCAGGAGAGACACAGAAACTATAATTACCCTATTCCAATCACTGCTCTCTAAACCTATACTGAATGCTGCATTGACAGTAATGTTGTTAGGGGGGTGTCCACAAGCATTCTGGGAAGTGTAGGACTTGACTACCCTCACCATCATGTTGTTGAAGTAGCTCTGTGCCTCCCTTATAGCGCTGTTTTGCCAGCTCCATCCTGGCAGGCGGGTTCTCGGGGCTGAACACCTGAGAGAAGTTGAACTCCCCCTCACCGCTCCACCAGCCCTGAGCCTGGGCCACGCGCCGCAGCTCTGGGTGCTCTGCGGAGACCTCGGTCCCGATGGTCAGCTGGTTGGAGATGTTCTTCACACCCTCTGAGAAGAGAGAGTGGCTGTTAGCAGGCGCAATGCGTTTGAAATTATTGAGTGACCATCCAAGCACTCAATGCATAATTTCTGTCTGGTTTAGCCTTTGTCCTAGGGGGGAGACTTGAAACGTACTTGTGACATTCAAAACAATAACTTGGCCCCACCTCTGCTATACACGTACCCTTCACTCTGCACCCATTTTTAACCCTCCTCTACCTGTGACCTTCTGCGCCACCCACAGCCTTCCAGCAGTTTCCAGGACCCAGGCCTCGTTGCGGTCCACCAGGAGGAAGGTGTTGTGGTAGCTGAAGGGCACAGGGTCCTCCTTGCACTGCCCCCCCTGGCCATGCTCCTCCAGGAGGCTGGTGATCACCGTCAGCGCCGACCAGGCACTGTCACCACGCTCCAACCCCAGTCTGATGATCACAAATCATGCCGGATTACTTCAAAGAATAAAGTCTTTCTGCACAGGGCATTAGTTATGTAGTTATACATGTTATTCTTTCATTTTCAAGCCTTTATGTACTTTGATCTATGTATTTATTGTTTGTGTTTTTAACTAACTCTGAAGACCAGTTAAGCTTGGAGGCAATGCTTACACACTCCTCCGCCATGTATTTTAGAGGGAATGATACTGTTATTTTTATATACAGAGATGAATAGATAAGCGTCCCAGGGCTGTGCTTCAACAGTATTTACTACACCTGTCATAACATGCTCACAACAATCTACACACCCTTCCGATCAAAGCCAATGAGGATTAAGTTAATACTTCAACTGAATATACAAAATCCAAACTGTATTTAATTAGGATGCAGTTGCTTCTAGTCAGCTCAGAAGATTTCTTTATTATTATTATTTTTTAAATCAGTACAGTATCAAAAGGTTTTCTGTGCTCACCTGACAAAGTCCATGCCCAGCAGAGCCTCTCCGGAGCCGACGGGCTCTCGGGTCCAGATAGCCTCGTTCCCGATGCAGACTCCCTGGTCATTGGCTCCCATTTCAGCGCCCCACATCCAGGCAGGTTTGCTGAGGACGACAGCGTGGGTCTGGTCCACTTGAGGGATCTGGATGTATGTGCACTGCAGACAAAAAACATCTGAGACTGAGGGGGAAACAATGCTGTTGTTTAAATTAAGGCCCCTTTGTATTGCACTAACAATTTCAGTGTAATATGTACCATATGCAGTATGGAAAGCTGACACTAATTGGACGAACACAAATTTTTTACTCAAAAGGTCAAAATGACTTCCTTATCAGCCCTTGCTTTACACATCTGCATTACCATCCTATATATATATTCTAAGATAAATTAAGGCATCCATTAGTCCCATTCAGAATTAAAAGTAATGAGAGGGAGATACATGTTCCTGTTATTATGAAGTTTGAAGTCAAATTGCATTTTAAGAACAGATATTGGTGAATTTGTGCAGAATTTAAACAGTTGCATCACAACTTGATTTAAATTTAAACCATTCCCCTAATTAGACAAATGTTACTAAAACAAAAATGATGGTATTTGTACCATTAGTACAATTCCAAGTTGAAAGTCTTTGGGTTTGTCCTTTTTCTTTTTACTCAACAGAAAAGCCAAAAGAGCTGTTGACATCAAGAAAAATCAGAAGTCAATTCACACGTCGAAACAGAACGTGTTCCTATCATGGCTATCATCTGATCTGATAGTGTGTCACTCAGTATTTCTTACACTAACAGGTAACACCAGTCAGAGCTGGAAAGGAGAAAGCATTTAATCAGTGGGTTAAAACTTTCAGTTCCTTTCCCGTAATTATTAACAGGAATGAATGAAGTCTCCTGTATAATATTCTACCATGTTCAGACAGGGTTATTGTGAATAGTGATGTATTATGAGCAAATATAAGATTTGAATCTTTTCATACACATGTTCTGCAATACACCAAGCCGTGTAAGTATGCAGAATATCTATAACGGTGCATTTCTTTCAATGATGCATGAGGCCTATTGCCAGTCAGTTGCAGCAACATGTGGTGTGGGACTGCATGAGTCCAGGACTGCTTTACCTCCAGCATGGAGCCGGGAGGGTGAGCTTCTGCAGGGTAGTGGGCCACCTCTTGCACCTCATCCCGGGGCCGATCTGCGTTCTTCGCAAAAATAACGTGGTCATCGCGAGAGCCGGGAGGCAAAGAAACAAAACAATCACATGACATGGGAACCTCTGCCATCCTGCAATAAAGAAACAGCACAATAAGTGGGTGGAAATCCGGTAGAAGTCAGGATGGCTCTTGGGGACGAGTTTAAAGTGGTGACATGGAAAATGCGCACCGATTCAGTCAAGTAACTGTGTACACAATCGGACTTCGAACTAATCATAAGAGTCTGACAACGCGTTTGACATTCAAGCCAAGTGAGACTACACCCTGCTGACCATAATGTGCATGTGTGGAGTCGAGAGCAAGAGTCTCCCTCCACTCCCCACCCAGCTTTTAGAGCAGAAAGTCAAGATTTCGCCGGTGCACTGCCCATCCCTTTCACACAGGGATTATGAGGCAGTCTTGTGCACAGCACTTTATTGACTGTAATCTTCACAAATCCGACCGCCACGTTGGTTGTATCTCTCGACGAATCGCATTCAATCTGGATATAATGTCGCCAAAAGTGCGCCGATCGCGGATGAAGCCCACGGGGAGGGGGAGGAGTGGGCAGCCGCTCGGATTATGATCATTGTTTAAGACAGATAAGGCCTGAAAGAGCAAAGTGCCCACACCGACTGTCCCTCTCCGTCTCTCTCCGGAGCATGCGACGCGCCTGTCGCTTCGTGTCATTCCGCCTTTTTCTGTTGTTTTCTGGGGGGGGGGGGGGGGGTTAATAAGCATAACCGTGTCCGGGCGAATAGTCTGTGAACTACATCTAGTTTGTGAATGCTGCTGCTATCGAATATGTTTACCTTTTCATTCAATGGTGGGAGCGGGCGGGCGGCCGGCTGTGAGAAGGCAGGTTGGAGATACCGAGTCACGTGACCGAGAAATCCCAAGGTATGTACTTAAAGGTCTCGTCTCGTCTGGCCACAAGCACAGCTCACCGTCTCACACAGGAGTCCAGTCCACACCGGGGAAAAGCTCCCCGCATCGTGATGCAGCTTTCCATCAGGAGTCTGCAGCCAATGGTTATAATGGATCAATCCACTCCAGTTCATGGGAAACGTTTCCATGATACAAGTTTTTACCATTCCATTTGTTTTGCCCTTCTCACCACATTCTTTGTGTATGAAAATAAAATAGTAAGAAGAAAAATATTGTTCAATCATATTGTAGCACGAGTACATGTCTGTGTGGGCTGGACAAACGTCTTACCTTGCGTTCACATTTTCACGAGAAACAGTAAAACCCGAGCTGAAGTTCAGTTTACTTGTCACGTAGATGGATTTACACTCAGCTTGTAAAAACATTTGTAGAGAAAGAACTTAATAAGTTTGAAAATGTTATACAGAGTTGCATTATGTGATCAGGAGCTTGACTGAAAAAAAGACTGAAAGTTACAATTTTGTCCATTCTTTTTCTGTCAGAAGGATGTACAACACTAAATCACTGACCCAGCCCTTACAAGGGCCTATATTTAAGATATGGTTGCAGATCGCAACCAACAGAACACACCATTTCCTCCCCAAGCGTGTCACAGAACTACGGTGGCCTTCAAATAAAATATTAAAATGTTTAGCGCTCTCTGTGTAGCCGGTGTTTGGCTTGTTCGTTCTGGGCTACTGAAGAAACACGGTGACCAGCTCACAATGTAGATATTAAACAGCTCATTCCAAGATAACAAAAACAGAACGATTCTTAGTTTCGGGCGATTATACACTGATGAAAACATTGTGAATATTGTATTGCATTTATGCTAATAGATTCCCCTGAATCTTAAATACGGTTGCTTTAACTTCTTATATTTTCCATTAAGTTACATCTCATTGATGACTGTTTACTGAGGTCTATGAGACTTGTATCTATCTCTGTTTACTATGTTCTTAATACTGCAACATTTTGAGTCAACACTAAATTGATCAATTTGCGTACATGTTTGGTATTGTAAGTATTAGATTATAATACTTTACTCTGATTAAAAGACAAATAAAAATACAAAGCATGTGGTCTATAAAGACAGGACTTTTCCTAACCTGCCCACCAAAAAGTTAACCATGTTAATGACTTTTAAGTGATCAACAAAGTATTAGTAAAACAGGCGTAGAGCATGTCAAGTTAAGAGCGTTATAGCAAAAGACTTGACAATGACACATTGAATAACACACATAAGAAAAATCAGGGTTTAATTCAGACGGTACATTACAGAACAAGATGTAAGCTCTGAAAACAATAGTTAAATTATTACTATTTTAAAGCCCTGGACAAACCGTGACGTCTGGTCCGTGACGTCTGGTCACCGTTAACTAGAGAGTAAATATAGCGTAGTATTTTGCTGCTTAAGTGCTATTATTTCACTCAGGAGTTGGTTGAGACCAAAACAGAGCTAAAAAGCTCCCTTATGGGATCAATAAAGTACTTATCTATCTATCTATCTAAATATTGGAAGGGTGACAGAAACACAACACAAGGAAAATATTGCTCTTTTAGATGTGTAAATAGGCCACTGTTTGCTAGCAAGTTCATCCCGTCAACTGTATAAGCCCCATCAGGCCCGGAACATTGGGTTCAGCCTCTGGGACTGAGCATATCAAAACAATAGAAGTAAAAATAAATAAATAAAACAAAACCCCCCAAAAATGTCAAATCCCTGCCTCACAAGTCAATATAAGTTAATTGTGTCATGTTTATAACACTATTACACAATAATTATAAACATAAACCATAAGCATGACTTAAATTGACTCAAAACCGACTCAAAATGCACCCTGAGTTTTGAAGAAATGCTGATTAAAAAAGTTAGGAACTAGCTAGAAGGCTAAACTCAACGGTTTTGGAATCATTAGAGCCTACAGGGTTCCACACAAAGCATCGCAAAGATATGCACAATAATGTAATTTGTGTCCAGCAAAGAATATGAAAATTGACTTACTTATGGCTGAAATATGGGGGCGACTGTGGCGCAGTGGTTAGCAAGTCAGTCTTTCAATCAGAGGGTCGGTGGTTCAAACCCCGGCTCAGGCAGTCCATGTCGTTGTGTCCTTGAGCAAGACACTTAACCCTCATTGCTCACCGTTGCTGTGTCTACTGTATACTGTATATCATGTAAGTCGCTTTGGATAAAAGCGTCAGCTAAATGAAATGTAATGTAATGTAATGAAATATGAACATTCCAGGCCTTCCTGCTCCCTACTGAAAGCTAAGGCCACGGAGCACCATGCTGCAGTGAAACAAGCCCCGTTCAGGGACCACCGAGGACTGTGGGAACCTTCACGATTGAGTGGAGTTAACATGACTTCTCGACATGTCTGAACTAAAGTAATTAAAAAAAATACTTAACTTCACTCAATCAAAGCCTAACTTCGCACAGATACTCCTACAATACTGAGCTATTTTATATTATTTATTATTATTATTATAAAAAGTGTGCAAGGTAATACAAATTAACTTTTAAACTTTTTTTCTTTCTAAAATATTTGTTCTTTTATGTGTACTATCATAAACCAATATACCACTAACACATATATGGCCTTATTATCTATATTCACAAGGGTTTTCTGTATATTATAGCCTTTTACATTTTTCAAATATACCTTGTGAATGAGTAGATAATCAGGATTTAATATGAGATAAAAAGCATCCGCAATTTTGGCAGAAAAATTGGTGGCTCCTTAAGGGTTAAGAGATTAGAATCAGAATCAGAATCAGAATCAGAATCAGAACCATTTATTGCCATGTATGCTTACACATACAAGGAATTTGTCCTGGCGGGATTATATATCAATGTTGTGTTAACAGCTTGTTGAGCTGCCCCCAAGTAGCCACAAGTTCCTATATATTCTTTAAGTTAACTTCTCCTAACCGCTAGCGAAAGCTAGCTGCTGATGTGTCTGCTGAAAATTACTTCCACAGAATAGATACGTCACTATGTACTGATTGGTTCAGGCAAAACTTCGTCCACATGATGTCTGACTGAATAATGAAGTAAAAGCAAATTTACAATTAGTTGGCTAATTTTGTAATGTTGTGAGCAATGATAACACAATTCCTTTCACGTCCACTTTGTGTTGGTGCAGGTCGAGAGCTACATGACTAGACATCACAACAGGTAGTCAAACAAACAACGACTGTTGCTGGTTGATGTTCACAATAATTCCATCGACTGAACAGTAAACAGACAGCATGGAGTCACACTAATAACTTCCTCTGTGCGAACAAGAGATGAGACAATAGAGAATGCCAACTGACTGTAATAATAACTCTAATAACTTAAACCTGCTCAACTACATTCTTAGTATGTCAACGTTCAATTCAGACTGCTGTCGTGTCAGTAGCTATTGCTCATCACTATGCATGTGTTTTTTGGTGATGCAATCAATTTTATGGCAGTAGAGTAATAACAGCTCACACGCACACCTGAACGCATAGGAAACAAGGAGTGCCATCCAAGCTGCTCCAAAATGTTTGACTAATGTTTGTGTTTTGAGATCGAGCACCTGGACCTAACTGGCATTCAGTTATGGCCAGATTTGTACGAGGTGTTGAGTTTTTGAAGCGGCTTGGTGGTGAGTGGTGCTCACTTGTGGCTCAGTAGGAATGCTGAAGGCAACAGGACTGAATACTTGAGAGATTTCTGTAAAGACAACCTGTTACCTGAACGGCACTCGGCTTCTTCCACACCCTCTCCAGCCTTTCATCTCCTCGAGCATGCTGACAAGCACCGCACATCCTGTCTGCCCTTGCACACAAACAGTAAAAACACCATGAGAAGTAAACACCCACCTGAGCCAAAGGCAGACACACCCAAGCGAGACCTCGCACACATATACAGTACGCACACACAAACACACACACACACGCTCGAGCACAGAAACAGTGAAACTATAAGGAAAAAAGCTTGTAAATTGACATATACATATAATGTACATATAATAAATCAAATTGCATTGACAACAAACAGTTGTGTTGGGTGATGAACTGATAAAAATGGATTTAAAACACATATTTAATCAAGTAAAGCCAATATTGACTATGGCTTATTTTACCTTTGCTTGTTCTGTAAAACACATATTATATTTTTAACCTCAGTGTGGCGAAGTGGCTGCACCATTAGCAAAAAAAACTCTAGACAACAAATCCAGATAATGCATAAAATTAAGACTGTCTGTGTTTGTCCTTCTTTAAGTGGCTGTTTTCAGTTGCGTGGACAAGAGATCCTGCCTTCATCCTGCTGGGTGAACTCACATATCGACACACACACACACACACACACACAGTGCTAAGCCAAAGACCTCTCCTATAGCCACGCAGGCATTGTGGCCCAGTTTGTAAGCCCTGCCATGTGAAGTGGAGGGCTGGCTGGAGGAAGATGAGGGGTGTTATGGGACGGAAACAGCTGGTAAGAAGCCCAGAGGATATTAATCTGAGGGGGGAGACAGGATGGCAGGAGAGGCTGTCTAATAAAGCATGGTATTACTGCTGCAAAGGTGTGTGTGTGTGTGTGTGTGTGTGTGTGTGTGTGTGTGTGTGTGTGTGTCTGTCTGTCTGTATGTCTGTCTGTCTGTCTGTCTGTCTGTCTGTCTTCCTGAAGGATTACTGGTGAGTGAGAGAAAAAAAGAGTCAGGAGTCTGTGTCCATCTGGCTACGACCAACTTTAAGCTCTGAATTTAAAAAAGGACATTCAGGTATGAGTTCTCTGTTTATAGCCGGTAGGAAATCTGTGATCATCTTCAGTTCATCCGGTAAATCCAGCAAGGCACATTTTAACAACCCTTAACACACACAAAAAAGGGGTTTTGAAAATTAGAAAAAATAAAGCATCCAAATTTTCTCTGAGCAATTAAAGTTCCGGTTAAAAGGCAGAAGTGGAAGATGGGAGGGGAAGCTGGGCGGCATCAGTCGCACAGACAGTAATGACGGCGCCACTGCTGTTTAACAATCAAAGATGGGAGGCGGGGGCTCGCAAGGAAGTCTCTCCTTGAAAAATACAGGTGTTTGCTACAATCAAAGCGCAGCTTGCAGAAATGACTGGGTTTGAAGTTGAAAGGGGAGGCAGGGGGGAAGGGGGGCCGTTGTGGTGAGTGAGTGAGTGCCTGTATGAGAAAAAAAAGTGACTCAGTCAGAAGACAACTGTGGGCCGGTCTCTCCTCCGGGATTTTGAATAATTAACAAGGATAAGGAAGTTGACTACTAGGTGCTTACTGTTTACTTTGTTTGGATTTTTTTCTGCCTCTGGAAGGGAAGTGAGGCTTTAGCCGGCCTAGCTCGCTGGAGGCTGGCGTGTTGGCAGCAGGATTTGTCTGGGACAGCGGTGTGGTTCCCGTGGGACTAGAGACAAGTCAAACCAGCCAAAGGCCAGTGAATCAGAATCAGAACTAACTTTATATGGTGGGAATCTTGTATACAAAACACCTGTCCTTAAGGAAAGTCCCAAGTTGTACACACAGAAATACAATCACACACAAACTGTGAGCTTGTGAATACAGACTGATGTCCTGACTAATTACTGTAATTAAAAGTACAAGATACAATGATACAGTTTGTTTAGGGTATGTAAGACTTTTTTTCTTACTTCCAGCAATAAAGTGTTGAACTATTCTTTTATCGGCTAGACAATAAACATATAGCTTTACATTCTTGGAAAGACACGTATGTGCTTTCTTGCCGAAAGATTGATACTCTCATGTGGCCTTCGTTAACTGAACTGTCCAACGGTAATACAAATCTACCTGCAGCAATAAAGCTCAGGAATTAACACCTTAAATATTGTATGCCGAATCTGTACAAAGTGAAAACATGACACATTGTGTTGTGTGCTGAACGAAGCTTCACTTCCTACTAACCCTTCAAACCACACATTTCTTCATTTTTTGTTGTGTGAATTAAACTAAGAAGATTTACCATGTAAATCATTTTTGTTACCTTTCCACTAGTTTCCAGTCCTCTGTTAGCGTACACACATCTAAATCTCAGCAGAAAGGCAAATAAGCATAACTCCCAAAGTGTTGGACTGTTTAATGAATTCATGTAAAAGTTAATTGTTGACCTTTGAAACATTAGTAGACCAAAACAGTATCACTTGCTTTTTCAGTCACATGTCATAGTCTACACTAAGCAGTTTACTCGGTTGTGTGTGAGTCTAGTTCAGCTGTCATTACCAGCAGCGACGCGGGTATAGTTTTCACCTGCCGGTCTTTGTGTGTGTGTGTGTGTGTGTGTGTGTGTGTGTGTTGCCCCAAAATGGTCGGCGAGAATCCTGCATAGCTGGAAATACCACAGAAGAGCTTTCGAGTACTTTGCCAGAGGTTTTCTTTTTCTGTCTGGGTTAGCGTCACAATCGTGCCATGATGCTGTCACGAAACTACATGTTAATTTCAATCTGAACTACAGGTTTGTAGCTGGATCAACGATGTTAGAAGATGAATGTGGTCCGTGCAAGGGTGCCGCAAGTAGGCGGGTACGAAGTGGTGGCAAAATGGTCTGTAATTAAAATATATTAAATCAGAAGGGTGAAGCTTTTCACCATTCTGCGCCTATAAAGGGCCTCGCAGAGAATATGACAATGGCATTGCGCTCAAGACCATTATTTTGCCCAAAGTTCAACCAGGCTTGACGTGCGCTGAACCCAGCAGCCAGCGCAGTGCAAACCGGGCCATGTGTGAAAGACCTAATGCCAATAAATAACCTTTAATAAAAGGTATACAGAATTTGCATTTTTTTCCATCTGGTGTTGCTAAACACGTGGATCCTGTAGTACAACAAAAACAAAATTAAATTGTTAGAAAAACAAAAAACAAAAAAACTAAGGTGGCTTGAGAAACCCAAAAATGAAAAGAAATTTTGAATTCTTACAAATCATCACTAGTTTTTAATGGTCTTTAAAATTTTGATGTATTCCAAATTGCAGCTTGATCTGTAGGCACACGCCCTGTTTCATTTACTCTTGGTACAAAACTGTATCCAGCATTTAAGTATTTATGCTGAGTGCCAAGCATTGACATTTACATTGATTGATTAGTACATTGTGAGTGCTTTCTATTGGCTAGAAGTAACTGGTGTAGGTGGAAGGGTTTGGTCTGAAAACACACAGCCTCCTTAAAGGTCAAAGGTGCTGCAGTTATATTAATAGATGTAATTTCACCACATTGACATGACAGGACTTTTGCTGGATTGGTGACAAGAGTAAATGCCAGTACTTCAAGACAAGTCTCCTCGCAAGAGTGTTTAAAGAACCACAAACATTTTTATGGATACAGAGCAAACAAGTCTTATACTAAAAAATATGCAAGCAGTGACAGACAAAAAAACCTGTCAAACAAGCCATCTAAACACATCTAAATCATTAGGAGAATTTGTAAGCCCCTACTTGAATTTGCACTGTAATTAAATGTTAGGCAGTCTCTTTCTGATTGTGCTGCATTGTATTCATGAGGAAATATGCTTGACTATTTAAAGATGTCTGTAAACACCATTTAAACGTGGTGTGTGGTCTTCATTCGGAGGCCTGATCTCCTTTATGTGTAAAAGTATATTATACTGAAAGATACGAGATACCGAGACATACGTATTTCATTTTGAAAAAGTTTTACATGTGTCAGCAACAAATATGTCATGTTTGAATTTTCCGTCTGTCCTTGCAATTATATCAAAATACTCTTTGATGTGCTTAACTCTAATTAGGCGGTCTGGTAACGTTGCTGGCCAAGAAATATGCTCTGGAAACAACATTTCCTGATTAGAGTGACAACTCTTTTTGACTTGAAGGTGTGTATAAATCTTCCAAGGCGCGTGCTGAATCAAGACATTGACAATATTTGCTGATCGCCCTGTGTTTTCATTATCTGACAGTTGTGTAATCAGTTCAAACTCAACACTTGCTTTGGAGAAAGAGGAGCAGAGAGGGTAGGAAGTCACTTCCCGCCGGCCTGTCTGTGGTCTGTGTTTGTCAGTTGATTTGAAGCCGCTCCACCAACGTGCTGCGACAGGAAAGGAATTAACTCAGTGAGGAGACAAAATAAAAAAAAAGCCCTCAAAGGAAGATGATGTTAAAAACTATTAAATGTATAATGCACATTCAAAGCCACTGCAGTCAATTAAACTAACTTTTTTAACATTTGGCACATACAAGAAGTCTTTTGTAGCAGTTCGATCGTCATATAAAACACACTTCATACTAACGCGAGATACACATGCTGTTCCTCTGAGTGGTCAGGACGTCCAATAACCAGTGCACTGTTTTCTGCGAAGTAAGAGCTCCAGAACTGCGTATTGCACCTCTGTTTTGCCTCGAGCCAAACCACCTCTCAGGAGTGTCCGCAATCAAAGGATTTCCTGGTCTCAACGATATCTGATTCACAGGCTGCAGTCGCTTCACTGACCAGGTTACTGCACCACTGCGTCACAGTGTGTAAAGGTTCCTCTAGATCTGGTCCACTACCGTAACCCCGACCGTGTCATGTAAGACATTACTATGAGGTTCAAAATCTCTTGAGTTTGTCTTTGTTTATGTTGGATATTATATGGTTTACAATTTTGAAAGAAAGGTGCTGCAAATATAAAGTAGAATATTTATAAGTGTGCCATTCATGTCTTCGACCAGATCCCAACCTCTTGTGTTGACTTGGAATCAGTAAACAGAAGTTGTAATTTGACCCCCCAAAAAAAGTTATTTAAGCTAGCGTAGACCTTATAAAACTGCTGTTCCAAATGTAGATAATGGTAATGCTAAAAATGTGCAGTATATCTTCTTACCTATAGTTGCTGAATCTTCATGATATTTATCTAGTGTACATTCAGATAAAAAACAACTGATACACATGTCAAACTCTCACGTCATGATCTCAGCCCTGCTTCTGTTTAAAGACCCCACCACTTTTGGTTGATCAGATCATTTACTGAACTAAAAGTATACCAAACTATAGAAGAATATTCCATCACAAGTAAAAGTCTTGTATTGAACATGTTTACTTCAGCAGAGGTATATTGTTATTATTGCCATCATTATGGAGGCATTCACATTTAAGTGGGGAGACTAATGTTGCAGATTGAGTGGAACTAATTTGTGTGTTTGTTTCTTTGTTGAATCTATAACAAGGATATGTAATGAGTAGATCGTATGTTTTGTCTTTAAAATCGTAATGTGAAAAGTAACACTAACAAATAGACGAGGTGCAGAAAAAAGTAGAATATGTCCTAAAATTGGAGTATGTAAAAAATAAAATGCGTTAAACTGTGCAGTTACTCTCCACCACTGACTGTTGTTACTTTATTTAATGGAATGGAATAAATAATTATTATTATTTGTAATCTTATTTTAAAAACATATAGAAGCGTACAATTGGTTAGATAGGGACCTAGGCCAAACTTTAGAAAACTATTGGACATTTGGCAACCGACTGTCCCATTGAGCCTCGTGCTCTCTCAAGCAGCCGTTTCCTCACCTCCAGCCGCGGAGGCGCATCTTCAAAGGGGCAGACGGCGCAGCAGCAGTGGGCGGAGCCTGCAGGGACTCAAGACGCACAGCCTATCATAAAGTGTGTCACTACTGAGAGCGCTGCTTACCTGTGCGCCAGAAAGCCGAGATTGCCTCAGTTGGATGAAGAAAATCAGATGAAATATGATGAGGATATTATTTTTCTCCGCACGTTTTTCGACGAAAGGCTAAAGCAGCGGAGCTGAGCTGAGATAAAGTGTCTCCAACCAAAGTGCATTTATTCCAAAAAGAAACTAACAGCAGTAGCTCCAAGGACAAACAGGTAAATCGGGATTTTCTTTCTTTGCCATCATTACCACCTGAGCGTTACAACGATATCTAATGACGTAACTTAAACATAAATGAGCTGATCTTCAATAACATTAAGACATTGCTTACTAGTTTGCTTTTTTATTTAACTGGGACTATAAATCAATAAATGAGAAAATCAAAAGTAATTTCATATTGAACGCAGACAAAAGAAGAAAAAAAACTTTTTGAGCTTTTAAATAAACAGAACATTTAGTAGATTAGCGCTAAACTAAAAATACATACATTTCCCCACAAAGAGAGAAGCTGATACTTAACCTCAACATTTTGTAATTTAAGTTTGAATTAGTTTCCTTGTCTGTTGTATTTTGGAGAATGTAGTTAAAGCATTCTCCAAAAAAGAACAGATGATTTAAAGAAACATTTAATGATATCAGATAAAACACAAATATGTGTGAAATAAAAAGTCTAGGTTTGAAGAAGTGTGGATTATATTTAACTGACAGCTTTCTGCCCCTGTATGAAGGGTCAGTGTCAATGTGATGTAACTTAATATATATATTGTTTACTCATAAAAATAATTATGCAGATTTGATGTGAAATGTTATTTTAAATAATGTTTGACTGCCAAATTATGAACAAATTTGACACTTATTTTTTATTTTAATAAAGTACATTAATGCAGTTGAGATGATTTCCCGATACTGTTGCTGTTTATTTTAAACTAATGTCTAATGTCATTATTGCTACACTTTTCCCTGTGAAGTCGATTGTTTTCATGTTTTCAGGTTCCCGATTGAAACAATTCTGCAGGGACCCTGTGAAACTTATTGAAACTGGAGCAAGAAAGAGTTCCTGGATGTACAATAAAAATCAAATATGAAGTAAATGCAACAAAGGGATACGGTTTAGAATTAAGATGTATTCGGACAAACAGTAATTTACATATACATGATGGGATATGACAATACCAATTAAATTAGTGTTATACATCGATCCGGACTGTCTGATTGGCCTTCTAATTAATTCTCTTTGAATAGAAAGGCTTTTATTCTTTGTTAATAATAATAAAACACATATATTTTGGGGCATTTAATGCCCTTATTTGATGGTGGAGAAAGACAGTAAATGTGTGGAAAAAGAGGGGACTGACATGCACAAATGATCCGGCCAGCTGGGAATCGAAACGGAGACTCGCTGCTCAGGGTTTTTACAACAATAAGGTATAGATAAAATATGTAAGACATATCTTATACAAAGACAGTTAAGGTCAGATATATATACAGTTGTGGAAGAAGTATTCAAATAATTTATTCAGTAAAAGTAGCAATGGCACAAAGTAAAATACGTCATGCAAATTGTCCCGAAGTATTAGCAAAAGAAATGTACTGAAAAATAAAAGTACCAATAAGCAGAATGGCCAATGTAAATGTAATAGTATCCTATTATTGAATCATTATTATTGAATGGTACTTTAATGCTGTAACTGGTCAAAATGAAGTGACTTATACTGTTGGATAGTTTAATCATCAAACAATGCAGGGTTTTTTCAGTCATTGTATGTTTTGTGTTAAAAACTTTAATGGGGAAGAAAATCAGAAAAAAATTAAAAAGTATTATATTACCATTAAAATAATCAAGTGTAAAGATAGACCTTGAATAAAGGTTTTTAGTAACTTTGCACCACTGCATATACGTATCTTGACAATCTGGATAGTAAATCAAATTTCAACTTAATGTGTCACATTTCGTCTACAGCGGGTTGATAATTAGTAAATTATGCAATGTGTCCACTCAGAAGAGAGAAGGACGCAAAAAGCTCTTAAAGGCTGTTGTCACATTTACTGTAGTATACTGTCGTACAATACGTGTCAGAAAACGCATTGTGCTCGTGACTGAATATGTTTGTCACAGACAGTCATAAATCAGTGAGGATTTAAAGCCGGTATCCATATCTGAAATATCTCTAGTCTGCACTTAAGTTAAAGTGCAGAGGAGCAGTGATCAGCCTTCCCTCTCCAGCTCTACATCTCACTTAGCCCTTCACTCAGCTGTGCAACTGACATTTTAATTTATAATCCAGTCAAAGCATTTTATAAATTCTAATATTAAGTCAATTTTATTCCTTCTCATTATTGCACCCACCACATTTGTTCCTGGTGTGGGGTCAGACTTTGGGCAATACACCGCCTCTTTGCGTTTGTTTTAGTACGTTTTTTGAGGCGTTCACAAGCATTTTCCCACACATGGTCACAAAGGTCGAAAGCTTTAGTTGTAACAGAAAAGTGTTTGAACTTCATCGCGGTACACTCGTCTGACAGATGACCTGACCCCCTGTCAAATGTATGTGCGCCATCTACTCCATCCATCTTGTCCTCTAAGCAGGTTAAAACAAACTTCTTGTAAATGCCATTTGACCCAAACTGGTTTGTCTGGAGTGTCCACAGACAGTCAGCGTTCCTGCTTTAACTACGTCTGGGCTATTTTACCAAGGGGTTATTTAGAAAGTGGACGTCCAAGTGCAAATGTTTAAATGAGCAGGTTAGCAGTTTGAAATAAGCATCTTATGTTGGAAAACTCTAATCATTGGGCTCTCATATCAGAACAAAGTGTAAAAAGATTTGTCTTTTTTTCTCCCTCTCTGTGCCTCTTCCAAATGGCAGACCAGTAAACCGAGGTCTGTGCTGGGTCTTGGTCGGGCAGGTTTTATGACCAGAGCTCTGTCATTGCGCTGTACCATCCTCCTCCTTCCAAGCGGACGTCCCCCCGAGGCCCCCTATGCCAGCTGTTTCCCCGAGGAGCACGTACCGCTCCCGGCACTTAGGCGAATGGAGGAGGATGCTGCTGTCTTCGCTTGTTTACGGTTATGTCAGGAAGAGCAGACTGGGCCATTCCGTCTTGCGTCTGAGTTGCATTCCCAAAAGATTAGAGAGCAGCAACTCTGGCTCCAGGCTGACATAAAAATAAATCAGCTTGACCTTTAACACCAGGCCTTTCATTAGGGAATTCCAAACTAATTGCTTTACAATTTCATTGCAATTAGAAGCATCGCTGTTGGTTTGAACCTTAGCGAATGAAGTGTAATCCTCTTGGTTTGGCCGTATTGACGCAACTAATTGAGATCTACAGAGGGGATCCTCCACCGTCACTCAGAGTGACACCACCTGTGTGCTAAAGCACATGCATGCTCCACCTGCCTCAAATGGATCTTCAGTACAGAACAGAGAGGATATATGTCTTCCACTGGAACTTGACTTCTTTCCTGGCAACCTTGTGCAGTTTGCTTTGTCAGATATGTTTCACAACAAGTGATCTCAAGACTTAGACACCAACCTCGGAGGTTTCAGCCTCCTTTACTATTTCCTGCTGTAAAGATAATTGCAGATGTTCGAGGATGGGGGTGTGGTGGAAATCAACAAGATTGTTTAGTTCTAGGACATGTTTGGAGCCGAGTACAGTTCTTGTACACTGTAAAAAAAAAATCGTGAAATATACGGTAAATTACCGGCAGCTGTGGTTTCCAGAACTTTACCGTAATAAATAAAGTGACACCGTACAAGACATTACGGTATATTTTTTTGCACCTGTAAAATTCACAGTTGAGAACTGTCTTTTGTTTACGGTAAATTACTATAAAGAAAACGGAAATATCATAAACGTGTTTACGGTTATTTTCTTTAGAAATAACAGCTATGTTATAAACGTGTTTACGGTAAACTATATTTAAAAAAACGCACTTATACTGTAAACCTAATTACAGTCTTTTTCAGTTAAAAACACAGTACAGCTGTATGATATTTTACGGTGCTTTATTAAAAAGTTTAATTTAACGGTAAATTACCGGCAGCTGTGGTTTCCAGAACTTTACCGTAATAAATAAAGTGACACCGTACAAGACATTACGGTATATTTTTTTGCACCTGTAAAATTCACAGTTGAGAACTGTCTTTTGTTTACGGTAAATTACAATTAAAAAAAGGATATATCGTAAACCTGTTTACGGTTATTTGCTTTAGAAATAACAGCTATCATATAAATGCGTTTACGGTAAATTATTTTATAAACAGCAGTTATACTGTAAACCTAATTACAGTATTTCTCAGTTAAAAACACAGTACAACTGTATGATACATTACTTTATTGAAAAGTTCAAATTAACGGTAAATTACCGGCAGCTGTGGTTGCCAGAAGTTCACCGTAAAAAATAAAGTGAGAACGTATAAGACATTACGGTATATCTTTTAAAAACAGCAGTTATTCCGTGAACCTAATTGCAGCCTTTCTCAGAGATAAACACAGTACAACTGTATGAGTTACGGTATTTTATTAGAAAGTTCAAAGCAAATTGAAGGCAACTGTAGTTGCCAGAATTCCATTGCAAAAACATATGGTACAACGTATTACAATTGGTTGGCATACATTTCCCAGTCAACATCAGGAAATATTAAATAAAACGTATTGTAAATCAAAATACAGACCATCGTTGATAAACCTTAAGAAATAAAACATTTTCTGTGAAAACCAGGTTGATCTGATCTTATAACTTGCACCGTATACTCACAAAGCATTGTTGAGATCTTGAAGAATCAGCATGTGGACATGAAGGATTATTCATGAATAAACATGAAAAGGTTAGCCACTTGCCCCAAGTTGATCAAGAGTAACGAGCCGCTGTGTCCAGACTTGACTGAAGAGGGCACCCAACATGGTATAGTCTCCACAGACCCAAAGTTCAGGAAGCTGAGCGGTTCAGGACGTCCTGCTTGAGGACTTGTATCTTGATCATCAAGCGTTCACTGTGGATCGGGATGATCCTCTCTGCAGCACAAAAACAGAAACAAAAGGCAAAGTTAGATTGACGCAGCGCTTGAGCATGATGCCTACACAGAGAAACATTCATTGCCTTATGGTGTTAAACTGAGCTTAACTGACTTAGAAAAAAATAAAACACACCTTTATAGTTAATACAAATGAATAAGTATCAGGTCGAATGTTAAGACCGATCTTTGCGCAAAGGCATAAACACGTTAAATTTCTGTAATATTGCAGCCTACAGATGCCTCCACTCAAGAATATCATCAAATTTCACATAGTTCATGTTTTAAAAACCAGGGTAACAGCACATCTAATTAAGGATATAAATAAAAAGAATGTTTGTATTTTTTCAGATTCAATAACATAGGACTTTTAAATGCCTCTAAAAACAATAACACAATTATTGATGCAAAAAAAAAAGAAAAGCTGTTGTGGAGTTGTATGGCATTTTAATAACTAAAAATACTCAGTGTGCAATAGCTAATACCCCTTTGCCATACAGGAGACCTAGTCCAATGGGAAACAATGCCCCTGCATTTACAAGACAGTAGACATGAGGGTATGTCCTAAATCTAATGACATGTTACTGCTACATGAAATTAAATTTCAGAGTGATATCAGTTCAGAGCACAATATATATATTTTTTTTTACTAATGCAAAACTATCTTACAGTTTTATGATTTCTTCTATGTTTGCATGAAGCTGTTGTCTCGGGCCCTGGCCCTGAGAATGATCCATTATGTGAAGTTATGTTTGAGTTGTGCTTGTTATAGTTTGCTGAACTGAACTATATCACTGCTTACCTCTAGTTAGGCCTTGAAAAGACTGGTGTCTGAGTCATTGGTCCAGAGTGAAGACAGGTGAGACAGAATCGCATACAGATATGGCATGATGTTCAGGAAACTGGAACTTTAGGCAGGTGTTGTCATCATTTCTGCTAGAAGACACAAGTTAATCTGGTGTTTGTTGTGGGCTGACATGATCCTCTCTACAGCCAGAAAAAAAGACAAAATAGAAAACATTAACAGTAATAACAGTAACAACAATACCAATAATATTACTTTATATAGCACTTACACCGTTGCAAGGTTATTCACATAATACCTTTTGTATGTACAAAATGGTGAGAGAGTAGAATAAAATATTTCATAAAAAGACAAGTATGCAATGCCTAGATTTATGCAGTGTTTAACACTAACAATACATGTATACACTGTTTGAACATGAAATGGCAGCACAGTACTTACAGAAATAGATGAGTCTAAAGCCTTCTTTTGTTAAATTAACATACATTGAACTTTACAACAAACTTACCATATTTATCCTTGACAAAACTTGGATCCGATGATACGGTTAGACTAGTAGAACAGCAAAGAAGGTGATGAGGTCCATGTGAAGGTCCAAGCTTGTAGTCGTAATCAAACCTGAAATAAAGACTAAGGAGATAAAGGAAGAGAGGAAGACATCCTCTTCCATAAAAAAAAAAAAAATCTTCTCAAGCATCAAATTTCCTCTTTTCAATGCAAAGGTTGTAAATTAAATTTACACTCACGTGTCACATGTTATCATTGCAGTTTGATTTCCGGTGGGCTCTTTTCTGCAGATCTTTTCCTCGGTCCACTGTGTTTCCTGTCTCTTTCTCTCTCTATTTCTGCTGTTGAGTAAAACACAAATGACATCTTTAAAAACAAAAAATGCTTGATTTTGGCATTTAAATGGATTAGAATCGCACCGTTTTTCTGGGTGTCATTAAGGCCAGCAAGTTGTTCCCATCCAAGTCCACAGCCAAGTTGGATTGCAAAGCCTGAAAGGTGGCAGGAACAAATGTATTACATTTTACAAGATTAAAGTAAATATTAATTATCTGTACCAACTGGTCTTGCATAAATTTAAATACTGACTCTGAGGGAGACATCCTCATCTGATAATGTGGGCAGTAAATGAAGATCTGAACATGAAAACGTGTTTGCATCCACTCACTGGACAGCTCACTCGTCTTCCACACGGAGCTCCTTCTCAGGAGCTGTTAGCTGTTTTGTGTCTTGACAAAAGCTTCACACACAACGCTACAGCGTGTTTATAAGCGGTCACGTGGACAGCCGGGAGGTCAGTCACGTTAACAGACAGTAGAGATGTTAATGTCATGCCTCCGGTATAAATTAGCTTTAAACCTTCATATCTAACACATGTCTGCTTGCAACCAGCTTTAAAGCACTTAAATAAAAACGTGGTTATTAGATAAAGTATGTAGCACGTAGGCCCTCTGTGTCTTAACCGACCTGCCACAGTAATAAACCTAACCTATAGCAAAGCATTACATTAGCTAACCTTTGGTAAAGTAAGCTAATGTTAGCTAACGTTTAACACATAAACCTATAACCTACGTTACATTGACGATGTTAAAGAAAAGTAAACGCACTCCACTATTAGATAACTAAGTTAACTAAGCTATCTTGACGTCCAAGGCGACACAGAACTGCAGAGAACCAAGCCTCAATTGTAAATGTAGCTAAGCGCGGCTAACGTAACGTTAGCTCAACCCCTTACTGGAGAGGTTAAGCTAACGCTACCGTCACCTGATGTAGACCGTTCAAGAAAGCGTTTACTCTCTGACAAATACATTATGTTGGTATTCTTACCTCAACAAGAGATGTCATGTTCCCAGGGGTCCGGCTGTTGTTGCTTCAGTGGTGCTTCGTGAATCACCGGAGAAGAAGAGCTGCAGCGCAGCGCGCGTAGATCTGGCGCTCAAACGGGTTCAAAAGTTCAGCCTCCGATCGTTTTTTTTTTTTTTTTAATTGCGCTGTTGGTTTGATCACTGACACCTGGCCCTCTCTACTTTGATCTCTCTCTCTCTGTCTGGCTGTCTGGCTGTCTGTCTGCCTCTCTTTGTGAACATTTGGTCTCTGAAGGACATTCTGTGTTCAGTCAGAGACAATGCTATTAGGTTTAGGTTTATTTATTTGCACAATTCAAACAATAAAATAAAAAAAATGAACAAACATAAGAGAGATAAATTAATATCACTGTGCTGGAAGATGCAAAAAGCCAACTGGTCTTATTTGAAGCCTCCATCTATATAATATTATAATCTTTTACAAAATTGCAAACATAAAAGGAAATATGCATAAGATAGACAACAAAAGAAAAAAAGAAAGAAAAGAAAAATAATGTAATTGTGTTGAGTGTGTGCATGTGCTTGCATGTGAAAGTAAGCATGGCTTGTTCAGGGATGTTGGGTTATACCCCTGTGGTATTTCCTAAGCAATAGGAATGATAAGTGAAACATCTATAAATGTAGATATAACAGTTCAAACAAGAAATAAAATAAACACTAATACATAGAACGCTTACAAAACAGCAATTAGAATTCATTTTAGGCAATTTTTGAAAAATGTTATAGAGGGACATTTCTTTGTTAGGTGGGGAAAGTTCCATAATTTGGTTCCCCTAAATCTAATAGAAAATTGACCTCTGCTTGACGTGTTGAGTATGAGTGAATCTGTGAATTGACTTTGAAAGAATATTTCTGTAACCTAAAAGTATCTTGTACATAAAAATGCAAGTTAAATAAATATTAACACCATAAATAGTAAGAATCTACAGTTTGTGAAATAAAGGAGAAGCTGAGATGTGTGAACATGTTTTGCAGAAAAGTAGGAAAAGTACTTCCCCAAACTATATTACAATATGAAATATAAGGATAAATTAAACTCTAATAAATAATAAGGTTGTATGGTTCTGAACTTTAAAACTGTAAACAAAAGTGATTTAGTAATAAAGATATAAACAAAAATCTATCTCTGTCAGCCTCTCTCTCTGTCTGTCTGTATCTTTCTGTCTGTCTGTCTGTCTGTCTGTCTGTTTCTCTCTCTCTTTCTTTCTGTCTCTCTCTCTTTCCCTGTATGTCAGTCGGTCAAATCAAGAGAAAGTGTGGTTTGAAGGGATCTTGAATTTAAATGGTGAAACTGTACATGTCATGTCTGTGTATAAATATAATGGGACCGTAGTGACAGTGAGTTCATTGGGACATTGACACAGGCAGGAGATACCTGTGTTCCTGCCCCATGTGGTCAGGTTATTTACTGAGACAGGCACCTGTTGGTCGTTAAGTATCCAACAGAGATGAAAAGAGGGGTGGGGGATGGTGTGAGATGCATTTTATGCTTTGCAAAAAAAGTATGCAAAACAAGGAGAACTTATATGCAAGGTTTCCCTCTCGGTTGTTAGCACAGTAGTCCGTACATTTAACAGTGACAACATGTATTTATTAAGAGTTAAGAATGTAGAAATTACGGTATCGATTTTCTTTCATATTACGGTGTATTTCCGTTATTAGTACAATGCTTAATGCAATTAACAGTGACAAACTGTAACTTTTACAAGTAATAAATGCAAAGATTACAGTGTTGGCTTTTAAATTCATCTACCAGTATATTTCCGTTATGAGCCCAGTGGTTTGTATATTTAACAGCGACTAAATGTATATTTTACAAATATTATTTGTAAAAATTACAGTGTTGGCTGTTATATATAATACGGCCTATTTCTGTAATCAGTCCAATAGCTAGTACATTTAACAGTGACAAACTGTAACATTTACAAATAATAAATGCAAAGATTACAGTGTTGGCTTTTAAATTTATCTTCCAGTACATTTCCGTTATGAGCCCAGTGGTTCGTATATTTAACAGCGACAGAATGTATGTTTTACAAATATTATTTGTAAAGATTACAGTGTTGGCTGTTATATATAATACGGCCTATTTCTGTAAACAGTCTAATAGTTAGTACATTTAACAGTGACAAACTGTAACATTTACAAATAATAAATGCAAAAATTACAGGGCTGGCTGTTATATTAATAATATTTTATATTTCGGTTGTTAGCACAGTAGTCCGTACATTTAACAGTGACAAAATGTATTTATTAAAAGTTAAGATTGTAGAAATTACGGTATCGATTTTCTTTCATATTACGGTGTATTTCTGTTATTAGTACAATGTTTAGGGTAATTAACAGTGACAAACTGTAACCTTTACAAATAATAACTGTAAAAATTACAGGGCTGGCTGTTATATTAATATTATTTTATATTTTGGTCGTTAACACAGTAGTGCGTACATTTAACAGTGACAAAATGTATTTTTTAAAAGTTAAGATTGTAGAAATTACGGTATTGATTTTCTTTCATATTACGGTGTATTTCCGTTATTACTACAGTGTTTAGGACAATTAACAGTGACGAAATGTAATTTTTACAGGAAATACATGCATAAATTACAGTTTGGGCTGATATATCTATTTACGGTGTTTCAATGTGATAGATATGGAATATAACCTTTTTTGAATTAACGGTCTTTTACTGTTGGGATTTAACAGGTTTTCACCGTAAATTCTACGTACTTTTTTTACAGTGTAGGCTGGTAGCTTCTTGTCATAGATTTCAACAGACTTGTCCAACTTTAACACGCTTTTGTGTCACCTTAAAGAAATCAGAGCGCCTCCTCTCGCTGACTGAAATCGTTGAGGTTTTCAGAAGTGTACTGTATATACCTGGAGTGTGTTGGGGACAGGATACTGTGTCAGAGCGTGTGGCCATAATTATACACATAAAGTAATTGTTCTCATGTCATTACTGGTCTTCCATTCTCAGGCTCCCGAATGCCGTCAGTCTGCAAATGTTGACGCTTTCTGCCGCCCGTGTGTAAGAGGCGGGACATTTTACGGGGCTCCTTTTGTAACTTGCCTGGAGGGCTGTTGTTGTAAATCATGTGTGATTCATAAAAAACAGGTTCCCTTGTCTGCCAGGTTTCACAAACCTCAGAGACGTACAAATAGACTTTGGCCTGCAGCCATACCTCCCTGGAACTTCTTCTTTTACCAAACTGCTCTCCTGTCAACACTCCCCTTCACTCTCCCCCCATCTCACCAGCATTTATCCCGCCCACCTCTGCTGCCTTTGCCTCTGCACGGGGCCAATGATGTTGTTTTCTTTGCGCTTGTCTTTGACTGTCCTCCATGGGAAGTACCTGGCAGCGGATGCATGTGGCAGGCTTCTGCCTGGACACGTCTGTCTCCCCCTCTCTTCTGCCTCCTCGGCCACGCAGCGTGAGAACTGCAGTATCCATGGCAATAAAGGAGGTGTGCTCAGGGTTTAAATGTTGTCGACAGGAGGATTTAGGCCTGAATGTCTCACTTCTGAAGTTCAGAAACGTTAGATCAGCAGAAGCAAAGAAATTTCAAAGACTGAATAAAAGAATGACCTCAAGGCTTCAAAGTCATTGCCGGTGGTTAAGTGAAGTCACTGAGAAAATACAACTGAGTGAGAAAGGAGTTGATACCAGATTTGAAGAGATAACAGTTTGTCTCTTCTTTCTTTCTGCAGGTTTTTTTTTTGATGCATCACCATCCTACCATGTGCTAATCTTCTCAGCGTTACCCAGAGAATAATAAACACTTTGAGCGGGCGACCTCATCAGCAGTCTTGCACCTGCACCAGCTTCTCTCATGGCCCACCCTTACGAGCCATGGTTACGGACAGCACCACCGAGTGGCAGCCCAGAAGACATGAACATCCCCTCCTGGTGGGACCTCCACAGGGACGTCCAATCAGGGAGCTGGATAGACCTGCAGACAGGGCAGGGTGTCAGCTTGCCTTCAGTGAATCCAGGGAGCTCCATGGGTTTGCAGCACTCTTTGGGGCCCTACGGATCTGACCCGCAGCTGTGCAACCTGCCTCCAGCTCAACTCGCTCCAGCCTCGCACTCATCTCACCTCTACCCCCAGGATGGCTTCAAGATGGAGCCACTGGCCCCTGAAATGCTGCAGCAAGAACCGTTCTCCCTGGAAGAACCACAGGAGAACGCCGTCTCAGTCCGCCCCAAGCCCCAGCGGCGCTCCTCTTCCAGAGGCGGCGGCCAGGCTGCTTGTCGCTGCCCTAACTGCGTCCATGCTGAACAGCTGGGCCAGAGCCCTGACGACAGCAGGAGGAAGCACATGCACAACTGCCACATCCCCGGTTGCGGCAAAGCATACGCCAAGACCTCCCATCTGAAGGCTCACCTGCGATGGCACAGCGGGGACCGTCCGTTTGTCTGCAATTGGCTCTTCTGCGGCAAGAGATTCACACGCTCTGATGAACTGCAGCGCCACCTTCAGACACACACTGGGGCTAAGAAGTTCAGCTGCTCATTATGCCCGAGAGTGTTTATGCGTAATGACCACCTGGCCAAGCACATGCGCACACACGAGTCCCCGCCAGGACATGGGGAGGAGAGGGTCAATGGAGACGGGAGGATGGATAAAGGCTTTGATACACCTAAACCTCCTCAGTCCTCCTCAAATGTGTCTGCGTCTGACACCTCAGAGCCTCCGCTGAAGCTGAAATGTGAGACAGACCCCTCGGTCTCAGGCGTGACAGGGCAGTCCGGCTAATTTCATCACTTTCAGAAGAGTTTTATTGCAGTTAAAGGGTGAACATTCGTTCCCCTCTCTGTCATTGAGGAGTCATAGTTTTACAATAGAATAGAGAATTGAAAAAAGGTATGGGCAAACTTTCTCTGAGGGAAGTTGTATGGAACAGAGAGTGTTTGTCAATGTCACAGCATTCTGTGGATACAACTTTACTCTGTTTACTTAAAATGGAAGGTGGCTCAAGAATTACTGTTTGAACTACAAATACCAGTAGACCAAGAGACTGGGATGAGATTACCTGAAGGTGGCTTGTTAACTTGTTTACAATGAAGTTAATCAAATGTGTTACTGGACGTTTGGGAGAAATATTTGACTCCAACACAGTTTAATGTAACAATTAAACAATTTCAGGGGCAGCATGCTTTTGAACGGAGAAAAGAGACAGTGACGCTTAGTTGTCTCAAACTATCACCATATGTGTGTGTAGCCTACTGTGCGAGTTGTGATAAGACACTGGAATATAATACAGAATTTATCATTTTAAAAAGGTCAATAGCCTTTTGGTTGAAGGTTCGTGCCACAAAACTGTGTGTGCATGTTAGTATGCAATAATTAAAATAGTAGGTATACAATAAACAAAATGAAAGTACAGCTGACAATAATGCTGTACTGTGGCAGCATGCCATATTGTTGACAATATTATATATAATAAATACAAATGGGAATTCCATGCACTACAATGGCTCATATTTACCAAATAATTGTGCGTAGTTATGATGGTAAAACACTTATTAATGAGAATAATCATACAATCATAGAATGTGAATGTGGGTTTTGGTTACCAGATGGACCACAACAATGCAAATAAACAGGAATTAAGTGTGATGATGATGATGATGATGTGAAAAACTTAAACTGACAAATCACATATAATTGAACATAAACATTAAAAGTGGTCAGGGCGCTGAGGACATATTGTGATGCCCTCCACCTCTCGTGCGTAAGAACAAGAAAGAAAGCGGAGCTGCATGATCACCAAAGCTGGACATGGAGAAAAACTGCTGCATGGTCAAAAGGATCTTTTTCATCTAAACATGGCTCTATCACTACCGGCTGCTGGTGCAGCTGAATATAACTCAGTTGGTGGTTTACAGCAGTGGCATCTGCAGTCACAAGATGTAAAGCTGCACTAATCAGAATTTTTATATTAACATGTGATGAACTCTCATCATTCAATTCAGCTCTATGGAGAAATCTATGTTTTAGGGTATTTCATATAATTGTTTTGTTTTTCAGGCCTGCAACTTTACCGTTTCAGTTTAGTCTCACTGCTCTCATCAAAACCTTTACACGGTCAAAGTTGTATACAGTTAGTTCTGCTGCCATCAAGTGGTCACAAAGAAAATCTGCTTTTAATAGCCCAAATGTGCAACATAAGAGTGATCATTAAATTCATGCCTGAAAGGTTTAGGCGGTGGTTAAAGCAGTAGGTTGTCCTAGTCCTACCAATACTGTCCAGGTGTACCTCATTAAGTGGGTTTATATAGTTCTTCCAAATATCATCCACTTGATAACGATTTGCATGTCTGATCAAGCTCTAGTCCCAATCATCAACAAACAATGTGTGAAGGGCTCGTCTCTCAACACATTTAATTAAGAGCTGTTGGTGTGTCTGCAGTTTTTACATGTTCACCAACACTCAACTCATTTAACAAAACACTTTTTGAAACATTTCTCTGGATTAGCATAGAACGACTGTTCGCATTGTAATGGAAGAACATTCAGTTTAACAAGACACACATCATCATTTCTTTAGTTTACTTGTTTGGAATAGTCAACTTTCATAATCAATAATATGTGATCAATAGTGCTGTAGCAAACAGTGTAGACAGCTTTACAGTTTAAAACACTATTAGGATGTATGTAACCCATCACAGAGACTAGGCTGAGATTTCTATATATTTAGGGAGCTTGCATTATTGGAAGCTCACAATTGCTGTATTTATGTATAGGATATAATACATGGAAGACTGTGCTTAAACTTTAGTCAATTATTGTGTATTGACTATTTCTATTATTTCTAATAATATAAATAGTTTTCTTTTATGTTGTTGAGTAGAACAAAATGGACAACTTTGTTTTAATTTGTTGATGTAGTGAATGTTTAGTTGACTGTAATAAAATAAGTTCTAAAACTTTTAATAAGTTAAGTATCATGGTGTTATAACTTGTATTTAATCTATTATTGTCCTTTAAATAAATAAAAACTATATTCTGTGTCCATGTTTAACCTCTTTTGTTATTAAAGATGTGCTAATTGTCAATTATTATTTGCAGTTTAATTTGTACTCAAACACAACAGCATTACTATTATTATCATTAATAGTATTATCATCATCAGTAATAGTAGTAGTAGTAGCAGAATATCAACAAGTAAGTTGGATTTCTTTTAGAGCATGTTAATGTTTGTATGATAAATCAGATATTACACCGATGATGGGTTTCTACACGATTAGCTGTGGTGTTAAAGTTAAAAACAAAAGCATGATTCCTACAGTTTATGCAACTAATTAACCACCATCAAAACACGTACATTGACATAACATTCATGTTTACGAACTGCGACCATAACTAGAAAGTCATCATGGGGGGCGACGGTGATTCAAACCCCGGCTCAGCCAGTCCTTCAGCAAGACACATAACCCTAATTTCTCACCGTTACTGTGTCTACGGTCTACTGTAGCATGTAAGTCGCTTTGGATAAAAGCGTCAGCTAAATGAAATGTAATCATATCCATCATATCGCCGACTGTTTACTCCGGTTTATTCGCGACAAAGACGCTGTAACGTCGGGACCTGACGACAGGCGCGTGAAGGCACCACGAGCTGGAACCGGAAATAGAATTATACTGACCAGGAAATACACAAAGGACACAAGCCCCAGTGGCTCCATTTTCTTGATAGCGTTGAACTTTCGTTGTTCCACTTTTTATAGTATAGACAGATTTGTCTTTTTTCATTTATTGCTGGATTGAAACAACGAATTTTCCAAGATGGGGGGCGGCGATCTGGTAAGTACAAGCTATCTCATTCAGAACAGGCGCTTTCTGTTTAGAGACGGTGGATACCAAACTCCGTTCAGAATATGGGTGTTTAAAGAGGTTCCCTCACTTACTGTTGTATACATAGCTGTTACAGCATGAGGTGATGCCTACTGGGGATAGTTACGAGCCACAGTTCAGTTCAGCAATACTCACTTTAACTTTGGTTTTATTCTTTTAGTTTATTAACTGTTGCAAATGCTAATAGCAAATAGCGTAGCGGCTAGTTTGCGTTAGCTTAAGGTCAACTGAATGAGCATTTACTTTATTATCCATCTTTATGTATGTTAACACAAAACCAACGGTACAATGTGTGTGTGTGTGTGTGTGTATATGTATATATATAGTTATATGGCTACGCTACATTATTCGCTAAAGAAGCACCACTTGTTAACACAAGGCCAACGTACAGTGTGTGTGTATATATTTACAATTTCCGAAAGAAGTTTTGTTAGATGTCAGAGGAAAGTGTAAAAGTTAATGTTTGAACTATACAGTTTCACAATAACGTATTGTATTATTATTATTATTGTCTGTTATAATCAATCTACGTGAATAAAGGCGCAGTTCAGCTAATAAATGTCATCACTCTTGTCTTCTGTCAGAACTTGAAAAAGAGCTGGCATCCCCAGACTATGAAAAATATTGAACGTGTTTGGAAAGCTGAACAGAAACACGAGGCTGAATGCAAGAAGATTGAGGAGCTACAAAAAGAGCTGAAAGATGAACGAGCTCGAGAAGAAATAACCAAATTTGCACAGGAATCCGGTTCCATCAAGTTAGTTTTCTGATATTTTCATGAAAATAGAAAGTGGTTTAAGACACACACAAAAGCTAGTGTCTAAATCAGATTATCTTGTTTTATCGTGACAGGAAGAAGGATGACCGCCTGGACTGGATGTACCAGGGCCCTGCTGGTCAGGTCTCCAGAGATGAGTATCTTCTGGGACGTTCCATTGACAAGCAGATCACTGACCAATTTGAGGAGCAAGAGAGCGGTCCATCAGCTGAGACTGGCCTCCTGCCTGGGTCCATTTTCAACCCCAGCACTCCTGCCTCAAACCTCGACCTGGCTGCCAAGATCAGGGAAGATCCCTTGTTTGAAATCAGGTTAGTATGTCCATTATCTTTTGTAATTTGTTCTAAAAATGCCACAAGTTGCAATAGTTTAATTTATGTTTTGTTGGTTTTCTGAAGGAAACGTGAGGAAGAAAAGAAGAGAGAAGTTTTGAGTAATCCAGTGAAGATGAAGAAAATCAAAGAAATGGTAAAATTACTATTACTATTTTGATCTATTGGTTTATAGACAATTCTTTTTTTCTTCTTCAGATGTTGTTTTGACATTTGCCTTACAGATTTACAGACAAAAACAACTGCATGTGTGTTTGAAAGTGGTACAGTGTCAGGAGGGGGAGATTGTCATGTATTATTTATTTATCTCACAGCTGCGCCAGAATCTCAACCAGAGAGACAAGAAAAAGAAGAGGAAGAAGGGAAAAAAAGAGAAGAAAGGAGACAAAGAGAGAAGAAAGGAGAAGAAGCATAAGAGAAGAAGTTCAAGTTCCAGCTCGGTTGAGGAAGACGAGAAGAAATACAGGTATGTAAGGATATTGTCAATGAAAAACTATATGTGCTAAACCAGCAAAGCACACTTAAAATGCAAAAATATTAGTTTTAATTATCTTTTTTTTAAAGGTCCCATTCCAGAGATGAATTTTCAGCAGATACCAAAAAGCGTTCCCATCATCATCCAGGCTATGGCCTACAGGTTAGTAAGAAGAAAGGCAGTATTTAATTATACCCATATTATTTATTTTTCAGTTTCAATTATTAATCTTGCTCTGGAACAGAACCCTTAAGTCCTAACAGTTTAAGTTTTCCCTCAAAGTTCCCGGCTGGCAGACATCACCAGTCCTCAGCTCCCTCCAATCACTCAGGGCACCGTGGGAGGAGCCGCTCCCAGTCGCCACACAGGAACATCAGGGAAGGCCACCACAACTCTTCTTCCTCACACAGAGGCGACAAGAAGGTTGAGCCAAAAGCTTCCAGCCAACAGGGAGAGCGTTACCAGAGACAAAGGAATCCTGTGTCCAAGTGAGACTTCACAGGATTGTTGTAATTTAGTCCAATTAAGCAGTCATTACCTGCTTGCTTCTAGAAGTATGTCAACCATTGTTCAAATATGTGCTGATAATGACAAGTCGCCCATTCCTCATTAAAATACAATGTTGGAGTTTCCCTTAATTATTCAGACTTAAATCTACTAACATGTGCTGCCACGGTATATATCCCTCTCTCTCTAACTTTATACATATTTTGCAGAATAACTCCTATAGTATTTTCAAATAAGTGTAATCTAAGTAAATTTGCTTTAAAACAGCTGGATAATTTCTGTCAAGTTACTCCACCTTTTAGTTGTATTATGCTTACTTTATGGGTTAGTTGGAGAAGGCATGATAAAAAACTATTTTTCAGAGCATTGTCTTAATCACCACCCACACTGAATGGATTCCAGTAATTTTCTCATGTTTGTTTCTGTGTGATGTAGAAAGCTCTCTTCAGATGAGCTGGAGCGCAAGAGGCAGGAGATGATGGACCAGGCCAAGCAGAGGGATGAGGACAGGGAGAATAATGTGAAGAGATACAAGAGGCAAGAAGAGGAGGAAAAGCAGCAAGAACAAAATGTCAAGTATGATCGCTATGCCGGCTTCATTCAGTAAGTTATCATTGTTATCATTATAATCATGTCTTGAATCCACAAATAAAGTAATTCTGATGTGTCTTCAGTTTTCACCTTTCTTGCATGCTTACATTTTTAGCTCCAGTAACACTCACCTTTCCCTCTTGCAGTAACATGAAGCTGGACAGCGCTGCAAGCTCTTCCGTAGAGGACAGAGTGAAGAGGAACATCCACTCCATTCAGAGGACGGCAGCCTCCCTGGACAACTTCATGAAGAGATAAAGACACAACACATGGATAATACAGATGATCTAAATGAAAAGGCTTGGCAAGAGTATGCCACCCACTCTTTCAACTGTCTCTTTAATATATTGAAGCAGATATGCATGTATTAATGCATTAGGGTGTGGTAAGGACCAAGGAACTACTGCCTCTAAACCTACCAGTTGCTTTTATTTTGAAAAGTATTTTCCAAAATGGTAACATAATTTACATTTCAGACTATAATGGCTGATCTGTTCTAGTTGCATTCTTAAAAGCCAATACCCCTTTAATAGCCATGTAATCAGAACGCTGTACAGTATATTGTTTTGATTTTACAGTATAATAGGACCTGCTTTTAAGGTTTTTGTAATATATGTTTGTTACTTAGTCTTGTTACTCCTGTGAATGACAAATGGAATAAAAACGTTTTTTTCCACTCTGGCGTTATGATACAGATAAATGAAACACACCGTCAAACAAACTTGACCAAATAATCACATCAACACTTTTGTTTTATGTAACAAAACCGACATCACAGCTCTCACCTTATTTTAAACAAACATCACCTGTTTTATGTGATAATGTATTGGGTCACTTTCATTTACGGTTTTAAAATCCTCAGTAGTATGATTTATACAAGAGTTGATTTAAAACCGCTGATTACATTCTGTGGTTTACTATTCCTACTAACTGAATAGGTTTTGTTAAGTTGGTCCAACTAATTTGATTATTTTGACTCATTTCAAATTTCCTTATTGCCATTCCTTATTATTCAGCTGGTAGAAAAAAAAAATCGTTGGTTGCATACCCAACCAGGTGAGCGTCACCCCGAAATGTGCCAACATTTGCATAATACGTTTTTGACGAAACGAACAATCAACATTCACTCACTAGGCTGATCAGCTGTTTCTGCAGTCGTCTTTCCATTAAGCGCGAATGACTGTCTTCGTCTCCGGAACAGAGCAATTCACACTTAGTAAATTAATAAAAAGTTCCTGAAAACAGTGGCCCTGTTTTGTTTCCGGTTTGCAACCTCTACTTCTTCTATTCAGTTTACTCGGATAACAACCACGCGTAGCCCACAGCGCCAACCTATAAACCCGAGTTTATTTGCTCCAAATCACTTGATGGAAACGCACCTAATTGACATATATTTTTTGCAAAATGTAAAATATTCACTAAAATAGGCTTGACAATTGAATGGAAACAGTACTAGTGACAATTAAGTTTTAAAAAGCATCTTTAAAAATTGAAAGACACCTCCCGGTTTTAATTTCACTTTAACACGCCTCAAACAAACTATGCACGCACCGTCCGCCCTTGGCAGATATCCTCCAATAAGAGCAGCGTTTTTCACCGGCGCGATGACGTAGGGGAATCATGCTACTTTGATCGCTGTGTTTCTAAATCGTGTAGTCACTCTTGGAAGCCAACGAGCTATTCATAATAATCAAGAAGAAGTGGAGTTTGCAAGTCCTAGCATTTAGGAACACACCGCAACGTCTTCACGATGGTAAGAACGACATTTATCAGATTATATGCGAATGGCTTTGAGGTACAATCGTCCAATTAACCAGTTAATAAGGCTCATAGTTACAAGCTAATATTTATAGCTAACAGTTAGCGCATACACATCTCTAGCATGCTCAGTGAATTCAACGCTAGATAACAATACTATGGAAAGAAATGTAACGCGTAGTGACTATGAAGTTACAATAATTGATAACAATTTAATTGTTTCAGCAAATGATATAAAATAATACATTGTTATATTAGCTAAATATCGTACTTGGCTCATCGGCTAGCTAGCTACCTAACATAATGTTGGCTGCACAGGAGCTAACGTTGAGTTTTAAACAGTCCCGGTGGCTGTCCATTATTAATTTTAAAGACATTTTAATTGTATGCCCAGGGTAAATAGTTGTAGTTTAGTTCTGTTTTTGTCAACATCAGCTGACTTTTATTGGACTGTCATTTAATACAAGGTAAAGCTACTGTCACAATAGTGACAACCCAGTAACGACGTTTTCCACAAATATAAGTGCATTTAGAAATGTCTCACGCGTGATATTTCAGACATTGGTCCATTCTTGGTCCTATAACTACACCTTTTATTTTACAAGGCCTTCTTTTGTTAGTTAACATCACAGTTTGCTATTTTAAAATATTTCTACATGATTACACATGTGGGTTTGACATAACCCTGATTAATTAAAATGTATTTTTAAAATGACTCATGGAGCCAAAATTGATATTAAATGGCATATTTTGTCTTTTTTTGGTAAAAATTACATTTGAAAATAAATTGATTAATCACAATGGTTAATTGATGAATACATGTACCTATTAATCATTTCCAATCTGACTTACTTATGTCCTTCTTCATCCAGTCTATTATGTCCTATAATGGAGGGGCCGTCATGGCCATGCGGGGGAAGAACTGTGTGGCAATAGCAGCAGACCGGAGATTTGGCATTCAGGCTCAGATGGTCACCACGGATTTCCAGAAGATCTTCCCAATGGGAGATAAGCTGTACATCGGGTTGGCTGGACTAGCCACTGATGTTCAGACAGTGTGAGTGTGCCTTTATGTCTTTCTCTCAAAGTGGCAAAACAATTATTTCACCACCCAGGTATGATGATGCGTATGCAAAATAACTTTGACTACTTTCAGATCTTATGCATTGGTATAACTAAGTATTCTGGGGAAACTGTGGTATTATGTGGTTAGTCACAGCTAAGAAATTTAATTTGCGTTCTTTGTGATTATTAAAATAAAAAAATTACCATCCGTTGTAAAATGTCTCAGGAACGATAATGTCTTTGCCTTTTGTGTAGATCCCAGAGGCTGAAATTCAGACTGAACCTGTATGAGCTGAAGGAGGGTCGCCAGATCAAGCCCAAGACCTTCATGAGCATGGTGTCCAACCTGTTGTATGAAAAGAGGTGAGAGCACCAAAGTTAACAAGACCTATGTCCAACTTAAAAGCTGCAGACACATGGCATGCTATTGGCATAGGTTCTTGCATAGATAGTAACAGAATATCTGGGTAATATGTGCTGTTCTCATTAGGTTTGGGCCATACTACATCGAGCCTGTGATTGCCGGACTTGATCCCAAAACCTTAGAGCCATTCATCTGCTCCTTGGATTTGATTGGCTGCCCCATGGTGACAGAAGACTTTGTTGTCAGTGGCACCTGCTCAGAGCAGATGTACGGCATGTGTGAATCTTTGTGGGAGCCAGACATGGTGAGTAGTGTGTGATGGTTGAGGTCACTGTTACGGCTGTAGGTTTCTTGCTGGACGCTAAATAGTTACTATTAGTTTCTTAATGTGCAAATGAGTATTGCCGATTGCAAGTATATGATGTTTGCAGTATTCCACATGAACAACCTTGTGTCTGCATTTTTGTTTATGTAAACTGCTCTAACTTTTAGGGCAGAATTTAGGACTAGAAATCTGTTGCCTTTTATTATCTGGACATCTATTGTTTGTTTATTCAATTTGCACTGTAGAGGCTAGTTTTTAGAAACAAACCTCCTTTTGTACAGTATTAAGTCTACCTGGAATTCAGTCATTCTAGCCACAGATATTCTTCAGTTAAACATTCACATGTGTTTATTTGAGAAATGTGTTTGATCATGCAGGAACCAGAGGACCTGTTTGAGACCATCTCACAGGCGATGCTGAATGCAGTTGATAGAGATGCAGTGTCTGGTATGGGAGTCGTTGTACATGTCATGTAAGTACAGTATGCACAGGTGAGAGTTGGGTGGGATGACAGGTTTGCAGGGATTGACCGCCGTTGCTTTTCTCTTGCAGCGAGAAAGACAAAATCACCACAAGAACCCTGAAAGCCAGGATGGACTAGAGCTTCTGTTTCTCCCCACACTTGACCAACACAAATGTTTTGTATAAAAATAATAAACAATGCTTGTTCTGTCTTTTTTCTTCAATAAATAAATGAACATAGGTTTAAACAATGAACTTGACTGATGTTATTGGTGTAAAAAATTACACTACATTGGCACTACTTTTCAGATCTTTGATTCATGTTATATATGGTATGCGCCTAATTCACCGGTCCTGCACCAAACCAAGACATGCTTGGCAAATTAGGTCTGCCAGCAAGGTTGGTGGACCTGAAGATACTCAAACATTTATGAAAGCTAGCTTGGACTGTACACCAGTTTGCAAAATAATAGTGAGATTACAGGAGCCATTAACTGATTCTCAACATGTCACACCGAGTAGCATCACATTGAGACCCTGCTGAGATGTTCCCAAACAAAGCTATGATATTACAATCTTTCAACAAAAAGCCTGAAAGGCAGCATATGAAAATGCTTTGGTCTGAAAATACCCTACCAAGTTGCATTATGGGAAGGGTCATATACTCCAGTTTGAGTTTAGAAGTACACTAAGAAAACACAAGTTCTCTTTTTATATAATTTGTCACAATCTTTATAACTGTTCAGTGAAATGTTATTACTTCATGAGATTTTTTCTGGTGTTTTGACAAAGCCTCACTCCGGATCCAGTTACCAGCCTTTTCCAAAGTTTTTAACTGCATCTCAGTCTGCCTTCGTAGATGAGTTTGGTCAGTTGCCATGGAGATAGCTCAGTTATCTTGGAACCTAAATTAAAAAATGTGTTGTCAAAGTGAGGTACAGTTACGGCAAAAATAAGCAAAACAAAAACAAGATAAAACTCCCTTTAATATGCAATGAATCATTTTCAAGTAACCTTTTTTCTAATGTCTGTTGGTAACAAAACAATACTGTATACAAACACAAAATTGCTACATTAATGTAAACAAGATATAAAAATGATCCTTATGGTAATAAAACAAGTATTTGCTGCAGAATTCCCCTTTTTATGTGAATTTCTTTTCTTAGACCAACCTCCACCAAGCTCACGGTTAAAATGTCAAAAATATTCAAAAACAATATGGCAACGTAACATTCAAACACCAATTTTTTTTCTCTTTTTTTTAAGTCAACACTCAGATGCTAGGTTCAGTGGTTTGATGTTTCAACTTACTGGTGGAGTCTCATGTACACATCAGCCATGCATTTTTGATATTGCATTCATTTACTTAATACACCATTATATATTAAAGTGTTTATCCCCTGTTGTTCCAATTTGTCAGCAGTGCTTGTGATTCTTTTGTTGGTACTGTGAGAGAAGCCTGATGGCAACTTTAAAAGTGTCTGTCATGCATCTGACCATTCAGCATCTGTGCAAGTTGTTTACATCTGTGTGTGTGCATTTGTGTCTAATAGAAATGATAAAAACAACAACGACATGAACAGAAACCAAAGAGACTGTACTGACGGACTGTTAACTGCTGAAGCTGACACACTTGTTCAAGGCATTAGTGAGACAGTTTCCGTGCTGGCGTGGAGAGTAACAAGGTGTCTGAGGAGAACTGGGAGGAAGATTTTGTTTTTTTTAAAAGAACAGGGAGATTATCGGGATGTCATTCCGAATTCAGTGAGTGGTTTCATGAGTTTTTGCAGTCAGCTAGTAGATGAGGGAGCCGGGGAGGTGGTGGGGTGTGTGTTTGTGTGGGGCAGTGTAACAGGCGCGGTGCATCCTTCCTGCCAGACTCGTGCTGGCTCTGGGAGGACGCTGGTAGTTTTTTTTTTTTTTTCTGGGCGTACAGAGGCAAGGGGAAGATGGACCTACACTGAGGGGAAGGAGAAGAGAAATAAGTGCGTGGCATTCGACAGATCTATGACAGGAAGTGACTGGCTGGACTGGGAGATGAGTCTATGATAAGATGTTGGACATGAACTCGTAGAATCGTTTTGAGTACTGCTCCGGGTTCACTGTCGATATTTCGGCCCCCGCCTAAGACACACAAACAAAAAGGTAACAATTAGATCGATGGAGCGAAGAACATGCAACATAAAAACATGAACACTTTTGATGTCCCTATATTTTTGTGTTACATGGAGTAAAATGCAATTTCAGGGGCCGTATGACCCCTCATAATAAGAATGAATCATTCAGACTTAATTCATGGTTATGAAATTATGATGAAATCTGATACATTTTTTACTTTGTGGTATTGTTTATTAATTGTAATGTTTGTCTCCCCATTCAGCCAATCACATTCTTCCAGTCTATCTGAGCAAGCTCAGCAACCAAAATGTAGCCATCTAAATCCTGTTAGCTAAAGCATCAATATTAACTTATTCTGATTCAAAAACTAGACGCTGCTGCTGAAATAAATACAACTTGCAATCATGTTGACAAAATCTGTTTGCAGAAACAATAACTGGCTAAATACACAAAGAAAATTCTTTGGTAGTTCCTGCTACAGAAGGTTTGTATAGAACCACATTTTGCCACAATGACTCATAAGCACACAGACTCATAAGGTCAAAACAATACCAGCCACATACAGGTACAATACAATAACTGGCTTCTCCTTTTATTAAGCTTAACATTACTACACATGCTGCCTCATGCAGCCTGTTAATTAGCTGGCTTGATGATCTTAGATTTATTTATTACTTTGCATTAAATTGATGAGCCAGCGTTGGCAGCAGCAGCTCGCTAGTTAATTCAGATTTATAGCACTTTGTAGCATTACATTTCTCAAGATGTTCCTCAGAAAGACATACAGCAGTGTGAAGAGTAAAAAAAGGGTGTGTTCCAATACCCATACTGTCATCCTATTTAGTCCACATAAAAAAATGTACTAAGTCACAATATATAGTATATCAAATGCAGTAAGCCCAAAATACCAGGATGTCCTGCTACATCCAGCCATATGCCACCATTCTTTTCAGGTTCAATGTTTTTACAAAGTATGTCCTAATTGAATGCATAATGCAGTACATACTTTGTAAGGGCAGAGGCAGTATGCACTGAAAGTAAAATGAGAACGTCTCAGATTTGGAACGCGGCCACTGTCTTTCTCTTTGGTTGTTGAAGCTAGCTGGCTCTAGCTAGCCTGCTGAGAGGCTGAGAGCACATGTGATTGGCTGAAACTATTGGGTTTTAATGATTAAATAAATATGAAAGAATTTAATAATGTCATGCTTTACAAAGAGCATTATGCATAACATATTCATAATGCATTATTGAATAATTGAAATCATATATATCTCTAATCTGTGTAGCCACAAAGGGATGGATCATGACGCAGTATTGACACTCACCCCGTGTTTCACAGTTTTGGCAGCATGTGCAGCTTTTTTCTTTGCGTCATAGTGTGTGAGGATGTCGATGATAGCCATGAAGTATACCTCCTTCTTCACAGCACCTAGCACAAGAACACAAACCAAGGTTTTACCTTCACTTGAAATTAGATATCAACGGCTGTTCTCTGGGACACATTTCTACTACAGTATGAGGACGGCCGCTTCCACTGTCTACTCAGTTTTGAGTTCTCTTAATCAAAGCAAACACATTTTTGAAATCAAGATAATGCTTATTTTCTTCTTCCTTTACAGACAAGTTGTCATCTAATTAGCTGCCAATGCTTCATTTAAAGCTAAGTTAAGAGAGTCAGATGGATGTCAAAGGCGACCCTCACTGTCGTGGCTCTTGAGTGCGTAAACGTCCACAGAAGCATCAAACTCCCCGGGGCCGAAGAATCCTCCACAGTTCAGAGGGTTTCCGGGGCTGTCGGGAGGCGTGCCGAAGGAGCCGGTGAGCACGCCTCCGCCCATCCCGTCGTTCTCGTACTCATCCTCCTCTCCCACGCCCTCCACATCCATCTCCTCCTGTTCTGCCCGCTCCACATCATGGATTCCCACCAGGAGACTGTAGTCCATGATCTTTAGGGTTGCCAGGAACTGACACACACACACACACACACACATTTATGGTCTATAAGTCTTTTATATTTCCACTTTTTAAGGGTGATGACATCATAAACAGCGACGACAGACATTCAAAGCTTTATGTATAAATCTCAATAGAAGCTTTGACTGTAAAATAAATACACTTTGAGCATTGCCCTAGGTTGAAATGCCAAAAAATATGGCATATGTATTCAAATTAACACGTTAAATAAACAAATAATTTATGTAATAATGGGTATCTATAACTAGGCAGCATTTACATTTGTTTCAGCACACAAATGTATTGAGGTTTGATAACCATCTCTACCCAAACTAATCAAATAATAAAGAATAATAAAGAAAACAAGATGAAAACCTGGATGTGTTTTTTACCTCTACGTCACGTTTTAGCTTCTCCAAAAAGTACTTCTTGTTGTCATCTCCTATCTGCAGCTTCTGGCCTTCATTCAGGAAGTCGTTGTCTTTAAAAGTTGGGAGTTCTTTTGCCTGAAGAGAGGGTAAGTATTTAATTATCACACAGTAGCACATGATTAGAGATCACATGCAATAAACAGATACTACCGATAAGTATTACAATTACACAATCATAAATGTAATATAATTACTATTATACATAGAGATAAGATCTTAATAAATCAAATTATTTATGGTTTCACAGGATTACAGTCCGATTCCGACAAATCAGAGTGCATAGTTGTCTAGCAACATTTCTCAGTCCTCTACAGCGCATACTAACAAACAAAACAAATACAACAGAGTATAACACAGTATTACACAAAATGGCCCTAATTGAATAAATCTGCTTACTTAAAACTTGCTTAATTTAGCTGTCATTTGACAAGTTTGCCTTTGGGGTGAGCTAAGGGCGTTTATATTTGTCCCATCATGTCAGCAGCCGTCACTGCACAGAATTCAAACGCACCTTCTCCTTGTCGCTGGCTTCCCTCGAGACCGTAGAACCCTGCAAATGAGAGGAAATGAGAATAAAAATAGAGTTCATTGAAAGCAGCTCTAGATACATCAAGAGGCATTGTTGCATTTTACCCACTTTATCTCAGACAATGTCTTTTCAAACTGTCAATATCGGAGTGGTTAGGTTGTTTTCTCCAGAGAATACTTGGCAGGAGAAGAGGATTACGCTATGAAGCATTTTTTTTAGGATCACAGTAATATTCAGCACAAATCCGGAATTCTTTATAGATGAGCTGGATTTGTAATTACACCATGAGAGTATAAACCGTTTCCTTTTTAAATTCAACAACATGTTCATTTTCCTCATCCTGCAAAATGACTGCAGAATCAGGTGTTTAAGCAATACACAAAAGACACTCAAAACATTGCAGTGCCCTGACTATTTAATTAAATCAATTAAATTGTTTCCCCATTTGTTTCATCGCCAAAAATGAAAAGATATTTAAGTCACAATGGTATAAACAGAGAAAGCTGGAATGAGCCAATGTTTAGCATTTCTGCTTGATTAATTAACTAATTGAAAAAGGATATGTAATGTAATTGTTTGAGCATTAACATGAATCAGAAGCCTGTCTCCCCCAATTATTCCTTAAATTTAACCTAATTTAAATTTTCTCCTATTGTCATTATTTTATGTTATGTTGTGCTCTTTTTTTCCAATTTATTTCTTGCTTATTATATATTACATACATGTTTTCTTTCAGAGAATGTATTTATACATTTTCACTTAAATTAATTCAAGGAGTGGTTATAGGTGTAAAGAGAGACAGATATTGTTGCACAAATGTGTGATGTAAGTCAGTGTTGATATTATTCAGGTTCATCCTGGAAAGATATTTTTATGCGATACATGTTGGCGTAGTGTAGGATCCCAACATGTTTGTACCTTCAGGTCATATTTGCGGTGAACAGTGAGGCGATGGCTGAATACATTCCGGGTCACCACCATGTACGTCTCCACCCCGTCCACCGTTAGCCTGTACATGCCCAGGAACTGTGGGAGCAGCGTGTTGCCATGACACTCCACTATAAACTGGAGACAATCAAGGGAGGAGAGCAGAGAGTGTGGGAGTAAGGAATCAAATATACAATATGAAAACTGATTAAAACTGGACAAAGCACTGCTCTACAGTCATATTGTTTCAACACGTCTGCATCATTTACATGCATGAGTAACTTTAGATTAGCACAGCTTCAATTATTTTCAGACTGAGGCTTCCTAAATGTCTCCTAAACTCCATCTGTACAAACAGTAAATATTTAGATTAAATATGAAATAACCAATACTCATACCCAACATCGCACATTACAGATATCTAAGATATGTGATTATGTCCGTCTCCGTATCTCTCGTGTGGTAAAACAAGGGACTTCTACCTGGTGATATTTCTTAAGGATGTTGTGCATCTCAGCAATATCCTCGCTGGACACGGTTTTAATTACAAAGCGGTGGTCGTAGCTGGACAAGAAGCGGTTGCCGAACCGACCCTGGGAGTCGCTGTTGAGTGGAGCGCTCCTCGTTAGAGAGTTCTGCCGGAAAAAATAAAAATCCAGTTATATTCTTAAGTTAAAGTAGACATTTGCCAAGACCTCCTTCATTAAAAAAAGAATATAGATTTCCTTTATTGACGTGTGTTTGTGTCCTCTGACCAGGAGGGCCTTACCTGGTAGTCCTGGTCATCGATGCAGAACCTCTCCCTCAGGTTTCGGAACACCATGGGACAGTACTCTTTGAACTTAAAGCGACTAGGCAGGTTTTCTCTGACAAGTAAGAGACACAAACAGTCAGTACAGCAAACCGGAGCTCAGAGGCTCATTACTGAAGACGAGGAAGAAGATAAAGCAAAATGTTCAATGTGGGCTTTATTTCTGCCATCGTGTGCACAGACAAAAACACAATTCAGAGTTGACATTTACTGCTTTGAGCTAATTTTTCAAATGCATTTGTTCTACTTTCAGATGCTGCCTATTTTCAAGATGAGAACATTTTAAAGTGCATAAAATAGTAAAGTAAACATTGGGCATTTTAATCAACTCCTCTTTTAAATGTATGACATGTTTCACGACCCAGATGTGTGTGTAAAGTCGCTTTACAAAATTTACATCCACACCAACTGAAAACCTTAATCACCCCCAAAACAATTATAAAATGACAATTATACAATGTGAAAAGTAATGAAATTCAATTAAATGTCGTATTATATCATATTATTTAGCAAGAACACATTTGGATAGCTGTTATTGTGGTTTGGTTTGTGTCTGGCTTTTAGCACTTTGATTTGCACGTTCTCAAAGTAACTGTAAATTAACAACAAAAAGACCAAACCATAGGTGCATTAATCAAATTACCAAATTTGTAAAGAGAGCAGATACATTGTATGAACATAAAGTGAGAATAGCCAACATTGCTGTGATGAACACACAGACAATACTTTGGGTTGACAATTACTAAAAGCAATGCAACCTAATAGGACTCACGTTTGTGGCAGACTCTGCTACGGTGATACTACTACTATAGACTACAAATAGTACCATTTATTTATTGTTCACATTATTTTGTCCTCTCCTGTATACAGTTCAGGCCCAAAAGGGTACATTTCACTAATTGTTGGAGGTCAATGCACGCTATTCTCGGCCTTACAATCTTAAAGAAAACTAAGATGCTACTCTTCCATGAGAATGATTTGTATTGCAATGCTTGGTTAAGTCACTTCCACATTACGTTTGGCGATATTAATTCTGAATACATCATATTAGGGCCATTCAGAACAAGTCTTAATTTGTTTTGTGATGGGATTTGATGAGTGAACATCTGTAGTGCGAGTGTTTGAGCAAAGAGGTGGAAAGTCGACTTTCAGGGGTTACATCAGGTGGTTCGAGTGTGCCTTTAACAGACATAAGCTTTGATGTACCTACTTGTTAAATAGGTGGTTGTCCACTTTGATCTTACTGTAGGCTTTAAAGTCATCTGGCATCAGCATTACTGGTACAGGCACATTACTTAACTCGTTAACCTGAGGGAGAGAAGTGAGGAAGAGAGAGATCAGACAAGAGCCCGACAATGATATTTCCACTTAGAGACTGTATAATTATTAAATCAAAAGCAGCAATATTGACTTTTGCAATTTCACGGTTTGAAATGATGCTTAAAACAGACTCCTGCACCAAATACTCTGTTGTGCACTTCCAGCCAAACAATCAAGATGTGCTTTAAACATCATATCATAAAGATACAACTGAGAAAAACCATGTACAGCTGAACATGCTCATCATAGGAGCAGAGTTGTGATACCGGCAACACGCTTCCGTATTCAAAAACAATATATATTATCAGTTACATGTGGCCCAATCATCAAACATCTCTACAAGTGTTTACCAGCACAATCTTTAATCCTGGGACTTAAATTATTTTAATTTAAAATCAATAACATTATTACGATTTAAGAATGGGACAATAACAAAAATGCAGACTACGTAATCATCACATTTAACATAACTAATGGAAAAAAAACAATTATTCATACATTCTTGTACTGGGGACTTTTGAAGAGGCAAATTATGAAAAATACATACACTTGTTAAACAATGTTACAATAAAAGGTGATCTTCAAATTATTTCAATAGTTTAATGGTGATACTTTTATACATATATATGATGCTTTCCCATTACTGTATTAATTACAGAAGATGTCTTAAAGCTAAGACATCCAATAGGCTAAATATGGGAATACTATGTATTGAAATACGCATCCATCCATGTACATTTTTCCCAAAACTCTTGAGAGAAAAAAAAAACAGTTTTCTTGCTACTGCTGATAAACCCTCCAACTCTGATCTTATTTGCTGAAACTCATCCGGGGCAAAAGCTTACACTGATGGACCTCCTTGTAGAGTAAACAGCCATACAAAATTGGAGGGAAAGACTGAAGAAATACCACGTCAGGGAGAGTGGAGTCCAACAGCCTGTGAATAACTATGAAGTGATAACAGATAGATAAACTAAAATTGGGCAGTACACAGTCCTGGAAGTGTCTTTGGGCAATTTAATATATGTTCTTCTCATTTTGAAAGTCATCTCAAACTCCTGATGGTGCATTAATGTTAAGACAATTAAATATATATAACAGGAGTATCGTTTTTGAATTAAGTTGTCAAAAAGGTAACAGTCAAGTCATGCAGCTTCCTAGTGGAGGCCTGTTCATTTGCATGAACTCAGATGTGAGCAGGAAAATGTAATGCATCTAAAAATAATGTCTAACTTTAAAAAGTAGTAAAATACGCAGTATCATTTTTAACATTAAGTTTTATACGAACACATTGTGTCCTTTATAAAACATTATATTCTGTTATTGTAAAGGTTTAATTGAATGATGAATGGGCTTGTGCAGTAAAATACAAACACCCCCTTAATAACCTCAAGCTCTAATGAACCTCAGTGGGCAATTATCTGTGGACATAAAAACTTTAATATAAGAATTCCATAAGCAGCATCAAACAGGTGTTGTGCAATGTTACATCCACTAAACACTAACTGACACTGTGTGGAAGTGAAGTCCATCCATCCATCCATCCATTTTCCACCGCTTATCCGGGGTCGGGTCGCGGAGGCAGCCGGTCAAGCAGGCTGACCCAGACTTCTCTCTCACCCGCAACATCTACCAGCTCATTCTGGGGGATCCCGAGGCGTTCCCAGGCCAGCTGGGAGATATAATCCCTCCAGCGTGTCCTGGGTCTTCCCCGGGGCCTCCTACCAGTTGGACGTGCCTGGAAAACCTCTAAAGGGAGGCGTCCTGGAGGCATCCTAATTAGATGCCCGAACCACCTCAGCTGACTCCTTTCGACACCAGTCTTGCAGCATAAAAGCGAGGACACCATTAAAAATGCATACAACTCCTGACTGGAAGAAGAGGACTTTGATGAGAAGTCTGTTTGATGTCTTGAATCGGCTTCCCACCCACACCTCAAATCACCAGGCCTGTGAGCTGCACCCACACACCCACTGCCAAAGTTCACCCACTGAGATGCTGCAGTGGTAACCAGATCATTAACTGCCTCCTTAATTCCTGTTTTTGTTTGCACTATATTGCCATCTCATTTCACAGGCTAGCTAGTGTTGGGATTTTGTCTTGCAGAAATCAGTGTGGTTTGATCCAGAAACTCACATCCGCGGTGGCTGTTGTCAGTATCTGCTGTCTGGGCAGTTAACCCCCTTTGAATTATGATCAATTACATACAGACAACATTAATGTTTGGAAGCGGAGTCCGTTTACCACCCACTATTGTAACTTCATCACAACAGCAGCAGTGCACTTTAACTGACATGAGGGAACCAAAAATAAAAAGAAGTGAAAACCAATTTCACCCGACTGTGACAATGAACTCATAATCCAACAGGTGCCCTTTTATTCAAAACAAATCAGAAACTTTCCACCCTGGACATAGTGCTTACACTTGAGAAGCTGCTTTACATGCACCCATCTAAATGTGTCAGGGTGGGTGATAACACAGTTACTATGTGCATTGCACATTAGGCAAACTGCAGGTGCAAACCAGCTCCATCCATCACTGGTGTCCAGTCTGCCACTGTGATTCATATACCCATTGGCAGTCTCGGCCAAAAGTGAATGCGATATATTGTCTACTGCTCGCTATTTATCGGGGACGTTATGTGATGCAATAAACTGCAGCAGTTGGGACGCATGCACCGAGCATTGGGAGCTGCACACGCAAGCTCAGAGCAGGTATATTCAAACAATGGGCGGGCTGCTCGTGCTGCAGCTGTGGGGCTGAAATCTGTGCAACCTGCTGCTCCGTGAGCCTGACTGGCACAGGCACACCCCTCCCACTCCATGCCTGCGCTACAGCCACCGCAGCTCACGACTTGGCTCCAAAACACTCCAGCACCGCTGCTCTATGATGGCAGATTGTTAACGCTACAATTTCAGTGAAACACACAATATTTCCCGGATATTCACTCCACAGCTGCAGAGACTTAAAACGTTAAATCCCTGCAACACGCACGCTTCGGGCGAAGCAACCCGCAGCTAGCCAGTGTAAGATAGTCAGCTACAAACTGTGTGACCAGCTGAGAGCAGGCATCTGCCCAAGCACGCTACGAAATACGTGGCGAATGTCCGCGAAATAAGACCCTGAACGAGGTCGCCTGAGAGCACCGCAGCCCGCCTGACAGATGAGGGCAGCTGGATAGCCAGCTAGCAGGCGAGCTAAATCAAAACAGCAGCATAAACAAACCGCTTACTGGCGACATAACGAGGCGTTTAACGAGAACTTACCGTGTGGTTGACGCCCCACATTAAAACGCTGAGAATGGGCTCGCTTGCACGGAATAATTTCACTTTCTGTCCTATAAAATGCTTCTTTTTCGTCTTGGTTTTGCTCGCGCTGACGGGCGCTGCGCTGGTGCAGTTGGATGACATGTCTCGGGGATTCAGGGGGCGCGAGACGGCACTCGCTGTCGTTCACCAGCCTACACACGCAGGCAACGCACAATTCGGAGAGTTAAGAGCGTTAAAAAACAAATCTACAAGTGCATCGTGCTCGTCGTCCAACTCGCAGCGAGTCTCTGGGCTTGTTTGGGAGTCAGCGGTAGAGCATGTTGCGCCCCGTCACCACCCTTCCTCCTCCCGAGCAGGCCGCGGTGGAGTCCAGAGAGCAGCTAGCCGGCCATCAGGCTACACACAGCCTCTCTCCTAAAAGCAGCGAGTGACCCGGGGAGGTGAACACACGCCGGGCAGCTCCTCTCCTTTCCCGTTAGCGTGTGCCGCACACAACTGAGGTGATGCTGTTTTACTTGTTGGTGAGTAATCCCATCATGATGCGCCTGAGATTGTTGTCAGTCACCAACCAGTTCGGGGTCTCCTCAAGATGGCGTCTGTGTGTTGCTCTTAACGGTCAACAGCGCACCCAGCAGGCCGTCGCGAGAACTGCAGGTGTTCCCGAGCCTCGACCTGGACCAGGGCTTGGAGGGTATATCCTCCAGCAGGGTGAGGACTAGTACTGATACCAAGTCCGTCCAAATCACCGTTCTGATAAATGTTAGTGGTTGGAGTTTTCATATTTTTATTTAGGTTAGGTAGGTTATATTTGAATCCAAGTCAATTAGCAAGATGCGGGTGGGAATTGTTGGCTTTAAATATAGAGTTTAAAAACAGTTAAATATCACTATAAAAACACTAAATGTTGATTTTATTTACCAATGTTGTTATTTAATCTCCCCCAGGTTGCTAAATGCCTGATAAAAAATAAATAAATACAGCAGACAAGAGCCCAGTATGCTCAATTATACTGTATGTCCTAGCTGTTGCACTGAAACATTCAACCTGTCAGATTGTGTCACTAGAGGTTCAACTTCTAAAAAAAAAAAGTGGTGTTGGGTCAAAGATCAGATTGACAGGTTAGGTGTGAGTGCTTTAAAGACAAAATTATGATAACAGCTGATCTCCTGGACAATGAATCTCTAAAAGTGTAGGTGCATGGCCCATTCTAATTCTAATAGATAGAATTGGAATGGGCCTTAGAATTAGAATTCTATCGAATTAGAATGGGCCTTTCTAAATACTATACAAATTTATAGTTTTTAGAAAGGCCATGCATACGCTTTTGGAGATTTTACCACCACTATGTTTGATAACAGGTCACAAGAAATGTCACCAGTTAAAACTGTTGGCAGACTAGCTGAACTGTTTCAACAGGTCACCTGATGGTTCACAAAAACACCTCACAGTTTCACATACAAATGGTTGAGAAATGTGACATTATTCTAATTTCAGTGAGATATGTCTTAATTGACTTTTTTTTTTTTTTTAAACAACCTAACCACAAGTTGCCGAAAGATGTAAGACCCACACACAATGTATTTCCTCAAGGCCACGACCACAGGTACATTCACTCTGCATTATCAGCAATATTCTGTAGAATTACACACATTTCAAATGGTTCAATATGATGATATCATTTTCAGGGTAAACATAAACCAGGCGATTTGATAAGTTATAAAAGAAAACAGTGTTAATGACAAACTTTCTCACATGATTCTTCAAAGGGGCTAGAGTTAGGGAAAAGTATAAATAAATGTAAAGTCTGATTGGTCTTCTTCTCTTCACTAACTGTTTATTGCCAAAGGTTTCATCACTGTTTGATGATATGATGAAGTCGGAAATTGAAATGTCGACCCTCCACCAATTTTATAAATAAAGCACATTTTACTTGTTCGTGCTACATTTGTGTGGAGCTATGTCAAGTCTGACAAAATAAACCTGATGATGTCAACAGGGGCCGGTGGTGTCATCAGGGTTATCTCTGCAGCTTGGAGATTACAAAAGAATGTAAAGAATATGCTTAACAAACAGGGGACATGAACAAGACAAGGGCAGGGGGGTATTTTAAGTCAGGAGCGTTGCTTTAAATTTGACCAGTTATTATTTTATAAATATGTCCCTTTTGAGTCTCACCACTCTATGGAAGATAATTAAATTACTGGGGTACTAAAAGCTTAATACATGTACAGCTACACTACAAGACTCAGTTGTAATCATATTTTTCTTTTAGGATACCTCAAAGGAATACAATTCCCTGTAGCATGTTTTTTCTTCATCACCTTGATGAAATGATTTTTTCTTGCATTTCCTAATTCTAGAAGAACTATTCTGTAGCTTCTAGCATGCAATCACCATGTACCTCTCAATTTTCCCTTTCAAATGTCCAGTCAGTCAGACGGCTTTTATCAAAATACACTTTACATTACTCACTCATTTTTGGAAGCTGATCCCAGGACTGTCACAAAAGCTTTTATGTTCTCTGCATGTTACCAAAGGGGTACTCTTCATTAGTATACTGTATACAGTAGTGTGAGTTAATATTAGGCTGCCCTTTTATACTGTTGTTATATTTATTGCTTTCTGTCTGTGAATATGTGCTGCTTTTATTGTTTACAAGGTTAGCTGGAAAAGAAGATCTTCAATCTCAGATTATGGATTAAGGTGAGTTTGATTATAGAAATACAAAACATTATTTAATGTTATATTTCATTGGATTAGATATGTATGTATTCATTTTTTCCAGAGGTGTACATATATTATTTTTCTGACCATGTAAATCCCTTTATCATTCTTTATTTAATTTATTACTATCCATTGATTCACAGCTTTACTCATCATTTATTCTATAAATATATGACATTACAATTATATATTTTTTAATAAATGTATAAAACAACAACATTTAATTGGAGCAAGCTTTGCACATTTCCAATTAAATTCCAGACGTCTTTGTGGGACAACCCATAGCCTGGTTGGGCCCCGGGACACGAGGCCTGCAGGGCCTCTCAGACAATATCATTTACAATCTGAGCGAGACAAGCAGAGGGCGTGGCTGATCCCTCTCCTGTGCAACGTATTGAAATAAATCAATTAGCAACGGTAAAATAACAATACAAAAAAAAAAACGAACGTGATGGCGGGCCCATGCAGGGCAAATGGATGTGTAAAAAGCCAGCAGGGCCTGATACCTAGTATGCCCCGTGAACGAGGCGACAAAATAATATCACGTGATCCAAAATGGGCAGTCCTCTGACGGTGCTGAAAAAAGCCATTTTCTGGCGCTGCTGCAAATTCTGTCCAAGTCCAAATAATTTACCTGGATCCTCGCTGGGAGGAGAGGGAAACTTTTATGTCTAATCAGGTAGGAACGAAGCGTCGCTGATCGCCGTTTATCGGGCACGTCGCGCCGCAGTTTGCTGAGGCGCACACAAAGTGCACGGTGTCACATTTTGAGCCTCTCTTGTTCGCCTCCTGATACAGCCCTGTCAGTGAATTTAAGATGGCTGCTTTGTGTACCAGTGTGATTTTCTGTGGCTCTGCACCCCCATCAGTGTTGGTGTTTTCTCCGGGTGTGATCGGTTGTGCTGTCCCGTTCGGACGGCCGCGCTCCGGAGAAATGGAAACGCTCTTTGTTGGTCCGCTGGTCGAGGAGCAGAGCTGATGCACAAGATGAGGCCACTACAGGGGCGATGCAATAGTCGGCTGCTGTGCACCAGCACACAGCCTGCATTTAGCTGCACGACTCCCCGCTCCCCACACGTTATTAATCGCTACAACGTGCCATTACAGTTGTGTTGGTTGGCCATGAGCTCTCTTTGTTGTGGTTTCACAACCTGCTGTCCCAAGGACGAGCTGCAGACATTGTCTGAGGGGGAGCACTGAGGCAGCCACTCGGGCACCATATGGGAAACACCATCATTTACATCGGCTCCTGTGTAACCAGAACCTCTCGTGTTGTTATTTGTTTCCACTGCAGATCTGTCCAGATGGATAAAATGCAGCCCAACCGGATTAAAATCACAGATCTGAATCCACACCTCACATGCCCACTGTGCGCTGGCTACCTAATTGATGCTACGACCATTGTAGAGTGCCTGCACTCCTGTAAGTTCCTCCCATGAACGCATTGCCTTGCATGCATGCATGTTGTTTTCATTAACCCCAGCATGGCATTAGCCCAGATCTTCCAACCGTCTGCACATCTAGCTGAGCTGCTGCTCGTGATGTGGTGGTGAGGAGGTGATGTTGAGTCACACACACACTGTGACTCCACCTTAATGTTCATTTTTGGAATCGGGCCTATATGAAGTCTGCTTCAGGGAACGTCAATGTGCACAATAATAATGTCACATTTATGTTCGCACTGTGCATGAGATTTGGGGTCTCCTTTGATGTAGAATCCAAAGTAGTTTAGTAGTATTGTATTGCACATGAACACTGTGTACTGAGCAATGTTTTAACGTACGTCTGTGTCCTTTCTCTCGCTGTGCAGTTTGTAAAACTTGCATTGTTGCCTTCCTGGAGACAAATAAGTTCTGCCCTCGATGTGACGTTCAGGTCCACAAGACATGTCCACAGCTCAGCATCAGGTAAGTTATTATGGTTTATAAAGGGTATTAAAGGAGTATCGTGCTTATCAACAGTGATTTATTTTCTTTTCCAGGGCAGACAAAACTCTACAAGATATTGTTTATAAGCTTGTACCGGGGTTATTCAAAGGTAAGACGGTGTTTCTTGAAGCAAGCGCTTGTCATAAGTTCACATTTTATGATGCATTTCTTTGCCAATGGACACGTGTATTTCTAAACCCAGATGAGATGAAACGGAGGCGGGACTTCTACGCAGAGAATCGTGTGCTGGAACCGGGGGAAGTGGTGGAGACGTTTAACATAGCAGAGGATGAAATCATCAGTCTGTCCATACAGTTCTACGAGAGGAACAAGCAAGTCAATTATTTCTCTGATTTTTACCAAAAAAACAGCAGCGTGAGAGATTTGAAAACAATGCAATGTAACCATCTGATCATCCACAAAGCAAACAATAGAGAATAATTACTCAAATATATAACTAAGAAATAAGTAGTGACATAAATCAGAGGGGAATAAGTGGTAACTCAAAACGATTCTAGTCACACCTGCTGTATGTCTCTCTGAATGTTTTCTATATGTGTGGAAATAATCTTGAATTATTACTTAACACCTCTTTTCTTTGTATTTAATATTTCCCTGCAGAAATAATGAGAGGCAGCATTCAGAGTTGGAAGGAGACAAGGTAAAGCCAGCTTTTTAGCTGGTTAAAGCAATAGTTGAAGCCTACAGTCTTCATGATGTGGTTTGCTGGTGTTCACCCTGGTTTTACGTGTCCCCCCCTCTTCTCTTGTCTGTGTTCTCAGTCCAATGGTAAACGCTTCCTGCAGTGCCCAGCAGCCATGTCCGTCATGCACTTGGCAAAGTTTCTCCGAAGCAAGATGGATATTCCCAACAACTATCGGGTAAGTAGACACTTCACCCGGACGCAGCAGCGTATTGATCGTGTGACAAATTCCAGGGGTTTCGACACAATAATATAAATTTCACCAATTTCAGCCAACAACTTCACTGCTTTCACTGCTCTCCCCGGTCTTGTTTTTAGCCGTAGCAGCTGTTTTTAGTGAAAACGCTCTGATACACGTGGTAAGCCCACCCTTCCTGTGTTGTAAGGAGGACAAAGTAAGCTGCTAGCTGGTGAGCTCAATGAAGCACTTGGCAGCTAAAGAGCCAGATGTTTTTCTGAGGTGTTTGTAGAGACTAAACCAGAGCTGAAGGGTAAATATTGGACTTCTTTATAAGGTGGAAATGAGCAAGACTCCAAATGAATGCTACTTTTGCTTCATATCTGTTGTACATGTAACCACAACTTTGTGAGGTGATGGCATGCCATTGTTGTACAGCATGCTCCACTACCATTAAGTCGAAAAAAAAAAAACCCAATCAATTATTCCTGCTTTTAAATATTTCTGGATCAAGAAGGAAATATTTTTGATGGGTCATAAAAAAACAAAACCTAACCCTTTCAACTTTCATTCCAACGTAATTGGATCAAAAGCCCGCCTTAAACGAGCATTGCACTAGTTCAATAACAGCCCTGTTAGTGTGCACGCGTGTTGAAGATGATTGCAATGGAGGCTTGATATTGTATGGAATTTTTTTTTTTTTTACTTTAACCTCAGCCCAAAAAAACATGTATCTGAGAATCCACACTGGTACTGAAATGTCACCCGGTTGAGTTGAACCATGTATTACAACCCAGGAGGACAAATTGCAGTAGAGTAGATCTAAACTTCCAAATGAAAAGATCTAAACATTTTAAAGTGAAGATCTGGCAGATGGCGGTCTGCTGCTGCTCACGTTGTGTTTCTAATTGTGTGTTACAGGTGGAGGTGTTGTATGGAGATGAGCCCTTGAAGGACTACTACACACTAATGGACATTGCCTACTTTTACGAGTGGAGAAGAGTGAGTGGCAGCTTTCACTCCTTTGTCTGTGGACCACACATAATTTACCATTATCACTCTTGTGTTTGCTGTAACGCGCATGATTACCTTTTCATTCACCTCTTTGTAGTTTCTCCAGGACGTTTACATACTGAAAATCTCCTGACAAATTTCCTGCGCATTCTATATGTTCTTAAATTGATAATGCAACGGGCAGTAAATGTGATCTGTTCTTGTGAACATACGGATGGATGCATGAAAGGAAGTCTTTGATTTTAGAGGGAAACACAATTTGTATCGGTGTGTTCTTTTTTTATTATGCTGACTTTGTTGAAAACAACACATTTTTTGCTTTCGTTTTTATTTCAGCTGTTTTTGTTTAGTATGTTTATAATCGATGTATCTTCTTTGACCATTTGCTACAAGCTTCCTTTTTATATAGACGTGCTCCTAGCTTGTAACTGATATTTAGACTTGGGTATGTTAAAGCATGGTATTCCATGTTTTTGTTATTGTCAACAAATCCCATGAAATTCAAAATACAATCCAACCTTTCCATCTCTGTGGCTCTCAGCCCAGGCCCAATCCTTTTGATTGAATATGTGATTATTTAATAACTGGTCAAACTGAGTAATTTCATAAAACAGGTGGCATGTTTGTTTGGGACTATTATATTTATTATGTGCAGATTAATGCACATTTGGTGCTCTGAGTATTTACAGCAGCAGCACATGGATCATGTCACCCAGTGCAACACTGTGGCTCATTTATGTTTTTGTTTTTTTAGCTCTAAAATAAGCTCAGTGCCAAACAAACAAAATGACACGTACATGTTTTATTCAGCAAAATAATCTTAACAAATGAAAACCACTTTTATGATTTTTGAAGTGTAAATGCAATCGCCCGAAGTAAAAAGCTAACGCTAAACCAGAAACATTACAGCACTACACCACCACAAAGCTAGTGTTCAGCATGATGGCGTTTTGTAGTCCCATTTATCCACTTGTTAGCGAACGCCTTTTTGCTTGACATGTATAAAAAGTTCACGTTTGGGGTATTTACTGAGTCATTTTATGTTTTATAGATGGTAATACAAGCTGAGCTCCTATCCACAGTCCTAACAATGTGTACCTCTGTGCAGACTGGACCCATCCCCCTGCAGTATCTTGTCAAACCCACCCGGAAGCGCAGGAGGCCACCCCAGTCCGCCGCCCAGGGCCACTCTGACGGCGTCAACACCAGTCCGACATCAGAGAGCGACTCCCAGAGTGACAAAGTCCACAGTCCTGCTGCAGCCCAGCCCCCCCGAGCCTCCTCACAATCCAGCCCCGCATCCCACAACCTCTCTCCCGCTATCCAAAGCTCCAACGGTACCACTGTGACCAACAACACTCAGCGACACACTCTGGCCTCCAAACAGGGTGCCAACGCTCGGAAGGTGACTGTCAACGGCACGAGCGCTGGGGCTGGCAAGGAGGAGGCGAGAGGAGGCGACAAAAGTGGTTTGCCTCCGACGACCTAACGTGTATACAGCGCAGCAGCGGGGAGGACAGTGTTTGAATTGCTCCCTTCTTTCTTTCTAAATGGAGAGAAAAGACAAGCTTGAGCCTTCTGGACAAACAGGAGGCCGATTACTGTTATCATCTTTCAGCCGGAAAGACTGAGAAGTGCAGCCAAATAGACACTTGTATGTATGTATGTGTGCGCGTGTGTGTGTGTGCGTGCGTGCGTGCGTGCGTGCGTGTGTTTATGTGTGTTAGACTAGAACAGTGCACACATACAATTTGTACAGTATGTATCAAATGTGAGCATGTGTGCATACATATGTATAAACTTATCTTTTTATACAAGATATTGTAATCGTTTTGTATTGTATATGCAGTGGGTCTGTTTCATTTTCATACTGTAGTTGCATCAACATTGATTTGGCTCCATAACACTTGGGACAAAATGCTGAAAGGCATTGCAGTGTTCAACACTGCAGGAGTTGGATGTAAAGAGAAAAACAGTCATGTTAATAACTGCTGTATGAGTGTCCAGTATGAGCAACTGCTCATCAGGTAACACAGGTACATTACATTAAACTGTTGATGCACTTTGTCAAGGCCAGATCACACAATCCAATAAGTATTTTCCAACAGGAGAAGCAGTTATATTTACAAAGTTTCAAGCACTACCAAGCTCGTAAGCAGATGTTTGTCAGCAGACCATGTTCTTTCTTATGGCAGTCGAAGAGCTCAAAAGGGATTTTTGGCCATGTATGTTGTAGTTCCATAAATTTCAACATTCCTTTTGTTTCTTTTCAACAAACAATGATACTTTTTTATCAGCCATATGTGCATGTTTTAGGTCAATAAAATGTTTACTTACTAGGTTTTTCTGACCTGACTGTCCTGTTTCTGATTCTCTGAATGTGAAAATGGAGTTTAAAAAAAAAAAAAAGATTTGCGTGACATTTTATATAAACTGATTCTTTTTTGCTGTGGTTTCTCACTGGGAGCTACCCTGTCTGCAATGGAGTGACCTTAAATTGTATGTTACTCCATTATCTTGGCAGAATCAATGTTTAAATATACTCTTTAATTTTTTTATTTATACATTCAAAACATCAATCCACAAATGTAGCTTCTAAGTAATAAACTGAAACCGAACAGAAATGATTAAAGAGACTTAAACGTGCCATAATGCATGTTAGTTTCCCAACTTTTTTTTTCTGCAATAAGATTCCCTTTTCTGGTGAGTTGGGCCTTCAGCTGGTCTCTTCTTTTAAGATGATATAACTGACTTATGATGAAAGTAATGTTACAAATAAAAGGCCAAAGCCCTTGCCTACCAGAATTAATTTTAAACAGGTGTTGAAGATAAATTCATATGGTGAATTATCAGCACAAACCAAACATTTTAAGGCAGTTCTCTCAAGTTACTTAAGTTTCACTCGAGCAGCCTGTTCTGAATCTCAACACATGATTTTGTCAGATCTTCACTGTGTGCATGTACAGCAAAATGTCAGTAGCTCACAAGCACAGCCTGGATGATACATAGTCTCTTATCAGAATGTTTTTCAATACATCACAGTCTCAATATCAAGGCTCTGTAGAGAAAAGTTTGAAGACAATACTACAGGGCCTTAGCATTTATTTTTGTTTGTATTTCTTTGAAAACAGAGGTTAACCCAACTGATAAGTCAAGTGACCGTTTCTTCATGTTTTACAAACAAAATAAAATCTCCCAAAAGTTAAACAGGAAGAGAAAATGGCATTTATTATATGGAGAAGAAGCTCACTCTCTGGCCCTGACAGATTGATGTTACACACTATCATACTGATTATAGGATGACATTATACATTGCTTCATGAACACATTTCACAGTAAGACTTCTACACGGACAGTTTTGGCTTGAAAAACCATTCTATAGATCATACAAATTCTCTCTTAATACTCTTTAATGTCCTTTTATATGGACTTCAAGTACCGTTTATATGCAGCATTGCCCACAATGGCCTAATAAAACGAAGATCTCGTAGCCATCTCAATATAAACAGTATGACAAAATCTCTCTTTTTACACAAATCTCTATTATACTACAGACTATAATATTGTCTGACCCTGTTGTTAATGCAACAAAAGACAAAGCAAGGAAAAAAAGTTGTTGGCGTTAACATCGTCACTCTTCTCTGTCAAGCACTAAGAGAAATACTAACGAGACAAGATTTAAGCACTTGATCAGTTTACGGGCGCTGTATGATAGGGTGCAAGGATGTACAAAAAGTGCAACAGCAACATAAATACTCTCTGCCAGTCTTTTAAGAGTCCGTTTGTTCATGCAATGTGGCAGAAACAATGAAGTCCTGCTTGTGCGTGCCGTCACAGTAAGGTGGGTTGTTTGAATACTTGCAACCACACAACCAAACTGTTACGTCTTTCTCTGGGACAAAGCGCAGCGGGGACAAGCCTTGGGCTTTGGTCTTGTGGGCTCCGTTGCAGAAAGGCTGAAAGATAAATATGTGTTAATGGTATATGCAGAACTTGATGACAGATAAAGTCAGAGGCTGGTTTTACCTGATTCTTGCTGTGTCCACAGGTGCACCATGAGTAACGCTTTCCACCAACTAGCTGCACCTTGAAAGGCTTCTTAGAGGGAATGACCGGTTCTGGAGGAAGTGTGGACAGCTGGAACTGGGGACAGAGGAACATAAGAGTGCACGGTTGTATTTAAAGATACGTAGTAATGTAGGGTGCACATACTCCACTTAACTACATATTCTTTTCCTTGGTGGTCAAAGTAAATAGACATCAACTCTGAATGATTTATTATCAAAATGACTGTGTAATAATGGTCAAAGTTTAATAATGACTTTAGCATTAAAGCCCCTTATATGCACACCATCACTTATCTCGCCTGTGTGGGCATGTACAGGCTGTGCTTCACCAACACGCCCCGAGACTCCCTGGTCTGTTTTGTTACACCAGTTAAGGTGGGACAACTTGAACTGTTAATAGTCTACATGAGCAACACTCTAATTAACTGGAGGTGGAAACACCTGTATAGCTGTGCAAGCTCTTAAAGCAGTATTTTTAACTGATGACTGCATAGTTAAAACACTCGAGGTGTATTGTTATTTTTTTATCTGACCTCTTGTCACAGTGAAGAGAAGCTGAGCACTGCTGCTTATTTGTCACCAGACTCCATGTTCTCAGAGGAGTGAAAGCTGTGGCCATGTGAATCCAAACCAACACTGTACTGTCAACCAAGCCCAGACAGACAAGGTTGAATCAGGCTATGATTACCAACAGCTGTGCAGGAGCTCGTGGTGTGTAATAAGCTGGGTGGCACCATTATGAGTGTGGTGCTTTTATATACAGGAAAACTACCCATCAAGAAATAATAAATATAAGAGTGGAACGAACAGTTATTCTATCGGAGTTAGACATTAAGACTCAAGCACCAATTAACGCTAAGTGACTGAAAATTGTATCCAGGTCTAGTTAGGTTAGCGGTTTGATAAAAACAATACAAGACCTCACGTCAGATAACGTTACTTCAGAAACGTTAGCCCAGAAATAGCATATTTACAAAAGGCAAGGGTAAATATTATGACGTAATTTACCTTGGAACCTGGCACAGTTGATTTCCAAGGTTGTCGCAGGGTTAAATATATCCATTTGTGGTCTAATTTGGACACCAACGTGTTCATGTTTTCAACTCTGCTGCTCAAAGTAGTGCGCACCTAAAACAACCGTGGACGTAAAGTCACTTACTTTACAGCTACAGGAAATAGATAAGGTAAAACAAAAAACCCTCTAAGAAACAGAAAAGAGTATAAATACAAATACTTTGGAAATAGTGATAAATGTCACAGCCTAAAAACGGACCAATTCGATTGGATGAATGACTTCCTGTAGAGTCACGTGGTACGAAGCTGAACCAATCCTGAGGCGGATGTCTGTCAGCCCTAAATTGAATTGATTTATAGTCCACAACACTGCAGGACCTCCAAGAGTTGAACAGAGGTAATTTCTTTGGTACTTATTTGTCTCTTGGAGTTTGGAGACTTTGAAGTTTACATTTCATTTTTATGTGGCATGTACCAATATATTTTATACAGTGTCCAGAAATGTGACAATTTACAATACAAATACTGTGAACACATTTAAGAGAATGATAGAGAGCTATAGCCTGTTCACCTTTCTGCCACCTGGCAAGAACTAGAGACATCAGCTGCCACCATGTGTGCGTTTCTTATGTACAATGACAATACATTAACCTTGTAACCTTGAATGAACACAACCCACAATAACAGATACGGTCTCATTTTAACCTATGCAGATGTCTGTACCGGCTCTGTGCAGATCTTTGTTGGTCTTACACATCTTGCTCTGATTCAACTGTTCCAGTTGTCTGATCATGTTTGACAGTGGAAAAAGGTAGTTTTAAATGCTTTTTGTAGCCTTCTACTTGTTGGTGGAAGTAACTATCTTTATTCTGACATCCTTGGACAACTGTTCAGAGGAACCTATGGTTTTGACTTAAATAATCATTTTTAAAAGCATTTCCCCACTTTATGCATGTCATTGACATATTTGTTTTTTTCAGGCATGGTTTAATTGGTACACAACATTGTGCTCAAATCATATATTTAAAAAACAATGTAATATGTATAGACAAAATATCAGTTCGACAAACATGACAACAAAATGACACTCTTACATTCACTGGACTTCATTTAAAGAGACCTTTTATCGACTTCTTTAAATCCTGGAAGATGACCTTGAAGTGTGAGCCGTCACAGTACGGCGCGCCTTTGGTTTGCTTACAGGCACACAGCATGACCGTCCTGTCTTTGTCAGGGGTGAAGCGTAGAGGAGGGATACTCGGAGCCTTTGACTTGTGAGCTCCGTCGCAATAAGGCTGACAAAGAGAAAAAAGGTGTGGAGACAAAGATATGTCTTAGGCAATGACTGCATTTAGTATCCCCGTGGCCATTTTGAAGTTGTATTCTATTGTAACATTAACTAATTTAGGTGTGTCACTTACAGGGCCCTCCTTAAAGGGTTAGTTCAGATTTTTTTTAAATGGGGTTGTATGAGCTACTTAAATAACCTATGTGGTTAAATTACTGATTTTGTCAGTAGTCTTATGGCTTTTACAAGAAATATAGATGGCTTCTTCAGTTCCCTTTCAAAATAGGCAGTCTGACAGCAAGGTAAAGCAGTAAAAGTATACTGCATATAGTGTACATTTAAACTTATTTTTTGGTGGCTGTTTTATTAGGTGGCTAAAATATGTTGTCCATGGCAGTACATTGCTTTGATCCCATGCTGCTCTGGTTCTCCAAACTGAGACAAAACACTTTTCCAGTGATGGCAAATACAAAATACAACCCCGTTGTCTGTTCATATTGATCTTACATTATACTAACCAGGATTTCTAGGTATGTAGGAATGTAAACAGGACACAGACGGCAGTAAATGAGCTGTGCCTCTACATGACTGGCTTCCTTCTTTAAGCCCCGGTGCCTCTGAAAGTTGAACCCTAAGACGCCATGCACGCTCACCTGTTTCTTGCTGTGTCCACAAGCACACCAGGCGTAGCGTTTCCCAGCAGACACCTTCACTCTGCAGGGCATCCGGGCTGCAACGACAGGCTGTGTGGACTGCAGGCAGCACTGGACCTGCAGGCAGAATGACTCATCACAACAAAGAACTGTAATCACTGAGGAATATTTGTGGATATATATATATTTTTTTTCTTCATATTTATTATTTTATTCATAAATATATATTCAGAATACAGTTCTTGGACAGCTCCACGTTGAACCAGTAGGTGTCATGTTTTGTGTTGGCGTTGAAAAGTAGCAGACACTAGATTTCTTATGACTTGGCACTCTAAAATACTACGCCGAACGTGATCAGTAAAGACAACAGGGGCTATAAACAGTATACATATAGTGAGACCTTTATTGTGTAACGTTGGACAATGATCGCTCACCATGGACGAGGAAATGGGTCGGCTGCAGGTCTGCGTCCATCCTCTCCGTACTGCGACTATAAAGCTGGTCGTGTTCATTTCAACTTCACGTGAAACAGATCTAAATATATTGCACTCCTGAGAAAACCCTCAGGATTTCACAAAAAGGTGCCTCACAAAACTTGGGCGGTCTTCCCTATAAGTTACAACATGGCTTCTCACCAACAGCTCAGCTCGTGTACTGAAGCCACTCCTTCGTACCTCCTCTTCCTCCTCCGGCCCGTTAATTGGTTACAATTAAAAAACAAAAGAAATTAAAAAAAAAGTATAATTGCTTGTCAAAACTCAAGAGAAAATACATCTGCTGTAACATGAGTATATGCTTCTAATATTAGTTACTAAAAAAGGTATGAATTAATTTCCACGTTCCTCTCTACTCAAGCACACAAACTAATAACAGACAAGTCATTCAACACCAGAGAGAAAATGTAAAACAACTCAGTAAAATACATTTATTGACAAAAAAAGTAGTCTTAATCGGTCCTTTTTAATTTTACACACAAAAATATCAAAATACTTTACAGGGCTTTTAATCTGAATAATGTCAAATTAGTTTTGATCAATTCTCTCAAACAAATACACTGTACAATGACAACATGCTTGTCCTTTTTTAAAATTCAGTGCTTATTTCATTTAATTTCTTCTTTTTTTTCCAGGGAACAATGCATTCAAAAAGTATGCATAGTTATTACTTGGTATTTAGCAACACATCTGAGAGACGTCACTGCATTTCATGCAATTCATATCCCGATAGGTAACTCGCTCTCCATCAAAGCTCATTCAGAGCCAGGTGCTTAAATGTTGTAATACATAAAAGATACACAGTACGACATTCAGAACATGGATTATCTTGGTTACCCAAACTTCAAAAGCTTAAAAGAATGAATGTGCTTTTACACAAACATTAAAAGTATACAACTCTTATTCCAACAAAATGTAAAAAAGGTACTAAAAACAATTTACAATTGGGCCCAAAGCGCCCCAGTGCAACATGAGAAAGAAACCGCTTCAGAAATCCTTCACACCGCTTCAGTCAATCTCCTGGACATGGTTGTGTGTCTGGACTTTGCCTCAACTGAGAGGTGACTCATAAGGACATACTTGGTCAATTGCAGACCTCCCACTCGGAGTCATGTCAACGTGTTGGCTCATGTCTTTATCAACAGAATCAACATTCTCCTTTTGTCATTGCTACAGTATTTATCACATACTAGTGAGCTGCTAGAATTCCTTTATGACATCTACATTATAGCTGCTAACAAAATATTCTAGCACTCGAGATATCACATGTAAGGGAGATCATGTTCAAGATTGCAAACAAGTGAGAAACACAGGAGAAAATAAAATAAGAAGAATCCCTTACTTTGTGAGTAGCCTTTGTTAGTGAAACTAAGCCAAACAGATATGATAAAGAGAAATGGAAGGAAAGTCACGCTCATCTCTACATTGGCTTATGAAATGGGCTCAAACAGCCCTGCAGTGGAGGTCAACAGTAACAACATCGGCAATTCACCGCCTGATAACAGCTACACTATCACACCGTTTAATAAAAGTTTACATCTTGGCCGCCCCCAGCAGTCTCCTATGACATCGCTGTGCACGCTATACGGGAAGATTCTCCTCAAGTCCTTGTTTCTCAGTTCTCTGAAGCACAAACAACTAAAGATCATTGCATCTGAACACAAAAATTACAATAGAAAATGATTTGACACTTTAGTTACCACTATACGCTTATTTACACATTTCAACTTTTGAAATCATCAGTCAGCTATCAAAAGTATAAATGGTTTTTTTTAGGAAGAGTGTTTTCCCTTTACTAATGTACCCCTCCTTGTACCCAAAGATAAAAAAAACTATAGAAGAAAGACGACAAGAGAGTATAAGCCTTTGGGCTCATGGTTTTCTCTGCAAATCTAGCATCATTAAGGCATTATCTATCCAGTATTGCTAAAAGAACAACTAGTTGGTGAACATGAAAGATAGAGAGATATATATATATATATATATATATATATATATATATATATATATATATATGTATGGAAGTAACATAAAAAAATGACACTTCAGGAAAAAGAGTGCAAAATATTCACATAAATCAAAAACCTGTCAGTCCCTAGTGGCCTAGTCAGTACCGAGCGTCCTTCATAAAAGGTACTGTGTCGATGGCTAATTTGCTTTGTTAGCTACTAACATGCAAAGTGCACACTTGTTTACGAAAAAACTGTTAATTTCTTAGAATTTCCAAATGTTTGGTTTAGTCTGCTTAATCTCGATAGCAACTGGGAAGATATACAAATCTTTAGAAACTCTCAAGGTGGTTTTGAATAAAATCTGGTGCTCAACATTCTTGTTGATGCCAGTCTCTAGTGAAACATAGCGCCATTTTGGACACCTGGGCTAAGTGCATTTTTTACATTTACATGGGGTCAATACCTTAGAGCTAACATTAAGATTTTTGGTGGGCATTTAAATCCAGTGAAGGCTATTGCGGTAATGACTCAGCACAAAAGTTTCAACAATGGAAAATAGGTGGCAGAAACATCTGAGGTAATAACTAGCTTAATGTTGAAATGCCACTAACCATACATCAGAAATGACAGTATATTTATCCTTTACGCAATAAGTGCCTGTGAGAGGCTGCAACATATAGAAGATCTGGATGCAGATTTGGGTGGGGTGAACACAAAGGGAAGACACAATATCAAGGAAGACAGTTGAGGTTGCAAGAAGTGCCAGACGTCTGTGATTCTGGCTCAAGCCATGGTGGGAAATCATGACCGGTCAGTGCTTGAGAAGTCAGGAAAGAGACGCTCTGACCTCGAGTTCACACTTAAACCCAAAAGCCTACGCAGCACCTGCAGGGTTGAGCAGGAACCATGGCTCTGCTTCATAAGCAGCCCCATTGGTCTAGTAACAAATTAGTGCAATTTAAGAAGAGACCACTGTATTCATGCTCTCTGAAAGCTGCCTACACAAAAAACCTATGAGAAGAACCTCTGATATAGAAGAATTTCAAAACACGAAAAATGTCACCTCGACGTTTCAGTCCATCCTGTTATACATTCATAAAACCGGGTTTAAGATAAAGATGACAGAAGAAAATGTTCAGAAGTCATGTAAGTTGACCTTAGTTCTTCATGTGGGCTGTGATGCCCCATATCTTCATTTGAGCTGCTCCTGTGAAATCAAGAAACGTCACCCATTCTTGTCTCCACCTTTCTCCCCTGCAGCCTGAAAATACAAAATCACACCATTTTTCAAATTTCAAAAACTTTAACATAATAAAATCACAATTAGAAGTCCTGCAGTACTACTCACCCCGGGCTTGTGAAGTGCATTGTCGTGCAGGCCAAAAAGGCCGCCTCCCTGGCCGGCCTGTAGGGGGGAGGCGGTAGCTGAGGACAGCAGGTTGGGAGAGTTTGGGGTGGAGGCGAGTGCTCCCGTCAGCGTGAGGCGCTGCAGCTCCCTCTGTCTCTGCTGCTGCAGCATCTGGCACACCATCACCTGCTGCTCCTGGCGGATGGAGGGGGGGAAAAGAGACAGTTTATGAGACATTCAGGAAACCTGGGAAGGGTTTTAAATTGGAACAATAGTCCATCTGTATGAGTTAGTAATCATATTTATTAAAAAAGCAGCCTTTTAAGTGTTTCTTCTCCCAAACATTACACGTTTGTGAAGTTTTCATTGGGTCATCCACTTTGTACCTTTTTACCGGGCAACACTTGAAGTGGAAATGTCCAGTTCACTGGTGTCTTGAATCACTGGTGTCTACCAGAGCATGATCTCAAATAAACCCTAAAACACCAGTCACCAAGGAAAGAAGCAGTTCTAAGTTTCCCAGATGTCCCCAGTGTCTGACTGGCTCCTAACTCCAGCAGACATTTACCAGTTTGCAAGTCAAATAGGAACACTCATGGTGGCTCGTTTCCTGTTGTCACACAGTGACTCATAACCTCAGCTGCTAGTTAACCTCAAGTTACTGGAGATGTTGTTACCCCAATAATAATCCTAAAATGTAATTGCTCTGAATTGATAATATTTCACATTTGACTTCACTTGTGTATAGTTCATATTTAAGCATTGTGCTTCTTATTAGAGTCACATGTTTGACTATAAAGGTTGTTTGAACGCTGATGAGAGGAAGTTTCTTTGAGTAAGACAAAATAAGGCAGAGCACTACTTTTGTATGAGACAAATTACTCTTAATTCTGGTTAATTATTAAAACAAATTGGGTTGAATTGGACACGGTTTAAATATACCGTCATTAAAGGACTAGTTTGACATTTTGGAAAATACACATATTGATGATTGCTAGATGAGAAGATCAGTATTGCTCTCAAATATGTATCAAAAGAGAGAAATCTTGGAGTATCTATAAGAAAATGTACATTGTGAAAAAACAGGTGAGAATAGGACAAAGTGTGAATCATTACAGGAGTGAAGTTCTGTGAGGTGAGGAACTGCTGGAGCTGCTGCTGCTGCTGCTGCTGCTCAAGAAGAAGCTGCTTCTGCTGCTCCGACAGGAGAGAAGACCTGAAACACAATCACCGAGCCACATTACACACCAGACAATGCCACACTGATCAGTCCAAACCATTAGACAACTTATCCCGGACATAATGTCAACGCCTGGAAACAAAACAAGAATTCATTTAAAAGTGTATTTCTTTCTTGGCTGATTTAAAGACAGGCTTGATACATACGGGCTCACACTCTTGGGAAGCTGAAAGCCCTGTGCCAGGGCCTGGGGGTTGAGCGGTGGAGGCTGGGGGCGCAAAGCGGGGAGCGTGGGCTGAGGGGCGTTCTGCACAGGAGACTGGATCACACCGTTCAGACTGCCCAGCACGCCGTTCATATTCAGCTGAGGACTTCCTGCCAGGGACGACATGAGCCCGCCCACCACGGGCAAGCCATCGCTCAAACCTCGACTCAGGCCGTTCAAGAGGGGCTGGCCAAAGGAGGCGGGGCTCTGCTGAGGAGGAGTACTCTGGAAGGAGAGGGAGGAGCTACTGCGGGACGGACTACCAGAGTGGAGCTCCTAAAACAAATGCATGAAAAAACATTGGAGTAATTTAGCACTCAGCTTTTGCTTTTGATGTGAATTCAGTGCTGTTGCACTGAAGTTTACAGTAGGGCTGTATTAAACATAACATTCAAAGCTTCTATTGAGGTTTTTGAATTAAGCTTTGAATGTCTGTCAACCTAAAAAAAAAAAAAAAAAAAAAAATAGTGTTTGTGTTATTGTGGTTCTAAAAAGATAATTGATGGCGCTCTTAGATTGCTGCTAGACTGCCCCGTTATTACAGGTCTCCCTTTGTGGGAATCAAGCCGGAGAGTATTTTTGTTGTTTATGAAAGGCTGCAGCAGAATATTTTGTGAGATAAAAACATTTTGTGAATCAACACATTTGTACAGCACTCTGTATGGATCACACAAGTCAGAAACTGTACAATTCGTTTAAATGAAACAGTATAATAATAATAATAATAATAATAATAATAATGTAGCCTGATCTTTATTTTCAACTGTGCAGAAATGCCTGATATTTGAATGCCAACGTTATTATTGAGGCTTGGAACTATTCAGTACACTCTTGTATGGCGTTTCCAAGGTAAGAAAGAGTCTACAGGTTCTCACCTCAGACGAGGTAACAAAGGAGGTGTCGTTCAGGAAGCAGCTTTTGGAGAGGGGACTCTTATTGGTGCTCAGGGGGTCTAAGGAAAAGAGAGACATAAAGACACGGTGAAAACTACAAAATGCTTTTGTTAAATTGATTACATATCACATTTCCACATCCACATGCTGTCATTGTTCGAGGCTGTCAATCACGTTCCCAGCTGTTCTGATCAGCTGGTAACCAATAGAACAACAACACAATTACATCGCGTAGCATCCAGCTGCTGTCTCAGTCAAATAGGATCGTCTCTCTACCGTCAGTTCATGCTGCTGGTACGCGCGCTCTCCATCACCCCGGTGTCTGTGTGTTTTCACTACGAACGGACGCGATTGGCAGGTGTCCACATTACCTTTTTCCAGTCTCGTTTGTAGGAGCAAGCCGACGTCCACTTCCTCAGCAGAGGAGAAAACTTCTTCTTCCTCTTGTTTCCCTGCCTGGGAATCACACCGGTTACACCAGGTCAATCTGTGCAGGTGACAACCTGATCGACTACATGCAGTCTCCGGCTAAATCCAGCAAACCAGCCATGCAGACCACAGGGCCGAAAATCCTTAAGCTTCTGCCCCACCAGGCGTCCCTTGACGCCGGCTTCTTGTTGCATCGGCCTCATGTGCGTCGCATCAATTTCACTTCAAGCCGCTCAACAATCAAGGTAAAGACATTAAATAGCGTGTCGCACCTGGACCGTCGCGATCAATCGGATAAATCTGGTCAGACTGCTTTATTGGTAGTTTTGAGGCACTGTCCAAACCGTAACAATGTTTCATTCTCGTCGGGGAAACTATTACAGTAAATTCTGTAGTAGTGGCCTAAATGAGCCTACCGCTACTCATAGACAGTATATAAGAAGGGTATCTATAAGGCTTGTTTAAAGCAGGTATATTAGAGAAACACACAGGTGATTAATCCCTCGGTTTACGAAGGGTATTAGAATATCCAGCGTTTGCTGTGTTGAATTCTCATACTATAACCTCACGCCCCCTCACAACCTACAATCACACGTCCTGTACCACAAAATCCCTCTACAGGCTCACTTACGTGAAACTTGCAGAAATTGGCACGGTAAAAATTAAAAACTTACAATGTTCTCATACCGTACCTTAAATGTAGCCGTCTCCATCCTACGGCACTTATGCTACAAGTACAGTTGTTTGGGACTTTAAACTCAAACACTGAGGTTTTATGATTTCAGTTTTAATTTTCCAAAACGTCCGTAAGCAGTATCACGCCATCCTCTTTCAAGAGAGTGCCCTGGTCAGTGCCGATCTCATCACAAACCACAATAACCATGCTCAGTCGGCATAACATCCACTCTCTTCCATGGTGTGACGGAGCATTCTTCTGACTGGAAATCGTGACCATATGTCTATCCGCGGCCTCCCTCTAATCCAGATTTGATATAATCTGCATCGTGTGAGATATCGGACCGCAGAAGCTCTCATGTCTGGGGCCAGCAACGGAAAAACACAGTCTCACTTGTGCCGAAATCAGTCATCAGCATTCCTCAATGAGAGTACTCTTCTTCAAGATGGCATCGCGCAGTTAGCTGCCACTCAAGTCTTCATTGCAATCTTTCACTTGACAGGCAGGGACAGTGTTTGCTTTGTAAATAAATGAGCCTTGCTCAGATTCTACATAGAGATGTGTATTGAACTGGTGGAATCTTTGCTTTACAGCTACGTTGCTGTTCACTCATTCAGATCATCCAAAGTAAAAAAATGAAAATGATATATTATATTTTGGCTAGTATTTATTACCAGCCACCGTAATGTGTGGCTGGTATTGTTTTCACCTCGTTGTTTATTGTTTTCACCATCATGGAAAAAAACCTGACATCCTTGAGGCAATTTTTGGAGCAGAACAACCACATAGGGGTTGAATCCAATCAGGGCCCTTTGCTTCATATCATCCTCCTTCATCCATCTCCCCTTTCCTCTGCTATTTGACCTCGCCTTGGCTAGATTTCACCGTGAAATAGGTTTTAATCTCAGTGTGTCTTCATAGTTAAGTAAAGGCTATTTACATACATTGATTCATCATAACTCCAGTCATTGCATTGTAGTTCTCGTGGAATTGCATATATATATATATATATACACACACACACATATATATATATATATATATATATACACACACATATATATATATATATATATATATATATATATATATATATATATATATATGCAATTCCACGAGAACTACAATGCAATGCTAATTCTCAGGTCACTGCGGACCTCTTTTGATTAAATCCAATCATGTCTTATGAGTGCAATTCATTTAAAGAGCAGGTAAGAGACTTATTGCTGAGCCATAACTATATAATTTCATGACCGTTATTCGAGTAGATTAGCCACGTAGTCTAAACTCTCGATTACAAATCTCCCTGTAGAAATTTGCATCGCATGCATTTGCTGCATGTGATGTGTTAACGCCTTACAACACTGATGTTTAAAAAGGTTTAATACAGGTGACTATTGTGAGGGGAGGAAGGAGGAAATGGTACTGCAGACGAAAACTAGATGAAGAGTGTACTACCTGACATTATAGCAATAGTGTGTGTCCTAAGGTTTTGATCTGAAAGTGTGTAGAGGATATAAAGAAACTGACCTTGGGTGGATGACAGGAAGCTGATCTGGGCAGAGGTGTGCATGGAGCCGTAGGCGGAATGAATGTGTGGCGGGAAAGACACGGCCAGATCTGTGTTGAGCAGCTGCAGCCGCTCTTTCTTGACCGTCAGGCTGAGGATCTGGTCCTGGAGGCGCTGGTTCTCCTGCTGCAGCGAGTGGAGCGACTGGAGCATCTCCACAACTACAAGACGCAGGGAGGACAGACATGTCGTCATACCGATGGCTACTCATTCGACCAGCAGAGAATTAATGAAAAATAATGCGTTAAGGTATTTTGGATATCTAGCAATTCTTTTTTTGTATATTGAAGCAACCATAAACAATTGAGAAGGAAATCATTTTAAACTGAAGATTTACCAACCCCAGAGACGTGCATAAGACCTGCAAGTAATAAAGACATCAAAGAGCCTCCACAACCCGATTCAGGAGTCTGACCCATCTCCCTCAAAGCTGTGCGTGCTTTGTGGTTGTGCGCTGAATAACAGTGGCCGAGGATAGGTAAAGCTAATATTGATGCAACAACGGCAACCAACTCATAGCTCTTATTTAACAAAATGTTTTGGCCACATGCTTACTTTTCCATAATTACTGATTTTAACTATCACTCCCCAGTGGTTTGCCTCCCTGGAGGAGGTTTGAGATTATTTTCTAGTTATCATTATGGATTTCCCATGTTTTTTAGGAATCTGTTCACACTGATATGGGCTAATAAAAATGGAAACATTCTGGCCCTTAGACAAATGCAGTTGATGACCCCTGATGTAGAAAGACCTTGCTATAATGGTGGACTACAGGTATATAATGGCTTTAAAGGTTGGCAGCTTCAATGTAATACCATTATTACACACTTACAGTTACTGCCACGGGAGGTCATTTTAAAATACTATTTGAGAAAATCCTACATGTTTAACCATCCTTGGATGAAAAAGTTCTGAAACAAACATGTGTAACTCCACCACATTATTCTATTAACTATTGTCAAATGTACATTTGAGAAATTAAACTTCAATCTGGAAATAGAAAGTGTTGACATTAACTGGTGCTTCCTGGACTTGCTTTTATACCAAGCGATAATTCACAACAGTGCCATTAGGTCTGAACTAGAAATTCAACCCCATCCTCTAAAGGCTTTCTAATTGATTGTCTATGCAGCTATCAGTGCAGCATGCCTTGCATCACAGACTGAAAGAAAAAACACACTTCTCTCTCACACTAATTAGTCCAAAGTGAACTCTCCCTAGGGTTCAGAGACATATTTACGGTGCAGAAAGCAGGGCCTTTACGTTTACAGAGGATGGGAGGCTAAGATGCATACAAATGGACAGTTAAGAGATGTCACGAGGGGCTGGGCAGGAAAGAAGGGTCCAGGTCAGACCACAGGGGAGGGAAAAGTGGTAAAACAGAAAGACATTGGTAAAAGAATAGGAAGTATGAAGGAAAGTAAAAACAGTGTGACATCACTGGGTGGAGAAAAAAAGGAGAGTAATAATAGATGATGTCCCCAGAGAAAAAGTGAGCCGGGTTCAAGAGAGAGCATAACATAAATGAAATGTTGATAAGGAACATGAGAAACAAAGCCGTTAGAGCTGTTTTTAATATTGTCACAGCATGCCATCTCTTGCTGGGCTATTTTTTGTCCCCAACAGCGTCTACAGGCACATTCATCATCAAAGGCAGGGCTGTACCGAATGTTGTTTTGTTCTGACATTCAAAGCTTCTATTGAGGTTTTCTAAAGGAGCTTGGAATGTCTGGCGTCATATTTTATGATGTCATCCCCTCGCAGTTGCATGCCTGCGCCAATAAGTCAAGTTGCAGTTTACATTCATGTCTGCCCAGAATTGCACTTTATTTTAGACATTTGTGTGAAATTCTCATGATTACCATATACATTCTTGAGTTATGGCCAAAAACATGTTTTGTGAGATCACAATGACCTCCTACCAGATCATCCTTGAGTCCAGGTGGACGTTTGTGCCAAACCGGACTGACGTATGCATGTACGGTAGTTAGACACAGTCTGTGGTGTGGACTGAGCAGAGACAGCAGAAAAGAGACAGTTGCATGCAATAGTCCATATTCACCTCTGTACGTTATTAATAGCCAGCACATTACTACCACAGCCACCACTAGAATCTAATTCTACAAATGGTAAAAGACTCAGGGTTCCCACAGTTTAATGCAAATTAGATTGAGGACTTGTTCATGCTACTCTGAATTCAATTGAATACCAACTTTACAATTATAATAATATTGTTACCCTTTCTTGATCTGTGTGACATTATTGTGAGAGGATATTTTGAAATTGCAATGTCAAACAAAAACGAATAAAATCTTACTTCCGAAGTTTGAGCATTTTTTTGATTAATGAATTCGATGTCTTTCAAGAGTATTTAAAAGGATTCGCAGGAACCCTGAATACCAATATTAGAAGAGCCTAATCTTTATTCAACTGTGCTGAAATACCGGTTTTAAACAGAATGAATAGACAAACAAACTGCGCAGCCTTCAAATGTTGAATTAGAATTTGAATGTCAGCTTCAAACTTGTTGGTACAGCCCTACTAAATAGATCTTTTGAGTCACGTGGTAACCACTGCTTCTTGTCACTCACTGTTGACTCCCATCTCTCCATTGCCGTGTTTCTCCAGCAGGAGCTCAATGTGGGAGCTGGCAGGAGGGACGTTCTCAGGGCGGGCTCTGACTCCGGCACTCAGCCCGTCCCTCTGGTCAAACAGAAGAGGAAGACAGCTCATAGGAGACCTACGAAGGAGGAGAAGAAGAAACCCAACAAGGAGTCAGAAAGAAATATGAAGTCACCACTGCAACCAAGTTGGGAAACTACCAGCAAAACCCTGTGGCTGTGGTTAGTATTTTTTTCTTATCCACGCAGTCACTTTGTTAGTTAACCAGCTGCTATTTGACTCCGCTTTCCTGTTACTGGTTACAGAAATAGAAACTGATCTGACAACAGCAACAGTACATGGAATCTTTCCTTTGATGGATCAAAGAGACGTTTCACTACTCGCTCGCTCATTTTCAGTAAGGATTTAAAATCATGAAATGGCCACGATTTTGCATTAATGAAATGAAATAAGACATACTGTGAAGACAGACTCTCTCTCGGTGAGTTCCCCTGACACGGGAAGCGACAGTCATCGAGGTCGGACTCTGAAAATTGGGACAAAGAGTCGTGAACTTTACTTATACTTCCATTTCATAAAAGGTGGTACAAAATTAAGAGATTAAATGCATGCAGGATTCTGACAAAGGGAAGAATAAATGTCTCAGAAGTGGCATTTTTGAGGAAGCTAATCTAAAACTAGCTTCAGTTTCTCAACAAATACAAATAAATAATGTTGTTCTCTGAACCCTGATCTCCCGCTCACCTGGCAGTGAGGTCTGGGCTTGTGTCAGTAGTGGCGGCAGTGTCGGGGCCGTGGAGAGACAGCTGGCGAATGGCTGAGTGGAGGTCAGGCCATAGCTGGAGCTGGAACCTGGATGGACCTGTGAGACAGTGAACGTCAACATCTGGCCAAATAATACATCTCTTTATATGACACACTACTGGTGAATAAAGAAAAGGTCAAATAAGAACAGCAGGCATACAGAGGAGTAAGAAAGAAAATGTATTAATTGTTTTGTCTGCGAAAATAAATTAATAATAATCAAATAATAAAGAAAGAAACTCAGATAACTGTGGAAAATGTGCATTATAATTTCTCAGAGCATCAGGAGATGTTGCTTAATTTATCCAACTGACATGTCATTCCTTAAACTGACATATGACAAAGAAAAGCAGTAAATCCTCACAACTGATAAGCTGGAACTGTTTTACTCTGTAATTATATCGTGCTAATAATACCACAAATACCAGATACCACAGATAAATACCAGGCATGGCAGCTATACAGTGGTACTGATAACATGTGTACTAAACCTATCCACCGTGAGCCTTCACGCTGAAATACCTGTGTGTTTGAGACGGTGCTGACTGGCGGAAGTGAGAGTGAGGAGACGTGGGAAGTAAGGAGTCCTGAGGAGAGAGGGGTGCTACACATGCCACCTCCCAGGGACAAGGAGGTGTTACACACCCCTCCACCCAGGGAGAGAGGGGTACTGCAGACACCCCCGCCCAGTGCAAGAGGGTCCTTTAGACTGGAGTAGATACCTGAGGGATGGGAAAGATATGCATTACTAGTTTCATCTCAGACGGTAGAAACCCCCCAAAAGACAACAACACATGGCAGCCGAGTGTTCGTGTACACGAGAAAATAAATCTGTAAGTAGGGCAGGAAATCTAGCACTCAGAGATATGTGCACAAAAACCACTATCTAGGACAATAGTCTGAATTTTAAAAGCCTGTGTATGAGAAACAGTCACATGTACTTTAACGGTATTCGATGGCTTATTATAACACCCTCTGAGGTTCTGATCTACAGATAAGCTGCTACTGTGGTTCCGTCATGGCACATGTGAAATGGAAACATTTCCCCACTGTAGAATCAAGCAACACACTCACACACTCACCAGAGCTGAGCAGAGAGTTGCCACGGCTTGTGGAAAAAATGCCGGCAGAGGAGGAGGAGAAAGAAGAGGAAGAAGAAAAAGAAGAAGAAGAGATGGCTGTTGGAGGCAGAGTGGAAGGGAAGGCAGGGTGAGGGATGGAGGACGGGCTTGGGTAGAGCGAGGAGGTTAAGCCTGGAGGGGGCGGCACTGCGCGGTGATGGTGGTGGTGCTCCTCTTCCCTCCTCTCTCGGTTCTTGCTGCCCCGTGGCCGCCCTGGACCGTGGCTGCTCTTCTTGTTGCCGCGGTGCCTCCTCTCTCTGGGAAGTGGTGGAGGCGTGACTTTGTCCTCCTGGGCCGCCTCCTCTAGGATGGGCGGCGTGCTCAGTTGAGACGGCTTACAAAGACTCTTGGAGGGCTTGTAGTCCCCGGAGGAGGAAATCTTCCGGATCTTGCTACTGCCGCCCAGCCCCGACGAAGAGGTGATGCGCATGATGGACCCAAAGGTGGAAATAGTGACCTTGTTCTCAAAAGGGCTCGAGTTGCCCTCTGACCTGTCGTGACCTTGTGACCCTGCCAGTTGGCCATCAGCAGGAGTCAAAGCTGGTGGTTTGTGGTATTTACTGTCCTCCTCCTCATGTTTGTCCTCCTTTACATCGTCTTCTTCGTTCTCCTCCTCCTGGAATGCGGGCCTCCTGTGGCGCTCCTTACGCTCCTCGCCACTGTGGTCGTCAGCCCCTTGCTCGTGTTCACGCTCCAGGCGCGAGGATGATGAGAACGAATGGAAATCCTGCGCGGAAGACAACGAGCCACCTCCCGTAGAAACACAAAGGGATAGTCGAATTCAAATAAACTGCTATGAATTAGCCTTTAACATTTCCCCCTCATTCATTCTGCACATTGTACCTGTGTTGAATGGACTGGAGGAGCACGAGGAGGAGGAGCAGCTCTTGCCAGTGCTTCCCGTCTTCTTGCTGCGATGACCGTGACTGTGTGAGCTCAGCTTCTTGGGCTTTCCTTCACTGTCCTTGCTGCTGTGGTGACTGGAGGATATCTTTACCAAAACACAGGTTATAACTAGATTAGCTCGAGTTGTCAAAGAGCCCAGCATGTCACACGTCATCTTGTGGGTCGGCTTTTCGTACCTTCTCTATAGTGCTGGTCGTCACTGAAGAGCCCAGGCTGTCAGAGGACTTCTTGTGGCGCTCTTTTTGTCGGATCTTGTCCTTATGACTCTGAATAGAGATGAATACATAGGACTCAGGTGTTAGGATTAAAACCAGGTCCTACAAGGCAAACACTAGCCCCCCGTACAAACAAAGACACAAACAAGCATACACACAACTATAATTACTCGAAAACCAAACCTACATTTTAAAAACCTTAAAATGTAAAACTATAAAACACTGGAAAAAAAAAGTTAAATGTAACAGCAAAAGTTCTCAAATGATAATGTTGCTTTAACACAACACAGACATACAAGAACATCACCTTTGTAATATTGTTAAAAACTGACAGTTTTTATTTACATTATAAGCTTACTGGTGTAAACAAGACTAAATCTGACCAGATATTCAATGCACACCGTTGGTACTGAGCACACTTGGCCCTGACAGTTACACCTAGGGCTTACCTTCCGCTGTCTGTGGTGGTGATGTTTGTCTTCTGGTGGAGAGCTTGACCGCACCCGGGCATGACTGAAGGAGCTACTTGTGTTTTCACTGGAACGCAACTTCTTCTGCTGTAAAATCCAAAAAAGAAAAAAACTAAAACACCCCCGTTTAGAATTGTGAGGTAATTATGAAACTGTCCAGCCTAATTAATGTGACACTGCAAGTTTGAGGTCATGTTGCATGAGCTTTTGCTATGCACAACTGTAAAGGAAAAATAAATCGATAAATTGATAACGTCGGAGGCAAACTATTCCGTTAGATCGGACAATTTGGAACCGGTTCTCTATTCCCATCCCTAAGACAGAGCCACGGAAATGTCATCAGGCATGGATGAAGTCAACACAACTAAACAGGCTGTTGTAAGTCAAATTAAAGAATTAACAACCTCCCGCTGCTTATGACACAATAAACTGAAGTTGAATTGTCTGAGCAACCATAACCGTAGCTTCTGTGGCAAATTAACATGATGTTGATGGATGCGTCAGTCACAAGCCAGATGAGTGAAAACAAGATGCAAACTCAGTTTGATTATAAGGCTGCGGAGATTCAAACATAAAAGTAAACTACTTATTTGAGGAGGTGGTAATAAAAGGTTTAGCAGTTAGGTTTACTGTTAACTGGCAGAGTTGCCACTTGACAGAGCATTTAATCAGAATCAGAACCATTTATTGCCATTTTTTGTTTTCACATACAAGGACTTTGTCCTGGCGGAAGGTGCATACTAGGGATGCAACGATACCATTTTTTACAAACCGATACCGATATTTTTATTTGTGTACTTGCCGATACCGAGTACCGATACCGACACTTCTTAGATTTGGTCTCCATGAAAGTGCAATTAATTTGGAGGCAGATTTTATTTTATCCTCTGCAGATTATGTCAAGCCTATAGTACAAAATTAACAGAAGGCTATCCCAAGCTTTAAACTTCTTGTGGAAGTCCCTCTAATGTCGGACCATAAAACGCCCCGTGTCCGGGTTCATAATGTAAGCGATAATATTAGGGATCGAGCAATTATATAGGAAGCTGTGTTCCAAGTTATGTTTCCGGTGCTTTTATTGTGGAGGGAGAAACGGAAAGGAAAAGAGGAGTGGAATTGTGGGATATACGTGTGTGAAGGAGATAAAAAAGTGGTTCAAGTTACCCTGCAGCGTGTTTTCATTTTATTAGAATTACAAATATAGACACACAACAGACACTCGGCTACAATAATATCATCCGTAGCCGCACAACAGCGTCTGAATGAGGCCGCTGCCAGCGCTACTTCAGGTGGATCAGCAACAGTTTGATTCAAACCGGCAGGACGGCGGTGATGACGCGCAGAGCTTCTCAATTATAGATGTATTAAATATGGAACATTTCAACTCTCGCGTCTAAAGTGCCGCCGGCGTAAATTTGCGTCTGTCGCAACCACACGCGTCTGTGCATAGACTTTACATGTAATCTGGTCGCGCGAAACATTTGCGTCGCGTTGGGACGGACTGATTACAAGTAACTCCGGGGCTGTCAGCCACTAACAAGAGCACTAATATGAGCACTAATATGTCATACACACGTATGCAACACCGGTTAATAAGCACAATATCGATAAAGTCTTGTATTGTACTCGCGTCTCACTTTTCTCCTGTCTATTGAAAGAAGTGAGCGCTGCGTAGCGAGGATCCAAGATGGCGGCTCCAGATTCTGCTGTTGAGACAAACTGGCCATCTGATTGGACGGCAAAACCTTGGATAGCGTGATTGGCTGCTCAGAAGTTGAGACTGTTGAGACAGTTGAGACAGAGAAGAGTGTCTCCGGCTCCGCCACGGGGTTGCTTCTCCACAAAGCGCGACCAGTTTGTTGTAGTGAAATACTGTTGAGTGAGTATCGGTTCTTGGTATCGGCAATTGAAACCGATGCGAGTACGAGTATTTAACGCAGTATCGACCACCGATACCGGTATCGGTGCATCCCTAGTGCATACATTTAACATTGGTAAAGACTTTTATCTCTGATGTTTTCAGCTGCTACCATTTTCACCAATAATTGTTCAAATTTCAATAACTCTTTCGTTTTGTGCGAGGATATTGATCTGCAGCCTTTAGACTGTTGTCCATCTTACCATTTTGTTGTAGTGGTGCTTGCAGTAACCGCAGTATTTCACGTTGTCAGCTTCTGGGCCTTCCTCCTCGCACAGCAGACCTGCCATCTGAGCACTGAACGCAGGGTGTCACAGGGTCAGACAGGAGAGGAAACAGGAGAGCACACGCGTGCACACACGTGCACATGCAAACACACACACACACCTACCTGAGTGCTTTTGGCATTGATCAAGACAGGATGGATCAAATGTCAGATCTCTGCAGAAGGAAATCTGTGCTGCACAATGTTCCAGGCTTGAATTCAGGGTTGAGTTTTGAACTTATGCATTGTGATAGGAATTAGCTGTCGCTTACACATTTTATATATTATAATATTTAAGGCACAAAGCAAATCAAATAAAATGGGATGTATGGTGGTTGAGTGGGAAAAGTAGTGCAAACAAATACAGCTATGGGAAACATCTGAGCAGTCTGAGGCCAACTGTAGACTGCAGCAGGCCATCAATTCTGCAGCAGTTTCACAACTAATTGCAGTCAACAAGTAAAATAAATGATGTGCATCTACAACCAGATAACGCCTCGACCGGTCCCACCATAACACAAACCAACCGATCGAGGCAGCAGTAGAACAGGGACTCCTGTGTTCTGAAAGGTAAAATTACATTTTTGCCGCTGGAGTCTGTGGCTTTGAAGATCAGAGCGGGCCGTCTGGTGGCAAGGTAACGCAGCGAAAATATTCTAAATATATTATACCCGTAAACTGATATTGATTTTTGTCTGCGTTGCCGCACCTGTCAACACCGATACATTACTTTGCTTCCGTGGTGGTCAAAACTGGGAATGTGCAGACCGTCATCTACTGACTGGATAAGTACCTCGTACAACCTGTTGCCTGTCAGCATTTTGTGTTCTGCCCTCTTGTTTTCCCCACAGGTGCCATCTGGTAATTGGTTGCCACCTGTGAAGGCCAATCAGCGGAGTGGGGCCATTTTAAAAGGAGGAAGCCGGAAGAGTACGGGGACGGTTTTTCTTTCATACTATGGTGGTGAGAGGTTGAGGACAGTAGGTATGTTTGGGGTACCCTGTACATTTGTGCTTCACGTAGGTACTTTGTGTCCAGTACACTAGGTTATTGGTCGGTCTGTATTTGTTTTGGTTGATTATTTTTAAAGAAGATTGTGAAGCCATTGTTTGTTCCCTCTCCAGAGGGTAGTCAGTCAGTCAGTCAGTCAGGCCTGGTTTTGTTATCCTGGTTTCTAAACTCTCCCACTTCATGGAGAACCTCTTGCTTGAATAAACATTGTTTGTTTATTCTTTGGCTGTCACATGTTCGTCCCGCCCCTTAATCCCTAGACGGAAAAGGGGCCATAACACAACCCCACTTGACGATCCCTTTAAGACTTACCAGGTGACATGGAACGCTTGTCGGCAGCCCTGTCTGTTGCAGGTCATGCAGGCTCCGCAGGCCGCCTTGCTCTCTCTCCCGTGGTCCTCACAGATATAACAGGTCTGGTGACGAGGAAAGCGTGACGAGGGGAGCGAATAAGAGAAGAGGGGACAGAGACATAACCGGTATTAGGATTATTAACGGGTGCTGCGTTGCCTTGTAGATGAACAAGGTGCACACGAAGCCATTTAAAAGAAAAATGCAGTTTTATGTGGAAGCTGGATCATGATGGAGCTTTCAAACTGAACGCAGTTTGCTCAGCGCTTCACGCTTTGGACAGCGAAACTATCGACCAGATGTTTTGGAATGTTGAATGAAATAAAAGCTGACACTCAAGAGCTTGTGGCCAGTTGTGCATTGGTTTTCAAAAGAGAGCTTATACTTTGTTTTTGTATTAACTTCCAAAATGTATTTCCTTGTCACTTTAATTCCTCATCATTTCCTTGTTTGTATAGCACAGGCGTAAAATAGTTTCATGATAAACTGCGGGGAACTTGCATTGATGTAGCGAAAACAAAATGGTTTTTAATAAAGTATTAATTTGAGAACTCAAGGCTGGAATCCTTGCCTCCATCATCAGTCTTCACTGACAAGTTATTTGTGCGCAAATGTCCATTAAAATACATGTAAGCATACACACGTGATCACACACAAGCAGACAAACGCGTGCGCACACAGAGCTTTTGTACTTCTTCCTCAGCGTTTCCCCAGTGAGCGGGGCAGACTGCTGGTGGGGGGCAGGAGAGGCCTAGCAACAGGTGCAGGACAAAGGAACAGCGGGCCCTTTACCTTTTTGCTTCAGCCCTCTCTGTTTTGCCTTTGCTCTGTCTTCCTCACGTCCTTACTCTGCTCTCTGTTCCCCCTCGGAGGATGTCGGCTATGTAATGAAAGGCCGGAGACATAACTACACCAAGCGTGTAAAAGAAAGCGTGGCTTCTCAAGTTTTCACTGTCCATTGTAACGCTGTCTAGGAATGCAGGCAGCAAAATCTGGATGTACGGTTCCGACAGGGAAAGCTGCATGCAATTTACTGTAGCTGACACAGTAATATGAAACCAGGCACTCAAACACTCACATGTGTACATTTATATGCAGGCATGCACACAGACACACTAACATTACACACACTACGTCGGCCACTGGCTGCTAAGACGAATGAGTACATCTGTCAAATATTGATTTATTTGTAATGTGCATTGCTTTCATAATGCATGCTGGATACGCCAGCAGTCTGCACCAGACTAAACAGAAGAAAAAAGGTACAAATGGATAAAGTTACAAGACAGCAGATGTATGATAATGCTGAAATGGTCTTTGTGGTTTAATGGTTTACTTAAAAAAAAAAAAAAAAGTGAAATAAATAAACATTAGCAGAATATTTCAGTAGCCCTTCTGAATATCTAAGCATGACTGTATATACGATGATGGATATGTTCAGCCTTATGTTACTACTCTGTGAGGTCCGGCTATCTGTTTACCATTGTTCATTTATTTTGCTGCACACAAAGGGAAACACACAAACACACACACCTGTATTAACGAGGCAGTCTAGCAGCAATCTACCTGCACCATAAATTACATTTATACAACAAAAAACAAAAAAACCCTGGTGTATTTTGTGATGAATTGTTGCATGTACTTTTTGTTCCCTTGACAAGTCTCATCAGTTTTCCACTAAAGGTACAGTTTAGCTCTTACATGAAACAATATCTGTAGATTATCTTGAGTAATCGGGTCGTGATTCCTGGAAAGATTCATTACTGTGGAGTTTTTCAAATGTATATTTTAAACTGCACAAGCCGAGTGCCATTTAATCCCATTTCATTGCAGAGAAGGTAGAGATCTCTGAGACCAAAACAATCTTGATGGATAAATAGCAATATAGGTTAAAGGAAGGATATGCATTTTTGATTTTGAGTAGAACTGTCCCTTTGAAATGAAAATCTCCCACGTTTCCCAGAATGACTTTTAACAACCTCCAGGCGCGACCTCGTCACATTCAGCTGTGGGTTTGCACGGTGCGTGTAGGTGGAGCGCTGGTGATGTGGTGGAGCGAGGCTGTTTTTCCGGTTAAAGCAGGAATAAGAGTTACGCTGTTACCCAGATGACTTAAAGCTGCGTTTGTTGTAGCTACTGTCATTGGTTGAGAAACTGCTCATGCTTTCTTCTTTTATGATGGATGTCTCTCTGTGGGATTTGCAACACCGCAGAAAAAATGAGTTTTCTAAAACAAAGGCAGTGCTCTGTTTGTCTTATGTCTGTTATATTTCCAACTGAACTTAAAAGTGGCAATATATATGGTTTCGACAAAGTATCATTAGGAAATAAATGATTTAGATAGCTAAAGAATAATGAGAACTGCGTTTAGATGGGTTTCTTTTAATCCTTGCTTTCACTATGCAATTCTCTCCGGATAAATTCAGGCTTGTTTTAGGGCACAAAGGAACTGTTTCAACAAAAGCAGGAAGCGCATAGCACTTTTGTATTCCCCGCTAGTTATTGGTAGCTCTCCCCATTTGAAAGGTTTATTTTAATTGCTCTCAAACTAATTGTGAGACAAATGGGCCTGAAGTACAAGTGGCAATACAATACCCAAGTTTGAGTACGGATATCAAGACTGCTTTCAGTCAGTCTGCACTAGACTGGAACTCCATTCCAGGGACTACAAGAAAACTACAAACATGCAGTTCATTTAAAGCTCAACTAAAGAAATGGTTGGTTAGTACCAGCTCTGTCAGCACTAGAACGTAACTGCTCTTAACTGTCCTCAAGCCGTCCGTGTTGGTCTGTCTGTCTGTCTGGACTTTGCTGGTCGACCTTCCTCTAACTGCATGCATGTCTTTTATTGTTGTTTAGCTGTGTCTGACTGATTCATATATTTTATATATTTCTATTTTAACATGGTTATCCCTAATTGTATTTGCTTTGTGTGTGTTGACTTTGTGAGCCTCTGTGTTGCTTGTCTTGTTAGTACTTGACAATGTCTCCTGACTGATGATACTATGTATTTTAATATTCTCACTCTATTCATTGTTTGTGCACGCATTGTAAAGCGTTAATATTTTATAACCTTGTATATTATGAGAAAAAAAAAAAGACTATACGTTTTACAAAACCCTACTTCGAAACACATGTTCAATAGAAAATCACTTTGGAAAATAAGATACAAAATGATAATGGTCAAACATCTTTATGAGAACATTGCATGAATACACTAAGAGAGAACAGGTGCAGCTAATATATGGCATTGTTTGGTTGGAAAGTATTGATGTTTGATACTCAGTCATCTCTGCTAAAGGATGTTTTTATGTGTTTCAGCAGGAAAAAAAACAGATGACTTGTGTATACCGTTCTCTGGCCGCCCAGAAATACTGTTGAGTTAAGTAAAAAAAGAGACTGGGCACCACACCCCAATGAAGTCATGTCGACTAAAAACACAATGTGTTAGAGATTTTATCCAGGTGTGTGTGTGTGTGTGTGTGTGTGTGTGTGTGTATGTGTGCGTGTGTATATACACACACACGTACCTTGATGTATCTCTCATGTGGGACGTACTGCAGGATGATGGGCTCCATGGTGAGGACGTTGGCAAACTGAACCTCAGGGATGTAGAGCGCGCACACAACGTGCGCCCAGCCTGATGGAGAGATCGACAGTGGATCAATGACATGATGAGAGTTTCTTATGAATGAAGTGGAAATCTGTTCAGTACACTCAGAGAAACAGCTGGAGAGTGAGACGGACAGAAGGTGAGATTTACCTCCACTGTCTGTCCTCTTGAGGGCACCATCTTTGTGGGGACACAGCTCACACCTCTGAGACGGGACAGGAGACGGCAGAGCTTATTGTGAGTGTGGCATTAATCCTAACGGGTGAAGCAGGAACTGATGTGCGTGCTTTGTCGTGTCGTGTGTCGGCATACTCACCACACGCGCCGCCCTCTCCTGTGATTCACACTTCCGACAGAACCACGGACCGGTGGGAACCTGGACTATGCCATAACATGCTGGGATGGAAACACACACAAGTTAATGATACTATTTTTGATACATGAACTTCTGCAATTCTCCGACACATTCAGTTAATTTTAAAATCACAAATTACTAATTTGCCTGGGAGGGCTTTACAATCTGTACACATATGACATCCCTGTCCCAGGACCTCACATTGGATCAGGAAAAACACAGAAAAAGCCCTTTCCCAGGGAAATAGATGGCATGTGTACAGAATGAACAACGTAACATTGTTACAACACATTCAATGTGCTGTAACTCTGTGTGTTATATGACTATAACACATATTTAGATAAGTTTTCTTTCACATTCTTATTGTCTCCATTTTCTACATAATTTACACATCTCTCTTATATTGTGTTGAGTCAGTACTGTTAAGTGCTGCTGTCCTCTTCGTCAGATAATATATATATTTTTAAAGATATTCATAATCCAGTTGGAACTTTAATTTAAGATTGAATATGAAAGACAGCTCTCAACTCAGCCTGCTGTTTCAGCATCTAACTAATCTTTCTTTATGACATGTTATAGCACTTCCTCTGACTTTACAGGAACAAAGTCACCTCTACTTAAAAAAAACCATAACCTGCAGATGAGCAAAGTCAGCCAGGCATAAATCTACAGCAGCCTCCCCAGAGTTGGTCCAACAATCAGTGGCAGGGCTGGTTTCTCGGTCCTAGAAGTTAACGGCTCCACTTGTTTTGGCTCATTAAAGCAACAAAGCAAGTGGACACAAGGCAACATGATGTCCGAACCCGGCGGGCCTCGCCGGAGCTGTTTTGTCGCAAAAACACGCCTCTTGCAGTGTCGTGAATCCAACCGGGCCAGACAACCACACGCACACGCACGCGCGTACGCGGACCTGAAGTGCCATCAAGGCGCCATCCAGACTCCGTGTCACTCTCTGCTGCTTGGCCCTGTGCGTGTAATCATGTGTGCGGAGAGGAAACAACAAACAGCACGCCTACCTACCCCTCCCACACACACGCAGAAACACGCACGTAGACAGCGATGGAGCTACTAAGAAACGCTCCAGCACCTCTCGGTGCCTCCAGCCGCCACAGCTGCCCGGTAATGACGCTCTAACGGCGGCTAACGTTACCTTGGTGGACGGCGACGCTGCAGCCGTGTCCATCACAGTAAACCAGGGGGTTCTCAGCCCAGCCTCGCTCGTCTGAACACACGCAGCAACCTCCAACCATTTCCCGCATGCTGCTCCCATACGAAGAAATGTATTTCCCCTCCCGGCTACGGCTCAGACCTCGCCCGGGCCTGTCAAGTGGTCGTCCCGCACGTTAACGCCGCACCGGGCATCGCCGTGGGCCGTTTTCGTCACGCACTTTTAGCGCAGCGGAGAGACGAAATCTCGGCGTGGGGTTTGTGGTGCTGCTGCTGCTGCTGCTGCTACGTTTTTTCCGTGATGTCCTCCCCGTCCCCATAGAACCGATGCAGTGCGCATGCTCAGACTGGCTCTTGTGGTTCATAATAAGTCGCAGGAAAGGTAGCAAGTTTTTTTTTGTTTTTTACACCTTTTTCGCCTCGTGTTTTCAGACTGACATTTTTTTTTATTATTATCAATGTGATAATATTGTATATAAAGGCGTGGAATATATATATATAAATTAGATTAGTGTAACATGTCGATCAATCAGTCAAAACCTCTGGTTTCTCTATCAAGTTTGTTTCAACAGCACCATCTTCAGGATTTCCACAGAATAGCAGGGCAACAATTACAAGCTATTTCACCATCCAATGGTGACCTGAAATTAAAAACATCCAGTGTGAATGGTACACCGGCCTGTATAATGCACATTTAATTTGACTTTATTCTGATTAGTTCCATTTTGGTGTCAGGTTAAAAAAAGTTATCTACGTGTATCTTGTATTCTTTCTCTATTTGTGGGCTAAACTCTTTCTAATTACAGTTAAAACAATAAAAACACATTTTGATTAAAATTCCAGTGGGTCAAACTGACCTGTAGCCTACTAAGGTACAGTGTGTTGTTCCAGTAAGAATATATCAGCATGGATCTCATTCAGATTTGTGGCTATCAAGTTGACTCTTATAATTCAGTCAGCAGATGTCACCAGAAGCCTCTCGTTTTGACTGGACTGCTTTATGACTTCTGTCATGGCAGGTCCGTTTTATGGTGGATAAACGTATAGTCCCATTCCCTTTGTTCTATATAGTTATTTTTTGTTCAGGGGTGATGTGTCAAAAAATATTCTCGTTGAGTCATTTGTTTTTTATCCTCCTACATTAACACAAACTTCCCTGAATTCTGTTTGAGCTTTAAATGTCTGCACTCTTACTCAACAAACTACGCAGAAGAAAATTAACCTGAAGTCAAATTCTTATAATTAGAAAAAAAGAGAAGCAGCCTGACTGTTTTATCATTTCTTTTAAATGGATGACTGGGCTTTTTAATCTAACATATGGACATGAAGCTGTGATGACAGTTTGCCTCACAAGTGTCACTTCTCATCAAACCCAAAGAGAGAAAAGGGAACTGGCGCTGATGGAGAGAACAGATAGCGGGGAGGCAGCTGGATGAACACCCTGTTCTGGTCGGAAGGCAGCAAGGCGTGACTGAGTCCCTGCTCTGTGGGCGGAGTGCATCCACGTTCACATGCACACTGAGCCTGATGCAGCCACTGAGTTGATAGTCAAAACCCATTTTATGTGTTCGCCTCTACATCCCCCAATAACAGCTGTCACCGGAGGTTCTTAAAGTCTGTCTTATCAAAAAAATGACCACAAACCCTCCATCAGGAGGCTCATTTTTCTATCACACACATAAATTCCCATGTGTGGAGTTTTACTGGCAGACATCAGTTAATGCCATCTGCTCTGTGGGTGAAGTGAAAGTTAGTGGGAAGAGTGAAACTATTGATTAGAATAATTATCTCGCTGTTTTCTTCCAGTTAATTAATAAATGCATTACACTATTCTTTGTTTAGTTTGGGGACCCCCCCTGCACCATTTGGACCCTAGAAACCCACTACTGTGGAGTGATACTGTGAGAGGAGAACACATCAAGAGTGGGTCACTGTCGTGCAGTACCACACTCCTCCCAGCAGATGGCGGCTGGTGTGAAGAGACTTGTGATCCACAGACATTAATTTCCTCAGCAGCCGGGTGGGAAGGAAGACACGGTGATGCTATTGACAATCCCACAAGACAAGTGTCATTTGGTATTTAACCCTCATTTGTAATTTTCAGATCATACCAATTATATACACAGCAGTGGCTCATAATCTTAGTTCCTAATTTAATGTAACAGCTTCAGAGAAATCTTAGGGTGTTCAACAGCATCTGACATTTAATTTAAACTAACCACAAATTTAATTTATATCCCCGTTACCTGTGTTCTACTTATTTGTTCTTCTTTCTAAGTCCTAAATATATACACCTCTAGTTTGTGCTACAATAACGTCTCTGTGAGCCCTTTATAACTTTGGGTGTATAATATTGTGAGAAACCAACACATGGTGCCGAGCAAAGTGAGGTCTTTTGAAGCTACACTTCTCTCAAACCACAGCCTAAAAGGAGACATGTGACCTTCTAGATAATAGGATTTTTTTTCTTCTGCAGTCTTCAATTGGAAAGTGCTTTTAAGAGAAGTTGACTTCTCTCAACAAGGTGCAAGTTGATGAAAGAAAAGGAGTGGTTATCTTTTATTTCTACATCTTTACACATATAACAGTAAAAGAAATACAGCAGATACTTAATAAATGTATGTTTTTGCTATCTTGTTGAACATTTTAATGTATATATATGGCTGACTATATCATATAAACATATAATGTAACGTATGAAAAGGAAGTAGAATTACTCCCGCACGGACACTTTACAGGCCATCTTTTCAGATGAGTACATTATGACTAAGAACACTGACACTCGCCACACTCCTATAACGTCTGTCTCAATAGCTCTCTGACACACACACACACACACACACACACACACACACACACACACACACACACACACACACACACACACACACACACACACACACGTAAAAGACTACTACTACTTCATGCTTTCATTTCTGATATAACCAGCTACTTATATGAGTAAATGTATGTGTGTTCTTATGAAGTGCTATCTGTCTGAGCATATATGTGTGTGTGTGTGTGTGTGTGTGTGTAAGCATAAAAGTCTGCATGAATGAAAGCTACTTCAGTTCTAAGCGGTGCTCGCCGCGGGCTATGTGGGAAGAGAACTCGTAACGGTCCCGACTGCGGTGGCCGCACACGTTGCACTCGAGCGGGTCACGGAAGCCGTGGCACCCCATGTGAATAGTGAACATGACATAGTCCAGGAAGATCACCCTGCAGTGGCCGCAGGGGTACACCGCCCCAGGCAGCGCTCCGCCCTCCCCGTCTACCCGCACCACCCGTAAAGCCTCCAGCAGCGACAAAGGGATGGGCTGGGCGTGTGGGTGAGGGATGCCGTTCTGATGATTCAGCCCCCCCAGCAGGTGCCCTAAGCTGTACATTACAGGCTGGGACATCTGGGAGCCGTCAGTGTGGAACGAGTCCACGCCGAGGGGTGGCTGGGTGGGGTGAGGGAGGCCCAGAACCGGCATGCCCATCTTGTGGCCGTTAGTGAGGCCCATGGTGCTGATGTCACTGCGGCTCAACTGGATGGGGTAGGGCCTGCGGGAGGGAGCTGGGTTACTGTTTGACCCTATGGGTTGTTGGTGGGTGTCGGGCCCTGGGGAGCTTTGCGGAGGGTCCTTGACGTCAGTTCGGTAGACCAGCTCTCTGTTAAAGCTCAGGTCCAGGCAGACACCGTTGTCGCCTAGACCGGCAGTATGAGAAGAAAAAGAGCACTGAAGACGTTTTACATACTTCATCCAACACCGTACTCAGAGAAATACCAAAAGCAGCAGTTAAAACAGTTATTGCTTACAGATGGAAACATATCTATGAGAGATCCTTACAGGACTCTAAGGGGTCGTTACTTTGGTGTTGACTAAAGACAATTAGAACAATGTGCACCCACGGGGGCAATACAAAGGAAACCTGGAACATGCCTGGATCCCAGGACAGAAAAAAGTTTTAAAGCATGAAAGGACCCTGAGCCAGCAGTTGAGCTTGGAGGCATGAGAGGACAGAGGGCTGAGAGGAAGCAGACGACGCAGACGAAGGCCTCTCGTGCAGCTGCACCACAAAGTATAGACAGAGAGGCACCTGCTCACGTTTCTCGCCTCCCGCCTGTTCTCTCTCTCTGTGGTTGCAGACATTACTTCTCTTTCCCCCTGTGGTTGTCATATTGAAAGATCTCACTTCATTTGTTAACCTGATAGAGACATGTAGGAGTTTTTTTTTCTCATTTTGTGAGCAGCTTGAGGTATGATTTACGAAACTACAACCCAATGTTTAAGCTTAACCAGAGAGGGGAGAGCAAACTATTGAAAACCGTTGTGTGTAGGACCCCAAGGTCAACTTAAACTCATATCTTTAGATCATTCATACTTCAGGAAACTTACCTAAGTTTGAATCAAAAGTGGATAAGTTTCAAGTGCATGTTTTCTCTCTATCTCTCTCTCTCTCTTTTTTAAACATGTAGTCATTTAAATAACCATGCATGGTTACCAATACCCACCTACGGCACATTTCTCGCAGAGAATTTAGGACAGTGGAGGCCACTCTGTGGTGTGTGCAGGTATGAGGCAGGTATTCTGCCCTCAATTCCTGTTTGGCAAGAGATGGAGGCCAGCAAAGACAAACAGACAGACAAACAAGTAGCTTAGCAGACAACTTGAAATCATGTACAAAACACAAATTCTGTAAAAGCATAAATGCAAAGCGAAAAGCACAAATTATGTAAAAATGTCAAAAAGACAACAGCATCTTATAGTAGCACAAGAGGATAACGTATAGAAAATACAGAAGTCAGTAAACAAATGTGCATTAACATATACAAATATTAATTAGCAATTAATTAGATGAACATACTAATCAAACTTAAAAAATGTAGGCAATCATAATCTTTTGTTTTAACCTTAATTCATAAAAAAAACTAGGTCATTCTCTTTCCTCAGCCCCTTGGTATGTGTGCGTTCAGCTGCTCTTACCGGTGAACTTCTGTGGCATTGAGCTCTTCCGTTTGGCTACGTTGCTGGCGAGCCTGTCGAGCAGCAGAGCGCGCTCAGTACCCATTTGAGTCCTGGTCGTCTGGCTGTCCTCTGCTTGACAGCAAGAGAGTGAGAGAGTATAAGTGCAAATGAGGACCTCTTTTGATCAAGCAGAATCAGGCAGTGCACTGAACTGCAACTTTCCAGCTGTCAAAGCGTTTGAGGTTGTAAAGTGAAGTAAAAAAAACAAACCCTGCAAGACACACCAGCGGCTCAAAGCTGAGTCACACTGGGAGGAACAAGATATTAATTTGAGATCAGAAGCTTCTTTGACTTCACATCCTGGTGGGTTTTTACTTCACCAGTGCAGGAGAGGAGACCACAGGATGAGGATGTACTTCCTCACCACTACGGCACTATCAGGCATAAACTTACAACATTTGGTCACCACAGAAGCAGGTCTGTGTGTTGCAACCGTGCAACTGTCCTGTACGTAGAGGCATTTTTGGGGGGAGGTTATATACACAGTGTTAACCTCTTCTGTTGATGTGTGGACTTAATTTAGAACTCTGTAATGTTTTTTAAAATGTTATTGTATGCATGAAATCAATGTTTAACTTTGCTGCTGAGATATTTTATCTCGATAGATATTATCTAGTTAAATAAATACAATTTAGAGGGTTTGTGTGTGTGTGTGTGTGTGTGTGTGTGTGTGTGTGTGTGTGTTGAGAGGCTGCGTTGAAACATTTGGCCTACATATTTGGCTTCCCCTTTACCGCTCCAGGCATTAGAAGCGGTCTTCATACGCTGTGCCTCCAAACCACACACCCTAACCTATTTAGCTGTAATGATGGGTTAACAGTCATAAGCTCATTAATTTAACGAGGCTACAAAAACAGGATCTGCTAGCAATAACAGCTGTAATTGTGCACTCCATATGTGCAAATGTGCAAATGAGCTTATGAAGACTGTGTAGTGGTCAGATCACATTAGCAGCTATGTGTGCATATGTGAAGTGTGTCTGTGTGTGAAGACACGTTGGAGTTTCAAAGATGTTGCCAACGCAGCGAGTGTCAGAAAGCGGCTGATTGTGTGCTCACCTTTCTCAGCAGCGCCTTTGCTCTGCATGTACACATGGCACCGCTCTCTGTGCTCTTCCAGGGAGCTGCGCTGCTTGTAGCTGCGACTGCAGTGGTTGCACTTGAAGGGCTTGTCCACTGTGAGCAGGAGTTTCAGTTAATCATCAACACATGAAACATCAACACCCTCCAAATGTTACAGCGAGTATTATTTCCTTAAGTACGCGGTTTCATACAAAACTGATGATGAGCACATTATGAGATTGTGCAGTGTGTAAAAAACATGTGAACTGAAAGTGAATGAGTAAGTTTCCAGGGGTAAATGAGTAAGACGTCATATGTGATGAGCGTAACCATATGAGAGTGCATGCCAGGTTGTTACTGGAAAAGCAATGCAGGCTCAGCAGACCTCATGTGATTCAAAAGGAGTGAGAAACCAACATGAAGGAGTGTGCACAGGTGCACAGAGTATCAGTGCATAACAGCTTTACATGTGAGTGAGTGTGTGGCTGGCTGATACCAGAATGGGTGCGCAGGTGCCCGCTTAGAGCATCCCGTCGACGGCAGGCGTAGCTGCACATGGGGCATTTGAAAGGTTTCTCCCCGGAGTGCAGTTTGATGTGGCGCAGCAGATTTCCCTTCTGGGTGAAGGAGGCCCCGCACTGAGTGCAGTGGAATGGCCTTTCACCTGGGTGAGAAATAAAAACACACCATGAAAAACAAGCCTGCCATGACATCTGCTTCTTTTGATCACACAAAAAAATATTTTTTCAAGTTCCATCACTGTAAATGCTCTGTTGCTGCAGAGTCAACGTGTTGGACTGGGTTACTCTTGAACAGTACATTGATGTGGCGTTCAAAACGTCTTGAGTGGAAATCTTGTGACACTTCGATATTGATGTGTTCAAAAATTGTTGAAAGTAGAACGACACTTTTCTTATCCCTAGTATTACAGTGCATTTTAAAAACACATAATCATTCACCATCTTTGAAAAAGGAACTACACAACATCCACTTAAATTGTCAGAAACCTAGAAACAAATGTTCTCACGGTGATTAATGTGCATCTCACTTCTCATGTCAAAAACACATCCTCATGAGTTCCATCTAAAGGCGCCATTATTCCACTAGTCACCTGTACTTATCAGTAAAATGATGAGTGTGTATCACTAGAATATGTGTGTTGACAACCACTCTGCACAGTGATAAGTATTACATGGTATTATGTGGATAGACAAAAAGCATGCACCATATATTCAAGTGAGTTATTAATTCAAGGAATGTCACAATTCAGGGCAAAAGAATGACTGTATATGTACTATGATGTGTTGACCTATCTGTTCACACACAAGTTATTGCATGTGCTTCAAATTTGAACAAAAGAGGATATTTCACAACCTCCTGTTGTTGCTGTAGCACTGGTTAGGACACGTGCGTCAATTATGATGCAGACTTGTGCGTTCTTAATCGTAGTTACACGATCAAACATCTTGACCTAGTCAATACAAGGCGGTATCCACTAGTGCTATCAACAGAGTTGATTGCACAACTGTTGTGTTTGAGGTCAGGTGCTTTAGGCTGTGTTCCTGTGCTTTACCCGTGTGGCTGCGTTTGTGCACCAGTAGTACGTTGATGCTGACGCAGGACAGGCCACAGATGTCACAGTTGAGCTTGCCTGTCGTCTGGATGCGAGGGGCCACGGCTCCAGGCACGTAGGTCCCTTCTGCACCAGCCGCTGCTCCTGCGTGGGCGTCTGGCAGGGCCGCGCTGTCGTAACGGGAGTAGTCCACCAGCGACAGGTCCTGTGGCTCATTCAGGGTATCTCCCTCTTCATCCCCCTCCCCGTCCCTCTCCTCATCATCGTCCTCCTCTGTCCTCTCCTCATCGAATCCTTCCTCCGTCCCATCCTCACTGGCCCCTTCTGCTTCCTCTTTTAGCGATAGCTCTCTTTCTTTTTCAGCCTTAGGGTACTGCTCGTCGTCTTCCATCTCCTCTGCCTCTGTCTTTATCACATCTAAGCAAGGAGGAAGCAAGGGATAATCTATTTGGTGTGATATTCAGTGCAAACACACATGCAGTGACTGAAATGTGATAAACAAGAGATAAGACACATGAAGGGATGATGTTTAGTCCGTATACAACAGTTGATATTTGTTCTCATTTCCAAATAAGGCACTAAATAAGCTCTATGAGACTCCACTCCAACCAGAATGTAAAACGCTGTCACATCTTTACTTCTACATTTGTATTTATAGCTGAGAGTTTCATATTAGTACTAGCACATCTCCAATGTGTGGGTATCTTAATTTGGGTTTATGTGAAGTGTCACAAAGAGATTCAGAAGATGTGTACACGAGATATGGGGGAAGGCATTTCCTCTGAATACACAGAAACTAGAACCAGGGCAGGAGACAGAGACAAGGCGCCTCACATAGACAACACCAATCACTCATGTGCTGTTAAAAGGTGATTTTAGATGGATTCATTATTGCCTGTATCACTGAAGCTGAAAAACATCAATCTGCGTCAAATCCAGCAGCACACTGCTGTAATTCTAGTCAATTTCTAGCATATTCAAGTATTTCCTGTAGTTATTTCTTGACCATTTCATGTTAGTCTCAAGCCCTAACCCAATGGAGATCAAACCTCCACACCGCACAACTGTATTTCAATTTCTTAACACCACAGCTGTTGACACGCAGAGTCCCCCGGCCTGGTTTGCAGGTCCTCTCACCTAAACTCTTGCTTAGTGTCAATGTACTCAGTTCCATCCAGAAACCACACTGTGGTCTTGGCGGCGCCTGGTGATGAGCCGAAGAGCGACGCCTTGTAATGTGGAAAGCGCTCAGAGGTGCTATGGAAACTTTGCACATGCAGAGCTCCGAGAGGCCCTATATAGAGTCCAGGGTCTCAGAGAGGGAACCGCAGGCTGCTCATCAGATGCAAAGCTTTAGAGAGTGCACCCAGTGGGGAGATGGGTGGCAGGCAGAGAAAAATAGGAGAGCTGTCTCTAACACCATGTTCTTATTTTGACAAAGGAGCGCTGAAGGCCACCCGTCTGAGTGACAGCATATCCACACGCAAAATATTCACAGTTGAGAAAACATGTTTCTTGGTGTGAGGGTAAACTACTGGTGAAGAAATACCCATCATATCTGACCATGTTAACGGATGCCATTTAGGATGAATTAAGATGTACGTTTCGTCGGACAATACATGACACTGCAGTGAGCAACAAAACCAGACTGGGGTTGATCGAGCCCTCAAGTTCCTCATGTGCATGCTCTGGATCTACCCTAACAGTGTTGAAAGCAGATTAAATCAAATTCTGAGAACAATGCTCTCATTACTTTGCATTGAATACAACCTAATGATGAATGCCGTGAACTCTACCCCAGGATAAACTTCATGTTGCCTTTCCTGTCTAATCCGTTGGAGGACATACAAATGGCTCTTATTCAAGCACTTGTCCATTGTATGTAATCTGTCTCTAGTTGATCCTATATAACTACACCCACCATGCCTTTTTTTAATATTAATTTGAACTGAAGTGAAAGGATACCACTCCCCCTTGTTCCTATGGGTTTATAATCACACTTTGGGATACGTAACTTTTACAAGCTTTAAGATAAACATAGAAATTCTCAACTACTTTTATTTAAAAAAAACAGCAACGTTTCATTGTATTAATTCACGAGGTTTGTAGCTTTTGAGTGGACAAAAAAGTAATTATAAGCCCGCTGGACGGTGTTAGTATGATGGCTAAAATGCAAAGCGTAATGGAAAGATGTGTGTGTGTGTGTGTGTGTGTGTGTGTTGGGGGGTGTACATACGTGAAGCTGTCACACCTTCAGCACACTGCATTTCATTGTCACTGAATGAATTATCTTCCCTTTCTTCTTCCTCGTCCTGTGGCTTCACATCTGCAACATCACTGCACACGTCTGAAAAAGTGACACGTTGTGCATGTGCAAATACTTTGTGTTACTTTTTGTTTAATCTGGAGAGCTTTAAACCAGTAAACTACAGTTATCCGTTAGAATAATGACATATTAAAATCCCTTCACAAACAATAAATGCGCAGGAACAAAGACAATTTATGGTCTGTTATTAAATGCAGCCTGCACGCATGCAGCTTCAGCTTTCAATACTTTTCAGTCATGTGCTGTGAGAGAGTGCGGTAAGCAGGATGGTGGCAGCTAGGGAGAAATGTGTGCAGCCTGGTCACGTACACCTTCACACTAAAGACAAGGAATCAGATACTCACCCATCCCGTTTCCCTCTGGGGTGGTAAATTCAGGATCTTTGTCTGTGTTCATGATAAAAAAATGTTCTGTGGAGAGGAATTACATTATTCATCCAAATGAATCTAATCAGGTCAAGCCATATTCCTCCTTATAGTGTTTTCAGAACTAGATCTAAGTTTACAGAGCAATATGGAGAGAGAACATCTCACACTTTAACATTATAAAAATTGTTTGCTGCCTATATTCAAAATGTGGCCTTTTATCTTGACACATTGACACTAATACACCTTTCTTCAGGTTTTCGACACTATTAAAAGCCTCCCTTACTATTTCGAAAAAAGCATGTGAAGAAATAGAAGCAGCTTGTGTATCTCACTGTTCCTGTTGGTTGGACAGCATAAAAAGAAGTTTATTTAAAAGATATGTGGGTAAAAGCCCACGGTTGATTGCTCAACCCCGTCACTACATTTAGCCTTATGTGAAAGAGATGATGTTCACTGCACATGCACTTCCTGCCAGGTCTGCACAGAGGAGCAAGTGTAAAAGCGCTTTCAACACCAACAGCCACTGAGACTCCCAACACTTGTAGCCAAACTTTGAAAATAATTTAGGAAATATAAGATCCAGATCCACTTTAGAAACACTTTTTATTGAACTAATAATAAATAAATTCCCAGAGCATGACTACTTTTACAATGTATATTACAAGTGTAACCGTAATTACAATAAAACCTGCATAGTTACGTAGAACAGTTTAAAAAAAAAACAATCATATAGAGACCTGCAACTACTCTTACATCATATTCAGAGAGGAAAATACAGCAATGACAAACTTTCTCACTCGCTCAAAATGAAATGAAATTGAGAAGCGCATGTCTAAACGTTACAATTAATGCCAACATACTTTTTGTGTTTTATAGTTTGTTGGACGATAACACTCAGGTTAAGTAAAGATGAAATGATCTGACCTGCTTTTTGCTCAGCACCTGGAGGAGACTGCAATCGCAGTAGGAGATTCCACACTCCGCCACTGGACTTTCTCTGAATATGGAATATGCTGTGTGCAACGTCACTACGGTGAAGTTGGAGAAGTCCCTTAAAGGAACAGAAACATATTTTGAACAAGGTTGAGCAACAAAGACCAAAACATGTTCACACAGTAGAGTAACAACACCAATGATTTAGATTACTCCTCCTCACCGGTTCCATGATCGTAACATAAACACTTCTTTACTGAACCTTAACAAGTAAAGTCTACAACACTATACATTTATGAGTGAAACAAAGACCTGATTATGGGTTCTGTATCGATTTAGGCGGTCCACGTTTCCTGACCATTTAAGGAGCTATCACTCCATCTTGTGGCCAAATTAGAACACTACTTTTCATTCAAACCTTTATCTCCCTAATCAATAAAATAAGACTTTACACACATTTAAAAGGCCCTAAGGACTTATACTGTAGCTATTTTAACACATTTTAGTTTAGTATCCGGGTGGGTTGCATCTCTCTTGGTCCTGTTGAGTTTATTGTAATAAGTGTGTACTAAGAACAATAGCATCTGCCAATGAGTGTAATGTAAAAATGTACAACAACACTTTTTACTACAACTAAGCCCAAACTTTAGGCATTAAATCAACTGAGGAACTCATGGCAAAAAACAGCCTTAAAATTACAAAATAACATCACACTATTGGAAGACTTTTCCCATAGATTGAAATTGGGAAAAAGGCTTCTCTGAATCAGTGGATCTTTTTCTTATTAATTTTCAGTTCACTTCCCAGTACAAATGCATGAATAGCCCTTTAAAAAAAATATTACATTACATTACATTACATTACATTTCATTTAGCTGACGCTTTTATCCAAAGCGACTTACAATAAGTGCATTCTACGGTTACATACAAGAATCAGAACAACAAGAATCAAGAAGGTACAATTTCGACAAAAAGTTCAACTACAAAGTGCTATCAGTAAGAGCCATTTCAGTGCTACTAAAGTGCTACTTCCTTTATTCAAGGTATAGTCGGAAAAGATGTGTTTTTAGTTTGCGACGGAAGATGTAGAGACTTTCTGCTGTTCTGATGTCAATGGGGAGCTCATTCCACCATCGAGGAGCCAGGACAGAGAACAGTCGAGACTTTGTGGAGTGTTTAGCTCGCAGTGACGGAGCTACAAGCCGATTGGCAGAAGCCGAGCGGAGCGCACGAGTTGGGGTGTAAGGTTTTACCATGTCCTGGATGTAGACTGGACCAGATCTGTTCGTTGCACGGTACGCCAGTACCAATGTTTTGAAGCGGATGCGGGCGGCCACCGGTAACCAGTGAAGGTCGTGGAGGAGCGGAGTAGTGTGGGTGAATTTCGGGAGGTTAAAGACCAGTCGAGCTGCTGCATTCTGGATGAGCTGCAACGGTCGGATGGCACCAGCAGGTAGACCCGCCAGGAGGGAGTTGCAGTAGTCTAGGCGCGAGATGACCAGAGCCTGGACGAGAACCTGTGCCGCCTTCTGGGTGAGAAGTGGACGTATTCTCCTGATGTTGTGCAGCATGAATCTACAGGAACGAGTTGTTGCGGTAATGTTGGCAGTCAGGGAGAGTTGACTGTCAAGGGTCACACCGAGGTTCCTGGCAGTCGGGGTCGGGGCCAAGACTGAGTTGTTGAAAGTAATCGTCAGGTTGTGAGTGGGGGAGACTTTTCCTGGAAGGAAAAGTAATTCCGTCTTGTCAGGGTTAATTTTCAGGTGGTGTGCGGACATCCATTGTGAAATGTCAGTCAGACAAGCAGAGATTCGTGCTGCTATCTGTGTTTCCGATTGTGGAAACGAGAGGATCAGTTGGGTGTCATCAGCATAGCTATGGTAGGAAAAGCCATGCGAGGTTCTAAAAGTTGTCAAAGACACCAATAGCTGTTAATGTGTAGGCAGAGGCCGAGGCTGGACTGAGGGCTGGGAGTCGGGGTTAAAAAAAACACAAGTGAGCTTTCACTGTGGGCCGATGGATGCGGCTCTTAACCGGAAGATCCAGATACTTTTATACTCAAGCGCCAGGCTTTGAAGCAAATTGAACATAGTGGTTAAACCGTCAAATTCCAACTTTCGGGTCAAATCCTTGCGTGTAGACGTGTGTGGGCTTGCACTTATTCTATGGGTCCCAAAATACAGAAAATTGCAAAAAGATCCAGTTATTTTCCTCTCAATTCTATACACGGAAGTCAAACTTTTTTTGCTTCATGCACCACTGTGCAACTTTCATAACATTCATTCTCCATCTCGCTTTCCCCTCATTTCATGTCATCTCTCTACACTTTGGCAATCTTATACAGGCAAAACAAAAAGCCAGAACATCTATCTTAGTTATATTAGTCTGTTAGAGCAATTTACAATCTACAAACTACAGGCACACTCAAATACAGCTCATTGACACACATCAAACACCTACAGAAGAGCGTGGCTGAGCTCTGAGTAACCATCCTGAATGCACCAGACTACATTTCATTGTGCAATCTTGTGTTGTAAAATGACAATGATAACTCCTTGAAACACGTACGCATGCACACACACACACACACAGACACACACACACACACACACACACACACACACACAGACACACACACACACACACACACACACACACACACACACACACACACACACACACACACACACACACACACACACACACACACACACACACACACACACACACACACACACACACACACACACACACACACACAGTAAAACACCTCATAAATGAAACTGCTGGCTCTCCTTTGAGCTCCAGGACCGGAGTAAAGCTCCTCTAACAACCAACTGTTTTGGTACATTGTTATTACAGTCTGTCAAGCTATTTACTTTATGTTGACCAGATGTACTTTTTCTTTCAAATATTTGACTTGCAATGCAGAAAGTGGCTGAAACACAGTGAGGATTTTGACTAATTTACCAAGCAGGGAGGGATGAGGAATCTGGGTGCAGTGTAACTAACAAACACACACTGCAGCACCCACCTGAGTGGTGAAAGGCCTTGTAAGGCTTGGCTGTGGCCCATGGTCCCACCTATGGCAACCAGCTACCAGACAGAAGAAAAAAGCTGAAAGAAAGCACACTCACAAAGGCATTACAATACATGCTGGGTTTCCATGGCAAAACGGAGGCAAAGGAACGTCGTCCAATAAAAGCCATGATTCAAAACCTCAAAAGCTGGGTGTAGGGGCATATCTGCACACACGGGCAAACAAGAACAAAGTAACACACTGATTTACAGACTCTTTCATGATCGGAAACACACACATATCTAGTAAACTGCCCCGGTTTGCAGTGTTGTTAAAACTTATCCTGCAATCCCACTGGTTGGAGGCTTTTTTAGGACCGGTGGGGGCAGGGCGGCAGCGAGGAGGGGGGGTAGACTGTCCATTTGCCTTTTATAGCTGCCCATTCGAGTTAGTAGCAAGAGAGAGACAGAGAGAGAGAGGGGTAGGGTGGGGGAGGGGAGGGGGGGGGGGGGGGGACTAAAGCAAAGACTGGACTGACCACTGGACAAACACGTATGCAAACAAACAGATAAAAACACACTGAGACTTTGTTGAGGGAGCAGGCATGAGGCTGCTTTGTTGTTTGAACAATGTTTTGACCCCAGAGGTGTGTGTGTGTGTGTGTGTGTGTGTACGTGTGTACGTGTGTACGTCTGTTGGGCATTGTGGGTCAATTAAAGTGGAACACCTCGATATGTTCTCTGTTTTTTATAGTTTTTTATGGATCCAATTGTTTCATCAAATCAATACATCCGAGTAATTGTGACAAGAAATAAGTCAGATGTGTATGATTGACGAGAACAATAATAGGAGGGGGGAGAGAAAAGTCTAATCAGTGTGTGAACAAGGGAGCGGGCGATTCAGCTGTTTTGTTTCTCTATGTGCACTCAGGTTGGGAATGGACAAGTGAGGGAGTGTGTATATACGCTTATGTCTGAGTAAGAGAGCTAGAGAGTAAGACAGAGGGAGACAGAGGGAGAGAGCTTTAGTGTGGCTTTTCTCTGCTGTGCTTTTCAGCTCCTCTCTCACTGGAGAAAGAGGCGTGTCCATGGACCAGTATAAAGTCCAAGGAGAGCCACTCGTGTTGAGCCATTCTCAGGAGCGAGTCCTTTATACTGCACACCGGCAAGAGGAGGAAACTGCAGCCGTTACTTAAAACGCTGCCTTTTGATGACCTGCTTTGAATTTGGACACTTGTAGACCAGATTTTTGGTGTTTCATGCATGAGAGGGCGGGCGAGCCTCTGGACTCAAACTCGAAGAGAGGGCAAGACACACCTGAACACAGTGGTGGATATCCTTCCTGCAACTGTTCATTCCAACATAACAAAAACTAGTTCTTATCACCACAACATTCGCCAGCCGAGCAGATCAAGAGCAGGCTCCAATTTCTGCGCTGTGAAATTGAATCAGAGGAACAGAGAGGCAATACAGCAGAGGCATTGTATCTCTGCAATTGAAACACTAACCAGCTGAAAATATCAAAGACTATCCTGGACAAACCTCAACCCTCCCTTGTAGGTCTAAAATCTGCTGTTGAAGTAGAAAGTGATCAAAAGCTGCACAACACTCAGAGGAGAGGGAAGCAGAGAGGAGCATATACGAGGGCAAAGGATTGCGTGCAGGTGCTGGGGCTGCCATGGTGCGTGGAGGCGGCGTGGCAGTAGCTCCGTCCTGCTGGGGCCTTTGGGCATTTGGCGCCCTGTCACTGGTGGCACTGTGCTGGTCGGACCAAGCCATCCGTTGCCCGGTGTGCTCCGAGGAAAGGTTAGCCAGCTGCCGCCTGCCGGATGGCTGTGAGGAGACCGTGCGGGAGCCCGGCTGCGGCTGCTGCCCCACCTGCGCCCTGCCAAAAGCGGCACACTGTGGTGTCTACTCGCCCCGATGTGGCACGGGCCTCCGCTGCTTCCCGCCGCGTGGCGTGGAGAGGCCACTGCACTCACTGATGCACGGCCAGGGGGTGTGCACTGATGAGAGAGAGGTGGAGGAGAACTCAGGTGAGCGCAAAGGGGTCAGAGTCTGTGTGAACTTCTTTACACGGGACACTTCTTCTTCTTTATAGTTATTGTCTATTACAATTAGGCTCACAGCACCAATGCATTTACTCTACATTTCTAATCTGCAGATGTGTATGTCAAGATGCTCTCATAGTATGCTGACCAGGTCTTTCCAAACCTGGACTGGCGTCTCTGTCTCTCTCTTGCTCTGTGGACCCATGCAGACCAGAATATCTTCTGTCTCCGCTCCCTGGGCCTTACCTTAGGGTCAGAGTTGGGGGGTGACAATGTTCTGCTTGTTTACCCTAATCTCGCATAAGCCCTGAACCAGAGGGTGGACACACACCAGCTCCTCACGCATGGCCTGATGAGAGAGCACACACAGCCACTCTGCTGTCTTGCGGCCGCTCGCTGTGAAAGGGGCCCTGATGTAAGACGCAGAGCAGGCTTCAGAGAGGAGAGTGCTGTGGTGATAGCTGAGGTGGGCGTGTGTGCACACTAGTGTGCATGAGGACTTATTCTACTGTATGCATCTTCTGCATGTGTCTGCACTGTTTATGACTGTGTGGTGTGCAAGTTAGTTACCTGTTTTAGTGAGGGAACCATGCATTAGTTTAATGCAGATAGCCACACTAAAAATGTCCCTTCCCAGCAACCCTCGGGTGTGCAATTACCTCATCATGCCAATGTTAAATTGATATCCCGCAGGTAGTCATGTAGTGCAGGCAGTGAAATGAAATGCATTGTGGTGGTACTTGCAATGTGAGAGTCTGAGTGTGTGTGGGGAAGGGAACATGTGTGTGTGTTTGGAATGGGAGGAGGTAATAAAAGCTGCTGTATGAAATGACTGTAATGGAGTGTGGCCAGCCTGGGGCTATTAGAGCTCTCAGTAATTCACTTGGTGCTCTTTCATGGACGCCCCCATTCGTCCTCCTGCTGCTACAGACGTCTTACTCTTCTTCTACTGCGGATGTCTCTTTTGGTGCGGCTTCTTATTCTCCTCTTTATTGTTGCAATCCTCTTGCAAAGAAGCACGTCTGTTTCCACTTTCACACAGTGGGATTTCTAGCACTGGATATCTTATCTGCATATCCAGTTCCAGTTCACTGCTTTGACATTAACTTCTTTCTACTGATGAAACACTCCACTGTTTATCTTCCTCATCTCTCCACAAAGGGAGCGGTGTTGATTTCCATTATGCCATATGAGACAATTGTTATGCGTCGCAGACAAGATGGTTCTTGCATTTGTTCCTGATTATATTAACAGGCCCGCTGAGCCCAGTCTCCCAGATAGTTACTGGTTGTCGGCTATCGGCTAGTGGCCGAATACCAACGATTGGATGAATTTAGCCAATCTAAAACTCCCAGGACTCTCATCTTCATTGTAGCATCTGTTCCTACCCCCCCCACCCCCCCCACCCCCCGCCCCTCCCCAACAAGCCTTCGAGCACATCGCCCACCACGTCCAGCTCCTTCATGAGGATGAGCTCATCGGCACTCTTGCTGCCAGAGCTGAAATGAGAGCCTTCTGCTCTTTGTGCAGGGTTAGCATAGGTTAGGCCGGCACATAGCATGACTAAATGGAATTAGAAAGAAGAGGAAAGCTGTTCACGTCATGATCAAAACAAAGGGCTGTCTCAGCTTGGCCCAGCTCTGTCCATCCATACAAGTTTATCTTTCAGAATATTAATTATTGCTGCTCTGTGATGCTGCCTGGTCCGATCAGCTGGCCCAAAATTTGAGTCTCAGGTCCCGTCTCAGAGGATGGACGGCAGTAGATGGGAGATTTTTGGAAAGTTCCTAAGTTTTGTTTTTGGTGTTCTGTAATCTGAGTGCTGAGTTATGTTTACCTCCACACGCCTTCTCACCCCTGGAGTCTGTCATAACAAAGTGGGGTGCTGCCCAATAAATCTCACTGTAAATCAATTTTTCTGGGCACTAGCTCAGAACCGCTGTATAAGAATGTTCTATGTAAACCATGGCAGCAGAGAGACAATCAGAAAGGCATGGGGGAGAGGCGAGGAGCAGCTCCAGTCACAAGCAGGAGATTTCCTTTGTGGCGCATTCACCGTACTTATGCATTATTAAACAAGGAGGTGCATCTCCTGAATACATGTCTGCCACTGCCCCACTCCTAGCAACAGTGAACATGCTAGATAAAAATAGAAGAGGGTTTGGAAAATCCTAGAGAATTCATGATAAAAAAGGATCTTAGATCTCAGCAGCACATTCAAATGAATTTAGGGTGTTTGGGCTAATAGTTACAGCTCAGCATTGATATAATGCAACACTTATATAAATATTTCTGCTGCCTTATTATTGCTACTTTATTTTAAGGCTGACTTTCTGCCAATAACAGAAGTATCAAAGTAGTGGCAAGAATTATGAGCCCATTTTTCTTGGTTCAAAACTGTGTTTTTCTCCTAAATGTTTCAACCTAAAAGCTAATCTTGAACTGCATTTACATAGCAACAACAAGCATAACCCTGCATCTTATGACAAGGTCTGAAACAGGCTTTATTGCATCTTAATATCCCATTCTTGGAAACCCTCTCCATCTCAATACTTGGAATAAATCATCATGCGTGTGCTGGCATCTGTTACTGCATTCCTGCAGAGTCTGCTCTGGTGTCATATTCAAATGCTTCCCTCTGACAGTGAAACGGATATTATTTACAAACCGATACAGATATGAAAAGTCTTACACCTACAGGCACCAAAGGAGTTGCATGAATGAAGCTGTCGATGGAGCCAGACTCTGTCCAACTACGCCCCAGTTTATTGTGACGCACACGGGTCTTTATGAAAGCAGCATGCTAACCTAGATTTTCCTTTCTCCTACAAGCAAGGTCTCCTCAGTACGTAGTCAGAGTTGTACTTAAGATGTGGAAGTTTTTTCAGAATGCTGCATGAAGATGTGCCCCAAACCTCTTTCAGCAGATGTCCCTTAATGTTGTGTATTTGCTTTCTTTGGGGTGTGCAGCACATTTGTACAGCTGGGGCTCTCGTGCAGGATTAACAGTGATTAGCCCCCTTCTAGTGTTGGGGCTGAGAGATGCATACACAACCTAACATTGCCATGAAACATGCCTAATGACAGATAATACTCATAAATTGCGATTTCAGACATGCACCTATTAATTTGGCAATACAAACAATGCAGTAATCTACAAGTCAATATCTGGATTAATGGTGATTTGTATTACCAATCCTGTTTTCTGAGTAGTTGTCATTACTGTTAATTCATACCTTTCATAAAGATTACATATTGTACTTGTTATGAATATTTCAGGTAGAATACCCCTTCAATGGCCCATAGAAACACTATAGTGTTAATAATTTCCTCTCCTGGCACTTCCACCCTGATTCTGTGCATATATTAAAACAAGAGCAATCCACTCAAAATAGATTGACCTAATTCACTGCAGCTGCAGGTTTCTCTCTATTCCTATAGTTATTCATCACATGTAGAAGTAGTAGAAGTGCAACAAGTGACGAAGGCCAAGATTACCCCAGCTTGTGACAGAATTTACTCACAGATCTGCTCACAAATAAATCTAGAAAACAAGTGAAGGAGTTCTGCTTATGGAGTTTTGTCACATGACTATAATACCTCAGTTTAGTTTATATTGTTGGATTAGTGACACACAGTGCTTATCTAAATTATAAAATACGATTGCATCGTGAACACTATGAATGTAGGGAAAACCTCATTTATTTCCATCATGCAAAATATTTAATCAAAAACATTTTTGTCAGGATAAAGAATATTTATTCTGATGATGAGGATTCATCTGGAAGACTTTCTGCTCTCTCCTTTGTTCATATTTAGTTTCTCTCTGGTTGTGGATGTAAAAGACTGTGTTACAGATTTGATCAAACAGGACGGCACACTGTTGCCGCTTTGCTCTCTTTTGATCCAAACTGTCTGTTTTACCATCAGATGAATGAGTAAGTGGCCAAAGCAGCATCAGACATTGCGGCCGCGGCAGCAGGTTTCCGTTACACAAAGGTTGTCTTTGTGATTCAGTGTTGATTTAAGTAGATTTAACATTTATTTCACATCTTTTCTTTGAGAAATGACACTTTTCCAAAATTTCCATTGGCTTTCTTACAGCACATACTGGTAGTCTTTAACAGAGTTCTTACAACAGCACTGGACATAAACGCTGATGATTAACTGATTCAAAGAAATCTCCTGCCTGGAAACCAAGATCCAGTGTTGACTGAAAAGAACAGTTTTCTGGGAGTAAGCCTAGGTGACTTTTGAGCTTGCTGCCAGAAACTGCGGAAAAGACACTTATCATTAGGTGTTCCAAAACCTTTTGGAGTAGTCTCCCCAAAGAGTATTACTTTCTTGGAGATTAGTTGCTGTCAATATACGTAGTATAATATATTCAAATTAGTGTCAAGGAAAGTTACAACGTGAAATTCACATTTTAAGCCACACCAGGCAAGTTGTGTTTTGCATTTTGTTAAAATCAGGTTAATCTCTAAGTCTGTAAAACCTAAATGAATAAGGCGGCAGAACAGAAATGACTCTGGGTAAGGCACAGACCTCAGTAATGGAGTTGATGCCTGTGCAGTGAGCAGTGGCTCTCTATTGCACTAAACAGTTGGGATGGATTAAATGCAGAAGACAAATAGATCAATACAAGTTTAACTTCAGATCTCAGCAATACTGATTTAATTTCAGTTTCTTTTCTATCTTGACATGTTATGTGAACACAAGTTTAGACTAAAGTAATGCTTTACTGCCCTGTGAGGTTTTCAGAGTGTTTGGTCTGAAAAGTGTGATGGCACAAGAGCTGCTACACAACTTTAATCACAGTTGAGCCTTCTCTCTAGGTTTTCAAATGACGCTTCAAAGCTTCTTTTCTAATGTTGACAATTTCATTCTAAATCAACATTTGAATGCTGCGTGGTATTTCCGCGCAGTTGCAGATAAAGATTAGGCTACACTTATATTATTAGTATTAAACTATTTGTAGAATTATATTCCAGTTATAGTTGTGTAGGATTGTTTCTGCTTTGTGTGATGCAAACATTTCCAATAACACCAACAATAATTTGTTGGTGTTTAGCCTTTCAATTCCAGCATTTTCACTGCTGCACACAAAGGTAAGCCCACACCTGTCTTAACGGAGCAGCCTAGCAACAGTCCCATACATTGCATCTACATAACCACGATAACAAAAAAGGGTGACGACGTCAGAAATTGAAAATTTCAGTAGAAACCTTGATTATAAAAATGTAATTTTGTCTAAGCCCTGTAACTCAGCAGCTCCTCTTACTGTTCTCAAACTTAAATGTAAAGGCTAATCTGTCTACCTGCGCTCTGTAACAATCCTCAGTGTATCTATACTAAACACAGCACAAATTAAGATGCTATTTGTTAAAAGGGGGCATATCAGGCTTTTGTACAAATGTCTCCAATAGTGGACTCTTGTTTGTCTAAGACACAATATCTGAGCTAGTGGAAGTATAAACCATGGGAAAGCACTCTGCCAATCTTGCTGAGCATAACTAAATATTTATTTGAGGAGGATATTTGTCTCTGAGGTTTACAAGTTCCTCCTAAAAAGCCACAAACAGTGGAGTTTTAAATCTGACCACCCTTTTAAATGCTCACACTGCTGGTTGCCAGTGTGCGGAATAAATTTGCAAGTGTGGCAGCTGAAAAGTGACGACAAATATTTAACTAAGAAAATGATTATATGTTTACTTAAGATCTGTCTTTATCTTTGCTGCGCACCTGTGACTGGCAATGCATTATAATGTATCAGCTGTGGAGTTGATAATGCTCCGTAAGAAATATATTTCAAAACCCAAGAGCTGCTCAATTGAAACCACACAGAGAAGTTGCGACTTCCTCCATAGAAAACAGCAGTGGTAGCAAACAGGACATGCCACCCCTGACCCACTTCTAAATCACTTCGGCTCGCCCTACAAAAGAGCGGGGAATCGGAACTAGCAAAAAGAGGTGAACGAACAACTTGGAACAAAGGAAACAGCTGAAACCCTGTTTGCTCTTGGGGAAGAAAATGCTGATGAGCAAGCCTTGACGGCAAAAAAAGACACTTCTGCCCCAGACAAACTAACTCAATCAAGATGACTGTCTATGAAGTTCAGAGGAACATGGTCACCTTCCAACTCCTGTCGTCAAGTTGTCAAAAAACTGAAAAAGGCCCAGGATCAATATCCTGAATCCAGCGGGGCCAGAACTAGCTTACGAACTAGTACAAAGAAAAGCTTACTGGTTTGGATTGTGTCTATGTGTCCTTCATGCATTGTAGACATGAGAAGAGGCTGCACATTGCACAAGATAGAGGAGGTTACTGAGCCACCTTCATGGTCTCTTTGCCAACAGCCATTAACTGAATGCCTGGGCGACCTTAGATATTAACCAGAGCTCAGATCTGGTTCAGCATGAACCGTTTCAAAATGGTAAAACCTGCAGTGCTTTGATTCCGGTGCCAATCCGTGAAATGCCATGGGTTATGAGCAGAAAGCCAGAACTCTGCCAAGTTTTTCAAGCCACAGGTGAAACATTGTTTTCAAAAGCACACACAACCTTTGTCTTTCATTTTGCCCATGTTGTGCCCCGAGCCACCAACCACCTCACACACAGTTGTGCCCACTCGTGACAGTGCAAATACCCTCTAACAACCTCCATCTGGCACAGGCCGAGGTTGTTGTGGAGGGGTGGAGAATGAAAAGGGAGGGGGGCATTTCCTGAGGAAGCAGCTGGCTGCCTGCCGGACCACAGCACTCCAGCTATCGTTTAAAAAGCCATCGAGCTTGTGGCATAGCTGTGGTGCGGTAGTTGAGTACCAGAGCTGGAGCCGAGATACAGATTAACCCCCAGAGTGGGAATCGGTGTCCTTGAGGTTAACCTGGCCTCCTTTTTAGCCTACATCTCACCATGCTCAGCTGTATGGGGTGTTATGTAGAAGAACAAAGGAGAAAGGCAGAACTCCTGCTCTGACACCCAGGCTAATCATTAAAATAATGGATGTTCCCCGAAATTATGCTCAGATGATTTAATGACAATAAATGTGAATGTATTTGACAAACTGTTTATGTTATGGTCGATGACACCTTGTTGTTTGATTTAAGGAACTAACGTATGATTCCTTGTCCTTTAGCGATGGACAGGCAGGATGAGATCATTCCTGAGCACCCAAACAACAGCAATATCCGGTGCAGTCCACAGGACAAGCGCTGCATACAGAAGACCCTGGCAAGACATCCTCCAAAATCCACAAATCAGAGAAGCAACACCGCCAGGGAGGAGACCAAGGCAGCGCTGGTGAGAGAAACCGACCTTCTGACATCTTATCAGTTTCATGGAAAACAACGAACCCAAGCAATCCCCTCTGCAGCACATGCCCCGGCCCCAGCAGGTGTTTTATATTAAGGCGTTTTAGTTTTAAAGCCACAAGCGTAACTGTTAGGTTGTAAATGTACAAATTAGTTATTTACAGACCATAACTTTTCATTGCAGCCCTGCAAAATAAAGTACAGGTGCACATTGACATCACCATGCAATTTGCTGTTTTGACATTGGCATGGGCAGGATCATAAAATCCACATTAATCTGTACCAGGCGGGGTTTACCACATTTTATTACATTCATTTACCACAGAAACGTGTAACATGAATGCACAGTAAAAACACAGTCTCCCACATATAGAATGTTTTATGTTTTTAAAGACTTTCTGAGAGTGCTGCTGGCAATTGATTCAAAGAATCTACCAGAATGCATTCTCATGGAGTCATTAGTTGGCTAGTAAATTCAACGAGGCTCAGTATTAGCTCTATTTGCAAATACATCTCCATGCACACACAATGTAAGAACATTTCTTAGTGTCAAACCAACACCTCTGTGATCTTCAGTTTGGCTTTCACCTCACTAAAGCACTTGGACAACTTATTTTATTTAAGTTTTTTGCACCACTCTGAATGTCGACAAATAAATCTACATCCGTAACGCTGCTGATGTGTATGAACATCAAATGAAATGTTTCTTTTCTCCTACAGGCTCCTTGTCGTGCTGAGCTACAGAGAGCACTAGACAGACTGGCGTCAAACAGCCGCACACATGATGATCTCTTCACGATCCCCATACCCAACTGCGACAAGAATGGAGATTTCCACCCTAAACAGGTGTGGGGAATTCAAGCACACACTTGTTATGAGCTTTATTGAATTACTGAGCAGACCACTATTTGGCCATGTGCAGTGGTGATCTGTTAATCTTGATTATTAAGCCAATTCTAATAAAAATGCCTATTTTTATATTTTCAAACGGTTCCTTTCAAACCGGCAATCTGTGGGTAAAAACACAAAACAGGCCTTGTAGCTGATACAATATTGTCATTTACTAGTTAAAGATCAACACAAAAGTGTCTCCAAGCAGACAGTCGTGGTAATACCATGCCCTTATCTTTCTAAGCTCACATGCAAAGTGATTTTTCTTGGGTTCAGGAACAAGAGTTAAACGGCGTGTGTAAAGTGGTTTCCCCTAAACTGTGAACAATAATCACCTTATTGCTGTGATGGATGAAATTACCTTTTGGATGCAGTTACTTTTTTGTTTTTCTGTCTTTGCAAGATTGGGCAACTATGCAGATAAGATGGAGAGAATGAGAGAACACAAACACACAGATAAGACTGCTGTGCCTTGAATAGGCAATCAAAGCAGCAGACACAGTGTGAGATAGAAAAGAAAGCTCTGCTCAGGCACCAGTCATCAAGAGTCTGAGTTATGTTGATTGTGTAACTGTCTGCTCAGAATCACTGGCATCTGTTTACTGTTTAACTAAAACTGCACTGTGATAAACCCTATTGGGAAGTAAAGCACAGGTCACGAGGGACAACTGGCAATCATTTCATGGCAGGGTTGCTCTGAGATTGTTAACTGGTCTTGGGGGCTTCTTGACACGTTAAATCAATACACTTTTTATGACAGGGATTCACAGAAGTTCATAGAAGGAATCTCATGCTCTCAGCTGTGAATCTAATAATTTAATTACTTGCCATCTAGTTGTAGTTGGCCTTAATGTATGTTTTTGTATGTATATATATATATATAAAAACAGGATCACACATACAGTCATTTGACCATTTATGCAGGACAGGGTGTGCAAAACAAAGAAAACATCTTTAAAAGCTGCAGGCCTGATGTTATCTTAGAGGAATATGGCCCTGCCCACAGAGCATCGACTGCTTTTCAAGGAAATCGTCTGTAACCTTTTACCTTTTACCAACTCCTGAGGTAAATGTCTGTCTTTTTAGCTGCCAGGTGGTCCAGAGATGCTCATATGTTATTTTAGCCAAGTCTACAGTGTTTGAGCTACAGTCCAAAACCAAAAACAACCAAAATACTGATTTGGAAAATGCCATAAAGCCCAGTGAAGCATATGATAACTGCAGAGTCACATGATAAGTGTCTGTGGGTTTATTATTATGAGCAACAACTTTCACGTTACTTATAGTACTTTTTACAGCATTTACAGCAGAAACTTTACATTGCATTACATTACATTTAATACTTATTTACTTTAATATTTGAACCTGTAGTTGAAGAATCTGTTACATATGGCTAAAGTATTTTCATTCTTTTTCTGGCCACAGTGTCATCCGGCACGTGACGGCCAGCGGGGAAAGTGCTGGTGTGTGGATCAGAAGACGGGCATGAGGCTGCCAGGCCCACTGGAGCTGCGGGGGGATCTGGACTGCCACCAGTTAATGACCGCTACCCTTAGAGATTGAAGAGTGGAGAGGCAGTGAGGGTGCAGTACCAGCTGAATTCTACTGGCCTTTATTAGTAGGACTATACGAGGAAAGGACTATGCTCTAAAGCCTCGCTTCACCTGAGGCCAACGGTACTTGAGCCTGCGCAACAAAAAGGAAACCATTGATTTGAGTTCTTTTGCTATTTTGTTTCTGTCTGTATGAGTATGTGTGAGTCTTTTGAGCACTTGTTTGTTGTGTATTGTTTCTACTATGTGAATTTAAGACCGTTAAGTCTTAAGACACATGTGCTTTAAAGTTACAGGAGGCAGAAAAAAAACCTTCCACAGACAGCAGTTGTAATTGTGACTGTTAGAGAGCACAATGTGTTGTTTCCTGGAGTCTAACAGTAGAGTTTTCTTGATATGAAAATGCATCAACCCACCAGATAATCAGACCTAAGCTACAACAGGATCTGTTAACATTTGTTTTAATCTCTCTGGATCACTAAACCAGATGGCATTACCATACCAGGACAATCCAGAAAGTATGCTTAAGTGCGTACTAGTGTTTCACACAATTTGTGTAATTGGTTGTAACGTATGGCTCTTATTCTACTGCTCGTAAACCCCACCCATCTGGTCAGAAAGTCAAAACAAAGCACAAAAAGTGTTTGCAAACACAAAGTCTAGTTCAGCGACAACGCAAGAGTAGCAATAAAAGATTGGATGAGAACAGATAAAATGAAAAAAGAAACAGGGGAAACAAAGAAATGCAACAAACCCCTGCTGTGGGTTACCAAATGATAAGCCAGATATTTTCACAACATCAAGACCAAAGTGTGAAGTGAGATTAGTTAACAACTGTATCACTGAAAGGCCAGAATAGATTTGCTTCATCTCCCGGTGGTTAACTCTGCTTCCTCTCTTTGCTGAATAGCGCTCTCTCTCGCATCAAGCTCCAGAGGGACTTGCAGCATAGCGGGGCTAGAAACTCTGTACTCTGCTGATAGGATAATCGTATTTCTCCAGCTGGTGCTAAGATGCCAGTGTGACTTTCATGTTTGGATGAATATGCTTCAAGGATTTATCTCCAAACAGACTGCTTAGCAGAACATTGGTGGTGCTATATACTGATTGTGCCAAAATAATAATAATAAAAAAACCTTCTTTGGGCATTTTTTAGGATTGTAACAGAAAACTGGGATTTTCAGGACGTGGAGCAATTAGCATCAGCAAGTGTGAGGATCACTTAACTGTGTGACCACCTGCACTAGCTATTGACAAAAGCTGCTTGAGATGTGTGTTTTGAATGTTATTGTTAAAATATAAAAGAAACATCCCACTTTGGCGCTGCACTATCACTGCAGCTACAACTGGCTAATTGTTTCATTGGCCAGTGTTGTAAATTGCAGGCAGGATGTGTCATACGTTTTAATGATTAAGCTCCTGGCAGCATAGCAACTCCTAGTTAACATGAAGCATTGAATGGAGGAGGTTCAGCAGTAAAGATAGCGTCATGATTATGTGGAAACCATAATTTCCTCTTTTAATTTGACAACACTAGTGTTCAGCTTTCATATCGTCCGTAGGGCATCACACTAATAATTAAAGGAGCATTTTACCAGTGCAAGTGACGTAGCTTTAGATACTGTAGGCGAGACTGGTAAGATTCTTAGAGCAGTTGTCTGTACAGGCGTTGTGCACTATGAGTTCAGGGCAGAGCAGCAGGTTTAAGCTAGTGTTGTGGTGTTTGGACAGCCTGCTCTATCTGTTCCATGGGAGACTTTGGTTATAAATGACTCAAGCACAAACTAATCTTGTGTGGATAGACGGACAATATTATTGTTGTTGTCCCAGGCAGAACAGCATAAATGTCAACCTAACAAATCATTGGTGTGTAGATTACAGTGTAGTAATGTCAGATATGTAGAAAAGAAGAAGAAAAAAGATTATAACGAGATATTCACAGCTACTCTCACACAGTTTTGGTTCTTTCTATATCTCCACACACGGATATTACCCGAACATCCGGTGGGCTTTAAATAGGACTATTAGAACACACCACTCTGAGGGGAGGTTCACTCAGCTCCACGCAGTTATTTCAAAGTGCCATGAAAACTATTGCTGTTATCATTACTATAATGCATTTTTGCACATTTTTCCATATTACATTTGGTCCGACTTTATTTCCCCTAAAATGCAGAAGTATATGCATATATAAGTAGTAGTGAGAAAAATAAACTCTAATTTGGGTGCTATTCTCAATCGGTTATTGTGCAAAGTAGAAAAACAAAATCTTCAGCTGCAAAATGTAGTAGCACTCACCCAGTAATATCAATACAGCAAAGTGGGGACAGTTAGATACTGTATGGGCCAGCCCGATCCCAAAATTAACATCAGACTGAGGATGTCTCTCATGTATCTTCAGTGCATACTATTTGTAAACCTAAGAACTTGAAGAGTGTTTATAGTGCACTTTGTCTTCTATAATTTTGCTAAAAAACTCACTTATGAAATTGGAAAAAAAATAACTTAAAGAGAATTACAATGCATTTACAATAGATTCACATCCTATATGTTTACTTATTATAAACAAAAAATAGAAATGATCGAAGGTAACAAAACTACATACTGCGAGAAACGTAATCTTATCAATGAAGCCACTGGAAACAGAGTATTGCCACCTGATGACCAATTTTGCTTGTCACTACAAATATAAATGTATCCAAAGGTAGTTCACCAAAACACAGAAGGATAGATAGAAGATGGTATGGATGGAAAATCATTGCTACAGCTTAACATTGTCAAAAACCAAATATCATAAAACTTGTTCCAAAGATTACAAGCAAAGCATCTGGAGACTCAGTACTCTGCATGCACAAACTCCTTCTAATCATTAATCAACTAATGAAGTGTTACACACCACATTTATCTGTTAAGGGTTAATATTTGAGAGAGAAAATAGCAAATGGTTTTGGCTTTGACATTGTAAAAGCCTTCTAAACTTCATAAACTCTGTATTTACGTAAGCTATAGTACGTTGCTTGATCTCTAACCTTGCTGTACTGAACTGTAATTGCATTTCTTGGAAATAGACTGTTCCTGTTTGCCTTTGATATTATCTATTAACGCGTAGAAGACATGAATTAATGTTTGCATGCATACAAATGGACCAGGGTTGGAAACAGTTAAGGTCTTGTGTATTTTGTCCAGAACAGGACCGTTGTAATAAAACACTGTGTGTGATGAAAGAACTGAAATATAGTTTCAACCAATGAGATGATCAGTTACATTGTAAATGTTTACCTGATGAAATTGTACACATTGTAATACATCAATTAAAACACTTTAGAAGCTACAACTGTGTTGCTGTTGTTGTTATTAGTGGCAGTAGTAATATCAGTAATAGTTTTGGATGATTTCAGCTTATATATTGGTACCATGTTGAAGTACAACACGCCATGCCGCAGCTATGTTCTCAAAATACAAAAAGTACAGATACATTAAGAATGAAGTAGTATATAAAGATGAACTAGTAAATGTATTTACTAAGTGTAATATGAGGTTGCCCAAATTATATATCACTGAATAATTTAATGTTTATCACAGCTCAGTAGTTTATTATAGGTTTATATAAGTTTTTGTTATATAAGTATTTGAGTCGTATTTATTTAATGCAATATATTTTGAGGTGTTTGAAAGGCTTTACTTTTTGACATTACAATGTTCTCATCAAGTAGCAGTGGAAACAGCAATAGTATGCAACTATTTCTAAATGCTTACATGTGATTTGTTAGGCTTAAAAAAGTAACCAAAGCATCAATAGATACTGTGCCAAAACAGAAACATTTTTGGATAAAAGGTTGCAGTTGCTTGATTACATAATGAGCTGTGTTCCAGGATGTACTTTACATCAGCATTTTCAACCGGAGCAGAGCTTATCAGTATGTTTTTCTTTCATCAGAAAGTAAAAATGTCAAATTGTTGCCTCAGGCCATAGGCAGAAAATTAAACATTTACGGTTGACTGTTAGGTATTTATGAAACCAGCCAAATCAGAAGGAAAATGCCTCACATGTTTCCCTGAGCTTATGGTGAATGCTGGTTTGATAGACAGGTTAATTATAAAACTCCAGGCATTTGTCAAAGGAATACCTCTGGAATGATACATCATAATAATCTGACTCCAGCAGCTTCTAAAAATACCTCCACCATCCACCACCAGAATAAACTTTCAAGTCTGCTTACTTCCACTGCCTGAGTCTATTTTGGGGAGCTCTAAAGGCTTAAGAACTGGGTCTGAAGCAGCATTACAAGAACAGCTTTACAGGGTTTTCCTTTGATTGATTAAAAATGTCACAGGCCCTGCTGCCTCTGGGCATCCACAATCCCACAGCTGTGCCTGGGAGGCCCTGTGCGAGTGTCGTGTTAAACCTGCACAGTAGCTTACAGGAGGCATGTGACCTCCACCCTACCTCCAGATAGACTCCATCACAAGTGTCCGACGCTATACAAGGTCCTCTTGCCAACGCCTTGTGTGGAATTTGCTCCCATCCCATCTGTGCAGGTCTCTGGTGGATGAAAAGAATATGATGTACCACACCTGCAGATTAGATCACAACATTGTCTGCATGCATATTATACAGGATGCTGGTCAAGCAGAAATATAATAAGCTCTCAAGTGTGCAGTGCAAACAGACAGAAATGGGGTCACAATGAACACAATCAATTAACAAATCCAAAACAAGTACTATTCAGGTTGAATGGACAGAGATGTAGGCTAAATCCTCCAGGCTTTGGATTGTTATCTTTTGGGAACACACTATTACAACTATTGACCTGGGCGGCTCTCAAACAATGTGAGCAAGAATGCAAAGTATTTCAGTTCTAACAACAATGGAGCAGTGAATAGGGCAACCTGGATTTTCTCAAACGCTTAGTGGCCTGTGAAGCCTGCGTAATGCAGCTTATGGCATGGTGACATAATGAATAATTCTATAATAATTTATTTTATTCACATTATATAGACTGAGCTTATTACCTTGTGGGGAAAATAGTTAGACTGTAGAGCATCTGGACTTACAAGACACATTTTTGATATGAGATGTATTTTGCGGTCAAGAGAACACTGTAAATCAGCTTTTGGCTCAATTATGTTTGTGACAAAAGTCTTATGATGATGCACATCTGCATGTCAAAGATATGCAGGTTAAATGTGAAATCACATTTAGCTGCGCTGTAAAGTTACCTTCTCTTTTATATGAATGGAGTGACTGTTCTTGAGGAGAAATATGTTTCTGCTGTCATATTGATAAGTGAGAGCTGCAGCAGTGACAGTTGATGGCGATGAGCATCAGCATCGAGGCACGGCACAGCTGTAATGAGGAGAGGGTGGGGGTGAAATTCTGGAAGATTCTGCAGGAATCTTACGAGTGGACCCCATTTCATTCGTTTATTGTGTGGACTGTTTGTAAGAGTTAGCCTTCCCTGTTACAGCCACAACTGTGATGGGGCACTAAAGCTATAAGGGTGAGTTTTCTCACTTTAGTATACGAGCTTGCTTGTCACCATCAAAATCTATGGGAATTTGTATACCTCTAGATGTGTTGGTTTGACTTGACGTTGCATGCTAATAATCTCTCAGATGTCATTTTTCTCTGCACGCAGGTTGCTAAGCTATAGCTACGTAACCAGACTAGCTAACGTTGCTTCAGCTAATGAGACAAGCTAACGATATGGTGCGACTACCGAGCTGCCGTTAAATCAATATAGTCAAAGCACGTTAACAAACGCTATATTTGCTGCTGGCTTCTGCCGCACGTCAGCTAACCTTATGAGAAAACGACACATTACAGGAGCTATACAACTAGCTGCTAGCTAGCACGTATACATGCTAACATTAGCTTGGAAGCTACGTTGCAGCACGTTCGTTGGACTCCGCATAGATGGTGCAGCATCACTACCAGCCATAAGACACCTCGGAACGGCACCATATCCAATAGTCATCACGTCTTTGACATGTCGGACGACCCAAAACAAATACACGTTGTTGTTGACCACATTTATTAAGCTAAAACCGAATGGCCTGCAAGTTATATCGCAACACATCTTCCCAGCCTGTCAGTTGTGATCGTGACGTTAAGCTAATGCCGTTTCTAGCCAGAGTCTCTTTGTTTTGTGCCGTGTAGGAAGCACCCTGTCCACATAGTTCACCTCATCAATACGAGATCAAACGCTATCCTTGCTCTAAAATGTGTTTATTACAGAGCCAATGACTGGAACACACTGATACCGTCTCCTCACTGCAGAGATGTCAAGTAAGGATCTGGGAGTGTTTTAGCTAACGTTGCGTGTGATGTGGAGCTCCTCATAGGTGGTGGTATTAAAATGTAAAATACATCAGACTGGTGGTATTAAAATGTAAAATACACCAGACCTTTTACATACACAACGTAAAGTGATGCAATCTTAATACATACATATCTTAAGTTTATTCAAGATAAACAAAAAAGAGAATTTCATAGAGACAACAAGTATTGTTTGGAAGAGATAACGAATAATTAAGTTACAATATATTATAATAACATGCTATGTTACACTTGATTGATGCTGATGTTTCATTTGGACCTTTTCTTTCACAACAGAGAGACCGTCCCATGCCCCTCCCCCTCCCCCTGCCCCTACAACAGTAAGAACTCATACATGAGTGTAACACCAACTATTGTCTGGGTGTCCCAAGTTAAGCTGATGTTGCTGTTTGGATGTTGCTTTAACATACATTTTTCAAAGAGATTATTTTTCTGTTGAATCCACAACCCCTGGTAGGGACATAGACTGATGTCCTGATACGCGGTTGCTACTGAAATTATTATTTCTTCATTGCCTCTGCATAAATGAAAGTTTCTTTATTTTGCATTTTCTTTAGCTTTTTTAATTAGTTACTTATTTTTGTTATCTTGGGGTCCCCCCCTTCCTCTTTTATGTAGTTTATCATTCATATTTCTATCTCATTTATTTCCACCAGCAAATGCCCAACACTGCCGGGTTTGTGGGCTACAACCCATACAGCCATCTGGCCTACAACAACTACAGACTGGGAGGGAGCCAAAGCAGCAACAGTCGGGTAACGGTATGAATATTAACAGAAAAAATAAGGTGACCAAAGATGTCAGGCAAACCCAAGTGGAGAAATTCAAATCTGTCATTAAGTTCACTTACATTAAGTTGACACAACACTAAACAGTCAGCTTGCTTCGTTAAATCAGAATCAGAATCAGAATCAGAACCATTTATTGCCATGTATGCTTACACATACAAGGAATTTGTCCTGGCGGGAAGGTGCATACATTTAACATTTAACAATACACATTTAACAGTTAACGCAGTGCAATAAATGAGGATGAATGGATGAATGAATATCTACATTGAGACAGCAGCATAACAAAATACCAAAGTAAGATAAAGTGCATGGAATGTGCATGAGTGTAAGTGTTGTGTGAAAATGGCAAGTGCAATGCCCAGGTGTCAAGTGTATTCAAGTCAAGTATAAGTCCCAAAGTATCAAAGTATCAAAAGAAGATACTGCAGAAACCTATGCAAGCATCAATGGCACTGGAACTTCGATCTTTGCTTTGTTCAAAGCAAATATGATAAGATACATATTTTGTAACAGATGCTGCAGACAAGTCAGTATAAGAAGCCAAACTCACTCCATTACTGAGAATGAACCTGTAATGCGTGTTACTCTAAACTCCCTCTGCTGTCTCCATCACACTACAGGCTGGTTAAGAGTCCTTCTGTGTGTATTGAAATACCACCTCCCTTTCAAAGTCTACATTTCTGACAGCCATGCAAAGTAACCCATACCACCAGTGTTGCCATGGTATTACGGACTCGCTGCATGGCTCTGGCTGCTGAGCAGTAATTCAGTCGCTGCATGCAAGCTGTGGTTGGCTGACTCTGATAATGGCATTATGGCCAAATCTCAGCTTAAGTGGGGTTTTTGTATTTTTCTTTCACAGTCAGCACTATTCCATTGTACTCCGTAGGGTTCCTGACATGTGTAGGGCCTCAAACTGTCATTAATTAAACCAAGTTAATTGAGTTTATAAATACAAATACTTTGATGCATCTTGTATTTGATTCAGATTCATTTTTGGATAGTTTTAGTACATATTACCTGCACATAGTTTCACAAGCTGTCCTCAGCCTCGGCAAGCAAGAGTGTTTAAAGGGGTGCCTGATAACTCCACAGCAACAGTGCCTTAAGCTGACTCTTTTTCTTTATTTACCAGAATTCCTCTGGAATAAATATCCCAAAGCCACCCAAGCCACCTGATAAGCCATTGATGCCATATATGAGATATAGTCGTAAGGTAAGTAAACAGTATGAAGCTGCATTTTGCAACATTATGTGCTCTGTTGGAAGACAGGGATGCTTTGCTTCTCAGATATTCTATGCCATCAGATAAAGTAAGACGTACATTTTGTTTCAGACACTAATAGCTGTTTATTAAGGTAGGTGTAAAGCTAAATTAAGCCGGGACTGTCCACATCACATAGTGGGATTTATCAACTTGGAGATGGAGCTGAAAGCACACGGCCTCCTCTGGTTTGTGACCTCTCTGCAAAGAGAACCACTTAAAGCCCCTCCAACCCAACCCAACTCTACACCCATGTCTGGTTCTCATCACCAGGTTTGGGATCAAGTAAAAGCCTCCAATCCTGATCTGAAGCTATGGGAAATTGGGAAGATAATCGGTGGCATGTGGAGGGACCTCACTGATGAGGAGAAACAGGATTATTTGAATGACTACGAAGCAGAGAAGGTTGGTTGTTTAACAAGGAGTGTTTATGGGAGTTTTCTGATGGGTGACCAGTAGATGTGTCTCCAACAGTTGTGGGTCCCTCCTGTCATCATTCCTTACAGTCCTGAGTAAACCTCTTTCCCTATCATGTCGTAGTTGATGGAAACGAGGGCCCACGTTGTGTCTGCTTGCCATTTCGGTTTCCTTGTCATCCCCTTCATCTTTTCCACGGTAGATTGAGTATAATGAGAGCATGAAGGCCTATCACAACTCGCCAGCATACCTGGCCTACGTCACCGCAAAAAGCCGAGCCGAGGCCGCCCTGGAAGAGGAGAGCCGCCAGAGGCAGTCCAGACTGGACAAGGGCGAGCCTTACATAAGCATTCAGCCAGCGGAGGATCCAGATGGTAAGGCCATTCAGCTAAATGCGTTGTCTCCCAAGGTTTGTGACAGAGTTGTATTTACTGTAGCACGACCACACAGAGTTGCCTGTCCACACAACCAGACACTTTGTTATCTTTCTCCTCCTACAACGCTACATCCACATTTTTGGTAATGCTACCTTTGAAATGCAATTTCTGCTTTTAAGCTGCAAACGGAACAAACTTTGTCTTTGTTTTGCACAACTGTTTAGATTTTGTAGGTATTCTCGGCATTGGTTTAGACATAATTGCAGAATTTACATTCTTTTGTCTGTTGTTTTTAAGACTGACACACACACACACACACACACACACACACACACACACACACACACACAAACACACACACACACACACGTTAGACACCCAAGCCAAAAGAATACGTTTGAGTTACACCCACCTCAAGGAAATGACGCTTGTCTGGGGTCTGGCAGGTTTACAGTAGAAGATAATGACGTACAGGAAAACTACAGATAAAACCAATTGCTATTCCGAAACACCCTAGACCATATAAATGTTAGCGTTTGTATCCCAGTGGGTTGTGTTCTCAAAAAACTGCACGTACCTCAATGATTAAATGAGATTAAGCTCTCCGGGTGGCTACATTCTTAGAGATTGGGCTTTATTAATAAATACAGTCTTAGATAGATATTCTACGCTGAGCTGCTGCCATCTACCAGTTTCTCCTGTTCTGTTCATAACGGCATCAAAACAACGCAGAAATAATGGGCCTGTTAGACAATTATGCACTGTTGTGAGAAGTATGTATGGTGGGTATTTTCATTATATTATGGTGGTATATTTAATTAACTGTATTTGTTTAAAAGTTTGTAATGGGTGTAATGTAATCGGGACAATATTTGCCTTTCAGGAGGTGTCATATATACTTAAAATGCCAAATAACCTAAAACAACATTTGCAGAGCATTGTTAATTTATTTAATAAAAATACCAAGTTCAACACATTGATGAGAGTGAATTATCACACACTAACTTCAGAATGTATTGTTTGACTGTTTCCTGTTGTGGTGTTTTACCAACTACTTGAGCACCTTTGAAACGTTCAACTTGGCAGATGAGATTAATTTCTGCTCTCTGGAAACCCGCACATGGGTGCACAGCAGCAACTAGTCCAGGTGATGAGAGCTTTTGTTGCATCACACAAAGGTTTTGCCACAACAAAGCCAAAAAAGGAGTGCCTTGTATATGAAAGTGTTGAATAGTGTTGACAAATGGACATCAAGTGACGATCTCTCCATCACATTATTATTAGTTATTACATCTGAGTGAAACGAACAAGCATCAAGTGTTTCTACATGTTGGTGAAATGCATCGCATACAATGCTCCCCTGACTGTACACAGACACAGTACTCCTCATGCGTCCTCATAAAGACTGAAAAAAGGAGAATAGGAGGGGATTGTCAAATTTAAATTCAACAAATGATCACAAATTTAGGCAGACCCTAAGTTGTAATCACTATCAAAGGTGCTTCTCAAAGTTACTATAGTTCTGTATTTTAGTCTGAATGCATTTGTAAAATATACAATGAAATAAAAAAGATCCTATTTGAATCCGGCTGGACTTAATCCCTTCTCACTGCAGTGTGGAAGAAGTAACCAGGAGGAATTCTTCTTGCACCATCATCTCTATCTAAATGTCAGTGCAGTATACATTTAAGACAAAGAATATGCTGACGAATGAATTGCAGACTACGGTGACATAATGGCCTATAATTAACTCTCTTTCTGCATAAGTATTGAGCAATAACCTCCTCATGTTTATAGTTTCTTAAAACAGCAGTATTTGCATCATTTTGTTTTGTATCACGTGTGTTGTAGTTTGCCGAAGCCTCGCATCTTTGTGAATGGGGACTGTGTAACAGCTCTATACTTTGCCTTTTGAATAATTATTTTCTAAGACAATGGTAACAACTCTGATGCTTTTTTATGTCTTCAGATTACGACGACGGGTTTTCTATAAAGCACTCGGCAGCAGCTCGTTTCCAACGAAATCACCGTCTAATCAGCGAGATCCTCAGTGAGAGCGTCGTCCCAGATGTGCGCTCAGTTGTCACCACTGCTCGCATGCAGGTCCTCAAACGCCAGGTCCAGTCTTTGATGGTACACCAGGTATGATCAAGTTGTGGACTTCTAATCTTCACACAATGGTGGCATTTAGCAGACAGCTTTGTTTTATGGGTTAATAATGTAATAACCATATAGAGCCGTGTGTGTCATGTGTTGCAGAGAAAATTAGAAGCAGAGTTGCTTCAGATTGAGGACCGCCACCAGGACAAGAAAAGAAAATTCATCGAAGCCACAGAGTCATTCACAAATGAGCTCAAAAGGGTACGCCATCTTTGACATCAACGTTTTACTCACATTTCGCATTTTAACCTGTACAATGTGCAGCACTGGTTATGTGCCAGTGTACATCTCTCTTAACCAGCTGCAGTTGTTGTTCTGGCAATCATACAGCTGTAAGCGGTCCTTCACAATTTATAGTCCTAATAATAACTTTTGTTCTAAAATGAGATGCAACACTGTGCAGTTGAATGCACTGTCTACTGTTCACAACAGGCGGCGCCATTTATCCTTACAGCATCTATTCACTGACTGAGAAGTAGTATTTTCAAACAAGGTACTGAAACCTTGTGGTAGTTTCGAACATAACTCATTCAGTTATATTATTTAGTTACTTTAGGTTGTTACTTTGTGTTCAACCATTACTAAACTTTGAAAAGTAAAAAGAGTGCAGCAATTGTTTTCACCTTTCTATATTAAATCCCAAATTGCTGTACTTTATAGCTGTGCTGTCTGAAGGTAGAAGTGGACATGGAGAAGATTTCTGCAGAGATTTCTGCAGCAGAAGAGGCAGCTCGCAAACGGATGGCAGATCGCAATAAGGATGCAGGGGACAGAGGCACAAGAGATGCCCCAGCCTGTGTGTTGGCAGAAGAAGAAAAACACATTTGTGCCACACATGGCAACAAGTCCCAGCCAAACTCTCAAAGCGAAAGTAGCAACAAAGAAGGCGAGGAACCAGAATCCAACAACACAGATACACCAGGTGAGCCACGCTGGCTTTTTTTTATGGCTTTGCTGCCATCTAGCTCTCCTGCAAGGGCTTCATGTTTTTTTAACATCATGCAATCTTCTTGTTTCTACGACTCAGAGAAGCCGAAAGCTTCAGAGGAGCTTGAGACTCATCCAGGCAGTGAGGAGGGGGCATCAGAGGACAAGGAGAGCGTCCCAGAGGGAGCCATGGAGGAGGGAACCAGCGACAGTAACACAGGCTCAGAGACCACCTCTGCACAGACAGAAGATGCCCCGACTAGTGAGCCATCAGAGGGGTCCAGTAGGGCAAGAGCAGCCCACTGAGTCCAAAAGAGGTCTCCATCTGTGAACTGTAAGGCTATCATTACGTCTGCTGGTCTGCGGTTTCACCCTCTGATAACATATATTGCACAGTACCATCTTAGTTTGTCAAAGAGTACGAAGAACATTTAGATGGGCTTAATGTTTTAACATGCCTGAAGGAAAGAGGATGCTTAAGTTGAGTTTGAAAACACCAAGGCTCACAGACATGTGCTGAATACAAATAAATGATAAAAATTGTAAAGCTGACAAAGCAAAGGTCCTTTCTAAAATCAATGTCTGATGAATACACCCATGTGAAAGCACTATATTTCCTCCACAGGCCTCATTGCCATTTGGAAGAACCCATACGAGCTCTCTTCAGCACACACTGATACATATCTCCAGCACTCTGTCTGACAGACCCCAGATTGTCGCAAATTATGACTGGCTATTTGAAAAAAGCTGTCACATGAAACAAATATTGTTCAGTGTTATATTTAACTTTGTCCTTTGTATTGTAATGTCCTTGTTGCTTTGATTGTTATTTTTGCATGATGCAATTTTTAAAAATAAGTTGGCATACTTGTGAAGAGTGATGCTAGGTGACCATCTCCTTGGCAGGAGAATATTTGTTTACTCTCCGTATCAGTATTACAGTGACAGTATTGTCTCAGGAGTTTGTAATCAGTAGTAGTTATTTTTGTTATTTATTATCAGCATTTTTATTAAACTTGTGTATTGGTTGTCCCAGTTCATATATCACATGATCATCAATGCTGTACAATGCTCGCAGTGTTCTCAAGTTTGCTAGCTGTCAATCAAATCAAAAGCAGTACGCTTAGAACATGTCTGTGTTATGATGTAATATTGCAATTTTTAAATGTACCGTAATTGTGTACACAGTGTAACGAGGTTTGCTTAAACATGGATTTTCATGTCGTGAAACAGCTTGAAGAACAGTCATAAACATGCAGTCTTACAATGAATTTCTTTTTGCATATTTATACCAATAAACTTTTCTACCCTAAACAAGTTCTGACTTCCAAAAACATTTGATGCATTTGTACAAATAAATATGAATGTACATTTACAGTACAAACGTGCAGAATTTATAATGTATAACAAACGAATCATGATGTATAAAAGATCACAACCATTGATGCAGAGGCTTGTATCAAACATGCAACGTGCTGTGTTTTCACAAAGCTGTTTGTCCTTTGCACGGTATAGGTAAGGGAAGTGGGTAAGATGAGAGGGAATGGTTCTGATTTCCTGTTATCAGTGCAGAACTTGCAAGCTTCTCGCGAGTTCTGTTGTGTTATCACAAAATTCAGCATTAGAGCCTCAAGGAGAGATGTGGATTTGGCATGAGATGTATACGCTTTTTGTGTCATGTTTTCTATGGTTTCAGCCACTCGTAGCATGCTATAATGATCAGACTTCATAGTGCTGTAGTTTCAATGTGACAGATGTCCTCTGCAATGCATCTTGCCACGTTTTGTTCCATGCGGTTACCACTGCCTCCAGTGAAAGCAAGAAACCACAACCGCAGAGCTACAGGTGTGCAGAAGCCTGTGTAGAGCTCATTGTAGGCCTCATCTGCTGTCCAACACAACAACTCTGCCTGCATACAACTACATTGTATAATGATGCAAAAAGAAAGGGAAATACAAGCAAATAACTCCCAGTTTTTACAGAATTATCTTTTGAAGAAAATCAAGCTTTCTCTCTTAATATTTCACATTTACTCTTGTGGGGTAAAAATAACAGTTTGAATGTTAAGTGCTGAAGCTGAACCCACTGAAATCACCAAAGGTTGTCTGACAAACTGGGTTAATGTGCATTGTTGCATACAATTAAATAATGTATTAATGGTGCAAAAAATAAAATAAATAGTGACTTTACAGGTACAACAATGTTAGATACAGAGATAAATTACACAAGGGCAGACAAAGAACAGGTTGATTTTAACATAAGGCACATAAAGACGGTAAACCAAACAAGGATGAAGTCATAATAATTATGATAAATAGTAAGTAAGTAAAGTTTAGAATGTAGTGCAATAAGGAGCTTCAGAGGACTGTGGCTCCACACACATAAGGATACACACAAATTTAGGCAAGTTTTGTTTGTGTGTCATGTATGTATGTGTGTGTCATGTACGCATGTGTGTCATGTCATGTGTGGGTAACGTGTGCATGATTGTCATAGTCTTCAAGAGTTTATTTTACCAAAACAAAATGAGAATTTGGTTCACATTTTAATTTGAGTCTGTGGTTTTCTCACATGATACTTCAGGGTTAAGGAGAAAAAAGTTTCACGGAGACAGTTGTTTTTTTCATTTCAAAAAAAGGGAAACCACCATCAAACACAGACATCAACTCATCTGTTCTTCGTGGCTTTAGGTGCAGCCTACTAATCTCCGTCAACATGACTCGTGTCAGCGGTGAGTACCTTGTTAGAGTTTAACTAAAATAGTTAAAAGGATGTTGTATCTACTCTGATAGTAATGCATGTAGAAAAAAAACATCAAAGTGATCATACAGTTTTTTAAATTATTAACAATTTAACAGTTATTATAGTGATGTTATGTCAAAAGCAAAAAAAAGTTTCAGCCTATGTAGTAGCTTTTTTTAAAGAGCAGACTGATTGATAGACACACACAACACAGCAACGAAGGCATGTTTTGTAGGTTACCTTATGTGTTAATCAGTTATATATGTACCTCTGTAGTTGTTTATCAGCCAACATTATTTTTGGTAGAGCCCAAATCTGCCTAAATGGTCATATATGCTTATTATTTTAATTTAAATAAACAATCACCTAAACAGATATCTGTCTTATCTTGTTTGCCAAATATGAATTACTGACATATACCCTGTAAAACAATATATAAAAAATACACAATACAGCTCACAATACTAAGAACTTTAATAATGAATGCAGAACTAAACTACTGACTGAAACCACACTACCACAGGAAGCTACTTACTTCTTACAGTGAGACCAGCAATGTCCCAGTAATCTGAAGACACACTCAAAGCAAAAGAATATGACCAGTAGGCCAGCATCTAAATAGTTTCCACATTAAGGTCAGTTTACTAGTGATAAGAATTCCTTTAGCTTTGTGAAGTCTAATAAAATAAATAAGTATCTAAGTCTGGGTTTGAAGACACATGTACAGACTACTGGACAGGAGCTAATGGAGAGATTTCACTCATACTAGGGAGTAAAAGATATCTTTTGTTTTATTTCTTCAGTGTTGACCCTTCTTTTGTAAATTTGTCTCTTATGAGTACCTTGACATTATGGGATTGCAGCACCCCTTTATGATCATTATATTACTCTATTAAAATTACACACAATGGTTGTCTATGCAGCTTATTAAGGATATTGTCAATCGTGATATTACAGTGTTTGGTTCTATAAAAGTTATTCATTTGTTTTTCAGATCTCCCAAACCTTCTGCCAGCTGTGCTAATATGGTTAATGCATTTCAAGGTAAGATTACAAAAAAAGTGCAGTACAATCTTATTTGACCACATTTGTAGCAATTTGTATCCACATCATGGTGAAAATAGCAGTCAGCAGATAACTAACCGCTCACAAGCACTATTTCCTCTAAGGAAGTGGTTGTAAAGGGGTACCAAGTACTAAAGATATGATACTTAATTGCTCAACTTTACTTGCTTTTATCTGATCATTTAATTTTACTTTGATTCCAGTGTTTCTTGTGTCGACGTGATGGATTCAATAAAACCATCATCATAGTCACAGACTATAACTTCTCCACCATGAACTACCCGGAGTATAACTCCAGTATGGATTATGATGACTTTCCCGAGGTCTGTTTGAAAGAATCCAACCGACAGTTCCGCAACTGGTTCATGCCGACCTTCTACTCCATCATCTGCTTCCTGGGGCTGGCGGGGAACCTACTTGTCATCCTCACTTTCTTCTACTTCAAGCGTTTCAAGACCACGACGGAGGTGTTCCTGCTCAACTTGTCCTTTGCGGACCTGCTCTTTGCTCTGTCGCTCCCCTTTTGGGCAGCCAACTCCATGAGAGAATGGGTTCTGGGTCTGTTGCTGTGTAAAGCCATGCACACCATTTACAAGGTCAGCTTCTACAGCAGCATGTTCATTCTCACTCTCATCAGCGTGGAACGCTACTTCGTCATCTCCAAGGCCGTCTCTGCTCACCGCTACCGCTCCCAAGCAGTGTTTCTCAGCAAGGTGGCGTCAGCTGCCGTCTGGATGATGGCACTGATCTTCTCCATACCGGAAATGAGCTACACCACAATCAATAACAACACCTGCACCCCTTACTCCAGCAATTATGACCAGCTCCGCGTCAAACTACAGGGCAGCCAGATTATTTTGGCTTTTGCACTCCCGCTTCTGGTCATGAGCATCTGCTACAGCAGAATTATCCAGACCCTTTGCCAGGCTCGTGGCTTTGAACGCAATAAGGCCATCAAGGTGATTCTCGCCGTGGTGGCAGTCTTCCTGCTCTGCCAAATGCCTTACAACCTGGTCTTGATTGTGAACACAGTTGTCACAGTAAAAGAAGAAACCCTAGACTGCAGCTACGAGAACATGTTCCTCTATGCCATCGATGTCACCCAGTGCATTGCTTTCCTGAGGTGTTGCCTGAACCCCTTTGTCTATGCCTTTATTGGTGTCAAGTTTCGCTATGACCTCCTGAAGCTACTGAAGGAATCGGGCTGCATGAGCCATGACTTGTTTATCAGGTTTACCATGGGAAGGAGGAGGAGCTCCGGGGCTATCGACACTGAGACCACCACCACATTCTCTCCTTGAAGCTGTTTCAGAATGAAAAAACACAGATTCATCCCTGCACACAGTGGACTATTCAACATTTGGATAAAAGTCTCAACTAAAACACCAAACATATTTTACATTTACATAGCAGAGGTTCAATGACAATTTTGTTGTTTTTTGTTGTTTGTCTCTTTGAAAGCGTATATTCTCGTCAGTTATGACGAAACAAGGCTTTGGTTATTTTTTGTGTTGGCTACAGTGTTTTAGGGCTGTCAACGAATATTCTAAATTCAGCGGCAGCAGCGGCGCGACTGTCTGCTTTGCGGGTGTTTCAATCACTGAATGAAGCCATATTTGGGACAAGAATCGCAACCTTAAATTGCTTGCACAAAACTCTTGATCAGCACTCAGCATTTGTTTATTGTTGTCGTTCATTTAAACCGCTATGTGCAGAGAGCGACGGTGCGAGAGAGAGAGAGAGAAAGAAAGAGTGCGTGTGTGCGAGCAAGAGGTCTGCGGTCTTGGCCATTAGTTAATTTACTTATTTTTGTGTAGGTAATATGTTGTGAAATATGTTTAAACTTAAATAAATTACCTATACAAGTAGTTATGTCTCGTTGTATTAATTTGTCCTGTTATTGACGTGCCTAATGCGCAACTTTGAATATTCGAATATGTTCGAATATATGTGTTTTTTTTAAAGGGAATATTCAAACGTCATTTTTGAGCAATTTTGACAGCCCAGTGCAATATTGTAAAATAATCAAATAAGATTAGAATCACGGAAGACTTTAAAGTGCTGCATTGACAGAATTAATGTGGATTTAATACATAGAAAAAACATTAACTTATGCTCAGGAACAATGATAACATATTGGAAAAATGTATCCTAATATGCATTATAAGTTTTTAGTCAGAACTCCCCGTTGGGAAACAACCACAATACATTTATCAAAGGACTCTAAGGATTTATACTTCTACGGCTGTGCTCGTTCCGTGTGGGCATCTTTTGTCCGGGCCAGGCATATACAGTCAGGTCCATAAATATGTGGACATTGACACAATTTCCATTATTTTGGCTCTGTACACCACAACAATGGAGTTGAAATGAAAAAAATCAAGATGTGCTTTAAGCTCAGACTTTCAGCTTTAATTTGAGGGTATTTACATCCAAATCAGGTGAACGGTGTAGGAATTACAACAAATTAAAATGTGGCCACCCTCTTTTTATCAGAAAAAAAGCTCCTTTCAGACTGTGATGATGGAGGATAATGCAACACAAGATCCGTGGAGGTAAGCTGGTGCTTGTTTCAACGATTCCTACAACACAGCATTCCTGCAAACACTCTCCACAGCTATTGTATGCACTCGACAGAGTAACATTTCATCATGTTTAAGTGTTTACACAAGCACAGCATTGCAATGTGGTGGAATAATGTCACATGTACTACCTCTTCTTTCGTATTGTTAAGGTGTAAAAAAAACACACCCCTCCAGTCATAAACTTTACACTGCTACGATGACATCATCAGTTGGAGCCACAGGGATGAGTAATCCTCTCTGCTGATAGGCTCACAGGGGAAAAGGGTTGGGATTTAATTAATAAAAGCATGCAACGCATGAAATGTTAAGGTGATACAGTGAACAGTCCAAGAGTAAAACATTACAACTGAAGAATCTTAAGGAGAATAAAATAAGGTAAGATAGCCTTTCTTTCTTTCAATTTAAGATATATGATCAGTTGCAGTTAAAGTGTGTTTTATATTTGTTACTGTCATTATTATCATTATTACTGCAGCAGTTATATAATAACTCAGAAGTTGCATTACATATGTACATTGTATTTAATGGCACATATGTTTTTGACCAAGGCGAGGAATTGAGTAACTAAGTGGTTGCATCTAAATTTCTTTTTATTTATCTGACTTTTCCATTAAACAAGCAGATTTTTGTCTGTAGATTAACTAAAAGAAATGTTTTGGTTGTTTAAGGAAAACACTTGTGTAGTCATGGTAACCACCTGGGTGACTCATTAAGCACCACTCCTCATCTGAAACACAGAAAGGGAGACACAGTGTGATCTGATCATCACTCATACGACACACCCTATACCTGTACAGCTATTCATGCTGACATCAGCATTGAATTGAGACAATTACTCAGCTGGTGTCATTATTAGTTGGGTTGGATTTTGGATGGAGTGAGAAACATGGGAAACTTTGGGTTTCATGTACTGACTTAAGCACTGACACAAACTGTTTAATACTCTCTTTGTTTAAAGGGAAACTTTGCCACCTTTTATGTGGAAGTCCATTCAGTGTTGCCGGTAAATGTATTCAATTGAATCAATAAACTCATCGCTGTGTCCGATATTGACCAAAGCTGAGTTTGCAGCTGAGTGTAGTGCCGTCTTTTGCTGTGGCAGTGACGTAATTGAAAGCAAGAAAGAACTACAGATTGCCATTTCAGCGGAAGAAATGCATCGATGAGAGTCTGATGTTAGGCTGCATTGTGAGAGGGTATGGTTATTGGAGGCCCTCCGGGCGTGAGAAGCTTGTGTGTAATGCATCCTGGTACATGTAGGCACTACTGACTCTGCTCCACGGGCAGGAGTACTCAGCTTTGTGTGTAATGCATCCTGCATTTCTTGGTCAATATAACACAAACTGAGTAATTGATTGCCTCAATTGACTACATTTAACATGAACTACCAAACTACATGATAACACAAAAGAAAATTGATCTATTCCATCTATTTAAATTTTTTATTTTATTTAAATCTGGTAGCTGCAAATTGCTTTTTCAATACAAAAGTTGGGTAGGGTGTTGCTTTAGTAAGTGAGATATATGTTTATGTAACAGTGGCCAAAATGCACAAATATGAATATGTATCGGGGGACGTAAATGCTTTTAATGGGTCTGTTTTGCAAAAAGGACAAAGGCAAGGCTATCCTTCCAGTGAAGACAGTGTAACTGATCTCTCTCCATTGTATCTCTGTCTGCAGTAGTCACAGAAAACTGTGAGCTCTCCTAACATGATGCCTACAGCTAAAGGCATGTCCCAAAAGATACCCAATCACGTCCTGAGAGTGGGTCAAACTACCCGTCTGGACTCGGGATCGCAGGAGAGAGTCAATCAACATCCCAGTCACACGCAGCCCAGAAGAAACCACGATGACCCTGATCTTGATATTTCCCTGGATAATCTCAACCAGCTCATCCTGGAACTGGATCCGACATTTGAACCCATTAAGGTCAACAAAAGTCCTTCATGCATCAGCCCTCCTACAGGTACAGTGCAACTGTAAAGCCACTCTTCCCTTTGTTTCACCTTTACTGCCTTTTAACAACTCTTACTTACACACATCAATGAGGTCAACAAAGTGAAACAAATAATATCCTCCAACCTAGCCAGGTGTGAAAAAGAGAACAATAAACCACCCTTAATGTTATGCACCACCTGCCATGAAAAATTGCTTGTATGTGAAAACATACATGGCAATAAATGGTTCTGAACAAATAGTACTCACAGCCTGGGTCTTTGGAAATGTATCCTTCCTTTTTAAAATGGTTTTAATTGTTTTAATCATGGGGTAATTGAAACAATTCAGCTGTTCTGGGAACACTGCCCAGGCTAGAGCCACACCCTGCACATGTTGGGCTGCAGACACAGAGAAGCTGTAGACTGAGGGTGGTACGGCGGTGTCTTCAGTCAGACCTGCTCCGATCAGAAAGTGTGCACAAGAGTCAACAAAGCGTATAAATGGATTTCCTGTTGCTCATCTTGTCTTGAAAGATGTTCGGTCACATGTTTATGAGACAGAGTGCTTAAAGTAAAGGAAATCAAGCAACAGTGATGAGAAATCAGATGAAGAAAGGTTCCTTTCATCAGTTAAAACCGTTAGAGATCAAAGCACCCCAGCACATGCCTGTATCTCAGACACATTTAGCTATTTCTGGTTCAACATTAGTCATTATTATGTAACTTTGGTTGCAAATGCCACCAGTCACACATTGCCACAGGCTTCAGTGTTTTCCTGAGGGCATGAACTCATTCAGTCCCATGAACTCACTCAGTGCTCATCAACACATTGAGGCAGACAGATCCTGAAGAACAAGTTGGGACTCCTCTAGATGATTTGGTATTATTGCAACAGCAGCAATGCACAATTCAAAGCACATATTTTAGAAGGAATGACCTGGGCTGTGCATGCAAGTACCTGCAAGAGAAATTTGGAAGTCTTTATTAGGAGATTTTGTTAAATATGTGTTTACACACAGAGGCCAAGCCCTTTTGCTCACAGAAAACATGTAACACGCAGGGTTTTTTCCACAATTTTCGTTTCGAGAGTTTTAGCTAACACTCCCCTCTCCATTCTCAGATGACTCAGATGACGATGTCTCCCACTGCGTGTTGGTCTCTAGAGGATGTTCTCCCTGCTCCCTGCCCACTGTGATCCCATCTCCGTCAGCCAGTATACCCATCCCTACATACAGCAGAGTCAGCTGCAGTCCCCATGGTACACTGGTGTTCTCCAGCTCCCCAACATCCTCCCTGCCTCCGCTGCCATGTGGCAGTGCAGCGCGACGAAATCCCTCACCGAAACATGACGCAACCTTTTCCCAAGGATCCCTGCGCCTGTCACACTCCAACAGAAACAGTGCCGTCTCGCTACTCTCCATGTCAACTTGCTCCGACACTAGCTACATCCTTGGCAGGTAAAACTGATACTCAAAGCCAGTCTAGAATATTAATGATTAACGCTCAGTGACTTGTAAATATGCAGCAAAACCTTAACTGTACTGTATTAAGAAGCTGACCAAACAGGATCCATTTATTCCCATAAACAATATTGTGCCATCAATAACAGACGGGGGAAAATAAATCTCCTTTTCTGTGAAGTTAAAGTTTACTAATACAGCTTATTGATCTGAACATTTGTAATACATCCTCTTCCTCCCTGCGCAGCAACCTGTCACTGGCCAGTGAAGACAATGACTCTCAAGAGTTCATCTTCACTCACACGTCCGGCTCCTTTAGCGATGGGTCCAGAACTACAGCATTTGAGAACAGGCACAGCCCAGAGAAGCCTCCGCTGTTCAAGCGAGGACACCTGCAGGAGCTTCAAGGCAAACAGGCCCACGGATGTCCTGCTTCACTCTCTGGGTCTTTGAGTGATATTCCTATACTGCTCATCAATGGTGAGCCACAGCCAGACCTACACATCCAGTCTTCTGGACAAGAAGTTGATTTAATGCAGACCATCCTTAATGTGCCCAACTCAAATCCATTTCCTCCTCACAGTGAGTCGCACCCTTTACAATAGTCCATTTTACTGGCAGCTACCGTATTTAAAACAGTATTTTACCTCATTATCGTATTTGTATGGTTTTTAAGGTTTTCAAGCCCATTTTAATGGCAGCCAGCCCTCAATGAAGTTTGTCATGGACACTTCAAAGTTTTGGTTTCGTCCACATGTCAACAGAGCAGAAGGTGAGAATTTCAAAACATTACTCCAGAAATAACAATAGCTTTACTTCAGCTCTGAAGTTATCTTGCAGAACATACACCATATTTCCATCAGGGATGTAAGATTCCTCTGCAGTACAGTTACAAACATTTCCAACCGTTTTTAAGGCCTTTTCTGTGACGTTTCATTCATTCCAGCTGAAGCTCTGGTAAAGGACAAGGAAGCAGGAGCATTTGTTGTGAGAGACAGCACCTCCCACAGAGGCAGTTTTGGCTTGGCTATGAAGGTGGACCAAATGGCCGCCAACGCCACTGCTACCACCTGCCCAGGTAAACCTTTACTGACAGTGCAGTGGCTTTCCCTTATGACTAATTTTAATCACATGCTATTATAGAAGGCATAGAAGTGTTTGGTCAGACACAGCAATAAGAAGGCCATGAATGCCACAACTACTACAAGCACAGACAACAACGTCATGAACATAGTGTACCATAGTGCAGCTGTCGTCCTTTGTTTATAACTCTAATGTCTGGAAGGCACAAGGAATCACTTACCCAACTGTGCTGATGTGAATGGGCATGTCTGATGACCTCCAGCTATCTGTGGCGAGGCAGGAGACAGTGCTGTTACGTTTTCCACCCACAGTATATGCTGTCTAAACACAAAAGAAAACCCGCTGTTTATGGCACTCTAAGCAATCAAAGAGGAAACTAGAAGTTTCTGCTTTGTGGTTGTATGCCTCCGCAAACCAGTCATGTTGCAGTTTCTGTCCATGCATGACCAAAATGGCATCGCTTCATCATTTTATCTTATTAGACATTTGTGTGGAATTGGCATATCAAATCTTGAGTTATGGCCAAACACATTTTTTTGTGTGGCCACAAAAAAAAATCCTAATTAGTTCATACTTGAGTCCAAGTGGACAGTTTTGAATTTTTAAGAAATTCCCTCCAGTCATTCCTGAGATGACTGGGATAATGAACCAGACAGATGTGGAGGCGGCAACTATAGCGGGGTCAGCTCAATGACATAATGAGTAAGAGGCCGCGATAGCTGCAATGACGGACCGATGAACATTGAGATCAGAAACAAGTGCAAACTTGGAAGTGTGTTTTTAGTGATCTTGGTATTGTTGAAGAGTATTTCCATTTTGTGATTCAATGCCCTATGTAAAGCAACAGACAGGAGTCATCGGTTTGAAAAAATAGCTGATGCTAATTTTATTTGTCTAAAGCTTAAATGTTCAATGGGATTTCTATGAGTAGGCTGTGTGATAATCTTGGTGTTTGTTGTTGTATAGAGCAGTGATTCTCAACCCTGTGGGTTTTTCCAGCACAAATAATTTTTGGTTGACATTTCTTTTTATTCACAATGCTGTGCCATTAGTGTCTGGTTTAATATAGAATATATACAATTAAGTATATGAACTTACACTGGTATTTTATTGAATATATATGAAATAACTATTTTTAAAAGATTTTTGAATTTATGCTAATTTTACTTCTTTTTTTATTTTTTTAATCTCACTTACCCCCAGGTGTGCCTTCACATACCCCAAAAGGGTACACGTACCCCCATTTGAGAACCACTGGTCTAGAGTACACTATAAATCAAAAAGTAAATACAATTAAATACGCTATATGCTATGAAATAATTGCCAGTGCCATCACTTTTATGTATCAATATCATATAATGAACATTAACTCTGCTGACATATGATTCTTTTTTGTCTTTTTTGTCCTTTCATCTAAACAGGAGAGGGCAGTTCAGATCTCGTCAGACACTTCCTTATTGAATCTTCAGCTAAGGGCGTACGTATCAAAGGCTCTTCTCAGGAACCCTACTTTGGTAAGTAAAGGTCAACAACAATACCATTTCATTGTAAATTATCTAGAAGTGATCAATTTCATATACAACTCACTCAAAATGTACTCGCCTACTCAACATGAGTAACACACCCTGGCTGGTCTGGCTGATGATGATATCTGCCACACCAGCACTGAGTCAGCCATGTCGGGTCTTTTGAGATGTGGCTTTTTATTTATTCAGTATGAGTTCACAGGGTGTGTTCTCACACCCACAGAGCTATTATCAAGATTTAGAATGGCTCTCTTTCTTACCACATAATCATACCTTTACTACTGTGACATTTATCTGTACTGGCTTTGTAAAACCAACACACTGCAATCTGAACCAGATTTTGATTTTAATTCCACCTTAAAAGTGTATATCATGACAAAAAAAAGAATCAAGATTCTGGATTAAAACTAGATCTATGTAAATCAAGAAAATAACCTACAGGAAAAAAACTATACAGCACTAATAATTATACAATATTTCCCTCCTCAATTACACTTTAAAATAATGGCAGTGAAATATTACAATTTGTGTCTTACCTTTTGTGATCCAAAATAAGACAATGCATTTCTCCACATAACATTACTTAACCAAAGTTATGCATTTGTGTTATCTTTGCAGGTAGTCTGTCTGCCCTGGTCTACCAGCACACTATTTCAGCCTATGCTTTACCCTGCAAATTACTGCTCCACTCAACAGGTAGGTTAGGCCCGTATTCCAAGACACAGGAGGTGTTTCTGTGTGTGTGTGTGTGTGTGTGTGTGTGTGTGTGTACATGTAGATAAATGATAACCCATATCTCACTTTTTACCTACACAGATCTGGGTGCAGCGGAAGAGAGTGCAAATCACAAACCAGCATCAGAGGACAAGAGTAAAACTGGTGGGGCAGCAAATCAATAAATAATAAGGAATACAAACCTGACTTGTTCACATTAGCATGTAACTAATTTGACTAGCACTTATCTTCAAGTATTGCTCACAAAATGCCACTTAACTTGGCGCAAACAAAAATATGAAAAGAAAAAAGAAAAAACTATTTACTCTCTGTAGTCCCAAACAGGATTGTTTTGAAGCCATGTAGGGGGATGCTAACAGTAACGTTAGCTTGTGCCAAACAGCTTGCTATTTGGGGTTAAGTTAGCTAACAGCTAACATTAGTTTGTCTTTAGAACTCCTATGAAACCTTTTTATAAAGTCCTCAATAAGAAATAGCTACATTATAGTAAAACACGTTAAGTTACATTGTCTTGAAGCTAATACAATGAGAAAACAGATAAAGGACAGGTACCTGTAGGTTTCACTCCAACCACTGTTTTTCAGCCACGTTGCTAGCTTTCCAGGCGTGCCAGTCAACAACAACAACCTCAGAGGGTTAGCTGACTAAACCCTCAGAGGGTTGGCTAACATGTTTACAACCCCTATCACAGCCATTGTAACACTGACTTGGCATAGCATGAAAAAGCACACACAGGTGTTACTAAACCTTAATTAACGAAGGCTGCGTTTTATTAAGGTGGGCCACTACTAAGGTATTGTTGTTACCTGATAGCTAATTAGTGGTATTGATTACAGCTGTGCAGCCTTATGACAGGTCATGATGAGTTCAGCCATTGGCTGTGAATAAGATGAGATGTTGGAACTGACAAAAGGCAGCTTGTATCAAAGGTTACTGTGTCTGCTGTAAGCAACACAAATATGCTGTGTACGTAAATGTGGGCCAAATCATATTTCAAATGCGCTATTTATGTCTGATTTAGAAAAATGCTACCAACAACCCAGGAGGGAGTTTCACTGCCCTACATATTTAATAACATGTTTATGTGCATTCAACATCTATTCCTAATCTAACCTCCTAAATGTTTGCCTTTTCCATAGCTTGCAATTTTGTCTACCTGAATGCTGTCCCCATTGAGATGCTGACGGGCCCTTGTGCAGTGCAGAAAGCTGTGCGCTCTACACTTGAGAAGGCCCCAGGTTCCTTAACACCTACCATAGTCAACCTGAAGGTGTCTTTGAAGGGTGTCACGCTGACAGATATCAAGAGGAAGTAAGAACACACACATCCTGCCATACTGCTGCTGAGATTCTTCACAACAAAATGATGGTGGTTTATGTGCAACATTTTGGTACAACTGATTATTTCTAACAGCAATAATAATTTATTCACAGACTCTTCTTCAGACGCCATTATCCTGCTCACCTGCTTAGCTACAGTGGTGAAGATCCAGACAATCGACTGTGAGTAAACAGCAACAAATTATGAAATCAATTAATTTTTTTGAAAATACAGACTTGTCACATTCATTATAGTTGCATTGTCATTCATGTCAGTAAAAGAGCAGATTAGTACTCCTTGGCTATTTGTCTATTTGGTGTTGGGCTTTAACTGGCAGAGCTAAATGAAGGGAAGAAGTCATTCATGTTATTAATTACACCTGTGCTTCTCCTTGTTATGACTTAATAACATCAGGAAAATATCAACAGGAAAAACAATGCATTTCTGAAACAAAACATTTTTATCAACATCTTTTAATCTTAAACTTTCTTTTGGTCTCTTACAGGTGGTTGAAAGGTTCCAGTTTTGGTGCAAGGTAATTTAGAACTTCAATTGTTTACAAAGTCAGAATGATGTTTTGTATTTAACTTTAAATTATGCATATTGCTCATACGACGATCCATAGTAAAGCCTCCCAGGTTTCAGGCTCACCTGCAGTACATAACGTCTATACTTACGTGTAGTTTTTTGCTTTAACTTGAAGTGGGAAGTAGATGTTGATTCCACAATGTAATGGCTATAGAAGGATGAATACCTTGGTGTTTTGATTGGTTCCCTATAAGTCTTGCTGTCACTTTGCAATTCTGTCGGCCAACGGGAACAATCTCCCAAGAAAATGAAGGCTCCATTTACAGCATAAAGGAAGTGCGTCCACCATTGTTTAATCAAAACAGGAAAGGGACAGAGATTTTTTAGATCGATCGGTAGCCGTCTCCAGTTGCCAAAGAGTATCAATGTAAGTTCTTGGCAATTTGTTACAATCTCCTGTTGAGAAAATTACGGAACAAAAGTAATTGTGGAAAACAAAATGCAGTGTGTCCTGTGCAGGGGGGAGTTAAAATGGTTTTCCAGTAAAAAAAATATATATATATTCTTGAACTTCAATTTTGGACAAATTTTATCTAATGGATCGTTTTTTTGTCCCAACAGGATGTTTGGCTTTGTGGCAAAAGGTGTGGAGCCTGGCATGGGGAATGTATGCCACGTCTTTGCAGAATATGACTCCCTGCAGTCTTGCAAAAAAGCCATTGAGGTTATTCAGGCTTCCATAAGCAAGCATTAGACACACAAGCACTGAGACAACATGATCTGTCACACTGTCTACTTTTCTCAAGCAACCTGTCCAATATCGTGGTCATCGTAAGAGTTGATTTCGAAGCACTTTGGACAATCCCGACTTGTACCGTGGTCCCATGATTAAAGTCATACATACAGACGTATTTAACTGTGGCGTATATGAAGATGTACAAGACCGAACAGCTGTCAAGCCAGAACATAACAGACAAGGAACCAGCAACATATGATTGTAATTAAATGGCAGTGCTACTCTTAAAATAATGTCCAACCAGTTTGTAAATATGTTCAAACAAATTCAACAATATTTTTGTAATTCTTGATAAATATGAAGCTCCCAAAAATAATGTCTGTATAAAATGTTGTTGAAAATATTGTAGAAAATGCTAGAAACCAACACCTACATAGAGGTTAGGAGTGTAAATGATTTGTATCTAAGGTTGAAGACGCACTACGCGATTAATTATATAGTGATTATAGTGATTTAATGTAGTGATGAGGGATTTTGAAGGTTTGGTTAATTGACTAGATTGTCACGTCCTTTTCATTTCAAATCAGGAACATTACATATACCCTGGTTGTATTGTTCAAATGTATTTATTATACGGCACTGTAAACAATTTCTTCAGTTTTTTTTGTATTATTGTTCAGAGAAATAAACATGTTGAACTTGGGTGTGTGCATGCTTACAAATGTCTACATTGGAGAAAGAGAAAAGAAATATGTTAAAGTGTAAAAGCTTTATCTTTTCCTTTACGTCATTTTCAAAGCCTGTTAGGAAACAAAAAGGAAGACGTTGCGGTTCACCAGGATGTCATTAAATGAAAAAAAGACAAATAATTGACAGAAAACACAACAGTCAAATTTATTTTTATTTGAAATGATAAATTGTTAGATAACAGCATAATTCTTAATTCTGAAATTACAGAGCTCCCAAAATGATGTGTGCTTCATGAAGCAAAGCAAAGTCGAGCACAGAACTGCATAGATAATACCTTTAAATATAATATATTCTGAGGCACCGCAATGCAATGCACTATGGTCCTTTTTCTTGTTTTTTATATGTTTGGTGCCAACTCAAAATGTTGCATAAAAACTCTTAATCTAAGGTGTAACAGATAGCATGTGCTACACAACCCGAGTTGAGCATTGACTGCAGAGTTATCTATTTACAAATACTGCCCTCCTCTGGTTGAGGTAGGGAATCTAAAATCTCTGAGACACATGGTGAGCATTAAGTGCCTCACTGCTTTTAAGATCACAGTGAGTTTTTTTTTTTTTTGCGACAATGCATCGTAAAATAAAGCTAAAGCTAAAGAATTAACTTCATAGCAAAATACCCTCAATACACACACAATCAGAGTATCTCAGTGCTGATGTTCTTCTAAGTGCATGTATCTGCAGTGCAAGCCTTTAGGGACTGTAGGGAAATTATTAGGGTGGGAAAGTGGGGGACATTATGTTACACTTTTTTAAAAGCATGACCCTCTTCAGCATTGCAACACCCTGCCAACAAAATGTTGAAGTAATATAGCTCTATTGAATTATTCCAATTGAATTTGCCATTAACAACTAAAAGCACACAAAGAATATAAGACTGTGTTCTTCAGACATATGGCTAATAACAGAAAGTAAAAGGTGTAAAACCTTAAACATAAAATAAATACCTTTTACTTCATGTTTACTGCAGTTCTGCTTTCTGTTGAGAGGCAGTACATGGTAAAAAGTCGTGCTATTGGATTATAATAGCAGAAATGAGGTGGTCAATCACTAGAAAAACACCATCATCTCATGTCTTTCTGCACCTCACTCCGCTTGATCATTTTTGTACAGTCTCTCAAAGAAAACAAATGCAAAAATCCACCTTTAGATAGTTCACAGTAGTTTATATTTATTTGTGGCTTCACACCTCAAATTATCTCCATCTATCTGTGAAGGCAGCCTCCTGGGCCATGTGTTTTATTTATTAATTAGTTAAACAGAGTCATACAATATATTCTCTTTTGTCCAGTGATCTAATGAAACAATGACAGTATTGAGAGACCTTTCTTCATCCAAAGTGATGATGAAGAAATATGTTTACATAAGGTAATGGATGTCTGTAAGGTAATGGATGTCGATCTGATATATTTAATGATATTATTATTAAATATATCATATTTAATGATATCTGACTATAAATATGGCCCAAAGCCTGATTGGTAATGCTTATCGTCCAAATTTAATGAGAGACATTTCAGATTCAGTCCTTAGCAAAGTTCAAAGAACAATGTGATTTGATAATATTAAGTATGGTGGCAATGAATGGTCATATCCCAGATGTCAATGACACAGCTGTTATTTCTGTAACTTCAATATCACCATGGTTTGCACAAACGACTGCAATGCAGTGTTGAGTCTGGCGAACCAGTTAGAGTCACTGTGTGATGGTTGGGATGCTGCGAGATCTCTTCATGATCAGACGCACCTCCACGTCGGGGAGGCTGTCCTGTTTAGTCTGGGCACACCCCTCGTCCGCTGCAGCCATGTGCAGGTCGAAGCGCAGCGACACCGACTTCTTGCGCAGCTTGGGATTCCCTCTGAAGAAGGAGCCCTCCCATTGCTTTATCACTTTGTCAATCTTCTCAGTCCTAGAAGGACATAGGTTAGAAGCCGTGGCAATCAGAGGTGATGTTAATGTTCTTTTCAGTTTACGTATCAAATATTATTCTGGAACATTTTTAGTATGGGATAAGCGTAAATAATTTGTCTTTCATTTGAATGTGGATGTCAACCTCCTGCAGTCAATTTTGTTTTCTGTAAAGTATTTCTGTGTGTCATGCAATCCCATGTGAGATGGGCCACTTCAATGGTACTGTGTTACAAGGCTATTTTAAAATCCTTTCATTCATTCATTTATGCTCAATGCACCTGGTGGTGCAGTAACACCAGGGGGCAGTAAGAGAACACTTTAATTGTCTTAGATGCAACCTGGTATGTAAGCTATATAACAGAACGTGCACCCCCTTTGTTACAACATGCAACCAGTCTGGCACTGATTCCCAGAATCTGGGATCATTGTAAACCAAAAAAAATGTAAAATGTCTGACTAATAAATAGAAGAGGCAAGCCCTGTATGCAAGTTTGTCACTGCATGAACAGGGTAACCAATCAGACGAATAGAAAATATATTGTCTGTGCAAAGGGAAAGTTTTATAATAGGTACCATAGATGTGTTGTAAAGGTGTTCAACAAATATACCAAAACACAACATTAACTAAGACTTGAACTTGGGTAATGCAAGTAGGAGACTTTGGTTAGCTTGGGCCTTATAGGACTAATTTAGTCCACCTGAGGACAGTGCAATAAGCTGTAAGCGCAACATTAACGCATTATCCCCATAAGTTGATTGGTAAACAGTGTTGTACAAACAGTGTTGGTAAACAGCTACATATTTGCACATTCAGCAGACACAGAGCAACACTTGTATTCTTTTGACTTTTCTGTCCAACAGATGAATGGAAGTCCAATATTCACTCTCGTTTTAGCCTGAGGAAAATATCTGTATATAAATTGCTGCTAAATGTTCCCCCATGTTCACCCGCTAGCTAACTCGCTAACTGCGTCTGTCAGCTGTTTGCTGCTTAGCAGGGAGCCGACAGTGGAGAGTTTGCTGAGAATACCTGCATGCTGCGACTGGAAACAAGGTTGATGAGGGCAGTGGGAGTGAGCCAAAACAATATATTTGTAAAATCTAAACAGTGCTGTGTATAGCGGAGGTGAAAAGCAGAGTCAAGTAATTATTTTATGTGGGTTTTGCAACACGAGAGACCTCTTTCAAATTACAGTCATACACATTTATTCTCTTTCTCATGTGAAACAATGATTTGTGCAGTTCTAAGAATTAATAGTCTATACCAGTGGTTCTCAAATGGGGGTACATGTAATCCTGGGAGTATGTGAGATTAAAAAAGATATATATTTAAAAGTAACATCTATTCAAAAATCCTTTAGAAATTGTTATTTAATAAATATTCGATCAAATATAAATGTAAGTTCATAAACAGAATTTGATATATTCTATAATAAATCAGACACGGATGGCACAGCGCTGTGTATTATATCTTTTTTTCAACCAAGCTGGTTAGGAGGTACTTGGCTGAACTAATATTTTACATGGGGGTACATCACAGAAAAGAATTCTGTTTTGGGGTGAAAATATGAATTGGGGTGGAGGGTTGCGGGGGGGACGCGAAACACACAATATGTATACACCAAACGAGAACTCTCATTGGTGGTCTGAACATCGGGTACAATTAACCACATCTGCTGTCATCTATAACCTGTTGATGGCTTTTGCAGTATGTCGGTTAAGAGACATCAGTGAGTAGCAAAAGATTATCTAGTGTCACTAATCTCCCGATGTCACCACAGCTTTTGAATATGACTGTTATGTAAACAGCATTGACGACATGCACATTAGGAATGTTTCAACTGTTCTGGCTTGTGAGGTAGTTTTAATGGTTTTGGGAACATTCAGTTGGCTATCACTGGTTCCATCAATACTTATAGATAATATGCTTTGATGCTGGAGCAACTAGTAGGAGACCAACTTAATTAATTTGAAGGCGTCAAGAACTGATGGGAGTACTTTCAACAAGGTAATGCTTCCTGTCTGACGAAAGGATAAGCAGTCAAGGAACATTCAGGTAAAATTAATTAAATGTCCCTTGCTATCAGTAACCAATCAATCATGTGACAGAGGGACTTACACTGTGATCTGCTGTTCACAGACAAAGTAAATATTCTGGCAGGAGTGAATATACATGTGTGTAACTCTCTTATGATATAATTAATGACTGTGCGTGCTGCTTTTTGGATGTTTGCATGTGGCTGGTAACACCTAAAGCATGACCAAAGAGTTCCGCCCATGTCTCGTCCAACAATAAGAGGTGCTACGCCCTGTAAATTCCACACCAGGCTAGTATCTCCACATCAAACACGAGCCACTGAAGGAGGAGCATTCCCATGCGGTGCTATGATAAATGGGAACCTTTGGTGCCAACTCAACGTTTTATGCCTTGTAACTTGTTGAACGTGTCAAGGTAATTCCTTTGAGAGCTTGTACATCTAGTCTGCAGAACCAGACGTTGCCGGGGTGGGGAAGACACGGATGATTGTGTAATCATAAAGTAATGAGTCATTAAAAGCTCCCTGAGTCAAAGTCAAAGAAGTGTGAAGGCGTCAGGAGATTAAGCAAACAAGAAACTATGTTGTTCGTATTAAAAAAATGCATTTATCTAGACCATGTAGCACAGCGCTCTCTGAAGTAATGGTGCTTGTGCTTGCTACTCCAAAATGCCTACATGTTGGACTGAACCAAAGGTGCTGACTACAGGTCAATGGGGGAAAAAAGATCAATACTTACTCAATGGTGCCGTGACCCTCAGCACTCTCCCGCACCACATTGCCCTGAAGAATCTCCTGAGTCTTCACAGTGGAGATTGGCAAGTCTTTATCTTTTTCTGGCTCTGTGAGAAGACATCGATGCCAAATCATATCAAGATGTGACTGTAGGAAGAGTATGTGTGTGTATCTGTGTGGGTGTGTTACCTGTGAGTATCACAAGGCTTTGCTGTCTATGCAGTATGCTTTTCTTTAGCCCGCTGTCTGCTGGGAGGAGTGACGGTATTTCAGGCAGGGGCTCAGACTTGGGTTCGTCCGGAGTAACTGCAGGGTCACTGAAGCCGTTCTCGTGCCCGTTTTCTTTCGGCTCCTCCATGGAGGACCTCCAAGGCCGCAGACCCATTGGCTGCCCATTACGGCCCATGTACCTGCAGGCAGAAGGGCAGACCAGATTAATGACAAGCAAAAGGAACGTGGATTGTGTGTTTACATGTGTGTTGGACATAACATGCAAACAGGAAACAGAGAAAGAGCTCCTCAAAAGCCCTTCTTTAATTTCTTCCTTTTGGAGCCTGTTGCTGGATCGGACAGTCTACCAACACCATCCTAACATTGGTGGTCTGTCAGTGGATTTTCAGCCACCATTGCTGTCTCAACTGTTGGCCTCTGACAATAGTTCTGTACTATTCTTCTGACTATTTCAGAAGTACCATCACAAAGAACTACAACCTTGATCTTGAAGGCAAGGCAAGGCAAGGCAAGGCAAGGCAAGTTTATTTGTATAGCACATTTCAACACAAGGTGATTCAAAGTGCTTCACATAAAACCATTAAAAGCATAAAAACACAATGCAAAATAAAATATTTAAAAACAATTAAAAGCATAAAAACACAATCAAAAATAAAAGATTTAAAAACAATTAAGAACAGTCATTAAAACAATAAAAAACAGTTAAAAGGCAGAAAGCAGTACAGTTTATTTTATTTATTTACACGTATCCTTGGAGGCCAGGAGAAAGGCTGCAATACCCAATACAGTGACCTCGAACGAGAAGCTTCTACTGTATCAGAGGGATACAGCGCTCGATCGCTGAGGTTTATAACACCAGTTCACAAATATTGTTTTATTTCTCCTTGCTTCGTAGTACCATAGACTATGATTTTCCCTTTTATTCCCCTTTAATCCCCACAGATATGTAGTGGAACACTTTCTCCCGAGGAATTCTCAGTCCACTTTTGTGTTCTGATACACACGCTTTCAGATTTCGTTAATTCACCAAGACTTACAAAAACCACCCACACATTCCATGAAAAACAACAAATCTATCCCTGTGTCCTTAACCTTGCACCTCTTGGCATCGCTCCCTCAGCTGAAGTACTCAACCGAAACAAACAAGCCTCAGTTGCCTTTGGGTGGCTACGCTGGAGGGTGTTCATGGCCTGTAATCTCCATCTTCCATGCTTTCTGCATGTATCACCTCAATCCTTTACAGCTGTGAAGCCTGGACCACTTACATAAAGACGCTGGAGTGAGTGACTCGTATTTAACGTTGTGCTAAAACCAAAATACATACATACAAAATTATTAAGGGGTTGTCAGGGATGCTCCAGGTCAGACAGTCACACAAAATTCTGCACGATTATGGCAACTAAGAAACAGGAGCCCAGAAAGGGGCTAAAGGTGAAGGGATGTAAAACTCCTACCAAAACCCTGGATAATGCCTGGTGAAAGGTCTGACACGTCTACCCAAGCTCACCAGCCATCTACATTTATGTATTGCAGTGTGCTGGTATTACATTGAAGTCGTCTCCTTCGCTAACCTCCTTGATATAAGTGAATGAGTGGAGGTGAAAAACTCAATTCATGATCTTCTTGAAATACCTTATTTGAAATACAATACACCTCCTCGGTTCCTCCTTCTTTCCTTCTCGCATAAGTGCTCTGTTTGCACTGTCTGAGCAAAACTCTGAATGGTTAAAAGATGATATAAAAGTATTGTGCACTGATCTTTCAATATCCTCTTTTGTGCCTTTCACTTGGCTAATTTGCAGACATACCCAACTCACAAACCTTTGAGCTTTTATGTGTCCAGATGCTTCAGTGAGAAAGAGTTGTTTTCACTGTATGAGGATGATCTCATATCTTTTTTATGTCACACAGCCTTTTGTGCCTCCACTTTCTACCCACTCAGTCGCCACCCTTCTCAAATATGAACAAACAATGCAAATTTCAGATGCCACGTCCTGTCTCTCCTTGGATCAATGACATCAGTCGGCCATATCCTGAATGAAAAGCATCCAAAGAAATTTGGAAGCTCTCCAATGTGTCTGTAACCTCTATACGTCATAGACTATATGAACATAACTATATGAAATGATCATCACATGGTTGATGCAGCCAACGTGTTAAATTGCAAAAGAGCTGGATGCAAGATGTCTACGATGATTAAAGGCCAGGCCAAAATAATGGAATATTCCCTAATAAAACAGCTTGGCGATGGCAGGGATTACGCTATGAGACCATGCAAAGACATTTTGTCTGATTCAAGCTGCATTTCTAGGCTATTCATTACTGGCAGCTACAGCTTCTCAATCTGCAATTATTATTGAGGATTTTCAGTTTCCATGCAGATAGATTTTACATAATCCCCAATAGAATAGTAAACTTAGGCCAGACTGAAGATCCCAAAGAATTAAATTATCTTTTTGACAGCTATGTAAGAAATGAATAAGTAATTATTTTGTTTACTTTTTTCTGAAGTGGAGACATTATGTATTACACATGTCAGTGTGTATGTAGTCTAACATTTAGATTCAGACTTCGCTATATAATAATGTGTATTTATATAATAGCTTATTTATTTTAATTTGCAGCCCTCTTCCTTTTTTAAGGTTTTGAAGATAAAGTTGCTCCATTGTTCTGGGAAAACCATTTTCACTGCAACCACAAAAAGTAAACTGAATAATTCCTTCCTGCTTTCTTTAACATTTACATTTCTTTCTCGCCGTCTTGCCCTCACCTGCCCTCTTCACGCTCCAGCAGACGTCGGTAAGTGCCGATCTCTCGCTCCAGCCTCATTTTGGTGTTGAGGAGCTGGCCGTGGCGCTGGCGCTGTGTCGCCAGCCCGCTCCTCACCTGCTCCAGCTCGCTCTCCAGCCCAACGATCACCTGGGAAAGGTCCTGCAGCTGGCTGGAGTACAGCTGCTGAGTGTTCTGCAGGGAGCTCTCCAGGCCTTTCTCCTGAAAAACTTAGGATCATGACTATGCAGTGCGCGTGGAAACTAATTATATTAGAACTTTACATAGTCATATGTAAGAGTATCATCTCTCACTTGCTTCCCACCACAAACAGTGTCAGTTGTGCTGGTTAGCTTGGTCTGGCCAAGCCCTAAACCCAGCTGATTCATGCTACATTTGAATCTACTAATATAATCTGTTTTTCTAAACCATAGTGGGTTGGCCGGGGAGATACGTGATGAGTGATTTCTTACCAAGGCATGTAGGGTCTCAATCTCCACCTGCAGGGAGTGCCACTGCCTCCTGGCCTCAGCTAGCTCGGCCCGGGCCTCCCTCAGGGCAGCGCCGCCGAGGCTCACCTGCGTCCATGCTGCCTCTTCCTGGATGACACACAGACACACACACACACACACACACACACACACACACACACACACACACACACACACACACACACACACACACACACACACACACACACACACACACACACACACACACACCTTGTAGGTCACAGTTGTTTCCCAATGGCACTCAGTCAGACAGTCAGAGGAGAAGCAGTTACACGTGGTGCTATTGGTAGCTTGTGTTTCAGTTTCAACAGACAGCAAAGCAGACACCCAGACCAATGTGTACACACAGCTGTACAAGCTGTGTGTACACTGTACAGCTGTTAGGCAATTCACCCCCCCTTTCCCTCCATCCTCGCCCCGTTCAAATGCAGTGAAGCAGCGAAGCTGTCTCAGCACAGTTATGACAGTATGACAATATTTTGACAGTAATAACAAAATAAAAACGAATCAAGTTATGTAAGTTCTTTTTTTTATGTTTCTGTTCTAACGCGAGAAACATTTCTCTCTGGAACGTGACGTAGAAGTGTGAGGTAGCATCAAATGGAAATGTGAAGGAAAGTAAATTTTATTTAATTGTTACTTTACAGAACTGATCTCATGTGTTTTTTCATACATCATTGGTCTGATTTGGTCAACAATTGATGTCTGTACATCTGTACATATTGTTACTGATTTTAAGGTTATTATATCAGATATATTCTAACTGAGCAAAATATAAACTCTCTACTCTATGTAGATTTTGACCAACAGTGGCGCTATCGTGCACTGTTTTACGAGCCCCTGTTTTATGTAGATGAACTTTGCCAACTCATGAGGGAAACAATACAACTCTTCCCAGGAAGCACACATTTTGCTTGTTTAATATCATAGTATAACATTGTAGCTGATTGCATGTTAATATTCCCAGTTTAGCCCTGATCAAGATAATTGCAGACATCAAGCATGCTTTTTGACTGCAGCATTGTATAACTACTTAGTGGAAAAGATGTACACCATTTCATGAAACCTGCTCCAATAAGCTCTGTGGTTGCTTTGCAGCGATTGCCGAAGACACTTTATTGCCGCTGTCAGTCCAAAGTCATTGTCCTGTGACACAGGAACACTGGGATCATAAAAGGCACCTAGACTGCACATTTTCCCATAATAACAAAAAGGAGGACAGTTAGGCTAAAACAACAGTAGAAATACTGCTATTACTGGATAAAGGATCAAACATCATCCAGATATATGAGAATAATTATGTAGTAATTTGGCTCATTCAATTTGAATGGAGCTCAGGGATCATTCACTCAGAGAAATAACTGATCATATGTTGTAACACAATACTGAAAATGTGTGTAAGCGTAAACAGGTGAAGTGAGCAGCAGACAATCAGGCACAAACCTGCAAGGCATGAGTCCTAAACCTACAGCCTTTCACCACAGTCAACAACACTCTGCTCACCAGTTAACTCCAGCTAAACAAAAACATCACTCAGCCTTGCCCATGGGACAGCCTGGAGTTGCTCTTGAGGGTGTGTCTGACTGGCAGTGGGCCAGCACAACATGAGAGAGACATAGAAAAAAAACATAAGCGAAGATGCAGGAGTAGATGCGTACCTCTCTGAGAACTCCTCCGTGTGTTCTGGATGCAGCTGCTGCCGCCGCTCCAGAGCGGCTGGGCCTGACCAAGCCGGGGGGTGGATTTGACACGGCACCCAGGCTGAGGTGTCTCTCGCCCGGGCCGGGAAGTCTGCCATGGTCACACTGCGCTCTGATTCGGTCGAGGAGCTGGGTGAGCTCCATCCCTGTGCCATCCTCCTCCTCGCCTCTTGCTACTGCTGCTGCTGTGGCCGTCGCTAACAGAGCATCGCAGGAGTCGGCCCGCTGCAGCTGCAGAGCACGGGCTGCCTGCAAACAGCCAACCAGATGGAGCAAGAGGATGGGGAGAGAAGGAGAGAGAGGGAGAGTGTAAGACAGAGAAAGGGTGAGAAAGAGAGCGAAGGATGTAAAGAGTGAGAAGAGAAAAACAAGACAAATAGGCAGATGAAACTTGTTTGTGGATAAATAGGTGCAGAGGAGAAAAAGAGGGCAAGACTGATGATGTGTGTGTGTATGAGTGTGTGTGGGGCAGAGAGTCCACGCAATGCAGAGGTAAAAGACAAAAGAAAAATCTGTTATTGAGCCCTACGTGTGTGCATATGTGTGTAAGTGAGCATGTGTGTGCGTCTGTATGCAGGAAAAGACACTTGAAGTGAGGGAGGGAAGTATTAGTCAGCAGGAATTAGAAAATGAAGAGAAGGAGGCAGGAAATGGGAAAGAGAGGAAGGGTGGATGAGGTCATCGTAAAGGGACAAGGCAATGCTAGATGCTGTGAAACGTAGCTCTTACAAATTGAATGCAAACACACACACACACACACACACCACACACCACATCACAATAAGGGTAGGGTTGGAAGTAAAAGGTACAACAGGCTATTGATAATTCAAGTGTTATAATAACAGTAAGAAGTGATTTTTCAGTGTAATATTTAAATATAATATATAAAATATTGAATATATTCTCTCCTATAATATAACTAGTTCTCCTGGTCAGCATCAGCATCATCTTAGTACCAATACCAAGATGGCAAAACGGCTGGCATAACACTACATTTTCAAAAAGGCCTGTGCAAAGCCAGATTAAGAGTCAACAGCCACACACAGACACATTACACACACACACACACACACACACACACACACACACACACACTGCTACTAGCATGGAGTCTACACTGTCCAGAACTGCACTCCCTGAAGAAATGTCATTTAACCTTTGGAAAAACAAGTAAAGGCTTTTCAGAGAAAAGGCATATAAAGGTCCACCCGTTTGAAGGATATATCCGGGGGGTCAAACTGATTCAGCGGTGGAAACAGGTTGAAAGATAAAGATAAAAGCTGAAGCCTACAGATCACAGTGTATAAGTGAACTGTGACATCACCTGGCAATTCAGACAGAAGACAATGCAATTAAGGAGCAGCACTGTTCCTGTAAAGCAGGGTAGGTTTGTATTCGCTGTTGATGATTAAATACCAAAACCAGCATTTGTAATGATGCAGTAAACCTTCAGTAGCATAGCATAGCATTGCTAATGCTAGTTAATGATGTGCTAACATACTCTGTAAAAAAAACCCAAAACTACCGACAGACTGGATAAGTCAGCACAAAGGCTCCTGTACGCCTGTAAAATACCATGTCTGTAATAGTTCAAATAGTTTAAAGCTTAATTAATAATGTTGTGACATTCAAATACATTTTAAACATAAAACATTGAGTGCAATAGTACACCAGCCTTTTCTCTCCCAATTACAAAAAAGCATACAATATTCTGCTTTAATCTATTTTTGTTGGTGTTTAGCCTTTCATGGATTGTTAATGTTACCAATGATTAAAGAAAGTGCCACCTTTGTAAATAAAGACGTTTTATTTCTCTGTAGGTTCCTTTCCACAATTTTGTCAGGGACTTGTAATAATAACAAGCTGAGTTTTTCAGTAGCAAAAACAAGTTCTTTTAGTAGATGTATATTGACGGTGCAGAATTGACTTTTGGCTAAGTCCCGTCACTTGAAGGCAGATTGGCCAAATATAGTCAGCATCAGCCGGCTCCGATGGGTCCAACCTAACATCATTACAGTCGTATTTAACTGGCATTAGCACGTCTATGCAAGCTACTGAAAACTTGTCTATTGTCACATTAAAATAGAAAAGGTTGTAGTGTGAGGCCGTGCATACAGATAGGAAACCACCATGAGAAAGAAAGAAAGACAGGCACAGTGTAAAAGGCAGACATGAGGGTTTGAAAGAAAATGGGAAAAGTAAGTAAGAAAAATATGTCCTAATACGCATTTGCAGGCAGCACATATAGGGACCTCAAACTCCCGGTGCATCTCCTGCAGATCTGACATGGAGTGCCGAAGGTTGGCCTGCAGCGTTGTGCTGCTCTGATCTGCCTTCCTCTTTGACTCCCTCAGCAGAGCCACCTGTTGCTCCAGACGCCTGGTGGTGCTCTCCTCCATCTCACACCTATGTCAATCATTTAATCACAGCATACACATATAAACACAGGGAAGAAAGGGGAAAAAGGTCAGAGAAATGACATTCATTCAAATAGAGGCAACAGATCAAAGTCCAGTGGAAAGTATTGACATATTCCTCAAACTTGGCATATATGCAGTTTAACTTAATTTAAAAGGGATTGCTGATAATAGTAGAGTTGTTCCGGGGAGTACGCTTGGTCTCTGCTCCAATCCAATATCACGCTATCATATATTTTATGAGCTCATTTACACTACACAGAAACAACAACACGAGTTACTCCCTACCGAAGGATAAATTATAACACTATAACACTAGCTCCCAGCAGCTTATAACACATGATTAAAATGACTAATTCCAAGATCTTTTTAAAAACAATTTATAAACTTTTTACAAACTTACATCTACTCATTGGTGCAGGATTGGTACTTGGTATCGGAAAAGAAAAATATAATATTGTAACATGTCCAGATAATAGCTTTTGAGTATCCTCTAATCTAAGTGGTTGAAAATTGTGATTTTAGATGAAGTCCAAAGGATGAAAATGCGACCTTGACATCATTTAATTGTGTCATAAAAAGAGGCCCATCTCACAGTTACACTCAGCTGGTCAGGAGACACATCAGGTGAGCCATAAATAGAACAGGTGTATTTATTTCACACCGCACAGGTTGCCACTGTCCTTCAGGGGTTAATGGCTGACAGTGGAGGGATGGTGTGTGTGTGTGTGTGTGTGTGTGTGTGTTGAGGGTGGTGGTGGGGGCTTGGTGTCACACTGCATCAATACACAAGTGAAAGTGCCTACGCAGCAGAAAGCCTGGCCTGGATTTGTATGCAGGTTGGCTCACAGGAGCGGGAACTGGCCCGAGTTAGATAACAGACAACTGGAAAAGCATTGCAGCACGATGAACACCGGAAGTGTTGGTAGTTATTCTACATCTATGCTCCGTACATGCTTTTGTGGGCCAATAACCAATCACACATTTTCTTCTTGTATGTATTTACATGTACAATCAATATGTTTCTTTTCTGTGCCTGATTTTAGACAAACTGTGTGCATTAGTGAAACATGTTTTTGGGATGCGACCTCAGCGTTAAGGCTTTCAGAAAAACTACAGCCAAATACAACTGACCTGGCCTGGATGGTAGCAGCTCTGGACTTCATGCTGTCAGACTGTAATGCCAGCTGGGCATTCTCCATCAGTAGGTTACCAACCTGACAAAGGAAAAAAATATAATAACATGAGATTAGATCAAGGAAAGTACAAAACTGTATGCAATTCAACAGCGTTTTCAATGAAATGTAAGTGAAATTGGTCTCGGCTGAGACATTAGGGTGAAATTACTTTGCTTGAATACAAGATGCTTTTATGAGCATTGAGTGATATGAGTGATATTGTATGTCCTAAATCAATACATGCATGTATCATTAACATTTGCTCTGTTATCTCTAAATCATATGCCAATAGTCCTTTTTCACAGCAGACATTTGGTATTCTTATTGAATTAAAAAGTACGACTGGAAGAATAACCTTTCTATCAACGATGACTATGTATTTCCTTTTATACAACAGTAGTAATACTAGTAAAATCTTTGATGCTTAACCATTGCTTGGCCTTTGGTGCTGCTGCTCGCGGCTTCATCAAGAAACGCTCATCCAAACAACTTCACACTCAACATAATGCTTCCTTGAGTCGTGACATAGTCGCACCCCCACACAATGCTATATACACACAATGAGCACACAAATCCTTTGGGTGCAAAAGCTTAAACAATCATCAACCGAGAGAAAACTTTACCCAGCAGGCCATTCAGGGGTGTAAACGTTAATATCGAGTGCTGCAGGAATGGGTCCTAACATAGTATGAGTTAGCACTTTTGCACTGTTGATATCCTCATCTCAAAGTGTTTTTGGTTAAATGCCTGAAATAAAGTCTGTGGTAAACACAAATCAAGAGATTAAAACATTTTACTCGATATAAAGGCAGTAAATACACCTCTCGTGAATTTTCTAAGCGTTTATGTCTTGCAAAGACGGGTGCTAAGAAGTGGCTTAATGAGACTACAAAACGTCCACTAGCCCACCTTCACAGCCTCATTGAGTGCAATTGCAATCACAGTGTATTTTGTTTGGAAAAAAAAAAAAAAAGCTTTTTATTTGACGCAACCAGTGCGATGATAACGTCCAGCTTGGCCTACAAAAAATATGTCCCCTCTGCAGCACTCTATTGTAGCGAGTGACAAAGAGCGAGCTGCACCCAGCCGTCCCATCCCAATACACTACACAACATGTACATAATGAACTACTAATGAATGTGTCCCGTCAACACACAGTCAACACTGCACTTCCTTTGGTCCCCAAAATGTATGTGTTTGTCATTATCAGTGGCTGAATTACATAAACTGTGGAAAAGATTTGCACAAATGTACCATTCTTTCCAGATTAATTTGATTCTATAAAAGATTTGGTGGCTGCTGGACCTACATCACACACGCACACACACACACACACACACACACACACACACACACACACACACACACACACACACACACACACACACACACACACACACACACACACACAAATACATGGATGTTAACACACCCTTATTTCCTTTTGTTTTCTCCTAAACTTTCAGAACTAGACACACCCATGTTGAAGGGAAATTCCATAACATTTACCATAAATAGACACTCATAACTAAAAAGAAATCTCAATACATTGTCTATTTTTTTATCTATAATTAATGTCTTACTGGCTTAAGTCTGTGTTGTAAATAACATAATATAAAGCCGTTCTTAAGAAGATAAATGGAAAAGTAATCCCACTGGATCACTGAACAAGGAAACTAGTAGTGGGAGCTTTGTGATGCGGTATGCAACGTCAGTGACACTTACTCAGAAAGTGACTCAAGGGAGCAGTTCAAACCATCATGTTGGGTCATGTTAGCTCACTTAGTAGACCGCGTACAGGTTAACCGGTATGGTGATGCCAAGTGGAATGGCCTTGAACGTAATGAGGCTCGAGCGTACGTTCAGTCAGGAAGCCTATTCTTTTGCACGCTCAGGCCTTAAGTTTATTATTTCTCATACAATCTGCTCCTGCTGTCATCGTCTGGGGCTATCAATCATGAAATCAGCTGTTCTCATCAGCTGTCCTCATCAGCTGGTCACATCGATACAATCCAGGGTGGCACCACTACATTATCCGTCTATCATCTTTCAGCTGTCTCTTTTTAAATATGATGGTCTCTCTGCCTTTAGTATGTTTATGCTGCTGTTACGCTCACTTCTCCACCTCCCCTTCACTGCACAGATCATCTTCCCAGATCATCTGTTATAACAAACCATTACCGTTACGTCATTCGCTTGTCTCTCCTGAGTGTATTGTTCAGTTCCTCCATGGAGTGACTTGACTTTTTTTTAAACTTGTAATAAAAGTCTCTGCTTTAAGAAGATCTCTGTCACCTGCTGCGTGCCTCCACAACAATTGAAATAAAGAGTTCTGCATTCTTTCAACGTGTGACAGCCGGCGTCTGTCTGGCTTTGACTCACACGATTATGCACAGTATACTACTAATCCTCTGCCACAAGTTAGATTGAGTTACCTCTCACCTCATGAACTTACAGTACATATGCTTTACATTTTGGTCACTTACAGATTTCTCGAGTGAGATATTGTCTTCGGATTTTTCAAAATCGAGATCGTTCAAAGTAGCGTACTTGACCACATTTAAACTTCACAAATAAGCATTTCATTGCTCTTAGTGCAGTTTCAGAACAGTGTTTCTTACAGAACGATGACATGTTTCTTTTAGCTTAATGACAAGTGAGTTTCAGTATTGGTTATGAAAAGGGTTTTCTATGTCAAAAAGAGATTCTCCCAACAAGCTGGAGTAAAATGAGAAAATGATCAGCAACAACGTTTATAGCCTCCATTCACCTGCAGCCCTTGGATCACATTCCCACAACAACTTTATGAGTGTTACAGAGTTGTTGTTGAATGGTGTTTAAAATCAATATAATGAACGTTGTAAACAGTTGTAACACTAGTCTTCTGTCTTTCACACCTGCCGGTGGCTACTACGGCCTTGAGCTGAAGACATGGACCATAATCTGAGCATAATCATGGTGTAAATGACGATGCACTTTCCAACACTTTTTAATAGACCAAGTGATTTCGAATGATCACCTGATAGCTACAAAATGTCTACAAACATAAAGTATCGTACCTGCACACGGAGCTCCTTAACAGTCTTTTCCTGCTGGAACCAGTCCCGGGAGCGGGAGGTGCTCCTGGCAGACCAGTCGGCTATCTGAGCTTCGAGCTGCTGGTTGGCCTCCTGCAGCCTGTTCACCTGCTCCAAGAAGTCCTTCAAGCGAGTGTTTAGTCCCCACATAGTGTGACTGGAGTCCTGCAGCAAGTCCATGGAGACCTGAGAGAGCACACATCCAAATGTTTACAGACACACACTACCTGGCGCTGACATTGTCATCAAATGACACAGCCACTAGTGTCTCTGATGGCCAAAACATTCAGAGAGTACGCGACTGACTGTTTCTTGCCGAATGCATGCAGAGTCATATAAAGTTATAACAGCAAACAGTTCGCCACCCATTTTAGACCACATGCTGCCAGAGGCGTGAACTTGGTAAATGTTTACCCAGTGATACTCACTTAAGGCAACGTGGCCTTCTACAAATAAGCAGCAAACGTCTCTCAGTCTGTTCTCCTGGTCACACAGCACCGATCCACCACTCCCCACAGCTTAGCCACATTCCTCTCCAGTGTTCTGGTCAACACTTTCTCCTTCCCACTGTGTCCCAGGTTATCAGCGGCCGGCCCTTCTGAGACGGAGCAGGCGGGCAGCCGTTAGCCTGCCAGTATCACCGACAGTCTGCGGTCCTCAGGGTCACCCGCGACAGGGATGTTCCTCCCTGTTACCCCCCGGGCAGCAGGTGGGAGAAGGGAGAGCAGTGGGGTAAGCGCTGGACACGGTGCTTACATCACCAGCACTCTGGGGTCCTTTGTACTCTCAGATCCAGGATTACTGAGCCGCTTTCAAACAGGCAGCAACACAAGCTGTGGAGGGAATGTTCAGGGGAACACAGTGACAGATTATGTGTGAGTCTGTATTTGAGTGGGTCTGTAATAAGGGGTTGCCAATACATCTGCAACATCTGTAACTCTGCACTTTGTGCTTCTGGCTCAATAACAGTCTTGGCTGGTTTTAGAATAGCTGAGTTTGTGTCTGTCTGGGTCAAAGGTTTAATCTTCTGAATACTATAATGTGCCCTTCAATATTTCCTCGCATACAATGTTTGAAGCTATGACACAACTACAGCCCTGTGTTTTAGCCATAGACTTTATGGTTTTTAGTCACAATATGGCTTTAGTGACTCTGGATTTTACACAACCATGATCTTGTCACCACAGACATCAATACTGTACTGAAAATATTTAAGGTGTTATGATAAGATGTATGTTTGGTTTAGCTAGGGGTGTGATATGAAGATTGTTTGAAGGCACAAGCCGTGATCAAAATGTAAACAAATGGGTAAGCCCATAATCACAAAAACCTGTATTTGTATGGCTCGCCCAATGATTGACAGGTCAACAACATGTATGTTATTGATGCTCTCTGATTCTACTAACTTCAGACTATGTAACCTACTTACAGTGTACTTGAGGATGAACCGGAGCGTGCCGGCGTGAGTTGGGACGACGTTATCAGCTGTGAGCGCAGCATGAGAACAGTGCAGAGCAGCTGCTGTGAGGAAACCAGTGGGGCATGCTCACGTGCACTAACGCGCACTAAAAAAGGCCTGTGTGGCCGACCTAGCCATGCAAACAAAGCACATACACAGAGCGACTTCATTCTCTGCTAAGCAAGACATTACTCCACTATGTCTTTACAGATGAAATTGTTGTTTGATGCTATACTACTCTAAGTATTGTATAGAGAACCTTTATGGGTTGGATACTTTTACAAACGTGTCTGAAATGTGAGGGGTACAGTTAAATCTGAATTTATATTAACACAGGGTTATCTTCTTTTTCTTATGTGATTCTGTAAAACTTAATTTGCCCTCAAAGAGACATTTTTGTAAATTTTCTGAGGATTTGCTAATCATATGACTTTTAGGTGGTAAACAAGCCTGCCTTGCTGAGAGGCAGGATGTGGGGATTATTAATACGGAGCTGAGCCTGCACTACCACCCAGACTTCTGTTCTTTTTCAGAGGATAGACGGAGCAACAGCCTGATGACTTTCTCATGTGGTTTTGCTGACAGTGTGTCCGGGTTGTGGTTTTCACCCCTGATTGATAGGATGAGGGGGGAGACATCCATTATAGCAAAGAAAAGCTGGAAGATATGTGGGAAGAGGGAGAAAATGGAAATTAAAATGTTATTAACTAAGCAAACACACACAAGTATGCTAACTAATCAAACAATGCCAGCTGGGAGACTTACCGTAACCCAATCCCACACCCTCTCAGCAAGGTGGCCTCCTGTTTGCAAGACAGCAGCAATGATGATGATGATGATGATGATAATCATGATAATGATGATGAGGATGATTAATAACCTTGTAAATTAAAATCCTGGAAAAACAGCGCCTGCCAGGGCGTTGTGGGTGGCTCGGTTCTCAGTGTCTGGGACAAATGATTTCTGCAGTGACTGCAAACCGGGAATGCCACCGAGCTGGTTTTTACACGTCAGGTTGCTCCCACAAAGATCCAGGAAATCTCTCTCGCTCTTCCTCTGTTGCACGACATTTGCGTTTCCGTGTTTGGCCAGAGGAATCACCCCACTGAGGGCTACAGGGAAACGCAGGTCGTGACTTTGTTAGTCAAATTTCAGTGGCAGAGGTGAAGGCTTCAGAGGTGGACACTGCCTATGAGAGGATGAAAACAAAACAAGTCAGCCTCAGATTACAGGTTTAAAGCTTAAGATCTCCCTCACGTACCCGACCTCTGTGACTTCACATTCCTCTGCCCCTGTTGCCTGCAAGGGTGGGCGCTTAGGATCTCTTTGATTATTTCCTTTGTGATCCCTCATTTTCTGTACAAAGACCCTTTTAGGCGAAAAAAAAGAAACATCCGTAACAACAACACACCACACTTTGATCCACTCTAACAATTGTAAACTCCCTGCCAGAAGCTTTTTGTCTGTACATGATATTATAACGCAAAACGTATTAGTTCTGGAGTAGAAGGTATTGTGGTGTAAATCCAAAACCGCAGGAGGGATTATCTTCACATAAACTGTTTACCAGACGGCGCTGTAAGGGCTATGTCCAGCTAAAGCACCTTTAATTTGCTTTTACTTGCTTTTTAAAGGTATGGTAAGAGACAGAAACTGGAATTCAGAATGCCACATCATTTAACCTAAGCCTGTTGTGAGTTATGCACGTCAAGTTTTGATTCAAGCACTCTTGACCTGTGCTTTTACTGAAAATAATCGTTATGATCACTGTACCAACCATTCAAATGTGTGATGTGAAAAAAGTTGATTGTAGTGAAAAACACAAGAGAAGTCAGCCAAATCCACTGTTTTCATCAGTTCCGTTTTAGCATCTTTCTGCTTATTGTTGTAGTTTTCCAGCCCTCAACTTTACTTTGGTTGTGTCTCGTGGCTCTCATCAGCCTAATTTCACAAAATAGCTTTCATAAACCCAGTCAATGCTAATTGTCAACATCAAACAGCAGACAGATAAAGTTAGTGACAAAGTCAGTGTTGGACTCTGTGTTGGACTCAGGAAAAATTGATGCTCAAATGTAGTCAAAATTGATGATTCCTGATTTTGTTAAAATGCCAGCCATATTATCTGACCAGATAATTCACCAGTGTTTTGTTGCTGCTGTTTACATTCCTCCTGATGCAAAGTCAAAAAAAGTCAAAAGGAACGCACCTGTATGACTCTTTTAGGGTGATCAAAAAAGTGCTTGTGCATGTTGGTGACAAAGGTTGCGCAGCCACACAGACAGGTAAGAAAGCTTTAAACATCAAATTAAAACTGTTACCTGAGCCCAAGAATTATTATCAATGAGCCCATCTTTGTTATCTTATAACAGCACCTTATCAAAACTGTTTCCTCCTCTTTCAATTCTAACTTTCCCTTCCCCTCCACACCTCAGACTTTAATACTGATCATACCAGCAGAGCATCAGTGGTTGCCGTCCATAGAGACTACCAGACACACATCTATACAAAAAAGGGAACGGCTAGATTTTTCTGACACGTTATGCATGAACCAGGCAGGGTTGCTCCTCCTGACTGACTGGGAAGGGTTGGTTGACACATATGCCAAGCAGAGAACATAATGCACGAGATAACAGGGTGCCATTAACTGCCGTCATTAATGCTGCTTTGTGCCATCCCACACTGATTAACAAAAGCTACAGGAAAATAAAGTTTGCATATTTCCCAAAGGCTGGAAAAGATAAGGTATGGTCAGAAACCTGAAGAAACTCTTAAAACCATTAAAGTCTCATTAAATATTTAATAGTACTGTGACAGCTCCTAAAAACCGATAGACCTCGTCATAATATGTTTAGCAAAGCACTTCAGGGTTACACCATACTTGTGCTCCTCACAAAACAATTACAATAGGAGTGCCACACTTAGCTGTCATTCAACGTTGTGTAAAAGAAGGTTGGGCAACTATTTCAACAGCCTGACAAGTCAAGGCCACGTTGTTGACATTTTCCCGACAAATAATGCGGTCAGCAAAGAGGCTGTTGATGGGTGGGTGTGTGAATCTCTGGTAAGATGATTAGGTAAAGTGAGAAGATCTTTCTTTGATCAGCCCTGCCAACATTTAATAGCGTGACAATCTGAGGAACCAAAATTACAGTGTCACTCACACGGCATTTTGGGACAGCAAAGGGGGGGAGGGTGACACAAAGACCTGATTCATGCTCAAGTAGTATATAGTTATTCTTATGGTAATATAGCTTTCCTTACAGCTATAGTTCCATTAGTAAGGGAGTGATTCATTTTATGACAAAATATCTTTTTGGGACTTTTTTTGACAGCGCAAGGACTCAGGGGTTCATTAAACTTGTTGAATTAAAACCTTCACACTTTGTCAGTTTAACTTTTAATGTTTTCCTTTAAATGTAACTATAAAACGGTATGAATCAGTATGATTGCGTGTCCAGAGCATGTCTCGTTCATCCGATCTACTTCACACTTGGCGGGTGTATTATGGGTACCAAAGGACATGCAGTGTCAAAGTTGGTGCAATTTGAACACATAACACATTCAATATTAAAAAACCTTTGGATAAACAAGCCATACATTCTTCGGGGCTTCAGAGCTCTGCGGACTAAGGCGAGCGTGGCGTCCCCCTGTGGGCCTTTACAGCTAAATGCTGGATATACCGACGTTAAACTTCACGTCATAAAAACTAAAGTGAAAGATCTCAATCTCACAGATAAACTTGGACAAACAAAAAGCTAATATTGGCAAGCTGAAAAAACAATATATTGGTCTAACCCTTTACGGTTGACATTAAGTTTCATTATGACACAGCGAATACAAAATAATTATAGATGAGATCTAATTATATATGAGCACACCTTATGAAAGCATCCACAGCTGAGAAAATACCTCAACCGAAACACCCAGAAATCGTATTCATCAGAAATAATTTTATTTTTATTTTTATTTAAATATTTTATTTATTAATACTTTGGTTAAATTACTTGTACAGTTTATATTCTGCTAAGATGGACTAATAGTCAATCAAAGGCAGAGTAGTGGGGAAAAAGTAGGTCAGTCAAACTACCATAACTAATTGCCAATTCCTATGAAAGAGGTATATGGGATGCAGAGGATATATCTATTAAGAATGTGTAAAACAACGAAGATTATAGATTTTTTCGAAAAAATTAATCACTGACAAAGAAACGCAGACCGGCTTTTTATCTAGTATTTTAATTTCAGATTTGGTCTCCCCCTGTGGACATTTTTTTCGTATAAATTAGGGAGTGATAGTAAATGCTAAACTATTTCATTAGTTGTGGTCCTCTATGGTCCTGCAAGTGTGATTTATGTATTTATGTAGGTTTATTAGCTGCTTGAAATGAAACTGAGGTGACAGAAAAAAAACATGGGCTTTCAAACAAAAAGAATGAGCTAAAAGTTACTAAAACTATTAAAAATAGTTGTACTGTGATCTCTGTGGGTTTGTTACTAATGACCCTCTTTACATGACACAGTAATGTGAGCTATTGTTAACTCATTTCAACCTTAGTTTACTCTCATTTGCAGTGGTGTAGAGTAACAAAGTAGAAATACTTTGTTACTGTACTTTTAGTCCAGTCTACTCCGTAACTTAAACCTTTAGTCCAGTCTACTCCGTAACTTAAACCTTTATGTCGAGTCTACTCCGTAACTTAAACCTTAATGTCCAGTCTACTCCGTAACTTAAACATTTAGTCCAGTCTACTCCGTAACTTAAACCTTAATGTCCAGTCTACTCCGTAACTTAAACATTTAGTCCAGTCTACTCCGTAACTTAAACATTTAGTCCAGTCTACTCCGTAACTTAAACCTTTAGTCCAGTCTACTCCGTAACTTAAACCTTTATGTCGAGTCTACTCCGTAACTTAAACCTTAATGTCCAGTCTACTCCGTAACTTAAACATTTAGTCCAGTCTACTCCGTAACTTAAACATTTTTATCCAGTCTACTCCGTAACTTAAACCTTTAGTCCAGTCTACTCCGTAACTTAAACCTTAATGTCCAGTCTACTCCGTAACTTAAACATTTAGTCCAGTCTACTCCGTAACTTAAACATTTAGTCCAGTCTACTCCGTAACTTAAACATTTTTATCCAGTCTACTCTGTAACTTAAACCTTTATGTCCAGTCTACTCCGTAACTTAAACATTTAGTCCAGTCTACTCTGTAACTTAAACCTTTATGTCCAGTCTACTCCGTAACTTAAACATTTAGTCCAGTCTACTCCGTAACTTAAACCTTTAGTCCAGTCTACTCTGTAACTTAAACCTTTATGTCCAGTCTACTCCGTAACTTAAACCTTTAGTCCAGTCTACTCCGTAACTTAAAATTTTTTATCCAGTCTACTCCGTAACTTAAACCTTAATGTCCAGTCTACTCCGTAACTTAAACCTTTAGTCCAGTCTACTCCGTAACTTAAACCTTTAGTCCAGTCTACTCCGTAACTTAACCCTTTATGTCCAGTCTACTCTGTAACTTAAACCTTTAGTCCAGTCTACTCCGTAACTTAACCCTTTATGTCCAGTCTACTCCGTAACTTAAACCTTTAGTCCAGTCTACTCCGTAACTTAAACATTTAGTCCAGTCTACTCCGTAACTTAAACCTTTATGTCCAGTCTACTCCGTAACTTAAACCTTTATGTCCAGTCTACTCCGTAACTTAACCCTTTATGTCCAGTCTACTCCGTAACTTAACCCTTTATGTCCAGTCTACTCTGTAACTTAAACATTTATGTCCAGTCTACTCTGTAACTTAAACATTTATGTCCAGTCTACTCTGTAACTTAAACCTTTAGTCCAGTCTACTCCGTAACTTAAACATTTAGTCCAGTCTACTCTGTAACTTAAACCTTTAGTCCAGTCTACTCCGTAACTTAAACATTTATGTCCAGTCTACTCTGTAACTTAAACCTTTAGTCCAGTCTACTCCGTAACTTAAACATTTAGTCCAGTCTACTCTGTAACTTAAACCTTTAGTCCAGTCTACTCCGTAACTTAAACCTTTAGTCCAGTCTACTCCGTAACTTAAACCTTTAGTCCAGTCTACTCCGTAACTTAAACCTTTATGTCCAGTCTACTCCGTAACTTAAACTTTTAGTCCAGTCTACTCCGTAACCTAAACCTTTTTATCCAGTCTACTCTGTAACTTAAACCTTTATGTCCATTGTATTCCGTAACTTGTCAAGACATGTCAAGATGTTCTGTATGAGGTTACGCACAGATGGATGTGTCTGGTCATTTAAAAAAAATATATATAAATATATATATATTTTTTTTTTTCTTTTTTTTCTTTCTGTGCAGCCCCGTACCAAGGGACCCACGGACCAGTACCGGGTGGAATGAGCATAGTTATAAACGCACTGTTATAACTGAACTCCTTGTCATATTGCTTTTTGGAGAATTATGATGATAAGTATACTTATGTACAATATATATGTATAACATTGTTGCTCCTGGATGGATCACTTTGCTTTTTTATTAAAAGCATTTACTTGTACTTTTACTTTCAATACTTGAGTACATTTAATATGAGAAAAATACTTTTCATACTTAAGTACAGTAAATATCAGATACTTTAAGACCTTTACTCAAGTAGTATTCTAATAGGTGACTTATGCTTTTACTGGAGTAATTTTCCAGTAAGGTATCTTTACTTTTACTCAAGTATGGCTTTTGGGTACTTTATACACCACTGCTTATTTGTCAGTTCAGCTTTAGTTTAAGCCTCTGTGGTAGACACATTTCTGAATATAAAAGGAGCTATTGGATGCCTTAAGGGGCATTTACAAGTCAGTACATCTATCAATCCTTAAGAAAAGCTGAGAGAACATGGCTTGATCTTGTTGCCTCGGCTTAAAACCACCTGATTCAATCGCAATACCTGCTCATCCACCCATTAACTTCTATGATACAACATGTTCAAGTCTCTTTTATTTGATACATGTCACATGGTCCACACTGTTAATTACACATTATTTTAATGATATTTACACACACTTAATGGGAATTGGCAGAATTTTAAACACAACTGTTTGGCAGCTGTTATGGGAAATATAATAATATGGTCTTCACACCTAATAATATTCCACTATTGCTGCTAAGATAAATCTTTTTTTTTTCACGGTAGATAGATAAAAAGAGTTTTTATGTCAGAAGAAAGGAACGGATTGCTCAACGTTTTGATTTCAATGTTGTCGTCAGTCATCCTGGATCCCAATTGGGGCTGGTTATCGGTACTAGATACCTCTAAGGTATTGACCGAAATCACCCAGTACCAAGTAGTTAAAAAACTTCTCCAGTCAAACTATACCTGCTTTGAATCCTTTTCATACCCAGACAGAGACCTTTTTTTATTTGTTTGTTTTTGCTTGCAGCCAGTCACGCAAGTGTTCTTTGATGTAATTCAGCATGTGATTACCGCAACAGCTTCAACCCAATACCGTCTGTGGTGAAGTCGAGCGCAATGTATTTGATGGAGTTTGCACAGAAATGCTACCAAAACGTTCCAAAGTATGGCTTTAATACACACCTGTGGCGGCCAATAAAAATAAATGTAGTGGTGGTATTAACACAAATGAGTGCTTCCATTAACATGCCATTGAATGGAAGCTACAAAGGTAGCTTTCATATTGAAGCCACAAAGGTAAAAATTAAGTACTTTATTTAACTTTATAAACAATATCCAGCCCTTATCCCAGTACAACATCCCAGTCTTGTGCATCTAGTGGGGGATCAGATGACAGTGTTGTGTTTGTGTGACCAGCTTCTGCAATGCACCGGTTGTCAACACAGACCTGCCTGGATATCATTGGACCACAACATGGCATGAAACAATTATTATCTGAAGGAGGAATGCAGACCTCTGTCTTTATGTAAAGGGGATTGTGAAAGAAGCACTGGAACAATTCTTGTTTTATTAATCAAATCCAAGCTTTGAGTTTGGTTAAGTGCATGTTTAAGAAAAAATGTAAATAGAAGAAAACTTTTATATGACAAGAGACATTCTCACATAGCAGCACTTGATGACATCTTGAATCTACGGTTTGTTTAAACTAAACCAATAACAACAGTCGTATGAAAACATGGATTTATTTATTTTTTCATCAGCAAAGGCCATCTTTAAAACCTGTTTTGCACAAAAGGGCTGTCGTCTACCAAAGATATTCTTAGTTGACTATCACTCATATTTGAATTGATTCACTAATTTAATAGGCAGATCTGTAAAACTACGTTTCTCCATGAAGAATCACACAAAAACACCACTTTAATTATTGTGTTTAAAGACATGTTCATAAGTCATTCAGCATGAAAAAGCATAAAAAGAGGGGTCAGCCCTAGTGCACAAGACCAGCGGGTATGAGAAATCTGCTCTTCAAGACTTTTAACAAAAGTGCTCAACTATAACAGCTTGGGCAACAGAAGCCTGAGGCAGCAAGGAAGGAACAACACAAATTTCTGAGCAATGTATTGTGATCCCTGAGAATGGTGCCAACATCAACATGATCCTGTCATTTTGAGCCTAATCTTAATTAAAAACCAAAATGCGCTTGGCAGAGAGAGTTGAGTTATGTTGTGTAAACTGTGTTGGAGAATATTGTATGATGTATAGCTCACTTAGGGCAATACTTTTCCTTTTTTGAGTAGGCTAACATTTGTTGAGTGGTCCACAGTTTAAATGGTCAGCCTTTTCACTTGTTTACACAACAAAAGCAACTTTGTAAGCACTGCGGCTCCAGGGATGGCAATGTTGGTCAGTCGGCCTGGTGTTTGGTCCACCACTTTGGTCCAGACTGAAATATCTCAACAACTATTGATCATATTGCCTATGCATGTTCATGGTCCCCAAACAGGTTTCATTTGAAGCTGATGGGACTTAAAGCTAAGTGCCTTAAACATGCATTATTTCCAATGGCCAGCAGGGGGCGACTTCTCTGGTATGGAAGTCTATGAGAAACTTCAGGCACCTGCAAGCTTGACATTCATCACAAAAATCAATTACTTTGGTTGGCTATCTAATTTTAAAAGTACAATTAGTTTTTGTAAAACAAATGACCAGAGGTGAGGCCATGAGATCAAAGGCTGGGGGTAACAACAGACTAGGAACATTATTCTGAGTGAGATTGAGTTTCGATAGATACTTTAATTAAAGGTGGCAGTTTAATGAACAATTACCCACACACCTATGTGCCCTGGCAGCCGTTATATATGCCGAAAGACAACCACGCCCTGTGTGGTAACACCCATGATGGCAGCGAGCAGCATCTCTCCTCCTACCTGTTCGGCCGCTCCCACCTCCAGGAAGGAGCCTATAAAATCCTTCCTCCGGGCCGCTTCAACTCCATCTCCTCTGCACCACTCTTTGGGTTTGACAGATTAACCTGAACGCTCCACCTGAGTCTCAACAGAAGTCACCATGACGAGCGTGTACAACTCTGGCTCCGGCTATTCCGGCTTCTCCATGTCCTCTTTGCCCAGGGTGACTGCCTCCAGGCGGGGTACGAGCGTCCACGGCGGGGCAGGTGGCCGCAGCGTCCGGGTGTCGTACGCCTCCAACGGCCTTGGCTCTGGCTTTGACTTGTCAGCGGCGATAGGAGGCGGCGGGAACAATGTCGGTGTTTCAGAGAGCAAGAAGGTGACCATGCAGAACCTCAATGACCGCCTGGCCGCATACCTGGAAAAGGTGCGCTCCCTGGAGTCGGCCAATACGAAGCTGGAGCTTCAAATCCGCGAGTGGTACGCCAAGCAGACCCCCAACGTCAACGACTACAGCAAGTATGAGGCAATCGTCCAAGACCTGCGCAAAAAGGTAAACCTTCCCCTGCAAGCGTTTCCCTACTGCTGTAAAATAGTTAAATAAAAACCTAAAAATAATTATAACAAGTGATTTCACCCGTTTCCAAGCGTAACTCCAGACGTTGTTGTAATTAATGAATAGTTCTTTATCGATTCTCCTGGTGAAACTCATCTTAAATATAAGCCAATTTCAAAACCGTAATTATACTGCGACCTATAAAATAAAAACACCAAATAAAAATGATGAACTTCACAATGTGTGTGATGTTAAAACTTTTTTTATTATTTATTATGACATATTTTCCCACAACAATGAGTCCCCATTGCTTTACTGTATGCTAAATTTTTATTAAGCCAAGTCAGCCGTATAAATATAAATTATCATAAAATATCAGGAACAACATACAGCGTATGATCTACTCCTGTATGTGTGAGTTAGTCAGAAAAAGCAAGTATGTTCTAAAAAAAACGTACTGTTTTTTTCTTCACTACCATCTACAAGTAACAGTGATGTTTAACATGTGATGTGTAAATTAGATAACTCGAAGATGCCATCCAGATTTAAAGCTTACAGTGGAATGCAAGTCAGATAAAAAAAAAAAACTGCCATCCGCATTCTAGATAATGAATCACTAACACACCCATTTGGTTGTATTACATGTGGTTAAGAAACTAAGGCCAATGCTTCTCTTCCTTTTGTTTGTTAAGATCAGCGTTGCCACACAGGACAATGCCAGGCTGATGCTGCAGATTGACAATGCCAGACTGGCAGCAGAGGATTTCAGAATCAAGTGAGTGAAAATAAGTTATAATACCTAATTAGCGTTTATAATGGCAGGCATGTGGGACGTCACAGCTGCAATAGCCTGCAGCATTAAATGTTCAGTAGCTCCAGGCTTTGTGGATGTTTTGTCACAGGGGTGTAACAACTGGTGCAACTGGTTTTGGTGGAGATGCACCGTGTCTTTTTTTGTTGTTGTTGGTAACACTAATTGTGCGGGTGCATCAACACGAACTTCTGTGCCTTTTTCTTGACAGGTTTGAAAATGAAATGGCACTGCGCATGTCGGTGGAGGGGGACATCGCCGGGCTGCGCAAGGTTCTGGATGACCTGACCATGGCCCGGTCTGAGCTGGAGATGCAGGTGGAGAGCCTGAAGGAGGAGCTGGTCTACCTGAAGAAGAACCATGAAGAGGTGAGACTAGTACTGTTAGTAATAGTATATCTGCAATAGATAACAAAACATGAATCTCGTTCAGAGTATAGATAGTTTATATATCAGAAGGAAATATGAGTTTGCTTCAAGATATTTGTAAAGTCTTACATCTTCTATTTGCAAAATGCCTCCCAGTGTTATCATTTGCTTGTACAAAGAACCGGTAATGTAAAGCTTGTTTGGATTGACTGATGTGCCTTGAGGTTGTGTACTGTATACATAAACACATCAAATAAGTACAGAATGGTTCATTCTCAAATGTACAGTCAGTGAACAGACTTAGGAATGTCAATTCCAAAATAGTTATACGTTTTAAGTTTGCTAACGCTTGCTAACAATAGCCACCACTAAGCTTTGTGTGGGTTTCATCTTTGACCTTTGACTCTGTTGTGCCGCCTGTAGGAGATGGAAGCCATGCGTGGCCAAGTTAATGCCAGCTCTGTCAGCGTGGAGGTGGACGCCAAGCCTCAGCACGACATGGCCAGCACCATGGAACAGATCAGATCTCAGTATGAGGGCATCACTGAAAAGAACCGCCGCGAAATGGAGGAGTGGTACAAGGTCAAGGTGAGGGGAACGAAACGATGCGTTATGCTCATATCATCGCATCTCGTGCATGAATTTATAGTGGCATAAATAGCGTTTTGACAATTTTCATGTCCAATTTCACCTCTTCCAGTTTGACGAACTGAACAAGCAGGTGGCCTCCAGCACAGAGAACCTCCAGACCTCCCAGTCTGAGATCACCGAGCTCAAGAGGACCCTTCAGGCCCTACAGATTGAGCTGCAGTCCCAGCTCAGCCTGGTAATTCAGATCTTACATGCACATAATTTTTCATTTTCAAAAGAACATATATCTTTCTAATCTGTTGCTTGGCTCAAGTCTTTAGAGTTGAAAAAAAACAACAAGTAATTAGGACTCAATAAACTCTCTTTTCTCATCCTGTGTTTTTTCTCCTGTGCAGAAATCTGCCTTGGTGGGCCAGCTGGAAGAGACAGAGTCCAGCTACAGCCTGCAGCTGGGCCAGCTCCAGACCATGGTCAACAACCTGGAGGAGGAGCTCAACAATATGAGGGTGGACATCGAGAGGCAGTCCTCTGACTACCAGCGGCTGCTTGATATCAAGACCAGGCTGGAGATGGAGATCGCCGAGTACAGAAGACTGCTGGATGGAGAGGAGTAAGTGAATTCATTAAGATGTTTTTCACAAAAAGTCAATCAACTTGATGTATGATTTCTCTGTAGCTGGACTTGAATCATTCAGTCAGGTAAAATGTGGGTAAGTAATTAAATGGATCTATCTATCTATGGATCGTTTAGCTTAGCTTAGCGACTGGCTAGCCTGGCTCTATACAAAGGTAACAACACACATTTAAAGGCCACTATTTACCTTACTATAAACAATTTTATGTTTAAAGAGTATGGCATTGCTGTATTAATGTATTACATTTAGCTGACGCTTTTATCCAAAGCGACTTACAGGCTATACAGTAGACCGTAGACACAGTAACGGTGAGCAATTAGGGTTAAGTGTCTTGCTCAAGGACACTACGACATGGACTACCGGAGCCTGGGATCGAATCACCAACCCGCTGATCGAAAGACAGACTTGCTAACCACTGAGCCACAGTCGCCCATAATATGTTTTGAAACAACTAGAATTATGATACATATTTGGTTTTATCCCAAATGTTTCCGACAATGTTCGAACCTGGAAAAATCTGTTATTTTATTCAAGGTTCCCATTGACATGTTGCCATTTATTTTCTTAGTATTACATCACCCCATTTATTAAAGCCCCACCGACAACACCCATTTAGCCCCTCTAGTTGCTCTGACTTCTAAACACCAGATCTTACCTCCGAGAGTGAGGACAGAAGTTAGCATGTTAAAGTTATATTAGCTAACGTCACTTAGAGTATTTTACTAGAGTAAAATTTCATAACATTAATAAAGGTGACCTAAATAAAAATGTAATACAATACTTTAACCATGGATATGATTTCTGCCAGATACAGGAGGTTGGAGGTGTCGGTCTTCTCATCTAACTTAGAAAGGGAATAAGATAAATCCCCAGTTTTCCACCTATTCTTTTAACGATCATGTTATCACATTGTATTAATTGTAACTTATTTTCTGTCTTCTGTAGATCTGTACCAGTGAAATGTAAGTTTACGTCAACATTTACTTTTTTAGGTCTTTGCTTGTAAAAAAAATTAAAATAAATGCTACAGAGTTAACTTTGTTTTGATTTGGTCTGCAGCAATTCCAGTCGTAACCCAGAGGAGGAAGGTGGTGATTGAGGAGATTATTGATGGAAAAGTGGTATCCCGCACAGAAGATGTAAACACCGAGGTTGTCAAAAATTAGACAGACTGGATGCCAAAAGATCGGGTCAAATGACAAATTAGAAGAAAAGCTGATGTTCCATCCACCTGAAGTCTACTGACATGAACCAGGAACATGTTTTTTTTTATATTTAAAATATATTTCTCTTTTCAAATATTTGTGAGTTGGGATTTAGATTTATTGTCAGAATTATTTATTCTGATGTATTATCATAAAAAAAGATGGCAAAATCAATTAAATGTTTCAAAATTTAGAAGAATAATGTTTATGTGTGGGGAAGAACCAGGTTATTAACTGTGTTTTTGTATAATTTATGATCTCTACTGTCACTTTTTTAATACTTCAGAACTGTTTGTAAATCATTGTTTTTCTAAAAAGGGGTTAGGGTCTTTCATGCTTCCATTCCCTATGATTTATATTTTATTTCACCAATTTCTTGTAGGTCAAAAAGTGTTTCATTAAAATAATGTTGTGGAAAAGCATGCTTTGTGAGTGTAGTGGTCTAGAGAAGCTAGCTAAGGGGGTGTTGCAATGTGTTTCTATCTCAAGGGGAGGGTCTACCAATTATCAGTAAACCTAGAGATGGTCTGTTTGGAAACGTCAAACATACATTTCTGGACTGTTCCAGCCCAAATCATGTCCGCACAGTCCATTACTTGGTCTGGTATGACCAAATGCTTTTGGGTGCTAAATGTTAGTTAATGCCAGCAAACTTAATTTAGCTAGATGTATGCAAAAAGGGCCCACCACCTCTTCTGCATATGGCTAGAAGAGGCGTTATGTCTCTTTTTGTTGTTTTGTTTCTCTTTTCAGCCATTTTGTGTATCTGTGGTTGTTGTGCATCCCTCTGTTGTTGTGTGTCTCTTTCAGTCTCCATAGTGGCTTTATGTCTTTTTGTAGTCATTATGTGTGTCTTTGAGGATTACCACTTTGGTAATGACACATAATACTACATAGTTTAGAGCATATTATAGATTCAAGATGAAACTGACAGAATGAGAGAATAAAGTTTATTTTAGATTTAGATTTGTGTAGTAAACTTTGTTGCCTTGCAGTTGCAGCTTTATGTCAGTAGGGGGTACTGCAGCCCCCTCACCACTAGTACTATGTTTCATGTGTGGTCATTTTGATTCTCTTCCTGGTTGGTCCGTGACTGAATAACATTTTGCATGTTAAGGCCCCTGGGCCTGAGCCCAGTTAGCCCGTTCAGTAATCCATCCATGGTACCAGACATCACTGAATGAGCGTGCAGACTTTATGGCCTCTCCTGTTTTCCTCCATGTTTTAGCATGTAGCATTATTCCGGCATTGTTACTTGTTCCCTTTTAATAAACGTCAATGTAACACAGTCACGCTTTCCCTGATCTCAAACATAATGTAAGCAAGTGGCGGTTTGTGTGATCTCCCTGCACATGCAGTGTTGTAAACTGTCCACTAGGGGTCAGATGTTTCACTTTATTGTGCTCCTGTTTCTGTGGGAATGTCTTATTCATACAAGAGCTGTATACATAATACAACGTAACCAACGAAAATATGTTCTATCATTACTTAATGTTAGAGGAGAGATTCGTTCAAATTATCACTGATATATATATATATCTTCAAAATATTAAAATGTATTAAATTCACTTAACCTCTCTGATAATGCTGTTAACCTGCAATTTGATCCATTTCCCCCCCAAAAAATACTTTGCTCAATACTGCTTGATCAAGTGGGTCAATCAATCAAAAATGATTTCTACATTGGTGTGATTATAATAAATGTAGAATATAATAGAAGGCTTCATGGTATCCAGCAGGGAGCTCTCTTACCAAAAACTAGAATCTCGACACTAACAATCCTTACTTCTCATTTATTTTCTACATTCACGTTTTGCGCGGATACCATTCATGTGTATTTTCTCAGTATCGCCTAAGCGAACGAGACAGCACACTAAAAAAAGGCTGTATGTGGGGAATTTGTGCTGATTGGTAAATCTGTCTTTTTCTTTTTCACTCACGGGGAGTAATAAGGTCACTACCATTTTGTAGCCTTTCCATGTGTTTCTGTAAATTATTTGCCACTGAAATGGCTATCATGAGGATGTCTGACTCAAGTCAGAGCATTGCTCGTTCTGTCCCTGAGGAGACTCATGGATGTGGGAAAAGTATTTTAATATTTGGTGTAGTTGCATGTGGTTCCACCTCTTCAGGTGCATTCAAATAATACACCTCTCATTGCATTAACCTATGGCATTTAATATGTCATAACTATGCATACATGTTGTGCTATATGTTTATTAATAGTGGGTATCATTCAAGTCCAAAGAAAAGAGCCATTAAAACAGGGACTCTCAGTGATCCTACTGGCTGCACTCTGGGTTTATTTATAGTCTGATGTCTGCAGCAAGGATCTGCTCTGCCGTGGCACGACTGTGTCACTCGGGGCTGGTGGTCCCTAGTCACGACACGAAATGATGACAAAATTCTGCACCACGGGAAGTTGACGTCACCGTGGTACAGTCACCTCCTCTGTGACGTCACGTGACGGAGGTTCGGTGGCAGCAGCCGGGGTTGATGCCATCTGCTGGATGGACTATGCCACTCACCCAGAATTACGTCATCGGCGGGAAAAACCGGTGCCAGCACTGCCATCGGTATAGCCTGAGAGTCTGGATGTGAATGCACAACGAGCCGAGAGGTTGTCTGCTGTAGTAACTCTGACTGAAGCTGCTATGGACAGGAGCTGTTTGGTCCAGGGAGCTTCACCCTTTCAGGGAATAGCTGACAACAGTAAACAATTCTTAAAAGTTTCCCTAAAACTTCGTGTCAAATGGGAATATAGGCTACAATTGTGGAATAGTAAAATATATATTTATAAAAATAATGGGTTAATATTTAAAAACAGCATATATATGATAAATACAAAAACATGTATATAACACAAAATAAAAGGAAAACAGTAGATAATTAGCCTTTTGTCTAACAATGACAACATTGATATTGAGGAATGTGTATTACCTCTGTAGGAATTGAAAAATACGTAAATTATAAATAATATAAAATAACCTATATACCAATATACCAATATAAAAAAGATAACCTCAGGTATTTGTGTTTTTAATAAGGCATACGTTTTGTTTTTGTCTTACAGCCAGGTGAAACATGGAACACGGAACAAGAGTGGGAGGAGCCTCTGTCAGGGGTCTCTCTCTCTCTCTCTCACACACACACACACACACACACACACACACACACACACACACACACACACACACACACACACACACACACACACACACACATACTTAGAGGCTAAACAAGATACATAGTAATATACATAAAACATAAGTGACAAGACGAAGGTATAGCACGAGTTTATTGAAGCGGCATGTGCACAATATATGGACAAAAAACACATACAACATTTTTGATAATAATATAAGTTATGTTAAATAGTTTTGGTTGGACGTTTTTAGCAGCCTAGATGTTACCATAGGAGGAAGTATAACATAAGATGTTTTCCTCGGTTCAGATAAGCTGCTGTCCATGGTGCTGAAACCTAGGACAGATCACGTTAGCACGTCTATGTTGACGGTGGGCTTCAGGTGGTTTTATTTGAATGACAAAATAATATTGCGAGAATTGACAATTAAGACCGGTTATGGCTGCTAAACGCTTCCTCTTGTTTGCACTTCTAAACTTTGTGTGCCTAGTGTGTGTGTTTGTGTGTGTGGAGAATACAACATTAGTGTGTGTGTGTGTGTGTGTGTGTGTGTGCGTGTGCGTAGCCACAGTAAAGCCTGTACTCCTTCAAAGGATGATGGTGAGGACCCCTTTCTCACATGAGTAAGCTCGCCTCCGCAAACGAGAGAGGAAGAAGGGCTGCATTCCCATTGACTGAGAGAGGGAGAGAGAGAGAGAGAGAGAGCGAGAGAGAGAGAGAGAGAGCGAGCGAGAGCGAAGCAGTACACGGACTCCGCCTATACCGCCCTAACATCCAGCTCCAGTCCGACGACGGCACCACAGACCGACCAGCCGGTGATCCAGAGCCCCCCTCAGCTCGACTCAACTCCCGGCTTGAAAAATGGAGATGGGCTCCCCGTGAATCCGGGCGGTGGAGGGCAGAGGCGGGCAGGCGGGGGCTGGGGGGGGGGACGACGACGAGATAGTGGTGGGAGAAACACCCAGAGAGGACAAACAAAAGCACAACCGAGGGTGCCTGCAACCATGAGCGGCTTGCACTATTCGCCAGAGCTGCGGCGGCTGCTGCCTCTCTGCTCGCGGAACAAGTCGTGAGGTGTGGCTCGGAAACGCTCCGGGAAACCTGTCAGCCGAAACGACTCGCCGAGGAGGAGGAGGAGGTGGGGTGGTGGTGGTGGAAAAGATGTCCGCCTCGGTGGGGCCCCAGGGTGGCCCTCGCCCACCCACCGTGCCGCCATCCATGCCGGATCTGCCGGACCTTAGCCATCTCACCGAGGAGGAGAGGAAGATCATACTGGCAGTGATGGAGAGGCAAAAAGAGGAAGAGGATAAAGAACAAGCCATGCTAAAGTAAGAGCAACGTTGTCTTTTTTTATGTGGAAGTTATATGTCATGTAACGCATAGCAATCCCTATTAGAAAGACGCCCCTTGTGCACCGAGCTCTCCATTGTTACCCGGTGTTGGCATCGTTGTGGTTAACACCACACACCCATCACGTCCAGTAGGCTGGCCGATGCACTTGTAGGTCCGTCTTGAAGAGGCTATAGTGGTGTGCTCTTATAAATGTACCCACAGGCACAACAGAGCAGCAGGAGCACAGGATGTGTCTCTAAAAGAAGTCAGCATCATCAGGGAGACAGCGAGTAGCCTTCTGAGGCTCGATGCTGTTGGAATCGATCAATACATGAAAACAATATACAGTCAATGGAGATGACCCGAAACAGGGTCAAACGGTTACAGGTGTAGAAAGGGCCGTGATGATGGGGTGTGACGGTGCTGGAGGAGGAGGGGAGGGGGATCACAGCTTTAGCCATCCTCCACCTACTCGTTTTTATCAATGGGGACTGCACCCCATCCCTCAGTTTACACCGCTTTTTCTTTTACGCACGCATGCAGGCTGGAGTGACTATCGCTGTAGATTTTTTTGCTACCGCGGAGTGAACGTGTGTGCGTGTCTCTTCTTCCCTCTCTGCATGTGTGTGAGAGAGATCGCTTTAACAATAATGGGAACAACAATGACACTATAGCTATAGGCCTGCAGCGACACGATCCGTTTCATAAGCTTGACAGACGGACGGTGGTGAAGCGGTGTGGACGATCATTTGTGCTCCCCTCCGGCGGAGAGAGGAAGATGGGGTGTGGTTGGGAATCTTAGCAGCCCTGAACTGGACACGGTACAGACGAGAAAAGAGACCGGATATATTGTAGCATCTTTGAAAACCTTCTGTATGTTGATCAAATGGCGACCTATCGCCAAATCCCAAGAATCTGAGCTGTGTAGGAATAGTAATAACCAGAAGGATGCTAGGTTATGCAGAAACTGTAAGCTACTAAAGGAGCATTATGGGGAAATGACAGGAGACATGCATAGGTCACTTTAAACTCACTGTCTGTTCTCTTAGACAGTGTTTGGTCATGATGGCTGGGTCGGCTATAGCTGCCTCAAAAGGCTGGTTGCATTGCAGTTTGATGCCTCAGGGGTTTCCACCACAAGCAAAGGCAGTGTGATCCACCAGAGCTGTATCCACACACCTGCACTGAAACACGTGAGGCCCCAAACTCTGGCTTCATAATGAAAGATGTTGCCGTAGCAGACGGGCAGCAGCAGCATCCCAGAGCACTCTGGCTTGCTTCGATTCTAATGGCTGTTTTCATTTCCTGACTGCAGCGTAAAGGGAAGCAGGGTGAGAGCTGCATCGGGAGAGGAAGTGATGTATTTAATGTTCCATGAGGCACAGGCTCAGGTTCAGTCAATAATGGCTTCATCATCTGGCTAACCATCGAGGGGATCAGCAAACCATGGACAAAGGAGAAATCCATAGGGACTTAGGATGTTCACACATACTTAGAAATATCAACAATCCAAATGTTGAAATCTCTGGAAGGAGTATCTTTTTGTTTCCCAGGTCACTGTCATTTTGATTAACTTAACCTTTCCTGGGATCTAATTGCCATTAGCTTTGAATTACTATTAATATATTTGAGATAGTAATGCCTTATGAACTAGAACATGCTGATTACTTATAGATGTCAACTTTTGCATCCCCAAATGATGAATTAAATGGCATTTCGGGAAATGGCATCCATTGGTTTACGGGTACACGCAGCGGTGTGAGCGTGCATACTATACATGTACTGTATAGTTAAGTATTATGCATGGATCACATACTTAATTTATCTGTTTATTTGGGATGAACAAGACCAGTTGTGGTATGAGACATATTCTTTTATGGGCAAAAGTGAGTGTTGTGGACTGCCACCAGAACAAATGTTTAAATACTTATAATGCTGTATGACGTTATAATTATGTGTAGTAGTGTGCAACAGGTGTTCCAGTTGGGTTACTGGAGAGTTTTGGTCTTGTGAACAAAAAAGATACCTGCATTGATTGGTTTGACACCATGTTTGAGTTTCTTGTAAGCAATATAATTGAAAGTAACTCCCCGATCTATCAGGATCTTCATTGGCAGAGTGGACTTGAATAACAGCCAACAATTTTTTCCCCCAGCAGTGAAAAATCCCCTCCAAAAGATCACTATGTAACTTACGTCAATACTATTCACCTGGTCAGCACTGGTGGCAACGTTGCCTGAGACCTGAGCAGCTGGCAGTGATAAGGTTAAAGTGATACAGGACTTTATCGGTCATGAGAGACTCTGAAGCGTCCTGATCTGTTACTGCGCCAGAACACCTGGTTCTGGGTTAATCATTGCCTGAGAAGTCAGCACCTGGGGTCTCCGCCACTGATTTGCGGCGCTAACGAACACTTTGTTCATGTCTAATACACTATAGACTTCTGAGACTGCCTACATTGACTTGCTAAACCTTCCATTGACTTCCTAATCCAGAGGATGTTAGTGGAGGGGAGCTGTCATGCTGTGGGGAGTGAGCGAAATGCTGAATGCAGCAGTGACCAACCTCTTCGATGCTGTGATGTCAGAGATTTTCCTCCTTGCACAGCAGAAAATCTCTTCTCTGCAACCCAACACTCCACGTTTGCATCTAGCCATGAGAGCTTTTGAGGTTTCCAAAATGTAAATATCGAAATTATGTGTAAAATATTGATGCACTCAGCAGTGAGGTTGTAGACATTTCAAACGGGGGTGGACACACAACACGGCCTTATGGTTGGAGTTCCGGGTGTGTTCCTCTTGTGTTGATGTTAAGGCAGAGCTAAGGCACAAGTAAACTCTGTCAGTAGTAGTCTTGCTTGAATTTATTGGAGCTAAGATCCGGCTTTTGTATTATTTTTCAGTAACGTTTATCAAGCACTTTTCTGATCGGTGGCAAACAACAACATTGTCGATTGGCTGGAGTTTGTTCCTTCACACCAGATGGACAAAAGAAGAAATCAGGACCTATAGGGCGCAGAAGGAGGGAGAGCAGGGAGGATTTAGAGGTTTTAAGGATTAGAGTGGTGGAAGGAGAGAGAAAAGGGGGAGACAGGAAGAGTGGGAGGAGCCTCTGTTAGGGGTCTCACACTCTCACACACGCACGCACACGCACACGCACACACACACACACACACACACACACACACACACACACACACACACACACACGGTTAATCTCTTTACCAGGATTCCCCGAGGCTGCAGGCTTCAGGGTGCATATAGGTCAACTGTTGAGCAAGGTCAAGAGTAGGCTTTAAATTAAGAAACAGATTGACTCCTGTTTTGATGTGGGACTTAAAAAGACAGTTAAAGCATAAAGCTGCACTAATCAATATCTTTATATCAATAATGAATACAACACGTTGCTTATAGTGATGCACCCTGTGAATTACTTGACTCTGCAGTTTCTCTCAGCTCTTTATACCAAATATTGTTTTATTTGGGTCGCCATATACATTTGTTGAATTTCTTCCATCATTTAATTTGACATCTGCACCTTTGAGCCAAATGAAGACCCTGAATGTTTGTGCTGTTCTGATAATTGTAGCCTCCATTGAATCTACATTATAGGCTAGTGTTCTAGTTTTACTCACGAGAGGGTAAAAAACAAGGGCCTTTTAGCTTTGCCTTAATGCTTTATTTGGTCTTATTTACAAAGTATTTAACACAAGATTATATTTGGAATAACACATGCATCACCTAGTAATCAGAAATGCTTCTGTGACACCACTGATGAGGGTGTGGGCAGAAATGTAACATGCTTACAAGTTTGAACTTTTTTGTTTATTGCTTTCAAGAAGGTTATGTTTTCAGTTTGGTTTGTTTCTCTGTTAGTCAGCCGGATTACGGAAAACTACTGGCCTGACTTTCATGAACCTTGGTGTAAAGGTGTAGCACGGGCCGAGGAGGATGCCGTTGAATTTTGGAGCAGATCCTGATCACAGGGTGGATACACTTATTATTTTTGCACTTTCATTTATATTGTGAGATGGGGCATTTGGCCTTGGCAGATGTTTGTGTTCTTTGAGTGGCGTTCTAATTTGATTGAGTGTTGGTGTACTCTTTAACCACAGTACCCTCTGCCTCTGGGCCTTGTTGAGGCTGAACTGAACTAAGTGGAGCCAGAGTTCAATCAAATATGGACAAATGACTGATTACTTCAAATGTTCTGGTACTTGTTGTAAATAGCTCTTTGTTTCCTTCATTGCTGCTTTTCATTGATATATTTAGTGTGTTCAGGGATGTAGTAATACAATGTGTACAGCCCCCAGTTGGTGATCAAACCAGGGCTAATGAGCAATACTCATATACTCTTTATTGCATTTGGATAGCATTAGGGCTGCAACAACGAATCGATAAAATCGATAAAATTCGTTTATTAAAAGCGTTGGCAACGAATTTCATTATCGATTCGTTGTGTCGCGCGATTATTACGCCACTCAATAAGTCACGGAGATGTTTGAGTATGACAAAAAAAGTTGAGTTGAGCGCAGAGCAGAGCGGAGGTCGAGGAGAGACCAGCTGAGACCGTAACGTTGACTGAAACACATCGCGGAGGTCGAGGAGAGACCAGCTGAGACCGTAACGTTGACTGAAACACATCGCGGAGGTCGAGGAGAGACCAGCTGAGACCGTAACGTTGACTGAAACACATCGCGGAGGTCGAGGAGAGACCAGCTGAGACCGTAACGTTGACTGAAACACATCACGGAGGAAGGCCGTTCAACAGGCAGCTAGTAGAGGCACTTCCGGTTGAGGCTCCGGTGCTGCGGCTAGTCGGCAGGTTGTGTTCCGTTTGAAGTGAAGACGTAACGTCCCTCCAGCAGCTTTCTGCTGTTTACTCGTTATTAGCTTGACAAGTTAGCATTAGCTCGTAAGAACATTGTGTCGAGAGAGAGAGAGAGAGAGAGAGAGAGAGAGAGCGTCTGTGAGTGTATGTGTGTGTGTGTGCGCGTCTGTGAGTGTGTGTGTGTGCGTGTGTTTGTATGTGTGTGCGTCTGTGAGAGTTTGAGTGTGTGTATCTGAGTGTAGTGTAGAGAACCAGTTCTGACGTTCAAACAAATCCTGTTAAGTTTTCTGATTAGTATTTTTCTTTATTTTTTATAAGTTATTTATTGTTCTGACAGCTCAGGTTCCTTTAAACAAAATGTTGTGCAAAATGTTTTGTGCACTTTATTTAATAAAAGCCTATATATTTGGCAGATATAAAGCATACATGTGAATGTTTGTGTTAGTCCATTATTTTTATTTTTATTATTACTTTAACAGCTCAGGGATGTTCAAGGAGCAACCTGTTTGTGCACTTTCTGAAGATTTTTGCACCGTCAGTTCTGTTTTTGAATAAAGGATTGGAAAGTAAGGCTTTTTTGTTTTTTATCCGATTCATCGATTAATCGTAAAAATAATCGACAGATTAATCGATTATTAAAATAATCGTTAGTTGCAGCCCTAGATAGCATGTGATTTTGTCGTTATTATGGTGTACATTATAGATTTATTGCAACGGTCAACTTCATTATGGAAATAAAAAGTTGGCTAAACTGAGTTTAGGTTGTTTTAAGCGGTTTTATTTTGTCAGATGTTACTTATACACTTTTTACTTTAGTTTTACCCTCGCAGATTAATACAACTAAGTTTGCCAACACATAACATGTTATGTTTCTACAGTATATCAACATGAATTTGAATTTACAGCAGGATCGAAGTACACAACTGGATATTGTGTACTTCTTTTATCAAATATCACTCACTGTTTCATAGCTGCCTGTATCTTTCTATTCAGTTTAAAATATATATCCATCTTCTTGCTTATGGATAGCTGTCACTTGTTTGCACAGCTGGAAATTGTCGCAGCTAGCAAGCAGTATGTTAAGTTTAGTCATTTTATCTCTTGAGTAAAAAAAAAAAAAAAATCTGATTCCTACTAAACACAATTTAGTACTTTCAGCTGAGATAAAGAGAAACATTTTCCAGAGCAGACTTAAGAGTTTTAAGGTTTCTGTGAGAAAAATGCTAATGTTGAATTATGGATCAGGTCTGAAAATAGCGCACACTTGGAAGCAGTTCCTGAAATATTTAAATATTCAGTTCACTGGCTGCAGTTGATGTTCAGAACCTCTTTTTTCTTGTTAACTAACCTCTTTCAGTTTTCACCCACTGTTGAATTCCACTAATTACAGTGTGAAATGCAGATACATGATTTGGTGTGTGTGTGTGTGTGTGTGTAAGAATTTGATAACAATGTAAATGAGAAAGCATGTTCATTCCTATATACACATAGGTGAACACATGTACTTATACAAGCACTGTTTGTCACATATACATACACATACCCACACTCACATGCAGACACAGTATCTACACAATTCGTCTGAGAGCATGTGTACTGCAGTACTTGCAGAGGCGGCACACAAAATGCACCACAAACCCAGATGGTGTTGCTGTTTTGTCGGTCTGTGGATGAAAGCTCGCAGAAGGAATGAACGCTGTTGCAAAGACAGAATGCCTGTGTTACTGTACAGTTTGTCCTGTTGCTTTGCTGCCAGCCTCCACGGTTTTTCCAGGCAGCTGGAGAGGGTGCAAATCCATGAGCCGCATATGTGTGTGTGTGTATTCAGAGTGCGCTCGCTTGGATCTTCACACTTTGCGCTTAATTAAAAGAACTCAAAAGCAGTCGGGTGTATCTGCAACACCTGGAGGAATGGAAGCCAGTGGGGGGGTAACGGTGTCTGTGTGTACATGATTTGTGTTTGTGCGACACCAGTGTGTGTGTGTGTGTGTGTGTGAGTACTCTTGTGAGTTTGTCTACACATCAGTCATCTCTACTGTCTCACAAAGCTTCAATCTTGTGTTTGCCTCTCAGTTTTTCTTTTTCAAATGTAGCTGCAAAAAAAGAATGAAAAACACACGATTGGTGCACATTTGGGTTTACTTTAGTATGCATGTGCACCTGTGTGTGTGAGAGTGTGAATGCATGCTTGTGTGCACTCTTGCACTAATTGTGGGCCAGGACATGCTTGAAAAAGGCAGAAATCTAACCACCGATGGAAGTAAAAGTATGCAATCTGTATTTGAGCACTTTAAAAAAATGTGCACCCCCTTTTGTGCACCAGCCCAAATTACATTAATGATGCAGGTTTCTTCTGAAAGGGATACTGTCAAAAAGTTAGAATTTGTGTTAAACATGCTAAATTAGTGCATATCTAGTGTCTCCACACTTTCAACATGAGCTAGTGGCTTGCAGCTAGCAGTGCTAACAGAGCTAACAGTCGGTGTAACCGCCGTATGAACCCACCACACGGTACAACACACACAGACGGAGATTGACTCCACTATGCCTATACATAGCAAATAGTTGTTTGCTGCTATATTAATGTGCTATATATATAATGTATAGATAACCTTTAAGTGACTCTGTAGCAAATTGTGAAGCAACCTTTCTGTTTTCTGCTTTGTTATATAAATGGCACACTACACAACTTGCATTGGAACTGACCAAAAGCATCTGCTTAATCTTTGTTCAATATGATCATTTAAACATCCCCCTCTCCATCACACACACACACACACACACACACACACACACACACACACACACACACACACACACACACACACACACACACACACACACACACAGAGTGACTTTTCAAATCCAGATGCATAAATAAATGGCATTCCCAGTCTGGTGTGGAAGAACTCAACTGTCCTCTTCCTCATCAAGCCTAAGTATTTTACTATCTTGTGCAATTTGGGAACCAGCCTTGTATTTGTGTGTTTATACAGCTGTGCTGATTTGGTTAATCATTAGCAGCAGAGACATAGGGGACAACATGTGACTAAGAACCAGGACATGGCCTTTCTCACTCGATGGGAGGAGATGGTGCGGCTGGGTGTGACTCTGAGTGAGTGTGTTGAGAGTGACAGACCTGAGCGGGCCTCAGTGAGTAGCCTCTTTAGTGCTCTCAGACCTCTCCAGCATTAAAGTTTAATGAGAATGCATTCTACTTTGGCTGACCAGGCTCTCTACATCTCTCTCCTTCCATTTCTGTGTTTGTGGTCTGAAGAAGTGATGGGATTATATCATGAGCGGCCACACACAAGATTGAAGGGGACACAAATTTGTCCCCTTTGATAACACCAGTCAAAAATGTCCCTATATGCTTTTTACATCATGTTAATTATTAAATAATGTTTCAGGAAGAGTTGAATTGTGCCTAAATATGTGGTTGTGACACATAATGTACTGCTGATTTATGCAGACCTTGTTTGGATATCAGCTCCCTCAGAAAGCACAATACTCAGATTTAAACCTTTCAAGACTGCAATGAAGCAAATTCAATCAGACAATAATATAATATAAAAATAAAATAAGCAACAATATTTGAGGATACAAAACCCTGATAATAATAAAACAGCAGATAAAACATGTTAATGAATAAAAACTGTGTGCTAGCATTAATACATATATCAGTATCAGATCATCCGGAAGAAAAAAGTTCTCCTGTCATGTGATGCCATTTAAAACACATATAAAGATTGTTGTAGTAGACTTTTAAAAAATAACTTAAAGTAAGAAGCCAGCACTGTTTTCTCTCTCCGGTTCAAAGCAGTTACACATGTGCACATCACATTATCACTGATGGGTGTGGTCAAAAATGTGTGCATGACTAGACTAGTAACCAGCAAACAACCACAAACTGTATTAGCATTCGAACAAAACAATCATGAATCAGCATGCGCTGTTCAAACACAACATTTTGGACATAAATAAACCATGGTGCTAGCAGTGGATCTTGTGCAGCAATAACAATCCCACTCAACAGTTTATTTTATTTGTAGCTTGCTATGTGTGGAGTTAGGTGGGGCCTGCTGATGAAGTGAATAAAAAGGAGGAGGAAGAGAGGGGCAGTGGAGGAGTGGGCTGCCAGCCGAGGCCTGTGGGAGTGAGGGGAACAGAGGTCGCCCATGATTACTCGATAACTACTCCATCAACTATAGACTCATTTCTTACGTCACCCAGCAGTCTGAGTGAGGTCAGAGGCTTTGTGTCTCAGTATTTAAGAGAGAAAGAAACAGAAGAAGAGGACAGTACAAAGTGAAATATACATTTATATATATAGATATTGGGATGTGGAAGATAATTTATCTTTATCAATGATGACTTGGCGTTGACAGAGTAGAATCCATATTGAAGATAAGAGTGAGGTATGAGAGGAAAATAAATAAAATAAATGGAGGAAGAATAAGAGGATGTAAATGGAAAAGAAAGAAAAAAATAGATATATGAGGAGGAGAGCAATAGAGTGATAGTTACACACTAAGGATTTCATGCCAAAAAAGCACTCCGCTCCATAAACATCCATGCACCAGCTATGGGAGGGGATATTTAGTCTGATGCTATAGGCTGAAGAACACTACGTAAATGTAAATCCTGTCCAATATTCTTTGTAAAGTTATCCAATATGTCGTAGGGAATTCAATTAAACTATATATTGCATGATACACAACATCTAGGATTTGTTTTGAGGTAAATGCTAACATGAGCATGCTAACGTGCGAATGTTTAGCACTTACCATTGTCACTATCTAGGTGTTAGCATTGTAACCCTCCAGTTCCTTCACATATTTCCATCTGGATCAAAGTCATGGACAGGCCGCCAATCACATTGTCATCTCCACTGCCCCGTCTAAATTAATTGTACTGTGAATAAAGGGAAAGAGGGGCTCAAAGGGTAGGAGCATTCTACTTCAGAAGCTTTCAGAGGGTGGAACAATCCAATTCAGGAACTTAATGCAGTTTAAGTTCTGTGTAGCTACTTAAATTAATATCAATATTCATTGTTAAATGTGTCCTACACAGGCTTGATATTGTGGATTTAGATAAAACACTGAACAGTCAAGTGAAACTAAAAGTCAAAAACATCACTTTGTCAATGAAGTCTTCGGCATCATCTTACAATCAAAGAGAGACCTATCCTCCATGTTTCAGCATATGGTTGTGTTTCTGGAGATATAATAAAGGATATTGGTATGAAGGCTTACTTTCCATTTGTGGGATGATTGTGAATATCTGTCTGGCCTGCTAATCGAGCCAGATTTAACAGTAATTAAGAAAAAACAGACTCACACAATGTGGCTATTTAAAAAAAAATGTATAAATCCTTTATTGATACAGGGGGACCTATGATTCATGATTAACTTATTTGTTGTTTGAATATTTAAGTTTTATTTAATTTGTTTGTTTTTCACTAAAAAAGAATGTTTACTAAAAAAGTGTATGTGTCTATACAAATATGTGTTCCTGAACAAAACGTTGAAGGTCAAGTAATTTCAGTATGTTTTAGTGTTATTTTAAGAGTTTTAATCATTTTTGGATGGATAATAACATTAATAGCACTTTATTTTGGCCAGGATGATGACTTCTATATTGTCCCATGCCTAAACATAGATTATTTTCAAAATAAATGATGAAGGACACAACAAGTTAGATTTTATTTAACATTGCTCCCTAGAGCGGTGCTCTAAACCAGCAGGTTTATGTGACTCCAGCAGTCAGATGTGGCTGTAGCATTGGATCCTGCAAAGAATGACAGCTGGGAATCAAACCCTATCGTGCCAGAAAGGATTGACCAGATTTCTTGAGAAATTGCTGCCCTATAGATAAATACACACTGGCCATCTGGGTGATTTATTTCTGCTAGCATCATGACGTTAGTACTATGTTATAGCCTTTTGACAGTGGAGGGAGCCAAAAGTGTAAAAGTCGTCATTGATGACACCATGGCAAGGCAAACAAGAAAACAAAGAGAAGATGTTTGCATTTGGTTAAGCACCCATCTGTTGCTCTTTCTTGTTCCCTTCGCTGTCTCCTTCCTTCTTTTCATCACTTTTCCACACCACACTCCAGCATGAATGTTTCATTTTTGCTTTTATTTTTGACTGACAACTTCAGTCTTCAATACAATTACAAAAAATAACAAGTTACTGCTTTTCTTAACTGTTCCTTTTCCTCTCTCTCCACCTCCTCTTCCTCCCCTTCATCTTTCCATCACCCTGTCTCCATCCTATTTCCATCATCCCCTCCTCTTCTCAAGTGGTATTTATAGAATGGCTCCGGATGCATCGGCTTCTCTCCTCCGCTGGTCTCTGGCCCACGCTTGTTTCCGTCTTGGCTCTCTTTGTTCATCCATTGCTTTTCCACTTGTTCTCCTCCCATCACCTCCTCCTCCCCTGCAGACAGCCGTTTGTCTATCCATCTCTTTTTGAGATGGGAAGACTTCTGGGATTGTGTATAAATCACTCCTCACCTGTTCTTCCTCTCTTCCTTTTTTAACCCCAGGGTGTCTTCTCACTGTATGCCTTCTTCCTTTCATTTAGCCCTTCTGATGACTCTCCCTCCACCCATGACTTCTCTTTTCCTTGCCTCCTCACAGCATGTGTCAACATGTCTGTCGTCTTCACGGTCTCTCAAGCTCCATCAGAAGCAGATAATGTTTTCCCTATCAAGCATGCTTGTTTGGTTCTTTCAACTAAAGGGCCTTTCACACAGAATGCAACAACTGCACCATTGCGCTTTGAAACCCACTATTTCCTATTGGCTTGCGTAGCACCATGACGGGTCTTCGCTGCTTCAAGCAAAGCAAGGGGATGAGTGAGAACTGCGTCAATTGTGTTTTGTGTGAAAGGCCCTTAAAAGCTCCAAACCTTTTTGTTGTTACAACCACTGGTGTAGACAGACTAAACTCTCCCTGCTTAGGATTTCTCCACGTCATTGGAGGTGCTATCATATTATAGTTTAGAGTTATAATAGTTGACACGCCAGGCAATTGTGTGTTAGATAGCGCTACATTTGTTCAACTTCTTGGTTAGTCTTCATCCTCAAATCTTGTATTGTAAAAGTGAAACATGTTGTTTTAAAATACAAATATGAAGTCATAAATCTACTGTGTGGTTTGTCCTAATATGTGTTACTATAGTAAAGAAGTCTACGACATTTTGTTGCCAGCAACTAAGATGCAGCTGTCCTGTGCTGAGATGCCTGTGCTAGCACTAGCCCTGCTAGCACACCTGATGTGCCGACTTGGTTGGAAACGTGTTTGCAAGACGGGGCCTTCCTCCCAAGTTCTTGATACCACAGTAAACTTGTGTCGTGCAGTTCAGGGATTCAGACAAACACAAGTTTGTCCTCCATTTTGCCTTCCTTGCCTGGCTGGCTGTGTCGTTTCTATCGGTCATCAGTGTATTTGTGCAAACTTTGTCAACCTTTAGTCAAAGCAGCAAAAAAGCCATTGTGGCACTGCGCAAGGTATTGGAAATAATGGGTTTAATGTTGCGTTGAGTCTGAAAGGGCCTTAACTTCTTGTGTCTCTCTCCTCCGACTTTGGAAGAGTCTTCTCTAAAGCGTCACCAGGAATCAGCTGATGAGACAGAAATAGTACTGCACTACACACATACACGAACACACACACACACACACACACACACACACACACACACACACACACACACACACACACACACACATACACAGCTTTCCCCTCTTCCTTCCCCATCCTTGGGCAATGTATTCATAGCGGTGCTAATTAACAACGCCACACCAACGACTGGAGAAGAGACTGGAGACACAAGAGGGAGAGATAAAGAGAACAAGAGAGAGAAAGGGAGAGAGAGGAAGGGAGTCCTTGGACATGCTGAGTTAAATATGCGAGGCCCGAGGCAAAGGCAAACCCGTACATGTGTTTATGTGGATTTTCTGTCTGTGTCATTGTTTATATTTGCCTATGTGTGTGTGAGTGTATGTAATGGTGTGCTCATTTGCATACTTGTTTTGACAAGGCCAAAACAGGGCTAACCCACATCTGGCACTTTGGCTGTCCCTGCTGGCCTATGGGGTTGACTTGGAGAGAGGAGACAGCCACAGTTCAGCCGGTTCACACCACTTGGACCCCCCTGGTCAATGTCTACCAAGGCTACAGGTGTTATATATTAACTCATTAAAGTAATGTCAATATGTTACTTTTTTGAGTCACGGGTACTGTAGCCATATTTACCCGACTGTAACAGATACGTTAGCTTAGCGCTGGAGCTGAAGGGCGGTGAGCGCATGCTTAACATCTTCCAAAAAATTGACACATTCCTGATAACTCAATAGTTGTTACATTCAAATGCAGTGTCTTCTTAGCTGTCCAGCTTGCAACCTGTACATCCAGAAATAACTATGTTTTTTGTGTGGAGTTGGGTGTATAATTGAGGTCCTGCTCAGTTAGCTCAGTTATTAGTTAGCTTAGGGGTTAGCCTAGGTTAGAGGTTGATAAAGGTCTTGATTGAAAGTAAAAGCTTATTGGTCTTCGTTGGTGGTTGCTAACAAGTGGCTAAATGAGACTACTAAACGTAATTATAGGAAGGAATATAACTCTGGATGCAGCTATTTGTGAAAGTTACAACTTTTAGGACTTAATGATTTAAATGAGCGCTATTTAAGTGTTTGTTCTGCATTATTCGATTTTGGATCACCTGTGTAAAGCGGTGGCTACTTGTTCCGTAACATCCATGAGACATGGACAGACATTAACATTCAGCTGGGTTGTATTTCTGTCCACCTAGTATACTGTTTGCTCCAGCTCTGTTTTGGTCTTTACAAACTCCTTAAAAATATATGTCTCTTGAGCTGCTAAATGTTCCACTGAGATCATCAGCTAGTGCTAGCTGGTGCTGGGCAGGTGGCTTACAGTGGGCTTATCTGAGGTTTTTCACTGAAAACTGCTGCTCGTGAAGTTAAAGGCAACTGAGTTGCAGACTGGGAATGCAATAAAATGAGCTAAATCAATCGTGCTCAGAGCTCATCCTCCTCACAAGTCTCTTAGCATGGAGATGGTTGAGCTTGTTGCAGCAGTAACCGCCACTCGAGCCATTAGCTAGACAGTGGCGCACAACAGATACTCTCATGCACTGAAATGCATGCAAGGCCAGCCCGGTTATGTACCAGTACACGGAGCACAGAGAAACACAGATCACAACCCACAGAGCGGCAAAGCAGCAACTCAGTGTCTGCTGCACTCAAAATATTTGAGTGTTCCTTCAGCATATGTAATCCCAAGCATGGTGGCTGACCCCTGCAGAGGCACAGGTACGTAATCAATGAACACACAGTAGCGTGGGAACAGATAGCATAGTCTTACTTGAGAGGACATCTTTCCCTGTGTCTTCACAGAGTGATTAAGTCGGGGTCACTCATGCATCCCCTGCTGGGTTAAGTTTAACATAACTCAAGATATGCATTTAGGTAGAAAGCATGATGGATGTGGGAACTGTGTGCTGACTCAGAGGGCATGAGTCTGATCTGACACATTGTCTAGTGATACGGTGTCTAGTGATCTGTGTATGACAGAGAGATAACACATGTTCTGTGAATACTGCAGTTATATACTGTATATATTGTATACATTTTTCATTCAATTGAGTGTGTCAGTCAAAGGCTTCCACTTTCTCTTTTCACTGTTTGTGAGGGCATGTTCTTCCCACATTCTGTGCTGTTGACATCGGTGATGATGCACCCTGTTTGTTTTCAGGTTTTTGTGCTGCCTCCAGATGAGCAACACATACATTTCAACAGGTTGAAACCCACAATAGGTTTCCACTTTTGTATAAGAGTGGTGGGAAGGGTTATGCAGAAATCATGCAAGTATTTTAAAGGTATAGGGGAAGATTATCTAATGTTGTCTGGCCCAGATTTCACTAAGTGGCTTTCATCTGCTAACATTTAAGATATTTTTTGAGTTTTACCGCAAATGAGCAGGAAATTGTCCAGACCTGACATCCGAATTCCACCCCGCAATATCAAGAGATTCTCAGTCAAAGATGATGACACCCTACTCACAGCTGCAGAGCTCCTTTTTGAGATTTAGGCTGAGAACACAGATTTGTATTCACATTGGAAAAACGTCACCTCGTGCAGCTTTAACAGTGCATGTCTGCTGAATGTGTGGAAGTGGTAAAAATACTGCATGAATCCGTGGCTCTAAGAACAAGAACAGCTGGTGCACTGACACCCGCTGACACCTAGTGCTTGACGCCACCACGTTACTATGACAACCGGCTGTGCACCCTCTGTTTCTGACAGCTGTTCCCATGGTGCCTGGGCTCAGCCGCTGGGCTCCTATTGGCAGGATAGATTGCTTCTCAGGGTCAGAGGTCATGTTTATGACGTTGCTGCTATGCGCTGTCAAGATGTTTTTTTTCTTTCTGAATTACGTACAGATCAGTTTAGCTCGGGTTCGTGTCAACTCCAAAAGTCCATTTATCATTATTTCTGACTATTATCTTAAGCGAAGCCTTCTTGAAACATTTTAAATGAAAACGTGCACATGCAATTCAAATTCTATTGAGTATATTTGCACGTGCAAACACTTTTATATGTGTTTTTCTGGTCCAAATCCTTATGTTCAAGCACAGCCTGAACTGGTGATGGATAAAGAGACCAGTAAAACGTTCTCATGTAAAATGTTTTCATGGTATAAGGATCTTTGTTGCGTTAACTTATTTGACTGAACGTCTGCATTATAGATGGCACAGATGCTTTGATGTTGAGCCCAACGGTTATTACAGCGAGTCCCCTTCGGGCATTACAAATCTTCAGCATTTGAATTTAAACATTACACAGCAAATATTTGAGAAAACTGCATAGAAGACATGATAATATTCAAAATATCAGCCTCAAGGTATCTAGGCTGTGTCTGACAGATGATATTTCAATTGCTAACCTTGACATCAATGTGTATATTTCTAGAAAATATTTATTTAGATCACATTTTTTTCTTCACATTGCATTCAACATTCCACGTCACAAAATAGCTGTCCCTGTTCCAGCCATTCCCTGTGTGAGCTGATTGGCCAAATTTGTCCCAGTTGGCCAGTCTCCTCCCTGTTCCAGCTCTGTATGGTGGCAGTCTGCTGTTTCTGCTCGGCACTATTCAGAGCTAGCTATAGAAAGGCATGAGTCAAGAGGAATGTACAATTGTCTTGTCATCTAATCTCCTGTACTTAGAAAGTTTCTGTTTGGCAACTTATACAATATTTCTTTCTTGAGACTGCAACGTTGGTGGGAATAACATTACGTATCGTTTGGACTACTTGTTTTTCGATACAGACAAAGACAGATTTTTTCCCCCAACTCAAACATATTCTGGAAAGGCACAGCATCGTTCCTGGACTTTGGATAGGTCATGGCAGAAGACTGTTATCACTTTGATCTTTCCTACCACCAAAAGGTGCTGACCCCGGATCAGGTGTTATGTCTTCTACCTGTTTCCTACCCAGCATCTGAGGATTACAGACAGGAAGACATGTCTGCTTTCAATAGATCCAGGTGATCTAGTTTGATTCGAGATGAGATTATTGTAAACTGAATGTCTTTGGGTTTGTTTTGACTGATGAGGGGAATTTTAATGTTAGTTTAGGGTTTTGGAATATGGCATTTCTTAAAATGATGTTTTTCATCGATTTTCTCTCTAAACGACTAATCAGCGTACAGGAAGTGTCCTGCTTACCAGTGGAGCCTCCACTTATTGAACTTTTGCATTTCTAATTTTTACCTCAACAACAGTGTGAATGCCAGTGCGTTGCATTGTCTTGATAAATGTATTTTCGACCAACGACTCACAGACACAACTGTAAAGTCTGTGTGCTGCCAGAGGCTTAACTAAAGTTTGTCTGCTTCCACAAATAGGCAAATTGGCTGCAAAGCTGTGAATGAAGCCATCTCCTTCCTCTCTATCTCTCTCACTCAGCGAGGCAATTAAAGTGCCTGTCTGGGTCTCCTATATAAGAGCCATGGTATGGTAATGCAGTATTCCTTTGACAGTTCTGTTGAGACAAACATTGTGGGTGTTTTCACATGGCCTGATTTGCAATTCACACTCGGGTTATTTCCATCATAGGCATCCTGGGAAGCAGGGAGGGGAAAGGCTGTGAGCTACAGAGAGCAAGACTGAGCTGAAGTTTCATTTAATTGCGCGTATGATTATTTTTTTTTGAAAGCCACCTTTCAAGTGGCACTCTAATTGCCAGTTATTTTGCTGGAACTGAAATGTTGTTCTCAAATATGTCCATGCACAACATCGCTTTTTGTTTCATTTAGATTTATTTCTGAAAAAAATGATTCAGTTATTCAAAAATTCCACTACGTCCCTCTGTGTTTTTGTTTTTATGAATGAAAGGCTATTTAGAGAGGAAGGTTTGTCTGAACAGCATTGGAGGGTTAGTTTTATCAAGTAGAAAAAGTTAGTGAATGCATGATGTACGCCTAATGGCCAATCTTCCACTTTTCTCCCCCTCAGAACTCTGCACCAGCAGTTTGAGAGCTACAAACAGGAGGTGCGTCGCATCGGGGCGGAGACGCAGCGTCAGCAGACCCAGCTGAAAGACGATGCGCCCACCTGCGGTATCTGCCGCAAGACCAAGTTTGCCGACGGCTGCGGCCACCTCTGCTCCTACTGCCAGACCAAATTCTGCGCTCGCTGTGGAGGGCGGGTCTCTCTGCGCTCCAACAACGTGAGAAACCTGACCCATGACCTCCTCCTCTTCCTTTCTCCCGCTCACACTCACCTCATTCCTGCTATAGCTGATGTGCCTGTGGTCCTCCTGCTTCTGTGTTTGTTGCTGTCTGCTTTGATGCCTCCTGGTCACACTTTGGTCTCACCAAAGTGTGAGGAGAATGGCTTGGCACCAGTCACAGGCCCTTCAAGGTTAATTTCATGTCTGAGGCTGTGGTGTTGTGGAATGGTTATAAATCGATCAACGCCCTTTAGCTCGCCTGAACATGAAATCATCTGTGTTGTCCTGTGTCTCCTGTGACAGCACTGCAGCCCTCAAACCAGCAGTGACAGGGCTGACCTTCTCAAGCAACATGCCTAAACAAAGAGACAAAGAAAGGCACGTGGTTCAGATGTAGTGAAGGACGGCAGTTGTATTTGCAACTGTCAGAATAGCATCAAAATGTCCCAAAAGTGTCAAACAACTTGCAGCTTTATTGGCCATGTGTGTTTACACATAGATGGAATTTGACTCTGGTTTCACGTAGCTCTTAGTACTTATATACATACACAATATACAATAAATAAGACAAGTTGTAACTCGCTGTCTGTCTCTATGCTTTCTCTGCAAAGCTTCTGTTTGGTGCTTGCAAGATTAGTTGTTTAACTTTGTCACCAGAAAGTATGGCTAGTGGTAGCACTGGTTTCCAAGTGGCAAATGTAAACATCTTACCTCACTGGTGACAAAAATAAAAATGGGCTTTTTAATACAAGTTTTAGAACGTACAGCAGACAGACAGTGGAGCTATTATTTAAGCCTACAGGCAGAAAGTGTTTGATTCTGTTGCCATTAAACATTTATTTTGTCCTGCTCATTAAATTACATTGTGAATGGCACATCAACAGCTGTGATCATGTGAACAGCCATGTTAGCAGTGCTTTGAACTACATGCTAAATCAGCAAGCTAACATGCTCACAATTAAAATGTATACATGGAAATATTTGGTAAATAATGTTTAAAGTCTTAATAATCTTAGCCCTAAACACATACTATAACTGGAGCTAATGGGCATGTTTTTAGTTTTGCAAGTATAGTCATGAACCAAAGTGTTAAACCTGATCATGGAGCAAGAGGAACATTCGAGAAATCATCCAAGTAGTTTAAGATCATCCCATGGGGAACATGAATATCCATAAATGTCTTGTAGGTAAGAGACAATTCACTGCTGGTGGGCGCTAGATTAAAAGTAAATTGAACCCCAGAGTCTTCCGTCTCTGGAAAACAGAGCATTGCTAAATAGAAAACCACAAATAAACAAACAAAACAGCCGTTTACATAAACCCACAATTGACTAAAGACACTGAGGAGTGAGGAGCACCTCTAAGGTCCGGCTCTGGAGGCCACACTAAACAAAGGCCCACACCAAATCAACAAATTATAACATTTGTTTGAACCGAGTTGGATTTACGAGGCATGAACCAAATATGTTAGCACTATTTTAAGACTCAGCCTTGTTCCATTCAAGCATTGTTTGGGCTCCAACCCATGAGAGAAGACCTCCCCCTGGGTATGGTACCTGACTATGGGCCCTCCATCCTTGGCCTGCTGGTCCCCAATCTGTTCAGGATCCGCCTAGCCCAGCTGGGCCTGAACTCACACTGACACCACACGTATGCAGAGCTCAAAGACCAGCGAGAACAGGGGATGGAGATAGTATCCCCGTTGGTGAAGCCATTAATATTACTTTCACAGCAGACTGGCAGATGAGACTAGCAGGATGTAAATGTAATCTATATATAAAACAAAGTAAAGGATTCATTTGAAGAGAAATTGTGCTCAAATAACATCAATCAACCAGGCCAAGTATTTTTTTATTATGTAATTTAATCATTTGAGATGATACTGAGTGTCACTTAGAAGTGGAATTAGTTTCAGGGGCTGAAACAATTTAACACAGTCAAATGTGTGTGTACATTGTACCTGTACCTGTACATGTATTACCTCAGCCAAGGAGGTTTGTCTTCAGGATTAAAGAAAAAACACTAGCCAGATCTTTAGGAAACTTGGTTGAAGGCTATAGCATCGGCCGAGGAAGAACCCATTACATTTTTAGGCACATCTGAATCACATGGCTGGATACACGCATTATTTTCCACTTGTGAAAAGGGCCTGGAGGCCTGCGCTCTCCTGGTGCCCCTCTAGTGTTAATCAATGTTTCACGTGGAAGTGAAGCTCTTTTTGCCTCGACGGTGTTGGCCTCTGTCCCGGGTTGCCCAGGCCGGCCAAGCAGAATAACAGGGTTAGGAAAGTGTGAGCTTTGTTTCATTACATAAAAACCTTCTCCTGCCTGCAGTGTGCTCATTTACCCGACATCAACAAAAAAGACATGAATGCAGTATTGAAATAAACAGTGTGCTGTTGTTCTGCAAAATATCTGGAGTATAAATATACTGTATGTACAACAACTTGCTTCATCAGCTGTATCTTGGCTGTACACAGCTGGTGAACAAAAAAGCTTTTCAACTTTCGAACATGAACTATTATTACATAAAGAAACAACAAAAAAAGGCAACATATTTTCTACATTTAGTTAAGCTTTTGTTTGTCCAGTTTGGTGGTACCATAAAAAGTATAAAATGCCTTATTGGAACCGGACCATGAAAAGTACTAAATGCCATAATGAAACACTACCACAGAAAGTATAAAATGTAATATTGAAACATTACCACAGTACCATACAAATTAACAAATTACATTTTGAAACAGCACTATAGTACTTCAAAAGGTACCAAAACAAACAAAGTTGAATTACATTTTTACGTTAGTTTAGAAATAATAGCACAGTGAGAAGTGTTCATGTGTTCTGAAAGCTTTCAGCTTTGTGTAACATCACTGTTACTGCAGCCACAAATACATTGTTTGACATGTTTACAAATGGATTACATGTAACCACAGAGTTAAAGTTTCGCTCCTGTGTGACATTAAATTGAACATATTATTATTAAAGATCACACTGCATTTTAAATTCACGTACAGCATTCATGAAGCACGATCTTTTAAATAATTATATTTTATCCTGAGGTCAAAACAAAGATGATCAAATAATCCAAAACCTTTTTGTGCCCATCCACCAACATCTGAACTACTTTCATTAAAGAATAAGCCACAAAAAAAGCGCTTCAACGTGCATTTTTGAAAATCCCTTGACAGATTGTATGATATAGTATATAGATCGAGGTTTAGTGAAAGCACAGGAAGGGTTGTGGAAGAAAGTGCTTTATGTTGCTTTTAGTGTCCCACTTTCCCCTCCATGCTGAGGAGCATCCTCACACACCCTGATGCTGTCTCAGGTCATGAGTCATGCCAAGGTCATGCCAAGCTGGGTCATGCATGTAGCTGCAGCCTCACGTCAGTGGTCACATACATTCACATGCTGTTGTCCCCACCACCTCACACTCCATCATTGAATATGAAGTCTGTGTATCGATTCTGCAGAATGTAATTAACTAATTTTTGCACCACGTCCTCTTTTCCCCTTTTCTCCTTTGTTCTTTTCCCTCTTTTCCTACAATCTGTCCGCTATCGCATTTCACAAATATACCCTCTTTGCATCTCTGTTTCTTATATCTTTTATGATCTATAATTTCTCTCTCTTATTTCCTCTCCTGCTCTACTTTCACCATCACTTTTCTCAATACTCACTGCTACCCGGACTGCATGCCACAAAGGAGGACAAAGTGGTTAGCATCTTTTTTTGTGTTCTCTCTCTGTGCTGTGACTGTGATGTTTGTGCCACCTAAAAGATAAAGTGCTGGCTGTGTTCAAATCTGGTGCGGATATCTCTCTTGTCTGTTTACAGCACGTTGACTTCTACCCTGGAAAGGTGATGTAGATTATTTCTAAGACTAGTTTTCTTCCTTATTGGCCAGACCTATAATTTCTCAGCTGAAAGAAAAAATGTGTTGAACACTAACAATATCAGATGCAAGAGAGCAAGCTATTGGATTGGAACGGAGCCAGTGTGTGTACAAATCCACTTATGGATTACTGACTTAACTGAACAGAGGGAGTCCCTGATAGGTCAAGTTTTTTTTAACTTTGATTTCTCAGAGCATTACTCTACTGTGTGGGGTGGAGCTATTGTATCCTCAGAGAATTTTCTCCCCAGTGTAAATCCTGACTAACTCTGTGTCCGTTGTCTGTCTCCTCCCCTTGCAAAGTGTCTCATAGTGAAGGACAGGGTAAGGCTTGCTGGGTGATGGATTTTGCTGCATGGGTCACTACTGTTGTCCCCCTCACACTTGGGTCTGTGCTCATTCACAGTATCAGAAGAGGAATTCAGACCCACTATCAGTTTTCTCCTCACAGATCATTGTAGTTAAGAAGTCTTAGGGCAGCTGGCTGGCGATCCTGCATCAGTACTCTAATTCTGAGAATGAATGCAGACCCTGAAAATCCACTGGCGGACAGAGTGAGCATGAGCCATGATAAAGGCCGTCTGAACCTTCTGACTCATCCTGACCCCTCTTCCTATGGCTGTAGGCATGGCTGTGCTGAAAGGGGGCCAATGGATACTGGTTTAAATCCTTGGCAAAAATGGGGTTGGGAGATTGGCATTTCAGATGGCATGCATATAAGAAAGCACTCTACCTACAGACCATTTATCTGAATGCATAATGAATGCACACTCATGCCTGTGCATGCTTTTACCTGCCTGTGTGTTTGAGATCAGACCAGCCTTGCCATGGGGAGACGGGAGGGGCCCAGGTATACGTCCCACTTTGTCCACTTCCCCTTAATGCTTGGTCGCTGCGAGATGTCACCAAAGTGTTGTTACTGCTGAGGAACGGTGAACGGTGCATTGGATGTTAGTTTGGGATGTTGCTGAGCCCTTGAATGGTCAGATAGAGGATTCATTGTTTGACTGTGCTATGATTCCAGATAAAGCAGCAAATAAGTCAGAATAGAAAACAGGGTAGTTGACTCATGCCCTTCACGTGGGCTTTTGATGTGCTGCTTATGGCAGTTGTGCTTTGTGTGTGTGGATAAAAATGTGTAGCAACTACTTTTACAGATGCAGAACCTGGCCTTGATATCATTATCTGCTTTTAGAACATGATGCTCAGTACTTAGTATATTTGAATTCATACGAGCAGGATATTTGATATCACATTATCATATAATGTATCAGCTCACTTATGCTACACAGGGACAACAACACATGTCACTCACTACCCAATCCCTACACCCTGTCCGATTGGTACCGCACAAATGCAAACTAGTACTACACACCTGTGCTTAAACACTCTTGCACTTACTCATATTTTCCTTGATAATTTTACGTTGTGAACAGCTAATTAATGTTAGCTGTTGGCAGCAGCTGGGCAGTTCAGCCCCGCTTGGCTAAATAACAAAGGTAACATCTCTTGTATGGATGTTGCCTTGAGTTACATGATGATGCCTTGCACCATTCAGTAAACATGAGTACTGGGCGAGGGTAATTCTACTTGTTCAAATATAATCTTGTAAAATGTGAATAGATACAGTTGTTAAATGATATGTCTTCATGGCAAAATAAAATAGATATTAGAGAGGAAATTATATTTATCATATTGGCTCTGCACTTACAGTATTGGCCGAAGTTCAGGTATCGGAATCGATACAATGATATTGCAGTGCTGTGAACTAAAGGTTACTAATTGAGCTGCTTTGAAAATAAAGCAAATCATTAAAGAAAGGCCAGCAGCTTAAGTTTAAATCATTTTCAGTACGTGATAGAAAGCTCAGTTAGCTCTGAAGTGTGTGAAGTTGATTTGTATTTCATAGCCCTCTCTGTCAAGCTGCCCTGCTACTGCTGGTGCTATAGCGTGTTAATGGCAGAGTGTTTGTTTATGTGTGTTCAATGTCAGCTCCAGATGGCTTCCAGAAACTGACCCAACCGCTGACAATCTGTCTCCTTTATGGAGGAGCACTGCCTCCCAGTGGAAAGCAGGCAGGCGCTGGGTCCTAACACACACCCATACACAGCCTCGACTCCATATTTTCAGAACGAGCCAGACATTTCTAGAAATATGTTGTAATTGAGATTGAATTCAGTTTTCCCTTCAAACCACACATTACACCAGAACCCCTTTCATAGTCTTTAGGTTTATTTGTATGTATTTGGTACCCTGTGTGATTTGAATCAGCGTAATGCCTATAGTGTACCAATAACACACAACACAGAGACTCAGATTTGCACTGATACAGCCAGTATTGCTTGCTTACTGCATTAAGCTGACACAGCACTTTTTTTTTTTTTACCAGTGGATAATCTCAATCATGTTTCTCACTACTAGATGACTAACAACTCCTCCTCACACTCCGCTCCTTTCTTATAATACATCACTGTATCCGTAGTATCCTCTGTAAGCTCTTTGTTCCCTTCACCTGTCGATCGTAAAGCATCTCCATTTAAATAATATCACTGTTTGACCCTGTCTGTCTTTCTTCACCATGCAACTGCACACATTTCCTGGGCTACAAACAAGTGCTTATGAGCCAGACAAACATTTGATCGAAGCTTGATTTTGGAGCTGACTATCTGGCAAAAGCCAAACGCAACATGCTCAAGTGTTGGATGTTTGTGAAGTGCTTCGTAATGCTGTGACAGATGCTATTCTTGTCTCCGTCACTGAAGAGTCATAAGTGGAAAGTGAAAGCCCACGTGTGGATTAGAAGTTTTGGCCATGATTCTTGTCAGTAAAATTAACATTGTGTTAATCAAATGAATTGCTGAGATCTGGGAAAGCGGGGACATCAATACATAGAAGTCAAGGAACATGCAGTCAGACAACAACAGTTTTTAAACAAAGTTTAACTTAATCATTTAGAAAGTATTATTCACCATTATGCAAGCTTTTGTTGCTGGTGTCCCCAAAATGGCTAATAACACACTAGTGTTATCATAACTACACATTTGTTGCTTTACGTCTGTAATGTCACACTATATCAAATGCTCAGAGCATGTGCTCTACGTCACATGTAGATGTAGAAGTGGTATTATTGTTGCTGTCTCTGTCGCAACGACAACCAGATCAATTTCCGTTTTCCTCAGAGCCCAACAACTCCCAACAACCGTCCAACAATACTGGGGATAGTAAATGCAAAGGAAGAACATCGATACTCTTTGGCAACTGCAGATATCTGCTGATAGCTACTGGGGGACACAAAAGCGGTCCTCTTTCTGTTCCGATAGCGTTTTGGTTGACGCACTTTCTTTTTGTTCCGTAAATGGAGCCTTTATTTTCACGGGAGATTCGGCAGGTGGCAGACATAATTGTTAAGTAAAAGCAATGTACAGTCAACATTTACTTCATAGAGATAAGCAAGAGCAATGGCCACTTTAACAAAGGACTTATTTTGAGCTAAACCAAATCCTTCCTTCACCCTAACAGCGATGTCTAACAATTTTGGAAAGCACAAACAAATTATGTCATCGTGCTGATAGAGGCGTCCGATCAGGAAAAGCTTATACGTGTCGCTTTAGAGGGCAGTTACATTCATCGTACAGTATTTGTTGTTTAATTTGCATGATTTGTTGTTAATGCAGAAGCACTACGAGAAGCGACAGAGTCTACTCCCCCGATCCTGAGCTCTGCTTTCCTTCCAGGCTTCCTCACCACTGAATGCATTTGGGCTGCTTGCAGAGTTGATCTACTGCCTTATTAGAGGAAATGGAGCATTATGTCTTTTGCGGCCGTCTTTCTTCCCACCATTCAGGATTTACCATTCCCTGAACGATGGCAGTTTACACCCAGCGCTGCCTCATATGTCATTCTGTCGAGTTGTGTGCGAGTGTGTGTGTGTGTGTGTGTGTTTGTGTGTTGAGGGCAGGGTCACTGCACACGCTCACTGAAAGCCAAACACAACCCTCCACACTGCCTCGCCACCCCCAAGGCTCCCATTTATTCTGCCCATTTCAGGAAAAGCTGATGTTCACACAATTCGGGCCTAAATGAATGCTGTTCTCGTGGTGAGCTGCTGTTGAATGCTGCTGCTGTTGGCAGAGCTGCAGACGCACACCATCACTATTTTGTAAGCAGATGGATGGAGCAGTGCTGGGGGCGGGAGATGAAGGGAAGGGAGTATGGGATAGAGAAGCATGAGTGACAGGTGTGTGGTGTCTTCATTTGTCAAGGCAGCCAGGTGTGTCAGCTGAGCTAGAGGGTGAGGAGAGATGAAAGGAAATAAGAAAGTAAATGAAAAGACTAGAGTGAAGGAAACTGAAGGGGAAGGGAAGGAATTAAAGGACGAAAAGGAAGGTGAAAGAGGACAGATAAGGAAATAAAAAAAGGAGAAGAAAGGTAAGGAGCCGGAAGGAAAAAAGGAGAGTCGAGGAATTAAAGAAGAAAACAAAATGTTAAGGACAAATAAGGAAAGGAAAGGAAATACATGGCATAAAAAGGAATGGTAGGGAGAGAAAATAAAAGTAAATAAGGTGAGCAAAGGAAAGGGAAGGTGAGGAAATCCAGACTCAGCTTAATATCAGATAGAAAATGCAACAGTAACTTGAGGCAGTCTAAATGATATTTGTGCAGGTTTTTTTGTTTGTTTTCTCTTCTGTTATTGTCCTTCACTTTTAAAGACACACACACACACACACACACACAAACTGAGTTGTCCCCCTTTCTCTCACTGACTCTCCTTGATTTGGTTACCATGGAGAAGCACATTTTTAGGCAGAAGGAGGTTGACATTATTACATGAGCGAGATGGCACTGCTTATTCTCCACACACACACACATACACACACAAGCATACACAAATCTCGCCTACAGGCAGTCGCCCACGCCACACTCTTCCAGGCAAGAAGGTTTCAGAAATGTCCTACATACAATATAACGACTGTACACATAACCGCACAGACACAGAGACATTCTCATAGCACTTTGCACTCACAGTGAAGAGATGAACTCGAGGTGACACTATAGTGGGCTGCCTCTGGACGGAGGGAGCCGATTGGTCGGCTTAGCTGAGGGTCTGGGATCACGCTCCGCCTGGTCCGGCTGCTAGCACTACTGCAAATGCATCTGTCACACACACTATGGGCTTTTGCGTCTTATGGACATAAACACACACACACACACACACACACACACACACACACACACACACACACACACACACACACACACACACACACACACACACACACACACACTCACACACACACACACACACACACACACACACACACACACACACACACACACACACACACACACACACACACACACTCACACACAATTAATTCCCCCAACAATATCTTTCAGGCTATCCAGGAACACAGCACAATCACTCCAGTTAAGGATTATATGTATTATATCCTGTGTGTGTGTGTGTGCCCCCATTCTGTAACATCTTTATTGTATACTACAATCCCCCATAAAGTGTAGGCTTTAAAGAACACAACTAATACATGGAGGCAAGCCATTAGACAATGAGATCTGTTTTTAATGTCTCTTTTTAGTTTGAGAACACACTGGGCCATTAAAAGTCGTCCCAGGATGTGCCTTGTTGACACTCTCATTCAAGGATTAAGTTTGTGGATTAGAGCGTTTACTTCTCCTCACTGGCAGAGACTAGGAAAGCAACCTATAGAGAAATACATACATTTTTTCTAAAAGGAAATTTTTATAAAGTCCATTTCTGGGGTCACCTTTTTCTTATTATTTGTTTTTTGGCACCTGATAATGCAGCCGAACTGTTCAAGAAAGTCGCATAAAAATAGTCCAAAGTTTAAAGTTTAATCTGTTCAACCTATTGTTACTCATATCGGGGTGCTGATTGAACCGATACTAGTTTATAATATGGTAATGCTAAATAATACTTACATTTTGATACTAATACAAAAATCAATAAATCTGTTAATTAATTTTAAGTGCAGAATCACCATGCAGCAGGGTCCCAATACACCAAACACCAAGCACCAACAATTACAAACATTCAAAGTAAAACAACCAAATAAAAACCATATTAAAAGGGTGATGGACCCGACTAAGTTCAGGGTGAGATGTAATGAATGCTAAGGACAAATTATATCTTATATTGTAAAATATGTTTGTTTTTCAAAAGAAAACTTTAAAATTCTTTATTCAAGTATAAGTGTTGTCCAGTTCTGGTGTTCGCCATCTCCATAGCTTCCTGTTGGATGCGTCCCAAACACAGACACAGCCGAGGCTCTGTATATACAGACACTTGTTGTGGGTCATAAGTAATGTTTGAGAGGGATTATTTCTGTATTTCTGGGTTGATACATTGTTTTTCTTTTCAGTAAATCCATCTCATTTAGAAATGGCTTCAACAGTTTAGAATTTAATAGGCATTTAGATTTATTTTCATTGGCAGAAGTTTGAGGGTTGTGATTGGCATGTATCAGCGGCTGTAGCTGAGGTAGAGTGGGTCGTCCCTCAAACACAAGGTTCCTACCGTCTGCATCTCAAAGTTTCCTTGAACGAGACACTGAACCCCAAGTTGCTCCCAAGGTGATTTACAGCAGACCACTGCTCCTAGGCTTAGGATGGTTTAAAGGCAGAAGTAAAATTGAATGTATGCATCTGACTTTTTTTTTATTTTTATTTGTCTCTGTACATTTTTATTGGAGCCTACATAAATTATTTTACATCCCATCATGCACTGAGGGGATCATCTGGGGTGGGGTCATCTGGTCTTTATCTCTAACCTGTGTTCTGACTGAGGGGGTTGATGGAGGAGGGGGTTAGAAGTTATGAATTGTGACCTGGTATTGTCATCTGATGATGAGTTGAATAATGGTGAGGGGCTGAAAGGATTACTGGTCACTCCTAATCTGTGGCCCCTCATCTGAGGTAAAGAGGTGGAGAAAGACGGAGAGAAAGAGACTGTAGTGTGTAGCTGGGCGGCTGCCCGACAGCTGTGGGCCGTGCGGGCAGCTGATTTACTTTAGATTAGTCTGGACATGCGCCAACTAGGATTCAATCAGTCCATGATGAATGTGCTTTGGTGCGCTGAAGGCTAACTGCTAACTGCTAAACTGGCGGCTAACCGTCTATCCCAGTGGCCGTGAAGGAGTAACATTTGGGGTTTTCCGGATATGCCAGAGGTGTTTTTTGTGTGCCTAGGTCCTGCAGTGGAATACACGGGAGGGCTATGTTTTCTCTTCATTTTGGATTTGTTCTCTGAAAAAAAACCATTGGGATTATAAATACGGAGCGAGATAAATCCTGTTTTTGTGCGGTCGATGTGATATTCAGTAGCCATGGCTACATGTGAGTATTTGATGTTGTCTATAAGGTTTGATTTAGAGGATGAAGAATCAAATGTTATTATATGCTTCTGTACATGGCTGCTGGTCATCAATCTTTCTTTGTGATGGAGCGATTTATAGAGTCTAAATAACAGAATGTCATTGCCTGCATGTGCAAAGATGATGCACTGACTAGAATAGCTTTAGTCTTTCTCCTTTTAGATGAAAACACTATATATGCAGTATAGTACACAATACATTTAAAGTTGATTTTCCCTTCCTCATCTTCCACTACAGTATTACATAGTTTTTTTGTAGCCCTCCAAAGAAGGATGAATTTATTTTATCACCAACATGAGCATAACAGTTCAATAAAAAAAAAAAAGACATTTTATTAATGGGTTAGAAGGAAATAAGATTCAGAGCAATAGAACCACAGGGCAGGTGAAACGTGACCTCTTAAGGGGGTTCTGTAATGTTTCTAAATAGCAGTACAAAGCTTACCGCAGTCTCCACCGAGCTGTGTTCACAGATAATGGAGATGTTGAGACAGCACAGTCTGTCATGTCTGAGTGCTCTCTAATATTTGATTAGCTGTAGCAAAGGTAGGAGGAAGGGGAACGCATGTGGGGGGAATATCTTTTTAACAGGTGGCTTACCGACATTTATGTGAGCTGAAAGGCGCACTAAAAGGCGTTTGTGAAAGTTGATAGACACACGATTTGTTATGCCCTTTGACAGGACTCCTTTGGAAAATAGATTTTGAATCTCAATGGCACTATCATGGATAAGGTTAAATAAATTGTTGAAGTCAACAATACTTACATGTTAAATAAAATACATTTATGTTGTTCAGAGTTGTGTGTCACAGGCATGCCTAACCATGTTTTTGTTAGATATTACATTTTTTAAATATTATTCTTTAATGCTACTGAATCCAGCTCGCAAACACTTCTGTCCTTTCAACCCGTGTAGGTAATGTGGGTATGCAACCTGTGCCGTAAACAGCAGGAGATTCTCACCAAATCAGGAGAATGGTTTTCGGGGTCAGGTGTGCGGCCCGGAAGCCTGGGCACTTCCTTGAACAACCCAGCCACTGGAGGTGAGGCCCAACGGGACAGGAAGCTGATCCGCTCCAGGTCCCAAGCCCCGCCCTCCAGCACCAACGCCAACGCAGGGCCGCCCGGCGAGGCACAGACAGCCGCTGGTGTCACTGCTGCCAAGGGTGCTGACACCATGCCCGGCTCTCGCTCCCAAAGTGAACCACCAAGAGATAAGTAAGGCGTTTATTTACACACATTGAACACAACTTCCGGTTTATTTTTCATCTATATGCTGCAGCATCTGCCACAAGTGGATGTTTTATTTAAAGGGAAACAACTTTTTCATTAAAATTATGGGAGTTGGAGAATGGAAAACCATATTTTTTTCAAAACCCAGAAAGCTTGACTTCTTGCTGACAAAAGCTCTTGTTGTTTTTTAATCTCTGGGGTAAAAAAAAAAAAAGAATAGATCTGTGTTTGTACTAGCTTAACCAGTGGAGAAGCTAGGTCAAATGTTTTAGTCTTGAGTGGTCTTTCATTCAATCCCTTTGTTTTCATCCAGTGGGTGAGTTAGATAAGAGTTGTTGGCAACTATGGTCTTAATATTGAATCTTATTCTCACACAGGAAAAGGCCAGTTTCTCTCCATGAACAAAATGGTAAGGGAGGCATGGGGCGCGGTAGTGGCCGAAGACCTGCTGGGAAGTTGCCATCTCAGTCATCCCTGGATGAGCGAGTGGTTCCTGGGGACAGAGAGAGACGTTTGGGAGATGGACGGAGGCTTGAAAAGATCCACTCTCAGGACTACGAGGACGGGGAGGGCAACTTGGGTCGTCCAGAAACACACCGGAGACGCCCGGAGGATGAGGAGCAGAGGGAGCGGCAGCGCCGCGAGGAGGAGTTCCAAAACCGTTACCGTAGTGATCCCAACCTGGCACGATACCCCGTGAAACCACAGAAGGAGGAGCAGGAGATGCGCATGCATGCTAAGGTGTCCAAGGTCCGCCACGAACGGCGACACAGTGATCTGGCAATCAACGAGGTCGGACTGGGGCCTGGTGAGGGAGGAGGTGGTGGAGGAGGGGGGCTGCCTGAAAACCGTCTGGCCAGGAGGGGTGGAGGTGGGGAGGGAGACCACAAAGCCCTCTTGGAGAACCACCGAGCCTTTTCTGTGGATAGGACCGTGGGGGTTGGAGGGGGAGCTCAACCTGCAGGAGGTGGATTGAGATCAGGACCCCAACCTGGGGGACCGGTGCCTCCAGATTGGGGACCGAACAAAGGCCGCCTGGAGCCCGGTACAACACGGACACCAAGGGACAAGGGTGGGGATAGCCTGCTGAGGAAGGACTCTCAGAGCTCGGACCAGTCGGAGTCTTTGCGGCCGCCCCCTCCACGGTCATACAAGAGCAAGCGCGGAGTCAACAAGAGGCAGATGTCCATCAGCAGCTCAGAGGAGGAAGGCGGCTCCACGCCCGAGTACACCAGCTGTGAGGACGTGGACATGGAAAGCGTCAGCGAGAAAGGTCAGTCAGACAGATGTGCTCACTCTACTAGCTTATGAAGCTAAATCTATCCATACTTGCATACCTTGCACTGTTTGCTGATATCCCTTTCCTTACATTTGACACTGTTTCCTATAGTAAGTCACAGCTTTAATTTTCTATGCACCAAAATGTGTTAATGAGCTGCTGCAGCTCTCACCTGGAGACCTAGCTCACATGCTCATCCTTAATCTGCACACATGATCCTCATTCTGTCTACCTGAATCATAATGCACCTTTGATCTCTGCAAATGTTGTATTCTTATCTCATCTTGTCAAGAGCACTTTCAGGCCTTGCCTGCATTACCTCCTGTCTACCCAGTGCAGTGTGCACAGCATCAAAGGCACAGGTTTGATGGCTAATTGTAGCTGGTAATTGCTGGTAATTGGACAATTGCTGGTAATTGGACAAATGAACATACACCTCGGAAATAATTGTTTCTCGGGTGATAGATGGCTGCAAAGTTTCAATTATCCTAAAACAGCTGAGTAAAATAAATGTTATGGTAAAGCTCCTTTCCATTGCAGCGTCTTTCCTCTTCCCACACTTCATGACATTCTTTCCTAGCGTTAGCATCTAAAATAGCCTTGGTAGTAGAATTATGATAATGTGCAAAAAAAAAAAGTAGAGAGATATTTTTTCGCTCAGAAGATTATTCTAATACCAGCACATTCTAATTTGGGACTGTAAAACTATACGATAAGTGATAGGATGAAGGACCTATCCAGCATTCAGTGAATTACTATCCCTGTGTGTCATCTACACCTCTGTACTGTGGCTAAACCCTGCCGCTCCCAGGACAGCTTTCATTTATTTGAAGAGTCCCTGTGATTTAGGCCAGCAGATTTGTGGAATTAGGTCAGTGGCTCGCATGCTATGTAATGCCTTGCAAACAGCCAGCTGCACTAGCAACCCATGGACCACCAACTGCAATCAAGCCGCGCTTTGGTTGCATGCTGCCTGGTCACCGCCGGCTTCCCGATACCTGTAATTTGCAGCTCACCACTGTCGGAGAAGCGATGCTAGGCTGTGCTATAACCCACGGTAGAGCGTCTAAGTTCAAGAGGCAGTAGGTAGAGTTCGCTGTGCTCTATCAGATTATCTCTCTCACTGGTCACAGTAGAGGCCCATTCCAGATGTTTTAATCCAGATTACTCTAACTCAGAGACTGGTGATGGGTAGATGGTGTGAATTGGGATTATTAGCTGTTTTAAACACTCTTTAGCTAGCTGGGCCTCAAAACAGGATTCATCCTTTTTCCCTCATCTGTGGAATGAAGTAAGTTTTGTCGGATAATGTGCAGCGTGTTATCCTATATAGATGCAATGGGTTAAGTGAGATGGTAACACTGGGGCAATTATATTTCAGTTTTTCATAAGAAAGGGCATTTGAAATGGTTGATGTCAGCTCCTTACATGAGTTAGTCTAGATGTGACAGTCTGACAGCAACAGAGGCTTTGGTGTCAAGAGATGGTCTGGGTGTTTAGATGTGATGCTTGCAATTAAACTGCCTCGTAATGGAAGTGTAACGGTCTCACAATTAAAAAACAGGCATAAGTGTTAGACTGTAACCGACCTCAAATTAATAAAAACAAATAAGGAATGCCATATTTCCATCACAATCCACACATTTTTGTTTTAATTGACTGACACTTAATCTTACTTATTACTTGATCTCAATATGTCCTTTTCCTCTTCATCAGATTGCAGAGATAGTTCCAATACATTTTTATTCATTTGACAATTTCTAACTTTTGCATAATTGAAGTTGGTTGGGGTGGGAATTTCGAGGCACCTGATTCCGATTCAGAGGGCTACAATGTGATTATAAAATGATTATTGATTCATCTTGATGTATCAACATTTATATTTACATGATACATTTTTTATCACTTTGTTTATTTGCTATTTTTAAAACACTTTATATTAACTATAACTTTTGAGGTAATGTGTGCACATAGCTCGGATTACAAGCTTTGATTTTTTTTTACTCACAAAACAGACATTATGTATAAGAGGATATTATTATGTAATTTTCATGCAGAAACAGTTGTGTATATGTTCAGAGAATCCTCTTAGCAGGATTATTGTAAACAGTGTTTACATTGTGGTTTTCCATTCTGCCCAATAAGTTGTGTCCCACCGGATATACAAGTGTATCTCCGAGAATGAGGCTTTAATGAAACAGCAGGTTTAACTCAGTTTGAAGTCAAATGGAAGCAGGGAGTGATTCAATGTAATTGTGTTACTTCCTTGGTGTAAAGAAGAACACCAAGGTGATAATGTACCAAGGAAATGGAAGAGGAAGTCTGCTGTGCACTTTAGCCACTATTTTGTGTGTGTGTGTGTACGTGTGTGTGTGTGTGAGAGAGAGAGAGAGATTCCTAAATTTACCAGAATCACTTCAAAGGTGTCCAGAGTTAATATAAACTTGTTGTAGCATACTGTATGTGCTGGCGCAGAGAGCATTAGCAATGATGTGGAAAGAGATTTTTTAAAGTTGTACAAACTTGCTCTATTGTAAGGCATATCTATAAAGGTTTGCATTGTAACATTGCCTGTTAACTTATTTTAGAATTTTTATTTTTCACAATGTAGAGCACCAGAGTAAGCCATTGCTTTAACTCTCATGCCAAATTCTGTTATTATGCCCTGATGATTTAGATTTTATTCTGATGTCAGTCTAGTGTACTAGTGCTGAAAGCAGCATTGATTCAGCAAAATCATTGGAAAAAAAATGTTACGAGAAGAATGCCGGAAAAAACAACAACCATATGGCATGGTAGAGCAGGAATTGTTCTTAGTTAACTAGGTGGGTGAAATAATATTATTTTGGTGCAAAGAAATAAAAAACTATTTACTTCAATCAGTAATGTTATTATAAACCATGTAAAATCAAAGATAGCCCAGTGTTCGACCCATGGGTGTATTAAGAGAACTGGAAACAGTGTTGGAGGTGGGGCCCTGTTCATTCCTAGGAAAATTGCTTAGCCACATGAAGCCAGAAAAGGCCCATAGAGAAAGCACTTACGCATTTCCTTTAACCCAGCCGCTCGGCTGAACAGCAACATTTCATTATGTCTACAGAAATGATTTGGCTATAAGTGCATTTACAACTTTTAGGACCTAATGATTTGAAGGGTCCGCCCTGTGAAGACCGAGAAGTTGTAATTCCACAGTCTGGCCACAGCCTGGCGCTCTTCCTGGGGGCTTGTTCCTACCTCGCACACCGACTGGAAGCTACTATGCAACAATAGCACTGATTAAAACAACAGTCTCACATATACAGTGTATAATGTAGTATAGTTACATAAATGCTCATATAGTGAAGCAAGTCAAATCAGTTGAGTAAAGTTATTTGTGATCTATTGCATGTCATAGCATTAAACTAGCTAAGGCTACTTAGTTTCCTCATTTCTCTATGTTAGCACATGAATAGGACCTTTTTTGGGGAGTCGGAGTCATGGTTTGTATGCAGGTTAGGATCTCTGATAGTAATTTGTTTTCTTTTTATAAACCAGCCCCATTTGCTTTCCCCAAAAATCTAAACAATACAAACAGTATTCTATACAATCTTACTCTCACCCCAAGGGAAAGATAAAATATAAAGAACCTTTTAATTTCCGTTAATTGCTATCCCATCTTCCTCATCCATTGCTCTGTAGGGTGACATTCAATGTGATGTGCTGGAGAATGAGAATATGTCAATGGCAGAGAGAGACTGCAATATTTCTGGGTGGTAAATACTCAAACCAGAGCGTCGCTCTCTGTCCGAGGTTGTACGGGTCAGCGTCTTACAGACCATTGGACAATGGTACAGATCTTTGTGGTTCTCTGTGACACAACTACCGGATATTCCTAATCCTCTTTCACACATAGTTCCCCGTAAATACTGGGATAACCTTTCAGGCACTGTTCGTGATTTTCACTATATTCAGAAACATTTTTGGACGCACCTCTACACATGATTGTCCCTGGAATTGTACTGCTTTCATTCACTACACAGCCATACCAGCATTTTCCATAAAATGTTACGAGGTCTTGAGGAAATTAATGGTACAGCTTTCCCTGATTGACCCCTGCTCTCATTTACACATAACCTAATGCAGGAAATGTTCCTGAATATTATGCAGAGTGACACACGGAGCAGAAAGGCTGATAAACAGTGATTTTAATAAACACATATCCAAAAACCTACTAAGTAGGGGAGTTAAAAAATGAGTAACTAAAAAATCCAACAGGCAAACCAGAATGGGCAAAAACGACAGAGAAGAACGTTTATTTTGAAAAGACTATGCATGCAAGGAGCGATTATTGAAGCGTCGTCACTGACGTGTAAAAAACTGACGCTAAAGGGATACGTAGAGGGTAGCAGTTTGAAGCTTAAAGCAACCTGACCAAGCTGTTATTTGAAGCATTGGGATGAAAATGTAGGAAGGTAGGTAGGTGAGCCTCAAACAGGTTGACCCGAGTTCAAGATCATGTGGTGTTGAGATATTTTACATATCCAATGTTGGAGGGATTTTGTTGAGCTTGTAAAATAGCAGATTGAACAGCAGAGGACAGGCTCTATGACACACACGCACGCACGCACGCACGCACGCGCGCGCACACACACACACACACACACGAACACACAGTTTATCAAGAACAATACTACGTTAATACCTGCAAAGAGCTTAGGCTTTGATGTAGCATCAGTTAGAAGAGCAGCCCAGTTTTTGTAATCTGCCCAGCGTGTTCACTCTCCAACACTAAACATCAGTACTCAGCAGTTCAAACTGTGGAGTCTGCATTTATCCTCTCTCACGCATTCTCAATGGACTTTCAGATGTCAGATTAGCAGCGCTGGAGTCATGTCAACAATTTTTCAGATTTTTCGATCTCCAGAGCAGTCAATTTCATCTTATTTATTACTAAAACCGTCTTGACAAACAGCTGAGCATGTGTTGCATAGTTCATCCAATGGAGTTCAGGCTTGATTCGCTCCTTTCCTTCTCTCTTTTGCCATGAACTTGCATTGAATCATTGCAAATAAAGTTCCCCGGTGTATTTTAAACCCCCATTTGATGTCTGTTTTTGTACCTGTGGTGGAAAAGTGGCCCCAAATCTCCTCTGATTCTGGGCCAGTTGGTCTTTCTACTCGAGCCGACCATCTGTCAGTGAGAGCTGGGATACTCTGACAGTCACTTGTGTCTTTGTCCCTGACCAGGCTCTGGCACGAGTTTTGGAAAGGCCAGCACAGAAAATCAGTTTGATTCTTAATGTAGGTTTTTAAGCAGCGGTTCTGTAATGCCAATTTAGTGGCTACTATTATTTTCTAACTTTTCTGTCCTTTGGATTCCTTAGATGTCCTGATAGATGACATTTCTCTTGTGTATTTTTCATTTAACCTTAATTTAGCGAGGATAATACATCTCATTTACAACACAGATAACACACTTAAAAAACTAAACAGCAAACATTTTCAAACAACAACAATAATGTCACATAAAAATACAAGATAGTATAAAAATATACCAGTAAAGTGAACCAAAAATGTGTGGGACATATGTATTAAAAGGAAGGAAAACCCCTTTACACCTTAAAATACATTTTGCGTGATTGAAATGCAGTCGGATAGGGCTTGACCACATGAGAGTAAGGGACGGTTTGTGACCTGATGAACCAAACCACCTCAGAGACACATTGTTTTCAATACAAGCGTAAAGGCAATTATGTTTTTAATCTACATACAACTACATGAAACGGTATGTGCGGGAGAGAGGATGTGACGGCCGGATATTAAAGATGGACAGAGTGATTGGATTTTGATGCGGACACTGTGACACACACAGAGACACACATTAATACCAGGTGTTAATGTAATCGGGTATAATCTGGATACCATATGCATTTTTAATGCAAGGTGTAAAAGGGGTCAAATAGAGACAACATTGCCTCAAACTGTGTCAATATACTTCTTTGTTTACTATGAAAGTTATCTTTTTGAACCCATCTACTGTAGATAAAATATACTTTTCTCCTGGGAAATGACAGAGGTTAAGTAAACCCTCTTTCTCTTTCTCCGTGCAGGTGACTGGGACTGCCATTCTCTCGATCCTACAGTGTGGCATGTAAGTTTCAGAAAAAACATGACATGAGATTCAGAGCAGGTGCTTCCTCTGCTCTTTGAGTTGACACAAATAAAACACAAATAAAATCAAAACAATATCAACCATCGGGCATTAACCATTTTCTTCCCTTCTCTCTGTTTTTTTCTACATTCTTCCCTACCCTCCTTCACAATGCCTCATAACTTTTCCTGTAGCATCCGGTCACATGGCAGCCGTCCAAAGAGGGCGACCACCTAATCGGACGCATCACACTAAGTAAGAGGTCGGCAATGCCCCGCGAGGCTGGCTCCCTCCTCGGCCTAAAAGTAAGCAGGGAATCATTCAATCACTCAGACCTGGTTCACACCCAGCTTGCAATCAGCTTGTAAATAATGTGTCAGTGTTTGTTTTAACTTCAGTTGAGTGCTCGATGAGTTCAAACTGGAAAAAGAGTGCGGCAGAGATTAAATATATTTGGAGGCCAGCCAAGAAGTTAGCGTCACACTGATTGACTTGATGACAAGCCATTGGGATTTTTGCAAAAAATGAGCGCCATGGCAAACAAATGTTTATAATATACATGTTTTGTTGAGAAATATAACCCTCACACATGAACACCATGTTCAAATCACTTTTGAAGTGTAAATGTAATCCCCAGAAGTTAAAAGCTAACATTCTATAGACTATAAACGAAGTTCACCACGGTCACATGACTACGTTTAGTAGTCTCAGTTAGTCACTTGTTTACAACCTCTTTCAAGGCACGATAAAGCTTCAAAAAGTAAGAGAGGGATATTTCCTGATGTGTTTTATGTCGTAGAACAAAACATTACAATCTTTTAGGCTTGTGTTAAGCACAGACCTTATTTCAGGCATCGAACCAAAAACCCATTGACTTTGAGATGAGGGTACTGGAAGTGCACAGATGCTCACTCATTTACAGGTTTTAGGACGCACTCCTTTACCCCTCAACAGTGATGCTTTGTAACTGTGAAAGCTGACTGGTTTAATGGCTAACAAACATCTAAAGTTGAAGAACATTACACAAACAACACGACTCAAATATGTAGAACATTGCCAGTTGAGCGTTTACTGAATCGTGTAGAGAACAAGGAAGTACAAACATGACCCTCTGTTGCCAACCCTTCTCCTTTCTCTCCTTTGTGTGCAGGTGGTAGGAGGGAAGATGACAGAGACGGGGAGACTCGGGGCCTTCATCACCAAAGTCAAGAAAGGCAGCCTTGCAGATGTTGTGGGACACCTTCGAGCAGGTGCCAACATCTTGTTTCTATGAAGCAGCTGCTGTACTTTACGTAGCCTGTACTTGGATGAATATGGTTTCATCAAGAGGCAGATTTTAAGTCTAGCTGAAATTAAAGTGCATATCTGTGTGGGGGTGGACACCAGAAATAGTTGATTTCCAGACACACAGGCAGTTAACAAGGCCACATTTGTTAGCTATTGCTTTGTTCTATCTGTGATTTGAGCACAACCTATATTACTGATTGTCACTTCCTGATTCTTGATTAAAATCATGTGTTAACATCTTGGGGTTGTGAAGTTACAGAACTACCTGTTGCTGTGAGTTCTGACATTTTGGTTATTTGTCATCGCCTGATTTAGTCCCTTGAAACATTGAGTTAATTATTACTGTTCCGAATAGTTGGAAGCTTCATTCATAACGGTGACATATGAATTCTGAATCATCTGCACAGGTTTTTGTGCAAAAGATTAGGCTATACTAATATTATTAAAACTATACTTTTTGTAGATTTCCTGTGGTGGTTGCTTGGGATTGTTATGGACTTGTGTGATCCAAACATGTCCAATAACTCCAGAGTGTTATACATTCCAAAAGTCAACATTAATTAAACAATAGATCACTAAAATTCACATTATGTTTTCATCTTAAAAAATGTTGTTTCAAGCCAGATTTGTTGGTGTTTCGCCTTTCAAAAATACAATTTTTACTGTGGTCAGAAAATTGTTTGCTCTTCAGCTTGCCACACACAGAGGGAGGCACACACCTGTACTAACAGGGAGTAAAGTAAACTTTCAAAGACGTAGTTTTATTTTGGACAGGTGTCTTGTATCAACGTTTGTATTCTGCGCGCTGCTGATAGCAACGTCAGCTTTCAGATGTCTGTCAACCGCTGCAAAAAAAGAAGCACCCCCTCAGGCTTGAAGCTGATCATTTTCACAAACATGTCCCAAAACAGTTTGATCCTCTTGAAAAGACATGCATAATAGCTGCATTAGCATTATATTTTACATTTCCTGTCACCTGAGGAGAATTCAAATTTCAGTCTGTTAGTACCTGGCTTGTTCTAGTCAAATATACCTCCAGACGGACTTGAAGCTGTCATCCATGTGTGTTTCGGCCATCTTGGTTCCAGGTGACGAGGTGCTGCAGTGGAATGGAAAGTCGTTGCCCGGAGCAACTAAGAAAGAAGTGTACAACATTATCCTTGAATCCAAGGCTGAGCCTCAAGTGGAAATAGTTGTTTCAAGACCTATAGGGTAAGATTAACGTCATCGATATGTTAAAATGATCAATAAAGTACTTGAGATGTGGCATTGACAGACACTTTTAATATGTCTCCCTCCTTTATCTCAAAGCTCTATCAACCGAATTATGTCCAAAAACTTCTTGAGAAAAGTGTATAGAGCATATCAGTAAGTAGTGCTGATGTAATGGGTGGAACCCTTCCCCCTCAGGCCTTCCCTGAAATCCTGAGATCCAAGAGATGAATCCCTTTTTCCAGCTATCCTTTGCTCCTCTACTACCCTACATGTCTGACATGTAAACGTGTGTTTGATTGACTGCTCGCTCTTCTTCTGCCATGCAACTGTTTGTTGACATGGGTCTATTCATTTGATAAAGATGAATGGACACTGAAGTCCTGACTGTGACTTTGCATGTCAAGTGTCTTGAAGGATTCTGTACATTTGAAGTTGAATAATTCACTGACTTTTTTTACAGAGACATCCCAAGAATCCCAGAGTCATCTCACCCTCCTCTAGAATCTAGTAAGTGTAAATATGTGCAGCTTTATTGGCTATATACGCTATGTTATTAATATTGTTTACTGCTATTGCAGTAGAAATACACTCTTTCATTTCAAAGTAAGCTACATTTCCAGCTTTTGGAGTCGATTTAGCTTTTTTTCTCTGATTTGTAACAACTACTGTTGATCCATATAACAGCAGGCTCCAGTTCCTTTGAGTCCCAAAAGATGGACCGACCCTCTATATCTGTGATGTCTCCTACCAGCCCAGGGACTCTGCGAGACCTTCCTCTGGTACTGCCTGGACAGCTCTCTGTGAGTATCTGAACAGGACGGAGACACCCGGGTTCACTCCCAACTTGTCAAATACAGCAGCTTGGTCTGTGGTCAAACTATGACGCTCCACATACCCCTCTGGACTCCGTGTTGCTTGTGGAAGTCTGCCTTTAGATGGCGTATTAATAATGGAGAGAGAAAACAGGTACCCAGGAGATATAGTATAAAGACAAAGAAGAGGAACATATGCAGGATATCACCCAGGAGACCGCTGTTCGTGTCCCCGAAGAAACTTAAATGTTCATCTTCTTTTAAATGTTACTCATTGTCGGTTTATTTAAATTTGCTTAACTTACGTATGTAACATGCTTAACTTAGGTATGTAATTAAGTTAAGTAACACACATACTTAATTTAACCTAAACCATGATTTTAAACCTAATCAAGTAGTAATCTATCATACTAAAGCTACGTCATGTAGGTCACATACGTAACCTGCATGCTGAAAAGTGATGCTGAAGAAGATCCCAGTGTGTTTAAAATTCAACAGAATCTGACTGAGACAGAAGTATGTGGTTCATGTGAATTGATACGGATGGATGGAGGCTAACGGTCTTCACACATGTTTACAGGTGAAGCTGTGGTATGACAAAGTGGGCCATCAGTTGATCGTCAACGTCCTTCAAGCCATAGACCTGCCACCCCGACCAGACGGACGACCTCGTAACCCCTATGTCAAGATGTACTTCCTGCCTGATAGGAGGTACGGTATTTTATTTTATAGTCCATCCCACTTGTACTTTGCATCAGTAATGACCAGTAAAATATGCTTATACCAGCAGTAAGATTATGTAATCAACACGTTATCTATCTGCTTGTAGTTTTGATTTGCAGCATGAAGCATTTCAACATATTATTTATTATCTTTTAAAGTCATTTTCAGACACATGCCTTCCTCTTGTAATTGAAACTCTGTGTATTCACGCCTTTGTTAGTGATAAGAGTAAACGGCGGACGAAAACAGTGAAGAAGAGCGCTGAACCCAAGTGGAACCAGACCTTCCTATATTCCCACGTCCACCGGCGGGACTTCAGAGAACGCATGCTAGAGATCACAGTCTGGGATCAGCCCAGAGTCCAGGAGGAGGAGAGTGAATTCCTTGGGGAGGTGCGCTACTCATTACATTACATTACATTTCATGATATGCACACATCATTTTTACAATGCAAATATTTGCAGCTGGAGCGTTTTCTGCTAAATTACAGTTGTTTGTAAAACTGCAAACAAATGTGTGATTTTCTGGATTGGACCGTTAATAGTAATACACTGTATACTGTTATGTTACATATGTAGTATATTGTGTATCATATCTGCTTTTCCAGCATTTTACTGGAGATTTTGGTCACTTATGTGCATGAGAGTTGAGAGCAGCGCCTTATAGCTCCAGTGTGTAAGAACCTATGCTGGCCCTCAGCTAAAGTAACTCAAGTTTGTCCTTTCTGGGCTACTGTAGAAACATGGCAGACTTTGTGAGGAGGACCTGTTCCCTATGTATGAAGGACTCAGTCTAACCTGACAAAAATATGATTCTTAGTTTCAGCTGATTATACACGAATGAAAATATATTACTAAATATTATTTTTCATTATTGCAACAAATGCCCCTAAATCCTACACACTAGCCCCTTAAACCTGTAGGTCACCAGAGCGCCTCATGTCATGTACACCTTGGGATGTTGACTGGAATTTACAATAAAGCCATGGAAGTGTTAAGAATGACAACATAAGTTAATCTCTATCCTCTCTCAGATCCTGATAGAGTTGGAGACGGCCCTGCTGGACGACATTCCTCATTGGTATAAACTCCAAACGCATGACATGTCCTCTATACCTCTGCCCCAGCCCTCCCCGTACCTCCCACGCAGACATGTCCATGGAGACAGCCCCAGCAAGAAACTACAGAGTATGTCTGTTTATATACTGTTTTTTATAGGCTGTGTGTGTATATATAAATGTGTGTGTGTGTGTGTGTGTGTGTATCATTTAATCCCTGTGTTGTGAACCTACAGCGCTACTGAGTGCGTGGTTGCTAACCTTTCCTTTGCTTAGCTTTCTCTTTGTGTCTCTCAGTGTGGGAGACAAACAACAGAACCTCTCAACCTTACCCTGTCCTGTTTGTGTGTGTGTGGTGTTTGTGTGTATATGTTGTGTGTTTGTGTGTGTGTGTGCGCAGGGTCTCATCGCATCATTGATACAGAGTTTGATGATGGTTTGATGGTAGTGACTAAAGGTGGGTGGGGGGCATGGATACCGAGCATTTTCTTGTATTAGCCTGTAGGAGCCCAGCACTGGGTGAGAGAGCGTCTTCTTTGCATCCTCCAGCCTCCTTTTGGCTGCACTGTATGTTTTAGAACAAATTGAAGTAATTAACCTTTGCCCTATCAGCCAAAGGCAAAACTTTTGCAATCCATCATATTGCTACTGGACTGCAGATTTTGAATAGCAGTGTTGTAGTGAGCAGCCTTCACAGTGCTGCAGTGCACTGTATTCACTGAGGCTGCAGTGAACAGTTTCTCCTCTTCTGCTGGGCCGTAGACACACTGAAGCACTGAGTGCATGTTAGCCGGTAGAGCTACAGTTGTTCACTGCCATTCCACTGAGTTTTCTGCCATTCTCCTGCATGCAAAGGACACTGAACATGTACAGTAGAAGCTGAATATGTGTTATTTTGGCCAATAGAATCACTACAACTGCTTTGTTGTTTGACTGTTTCTGCTGTGGCATAATTTCCTGTCAGATGAATGTGGACCTGCTTTAAATAGTCATACAGTTGTATAGTTCGCGTTGGCGTTTTTCCAAAGGCCAGAAGGTTTGAGGATGTTACATGAGTGTTAGAGAGAGTTACACAATCTCTGACATATTTGAACATTAATATGCTTATTTTTATTCTTATGAAAACACTGAGCTCAAATCCCGCCATAGTTGTTAAATTCATTCACAATTGACCCAGAATCCAAAATAAAGGTAATTTAAGCCACTGATTATGGTACCATTTTTGATAACAGCGGTAGCTGCTCGACGTATGTAACAGAATCTTAAGCTTGAGGAGAACTTTTTCTTTTTAACCAAATTGCATCTTGGGATGTGTAGCTTTTATGTACACAGGTTTGTTCATTGAATTTATTTATCAAAGAGCTACATATTTTCTGTCAATGTGTCTCATCTTTTGTACTGATCATTCTACATTTGTCTATGTAGAAGATTAACAGTATATTTACTCTTGGAACCATGAACACCCATAATATCCACTCCCACTTTGAAACTCTAATTGCTATACCTTATGTAGCTACATCTACATTATATAACTCCTATATGTCATACGAAAATTAAGCAAATTCGGGTGTCGTAAATTAGGGCAGCACTGTATCAAGATAATATGCAGTAATGTTGAATATCACAATAACGATATTATTTGTGACAACAGATATTAAAGTGTACTCAGTTCTAACTTTCTGCTGCTTTTAGTATACTGCTAAAATACAAACAATTGCCTATTTAATTACATAAACAAAATCATGATTTATTCAACAAATTGAACTGAACACAAAAGGCACCAATTAAAACAATAATTCATTTTAAAGTTCAGTTTTCTACTGATACTCTCTTTCAGCTATTCCTAAATTCCTCTGTGCAGTATCACGGTCTTTAATGCTAAAGTTGACATCGCAATAATGATTAAAAAAACAACATATTGTTCAGCCCTACTGTAAATATCAATATTGTGCATTTGTTGCATTATTGTTACGTATCTTGTAGATAATATATGTCCTATTCTATGTAGCTGTAGTTAAGTACCTCAGAGGCATTAAAACTCTCACCTCATCAAGGTTAAAACAAGAACTGAGAGATGCAAATCTCACTGATCTCAGGTCTGACAGAGACATTGCAGAAACAGTCAGCTACTCAGGCTAGCTCACATGATAGCTGGTCATCTGCCTGTAAAACATCCTAATCCGATGCTCTACAGTCTGTAAGAGAATGGCATCTGTAGTGGTAGTCAGTAGCTGACAACCGGTGCATCCTTATCAAAGGACGTACCTAATGCCTGGGTGTGTGTGTGTGTGTGTGTGTGTGTGTGTGTGTGTGTGTTTCTGTGTGTTTCTATGCATGTGAATCGACAAACCCGGTTGTATGAATGAGTGTGTGTATATGTGGGAATTCTGCTTTATTTTGCCTTTGTGTGTGGGATGCGTCCGTGCTGTGTGTGTAGGTGCAGAGCGTAACTCCAGGGAAAGAGAGCGGGGCAGTACGCTGGCTGTGCCTGAGCAGCAGCGGCCCGTCCAGCACCGCTCCCGTTCGGTGTCTCCCCACAGAGAGGACTCCTGCAGGGCTCGCTCACGGCCCGCACACGTGCCCATGCAGAGGTCAGCAAAACCTGCTAGAATAACCCGGTGAACTGTCAGTGGTGTGTGTGTGTTGTCTAAGAATATTCCAGTATCAGTAGGTAACAGGTAGTCAGAGGGGTAGGTTGGTCACAGTGTTTTGTATCTTTTAATATCCATTTAGAGTCTGCTTTGTCTATTACTTGTCCAAACATTTAACATTCTGTCTTTTTTATCAGATGATCTGCAACCGTCAGTGTGAGGGTTGATAGTACAGTGTCCCCCTGACAGGGAATCAATGCAGCTTGTTAACATGTATTTATTAAGGCTTTTAATCTCACTATTTTATGGCCAAATCACTACCAAATAATACTGTTTATGGCTGTTGCCGTGAAAATGCTAGTAACTCTTCTGCTAGCTTGTGGTAGCCAAATGTGAAATCCAGCATGTATATTATTCTGATATATCAACAATACATTAACCATGGGTCTTCATATGAAATGGGATGCGTCTGGGATCTACATAAATGTTTTACTTTCCATTGTTTCAGTGAATGTTACGCTACAATCAATGAAACGTAATATTTTCTGTCTATGTTTCAAATTAGAAAATGTATAAATTAATTAAATGGAAAGGGAGCGATCATGCCCTTTGAGCCACTGGAATGATTGTGTACCTGTGCAGAAAGTGTTGAGTTTCATTGACACTGCATTAACAGTGGAAAATAAAGGCAAAGCGGAAGCAATTGAATGTGAATGAAAACACCATTTCTTTTTTTTTGTCATGGATCAGTTATATTGTGAAGGTGTGTTTTTGCCTGTATGCTATATAATTATTATAATATTGTCAAGCTGACATTGCATTCTTATTACAGAACACCAGGTTATCTGCATTGCTCCTCATTTTGCTGAATCAAATCAAATTGTTTTGTATTTGTCTGAATTGTATCAGATAAAACCAAAAGTAAGGGTAGACATATTGAATCAGAATCACCAACTATGAATTGTATATAGCAAAATAAGAAACATCAATTAAATATTTTTTATTTCTTCAGGAGCCTGGATGAGATCCACCAGAACAACCACCATACCCACTCCTCCTCCCGCTACCACGACTCCCACTTAGAGCACCAACGCTCGGGTGACTCGGACTATGAGTACTCTGAGGACAGGTAACCTGTTGTTGGGATCTGTGGGGATCATTAATTTGTTTTAGCCTTTTTACTTGTTAAAAAATATTTCAAAGGGATAGTTTGGATTTTTTGAAGTGGGGTTGTATGAGGTTCTTAGTCAGTGAATTACCAACATGGCGGACGGCACGCCCCCAGACTGGAGAAGCAATGGTAATGGTTTGTCATGTGGCATCAGCAAAAATGTATATTAGCCACCTACATTTTTTTTTAAAGTGCATGATATATTTATTGATATTGAATGATTCATATTTTCAGAGCTTTACTTTACCGTGAGAAAGATCTTTTCGACGGGGCACTGAAGCCGTTATATCCATCTATGCTCTCTCTGTTCAAAGCCACTGGACTCCATTGACATAAACAGTCATTTCACCTTGCAGAACAGGAGTTGCAGGTCTACCGCTGCATCCGTTAGTTAGTTCATTTATGTTCGTATCGATTGAGTCAGCAGTAGACCAGCAGCCCCTGTGTTCTGCAACAAAATGACAGCTGTTGTGAACGTAGTCTGGTGGCTTTGAACAGAGCAAAGATAAGAGTTTCAAATCCCCATCGGAAAAGGCTCCCTGACAGCAAGGCAATGTGGTGGAAATATTCTAAATATAGTGGACACTATCGATTGTTTTCGTGGCTAAATATGTTGTGCTTTGCTTCTGTGCTGGTACTCATGTCTGTTTCTCCAAACTAAGGTCTTTCTAATCGCCATCAACTGTCGGTAAAAACACTGACTATGGATAAGTAGCTCATACAACCCTACTTAAATAAATCCAAACCATCCCTTCAAGAATAAGATGCCCACACATTAGATCAGGGGTCACTCCACTGCTCTGGTCTTCATCATGCAGAAATTAAGTGCTTATGGAGCCTATGCATATTTAGTTCTGTTTTCTAAAGGTCGATTTGTGTGTTGGTCAATTAATATGTGCAATGTGATATTGCCCAACTAATTTCTACTAATACTACTAACTAGTCATTGCAACAAGAATGCAGATGGAATTGAAATCTCAGAATTATGATTTCCTGGTTTCTCTCATTCATAAATTCACTTTGCCTGTCTGAGTTGCCATCCTCTTCTGTTGTGTTTTCTCGGGTTGTTTGTCATTTGTTCACCCATCGTCATGGCAATGACAGTGAAGTCCTGGAGATGCACAGGTCTATCCGTGGCGGGAGTGCCGAGTGCCTACACACAAACAGGTAAAAATAATAATAAAAAAAGACAACAACCGCCATTCAGCTTTATTTCAATAAAATATGCCATTTTATCATCATTTCCATTCCCACTATACTTTAACAACTTCATCTTAACACACGTAATCTCCATATCTTCAATACAGAGTGTGTTGTATATCTTAAATGTAGAGTGTATGTCTGCTCATGCAACCGCATGGACACAGAATTTAAAGTTCCAGGATCAAGTCGTAGCAGCACACTCATAAATTCATGTCTAGTGATTGTCTGTCACCACAACTGTCTCATAAAAACACACACAACATGCTGATCACTGTGTGAGGGGATTAGAGACCTGCTCGGTGGTTGACCTCAAAGAAGGCAAAGCTCTTTTGATTAATTTATTTTATTTCTTTCCTTTATTCGAATTTAATGTGTTCACTCACAACAGTTGTATATTCTTTCCACTTTTTTTTCTTGCCTTGCTTTACGATGCATGAACTCTACTCATACAACCAGGGGCATAGGTAGATACAGCAACACACTACCCCCCAAAATGCCCCTGTTAGTAAACGGTATCCATAAAGAGATTTACAGGTAAGCATTTAGCGTGAAAGGCAGTCTTGCATACCCTTCTCTGTGCCTGTCCAGCTTTCCCATACTCATTTGTGGAGTTGGTGGGTCATTTAGTTGCAGCAATGTTCACTCAATGCAATAAATGCCCATATGTCGCCCAGACCACTGTGCTGCTCGTGCTTGCTTTGGTCAGAGTGTGTGCCATGCAGCTTTGTCATGGTGCCACTTGAGCTAACTGAATGGCATGTGTTGCTTTCCCCTTCGTATTATGCAACCCTTTAAAGGACCATACTCATGCTCTCACATGTTGTAGTCTATCAGCTACAAATCACATATTCTTTACATCACTTCTGATATGTTTTTAAAAAAAATGTTCAGATGTGTTTTTTAGAAACATTTCCTGCCTTTTAGGTAGCAGTTGAGAACAGGAAGTCATCAACCCAGTCAAGGGACCAGCCAATAACGCCAAGAGAGCCATTCAATTGTTGCATTCATAAGCTGTGTTATCAAATAATCAAATCTTTAAACTAAACAATACCAACATAATAATGAAAATATGGTCAAGTCAGTTGCATTGTTAGCTGAATATCAAGTCTGGGATGTCAAGATGCCCAGAACAACAAGGAAACCTCATTGATACACATTGATCACTACACATTTCAATACAGTCGTTTACTAGTCAAGCTAGTCGCGTTATTTGGTCCAAACATTCATGGTTCCCAGTTTTCCCATAGTTCCCGGAGAATTAATCCTGCTGACCTTTCCTTTACTGTGAATTTGACATTTGTAGTTTTTTGCGTGAAATGTCTCTATTGGATGGATTCAAATTTGTCCAACTTTGGTTTGGACCAAAAACCTGCAAAACAAATGACATTCCTATCAGTCTTCGCTGTAATTTGGTTTTAGTCCCAATTAGCATGCTAGCATGCTGTGATGATTAACGCAGTAAACACAATACCTGCAGAATATCAGCATGTTAATACTCTCATTGTTAGCATGTTGCTGGTGATAGCATTTAGCTCAAATACCCCACTCTGCCGTATACAGCTTCATAAGCATGGCTTATGAAGTTTAGAAGATCTGATTTAAAAACCTGATTTATTGTTGCACCATAATGTGATAATGTGAATGGTGCTTCTTTGTCTCTCCACCATTTGCAAGAAGCCTGCATAGTTTCATGCTTGTGCTATCTTCCCCTTCACTTACTTTGCCTCAGCATATTTCTGTCAGTTGCATGTATCATTTTTTGTTTTCCTTTGCCTTCCTTTGCACGCGGGTCTTTCCCCACCTCTTGTGGGCGGTGCTCTGGCGCACAGCTCCACCCTCCCTGCATGCCTAAAGAGAAAGCCGCCCCTCAGGCAGGAAGGGGGCAGCACCATGCCTCGTAGCATCCTTACTCACCGTGTACTCAGGTTCACTGATGAGGTCACGGTTAGGTAAGAACACACCCACTTCCCTAACTATGTCCTGGCTCATCCTCCCTCCACCCCAGAGCCTTGTCTTTCTCCCCTTTGTTGGGGGGATGACAATGCATAGCAGAGACTTAAGCATGTCCGTGCAGAGCATTAAACAAACACTAAATCCTAAGCCCTTGTGAGTGTAAGGCATTTGGCCTGAAAACATAATTAGATTAGATTAGATTCAACTTTATTGTCATTACACATGTACAAGTACAGAGCAACGAAATGCAGTTTAGCATCCAACCAGAAGTGCAATAGCAGTAAATACCAATATACAGATAATAATAAGTATTTTACAGATAATAAGTTAGTGATATAGGTACGGGATATACAGATTGATTGCGGTAATATGTACATGTTATACAGGTTGATTTGTGCATTAAATGTAGGTAGACTATAAGCAGGAACTATAAACATAATTTACAAAAGGCAAATGGGCATATGATAAGTTAAGTAATACAGATTGAGTGAACGTTAAATAGTGCATAATAATAATAAACAGTAGCTGCCTAACGTTACTAGACTAGTGCAATGCTCAGTTTTTAGTGCAGACAGTTCAAAAGTGTTTGAGTGCAGGTGTAGAGTCTTTGGTCAGTGGGGGGAGATGACGAGGAGATGGGTTTGTGGGTGGAGGTGGTTGGGGAGTAGGGGGGGTGTCAGCATGGGGCAGAGTTCAATAAGGAAACAGCTCTGGGGAAGAAACTGTTCCTCAGTCTGCTGGTCCTTGTCCGGAAGCATCTGAACCGTCTGCCTGAGGGCAGGAGGGAAAACAGTCTGTGTGCAGGGTGGGAGGCGTCCTTGAGAATGCTGCGAGCTCGACGCAGACAGCGTTTCCTCTGGATTTCCTCAATGGCCGGAAGTGGAGTTCCTGTGATGCGTTGGGCAGTTTTCACCACCCGCTGCAGTCCCTTGCGCTCCGCAACAGAGCAGCTCCCATACCAGACTGTGACACAGTTGGTTAGGATGCTCTCGATCACACAGCGGTAAAAGTTCACGGCGCCAAACATCTGTTGAGAGTAACTGTTGTCACGGTGCAGCATGGCGTGGCGAACGAGAGTAAACGTGAATGCTGGCCGGCTCTCTCCTCTTCACTCATTCACCCCCTCACACACTTACGGGCAGGCCCCTCTCCCACTTAAACCTGGTTCCCATAGCAACTCACCAACCTTCCATCCGAGTGGTCTCTCAGAGTATGGCCACGAGGAACGAATGGATATGATAAATGGAGATACAGCGTCAGAGCCATTACATGTTACTGCACTGTCTGATGGCCTTCCTTATTCTCTGTGTCTCTCCCTCCATCTCCATTCTGCCTCTTTTTCTGAACTTCACTTCACATTATCCTCTTTTTTTTCTCACTTTCTCTGCATTTTCTTTGGTCTACCTCCCACTCATCACCCGTTTTTGTTCTCTCACATTATTCACAATCCATTCTTCCTGACACCTCTGCTCCCACCCTCTTTCCTTGTACATTTTGTCTTCCATCTCTATTTCTTTCTCTTCTTACTCTCTCTCTCTCTGCTGCCATGTTGTGGTGGTGCAGCGACCTGCAGCCGCCGTTGGACAGAGTGAGGAGTGCCAGCACCACTTGTCTGAGACCAGACAACAACTTTCACTCCCCTGACAGAGACAGGTATAAAAGGAAATCCACACATTTTGAATGCGGGTCATGAATCAAGTAAATTTAATTTTGCCATGATTCTGATAAAAGATAAATACAGAAACGGGGATTAAAGACTCTGCTGAAATGTTTTTACAGATCAGTCTTTCTGGACTGCATGATTGAATCATTCAACATTTTGGGTTTAGGATGCTGCATGTCTTCACGCCAGCTCATGTCATGTGTCCCGCTCATACATGAAGGAATTTGCATTGCACACTTCCATAGGAAAATATCTACATAAAATAATTTCATCGATATTCTGCACAGAATACTTCGAGGCTGTCTCAAAAAAATGACAGAGTAGGTTGTAGAGCCAACAACTTAGTGTAGTGTTAGATGAGAAGATGCTTGTACGGTAAAGCTGCAGCTAGAAGACAGTTAGCTTAGCGTGGCACAAAGATTAATGACAGATGTAACAGTGAGCCTGCCTCTGTGTTATGCTAAGCTAACTGTTTTCTCCCTATCGATCATTTCATCTGACTCTCAGTAAGAAAGAGATACAATGTTGTCACTTACCTGTCAAAGGAGACGTATCCTGCATTACGTTTGTTTTTGACGTGTCCTGTGTGAATTCACTTAAGTAACGTATATAACTTAACTTGTGTACATACCTTTAGTTACATAACAGGCATGCTTATTTAAACTGAACTATACTGTGACTATAATCCAGGAGAAGATATTACGTTTCCCTCGAAACGCAACTGATAATGAAGTTATGTTATGTCGGAACGTCATTTTTAAGATACAGGGTTGCTTTGTACAGTAAGTGCTTATGATCCGATATCTAAAATAACCTTAAATGTGCCTTGAGTCAGGTCAAGCTAAATCTTTTGACTGATATTGTGCCGTAACATTTAAAGAGAATATACAGTTTCAACACCTTGACCTTTACTCACTAACAACCTCTGCCGGTGTTCCTACCTTGGGATGCTCCTCCTCCATCCTTCCGCCCCTCTAGGTGCTCCAACTCTTTGCCCCGCAAGACTCCCCCAAGCCCCAGGATCTTAGTAGAACATGTGGCCCCTGAGGAAGACAGGTATACCAGGCCTGCCCCCTGCTGCTGTCCCCAACTTTTAAAACACTACGCTACTGCTCTGCAGCTCTGCTTGCCTGCTTGTTCCTTCAAAGCCAATCCTCAATCTAAAATGATAGCGTTGCACAGATCCTGTCTTTCTCTTTTCCCTGTACATATTTGTGGTCTAAAGCTGTGTAATCCCTCTTTTATTCTGCTCCACCTGCCCTTTCTGCTGAGCGCCCGTTCTATATTTCCCCCACTTCTCTGGCTTGAAAGCGCTTTCTTTTCTGTAACACTGTTGCTGGTAGGAAAAACGTTTATGGAATGTGCAATTCTCAGCTCTATTGCTTTTACCAACCACAAAAACCAAACCATAACGTCTCAGCTTGTGCCTTTTACATTGTGTCCAACACATCAGTCAGTATTCAGTTTTGCCATTCTGTGGTTCGTCACTCTCCATATTGTGTTCTTTTTGTTTTGTTCCTCTCTCTCTCTGTGGTTGCTGTTGGCCAAAACAGGCAGTGTAGCAATTCATCAAGTCCAAACTGTCATAGGGGCAGCAAAAGAAGCCTGGAGGGGGACAGGTAAGATCACTCATTCATTCATTCACTCACTGACTCACCTTATTTAATCTCTTCTCAGTACTGCTACTTTTTCTCTTCCCGCTGGAGGGATGATATCTACCGTCTGGGACTGGTTGTTGTAATTGACTGGTTATTGATTGATTTATGTTTTCTTTTAAGTCACGGCTTCTGCAGTATGTAGCCTTGAATGCTAGCTGAAAATTGCAAAACCTCCCTCTCAACACCATGCAGAATCACATTTGAAACATAATGGAGAATAATGCCCTTCTGATTCAGTATTACCATTGAGTACAAATGTTTAAAGGTGCTAAATTCAAAATTCAGAGCATATATCTACGATTGAGGCATTGCCTGCACACGGCTCTCAGCATGGCGACTAAGGCTATGTCCACACTACTACGTTTCCATTTTAAGATGCACATCTTTTGCTACGTTTACACCGAGCGGCCACACTACGCAACGATGCAGAAACACCCGATTGTACGGAGATCGTTTTAGTTTCAAAACTCTGACTTATCAATATGAACCTCTGCACAGTCTAAACAGAACACAGAGTCCCAACATGAGGATTGTATCAGTTTATTTGCTTTAATTTTTAATTTCTTTTTATTTGCTGATGGCAGTCGAATCCAGCCCACTTCTATCCTGAGAGGCAGTAGGGGGAGAGGGGGCCCGCTGAGGCCCTTTGGCCAGACAGCCTTGGCTGGGTCCTGCCCAAACTCACCCCGGCTAGACAGGTGCATGCTCCAGCCAGCACTACGCCTCCACTCCCCTTGTGCTGATTTCCTCTCTGTCACACTGAGTGTGGTAATACTGTATGCACAAGAATCACATGTAAATATCTCAAGAAGCCAAAATCATGTTAAAGTTAATATCAAGAAATAACTTTAACAACCATCTTAGCTGAGGTAGTCATGTGAATATATTATGCTGTGTTTATTGTTTAGTATAGTGTAATATAGTAACTGGGATACATAGCAATACTGAGATAATGTGCATACTGTCTGTAAACACACTCAGTGCCACTTCCTTTACTTCTCCTGCTCCTCCACTTATTCTGATCTGTTCCTCTCCTAACTTGACCTTTGACCTACATAACTGAGCATCAGTTTATTGTCTCTGTGATTCAGTTTTGGGCCTTCTTCAATTAGTGATGAACATAGTTGTAATGATGTGTTTTTTATACCTCGTGTCCTATCTCTTTGTGTCTTTATGTTCCTGTCTCTCAGAGCACACCCTCATGGCAGCCCCTCTTCTCCAACGGGGACCTCATCAGGTCGCAGGGGCAGGCAGCTGCCTCAGCTCCCTGCAAAAAGCAGCAGTATAGAGCAAGGTAAGTTGTGCGGAAGGATGTAGGTTTGATTTGAAAGGTCGAGGGCCATCTTAGTTACAAATTACATTTAGTTCTGCGTTTTGGTTTTATTTTGTCTTTCCCAAAAACATAGGGCAAGAGGTTTTCTTTTCTCCTTGAGTAGTCTGTCAGGATGTATTTAGCCTTGACAAGCTCCTCCAGTCAGATTAGGGTAGGGCGCTGTAGCAAGGTCCTTCATAGCCGTGGGATTCACGGAGCTCCTGACACAAGGACGACACCAATGCTGCACGTTTACGGGCTCTTTTATTAGGCATTTCACCGGCACATTCACTTGCCTAGCTCACCTAACTCTCCCCCCCGTCTGCGTGGCTCTGGGAGCTTTTATAGCTCCCTTCCCCGCCCACGCAATCCCACGATCATGTGGACCAGCTGTGCCGCCTCACGCGCTGCACAGCTGATCCCCATGATCGCCTCTCTCTCTCCCTGCTGCAGGTGCGCTAACCACGCCCCTCACCCCACATACCCCCACCGCCCGACTTAGGCCGGGGAGCCACCGGCCTAACCAACTCCCCCCCCCCCCCCCCCCCACTGGGAGCGGGAGCGGGAGTCAGTCCCGACCATCCGCCCCCCGACCTATGGACCACCATGGAATTAACGTGCGTTTCCGCCAGATGCCACCGGGTGGTCCGGGCGTTGGCATCCTCCATCCGTGGGGGTCCGGGCGCGGGACATGGTCCGGACAGAGGGCGATCGAGCGCCCCGGGAGGCAGGTTCCTTGCGCTCTCCGCCAGCCCCCTCCCGGGGCCAAACCGGCTCTCGCCCTCAGTCCGCCGCGGCAACCTGCAACACAAGAGAGAGAAAGTTTAGGGTCGCGGGAACCAAACTGGTCCCCAATGTTCCGGCCGGGCTGCTACCCGCTGGCCTTCCCAGCAGGCCCGAGCCTCTCGCTCGGCCCGCATCTGTTGCCCCAGCTGCCGCCGGGCCTCCTCTGCTCTCCGAAGCCGGTCCCGGAGCTTCCTGTTCTCCTGGCGCAGCCGGGCCGGCTCCGTTCCCTCAGCCCTCCGGCTGATGTACACCGGCCGGGCCTGGATCCACCTGGGTCGGCCGTCCTGCCTCCCCAGGGTTTCCGTTGTCCCCGTACAGGCCCTCCACAAGTGTCCCCTGCTTCCGCAGGACCAGCACCGCCTCCGGCACTGCCACTGCCGGTGGCCGGGCTGTCCGCATGTCCAGCACCGTGGCTCCGTGGCCCAGGACGGCTCCCGGATTTCCTGCCGGGACCACCCGCCGTCCCCTGACCTCGTCGACCCCGGACCCCACTCTGGCTGACCAGGGCCCCGTCGCTGACGTCTCCGACGCCCCCGGCTCGCTGCTGGCGCTATCGGGCCTGTTGGCGTGGGAGCTGGCGTCCTCCTTGTGCGATCCGCCGCGGGTCGCGACGTCCCTGTCGCCGTTGTCGGGTCCGCCGCCGTCTGCGACGCCGCTTCCGCCGTCGTCGCCGCGCCCGCTTCCGCCGTCGCCGCCGCGCCCGCCGCCGTCTGCGACGCCGCGCCCGCCGTCGTCGCCGCGCCCGCCGCCGTCGTCGCCGCCGCGCCCGCCGTCGTCGCCGCCGCGCCCGCCGCCGTCCGCGACGCCGCTTCCGCCGTCGTCGCCGCCGCGCCCGCCGCCGTCCGCGACGCCGCTTCCGCCCGAGCCGTCACCACCGTCTGTGTTGCCCGGGTCTTCAGGCGTCTGGCGTCGGTCTGGGTCTCCCCGACCCTCCGGCGCCTCGCGTCGGTCTGGGTCGCGGCCGTCGCTGTCTCCCGGACCGCCACCCGCTCCAGCGCCTGCACGAGGAGCGCCTCCCTCTGGGCCTGCTCCTCAAGCTGTTTCGCCAGCGCATCCACCGCCTTGGCGTAATCCCGCACCTCCGCTTGCAGCTGGTCCTTCTCGGCCTCCAGCTGCCGCAGCCGGGCGCCGTCGGACCGCTGTCCGCGCGTCTCGTCCTCCGGCGCCGTCGGGACCCGCACCGCCTCGGCCACGTCCCGGACCCCCGGCGTCTGGCCGTCATGCAGTCCCCTGCGCTCCGCCGCCTGCCGCTCCAGGTACGCGCCCCATTCCTCAAACGTGCGGTAGGGTAGCGGCTTCGCTGGCGCCGCCGGGACCCGCACCGCCTCCGCCACCTCCCGGATCGCCGGCGTCCCCTCGCCGGACATGGTGGCATACAGCCGCTCGATCTCAGCATTCCCGTCGTCCCAGGCGTCGTGCCGCTCCTTCCCCACCGGCCATCCCCGTTGGGCGCCACTGTAACCAGGTTCTTCGTAGCCGTGGGTTTCACGGAGCTCTCGACACAGGGATGACACCAATGCTGCACGTTTACGGGCTCTTTTATTAGGCATTTCACCGGCACATTCACTTGCCTAGCTCACCTAACTCTCCCCCCCGTCTGCGTGGCTCTGGGAGCTTTTATAGCTCCCTTCCCCGCCCACGCAATCCCACGATCATGTGGACCAGCTGTGCCGCCTCACGCGCTGCACAGCTGATCCCCATGATCGCCTCTCTCTCTCCCTGCTGCAGGTGCGCTAACCACGCCCCTCACCCCACAGGCGCATATCGACCATTTCACAAGTTTTGAACCTAAACATGAAAAATGTGGGCCTGTTTATTTCCTGTTGCAATGTGTGTGAATGAAAGTTCACTGTCACCCAAAACTAAATGCAAAAATACTGAAAGGGCCTTTAGCGAAATTGAAGTGATCTCGAAGAACAAATCATTCTATCTCCCATCTCGTCAATGGCTTGGTTAGTGCTTCTCTGTATCTGATATCGACTCACCATTTAACGTAGATGCACTAGGTTTTTTACTTATTCAAATATAATTATTTGACGGTCAGAGCAACTGAGATAGAATAAAGAGCAAGAAAGTTAACATATAGTGGGCAGAAGTTGGATGGCTCAAACAAACACAGGACTTTCAAACAGGGGGCCTCTGTTCATGTCCTGTGTGAAACATTGACTTATAAAGCCACTTTCGTAACAAACACACACGTGTGTGTGTGTGTGTGGATTCATATACACACACATATTAATCAATCTGTCCCCAAAATCATTCAAAGAAGTCCTGGTTGGAACAGCATTTTAACATATTTTGTATAGCTTTGTTGAATAGCCGTCTTAGCGGCCAGGTGAGTGGATTAATGTAGAGAATCTTAATGTACCAGGTATAGGTATATATTTGTGATAACTCAACATTCCTACTTGATTTCCAATTATAGTTGCTCCCGGTTTGATTGTGAGCATGTCTGTCAGATTTTCTGTCATGAGACTTGAGTGTCATCATGCTCCATCTAGTGTCAGAAACCAGATCCTGCATCTTCAAGGTCTCTCTTATTGGGAACACACTGCTGTTTCTGATTTATTCTCCCTTGTTTTTCTATTTTCTTTTAGACAAGATCAGATATTAATGTTATCTTACTTGTGTTTTGTTTGTTTTGTCTCTTTTGTCTCAGCCCTCGCAGTAGAGGAGCGAGCCCGACAGCTGCAGATGAAAGTACATTCCTACCGGCCTTCAGCCTCCCACGACCCTGAGACGGACCTCAAGACAAAACGGGAGGTCAGCATCTGAGTTCCCCAATTCTCTAGATCCCCTCCTCCGCCTCCTGCACTTGATAAATTATATATACTATATGTCTATTTTTCTGTCCTCAATTTGAGTCCTTTTCTTCTTTGACCGTAGATGTACGCAGAACAGAGGCGTAGCAGCGACAACGTGTCGGCCAGATCGTCAGACAGCGATATGAGCGATGCGTCTGCCCTTTCCCGTGCCAGCAGTGCCTCCCGTCTCAGTAGCACCAGCTACATGTCTATCCAATCAGAACGACCCGGAGGACGACTCAGGTGAGTCCTCACTTGCTATTGGTCATATGTTCAGTTACGATGTTAAAGGTGCTGTTGAGTCCGTCCTTTTTTAATTACACCCATCCATCCACATAAAATCATCTCCTTTTTTAAATAAGCCTATGGGTGATTGGGTTATACGCATGCTAATCACTGTGTGTCTTTCTGTTTTATTTCTGCATGCCAACTGCTGCATGTCTCTTCTTCTCACACACTCACACACACACACACGCAAACACACACATATTCTGAATGGTGGAAATCCAAACAAACTCAACTCAGATCCAAGTCCTTAGAGGAGGAGAGGAGGGACAGGAGGATCTCGTGGGGGGTGAATGGAGAGGAGGAGAGGACGAGGGCGGCAGGAAAGAGACGGTTCTCTGATGAGTTGAAGCGCAGGAGACACACTGTAGCTGGAGACACGAGGGAGTCCAGGTAAAGATCAATAGATTCGAAAATGGTGAATTCACTGATGATGGCAGACGATCAATCTTCTAATTGAATAACTTGATCTGGATCCCCAAGATAGCAATTATAGACAATTCCTTATTGAATTCTTTAGTAAAATAGTAGTATTTTACTACAGAGGGAGGTAAAAGGTCAGCTTGAACTTGAGTCTTGCTCACTGGGGTTGAACTTGGATCTTGCAGCTGAAATATGTTGTCCCTTCAGGTATTAACATGAGAATATCTTGTTGAATGGAAGCATTTCCTTAAATGTTGGACCCAGTGTCTCATTTTGTGCTTTGTCCGACATCACAACAAACTAATGTTAGCTATGTGTTAGCGAGCTACTGTTAGCTAAGGCCCTTGCAAACATAAGACTGCATAGCTTTGTAATTCATCTGCATTCCACTATAACACAAGTTGCATTCTGTCAAAATGCTTTGGGTTATCTTCCAGAAATAAACTAAGCCTAAAATAACATTTGGACAAAATGCTTGCTGCACTAATGTTAGTCATACTCAGTGTCATGACCCCACAGTGTTCCCATTCTTCCTGCTGATGCCTCACATTTGGTTGCTTAAGGCTCAGTTTTTAGTTTGGCAGCTCATAAAAACTTAGTCCTGGTTTCTTCACCCTGTTAGTAGTGCATCCCACCATAAAGCAGTGTTATAGCATTTGTTGTTGTTGTTTGCTAGCAGGGATTAAATGAAAACTATTTTGAATCTGCATGCAGCATGAAACAACAATAAATTGTACGAATCTAAAGTTATTTAAACTTTGAATTTTTACTGGAATATATCAATAAATGAATGGAGCTTTTATAAAGCCCATACCTTGAAAAATCGCAAACCAAAATATAAAACTATATTTCAAAATTAAATAACACCTAAACTGAAGTGAAACATTTGCAAAAAAGACAAACTGAGCTTGAATAAATAATTAAAAGGTAGTTATAAATACAAACTCACAAAAGACCACTGAATTTTCTTTATGTGCACACACACATCTCCTGCTGACCAGCAGCAGTGTGCTGACAGGGACAAACGACCCTATCCCAGTGGTCGTCAGTGGGCCAAGTGTTGATGTAGTGCAGCTTATTAGCTGGCTAATGTATTGAGGTCTGGGAGGAGAAGAGAGGGGTCCCAGTCTTAATGGCCTTAGCACAGATCAATCCAAGTAGAGCGTTATAAAAGCACCGCCCCACGGCCTTTGACACACTTTCTAGAGACAGAGGGGCAGAGAGAGTGAGAAAGAGAGGCATGGGGGAGAGGGGGGGAGAGGGGGGAGAGAGAGAGAGAGTTCTTCTTTATTTTAATATTTCAATAAAAGATCGATAAAAAACAAACAAGCCCTATCACAAACATACAGCCAAAAGTAGGAGGATGCCCAAATACAAGCCTGTTTTTAAGGCGGTCATCACACAAACAGTAAAACGCATTTTGAGTAAAGAAAAAACAGATGTTGGCGTCAGCAACCATTTATAAAAAGGGACTAATGTAGCTGATTTATAATTCAGACAAGGGGTTTGTTTCAAGGGATGAATTAGTAATCCAGCAATGAACAAGTACGGCTGGCCTCGGGTAATTTTTCACTCAGAGTAGTTTATTAATATCTATATTCTGTGGATACTCACCTCTGCTTCAGGCCAGTTTGATAATGAAAGTGATTGAGTACATACAGATGAATGGAAATAGTTACCCTTCTTACATCTTCATGTATTATTATTGTTCTTCAACCTGTTCCGCTGCTTGGTATGCCTATATTTTTTATCTACTGCTCCTTCTCAATTTCATATAATTCCCTGGATGGTGCTCATGTTCGCTCTTTTGCTCAAATCGAGTAGAATGAATCTTTCGGCTTTCTGCCTTTAATTGTATCGGTTTGCATACACTTAGTATCTGTTGTAATATCATATACATTTTCATTTTGTACAATATTGTTTGTCATTTTTGTTATATTTGGCCCTTGTTTTCTGTGTATGTTTGTGCAATTCCCTCTGCATGTCTCAGATCCCTCCGATTCCTCCTTGCATGCATCCTGTGTTGTGACTGCCAGGACCCCCTCCATCCTCCAGACCTGGACCCTCCCCTCCCATCCTCTCTCTTTGCTGCACGCCCTTCCCTAACCTCCCTTCAAGGGGCGGTTGAGAGGCCTCAAACCACCCTCCCCCTTTCCAGTCGTTCCCTGGATCCCCTGGCCCACTGGACTGTGGCTGTTAGGGGCCCCATGGGAGTAGTCGACGCTGTGGGCGATAGAGGCAGCGTAGCTGGGCTCTCCTGCAGCACTTTGACCCCCTCTGAGGGGATGGACGCGCGGTGGCTCATCCGAACCCCTCGCAGGCGGCATCGATCGCTGGGCGGCTTCTGTCCGCGTGTAGTGGCTCGTTTGAGAAGAATTCACTTTAATACATGATATGATTATCAGCTTTGGACTGTGAGAACATTTAACCATAACCTGGCCGCTCTCTCTTTTTCTATAGAGTCTTGGCCCACATGACAGCACAATTGTGTTGCATCAAACATCAAACAAGAAAACTTGCATTTTAAATTCTTTGTAATTTGGTAGGATATGTCATCCTCATTTACCTTCTTTGGGATCTCAGGTGTATACTGTTGTTTGATTCACATGTTGTGCGATTAAACATCGCTCCTCAACAACAGGTAGTTTGAAATATTACAATTATGTTCCACTTCTTGTCAACCCTCCTGTCTGAAGGTACAGTACAGAGGAAGTTACAGAGACCTTGATAACAGCTCTTCTCCATGACACCAGATCACAGTGTCACTCAGCGTCTTTTCTCTCCAGTCGGCAGATGCGATCGGTGGGCCGCAGCATGCTGAAGAGCTCCAGCGTGAGCGGCGAGATCTACACCCAGGAGCGCACCGACGGCAGCCAATCAGACACAGCGCTGGGCACGGTGGGAGGGGGCAGTAAGAAGAGACGCTCCAGCCTCAGCGCGCGAGTGGTGGCCATCGTTGGCAACCGTCGCAGTCGCAGCACTTCACAGATCAGTGGCCCAGGTGAGTTACCATGGCAACCCAGAAATAGTCACTGGCTACTGTATATCCCACTAGTTATTTGTGATGTGAATGTGGCACATTTACTAAAATTAGGATATTCTTGTCAAATATGTAATTTATTGGAAAGGAAATGCTTTTTTTATGTTGGGGGATCACAACAGCTATTTTGACCTGCATGAGTCTGAGTGACGAGTTTAAAAGTAATTGAGATCAGATTTTTAGGCCCAAAAAGGGGTTCATCTGTGGCCATATTTGCTTGAATGAAAGGCCCATCACACCCATATCTGCAAAACGTCCATTCAGACCTTTCTGTGTGATGTTACATAATATAGCAGGGATTTCAAACGACGGACTAAAAGGCCACAAGACAAGTTCAGCTGGGACATTGTTTGCCTTTATTGTCAGTCAAAAGTAGACACATAACAGGAAACCAGGTGAGTAAATAGATGGAGAATGAGATTCTAGCCTTTCTTGATGCAAACTGTCATTTGGGTCAATGTTCGGCTTCTCAAGCCCTTGGCCAATAAGGCTTTCCCAAATATTCTAAAGCACAGACAAAAGAGGTGCAGCTGATGTTAATTTAAGGCAACTACTAGCTGTCTCATCTGCACAAGTGAAAGTTGCTTTGAAAGTGATTCTTTTGCACCTTGGAATACATTGGTCATTTTTAACCTGACAATCAGAACAGAGATTAAATATCTTTGAAAGTTTACTGGTGCTGGAGCAATTTGGGGATGACTAATGGAAGCACCTTACATAAACACACTTAAAGGCCCAGCACAAATGTCATGCTACGTTCAAACCCAAAAGCATTTACTTACACAACATGTGATCTCTCTGCAGTTAAAGTGTTGTCCTTAGGAGCAGAATGTACCGAAGCACCACAAAGTGCAAGTGTCCTTTTGTTGTGTAAAGGACAAACCTCTACTGCCCTCGAAAAACAACCAAATAATATGTTTCAGAACAAAGTGGCTGAGCAGCTTAGCTCCCAGTCAAACAACAGTGTCTGGCTGGTCTGACTCCAGCATGCACTTTACCACAGGGGTGTGTGTGTGTGTGTGTGTGTGTGTGTGTGTGTGTGGGAGGGGGGGGGGGGGGGGGACATAAAAAGCTTTTACAGAACATTAGGCCTAAAGGGGCCTCTCTTCCTGATGTCTAGAGGAGAGAGAGGAAGTAGAGCTAGTGCAGAGATAAACCTTAATTAAAAAAAAACTTTCTTGTTCATGATAGATGAGTGAGAAAGCAGGTAAGGAACTTATGCTCAAGGACGTATAAATTCATCTCATGCTAAGAATACATGAGGGATGATGAGAGGCTCAGAAACGCTGCTACATTTCTCTCTTTGCACCATTTATACTAATAATATAAGTCAGAAGGTGTATGCATCCCAGTCCAACATGCCACACACTGTTGTTTGAGCAGTTTTTCGGCCCAACTATTTCCTGTTTAGTACTGATTACCAGATTCAGCAGAACATGGGTGTGACTTTGGCCGTGCTCCAAAAAGAGAGATCATGAAGTCCTCAACTGAATCTCTAGGCTGCCTTTTTCATTCCACTGGTTAATTGTTTGATATGCTCCATTGAGAAATGTGCTCTGGAAGCTGGGCCATTTTCCCACAATGTTGTTTCTCAATCACATGGGTTAAAGGAAAACCTTTTCCTAATCTCTCAATGGCACTGCCCTTTTACACATTGAGTTCAGTTTTTAATGTGGGGCAGTAGTCAGCCACAGAAAACAGTTGTATAATGTTGTGGCTCTGGAGAAATGTTCTCAAGTCTGAAAGAATAAGCATCAAACAAATGTGACTAAAAGACATCATACCCACAACCAGGGGCGGACTTGGGGAAAAGTGGCCCAGGAGTTACTGTCAGACCGGCCCACTCAATACACGGCGCGTTGCCCACTCAGTGCATCCCACGTATTGACCAGTCAGTTGCCTACTTAGACAAATATTCATACACTTAGCATTATTTTGGATGATTACAAAGAAATTACATCAAACATATGTTTTTTTATAACATTTAGATTCACCAATTTGCCTGGATGGACACATGGAATAAAATGATACTGGCTCATGTAACTCTCCAAGGTAGATATAGTTTGCTAGATTAATATGCTTAACTCTGGGCTAGTATCAGATGGTTATACGTATACCTATAAGGAATGAATATCAGCAGAGAAAGACCACACAATATAGAAACTGGAATCAGAGGGTAGAATTACGCGCAAGCGTAACCTCTAACATCGTAACCGGTAACATCTACCTTGGAGCGTTACATGAGATTTTTTTTTTAATTAAAAAAGATAGAGAATTGTTAAGTATTATGACTATTATTGAGACAAATTTGGAATTTATAAAGTATTGGTCAACTTTATTGTTGAACAATAAGAAGAAAACAAAATGTCTGACACAGTGCTTGGGTTATTGCAAACTCCTCCTAACTGAGTTCCCACGGGTCCAGGTGTACACACTGAGGGAGCTGTGTGTGTCTGTGTGTGTGTGTGTGTGTGTGTGTGTGTGTGTGTGTGTGTGCATAAAAACGGCTCCAAAACATAAAAACGACTCAAAAACGGCTTCATCTGAGAGCGAGTTACGCAAATATTGAGAAGACTAGAGTGATTGACATTTAATAACACCTAAAAAAAGTTAGACCGACGGAAGTGATTAGATGAGTAACGAAGATCGAAACCTTGAGTGTGAATACAGATCGCGAGGAGTAGTACAACATTCAGTCATTGATTGCGGGTCTTAGCTAAAGAAGTAAATTGAACGTCTTCTGTATAGCATAGAATATAGTCGGGGCCGGCGATGTCAGAGCGGTTGGTGATGGAGGTGGGCCGTATTGGACCAGCCCAACCCCGTCGGCCTACCGGGGATCTTCCCGGTATCCCCTATGGCCAGTCCGCCCCTGCCTACAAGGCTGAAAGGGAAAAACAGTTATCTTAAACCTCAGAGATTTTGTGTTCTAACTTAAACACTTTTGGGGACATCAGTAGTGAACAGAGAAATAGTTGAATGCAAGGCAGGACTACAGGTTGCTACTTGAGTGCTAAAGCACAATGCTGAAATGTCCCTTTGAAGAACCTATACGTAGCATATCAGGGGATCTATTAGCATACATATATTATGATATTCATAACTAAGCATTCCTCTTCACATAGTTCACTGCATGTTTCTACAGTAGCCCAGAGTGGCTCTAGAGAGAGACTTTGGGGTTTTTATGTTACCTGAAGGCCACTGAAGTTTTTCTACACCTTTGTGAAACGGCAGTAAATTGAGTAACGTGCAATCTGACCCCACACCACTAGATGCAGCCTTACCTAGTGTTGCCTTTTGAAGTTTTTTTTTGCAGACCTATGAGCAGAGCATGAGACTGGGCAAAAATACCTCCAACTACAACATTGTGACGAATCCTGTCTGTACTTTTTCATCCAGAAGGGAAGAGTAAGAAGGAGAAGGGTGCACCTATCCAAAGGAGCACAGAGACCGGCATGGCAGTAGAGCTGACCAGGAACATGAGCCGCCAGCCCAGCAGAGAGTCCAACAATGGCAGCATGAACAGCTACAACTCTGAGGGGAAGTCAGTAAACCGCTTCCTTTTTTAATCATCTACACCATCATTTATATTTGTTTCTCTCTTACAGGAGAATTCAAAATGATAGTCTAATTATATCTACTTTACATTTCCACCTGTGTTTTCAGCTGCAATGTTTACATCTGCTTTTTCATTGGTTTCAAACAGCAAATGCTACATTGTTGAAGCTACTGTAGCTGCTGGCACACCCAACTAAACCACTCTGAAAAGAATGACGTGGATGTGACAGGGATGTTTGTATGCCAACATGCTCTGGATTATATCCAGGCGTACACTTACAAACCTTGGCATGTATGTGTCAGGCCAAAGACAGTAAACAGAGTGTAATATAATGAGCACGTAGTTTAAAAACAAGCACCTGGCTCACTGAGGCAAAGTATTTTGACTGAATCAAATTAAGCCCTGGTGTTTTCTGTGATGGATTCTCTTGCTTGAGCAATTTCTGAGATGTTTTTCATGCTTGAAATAATGACTGGCAGCTCAAGGGTTCTCCTGAAAGCAGCATAATTAGTTCTGAATTCTTAAAGTATTGTAATAGTATTTGTTCATTGTATTGTGATAATTAACTCATGTGTATGTGCTTTTCTTGTTAGTTTGATCTTCTCTGGAGTCAATGTGGGGGCCAGCAGTCAGTTCAGTGATTTCCTGGATGGCTTGGGACCGGCTCAGTTAGTGGGAAGACAAACGCTGGCTACTCCTGCAATAGGTGAGCTACTATGTGTTTTATGTTTTTTTATATTAATTTGTCTTTTTTTTACCACACATATATAGCTTTTATTTATTTGTCCTTTTTCCTTTATTATTGCATAGTATCATTATTTACACAGTCATTTTCATTATGAGAACATTCTTACTGTATTTATTTCTGTGTTAATGAAAGATCCCTTCTCACATGTGAGCAGTGACTACCACTCGTGTTGTTTATTAGTTCTGACTTTGTGTTCTATTTGCGGCTGCCATTGATCTCTTGCTTTCATATGATAACTTCTTTTCACATTTCTGTGCTTCCCAGGTGACATCCAGATTGGTATGATGGAGAAAAAGGGTCAGCTAGAGGTTGAAGTTATCAGGGCTCGAGGACTCGTACAAAAGCCAGGATCCAAATCCCTCCCTGGTGAGAACCCGGCCGTCCTTTAGTAACCAAAAAAGCAACTAATCACTCCCTCCCTCTCAATATATCAAGCATGCACTCTTCACATTAGGATACAGTATACACACTCTATAATACTTGAAATCCAGTAGATGCACACAGCCAAAGAATGCGTTGTACTTTCCTTTCTCATAAAGATGCAACCAGTTGTGAGATCTGACCTAGATTATATTGGAGGGTCGCTGCGTTCCTCACTAATGGCTTTTTTATTGCTTTGTCTATGCCTTCAGCTCCATACGTCAAGGTCTATCTGCTAAATAATGGAGCGTACGTAGCCAAAAAGAAAACCAAGATTGCACGGAAAACACTTGACCCACTGTACCAGCAAGCACTGCTATTCGAGGAAAGCCCACAGGGTAAAGTCTTACAGGTGAGCCCTCACCATATTTCTCTTTATCACAAAGTTAAATGTTTTATTCCAAATTCATGATGTTTAAATATGCTGTAATAGGAGGAACTAGACTGCTGTGTAATTTGACAGATTTTCTTCTTCAGGTGATTGTATGGGGCGACTACGGCCGCATGGACCATAAAAGCTTCATGGGAGTTGCACAAATCCTAATGGAGGAGCTGGACCTATCAAGCACAGTCATTGGCTGGTATAAGTTGTTCCCTCCGTCGTCCTTGGTCGATCCGACTCTTGCCTCCCTAACGCGACGGGCTTCCCAGTCGTCACTTGACAGCTCTTCTGGACCTCCTGGAGTCCGATCCTAGTGGACCAACAGCTCTACACCGCTCGACAAGTAACAAACTCATGAAACTTACTGTAGAGAGAAACAAACAAAAACAAAAAGATGGCGGAAATGTAGAACAACAACAATCAAAAGAATCACAACCAGAAAGCTTTGTTGAGATCTGACAATCACTCCTGTCGTGGTTAATTTTGTCTGTTGTAGGGAGGGTTTCATATCCATTAAGAAAATCTCATCATTTTTCTCTGTGTATGCTGAAGAAGCCGGGCTGTCGATAGACAACGAGTAGCTCTCGAGACGGGAGACGACAGAGAATCAAATGAAGCAGGGTGATGTTTAACTGAATCAACAATAGCAAAGAAATGTACGTTAAGCATCGGAATGTATGGACTCGAGACAGAGGTAATCACTCTCCACACCTGCAGGTGGTGCAGTCTTTCTGCAGTGGCCTCCTCCAGAACCCCAACAGACTGCTGGCTCTCCTGCTTCCAGGCAGGGCTCGTGCGTGTTGGTATTCAGTCTGGAAGCACAGGGCCTTCTTCTGGTGCCTAGACCATGGAGCCGCATCACTGGTCCCTCTCTCGGTTGAAAAATCCTCTTTTCAGTATGTTTACCATGGCTGCTCTGAAGCCACTCTGTTTTAGTGTGTTTGCTTTCTCGTCCATTTCTTTTCCCTTTGTTACTACTGGCACAAAATGTTTTTACAGTATGTGAAATGCTCATGATAATGTTGTCAGTCTGGTGTGTGCATGGAGAGAAAAAACAAAACACAAGAGATAAAAAAAAAAACTATTAAATGTCTGCAAGTGTTATGCAGGGGGGGACTATTGATGATGACACAGCTTAGATTTTTACACTTGACAGTGAGATTAGCGTGCAGCGTTGTTTTTCTTGTTTCACCACTGGCAACTGTCCAGGCCAGTCGTCTTTGTATAGATGTATATTAAGCCTCCCAGGAGGTTGACCAATAAATAAAATGTATGTCACTTTGAAATATCACAAGGGTTCAGCATCACTGTAAAAAATAAGAAAACAGTAAATGCAAGAGCAAGGATCTAATTTTTCACATTTTTTGAGGAGTGCATTCCCTCACCCCAGCACGTTTTTATCCAACCCTTAATTTATATTATTTAGAAATTTAAAGAAAAGCACAAGAGCTTGATTTTTTACAACAAAAAGTTTAACTTTTTGAAGAAAAAAAAAAAACATGTAAAAAAAGCAACAATCCTGTCACTGGTTCCATTCATTGCGTTGTCAAGTTGTTAGGAAACAGATAAACTAATTTAAAAATAAGAATCACACACAATTTTGCTTGTGCATCTCTGTGAATGTGAAAGTAACCAATCAAACTGATCTGTCGGGACCCCGTGACCAATGCTCATCCGCTGTTCGGCCCGCAGACTCCTCCCAGCAGGAGAAGGGCAGGGCCCGCATGACTTTGGAACTTGTTCCAAGCTGCATGCACATTTTTGTAAAACAAAACAGATACAGAAAAAAAGATGCTGAACTAGATACGTGTGTTAGTTCCACATACTGTAGGGCCGCTTGTATGTTGCATGCAGTTGTACAGTTTGCTCGTACTTGAATATTAAAGAGATAAAACCAAGAAACCGAAGCCATTCCCATTACACAAAGACATTTGAACACAACTGCAGTCAATTTCACATCCCTCAGTCCGGTGCTGAATGTCTCTCAAACTAAATCCCAAGATTACGGTGATGTCTTTCCTCGACCCTCTGGTAGATGCACAGTACTGTACAGTAGAACTGAGCAGACCTCACAGCCCCTCCTAATGTTATTCCACTTCAGAGTATACCTCCAAGGGGCTGAGATGATGTATAAATATATATCTACGAATCAGATCCACTTATATGGAAATATGAATTATGTTTCAACATAATGATTTCAGATATGCTAACACATGAACTGTTAAGTTATATAAAGAATAAATGCAGATGCACAGAGAGTCACACACTGTAAATACTCAACAGCCATTCACTGGGATTTCATTGGGTTCAGTGATATTTGCAAAGGGGCCAAGTCATATAATGAGGAGCGGCTAATACGTCATTAGGGACCATGCAGTGGGACAAAACCAGACGATGGACTTGGGTCACAAACTGGCCGCAAAACCTACAGGTGTACCACTACTCTAAAAGTCGTCGTCTGAACACTTTGTGCTTCAAACCCAATGCCGGACCCCCCCGGCCATGTTCAGAACAGTTGACTTTTCTCTTCATCGTCCGGTGAAGCTGGTTTTTTCTTTTTTTTCTTTCTTTGTCAGTATTAACAGGAAAAAAATTGCTGATTGTTTACAACTTCTGTGTTCCACTGAAACAAAAAGAGAATTAGAAAAAAGTAAAGCATTCACTGCAACATTACTTGTTTGTATAACAGATGTGGCTCAAATGATGTGTATGTTTTATATTTAAAAAAAAGTTCATTTTTATTATTTACAAATAAAAAGAATGTGTGGAAGAAAACTGCCTCTCAACTCGTCTTATCACTGTCCCCCTTAAATCCCAACCCTTAAAACATATTTTTTTTCCTACCGTTTTATTTTCTCTGCCTCCATTTATGTTTGACATAATGTCAAAAGATCAAAGCGAAAAACTTATTTAAAAATGTGAAATGCTACCATGTTTGTGGGAAAGTTAATATTTTCCTTAGTCCCATAAATGTCCATAGTCAATGCTTCACTTGTCACAGCAAAGCAGCATTTCACTAAACTGAGGAGATAAAGTCAAAGACTCTTAAGCACACAAGTTTCACTGATTAACAAAACTATAAACATATAAGTCAGAAACATATTCATTTTCACATAATAAAATCAGAAAATGTGAAAATGAATGGTCAGCCCAAAAAACTACGGATACACCAGACAAAATGTTATTTGGTTATTAGATTAGATTATGAAAAAGCTTCACTCACTACATTTTAAATGTAAATATTGCATTCTTTATTCTGCTACATTTACCAGCTGCACCAAATACTATCTGTAGAAAGGTATGATTTCTTTTTATTAGTTTGATAAAAACAAGACCACCTAACATACATACCAAATATTTTACATGCGCCACTTTACTTGAACCGGGCTTTGAGTTACAGCCTGCAAATGTATTGTTTTGGTTCTCACCACCCTTGTGTCCATCAGCGGCAGCGGCAGGGACCAGCGCTGCGACAGCCACCTGTTCAGCGGCCGCTCCTCCCTCTCCACTTGAACCCTGATGGATGGCTGCAACCCGGTGGCGGGAAAAGTACCAGTTAGCCGCACAATGTGTCTATTAGGCCTAATTTATCCACCACAGTACAGTTGGCTAACAATTTCAAGGGTTTATTCATACTCTGTTTATATATACTCTTTAAGTGTGTTTGAAAATGTGTTTGAAAGGCTGGTAAAAAGTGGAAATGCATGGCTCTCTGGATGAGAAAAAGAAGAATGCATTAGTTTTATTAGTCCATTTTATATATTATATTATATTTATGATGATAGGATATCATTTTCTTTTTGAATAAAAAACCCTTCCTATATTTTTAGGGCTCCTGTCAGTCACAGACCCTTTGAATCATCCTGACCTTTGCTCCTGTCTGCAAAATAAAAATCTGAAAAAGCAGCTCGCAGAACAGAGTAGTTTTTCCTTCATGGTTTATATCCATATTTTTTGTTGGCTTGCCAGCAGGAGAACTCACACAAAGTCACACGGCCATTTTCACTGTTCCATTGATGTCCATATCTTTCTTCACCTTTAAAACTATTAACCTGTTTGTTGTTGTATTGGATGATGATGTAATTGAGAAACATCTGGGCTCCTACCCTCATTTTGCCAGTACTCTTTTAATGAGTGGCAAGACTGTGCCTCCATTCATAGCGCCCCCTTTCCTATCATTTTTTACTTTTCACAGACTAAAGGTTATTTTTTCCCCTCATGTAACTTTTGCAAAAAATAGAATCTCATATACAAGAGGTACATTTCTTGAGAGCGAGCGTCTATCTAGTCGTTGTTGAATAAAGCACATGACAGCCATGTATTACTGTAACACAACACCAAAAATCTATGCCTTGGGTGCTGCTACAGTGGTTCTCAATGAGGGGGAAGTTGAACTAAAGAGGCCTCTTGTGTGACCTCTCTTAAAATTCAGTGCAGCAGAGGGCTTGGGAGATTCATGTTCCACATCCTCTCGTTAAATAAGCAGAGGGCAGAGGGCCCCCCGAAACAACATCTGCATGCAATCTCGATGAACCCTCCCACCAGCCCCACCAGCTCCGCCAGCCCCGCCATGCCAGCCGGTCTCCCAGTTTTCCCCCTGTCACAGCATCAGGGGTCACGACCTCCATGTACAAAGCATGGATAAGGACTATGGTGGAAAAGAGAACTGCAGATCATACATGTCAGAGGCCATGATGAATTTCCATGCTGCTCCCAGGAAATGGGTTAATCTTTCTAATCAGGTCAAAGGTCACACACATCCATGGCAATGGGGACCATGACTAGAACTTCATTTGTAATATTATCCATTGAGAGGACCTTTTGAAAAAAACTGGACAAAAAAAAGTAAAGAAAAAGAAAAAAGAAAAGTACATCTGAGCCGAATCATATCTCCAGACATGAAAAAGATTGTTTGCTGTGAGAAGTGTTCAACGTGAGGCTTTATTTCTCCATTCCAACGTCTTTACTTGTTGAAAATGCATGACAGGGAGCATGCGCTGGTTGCAGGAAACCAACTCATCACGTGACCAGATTAGATGATAACTGCACTGTTTGCAAGCTCACCACAGCTTTCTCTCAAGAGGAACGAAAGGAAAGGTTGAGTTTCACTTTAACATGTACAGTTACAGTACATGTGAGCAGTTTTGCCCTCAGTTTTTTTGCTCCGGTCGACTCAATTTACATGAGTTTTGTGTTTCTTATATTCTGTTCCCTCCATGAATGCTAAATGGATAGACAAAACATTTGACACACAATTGTGTGACAATGTGATCTTTGTAAAGATGGATGTTATGGTGTTGGTTTGCATGAATTGTACAAGTGTACCCAATAAAGTGGCCACTTTGTGTATTTGATGTTAACAGTGAGTCAAAAGTATAAACCCAAGACCTCAGTTGACAAAACAATCCCAACTCAAAGAACCAATTTATTTTTCCAGAGCTGTCAACCATATCACAAAGTCTCATCAACCAATTGAGTTTGGTCAGTTGTCATTGAGAGGATCTGTTGTTGTTTTTATAATTTCATCCACTTCATCCATTTTTTATTTGCAATGTCAAGAATCTTTCGTGCTGAACTCCAAGACTGACATTTCCCTTGCCAGACATATTTAGTATCTTTGGAAACTTTGTGATATCCACTAACATTTTAAATCAAGTTATATGGGTTTCGACAATATTTGGCAGCATTGCATCAGTTTTTAATTGTTACTATTATTTTACTGCAACAGAGCAAAGGTTGCATACAGTATTTGAAAATGCAGAGGAGGAAAGATATTCCCAGGTAAATAATATGATCACTCAGCGCAACAAGAATACGTATACCCGCCCTAGATCACCAATATCACACACAACCTCGATCAAACTGTGTGATGTTTAGTGCCCAGACGGGCTTCCCATTACCATGTAGTATCATGAGCAAAAGAGAAGTTTTGCATCCAAACCCTGCAGATTGTTGTTTCCAAGGGCTGCATGGCGCTGCAGCCACCAGTAGATGGCGTAGTTTTGTTGGAAGACAGTAGAAGTCGTTCAATCAGTCAATACTCGGAGGTCGAGTCCTGCACTCTGACCTCTTCTAAATATGAGAATAAACACTTCCGTGGTCAGAGGGAGTCTGTTACACACTTACTGTCCGCTTTGCCCAATAACTTCCCTGCATGATGTTAAGTGTGTATTGTGATGAACAGCATTCCGCGCTTTGATGCGTCCAGTCATCCAGTCGATCATTAAAAAGCGTCGAGTATGCAAGAGACAGTACACGTGCGCATGTGAAGGAGAAGTCCACGGGCAGGCATAACTGCTCTCACATCAACTTTGACTTTAGACTATCGTGATACAAAGGAAGCCCTTGTTTCCGTTTATTTAACATCTTGACCCATAAGCCCGAATATTACAGCTGAATCATGAGACATCCGACTTGTGCATCTCAGCCATGCTGGTGAACATTAGTGACAGCAGGTGACGGGCCGCTGCTGAAACCATGCTGCAATGCTGTGCTGAAACCGGTGGCTTGTTACACAACATGTAGATGTTCAGTGAGCCGTTGGTGGTTTATTGTTCTTGCCGAACAAGTGGAAACGTGCATGTTACCTGATAGGCTTTTCAGAAACGTGATGTAATTTGGAACTTTTTTCGGGAAATTAAATTACACAAGAGTGACGTTTTTTTTCTTTTTACCATTTACATTTATGCTGCCTTGGCGCAACACCGCCACATAAAAAACATCCTGGAGGGAGAAAGCTTTATTCTTATAGTTATAACAGAGGAGGTGATAACTCTTTATCTTCGCTCGCACTGATGTGCTTCTCGTGGACGCGCAGCTCTGTATCGAAGCAACAGGCGGTAAAGCGCACAGGAAGGAGAGCTGTAAATTAATGCTAAAAATATCTTCCCCCACCCTACCCCCCACCCTCCAGCACCACCAAACTGTACTCAAACTTGTTTTTTTGTACACTTTTTATTTTGACACATTGTGCACCGGAGAGGCGCGTGGATGCCTTTACGCGCGGCGGCAGCGGTGTAAACGGCTCGAGAAGAGGTTGATGCGAGAGGAAAGAGGGCGGTCAAAGTGTGACGGTAAACAGAGCGCCTCGCTCTGACAACGGTTTCACTCCCTGCGCCTATTAGACTGCGTCTCGCACGTGTGCGGCATTGTCAGTCCAGGGCACAGCTTCTAACACACGCATGCTTGGACAGACCTCCGCACTCTTGATGCCTGCGTGCGTGATGCCATGCCCCGCAACCACAGCGGAGACGAAGGCGGCGGCACCGGGCTCTGGATGAGGACATCGCCGGGGCACCGTACAGAAGACTACGGCTTGAAAGATGTGGAGTCCGGACCAAAGATGATGAACAACGCGGGAGACGGGTTGCTGTCAGCAGGTGCTGCCGGGTCCGAGAGCCTGCGGGGGAAGCAGGGAGCCCGGCTGAGCCTCCTGGGGAAGCCGCTCATATACAGCGCGCAGAGCGGCCGGAGAAACGTGCACTACCGGCGGCTCCAAAACTACCTGTACAACGTGCTGGAGAGACCGAGAGCCTGGGCGTTCATCTACCATGCCTTTGTGTGAGTTTTTCTTCATCATTTGCATGCAGGGTATAGTCTGTTGTTCAGCCGTGGAGTTGCACACCTGTTGATGCAGTTCCACTCTGCAGGGACACTTTTTGCACAGAAACACTGAAAATGACACAAATGCAGAATGCAACCTGGCTTTCTCTAACAGGAACAGATTGCTTCGTGCATGTTATTTTACATATGTTTTTACATATCACTTTGTCACTTTTGTAGCCGTAATGATGGCCGACATGTGACACGTGATATAACGGCAGGCGTCATGAATGCACAGCTCATCTTCAGCAACATAGGCCTATGTTACTGGATGAGCACCTCTTCACCACAGGCATACAATACATCCCCTTTCTGCTGTTTGGATGAACCCATTGTAATCCATGTGCGGTCTTTGTTTTTGCAGTAGATCTTAAATGTAATGATACACACACTCAACTCTGGCTTTAGTACAATTGCAATTTCACTAGAATATTAATGTTTTAGTAAACATCAAAGACTTTTGTTTTTTCCTTGGTATCGGCATATATATATATATATATATAAGTAAGTAACATCAAACATGAAATAACTAAACTCTGTTGGCTCCTGAATGTCAATAATGATTTTCAGCCTTACTGTCTGCTTTCTATCATTCTTGGCTTCCCAACCAGCTGCATTTGATTTTCCGCATGCAACTTATTTTCGTGGCATCATGACAGTTTCTGAGAGGAAGGAAGTTGAAACGCATGGCGACTGTCGACTAGAGCACCATCTTTTTTGGTGTGTGGGTGGTGGTTTATGTGTGTGTCTGTGCACCAGGAGGAGTGGTTGGAAAGGAGAAGCAATGGCGTGCTGCTTGAGCTATTAAACTCAATCAAAGAAGCTCATGAAACTGATGACTTATGATATTTAAAGCATCCTTGAAGAAGCAGATTGTATATCAAATGGACAACACTTAGTTCATGTGCCTGATACAAGTGCTCCTGTAATTCACTTTTACAACAGTTTCAAAACGTGCTGCTCTTTACAGGCAGATACAGACTATGGATGTAGTCACAGTGGCACAGCCAAATTAACAGTGATAAGGGACAATATGTTTATTTTCTTTAATTCAAAAGATGTATTTGAACCATAGACTGTCTAACAACTGTCTAAAAGCTTAGTCTCTTTAATGGAGCAGTATATAGTCCACCAGAGCAGGCTTAGTGTTACATAAAAGTGGATGGCATAACCAAGCAATTAAGCTGCAATAGCATCCTTGAATCGAGACTCTCCGGCTCTTTCTTAACAGTGCTGACTAAAGTCAAGATCTATTAGTCAACAGTGTCAAATTTACCCAAAGTTGAATTTTTCACAGAAATATGGACAAATTCATATATAATAATAAATTATATAATTTTAGTGAATCAAATTGCTGTAATTCCAATTGATCTTACAACAATATTGAGCTGTTTTTAAATGCAGGTCTATGTAATGTGTGACAGGGCATTAACTCCAACGAGTCTCTCCAAACAAGAACTGGACTAAACTCAATTATTTGCTTTGACTGAATTGGAGGTGTTGTTATCTCTGACCAATCGGGGGCCAGCATATGCCCAGGAGGAGTTTGTTTTACATCCAATATTTCTATGTGATAAACACCTCTTTATCTAAACTGCTGTGCATCATGGGCAACATTTTCTTATCTTGAGCTTTTAGGCTAAATTTGGAAACACAATTATTGTATATGAGGGTATCCTTTAAATTAAACATTGTGCCCAATGTCCCAGCTATTAAATATAATATACAGTCTCTCCTTTCTATTTACAGTTGTTTCATAATTTCTTACACAGGAGGATTACATTCATTGTGTTATGAACGTGTTTTGCATATCAGTTCAGTCCCAGTCCTTACGAGGCCTGTCAAGACTTGGTGGTCAAAGAGGTTTTGCAATGATGACATTCAATGATGACCCCTGTTATTAGGGCCATAATTTAAATGAGACACCATTGGAGCTCCATTTTGGTCTACACCTTTGCTAACCCTAACCCTAACTTACATACCTTATGAAAGTGTTGACTCACGCACACCCACAAGCGTCCTCAGACTTGCACTAATTTTCTCTTCACATGAGCGCTCAGGAACGTTAGGAAAGTACGGTTGGGTAGCTGGCAATCTGGTGAATGATTTTCTTTTATCCCTGTGGCAGCGAGCTTCAGCTGGGGGAAAGGAGGTAGTGAACTCCCACTCAGGCCTTTGCTGTACCTGCGATGAATGCCGCTGTGAACAGTGGCCTTGAACGTTTCACTGATATGACAATTGTTGCAGCTAAGAGCCTCACAGTATTTTTTTGCAGCTACAGAATAAAATTATATCAATGTCCAAAAAACATTGCTGGATCAATTTAATCATGACAGTGAAATTGGAGCGAGGGAAGATTTGAGATACACGTAATACTGTGCAATTAAAAGTACAGTAGTTCTGTGATTTCTGAAAATGAAAAAGTTGTTACACAACCAAGGTTTATAGTACAGACTACTGTACAAACTGCTTTTGTACTTTTTCCATTTCTCGCATAAATTAGAGCTCAGATATGTTGGCTTTCCACGGACCAACTGTAGAACACTCCTATACCTTTTATCACCAGAGTGCATGAAAATGATGATTACAGGGAAGTGGTTGTCACTGCAGGGAGCTGCATAGTCAAAAATAAACCTGCATGTTTCTTTGCTGTATAGGTCAGTCTTCAGTGTACGAGCCAGAATCAGAATACGAACAATAGTCTTAAACCCGTCTGAGTGAGTTTTTTGGCCACTTAGTGGCAGCAGAAACAAGTTGTGAAGACAGCATTGGGATATAACCACATTTTCGGTTGATATGTCAAACCGGATCCACCTGATGAATGTAAGCCCACTTTACCCTCTCTTAGCCAAGTTTTTAGTCTCCATTTCCTGTGGGAAATATCTGTCTCTTTAGCTGCTAAAAGCTCAACGATGTTAATACGCTAGTTGCAAAATGTGTTTGCCAGCTATTTGGTGCAGAGTTGGCAGTTTTAAGAGCTTTTTTTGCTGACAAAACAGATGCTTTTTGAAGCTACAAACAATGCTATGAGACTAATGGTAGTGGACCAAAACTGTAAAGTTGTGGCCCAGACAGCTAAACAATGAGCTCAAACCTTTATCGTTACCCCATAATACACTACCTGCTCACCAACAAAACAGTAGACAGATCAAGTTTGTGATTAGCTAGTGAACATACTGGATTTCTTAGCAGCTAAAGAGACTGATTTATTTTACATGAGCTGAAGAAGATAAAAAAAATATTTTGTACACCTCAAAAACACAGATTTGCCTCTGAGGGTCCAAAGGTGTATGTTTTCATGAATGATTTTGTAATTTCCTAAATGCGTTTTTATTCTCATCAATTTAGGGAGAGTACATTCCAAGTTAAGGCATAAAGCAGGCCAGTATCAGCTGATATTTTAAGCACATATGCTGGTAAATAAATGTGGATTTAGTGCTTGTACATCATTTGAATTATGGAGTAATACACCTTGAATATGTCATTGTCCTGGGACAGTACTATAAAACAGAGATTTAAGGCCGACACAGTTAAACATCCTTAAATATAATCCATGTCCAACCTTTCTTATCAACTGTATCTCATAAATCAGTTAATCAAAGCTTCTGTTGTAAAAGTCTCCATGTGGTGAAAATGCAATATTGTCATTTCTTCCTCATGAGGATCATGTGATTGATACTTATTTTACCAAGCTGTTCTGCCTGAACAGCTGAAGCGCTGTTTGGATAACTCCCAGAAGTTCAATTTCACCATCCACTGCGTTCAGGAGGCAATAAAAAAAAGCTCTTTTCCTTCCTTATCTGCCTTGTCTGAGCCGACACATTAGGAACAGGTCAGAGGAGCAAATACGCTTACGAGCTTGCCCTCGCAGCATCCAGTTATCCTCTATTTGACATGCCCACACGGCATATCCTCATTGGCTTTGATGCTCAGAGAGATATTTCACCTTCAAATGTGTTTGCCTTTCTAACACAAATGCCTCCAGGTGAAATTACTTCTTGAAAATTGTAATGCAAAGGATTTACAACATCAGGGTCAACTTTGACGTGTATGTTCGACGTATGGTCATTTTGTTTAATAAAAAAAAATACAAGCCAGCAGGGAATGCAATGTTAGCATTTAAGAAGGACTACTGAGATACCGCCACCATACTTGACCCGGTGACCTTTATTCTGGGCATTGATGGCTAACTAAATGCAAATATCTGGGACCTGTGTGCACTGTAGCTTCTCTGCGGTTGCATTTTCCTGTATACCTATTTGCTATGGCAAACATGTATATTTTTATCCTTTCCCAATGTGTGACAGCAGCAGGACTGAGCCGGTCTTTGTGCTGCGTTGAGTTGTGCCTGAGGTCCCAGCCTGCCCTCCTTCCTGCCTGCACACACATACACACTACTGCCATTCATCTCACCTCTGGATTAACAAGCTCTTATCCTTGCACGTATGTTTGGTGGCTGGAAAATGAGGGGGGGAAAGGTGTTCCTCCACCTCAGGTTTCTGAATTGGCACGCTGAGCCACCGGAGTGGTGACATGAACCCGCTGCTCTCACTTGTTAAATATCTATCAGTCGCTTTATTGTTCGGAGTACTTGAATTTATAGGCTGCAGTAAAGGATGCTGGCACGTCCTGAAAGCTATTTGGTAGACATTGTTGGTTATTTGAAGCCAGACACAATAAAATGTTCAGTAGACATCTGAATGACTAATGACGCTGCTCGCAATCCCAGTGCTCTGATGTATTATATTTTGAACTATCGTTTATAGTCCAGCAATTGACATTCTGTCACTTAGAAATATCTGTTTTCCCTGTAAACCCTGTCTTCATTATGTCTGAGAAGCTTATGCCCTCTGGTGTAGTTTAGGTCTTAGTACTGAATTCAGAAAGCCCTCTCTCTATATGCTGGCGTCTATATACATGCCTATTTTTTTCTTAACCTGTGTGAAACAGAAGGACGTCAGGGCCCTCTGCTGCCTTTGAGTGTGACTCAATGAAAAGAGAAGCTTCTTATAAACCGCAAGAGTTTACTTAAGTACATGTTTTGAAGAGAAGCTGACCAGCACAGTAAAGACATAATGCAGAGGTGTGATGTCTTTGTTCAGACGGTGGTGGCTTGACGCCGTCAGTGAAAGGGCGACGAGCAGAAGCCGTGTCAAGATGGTCATGGGTGTTGCATACACGTCTGTGGTGTAAATGTGTCAGTGACGGCTTGATGCGAAGAAGTGATTCATATATGTGGAAGGACAGTATTTGCATGTTTAATTTAACTGGTTTATATGGTAGTGTATGCATTTAATTGTGGTTATGTGATGCTTTAAAGTCAATATATGTATATGTATGTCTTAATTGTGGTTTGCATATTTTATTCCCATAGCTGTAATGTATATTTTACAGTACAGATTTCAAAATTCCAAAGCATGCCATCATTTTAGAGATAAAGTTCCTGCTTTTCAATTGGTTTCCACTCATTTCACTACCGTAATGTTTGACTGTAGTTGCAAGCAATCACTGCTTGTAGAACTCTTCCTTTTTGTGGGCTCAAGGATGCTTTCATATTTCATATTCCAAGTCCAGAATCATCAACAACTTTATACAATAATTTAACTTTGACAACAAAACATCATTAAACATATATATCGTGTTTGCCATGGTACATTACCTATCTCAAGCAAGTATTAGTCTCTGACTCTCACTCTGTTTTTTTCCTAAATATGTACATCTTAACAATAATCAAATATATAATCTGAATAAAAAACAAATAACACATATAACAAACATGTCATCCTGATCAACAGATCATTGATGTGTTTTTTATTAATTTTACAATGGAGCCCTATGGCACAGAGCAATAAGAAATATCAGGCTTTGGATACACAGTCAATACATGTCAGTCGGATCAGTGTGTACAGATGAAATTCTCCAGTTTTAAAGATGTTTATAATATTCTCTTCAATCCATTACATCCAGTGGTCTTACTGACACTTCAATCAAAACCAATAACTCACAACAGGACTACAGGTCTCCTTGTTTGTAATTATTTTCATTATTTGCAACATATACAAATTACATTTCAATCATGATAGTAGTGATTAAAACCAACTGCTCACATGCACTTGTTGTATGGATATATGGATGTATGTATATGCACATCACAGCAAGTTTGAATCCAATCAGAGGACAGTCCCAGCTTATTGGGATGGCCTGCTGTAGGTCTCGTGTTTCAGTCCTGTGTTTACTCAGAGGGAGTTTCCCTCGCTTTGCTTTTAGAGTTGTCCTTTCTGTAAACACAAAGACAATGCCTAGGTACAGGGCAAGCCTGTACACATGCATTGTGGGCATTGTGCTGCAGCTAAGAGAAACCTAATTTACCTAAACAGCACCTGTTGGCTTCCTTTGAAAGGCTGCTGCACTTTAACACCTCCCACAACGAGCTGGCAAGGAGTTAAATTCACTTGTATTAAAAAAAGCACATTTTTACAGCTTTATTTTCACCTTTTCATCCAAATCTTGAATGCACAGGGGTTTCATTCATAACCGCTGCATACGCACATATGGGGCCAGAAACAGGCGAACGACACTTCCCACGCAAAAGTTGTGATCTATAAAAACAAACTTGTCCGGAGAATGTGCGCACCAGTAAGTAACTCCGACCCGTGTGTACAAGCATTTTGGAGCCACGGGGAAATCTTCACCACCTGCAAATAAGGATTGTTTAAATTAGCAAAGTGTGTAAATAAAGCCAGTGACAGCTTTCGTACGATCACTCACTATCAGTCCTAATCATAATGCCGTAAGAAAACATAAATATGTTGAAATAAATAAATAATAACTAAATTGTTTTCACCTAATCAAACTTTATTTTTAAAAAAAAGATATCCAGGGTAGTGGCTGAATGTGGCCGTGTAGATTGCGGTATTTGAGGCTGAACCTAGGGCTGGGCGGTATGGCCAAAAATTCATATCACGGTATTTTGTAAGATTCTGGCGGTTTCACGGTATATCACGGTATTAACATTAATTTATTGACACCGAAAAGGACCTGCGGCCACCTGAACAGCTGTTCACCGCTCGCTGGCCAACTCGCTCGCAACTGCCCAGCAAACTGTGAACAGCTGTTTGTGTGGCGTGACTTCTGGTCTGTCTCTTCCGGGTTTTTTTCACCTGCATTCCCCTGGGTCCTAAGTCCCTCCATGTTCAGCTTCTTTGCGATACATCGTTTTCTAAACTACGTCGGCGTTTTCAAACCCTCCAGCCAGCAGACACAGCTCCTCTCTGGGCAACACGTTGTGTTGGTGCATCTCTGCTCTCTCTTGTTCCTCCTGCATCGCTCTTTTACGTTTTTTAATGTAGCGACGGAGTTTCTTCTTTCTGTGATAGTGTGCGGGCTGTACCCAGCATGCAGTTCGGCGGAGTAAATTTAAAAAATGTACAATTATTAGTGTTACAAATTGTTTATGTGTCACAAACTGTTGTTTTGTGGTGTTTTACCCTGTTAAAGAGCGTTAGTTGCGGGTTATTAATTGTTGTTGTAAAATGAAAACCATGACTCTAACTCAATGCACGTAACACACGTAACTCCGACCGCTTCGCCAGTGACTACGGCTGGGCACCGGTGTGCCGGTATGTGAAAAAGTCATACCGTACGTAAATTTGACACCGGTATACCGGTAGAAATGATATACCACACAGCCATAGCTGAACCAGCTGCGCACATTTGGGATTTATAAAAGATCATTGTGCGTATGCAAGGTTTTGTGAGTATAATATTTTCTGTACATGCATTTGCTTCTTTGCACATATGCAAACATTTAGTGTGTATCTGATGCACTGTTCTATGAGACCTCAGATGCCTACCTTTTTTTTCGCCAACCCAAGTCCCATGACAAACCAATGGGCATCCAAACTGGTTGCAGCATTCTCCCTGCCATAGTTGGGAACTTGCAATCATAGGTGAGTTTTTTCCACCTGGCTGACCTGAGACTCACTGTGTGACAAAGCACTCTGTGCTTTCTCATCCAATCATACAATTTATACTTATTGCCTCTCTTAGTTCTCACCCCTTCATATTTACTGCAACGCCTCCTCCAGATATGTCACGTTTATTCTTTGAAGTCTTCTCATCGAGTCTTCTTTCACTCCCAAGAATAGCCTCATCACAGAATTGTAGAGGCACTACATCAGAATGACCTGCACCATCAGCAGTGAGTGGTGTTCAAGTGTTAAACGTACATCTCTGCAACGTCTTCATCGCCTCCTCCCTCTTACTGTCCCTCGTCTCTCTCCCCTTGTGGCCTGTGCAGACTGTGCTGCTTGTTTGCATTTCCGTCACCACTGTGCGTATGTTAGCGCTGTGGCAGAAGCCTGTCTCTCGAACAAAGAGAGTAGCAAAACGTGCGCTCCAACCTCTCAAAGCCTATTTCTATTGTTGTTTTAGTCTTTCCTCGTGTCTGAGCCTTAATCACAAATGTGCTGGCAGATGCTTGCCTGGAGGGAAGGGATACGTAGGGAGTCAGGCCGCTTGACTAATTTGGTGTTGGAGTTCATCTGATATGGACTGTTACGCAGGCAGATTGAGGCAGAATCACTGGGTTTATCTGATGACTGCTGAGGTGCTTCAGAAGAGCCCCGAGTAAAACTTGCATCTACACAACCAGCCAGCCTCCGATTAGGTTTCTGTGCAAGCAACAGCAGCGTCTGAGAAATCCTGAGTGCTTTCATGTTACCATAGCAATTGATGCTGCTGTACTGAGATTGCGCAACACAGGGGAAAATTACGTCTTTGTTGTGTTTCAATAAGACATTTATCAAATAACTCAGAGAGTGCCCCTGCCTGTGTGCATTTCTGTCATCCACTGACGGTGCTGGCCCTACTGGCCGTGCTGTCACTGCTGTTTTACCGTGGCAAGCAGTTCATCATGGCTGATACAAGCCATGCCCTAGCCACTGCTACTATACTATATTTAGACATGCAGAAACCCCCTACTGCCCTGATCTGAGACCTCATATAGGTCTTCAGATCTTTTAATTTAAAAAATATGGCAGCACATCAGGGGGATACAGGCCCGGGCCATGCTCCAAGGCACTCTGCTTGGCACCAGCCTGGTAACGTTGCATTGTAGTTGGTGACATGCCAGAGACACTCTGACCTCGCTGTCAGACCCACAGGAGCACCAGTGCAGCTGGATAGCAGTGCAGACCCCAACTCACCACCCCCACAACGCAGTGTACCATAAATGTCCAAGTAAGCTATTCCAGGAAACCAGCATGCACGAAAAGTAGACTGCAGCTGTAAATAATGTTATTTTGTACAGTGGTGCTTTTCTTATAATGACATGTCACAATGTCTTCCGTGAGAAGCCTGTGTGTCTCCACGCTAGGGAGAAGCGAAAATAAGAAGGGTGAAGGGAAATGGAGGCAGACAAATGGAAAAAAAGGCAGTTGAACATGTTTTGTGGTTCTGTCTGCCTGTGATGTTGTCAATGCTTCCTGTTTCCTGTTGAAAGCAGTTCTTCCAGAAACCTTTAGCTATTTCACAATATTGCATTTAACCCTAAAAAGCCTATCTAAATCTGTATTTTCTCCACTGTTTGACAACGAAATAGCCTCTTTTTATGTGGGTTCACATACAAGTGCAGTCTGTGTAAACCTGAGAGACTTGTTTGAACTACATGTTATGACGAAAACTGTCATGGGTTTGTCCCTCCTGTCCCCTCTCCTGTCCCTTCTACACATTCACTACAGCTCTGAGGTCTTTATTTACTTCTCCTCTCTTGCTTCTGTAGGTCCTGTCTTCATGTTAAAGTTTAGACATACAGAAAGAAAGAAAATAATACCAATCCTATCCTTGTTACCTAATGCAGCAGAGAACCAATACACAGCTCTTCTGTTTAGGAACATAAAAAGCTCAGTGTGTGAACCTCTGTGAAGGGCAACCTCGCTCAACTCCAAAACCAACAGCCGGCTTGGATAATACAGTATGTGTTGGTCGAGATCTCCAGGTGATGCAAAGTACTCGGGTCTCGAGCTGTCTTGTCAAAATACCCTTTTAAAATGTATTTAAATTCTATGAAATCAGTCATTTTGTGATCTTCTGGGATTTTTCTATAGCCAAGATTCCCTTAAGTGTGTGCTTTATGACTCAAAGTCACAAGTGTCAGGGATCAACTCATTTCTGAGTCTTAATTCTGTGAGAGGGAGCCATATTTTCTGGTCTGCAATTTTTTTTCCCATAGCTATGCTCCCTCCCCCAGACGTATTGAACCAGTGAGAGTCTACAGAACTATCCCGAGGCTTATAGTCCCACATACACGACCCGGCCAACGTGATTTCTTATTTGTCTTTAAAAAAAAAAAAAAAAAATTGATACTGGAAAGTGGTCAACTGGGTTTACAGGACTGAGGTTAAAGTGCTGAGGTATGGATGAGCGATGGGGCGGTTTGAACCATTTAATGTTTCTGTTAGCACTTTTGTAGCTCACTTGTCAGAACACATTAGTGGTGAGTTTGGCCCCGAGGTCACCTCAGGCGAAGTCTTCTGTCATCTAGATACAGAGTGTTGTGTGTGTTTTTATTTCAGGAGGGGGGTTGTGGGTTAAGGAGCACACAGGCTGCTGACATGAAGCAATCATGTGCCTCCCCTTTCTAAAACTTTTTTTAAGGCCTCTGGCAATATGTGTGTGTGTGTGTGTGTGTGTGTGTGTGTGTGTGTGTGTGTGTGAACGCACGCTTTTCTTTCTTTAGTGTTATGTCAGCTCCTACAGCTGCAGAAACTCTGCCTTTCATAATTGTATTCAATGTACATTATATTTGAAATGTTTGTGAAATTGATCACATGCACAAACATCACAAAGGCGGCTAATCAACATGTATCACCAGAGCTCCTAAGCTGCAATTAATTTCCATAACAATATGGAGATGAATAAAAGTGCTTTTTGAAGGCTAAAATCATAAGCCATCATATAGGCCTATATTACAGGTGCATCAGAAGAGCCTAAATAATTGAATATGCCGTGGAGAAGATGGTCCCTAAAATAATGAGGATAATTATTCTAAACACAGGCAATCTGCAGGGACAAAGAGAAACATTCATGTGGGTCTTTAGCTTGCTAATTATATAAAGTTTTCTTTGCTAACTTTGTCTGCTATTTTGAGATTATATAAATATATATTTATAAAGTAAATAATTTGCTTCTATGGGGACTAACATCACTGTAATTGAATACGATTGGGCTCAGCTTTCCAGTCATACCCAAGACTGTTTAGAAGCACTAATGTGCATAAATAAAACTATTTCTATAATTGTCAAAAATTGCAATATGTTATCTTACCATCCACTAAGATATTAAGTAGCATGGCCTCCAATTTCCATTTCTGAAAATATCATCAAACACGTGAGTCAGAAAATGTAAGCGTGACACCATATGAAGGCAGCGGGTTTTCATGCAGTAAATAGGCTAACTGACTTTTGCCTGTAGTTCATATATTGGACAGCTATGAGAGAGAGATCAATCTTATGCTTGTCAAGAAGGTGAACATGTGTATTTCCCAAATTGTCAAACCTTTCTTTAAATGTAAAACGCATCAAGTGAAGTTTTAAGTCTGCAGCTCTGGGTTTCATAAGGGAAACGAAAATGGTCTTTACAGGATTGCCTCATGACTGAACTTCTTGAAATGCCTCGAATGATTTGCATTTGATTTTACATTTGTGATATGCTTCATTTATCATTGTTGCTGCTTTGAAGGGTATAAAGAAGTGAGTGAGTGCGTGTACATGGCGGGGAGAGCAGTGGGAGCAATGCTAATCTGTCAGTGTGTAGTGTTTTCAATCAGCATCTCGTAGGCCGTAAGGTTCAACATTAGTATTTTTACAGACGGTACAATGTCTCAACTGTGCCATATGTTCTGAAAGCCAGGGTCAAATCATGTCCATTCTAAATCCAGCATCACCGACGTCAACTTTGTTACAAACTGTGCGTGCATAAACCTCGCATCCAGGCCCTAATTCATAAAGAATCCCAGACAGCAGCTTGAATGTCAGTTACTATCCCAACATAAGTCTGTTAAATTGACTTTGAGCTGCAGCCCATTGCTTTTGTTTGCCAGGTCATGTCTGCCTGTAGCTCGACAAATCAACTCATAAGTGTTTATCTTTGCAAAATAAGCTTGACCCCAGCGTGGCAGCTCGTGCATCGAGGGGAGGGAGGGATGGATTTTAGGAATCAAGCTGAGCAAGAAGACAGAACAGCTGCTTGTTGGAATAACAGAGTAGCTGAAATGACTGCATCACATGGGTCATATTACCCAACCGGGCTTTTAATAGGCTAGCTTGACTGCAAAGAGAAAAGATTAGTCTGGCGTACAGTAGCCTGATCACATATCATAGACGGAGCGTTTCGAAAGGTGTGTTGACAGAGGAACAAATCGCCTTAGTGTGTTCTTTCTAAAGGTTTGTTGTAAACTGAGAAGCTTTCGATGAAGCACTTTTCCAGAAATATTCCGAATATTTTTTTTAAAGATATTTCATTATTAGGAGTTTGTTTAATATTGATAGTTCATTGATTAAATTCTCTGGGTTTCAGCTCTCTGTTGGAATCTCCATCAGACTGGCTTGTCACAGCGATTAAGTCATGCTCCTGCTCCACTCGAGCTCGATTCTACATATGGCTACTGTGGTTTTTGGAAAAATATTTGTCAAAGTCATTTATATTTTAGACTAGCTGTGGTGGCGAGGATTGTGAAATAGAATTATTGCTCTTGGCATTTTGCAGGGAGATGGAAAACCAAACGTCTTTATTGGTTTTATAGGATAATTAAATGTATTTTAATGAGAAATGTTATTCATAACTTGTATTTAGATCTAATCCTCAAACTATAAGTTCTGCATATTTGTTCTCCACAGCTTGCATGTGCTCCCGTGGCTCTGTCCGTTTTCTCCTTTGCGGAAAATTGACATTAAAGACACAGCCAATTGTTAAGCACACCCTCAGCTCTTGCCAATTTCCAGTCAAGATTAAGCAGTAGTGTACTTTGTAAATACCCTAAAACCACAGGCATTTAAATATATATTCACTTTCAATTGTTAAAGTAAATCATAAGTTACTGAAAGCGAGCTGCATGTCTACGTACAGTATTTCTCTGTATTCTCATTACTACCTTTGCCAGCTGTCTAATACTATTCCATTACGTTTGGAGTTGCGTTCTCGATGTGTGTGTGCGTGTGTGTGTGTGTGTGTGTGTGTGTGTGTGTGTGTGTGTGTGTGTGTGAATATTCCTCTGACACCATCTGTGACAGTCAGTTGTCAAACAAATCCCTTTTCCTTTAATGTGGTGGACCTGTAGATGGAACAGAGACTGAGTTGGTGGAAGAATCAGCAGTAAATACAAGGAGGATACAGTACTGTATAACTCAAAGTGCAGTGATATAACATTTATTTGAAATAACTTCAGGTTTAAAAGTATAAAAACGATGATAAAAAAATTACTGAAAACGGAATACCATTTTTAGTTAAAAATGAAAACATTTTGCAATAGGATACCTCTAATACCTCTGATGACACTATGCCCTCTCAGATTAAATGAAATGATGATGTTCTCATCACACTGGTTTCCTCAACAAAATGGCAATGCAATTTTTTCCATTGGATATTTGCAGAGAATAAACTCTGCAAAGAGAATGTGGCAAACACAAGTTTATGATACTTACATGTTTTGTTCAGCAAGATAAACAATATACAGCCCAGAGTTTAACCATCGAGGCTGTGAAGGCGTGTTAGCCGTCTCATCTAGCCACTTGTTAGCGACTTTTTTTAAGACGCATAAAAAACATCTGAATTCACAAGGGGTGCATTTACTGACATATTATATATCGTGAAGTAAAACATTTTAGTCTCTTAAGCTTACAGTAAAGATATTATTTCAGGCATCTAACCCAAGACCCATTTCAGAAAAACTCATTGACCTTGAGACGAAGTGCAAATATGCAAAATCATTACCGTGTTTTAGGACTTATTCCTGCACTCTCTCAAAAGCAAAAGCAAAACATTAAAAAAAATTCTGTCAAACAAACATTCTTAAAACCAAAAATAACTTTATCAAGCCACGGCTTTCGAACATCCGGAGGCTGTTCAGGCGGAATTTTTGGACATCTGGAATATTTCCATTTGGTGGACATTTTTTGTTGGTGGAAAATAATATGATTTCTCAAAGGTCCTCTCTAGAATAGCTAGAAATAGGACCGACAGATAAAATAAATGGTGTTATTCATTCAGTACCTTAACCAACGTCTCTGTGGTCAGAATCACCGCCTGCTTTTTTTTTTTCTGTGTTGCTCTTTTTTTATATAAAAATCATATAAAAATATATTTTCTCAAAGGTCTCTTTAGAATATATATATATATATATATATATATATATATATATATATATATATATATATATATATATATATATATATATCACATGTTTAACATCACCCAAAGTGTTATTGTTCATAATTCATCCTGCTTTCATCAGAATAACTTTTTAACGAGCAGTGGCGTGTATGGTCAGCATATTACTCATGTAACCTCATGAAAGGTATGCTGTCGGATGTGCTGGAGGCAAGTCTTTACTGAACCCAAATCATACTATTTTCACAGGTCTATTCTGGTTTTATAATGGCCGTTTGCCCTTTTGAAAAACACCAATTGAGCCAAATGAATCCTTCACACAGTGGAAAATAGAAAATGCTCCCACCCAGCTGGCATGTATTAAATCCTACATCGTCCCAGTTCTTTCTTTTTAAAACTTTTTTTTTGCTAATTGAGTCGAGAGTTTTCCCCTGGCCTTTTTTTGACGTGGGATTACAGAGGAATTCTCACAGGGTTAGGTTGTTTTGATTAGTTCTGTTCTAGAGTGCCTATATTCTGCCTATATTCATGTCTTGTTTTAGTTTTGTGTTTATGAGTGACATACACACATTGAATAGTCTCTACCAATTACCCAGCTGTAAGTAGGTATTGCTGTCAGTTTCTATATACTCTATCCACTTTGGAAAAGACATGATATAAATTTTCTGTCACTTGGCTTGTATGCCTGCATTAATTCATATTACAACTTTGGCGCCACATTGTTTCACTCATTACTGAATTAATTGGTATACTTCCAAAATGTCCGATAAAAGCAAAATGAAAATGATTTCACCTTCCCTAAAACACAGTAGTCAGGTCTGAGAAGGTTTAATTAACAATGGTAAATATTTATTGCATAAGATTGTTAAGGCACACGTGAGATATAGAGACCATTCCGTCTATGTCATAATGAATATATTCTTTCAACCTGAGACTCTGTAATCCTGTATCTTGGCTTCTACCTGGGTACTCATGAATAGAAGAATATAATGACTTTTAAACCGATTGCACTGCTTATGCATCAGTTTCGCTCTTGCTCTCTGTCTCTTTCTCTCTTTGTGCACCTGGATGAACGTTAGTTAATGCATGCCAAGCAGCTTCTTCCCCAACCATCTGCTGCTTCATCCTGAAAGGCCTCTGATCCTCGGCCTTATGCTCAGTCTGCTTCAACCACTAACCCTTCTGCCTTTCCCTCAGGGCTTAGGCAGCGAACTTACTTCTACCGTAACCTGAACATGGTCAGGACATTTAGTGCAGAGTTCAGAATTTTAAATCCCTACAAAGAGAGAGAGAGAGAGAGAGCTTTGTTCAATCAAACGTATTTGCAATGCATGATCAAAGCACCAATGCAGTGGTTCCAAGTCAGATAAGCTCAAGTACGCCTTCATTTGCACCTTCATTGATTTAGATTCTTCCACGACTTATTTTGGACGTGATAAATAGCGAGCTTTATGTCTTCGGCACTCACGACACATGTTGTGTCTGTGTGTCTGAGACATTGACGTCTGTGCCGCTGTGTGCATGCTCAACCTATCACGCGGCGACAACGAAACTCACAAAACGAATACACGAATCTGATGTGTGATCACTGGTCATGGCCTATTGATTGATGGGTCTCTAGTTGTTCATGCACTCTCAGACCAAATACATAGTGTCTAGGTGTTACAGTGGACTCAATACATGTATATCTTACTTTAATCAAATTGTTATTTCAAATTGTTCCATTATTTTCTATTTTTTAAATCGATGGCAACTGCAGAATTACCATCTGAGGTACAGGTGACCTGGTTGGGAATCGCTGCACTAATGAATCTAGTCGGGTCAGCCAGTTGGACGCCTTTTTGTATCCATGAAAGAGCTCCTATCCTGCCCTGAGCTGCAGCCTCCATCTTTCCTCCGTGTCGACAGAGTTATGACCTTCGCAGGCAGAACAACTTTCACTCCACTGAACAGCTGCTGTTTACCCCTTTTAATCAGAGGCAGCTGAACACCCACCAGACCACTAATGAATAAAATTGCATCATATCATGCTCACCCCAATGTAACTTAATGATGCTCCATGCTCTATCACACACTCTCACTGTAGCCTTTTTAACTGGGCCCACCCACTGTTCTTACAAGCGTTTACAAGCATTGAAGCCCTGTGTCTTTGTGGGCAAGCGTCTAGAAGACTTGTCTGTCATGGGCATTTTGAGCAGTAAAACTACCACTGAGAGCTGTTAAATCACTGTTTTACACACTGTTTTCCTCCAGACTTGCTTTTTCTACGGCTAACTAATTTGCTGTTGTAAGCTTTTACATTGTTATGGTGTCTGCCGTTTCTTTAGAACTCAAGTCTGGTTAAATATTGGGGGATAAAATGTGTCTTCTGAATGTGTGTAATGGTTATTCCTCTATTTGGGGACAATTGTGAAGCAGGACTCCTTACAACTGAACCCATTAGTGACAGAGATACAAAGGCCTTGTCTATTATGGTACCGTAAACACGGTTTGAAGTTGCATGCTTATTGGCTTATCTCTAATTAAACTGGCACACAGAGGACTGGTTAAAAACAACCCACATATGTGATCACGCTCTACAGACAACAGCCATGTTATTGTTCCATGACAAATGTCATGATGTCAAAGATTTCTTTCTTGGAGAAGACATGTTTTAAATTTGAAAGTATCATTGACAGCAACTAGCACAACAGGTATAATGAATATGAACTGAGGATTAAGAAATGCCATGAAATAATTCTTCAGTTTTTAGCTAATATTTGTAGGGTTGAACGATATGAGAATATAACCTATTTGCGATTATTTTTAGACAAATATTGCAATTGTGATATGCAATAAAACAAATAAAAAATGTTCTATACCTTATTTATATTATTCACTATGCCCAAGTAATACATTATTTATTATATAGTATGATCAACACGACATTGGATACATTCAACATATATGTAGTTCTACTTCCTATTATGAGATGAAATTATATGAAATGCATATCTTTATTTAGCTATTGAATTGTAAAAACCTTAACTCACAGCTGGGTATTATAACTTGTAACTTAAAGCCTTGTTATTCCGAAGAAGAGAACAATAAAGCATTTTATAAACATGAATATATGAAAATAAATATGAATCTTGCAGATCTCCAGTCACACAAATCACACAAACTTAAGTGCAGAAATATCAAACGAAGACATATATATTCTTTAAGATGACATTGCCATGTCTGTTTGAATATTATTGTTCTGCTTTAGTTAATCGATATTTTGAAACAATTTTGAATATCCATAGGCAAGGCAACACAAGTTTATTTGCATAGCACATTTCAACAAGGCGATTCAAAGTGCTTCACATGAAACCATTAAAAGCATCAAAACATAATGCAGAAAAAAAACAGGATTTAAAAACAGTTAAGAACATTCATTTAAAACATTAAAAAACTGTTAAAAAGCAAAAAAATAGAATAAAGGTTGCCGTGCAGTTTAAGAAATAAAATGATTAATATCCTTGAATCTGGTTCAATTAAAGGCAACAGCAAGAAAGAGAAGAAAAGTCTTCAATCTGGATTTAAAGGAGCTTTCAGGGACCGTGTTCCAGATATGTGGAGCAGAAAAGCTGAACGCTGCTTCTCCGTGTTTAGTTCTGACTCTTGGAACAGAAAGTAGACCCGTCCCAGACCCCATAAGCTACGCCTGTACTCTGCATCTGTTGTTTATGTTTGCGCCTCACACCCAGCAGCACCTGCAAAGAATGACAAAATGTAAATGTTGGGAGTTTCAGAGGGTTTGGCGCAGAAGCACATTGTCCACCTGCAGTGTGCCTGCAAAGGCTTTGTGGTGTGCTCCATGATCATTAGGTAGGGCCACGGTAAATCATAGAGGGTGGCAGCAGCTCACATAGACACACCAAACTCATTGTGTATGTTGTTATTATGGACTGATTACTGGAAGAAACCAGCAACAGGGCTGTTTCACGGCAGTGTTTGATTGATTAGATGATAATAGTAACGCCTACACACTGGTATAACCATGCACTGTATAAAATATGGACGTAGTCTCCATGGAATCACACAAAGGTTTCTGAAGAGCCCTTGTGACGCTCAAAGTGGGTTGCTGCAACTGTCGCCATCTTGGCAGTGACTTTAAGGCGTAGCTAAAAATGGGCAAGAGGTGGATTGTCAGAGGAGCTAGCCTTTCTAGTCCATTAAAGCACTGGATGGAAAGTCATCCAAAAGCCCTTTAGACTACATGTTATTCATCCATTCACACGCAGCACAGCAATTATTTTGCTCCAGATTCTTTTGCTGGGCAAGTCAAGGACATATCAGACATGGACTGGAGGAGCCGGGGATTGAACCACCAATCTTCTGTACCAGACTGTTAAATTTATTTCTGCTGTAAAGTTTGGCATTTAAACACTGGGTCTATGGGGATTGAATTGATTTTGAAACCAGCCTCAAGTGGCCATTTGAAGTACTGCAGTTTTTTTCACTTCTGCTTTGGCTTAATTTCTCAGCATCACAGGCTGCTGCTTGGCTATAACTCACCCTGCCCTGTGAGGTCTGTGACATCCTTGTGTGCTCACCGTGTGCAGTTAGAGGTAAATTACATTTGACTTGTTAAGTCAAGTGCCAACACTGGAAACGGGCTGTGTCGCATCTAGTATGTTGAGTCATACATTGCGCTCAAGCTTCTGAGTAATGGCATTTTTTAAACAGTAAAAACATCATAATACTATTAATAAAATTAACAGGCAAAGCAAAAAAGAAGGGTCATTGCACAAGAGAGAAAAAAAAAAGAGTTAAAGCGAGTAAGCCTCTCTGAAAAGATAAGTTTTTAGATGAGATTTGAAAGTGGTTATGGACGTAGAGTGTTGAATGTAGTGGGGCAGGGAGTTCCAGAGGTGTGGGGCAGAGTGACCGAAGGCTCTAGACCCCATTGTAACCAGACGAGCTGGTGGGAGGATGAGCTGGATGGAGGAAGAGGACCTGAGAGAACGGGTGGGTGTCTTGATTTGGAGGAGTTCAGTGAGATACTGAGGGGCAAGATGGTTGATGGCTTTAAATGTAAGGAGTAGGATTTTGTAAATAATGCGGTGTTTGAAAGGGAGCCAATGAAGTTGCCGCAGGACAGGTGTTATGTGACTGATGGAGGGGGTTCTGGTAATGATGCGGGCAGCAGAGTTTTGGACTAGTTGTAGTTTATGGATGGATTTGTCAGGTAAACCATAGAGGAGAGAATTGCAATAGTCTAGGCGGGAGGTGACCAAGGTGTGAACCAGAATTTCAGCACTGTTGGGGGAGAGAGATGGGCGGAGGCGAGAGATATTACGTAAATGGAAATATGCTGACCGAGTGACGTTTTTGATGTGGGACTGGAATGACAGAGTGCTATCTAGGATTATGACCCAACGAGTTTTTTACGATTTTACGAGCATCTACATTCCAAAGGAGCAGAAAGACACAGAAATGCATCCAATTGTGAATAAACTACTCAAAGAAACTTGATGCAAAATAACCGGTACCTGAATTGATGTGTTAGTCCTGGTCTTAGTTAGAAACAAACTCTTTTTTTTTAAACCATTCACAAATTGACTCTTAACTGTTTTGCTTGCATTTGTTCTAATCTTGTTCTGTAGTCATACAAAACCCATCTTACATTACTGATTCACTATCGTGTGTCTTTATACGATATACAAGCTTAATGTTGAATCTCAAACAATCCCAAATCTCGAACAGTGGAACAATCTAAAGTTTATAAAAGTTATGTGTAGTTACGTTCATGATAGCCAACTCTGTTTACGATTCTTTTATTTTCCTGTCATATAAACTGGATGTTGATTGTTCTGCCTGCAACTTTCATCTCAACATAACACAGACCTCCAGTCTGTCTCTCCAAGAGGGGAAGGGACGCTTCCCCTCCCCCTCCTGCCTTTCACCCAGGACACTGATTTGTGCTGAAATGTTGAGTTTAAGCCTATCCATATTTATATTATGCATATAGGTACACATGTATATATATATCTTTATATGTTATATATTGTTTATTTTATTTTATATTTTATTGATCAGGTTTTATTCAGTGGTTTATAACAAATGATTTGACACCATGTTGCAGCTGAGAGTGCCATCCATCCATCCATCCATTATCTGAACCGCTTATCCTCTTTAGGAGCCGATCCCAGCTGTCATTGAGCGAAGGCAGGGTACACCCTGGACAAGTTGCCAGTCTATCCAGGGAGCTGAGAGTGCCCAGATTTTAAATATGGAAAAATTAAATAAAGTAATAGTGGTGTAACAGGCCATTGTTCATCCGTATGGACCCTCCTCACGGATCGGCACATATGTGAACTGCGGCTTAATTACAGTTTAGAGTTTTACTGTCAATCGCTATCTGCCAATATTCAGTAAAATATGTGATCCGGACATCGGCATTCATGCTTTTCTAGTCACCAATTGCTGATAATGTTACATTGTAAACAACCAATCTGTGTTTACATTGACAGGATGATGGCAGCATCACTAACTTCTAACGAAAAGGTTCTGTTCAGTTACATTATGATGCGTTCAGGCTCTGTTCAGTGAAAATTAGATTTGGGCGAATGTAAATTATAACGTTATCAGGATGTGTTCACATGTAATCTCATAAAATGTAGTTATGGTGATTGAATTGAATAAATATAGTTGTTTGAAGGGGATATTAGAGATGGAATTGTGAGCTGTTTACACACTAAGCATCTTATAATACATCATTAAAACTACAAAAGACAACATTTAATTTAATTAATAAAAGTACAATCTTTTATTTCCTTGTCATTTGAACGGTGTGTGTCTTTAAGAAAAAACACTATAGATGACGATAACACAGTAAAAAGATAACATTTATAATTGTTGATGGTTCACCATCACAGTGTAATTTCAATCTGCTTCAAAACGGTTGAAATGATTTAAGTCTGGAGCCTCGTAGACCAGCTGCTATAACCAAACACGACGTCAGAGGACATTCTGCTCTTTGACACTTCGACTCTGGACTCACAGGAAGAACTTCCTCCTTGGTCTTGCACAAATCCTGCCTCCCCTGGTACTGTTGTCAGAGATCCCCCTCAAGGCATCAGCGTTTTTTTCTCAGTAGAGTATTTTGCGTTTTCGTGTTGTCTTGCCCCTGGTATGTAAAGTCCCTCATCTTAACCTTCTGAACACACTTATTTCTTATTTTACTGTTTTGTCATTGGAGCTTTTTACATAAATGATATACTATTTACAATTTGTTCACCACCTCATTATAAAACGGTCCTGTCTATTCTTTACCTTTCTCTGTCCAGCTTGGCTGTCCTTCTCCCCAGCTGTTATTTCTATTTCTGTGCAAATACATTGAGAGAGATGCAAGAGAGAGATCCAAATCTCTTTTATGTGCCCGTGTACTTGGCAAATACAGCTGATTCTGATTCTGTAATGTAAAGATAGACACAATGGACATTTTGGCCACGATGCAAAGTGAGGAATTGCAGGCAGCAAGAGACAGGAAGTGAATACACAGCGCAAGATGGAACAAAAGTGTGAGTTGGCTTTTACTTGAACTCTTGAATTTAACACTTGGTGTTATCTGACGGACTCAACTTTAAGCTCCACAAAGAACCATTCATGGGCTTGATTTCTGTACTGTTATACTATATTCCTTCTTCATCTGGTCACTACCTTATGAGCTAGAGACCAGACTGAAATGCTTTGATGTGCATTTTTTGCTCTTTAATTTGGAAAACATATTTTCCATATTATCCGTAACATGGGTCGACTGTGGCTCAGTGGTTAGCAGGGCCGACTTACAATCAGAGGATCTGTGGTTCGATTCCCGGCTGCGCTAGTCCACGTCGATGTGTCCTTGAGCAAGACACTTAACCCTAATTGCTCACCGTTGCTGTGTCTACAGTTTACTGTATAGCATCTTAGTTGCTTTGGATAAAAGCGTCAGCTAAATGAAATGTAATGTAAAACCCAGCAGTAGAAAAACAAGAAGAAAACAAACAGGGTGCATGCTTCCTTCTCTCGGTATGGAATAAAGGAGTGGATCATGTTAAGAGAGTGATTTATGTCGTTTGAATGTGAAAGGCAGCTGCCTGTGTTGGCAAGCCACTTAGCCGTCATCGCTGCGCCCACACATTCACTGTCACGCTTTTAAATTTGAACCCATCAGCTGTTTTGCACCCGTGCTGCATCAATACACACACGCACACATAATTCTATCATTTAATACATCAACACAAATACTTACCCAGTGACCACTCATGCTTACAGTACACCCACCAGGCACAAAAACACTCGCACACACACTTGAAGCCCACACATCATTGAATCCATATGCACATCTGTTCACACTCCACTGAATCACCTACAGAATATATGCATCCATATGCAGCACTTTCCCTGTGCGTGTTGTCACTGGTCAACAGGTCAGCTCCCATATGCCTGTCAGTGGTTTTCAGCATGTTGGACCTTTGAACTTAAATGAACGTAGGTTGGGGTCTAGGTTGGGGTTTAGATTGGGTTCTAGGAGTATTATAAATAATCAAATGATGGATGGACCACCTGCACCTGGAGTCTGCATTCCTACTGCAGGCTACCATATCCTCAGCCCGGATGATCCCCCTGTCCTTCACGATCTAGGGCAGGGTTATTCAATTAATATCCAGCAAGGTCCAGCTAGAGGAAAAAAAGTCCAGAACATCACAATAATGTCTAATTTATGAATTTAGTGCCAAATGTATTAAAGTGGCCAACTGTTGCATTACCGTCTGTATAGCCAACAACAAATGAAATAACGTTCAATTGAACCATATCTCAACAATATTTATTGTTAGTTTTCAAATTGAACTGGAATATATATATTATAATATATACTCAAATAATGAATACATATTCTTCTCTCATTTCAAGTAAAACAAGGATTGGATAAACAAAATACACCACAGAAAGCTTTTGAAAAATGAAATCATGAAATCATTTAATAAAAAAATAGGATTAAGGTAAAGGCATATTTAACAGTTTGATTGATTTCATTATGTTATGATTTCTTCTAGAAATTATGCATGAGAGAGCCTCTTGAAATTATTTGGGACTTGAACTCGTGGCTGCTGGACTGGAAGGCCAACCCAAACATCCATCCACTACGCCGACCTCCATACGCTTTTCATTGTGCTATTTTAGTAACACTGCTGCCAGCTTCTAGTTGTCCCTGCTCCATATCCTTTGCTGGTGGGGAGATATACTGTGTGTCTCTCCTTTTTGATGCGCAGAGCCCATATTTGCATTTTTTTCGACATTATCATTTCATGAGCAGGCTGAATATACCAAACCACAGCTCAGTATTAAATACACAAAAGCAGAATTTGTCAGAGAAGCAAGCTCTGGGTCTTTGTGTTGCAGACGTACGGTGCAGTTTGCATGCTCCATGCAGAGAGAGATAGGCAGAGCCAACATTGGGCATTCATCCGCTAAACATCTACAGCCTTAATTAGAATCCTAATTACACAGGGAAATAGGATGCTAGGGGAGTAAAAAGAGAGGGATATAGGAGGTGAAAAGAGGAGAGGAGGAGGTGGTGGTGGCAGTGCTCAAAAATAGACCCCCCGCCCTCTAAATCCCCCCACCAACACTAAACATCCCGTCATCTGCACCATGTGACCTGCCAGGGGACCAAAACACAGCAGCTGCACAGGCTACAGAGGCCGGCCCACACGCCTGAGTCAACCTCTCTCAGGAGCCCCCTCCATTCCCAGTTATACCCCCATCGTGGCCACCGGCACTGCCATGAACTTACTAGCTGTTTAATGCTGATATGTAATGTTCTTTTTGCCATGAATTCTGCACCTTTACCAATTAATTTCCAATTGTGAGTGTAATTTTTACTGCTCATAGTATTCCATAGAAGGCTGTTGGTTTTCAGGGTAACTGGGGAATTGTTTGAGAGACAAGTTGCTTTTTGAATGTTTTAATGCATTCAACACTACAACCACTCCAACTGGTGGTGGTGGCAGAAATATCAGATACCTTAAACTCTCAGCACATACAACTGAAACTATCTGCAAGCTCTTCAGCTAGATACCACAAGGTCTCTGTGGTAAACAAGGAGTTTTTAGATGTGATACGTGGACGCTGAAAAGGATCTGTGAAGTATCTGTCTCAGACATTACATAGCCAACTTTGAGAGGGAGGAGGACAACATGAGGGAGGAGAGGATGAATGGTTTTGAAGATGGATGAGATGGAGGTGGACAAAAAGTGGATTTTGAAAGATGAGCGAGACAAGCCCCTTCCCCAGTGGAAATTGCACCTCTGCTATTACATTACTCTCTTTGTTTCTTAGAGGTGAAATGTGTCTTCTCACACAGTATCTTCTCTCTCTCAGGCCATTTCTCACTTCCCCCCCTCTTAAAAACTGTCACTGATGCAGGTTTCCAGTTCTCTCACCCCATCTCCCTTCTTCCTCCCTTTCCTCTCTCGTTCTCCACACAGCCGAGCTATTTTCCCCAAGCAGTCGTCTCTTAATTATTAACATGGATGTTATTAATGGAGGCCTCGGGTCTCGTGCATCAAAAGCCAGACGTGTCATCATCGTTCCCGTACGTGGCCCACCATGTGTGTGCCCATCTGACAGCGGCGTCAGCGATATCTCCCAACACGTTGGTCATTCCTGTTTCTGCTGTGAACATGCTGAGGATGCCGATGCAGAAGAGTTTTAAACATACGTTTCTGGTCTTCGTCGCTAGTTTTCAAGTCTTCTTCAATACAGCATGATGTTCCTTTAGTAAATTATGGTCGGAGCGAGGGTCTGTGATTGCTCAACTCTGGCTCGTCAAGTTGTCTTTTGAGACTTCGGAGGCGGGAATGTAATAGACAGAGGCGGACGTCTCTGCTCCATAATAATCATCATACTCACACAGTCACTACAACTGCAACCATTTTGGTCGCTGTCTGGATCCCTGCCATGTAGGGAGCTACACGGGGAGGACCAAATAAACACACGACTTTCACCCAGGACACAAAAGTCAAACATTGACTTATTTACGTTGATTGCTTAACTTATAACTTCAATAATTAATCAATTTATGCTACAGATGTCCTTATTATAACCCAAATACATGATCTTTTTTGAGACCTAACCAAGTAGTTTAACCCTTAAATGTATTATTATATATTATGTTTATACGTGAATATGCTTTACTAGAATATGATGGAGGTGGACTTCATGTATTTAATAGACTAAAACAAATAAACACTTACAATTAGCGGACAGTACACGCTAAGGAATGCCAAAAGAAAAAAGGTCTGTATGGAAACACAACAATGGAGGATTATTTTTTCCCGGAAATGTGTTTAATTTGCTTCTAACGAGGTGGTGAATGATAACCCCCTCCCAGTCTTTGTATGCCGCTGCGACAGCCAGAGCTACTGCTGCGCGGCTGAAAGCTTCAGTCTCTGTTGCAGCTCACACTCGGCTCTAAAACAGGAAGTGCAGAAAGAAACATACTTTCAACGCCGTTATCCCTTGACTGGAACTGCTGATACAGGATTTAATTTCCGTTATTACTGTGCACCTGTGAGAAACGTGTTTTAACAGTTCACTAATGCAAAAGGTTTCACTGTTAAATGTTATTTTGGACATCTTATTTATATATACCATTAAGTCATTTGGGAAATTTTTTGGGGAACTCCCTGAGTCTACACTAGTTTGTTTGTTTGAGTGCTCTTAAAAAAGATTTGCAGTGAGTTCTATGCACTGGGGCATTTTAGATCCGTCACGGGCGATTAGACTACGTTGAGCATTATCGTAAGGCTGAACAAATTTGAAAAAAATATCTAATTGTGAATATTTTTTATTTATATTGCAATTGTGATATGATTTGAAATATTACAGGGAATAATCATTTTTACATAATTATTCTAATTTTCACATAATTATTCTAATTTTCATATCAAAACATCAATGCTTTTGGTGGGATTTTTGCAAGGATCTGTACTGCAGCATGACAACATTTAAGTGGTATTTTAACACACATGTTGCCTTTTAAATGCTGCGATTTAAAAAATTGCAGAAGGCTATATGACTTTCTTCGATTAATTGTGAAACCAAGCATCATCGTCCCCAGTTTATCTGGAAAGACTAGAAGAAGCCAGTTAGCTTTGGAGAGCAAGTCAGAGCAGTTTAACTTTCTTCATAATGAAGTTTATTTGTTAGCAGTATTTCTCAAAATCTGGTGAACTCCTTTCAATTCAATCTGGTGAGAAGTTATGGGCCAAGTAAGAACTAACAAGTTTGATACAGATAGTGCCACCGCCATTTATAAACCAACTTGATTTTGGCTCATGGGCATGTATTTATTAAGATAATTGCATATCGTGTTCCAAGATGGTGTAACTTCCTTCCAATAAAAGTTGCTCCCCCAGTATATAAGCCAAACAAAGTTTTTCTCTTCCTGCTTGTCATCCATGTTGTGTTGCACAGGCACATTAGTGTCACTTACCATTTACTTTATTCAGAGAAAATGTCATGCAGCTTTTCTACACCACACAAAAGTTTAAAGACATCAAAAATGTCAGATTTAAGGTCTGGTTGCAACAGCATTTATTTGTGTATATGTTCTATTTTCAATTAAGTGTGTCAACTCTTGAACACATCGTGCACTTTAATTGCAGTTCATTTTTATGGCTTTTCACCTACAGTTGGCGCTCCAACAACACGATCAATGTAAATGACCATGAATCATACTCACGAGTCTGCAATTTTACATAATTACTGTGTGTGCTTTGATACAGACCTGAATCCCGATGCAAATTCAACATCTTCAAACATTTTCTATTCTTAGAGTAACACATTTAGAAGACTTGTCCATTGCCTGTTTGGAATAGCTTACTTGCTGGGCCCCTGATTTGTCTATTTGCCGTCAGTAGCGCGTGACCATTTGGAACACTTGCCTGATCGCAAGGGCCGATTGCTTGGCCCCAAGGAAGTGCTGCTTGCAGCGTTGTTGAGAACCGCTCATGCTCGTTGACTCGTTGAGTGAATGGTAATAACATTAGTATATCCAGCATCCAGCAGTGAGCTGCAGTCAGTGAGTTACGGACTGCTCGGCTCAGAGCCCCAATGCCTCACACAGCGCTATCTAGACTGCACGTCTCCTGCAAAGTGTGAAGCAGATCTAATGAACAACTTTTGAGATGTGCAAAGAACACACAGACAGTGAGACATCCCTTGCTTTTTAGTTAGATTATAATGTGCAGGTGGAGATTCTTTCAGTGTTTGGGCTTGCCCCTGGCTGAGATTGATGTAATTTTCAGCTTTCTTGCTTTCTCCTTGTTAAAGTTTTATCGGGATTAATGACTGTCCCGTTAGTGGAGTTTGATATTAACACATTACATTTAATTTAGCTGACGCTTTTATCCAAAGCGACTTAGATGCTATACAGTAGAAAGAAGACACAGCAACGGTGAGCAATGAGGGTTAAGTGTCTTGCTCAAGGACACAACGACATGGACTGGCTGAGCCGGGGCTTGAACCACCGACCCCCTGATTGAAAGACTGACTTGCTAACCACTGAGCCACAGTCACCCCACAAGGAAAAAGCAGCGATGCCTCTAGTTTCCTGAAGTGGTGATGTCATCTTACACCAAAATGATGTCATCCACACCAACAGCACACCAATGCATGTATGGACACAGGTGGAAAGGCTGGTTTAGAGCTCCAGCTCCATGCCTATAAGTGTGCATGGCCATACATATTGATACCTGCATCTCACCGCAAGCCATACTGATTTTGACCAATAGCACCAAACCTGTAGGCCAAATATTCAAAGGCATAGCAACGGTGGACATGGAAGCATGATTGACATGCAAATGAACATGCAAAAAATGTAGTCCTCATGCTGCAATTTGTCTTTTCATCCTCATCACTCCATCATCTCTCTCCTCTCCTTACTGCTTGAATATTGGTACTGTTCATGAAGATGAGGGAGCAAAATGGAAGGTGTCGGTGAACACGTAAGAGAGCAAGATAAAGGCATTGTGTGTACCACTCGGCAAACATGGATTTGCTTAAAAGCAGCCTCTCTGCAGCCTTTCAGCCTGCTAGATTGGACCTGAGAAAGAACTACTGTTGAATAGCTTATGAAATTCTGCATAAGGATAGATGCTACTCTCTGTGACACAACATTTAAGGTGCTAAAAGAAGACCTTTCACACCTCCTGATGTGCAGTTATACCTTCAATTTAAATCCATGCAGCTAATGGATACTCTTGTTAACATCACGAATGTTTAATTTAAGATAATCCTTTATTAGTCCCGCAGCGGGGAAATTTACAGGATCACAGCAGCACAGGGTAAAGTACAAACAAGAGACAAAGTATAAAAACAAGATCAAAACAAGTATTATAAATAGCCAAAATAAGCAATATAATATTCTTCTCATCTTCTTATAAGAAACATGAATCTGCTCTATTCTCTTCTCTATTTACATTATTGTTGGGCAGATAATTAATGAGTATTAAGGATTCAGATCATATTGGTCTCTTGGGTTTATTTTTCTGTGCCTTTATTTTTGAATGTGTGTTTGCTCAAAAGAGTTGTGCTTTTTGTCTCGTAGGGGTCCGCCTCTCAGTGACCCGTGCCCTACAAAGCAGCCCGTAGAGATTAGAAGACTAATGTACAATTTAATGTTCATTTTTGATTAGTGTAATGATCACGTTACTTACAGTAAGCCAACACTGGTGGCGTTGAGAACGTCCTTATGGTATTTGACTACTGAATGAGTTTTGAAGAACAATATGACCACAGTAGACCGTGTAAGTTGTTCTTTTTTGGTTTATTTTTACGATGGCATCAAAATGTGTTGTTGTTGTGCCAAAGTAGGGATCTCTCATTATGTTGAGGAAACCTACAACAATAACTCATTTCCTGTCGTTGGCAGAGGATTTGACATATGAGTCATATTTATATCACAACAGCACAATGTTTTTGAAATGAAAACATGGTTATGTAATATGTAACAACTAAACCAGGATTATGTCCTATTTATGTCGATATGAAAATAGGGTATGTGATGACAGGCGTCTTTTGAGAAAGCTTTTTCTAAAGTGTATAGTGTGGCATGATAATTGCAGTAATGATCATATAGTTCCCTATTTTATATTGTAGGGTAGTAGTAATAGTGCTGGGTGGACAAGCAGTGTCATGTAGTAATTATAAATACATGTATGAGATGTATTAGATTATATTCAATAAAAAGTGGATGAATTTATACAGTAAATTATTCAATACCAGAAATGGTTCTTATGGCATTGAAGATGAAATATTCATATATTTGGGGTTAATTATACAATTTGTTCTCATTGTGTTCAAGGGTTAATAAAGCTGTGTGTGTGTGTGTGTGGAGATGTCCTTATAAAGTGTCCTCACTGCTACACTGCTGCCTCGTGGGGCCAAACTAATTGGAGCACAGTTCAGCAAGGAAAGAAAGAACCAGAGAAACGGGGGAAAGGAACGAGAGATGGAGCTGAGCAGGACAAATGGATGATCTGACAGCGGTGGACACGGAAGGGGGAGAGTGTGTATCACAAAACAAAGTGTGTTTGTGTGTGGCCTTAAGACGGAGACTAAAAAGGAATGAGTGAAAGTGTGTATGTGTGTACGGAAGTATAAATGTGAATGAAAGTGTTGCTCAGCGTTGACCTGTGCATGTTATCCACATTTGGTTGGTAAATTGAACAATGCTTTTAACTATTTATGTGGAAATGATATGAAATATAAAACAAATAGAAGAACCCAAGTTTTTGCAAGAATGAAGTGGTATATAGGCCTATTCTGGAAAATATGCTGTAGTACTTCATAAATGGTCATACGTTGCAGTATTGTTGTTGAACCTCACCAACATTTTTAAATATTCTAACTTTGCAAATAATGTAATTAAACCTGATTAAATCAACTCTGAGACATCTTGCTGAATAGCAGACAAACATCACCTCTTTGGTGTAACCACTGAGCACAAGACATCATGAAAATGCTTAAATACTCATTTTTACTCAAGTCTCTCACTCTGATTTTAATGCAAAGTGCCAGCATCAACAGAGGCCGTGGTTGCCCTTGTCTTTTCAATGCGACTCTTGTCTTCCGATCATGCCAGGGCGCATTAACTGTACACTCTGAGATCTGATCTAGCTCTCGTTGGGATCTGATCATCCAGACCACATGCCAAGGTGGTTTAATTTTGGATCTGAGTGGGGTGTGGGCACAATGTGGACAATTTAACGTATCATATTTAATGTAGGTCTCTCATCGTCTTCCCCCACCACACAGGGGTTTCTCTCCGGAGCAAGAGCAAAGGGAAGAGACTAGGAAGGCCGGGGCTGCTGGAGTATAGCTGACACCTGCTGTCTGAGTAATAAAGAGCCAACATTTCCTGATTTTGCTGCCTCAAAATATAGGCTTTAAATTACAAAATAATGGGAGATAGAATGAATTCTTCCCAGGAAATGTGTTTATCGGCAAATACACAGAGCTTTGTTAGCAGCTACTTTTTAATATAACAAGTATCCTGCAGGGAGGAAGAGTAAGCAGCAAAATAACAGAGGATTTATATTTTGAAGAATGTGTAGGACATTTAATATGTTAATCCACCGTTTCATATCCACACTGATGTGTGAAATATATCCAAGTCACATTGTGGATACACATATACAGACACAGCTGAGTTGCAATCAGGCACATCTAGTCACAAAAGTCACATTGAAGAGACAAGTGGAGCCACTGCCAGAGACTCTTTGTTTGGTTATTTCAGTGGTCATCGTGGAGGACCTGGGGATCGAACGCCAAACTTTAGTTAAGATAAAATAAGATATTCCTTTAGTAGTCCTGCAGTGGGGAAATTGCAGGATTACAGCAGCAGACAGGTAAAGTGCACACAAGAGACACATAGTAAAATAAAATACAAAAAAAGTAATATAAATAAACAGTAATAAAAACAGTAAATAATCCAGAATATAAATATTATATATACAGACAGAATAAAATGTGTTTAAAAATTTATTTATATCGCACCAGTTGAAGGGATTTAAGTGACCAAAGCGATTGAAGTGTATTTCATGTAGAGCTAAAGAAAACCTCGGAGTGACAAAACATATATTTTGACTGGAGCCCTAACACGATATAATGATGACTTGAAGGCAAAACAGACAAGAAATGAGTCAACTCTTAATATACAGCTGGTTTATAGAGTAGTTATTATTTGGCTAAATGGGACATCCTACTATAGTAATCTCTGATACACTTGAACACTGTTGAACGACATTGTTTATCAGGTTCACTGCTGACATCATTAAAACACAAACGGTCCAAATGACAAGTACCAGAAACAATGACAAGTACCAGCAGAAACATGTGGGCACCCGCCAGTATCAAATGAAGTGTTTTAGTAGTTAACCCTAATGCCCTCCCCATAAACATATTTTATAATGAGATATTGATTGCACATTGTCAATAAAAACCATCTCATCACACAATGTGATTACAATGTGTCTGCCTCCCACATGTTGCCCTGGTCTCCTTCTGATTTATGTCTCTGTACATGTCGGTGGGTGATGTTGCCCCCCCCCTGCATGTATTACAGTATTTAGCATAACTACAGCATTGTGCCATGTTGGCCCTTGCTCCTTCCGGCTTCACGCACGGTGGCATTGTTCACTGTAATGGTCTGGCTCCAGGGCGTTGCTTCATTTCAGCAAATGTGCTTTTACATTCGCTGTGATGCCTCTGCACGCATCTTCCTCTGAGCGTGGTCTCTGAGCCTTCTTTGTTCTCCAGCTCTCAGAAACGAGGTTCACCTCCGCTGAACTGCTGCTGGTGCATCTTACAGAGAGAGCGTTTAACACTGTTCACCTATTACATCCATTTGTCTTCAAATACAGTGAAAGTGACTTCTTCTAGTATCTTCTGATATTCTTCAGATTTACCTTCAATTTGATTTTACTCCTGCTGTAACTTAAAAGAATACTTGTTCTTTGGTCCACATGTTGCTGGGACATGTGAGCCTGGTCCTGTGAAGGAAAAGTCTCCCTTTAATGTAAAAACTCATCCGCAATTCTTTTACCCTCTATCACTAACGTCGGGTGAAAATCACATGCCTGTTGAGAAAACCAGGGATTGGAGCAGAGAGACACGCCCACCTTCAATAACATCATTGAGCAGCATGAAGCTACTCAAGGACCCACATAACTCAGACAAAAACAACACAATGAAAAGTATGTAACCACAATCGATCGGGTGAAAATCACCCGATGTTAGTGTTCTAATAGTCACTAATTTAAAACAGACCTCAACATGTTAGGTCAGGCCATACCTGCTCCACCACTCAGCACCGGTGTGCCACAGGGCTGTGTACTCAGCCCATTCCTCTACTCCCTCTTCACCTACGACTGCAGACCTATGCATGGATCCAACTCCATCATCAAGTTCGCAGACGACACCACGGTGATTGGTCTCATCAGCAACAACGATGAGACAGCCTACAGGGAAGAGGTACAGCACCTGGCCACATGGTGCGCCGAAAATAACCTGCTCCTGAACACCAGCAAAACCAAGGAGCTCATCGTGGACTTCAGGAAGGAGAAAAGAAGCAAGCATGCGCCCATCCACATCAATGGGATGGATGTTGAGCGTGTCTCCAGCTTCAAGTTCCTGGGGACCCACATCTCGGAAGACCTGTCTTGGACCACCAACACCTCCAGCCTTGTCAAGAAAGCTCACCAGCGCCTCTTCTTCCTGAGGACACTGAAGAAAAACCATCTGTCTTCAGCCATCCTGGTGAACTTTTACCGCTGTGTGATCGAGAGCATCCTAACCAACTGTGTCACAGTCTGGTATGGGAGCTGCTCTGTTGCGGAGCGCAAGGGACTGCAGCGGGTGGTGAAAACTGCCCAACGCATCACAGGAACTCCACTTCCGGCCATTGAGGAAATCCAGAGGAAACGCTGTCTGCGTCGAGCTCGCAGCATTCTCAAGGACGCCTCCCACCCTGCACACAGACTGTTTTCCCTCCTGCCCTCAGGCAGACGGTTCAGATGCTTCCGGACAAGGACCAGCAGACTGAGGAACAGTTTCTTCCCCAGAGCTGTTTCCTTATTGAACTCTGCCCCATGCTGACACCCCCCCTACTCCCCAACCACCTCCACCCACAAACCCATCTCCTCGTCATCTCCCCCCACTGACCAAAGACTCTACACCTGCACTCAAACACTTTTGAACTGTCTGCACTAAAAACTGAGCATTGCACTAGTCTAGTAACGTTAGGCAGCTACTGTTTATTATTATTATGCACTATTTAACGTTCACTCAATCTGTATTACTTAACTTATCATATGCCCATTTGCCTTTTGTAAATTATGTTTATAGTTCCTGCTTATAGTCTACCTACATTTAATGCACAAATCAACCTGTATAACATGTACATATTACCGCAATCAATCTGTATATCCCGTACCTATATCACTAACTTATTATCTGTAAAATACTTATTATTATCTGTATATTGGTATTTACTGCTATTGCACTTCTGGTTGGATGCTAAACTGCATTTCGTTGCTCTGTACTTGTACATGTGTAATGACAATAAAGTTGAATCTAATCTAATCTAATTTGTCCTCTGTTACCAAATTGGCAATCACTGGTTTTAGCCCAAAACAAAGTCTTGTGCACTGGACACAGTGGCATTCAGGTAAACATCTGTTTATCCATTGTATATCAATTACTTAACCCATGTTACCTTGATTTCTTGAAGAAAACTTAGTTTTTCTTGCATGCCATAGTGGACAGAAAATCAAAAAAATTAGAAAATGTAAAAACAACAGAACTAGAGCAGTGGTTCTCAACATATTTTAGTGATGTACCCCCTGGGAAATATGCCAGTACCCCCAAACTAGCGTGAAATCATTTTTGGTTGAAAAAAAGATGTAATACATCGCCCTGTGCCATCAGTGTCTGATTTAGTATAGAATATATACAATTCAGTTAATGAACATACAATCAGATTTTATTGAATATTTATTAAATAACAATTTTAAAGGATTTTTCAATGTATGCACATTTTCAATGGATTTAAAAGAATCTCACGTACCCCCTGAAGTGCCACCACGTACCCCCAGGCGTACACGTACCCCCATTTAAGAACCACTGAACTAGAGTATATCAAACATCTGTTTACAAATTTTCACAACTCGTTCTGTATAATCCAAATGTCTTAATCTAGCCATACACTCACTACTTCTCAAACACATGCATCTTTGTTAAAACTGTACTATTTAAAACACTTTCGCATAACCCGTCTCACACTTACACTGGAGTGCTACTCATCCGTGAGAGTATGTGCTGTTAATTATAGTTATAGTTAAGAAATAAAAGGGTCAGACTTTTGAAAAATGTTAAATTGGAATCGCACAAGAAAATTGCCATCGTTGCATCTCTGCTGTGGAGGCATGCATTTCTTCTTCGTCTTTAATTTCTCTGGATATCTTGCCCTCAAACCTGCTCCTCAGTCAGACTGTAGGCGTACTGTACAACTGATAATACATGCACAAGACCCTTTCCCTTGGCCATCATGCAGTGACTCACCGAATGGCTACAAGCGCACTAGATGTGTGTGTCCCTTCAGCAGTGCTCTGCGTGAAGTGATGTCTGAAGGGGTGTGAGGAAGGGAGGAGAGACCTCTAAGTGACTGGCAGGTATGGCGAATGTACACACGCTACATAACCATACGAACCAGCAGCCATACGTAATATGTAAGACATTAATAGTCTTCCAGGGTACCGGGAAGGGCTGTTGTTGCCATTTAATGGTCTCTCCTATTGAAACGCAGCATGTCTGGGCTGCTGGTGATTCATGATGGAGGTTATTAGCACTCACATCTCAGTGAGTGCTGCTGTCTGAATGTGCGGGGGAATGTTTTCATGTATGTGAAAGTCACCATTTCAATGTGTGAAGTTCCCAGAAACCCACATTTGTCATGATGCCCTTGACCCTCTTGAAATTCAACATAATATTATAGACTTGTCATTATTTGGATAGTGCACCGAGAAGTTTGTAAGATGACAAAAATATATTCTGAAGCAATGTTCTTTAATAAATGTAGGGATTATATTTATCTGCTTTTAGAATGGTTTTATATTTGATGTGTTTTTTCTTTTTTCTTCTTTCTTTGGTATTGCACTTTAAATCAGTGATGGAACATTAAGATGCAAGAAATGTCCTTGGTTTTGTGGATGGATAACTTTACCTGAGTGCTGATCCCCCGCAGAGATCACTGGATTTGTTTTACTTTGGAGAGACATAGCACACACTTAAAAAAGGGCCAAGTTATTTGTTCTCTCCTACTTCCCATTGAGTTTTTAGTCTGCATTTTTTATTTTCTTCAGAAAGTTCAGACTTCAGCAGTTGTGTAAAGCTCTGTCATGCTGAGCACAATTCAGAAGGTCTTACTCAGCAGACATATTGGATTTTGCCAAAGGCTTAAAATGCCAACAGGCTGACTTGGATGTTTCTTTTTCTAAGTGAACAGGGAGGAGATCACACTTTAATTTCAGCAAGTCATTCAATCTTGTGTATAACGTGGTTTCAACCAGGCTTTAGGGAGAATCCCGCCTGGTTCTGTAGCTTTCCAATAATCTCCACAACACAAATACATCTCATTTTAATATTTATGACTGGGGAACAGAGAGGCCCTTGGTCTCACCAGCATCTTGGTGCAATATTTCAAGTTAAATACTCCGTAGAAGTGCCTTGTTGCAAGATATAATTTGTTTTCTGCTGGCTTATATCCGGCAGAGACATTGCAAACATTTAGATTAATAGCAGGAAGCAAACTAAGTTGTGAGTTTGTATTTTGACTTTCTCTTTCATTCGGTTTTCAAATGCCATGTCCCATTGGCAGCAGCTCTAATTGCCACCAACAGTCATATACATATATATATTCTGAGGATCACAACACACACAAATGCACAAATGATTTATTGCTAGAAGATAACGATAGAAGATAACGTGTCTTGATGGATCCATTGTTGCTTTCAGCATCATTTTGAGAACGGTAAGTGGAAACATACAGCAGCAGTGTTGTGAGCTTCAGCTCAAGCTTAGCCCATACTTTGCCATTAGTCCAACTTATTTTCATCAAACCAAAATAATTCAGGATTTTTTTCCTGCATTCTTACAAAGGTGCATGCAGGTAATCAAATATTGAATGTGCTCTTAAAGCACGGGCCGAAATGGTCACAGCTCACCAAAGTGTGCACTACTACTTTCGGCAAAACCACGCCCATCCTGGTCATAGGGGAGTCCCGACCTTCTGCAGACTGCAGAGCACAGACACACACACACACACAGTAGTACCATCAATACCAGTTTTGACAGTTCAATAAAAACAGCCTCTTTATCTGCAAAATGAAGTGCACCAGATCACCAGAACAATTCTTAAAGACTTTATTAGCACTATTAAAGCTGATTAGGGAGCAGTGATTGCACAGAGACTGCTTTACTTGTTTTTCTCTAGCTTTCTCATCATTTCTTCCAGGTAGATCATGCAATCGGTCGTGTATGTGTGTTTGTGAATGAGTGAGTGTGTACCTCTGTGTGTTTACAGCTAATCTCTCATTCTGCTGCAGAAAACTGCATAATATTTTGGGCGGCCAGTAATGGCTGCATTCTCAAGAACTTCACATGGTTACGGTGACTCACACTTCCTCAGCATACCATTTATTACCCATTTTGTACTGCCATTAACTGCCTGCTGACTCCTCATTCACCACTCTTAATTGGCTCCCCGGCCGGTAGGAGCTGCTAGTGATAACACAGCTGAGAGCATCTCCGATCCCCCCCATCTGCTGCTCCGCGCTCACAGTGGGGGATAACAGTTTGTGGTGTCGACAATGTGTTGGGCTAACGGAGCTAAGATAGACACACAGCTTGGTGAGTTTAATTTTAGTTTTTGGCAAGATTGTTTGACGAGACTTTTACGACGACTTTAAGCCTATTCCCTGCCATGTGTTTTACACAACACCTTACAGACCATTGGTGTCTAGACAGCCAGTTGTTTGTTGTATTCCTCTAATCACACAATTCAGCAGGCGGTGTTGGAGACACACCTGCTGGAGATATATCTTCTTTTGATTGCACCTTTTCTTGTTAAGAATAATCTTTTGAATAATTGGCCCTTATCAAAGAGGTCCGTGCAGTTGTTACAGCGCAGTGGAAAGCAACAAAAAAATGACGTGAGCAGCGTGAGAAAATTAGTTCAGCCTCTCCACTCGATGTTTTCTGAAAATGAGAAGGTAGCTGGGTGTCTGACTCAATTCACAGTTTTGGTTAATTTTTCAGTCGCAATATGGGATGTGTTCAAGATATTAAAATATGATGTCTGATGTTACTTGATACTGGAACATGTTATGTTTTTTTTCAGCTGTATTTTTCATTGAATTTCACATTTGGTGGAATCTGTATTGAGTTTGGTATAGAGGACAAGTCATCTTAATGTTAAATTCTTTAACTTCTGAATAGCATAATGACATTTTTGGCCTGAGCCTCAATCATTGGCCGTGGACGCCAATCCCTCTCTCTCTGTTTCTCTGTCTGTCTCCCCCCTCCTCTCTCTCTCTCTCTCTCTCTCTCTCTCTCTCTCTCTCTCTCTGTTATGCTGTGAGGCCCAGTAGTCGCAGCCAGCTGTTCCACTTCAGAGACAATTAAAACAAGCTGTTCTCTGCTACCGCTGTGGCTGTTATTACAGTACCATATCTGTTTTAACCCAAAGCACCCAACCAAAACAGCGCGGTGATCCACTTTCTGCATCAGCCAGTCACTGATGTTTGCTCTTATGACTAAATTAAACAACCAAGCACCCAACCCCTGGTTCTACCCAAGTCAGTCTTGATATCTTCATCTGCTTTGTTTTTTCATCTTTTATCTCCCATTTATTCCCACCTCAAGACATGACAGATGTTTACTGTGTCCAGTCCACAAGACTTTGCTTAGGGTTATTAATAGTGCTCACATTTACATTTCATCAAAACAAGTCATTGTTTGATTGCCTGTGCGGTATCATAAAGGAAAAATTAGTGACTATTGTGTTACTAAAGCAGGATGAATGCAGTGTTGCAGTTTCTATGTTTGCTAACCGTGTGGCGCAAGGCGAGCTGTTGGTTCTAACACACCTGGAAGCCACAGTGTCCACTGAGCTAATCACCTCCTGCTCCCATCACTGCAATCTTTCTCACTTGTTATGTTCCCTCCATCATCTGCTAAGAGCCTAGTGACAGATTGGGGAAGTGGAAATAAAAAGTATTTCATCAGATTGATGGAGAATGTGGAGGAGAAGTGAAATACAAATGAGTGGAGCGGGTGAGGAGAGAAGACTGAAAGGGAAGGAAAGGTTGAAAGGTTTATTTTTATATCATCAGTCCTTTAACCAAATCTGAATCACATTCCTCCACGCGTCCACAGGACTGTTGACCGTGTCCTCGTTAGCTTTTTGACCGTCCTCTAACACCTCTTTTGGTCGTAAAATTCTATCGTCTGTGGTTGATTTTGGGTGATTTTGTTGTTTTCCACTATAAAAACAACAGAAAGATCAGTAGCAGATTTTTCTTTTGCGTGTCTCTCTCCCCTCTCGTTTTCCGCTCAGCCGGAGTTTTGGCTAACGGAAATGCTGAACCAAATTGCATCTGATGCCAAATATAATGCACAGATGCTACTGTAAAATGTGTTGCTGTTGCGCTGTCGCGTGCGATCCAGAATGATGTCTCCACTGTTCATACAGAAAGAAATACCTTAAAAATTGGCCTTGACACCTTTGAGGGGATTCTTGGTTTCATAAAACCAAAGTAATGCATGGTTAACTTTTCACGAAATCCAGCTGTTCTGTCTGGAGTTAACGTTTCTTCTGTTTGTGATGGTAATTAGCTACATTTGGAATTTGGGTGGTGTTTCCAGATGCTTAAGAGTTTTGGGTGTTAAGAGCAAAGTGTGGAAACATGTGTGTATTGACCTGGAATCTGTCACCCTCTTTCCCAAAATCCAAAATATCCAAAACTATTAATGGAGACACAGCAAAGCCTATTCCTGGTGGATGGCAACTTTCACCCACTTTCCTTCCATCACAAGTCAGACATTTGTGTGTTATTTGCTTCCTTTGGCTGCCATTTAAAGTGCCTCTTAAAATAACTGAACTTAGAGCCTACTGTATTCCTTTGGCTGGCTTTGTTTTTGCTTCAGGAACCTGAAGTCTGATCGGAGGAGGCATGCTGATGCTGCACATGCAAAACACATACATACACATGCACACAGTTCTCAATGGGAATAACACCTTGTTCGTTTGTGTGTGTCTGCATGTCAAACACATGTAATATCTTCACTGTCAATGTGTTCTTGAAGCCCTCTCACAGATAATGTACACAGCGTACACAAAAAGTGACGTTCAGCTTCCAAGCAGTGGAGACTAGCAGCCAGACAAAAGCTTGAGGCAGAATGCAGTTTGTATCAGTCCACTCAACAATATGAAACATCCACCTATCTATCTCTTCAGTGAAGTGGGTGGGTTGTTATTTAAAATGACACTGAGCCTCAACCTCAGCTGCAGATATACTGTCCAAAACAATTTTTCCTTTTAGCAAATTTCTCAGAGAAGAAAAGCAAAACACAAATATTCTTGAAAGAATGGAGACAGAGACATTGTCTGCATAACAGGAACATTTTACAGCTATAGTCCATATGCATTTCATGTGTCAGACTGTTTCAATTAACCTGTGTGTGTGTGTGTGTGTGTGTGTGTGTGTGTGTGTGTGTGTGTGTGTACATTGCTTCGCTCAGCCCCCCAGAGGTACTGACTCTGTGGTGCAGTGGAAACATGGGCTTTGCTTTCCTATGTTGACCACGAGAAACTGTCAGCCAGTCAAACAGACAGACAACAGTTGGACTGGATGAAAGACAGGCAGGAAGATAAATTGAGTGGACGACCAGATAAACAGACAGACAGACAGACAGACAGACAGACAGACAGACAGACAGACAGACAGACAGACAGACAGACAGACAGACAGACTAAACGGCGAAGTGGAAACACGCCGGTGGTCTCAACCAGTGCCGCCAAATGACCGTGTAACTCAGACGGAAAATACGGAGGGGGAGGAAAAAGAAAAACATTGCTACAGTTGTCCACGAACTCTGGCAGCCCCTCACTCTCTTGGCCTCTGTCTCAGTTACCCTCTCCTTTTACCTTCTCCTCAGATTTTTCAGCATTTTTAATTTTCTTTCCACCCGTGAGTTGAACCTCTTTGTCTCAATTTCCTCGTCTCTTGTCACCTCCTCCGTGTTGTGACCTGCATGCCCTTATCTCATCTCCACCTATCTACCACATATCCTCTCAGTCTCTCTCTCTCTCTCTCTCTCTCTCTCCCCCTCTCTCTATTTTAGTCTGTGTTTTTTCCTCTCTTTTTCCTCCCACCTGTCTGGACATACGGGCAGGCAGAGCGAGGCAGCTTCGTAGCCAGTGAGGTGTGATTGTGCGATAACGAGGCCCAGTGAACAGGAGTGAGCTGGCCACAGCCACAGTCCATATATTCTTATAATCGACAACACCCAGGGCTGGGATGAAGCCTCACCACTTTGCCAGGTTATTTTTGGCCTCCATAATGCCTTCTCATTAGCGGTCATATTATAATAGCTAATAGAATGTAGGAGCACGATGATGGACTTCAGTCACGGTTTTTATTTTGCTGTCCTGACACCGTGCGGACTAACCTGATAACCAGTCCGACCCTGCACCCCTGCATTGTGACAGCAGCAGTCATGTGGAAATACAACCCATTAGATTAGATGCACTTGTGAGCTATGCGGATAGGGGATTTAGACGTCAGAGCTGACTGTCACAAAATGACCCTGCCCTACTGTAATTTTGAACTGAGGCAAAGCTATTATTTGTGTTTGATTGACCGTGGTGTGTGCATGAATTCTGTGGATTCTGTGGCTGAATACGTTAAGTGCTATTTTTTTAGTTACTGTGCTGCTCCACTGTGCCTGGCATGATGATGGCACACTTGTTTAGGTGGTAAATTGAATGATGTGCGTGCACATCTGTGTGTGTGCAGTCAGTTGGGAAGATCTTGCGAACTAGATGTGGCCTCACACACACATAGACACACACACATAGACACACACACATAGACACACACACACACACACACACACACACACACACACATTTGAATTCCCTGCCAAATGGAGTGGTTTGGATGACATGCAAATCACACCATAACTTCTCCCTTGTGGAAAAAGAGTGCTGCTCTTGCTGGCAGACACTAGCCCCACTCTCTTTCTCTCACACTCACGCTGGGACGGAAATTCTTCAACTTCCAGTCTGCCCTGCACACTTTGTACTTGCAGGTCTGGCCTGCTCCGTTTTACTGCCTCTGGAAACACACTGAGACTCACTCAGTGGCCCCAGTCGTCTGGCCAAAGCATCCTCTCTTCTTACACAGTAGCCGTTCTGTGAAATTTCACTTCCAATTTCTTTCTCTTTTTTTTCAGTCTGAGTTTATCAATCCAACTTATACTCCTGTACGTTACAATATTGTTTGTTTAGCCTTTACAGTGGGGATTACTTACACACTTACTCACTTGCAGCATTTAGCTCATTGCTGAAAAACTTTACACACATGCCAAATACAACACATCACTTGGAGATAAACATTTCACCTCCATATAGATAGAGCGTAAAGCATCATATTCATAAAACCTAACATAACAATTGGTGCCACAGTATGCATGCGGCTGAAACGCTAATAAAATGCCTGTAGCTAGCTAAAAACCTTGGTAACATTAAGCCGTTAGCGAGCTATGTACACTATGTGTTACTAGTTGGCTAAGGCACTTGCAAATCTTTTACCCTGCTGGTAGTGCATTCAACCACAGAGCACCACAATTAGCCATTTTTCTTTTGTTTGCTACTTAGCAGATGGAATTGACAAGGAGACACTTTCACACAATGCAAAGTCAATAAAGCGTGATTCATTGTTTTTCCCTCCTGTGTGGCCAGGACTTAATTGTTGTCTGCTTCTATTTTAAAATGAAACTGCAATAAAATCCTTTTATTTATTTAAAGGTTATTGTAAAAAATTAAATTTTTACAAAAAAATGATACACCCTTGCACCATTTGAATTACTCTTACAAAGCAGTAAAAACATCACTGATGTACGTTATACAAAACCCTCTTTGGTAATTTGTATCCCTTTTAAAATTTTCTAATACAGGCTTCTGTGAAATATTCTTTTACAGAAATGGTACACCACATTTCAAGGAATCATAAAAAGAGGCTCCGGAATAGCTTCTTTTTCTGCCATTGAAGGTTTTACAATCACAAAAAAAACAAGGAAAAGTAGAAATATAGTACAATAACAGTTACTGTAAACTCACTGAAACAAAATAATTACAGTAAAACTTCAGTGCAATGGTAAACAAAAAAAGTATTTTAAGTTGGATGGTGCTGAATTGCACCTTCTGCTAGGGTCTGACCACATTACCTCATCCACATCACAAGCAATGTCAGCCCTGGTCCCCTTCTTTGTACTTGTCCAGGAGCCGGAGCATGATGTGGTTACTTAGGAACAGGCAGACATGCATTGTCAAACACGCGGTTAAAGCCAGATTAAATGCAATGATGTGCAGAAAGACAGGCTAACTGAGAGGAAGACACCCAGACAGAAACTCAGAGGCTCAGGAACACACCCTTGGGGGACACCTGGCAGGAAGTGGGTGGGTCTGGGTTGCCATTAGGCAGTAGTCTAATGGTTCCTCTATGTGGAACATGTTACTCCTGGTTACTGGGGCTCCACATGGAAATTGGCCTCATTTCCCTGGCTCCTTCCTGTACCTTTCCTCTTCCATCATAGGCGGCAGAGTGTGATGCTGTGATGCTATTTACAGTCCCGGCTTCAGCTGGACTAGCCCGGAAACAGGGGAGTGTCCAGATTAATTTGTCACAAAATGGTACTGAAAGTGAATAATGAGGTCATTACTGGGCTGTCATTTCTTTTAAATTTAGAACTCGACTAATGTTATGTAATCTTACTATACACCATGCGTGACCTTTTAATCCTGCAGTTTACCCGGCATCACGTCAGAGTCTCATTATTCTGTGCTTGTAGTTGTGTAAGCATTTTATGTCCATCATTTGTTGGAGAAGCCAACATCGCTCCAAACAGAGAGACCGAGTACCTAAAGTGGTGCCACTGACTGCACAGTTTATGTCAAATCCAAGAAATCTCCTTGTGTTCCCAAAACTCCACACCCTTGAATATTCTCGGCAGAACAGATAGACAAGTGACGTTCCATCATCCCTGTGGCATGACTTGGTGCTCCTCTGTGATTTGAAAGAGTTGAAAATTGACAAATGGATCATATATTCGGATAATACATATTTTTCACCCCCTGTTACTTGGGTGAAAAATATGCAGCATTGTGAATGAGTTGTTTGTTAGTTTGGTTCATAGCTTTCATAGATGGGTTGGTTTTCAGAATGCTCTTCTTCCTACGCTCTACCTTGAGCAAATTAAGTGATCTTATACATTTGGTGTGAAAGACAGTTATTGGGAGCCTACACTTGAAATATCTTAATTCTAATCTGAGTACGATATTCTGAAACCTCAAGTGAAGCCAGATATCAGTTTTTCAACCAGCACATAATAATGCAACTTTCATTAACACTGCAGTACGTTTTTAGTCTCTGCATGTCATTAGATTAAATAAAGAAAAGGCCCGGAACAAAGCAATAATAAAGCTAAACAACTATGTTACGATAAATATTTGATTTAAGACAATTACTACTTGTTTCATCATTCCCTTCTTTAGCCTCTTCTTTTCTCCTTCACTCCTTTTTTTCTCTCTTTGACGATCAGACCTCAAGGCCTTGGTTCATGTGCTTTGACGTTCAACTCCCTAACAGCAAGACGGACCATGCATACCATCGGAGTCTTGAGCCAGATAAACAGAAAGGCCGGTTTAGTGCACTTATTACCTGGTCCGTCAGTGGAGACGCCAGGCTATTTGGCCTCAAGCAATTGAATGTATTTCACCAGCAGCTGAAAGGTTTAAGACAGCTTTACAGTAATATTGACCCATCTTGAAACTGTTTGTAGAACCAGAGGGAAATATAACAGAATTACTGTCTGTCTCACATGTATAGCGCTGCTGCAGACCAAACGATAGCCTACTCTTCTTTGTCTTTGATGAGGAGTGAAATAAAAATGAAAATGTATCCAGTCAAAACATCAACAACATCAAATATTCTGTCTTCATTCCGTCTAGAGTAACAGCTAACACCTCCAGTGTTTGGGTGCCTGAACATACTGGTAATATCCATATTGAGACAATAATATGCAGTCAAGCACATACATATTCCATCCTTACATCAATGTACATTCAGTATGATTCATATTGTGGAGAATAAGATGAACCAGTGTCTTAGAACCTGTTGCATGCATTATATATGTCTATTTTCTATCTTTTCAAGTTGTGTCATAGCTGCAGGTTTGCTTTCTCTAATGGTGATTAAATGGAAGGTATGAGCTCTTTTGCCTTCTGCTGTACAACACTTCAACTATTTGACAATGCATAATATGTTGTGTATGTCACGATTTTCCCTTTGCATGAGACTCACATTGGACTCAGTTTGTATGAACGTGCAGCCTTCCATCAGTACCAGGGGGATGGCTTTTCATTGTTTGAGGGCAACCAACCAGCAGCATCAACGTTTTATTCTGTACTCTGATTTTACATTATTCTGCTAAAATTCAAACATAGAATAGACATATTTCTAATTTATTAAAACTTTATATTTTTATAAAATCACAGCTAGAGAAGAGAGCAATCGTAACATGTCTGTGTCTTACTGCTTTGGCAACAGTGGTGTCACGTCATTATTTTTCTCGTCTTCTGCTTCCCATTAGAGTCCTGCAGAAAGATGCTCTGTGGATCAAATACAAAGCTCAATCAAATTCTAACTTTACTGTCCCATAAGGAAAATTTGGTTTGGAGACGCTTTACAATAAAAGTGCACAATAAAGCAAAGAAGGACAATTAAAACACAATAAACAGAATAAAAGCACAAGATATAAATAAACGGAACATAATAAATGGCCACAACCTAACCCATGCAGACAAACATGAGTTGATAAGTCAGACATGGAGTGAAACTGTAAACAGCACAATATGTTGCGATAGAAATCACTTGTTGGAGCAACAGGCAAACTGTTTTTAGGTGGAAGGTGTATTATTTCACCTGAAATGATGTTGTAGCTTATTTTACCCTCCAGTGTTGCTGACAGAAAGATGTGATATTGTGTTATGGAATGAGGATCGGCTGTTTCTTAAATCATAATGAACAATAACACTAGAGCCAAAAATTAAGTAAAAGCTTGTGTTTTATTAATGAGTGTGTGTGCGAGAGAGAGACAGTTTCTACTTCGTCCTGTACACTCAGGCTTTGCTGCTGTTTGGGTTCATTCCTTGGGCATTAAGGATCAATGAGGAGTGCTTATCGGCTACTCCAAACCTTGTGATTAGCCATTCACTAGCCACACGCTAGCCACTGCTTCATTTCTGTGCCATGATAGGATTTGCAGGAGGTGCCAGATCCAGTGGGCGCTCATAATGGGCTCCATTCTGCCAGATTTAATGACCTTTATTCCCAAAGACAGGGGGGCTATTGGGTCTGTCGTGAATAAAGGCCACTAGACCACGCACACTTGTATCATTGCTGCATTGTTGTGGTGGGTAATATGCTAATCCCAGTTAGCAGCAGTGTGCAGCTGGGTATGTCACATACCACAAGTTAATATGGGTCACACAGAGGAGAGTGTGTAGAAATAAGAAAGTGTGAGAATATAGTCAAGGACAGAGACCTCTCTGCAGGCTCTTGTTGTCATGTAGTCTCACTTTATTAAAATTGCCAACATAAAAAGCAGTCTAAACACACACATTGTTGCACAACTAAAGTGTTCTTAGAGAGGAAAAGTGTTTATAACAAGGCAACTAAATGTATTTAATCTTTAAACCCCTAAGTAGTTTAAGTAAAACCATTCTATAAACAAGTAAAAAAGAGGTGTTCTTACAGTTTTCTGTCTCTAGACAATAAATGGTGGACAAGCTGTTCGCACCCATAGCATGAATACATAACGATGTGTAACCATTCTACCTAAAGAAGCAGTGTGCAAGATTTGGTAGCGGGGAGGTTGCAGATTGCAAACAACTGAATTCCCCCTGCCCAGCCCTCCCTTTCCAAGCATGTTGCAGCACTATGGTGGCCTTCAGGCAATGAGAAAACTTGAAATCCCTTCGGTAGAGCCGGTGATTGTTTTGTCTGTTCAGTGCTGCTGTAGAATCATGTAATGTGCAGCTGAGACTGCTTTCTGAGAATATAATAATAATAATAATAGTTTAATACCAATAAAATTACATTTTACTTATGGCCTAAATTACAAAACACTTGACATTATAAATGCCAATTTAAAATTTAGGGCATAGTATCACAGCATTCAGAATAAATTGAGCCCATTTAATTTAATTTTAATGTTCCCTGTGGAGCACTTTGGTTTAACTGCTTCTGGACTAAAATAAATTAGATTTCTTTTGTTTAGAAATTAACAGCTCACTTATCTTGACCCATGCTCCATCATGGACATCATGCGTTCACTATATTGTGTGCCTCAAGTGAACTATATTGCTTCAATATTGAGCATAACATGATTTGTATATGGCAGGCTTATGTCTGAATGTATGTATATCTGTATTACTTTCTGTCGGTGTGCACATTTATACACAGCTCTGATTTTTACATCTCAATTTGCATTTCATTTCCCTCTTGAGCCCCAACGCTTTCCACCTGTTGGCACCGTATCCGTAATGTACTAAAATAAATAAGTCAAGGGATGAGGGGAGACTTGATGATGCAAAGTTGTTGTATGAACTGATAAATAAACTAGTGAACAAGATGATGAATTTAGATCTCTCCAGAGGTAATGAGCGGCTACACATGTACTTCAAAGTTGATCCTTTTATCTTTACAGTGCAGAGAGCAGGGGTGGTATGTTAGCGGGAGGGCCGTTAACATCTGATGAAAAACCACCTCAAAGGTTTTAATATTAGAAAAGAGAATTTAATTGCCTTATTCAAACCTGCTCACCAATTTCGTTCAATAAATATGAAAACCAAACAAGCCATTGTACATCATAGAGACTGAGTGTTTAAGAACTAAAACAAAGCCAGATTAAAAAGGCATTTTTAAAATTATAGTTGTGTTTTTTTTTGTTTGTTGGGGATGCGGAAATTTCCATCAGTGGATGGCTCTGGGTAATATGCAGAGAAATGAAGACTTTTCCGTGTCGTAAAAGCCTCTCATTTCTAACCACTTCGCTCGGAAGGCACACTCAGCAAATCTCTATTTTATGTCTATTTAATGTCAATAGGAAAAACAAAAGGAGGCTGTGGAGAATGGTAGCAGGAGGAAACATATGGCTAAACCCTCATTCTGCCAATCACAGCAACATGAAAAAAAATATATATGAAAAAACACAGACACCAGGCTGCAGCCTGATTTATTTTCCCTCCATCTCAATTCCAGGAATTTTATGAATGGAAAATGTCAGGGGATAGAGTTTCCAAAGCCACTATGGCCTGCATCTCATGAGCTTACCATCCTGTTCTGGTGAGTTCATACTGTCTGGAGCAGCGATGTGGAGCGCCACCGGAGGGACAGGCCCTGACTTTTAACTGACTATTATCCAGACCAACCTGAGAGCGCAAAAATATGTGCTGAAGTATAGACCGCAACAATAATGAGTGTGTTGGTTGATACATTTTAGACTAAGGATTCAAGGCCTGGAAAATCTATGAGTGAAGTAAGAGCTAATGAAAAAAGCTGAATGGATTTTTTTTTCATCTAGGGGTCTGAAGCTTTTCACTTAAAATTTGATTTCCTAATTTTTCACCTGATTTTTATACCTGTTTTTTGTTTTATGAGAAGTTCTATAGGGTAAAATAGAAGAAGAGTACTTCAATTTTGCCTTGTATTGTTGTATTTTAATATATTTGGATGAGAAGTTTTTTTTATCAGGTACATTATATCGGGTGAAATACTATTTCTAACGTTAGTGTTCTAGGGTTAACAAAAGTGCCGTACAGAGTGGAGTCTTTTGATTTATTTTGTTGTTGAATTGTTCTACAGCTGAAAGCAATTTGGCAAATCAACCTGATCTTGTTTCTTGTTGTCATGCCAACTCTTTATTTCCATACGGAAACCACTGTTTTCCTCTGTCCTTTTTACACCAGTGTGCTGTTAGAAAACGGCCAGCTTTTGTCATATATCAATATGACATTATGATGGACGTTCATAAAATATTCAAAGCCCCTACTCTTAAACCCCCCTTTCCTATCTCTCTCTGGCACAGAAGCACTTTTCAAAAAGACACTTTTGTGTAATTTTGCAGAGACAATAAAGGTTTAATGTTAGCGAGCATTTCAGCTGCTCCTGAATTATTTAACATGTTTGTCCCAATCTGTCGCCCCCGGCCAAACTGGTCTGTAGGCTCGGGTGTGTGCACAAACAGTTTTGTGTTAGGCAGAAAATCAAAGCTTTTACCACATAGCACCCATTTCGATTTTATGTCTCCTTTTATATTCGGAACTCTTTCTTTCCTAATATATTTTTCTATTACAATAACTACAACCATAATAATGTTGTTTTTGTTCAAAATCATTTTTGCTACGTTCAGGCATAGATTCCACATGATGACACACGAGATGTTTGAAAGTGCTGCAGATCTTGTTGAAAACTAAATTAGTTGTCCAATAATGTGGTAAAAGTTTGATTTGTCACTTTTTTAAAGTCAATTGAATGGGTGTGAATGGGTGTGTTTTCAAACAGTCTCTGTTTGAGGGTGTGAAAGCTAGAGGAAGATCGCACGTATCAAATAAGACCTTTTATGTCTGAAAAGTATTTCTGAAACGGTGCGAAAACGCCTGTGTGAACAGAGATTTTCGTTATTCTCAGAATTCTTACAGAAAATGGAGACAACTGCAACAAACCCCTCAACCCCAATGTCAATGGGATATTCAGAGCCGTAGTAATGTGGAAACATATATGTACAGTATGGTACAACAAACGATTTACTTCTATTTGGTGAATTATAATGCTCTTGGTTTTTTAAACTGTTACATTTCCCATGGATGTACAGATAACTGTCACCGGATTACTGGAGTTATAACGCCTTAATTGCCTCCATGAGATGTGTGTGTGTTGATAAGCATGACAAACTACAACTACCACTATGCTAGAGCTGTGGAGCTGCAGACAGCGCCAAGGGATAAGAATCACCCTTGGAAACGAGCCAGAGACAACCGAGAGAGAAAGTGAGAGAGAAAAGACGAAAAAAGACGGAGACAGAGTGATGCTGAGAAAAGCAGAGGGAGTACTGAAACGCCAGATCGAGGAGGAGTGATGAAGGCAAAAAGAGGAGAGGAGATGTCGCTCTGCGATTTTGACTGGACGCACTTTTTCATAGCGATTCATTTCCACAGCCTGTGGTTGTTCAGATATTTCACCGTCTTGTCTGTTTGTTTCGGGTCCATTTTCATGTCTTGCGTTGAACCTTTGTGAATGCGACAGACATTCAGCTACTGGTGTTTCTGAGCTGTCTGACCGTAGAGATGGGATTGTGTAACAGAGTGGTTTTCCATACAAATGCAGATTTAAGTTATAAACGTTTTAATACAGTGTTCCACTTCATGCAGCTTTGACAGTCTGCATTTGTGAGTGGCTACATTTCAATGTGTTTGTATGAGAGCTTATGTGCAAGTTTGTCTGTTTTTTATTGGAGGTTCATTTAATACAAAGTAGCCGACAGACGTAATCTATTCCCAAAACATTGTCATTCCACCCCTTTGCTCAAGAGTGAAAAATCCTACCCAATATTTGTGGGATTATTAGAAAATGTTGTATTTATTCTTGGTCCTGTGACCCATGATTTTGGTGATGTCCTAAATTGTGTGTGTGATTGAGCCATGGAGGACACGACAACAGGCTTTTTGCTCCACTGTGGAACGCGTCTGTAAATACTTTAGACGTTGGATGACACCCCATACATACCAGTTAATTTAAATCATATTTAACTTTATAAAGAGCATCATTATGGTACTTGATCATCGGACCAACATCGGCATACAGCTACATCAACAACTGCGCAGTCGACATTCTTGTGTCATGAGCTGACAAGCCCTTTATCCTTTCCTCTGTGTCAACGATCTCGAGGAGAGGAGCTCACTCACACACATCCAAACTGCCTTGTCTGTGACTTACCATGAGCCATGATGCCTTCGGCTGCAGTCTCCTGTACACTGTGCACGCTGTTTGTCAATTTTTAATGGCGCCATTGCTAGTTTGATTTGACAGCGGCAAGTCAAGCCATTGTATAGCCTCATGGGGGTTAGGCTGAGTTTGACAGCCAGCAATTTCTACAAAAAAACGCAAGAAAAAAGAGATCAGGCATCTTGCACTTCACCAGGAGATGATCAAATGCAGTCTTTTTTTTCTGCCAGACTCACAGACTCTTCTGTTGTCAGCTCTCAAATCATTGCTGACCTGAAAGTAGAGCTGTGTCGGTGTATATCTACAGTATGTGGGTGTCAATGTGTAGTCTATGTGAGTGTCCCTTTTGAAATAAGTGAATGACAAAAGCTTAATATCAATGTAATCGTGTGTGCATTACGTTTTAGGTGAATCCTATCCTCGCTGTTCAGCATTTTTTTTGTGATGGCAGATCATGTACAATATGTTCAAGCATTTAGATTAAAAACTTTAAAATAGACTGACTCTCTTCAAAGCAACACTGCAGGTCCCAGACATGGTTTTATCGTGTGAACCAGAAATGTATCCATTGTAGAGATGTAACTATATTAAATGTTAACCCACTATAAGAATTTTGACCAATTAAGTTAAACAGTTAAAATAAATATATAAAAAAAACATGAGGGAGAATGGCTGGCCCCTCTTTGGTCAGCCCACGCTAAGTGAGCCTGAGTGTGGAGACTTCCTGTCAAAGTAGCTGCATGTGTCCACGACAATGCATGCAACACTTTGGCTGAATTCTCCGAGACTTACCTTGTTAACTGAAGACGAGGTTGCCTGGTTTGAGAATACACTACGACTGGTGTTAAACCACAGTACCGCTGCATGTAAGGCACTAATCTTGACTGTTAACAATCGATTAACGAGGGTTTGATATCGGTCAGAAGAAACAAACTAATTTATATATATATATATATATATTATTTTGAAGATAAGTATTAGAGGTATTATGGTTAATTAGTATGTCCTTCTAGCCAAACAGCTACCATGGTGTTGACTATATATGAATAGCAGCTAGGACTCTGACTCCAATATGATGTAAAAAGCGCAAGATGGCAGGTATCCAATTTTTTGACCTTGCTTTTGCATTATGGGAGGAAATGGAGACGTGTGTCCTTTTTATATATACAGTCTATGGTCTGGTGCAGTTGTTGAGAGTAATGCTGGCAACCTCTCACTCTCCATCCTTGAGTTTGTTTTCAGCCTGGTAATTTGATAATGAGATTGTGAGGCCAATGGCTTCCAGATGTAAACTCTCCTGCACTTTTACTGTAGTGTGAAGTAGCTGAGCTGCCACAAGCCCGAGCCAAGGAGCCACCTGTTGGATACAGGTGCTTTAACGCCTGCTGTCCTAAAAGGTCAATACAAAGAAGATGCGATTCTATTTTAGAGATGAGGATATTTAAACAACTCTCCATGCTGTTTGGTGTTGGGGAAAATCTAAATCCACCTTGAAATAAAACAGCATGTGTAGTGGTTACATAAGCTAAAACGTAAAGTTGCACCCACATACTCACAGTACACACATATACACACAAACATAGATGCTCAACAGCCAATCAGTGGGAGTAATTAAACATACTAAACATACTAAGCGGTCTTCAACTTTGCTGTTGTGACTCAGTGTTTTAAACTGCTGCAGGGAAACATCAGAGAAAAAAAGAAAAACAGAGAGGAGAAGTAAGAAACAAGAGTTTGTGTCATATGTTAGCTAATTAATAGATGCTTAAGGCGCGATAGGGCGGTGTTGGACTCATCTATCAGGAGACCCTCACAGAAGACAAAGCACTGTAGGCTTTGTCTTCACAAACAATCCAACAATGCATTTGTTCTATCCACTTTATTGTTATCATTGCTGCCGGCTTTGCACGTACGCACAACTTTATTGCCCTGTGTTTGCTGAAAGCAATCGTTGCTAATTGTTTTATTCACAAACAATTCACTTGTAGAGGTATCACTGATACCTCTACAAGTGAAATTGAAGACAAAAATGATGTATGTACCTTTTGTGTTTGTTGCATTACTGTCCATAAAGACTTGGCTTATTATTCATATTGTTCTTCTGCAAATATGTCTGTTAGTGAACATTGTTGTCAAATGACTGCTTTGAAACTGAGACACTGGCTGAATGGATGTCTGATTCTTGATTTAAGGTCAATGATGCAGGAGATGGAAACGAGAATGTGATTGTCACAGAGACAAAGAACTGACAAAGAGACAAAGAGCAGGCCATTCGGTATCACTGAATGTCATTTTCAAATGTAGTATTCAGCACTAAGCTCAGCAGCCTTGGTCATTTATTTTCATTGCCATTGTTGATTTCCTCTCTGTTGCTGCTCGAAATGTCTCTCTGCTGGGCTGCCATTTCCCAAATACAGCTTCTAATGGGCAAAACAAAAATGCAATTCATTTTGCTAAATTCTAGTATTTCAAGACTTATTTTGAGATAACATTGGTTTTAATTGGCAGGAATGTAGCACAACATGACAGAGAAAAGCAGTGCTTTGTTAATAATATATTGGGTAAAATGTATTGGTATAAATATATATGCAGTGTGAATAAGGACCAGTCTTATTTTCCTGCTATGTACAATAGCAGGAATGTAGCACAAGTGAAAATGCAATGAAAATATTGTGTCCCTAAAATCAATGAATAAAAGTAATAATCGTGATCTAATAATTGATAAAAAGTGTGGACAGAGAAACAAGCAAAAGAAACACTAAAGATGCTCCCAAGAATAATCACTCGTTTGTTTCAGCTCATGGGACATATGTTCAAACGAGATTGAAATGACTGGTGACTTTTTTTGTCGTTTTATTTCATTTGCAGCTAATTGGTAGGGACTGAAGTATTCGTCCCGTCATTGTCATTTTGAGTTGACGCAAATGTGGTTGCGAGAAGCAGTTTATGTTGTACGCCTCACAATGACACTTTGTGTTGGTTTTCATTCGTCCTCCATCTGTATCCGTTCTGATAAGGCCTCAAATGATAGAGGATGAAGACGGTTCCCGTCTCAAAGACGTTTTATCTCTGCAGAGCCCTGAAGATCCACTAAAGCCAGCGGAGAGTCTTCTTTGTCACTGAAGGGTTGGCGCCCTTTGGTGATGGTCTTAGGTAGAGTGCAACATATGCACGATCCTGGCGGTCACTCATGAAAAACATTAATCTCAAATTGCTGCTTTACTTCTCTGACTTAAATCTCTTTGGTCCCATAGTTAAAGTCAATCGCTTGAAAACATTATTTTTTAATTTACCTGCGCTTGTCTTTCCTCTCTCACCAGAGTGCTTTAGTGGCTCTTGGTTTCTAGTCTTATTGTCTGTATTTTATAGACATTATGAACATATCAGTTTTACTAAGAATTTGCAATGCTAGCCACAGCAGCTGCCAAAGCCAGTTACATCCGCACCACGCATTAACTCCGATTTTTGGCTTTTGAAAATGGTTAATTTGGTTGCATCGGCTTTGATCATTTATATCAATTTAAAAGATTCAGCTGTGTGTGTGTGTGTGTGTGTGTGTGTGTGTGTGTGTGTGTGTGTGTGTGTGTGTGTGTGTGTGTTCGAGGGGGAAAAGCTTTGCTTAGCTTTCGGGGTTCGTTTACTTCTCACTGACGTGAAACATCCAGCCAGAGCTCGCTCAATTATGATGCGATTAGTTAATTGGGTGAAGATGTGGAAAGTGAATTATGTGTGTATCTCATGCTACGCCACTAATGGATGGAAAATACCTCCATCTCCGACCTCATCCTCCCCACACCCTTTAACCAGAAAACGTCTCATAATTTCCAAGTTGTGCATTCTAAAGTGAATAGATTTAGCATCTCAGATTTATATCATCTTTCCATTTGGCTTCCTCGGGCTGTCTCCCATCATGGCCACGACTTGAGCCCAGTTGTAATTTACAGTAAGGTTGTTATCGTTACTGTAACATAAACAGCCATCCGGCTCCTGTATTTCTTCCTGACTGTGAATGCCCCTCATTTGAAAAATAAGCCTGTCTATTGAAAACCAATCTTACACTAGGAAATGCCATGCTGTGTCTTTCCTGTCGCTCTGAAATATTGGAATGCCTTTTTTTGTATGTGTTTCTTGATTTCTGATTTCTGTGGCTCAAAGTTAAAATTACCTTGAACAGAAAAGTCAACAGTTTTTCCAGAAAACGGTGAGCGTGATTATATGGAACCTCAATTATTGTTTTCGCAAAAACTGAGCCGCTCTCTCAGTCGCACGCATTGGTCTGAAGCGTATACCCACTCTGCAAAAACGGCGTAACAAATCCTTTTAACAGAGACACTGAGCACGCGCCAAAGAATGTGCTGTTCACCACTCTGCGACTGAACAGGAAGTGTACTGCTTTTCCACAGGACTCAAAATCATTTCCCCATGAGCGGTGGCATGCGATCAGGTGCATGTGTTTTCTTGGTCGTAATATCTGCTGTCAGTGGAGCCAAAGAGATCAATGGAGCAGCATCAGGGATGAGTTAGACTCCCATCGATCATCTGTCATCCTTCTCATCGTCTCAGTGGGGCAAGAGGTAGAAAGGTGCTGAAAACAGTGTTGCGTGTTGTTGTAAATGAATTAGCAGAGCAAATAGTCCTCTTTTAACAATGTCTTCCCTCCACCTTTGTGCGGTGATGAGGCTGGAGGTTGGTGATGGTGGGAAGGTATGCATCAGCCACTGAGACTACACTGTCACTGTCATCACTTCACTGCAGCCTCGCTCCTCTTTGTTTTCTCTGCCTATTCATCTTGTTCAGATGTTGTTTGTTGTTATTGCTTTTATTCACATTTGCATTCATCGTTATGAACCATGGGCTGGGTCTCGTCTCATCATTTTGCGACATAATAATATAAAACCCAGCCTGATATTATAGCTCTGCGCTGAATACGCTTTAGAAAGCCATTGTGTAGATGTCTTTCTTCCTCTGAAGTGAATTAAAATGAAAGAGCCTAGGCATAAGGTTTACAAGCACCCACACAATGTAATGAAATGATGAAAGAACTATATAGTACAGTATATAGAAAACACTCCCAAGTCCCTCGTTGGGAGCTTTGTTCATTATTGTGTTTTAGCATGCAGCTAAATTTAAAAGAGAGAAATAATTGTTTGCAGTGACGTGAAAGGAAATGGGCTGATTTGTAGTTTCCAAGCACCTCCTTAATAGACGCTGCATCTCTGTGATACAAGTGTTTGGATCACTGTGCATGTGCAGTTCTTGTTGTGATGTAAGTGGTCATATGAGGAAACAAAAGGTAGCTGATGGTGCTCCTGTTGACAAGAAGACAAGTGGAAGGAAAACGTTGAAGCCGTGTCGGTTTGTCTTCGGTCGGCTTGGCTTGGCTCTTGATTTGCATCATTGCAGGGGACGTACATCACAGGCACGGTCCAATTTTTCAGCATCACTTCACACCTGAATGAACTCAATTGCAGGACAATTCAGTTAAGTTAAAAAAATAAAAAAAAGATGTACTTTGATGCACATTTTTTCAAATATTCCTGTTATGTTTTACCTTTTTTTATCCAGTCGTTATTTTACTTGAAATGCGAGATCATTGATTTATTATTCGAGTATGTGTTATTTATAATTCATCCAGTTTAATTTGAAGTCTAACAATACATATTGTTGAGATATCATCAATTTAATTTTGTATATTTGAAATGATAGTCAGTTGACTACATACATTTGAGCTACGTTGTATGTAGCTACTTGAGCTACTTCAATATATATGGCACTAAATCATAGAGCAGGTTAGACATTGTGATGCATGAGGAAATTCCTTCGAACTGGATCTGGATATTTGAATACCTCATGTCTACATGCTTGCTGGGGTCTGCCGACAGGCCTGGTTGGTGGCAGTTTTGTTTTCCATGTTTCACACCAACTGGATCAGGGATCATACACATGCCTGCTTCCGTAAGACTCGGATGAGATAACTGGGTGATGTGGAGCAATGGTTTTTGTCAACAAGATTATGTGAATGGTTTTCATACAAAATGTGGTAAAAGTAACACAAAGTTTAACTATTCCCAGACATGTTAATCATTTGCTGGAAAATTAAAGAAAAAAACTGCTTTCATTCTTTAAAATGTGATAATTAACGTTCAAATAATCTCTGTGTGGGGCAGGGCCGTGGTTAGCGCGTGGTTACCGCATCCAACGTGTCCGTAGTGTGTAGCTCGAGCCTGAGAAGTCCCCGGTAAGGAGAAACTTTGCCTCAGTGGAGCCCAGCGTGACTTACCGCGGGGGGATGGACGGGCACGAGCAACGGGCGGAGGACCCAGAGGAGATGCTGACAGCGCTGGGCCAGATGATGACCCGCCTCAAGGAGATGCAGCGGGAGCAGGTGGTGGACCGGCGGAGTCTGACGCCGGAGGACCACCGCAGGCGGTTCCGCGCGGCGCGGCTGGGGCCCGGTGACCGGCCCTACATGTTCGCGCAGCAGGTGCGGGACGAGGCGGGACGGTGGCTGCGGCCGGGAGGCGTGGGAGGAGTGGACGAGGTGCTGGAGCTGGTGGCCACGGAGCAGTTCGTGGAGGGACTGCCGACCCGAATGGCTGCCTGGGTCCGCGGCCACCGGCCGGCGTCGCTGATGGCCGCAATCACCCTGGCGGAGGACCACCTGGCCATGAACCCGGCCGAGGAGCGCGACAGCGGCCCGCCGGTGACCCGGGATCAGCCGGCCCCGGCGCCCCGGACGAAGCCGGTCCCGGCGCCCCGGAAGAAGCCGGTTCCGGCGCCCCGGAAGGAGCCGGCCCCGCCAACCGACGAGGCCGGAGTGCGACGACCACCAGCGCGGCGGAGGCCACGGCGGCCGGCGCCCACCCGACCCGACGAAGACTCCCCGGAGCCACGACCGCGCCCGCCCGGACCCACCGGGGCCTCCTCGGACCACCGAGTCGGCGTGCTGGAGGCGCGGCCGACCGGGCCACGTCCAGCGGGATTGCCCCATGATGGAGGTGGATCAGGTGATCCGGGTCGCCGACCCTCCGGCACCGTCCCCAGACCCGGGAGTGGCGTGCGGCGGGCCCGCCGGCAGGAACTCCCGGATCCCACAGCCCGAGCCCTGGAACCAAGAGACGAGGGGAAGGGCCCGGAGGTGGTGGAGGAAGAGGATCAGATCGCCCTCTGTTCGGACCTTGTCCCGCTCCGATAACCCACCAGATGAAGGATGCCAACGCCCGGACCACCCGTTGGCATCTGGCTAGGAAGCCCGTTAACTTCATGGTGGTCCATAGGTCGGGGACGCAGATGGTCGGGGCTGACTTCCCCGCCCGCTCCCAGGGGGCGGGGGGGGGAGTTGGTTAGACCGGTGGCTCCCCGGCCTAAGTCGGGCGGTGGGGGTATGTGGGGCAGGGGCGTGGTTAGCGCACCTGCAGCAGGCGAGAGAGGGAGAAGCGCGTGGGGAACAGCTGCGGCTCGTTATCGCCGCAGCTGTTATGAGTGAGTGAGCGAATGTGAGTGTGTGTGTGCGGGCATAAAAGGCCCGCAGTGGGAGAGGGAAGGGGAGTGCAGGCAGATGCGGGAGACAGCGAGTCTCAGCGAGTTGTGAACTGAATAAAGCCTGTTACAACCGCATCCAACGTGTCCGTAGTGTGTAGCTCGAGCCTGAGAAGTCCCCGGTAAGGAGAACCTTTGCCACACTCTGTTTTATTGCAACTGCCTTTAGAGACGCTGGCACTCAATCATGTTCCTTGTTTGATCAGATATGTTCTGAGAAATCATTAAGCATCACATACAGTAGTTCTCCTTGTATTCCTCTCCATTTTAATATATACTATCAATGATGGAGTTATGGCTTCTCTGTAAAGTCTTTATTGCTCCTCTTCAGGTTATTTGTCATTGTCATGTCATGCAGAAGGCAATTCATCGCAGTATTATCACATTTCTAATGAGTATACTCCCAGTATACCACTGAATAACTGAATGCAATTTAAGTGGTACAGGTTTAACAGGTTTAAACAGCTGAAATATATTTCACTCCTGGGCAGGTTATGAGACATTCTATCATCAGACATGTGCAAGACAAATATCAGAGGTGGGTTTAGGCCCAATAAACCCCAAAAAAATAAAAGCCCAGCGTTTAAATCAAAAATGGGAAAACCACTTTCCACCTTTCTGTGCCTTCTTGACTCCATCATCTCTCTATCATGAAGGTTATCCATCCATTTTAACCCTACTTTCAACTCCTGCTTCTCTGATAGTTGTTTTTTCTGCAACCCCATCGGCTCTACTGCCTTCTTTTTTGTTTGCCTGCTTTGATTTATTGCTCGAGGTTTTCTGCTCCACTGGGAAACACTGGTGTGTTTGGCCTTGTGAATGAATCTTGAGACTTTCACAGACAATCACAGCTTGCCTTCAAGCTGTTTTTTTCCTCTTCTTACTGACATGTTTATGCTCAAAAACTGTACAACCGGTACTGTGGATATTTAATGCCATTATGGTTATATGTAGATTAATTTAATTTATATGCATTGCAGTGTGTTTTTCTTGCAGAGGAGAGATGCAACGATTGGTGTAAACTGTCAACGATTCTATGTTATGTGTGGGGCTGTGATGTTACTGTCTGTGCCACTGTGTGCCATGTGATGGTGGCCCACGTGTGTGAATGTGACTGGCAAAAAAAATTCTGAAATATTAGACTGAAACACTGGCCATAAGCGGCTGAGCAGTCTCATATTTCCGATGATCAATCAGTGCATCTCTAGTAATAAGCCAATAACGGTATTCATGTATAAGTGAGGATGTCAGGTTTTGAAATGGACTAAATAGAGTTAAGCATCTTTACCTACTTACTTTGTTTTGCACAATAAGTTTAATTTGTTAGAAGCAGTCATTGTTGCATGAGCATTGGAGGGCACTACAACACTACCAACATTGTATTTGTGTATGGCAACAAAGAGGTTAGAGAAGATCAAAGTTTCAGTTGAAAAATGGGTCATTTGTAAATTGCGATTGTTTTAAGTTCATTGAAGGAATGCTTTAAACAGAGATTTTTTTTGTGGCAGACCAAATTGTAATTCTAATGCCACCAAAGGAAAATAAGCAAAACAGAGGAGCTGAAGATTTAAAAAGTAAAGATTGATTGAAAAGCTGTTGTCACAACGTATATATCTGTATTAGATTAATAATTCAGCTCTAGAACAGCAGCTCAGCCCATTTTAATGTTCTCAGCCATCAGCCCCATCCTTCGTTATCACCCAATTTTAGACTGCATGGAGATGGATGCTAGACGTCAAACCATCGACTGCTCCACTCCTGCTCTGTTGATTAATGGGGTCCTTGCTATTTTGAGGTCACAGGGGTTTGCCTGAGCGGATATCACAGTTAATGAATTTGCTGCACAGCATTTGGCTCTGCTGTTCTCCTCCATATTCAAATGAAAGTAATGTGTGTGGTGGTTCACCCTCCCGAGTGTCTTTTTTTATCTAGTTTAAAGCCATAAAGTTTGAAGCACAGGGTCAATTTGTCTTTACTATGGCCTTCACTTTAGCGTTGAGCAGTTCTGCTGAAACTGTTGATCTAAACTCTGCTGACCTTTGAGATTCTCTTTTTCTGAATGCAGCCCAGCTGAATGAATTGAAGCCTCTAACGTTGTTGTTTTTCTCCATTTGCTGATTCATCTTCCACACATGCAGTAGGTGTATTTATCTATGAATTTGACCTTTGGGGTAGGTGGTTCCAGGTGCTGCTGGCCTGAGTGCTCTCTGGGCAGGTGATACCTTTTATGTATTGCATAAAGGCATTATAGTTTTGCAAACTCTGTGTGGTTAGTCCAGGACGCAGCTTCACTCCTTATTATTATGGTGTGACAATGAGAGCCCTGTGTGTCTCTGCCACGCCCTGACCTCGGTGAGTCTCTGTCTGGGTGCCTCATTATCCCATCACCTGGCACCATTTATACTTGTTTGTCGAGAGTAAGAGTGGAGGTAGAAGTGGAGCCCTAAGGTCCGAGTATTGACCCGTCACTGGCTGGCGAAAGTAGACTATTGTCTTCGATGTTGATCGATGGAGAGAGTCGCTGAGAAGTGGGTCGCTAGTAGACTAAGCACATGAGATTGTACGAGGAAGTCACTGCGGACACTTTCAACTGTGGAATAGAATCAATGAGCTTGCAAATGACGGCAGATCAATTCCTGAGACTGATTGCTTTGGATAATATCCTCTCCCATAACAGGGATGATAGGAGAAGTGTGTCCGAAAGGGCCCTTTTATCTTGCTGTCACATCAGTCTTAATTGGCAACAGGGTTTCTTGTTTGTAATTCCGTTGCAGCTGGGTAATGAAAGAACAAAATAATTTATCAAAAAGCATTTATTTACACACAGTGAGACAGTAGCCAGGTGTCCATCCAAATGTATTGCAAAATTTAGTGAAACTGCAAAAAAACAATGTGATCCCTTAGCGGCCGTTAATATGAGTTGGTTCATTTAGATAAGCCGTAATTGCCACTAATTCTCCAGTAAAAAAGAAAAGAATACTATAGCATAGAAGAAGAGGGCACAATAAGATGATTTAACTAAAAGAGCTCCAGTTTAACCTTTAAAAGGTGATAAACAATGTAGAAAACCACTCAAGTTTATTTAAGCACAAATTGAAAATATGCATAAAAGGTGGATAGGTGGATGAACACACACCTAATGAGACAAAGTGATAACACCACTGATAAACTGTGACATACAGCAACCACTTTGCTTTGAGGGCTTTGACAAGATAATTACCTCATTTTCAGCTTGTTGCCAAAACACTGTTCCAAGATGCTGCCCATCAAGTACCTACCATCTCTGTTTCAGTCCAGCACGTGACTGTGCATGAAATATTCACAGTGATTTGGTGTTGCCAAGTTACCAGATGGGTGTCTGTCTAGTAGGAGGCGGTCCGTGACCATGAAATGTGTTCTGGTTAGACTCCAGATGTGAAAGTGTATCTCTTTTAAAGTTGCTGTAAACAACTTCTCATTGCATGTTAGTTTTAAAGACAGAAGTTCGAACCGTCAACATTACAGTAAAATTGTCAAACACTTAGTCAGTTTGTCAAATCAAGAGCTATTTTGATAATTGAACATTTGCAGGCTCTTGCTTCTCATTTAGACTTTGCTGCTTTTTTGTTTTTTTACTTTTGAAGATGTCCCCTCTGGCCCTCGGAACTGGTAAGGCATCTTGACATTTCATGGACAAAACGATTAATTGAAAAAAAAAAAAGATCAATAATAACAGTTTGAGTTATTACACTGTGTTCTTCTGACTAATATTGCAATTGAATTTATTACTTACTACTTTACTAGTATTTATAGTCTTCTGTAATTTAAACTCACAAAATGTAATTTCTGCCGCTACTCAATCAAAACGATTGCAAAGGACGAATTTTAATCCTGTTGTGCAGTAGCGTGGGATCATGGAAGTTCTTCATTGATAAACACCCACCATTGCCGATAAATCATGTTCACGGACGAACTAATATATTATGTAATGTATTTGTGATTGAGGACTGTTAGCAGCACCTATACTTAATGAAGATAATGAAATTAAAAGGAGGCTCTGTTGTCTTATTGTTATCTTAGTGGCTGGCATGAGCCACTTGTCACAGTAGCACATTGTAGTAAGCTGGATGGAGATTAAATGATCATATAAATACATTATTGCAAATGAAAATAATGCTGCTGCTCTGAGACATTGTATGATTTACTCTTTAGTCCACATATTATTTGGTGGTTGGAGCAACTAGAACGGCTAACGGGGTATGACTTCATACATATTATATCTTTTAAATAAAATGCACTTAATCATAATCAGAGATGTATCGTGTCAGGAACAGGGAAAAACCACACAATCAGGGTCTGGCTCATTTGCATCAAGTTAGAATTGTTCACTTCCTCCCCTTCACTTTCCATTACAAGTCCTCCTACAGCTCTGCTGATGGAGTTTTAATTTGCACAGCCTCTTTATGTGCCTCGACATGAGAGAACAGGACATATTAAACTGGAGTGAAGCTGCTTTACGGGTTTGCACACTTGTGGTTTTATCCAGATGTTCTTTTCTACCAAGCGTGTTAAAGGCCCTCAACTTTTTATTATACACTTATGGCAGTTTTTGCAGAATTTTCTCTTTACTGTGTTCAAATGACGAGTGTGAGATAGCTGTGCACTGTGGGTGGTCTCTGTGGCTTTATTACTCACATTCTGTTTTTGTAGTAGAACATCAATCCACAGCAGAGGATTTTGTGCGTGTCCGTAGACAGGCTCCTCTTGTTTTCCTCTTGCGTTTATTGTTTGTGAGTTAAGCTGTGATAGCTCTGGCCAGCTGTGGAGCGAGCTCTATCTCCAGTGCTGCTGTGAGGGGGAAACACTACAGGATGATGCACCCTGTCCATCTGCTTTTTGTATTAATTATCTTTTTGGGACTCAGTAGGAAATTGGGTAATAAGGCGGAGTAATTGGTTATACAATGTAACACCAACCATGACAACATTCAGGTGATTATTTAGATATCAAAGTTTGAGCAAAATATACACCACAGAGCATTCCACTGCATTTGAAACTGAATGTCTACAGTTGCAATATATTTATAGATACATTATGAGCTTAAAGAGAACAAATTGCACAGAACACACTGTGTCCCTGTGTGTATCCTTCTGGGACTTCAGGACATGATGTGATCAGTGATATTTAAACTGTTTAAACTTGCTGTTTGAAAGCAATCTCCGCTGGGCCTTTTTGTCTCATCCTAAAGTACCACTTTAAGATAGTTATCATCTTGTCAGTGAGAGCACAAATAGAAATGTCACACTTCTTTAAACAAACTGTATTTTATACTGCAAACTGAATTGTAAAACCTCTGAAAAAAAATGAAAATTAACTAATGATTGTGTAATTTCAGCCTCTGTAATTCCAGATGCCTCCTGTTATATTATTGATAAAGACCTGAACATCACCCCGTACTGCCATCTCTGTACGGAGCAAAGCTTCACATATTGGGGACATTAAGTTTAAATAAATAAATAGGTTCCACGCCTGAAGCCAGCAGAATGTACACCTCTTAAAGTGGATGTAAGGGCACACAAGACACTGACAGGTGCATCGAGCAGCAGGCTGACACAGGAAAAAACTGCCTGCATAATGTGCTTGTATTTAACATGACATAGAATCACATTAGTGCCCTGTTATTCATTGCAATCACGTTAATGTCATACCAATATACAACTTCACACTCATCCTGTATTTTCAGCACTTCCTGGGACTGTTCTGTTAATCAATAAAAATGTTTGTTCTCTCAAAACTTTACACCCATATTTTTACATATTTTTGATATGTACACCCCATTATGTTTGTTTATGCTCTTATAATTTGCATAACATTTGGCATCAATTAACTTAAACTTTCAGCGACACAGAATGTTGAACGCATTTAATGTCAACTTCCAGATCTGTGTTTAAAGGATACTAGTTTCGTCGTGACTGTGAAACATAAGTTCAATATTTTGTGACATTGTTTTTGTAATATATAAAAGCTGAACAGCGAAGTGATGTTGGAGCGAGAGGGGTCTACCCTCTACTAATGAAAGTAAACTGCTGCTGATGCAAGATTCCAGTTTTGTCATCTTAAACTCTGAAATTTGCAGGCTCATCAAACCCAATATCCGATAAAAGTCAAACATCATTTAATATGTGCTCTGTAACATTACTTGAATCATATAGTGCTTTAAGTGTCAAAAAGCTGTTAAGTTTCAAAGATATTATTTTAGGGTTGGGTCACAACATTGAAAATAGTCTGCTCAAATCTTTAACATGTGATTACAAGCCTGAACTCCAAAATTGTCTATCATTTTGACTAAACTGCATGTTGTGTCTTCTTCGTGACGTGCTAATGGATCAGGACTCCCCTGGTAAAGTGTGTGTGAACACAGGGGACTTCTGTTGCAGGCGCTAACATGAAATGAGCTGTTTCCTGGAAAGTAGATACCTCCACTACCTGCTCAGCGCCAAAGAGTAGAAAGTGAGTCTGAGACTAGTTGATGAACACAACGCAGAATTCAGCACCTAAAGAGCCGGATACTTCCCCCAAATCTGAGACCAAAAACAAAACAAAGTCAGAGAAAATGTGAGCTACATTCATCAGATGGCCAAAAACAACACTACGTCAAATAAAGGATGAAGTTGCTCCTTAACTGCCGGTTATGTAAATAAGCAACTGTTTGCTAACAAGTTTAACACAACAACCTGAAAAACATAACTATAAAAATTGTTATATTGACTCTGTTGAATATGCTCTGTGCACAGTGGCATCTTTTGCCTGCTACAAGAGCCTCTTGCCACATAAAATAAGCTTGTATTGCGCACTGTTAAGCTGATTTCTAGAAACACATGAAGCTTGTGACGCCCTCAGGCAGAGTGAAGCAAATTAATCTTACTATCACAACCCAACCCTCGCTGTTGTCTTTCAGAACATGTCAGTGGAGGTCAACTTTGCCGAGCAGCGATACTGAGAGCATTAGCAAGTATCACGGATGTCATGGAAGTAGCAATGCTTAATTACTCTCAAAATGTGGAGGGTCATAGGTTCAGACTGTGTGCACATAAAAAACTTAAACTTAAATGACGTGAACAGGAAGTTCTCTGTTTACAAAATAGGAGATGAGCAAATGTAATTTGAAATCTTGGCAATCAACAAGATGCCTGTTAAATATTATAAATGCGTAATGTTTAAAACCTTCCTTCCTTTCATCAGCCCACACATAAACAACAGTGCAGTCCTGCCACAAAACAGGATGTCATTGAAAATATGAATTATTCAAGTTGTGTGTGTGTGTGCGTACGCGCGCGTGTGTGTGTGTGTGTGTGTTTATTCTTAATACAACGGTATAAAGATCATTGTGCAATGCTTTCTGTTATGTGGATGCACAGTGCACCAACAGATCCGACTCTGCTTGCATTATTCCCACGGTGCGGTCTTATCGAAACGGTGATATTCTCTTTAACACTGTGAGCAGCAGAAAGCTTCACACGCCAACAAACAAACCCACAGGACTCTTCCTAAACACCTCACTGTATCAATAGTAGAATGCCGTGACAATCCTTGCTCCGAGTCCCTTTTTGAGCCAACTTTGCGAGTTCATTTGCACTTGTCTAATCTCCCAAACACATTCTGCTCATTCTGCTTCCTCTTTCAATGCCTCTTGCAGACTGAGATGCATAACATCAGCGTAATAGGGAAGGAGAAACACAATACCCCCCACCCAACAGCTTGACAAAATACAAAGTGCATTCCTGGCTTCATCCTTTCAAAGAGGCAGGTGCATTATGGATATTGTTGTATCTGAGCTTTACAGTCACACTCAGCACTGTGGCTTATAACACGTAGCAGCGGATGCACAGAAAATATGTGCACATGTCTTGCAGATTTAGTGTGTTTGTGCTTGATGTGTGTGACTGCTGAAAGAGTGTAAATACATAGATTGTTATCACTTGTTTAAATACTGCTATTACATTCTAACAGTGTTTGACTCGTCTCTTAAATCCAGTCCTCCACCATGTAAGCCTCTGAAATATGCTGAGTACACTGAGAGGGGCTGCCGCTGTTTGAAGAGACCAACACTTTGTCAGACCGCATGTAAAGAATGCTTTGAGATATGAAATGCATGACCGACTGTGGAGGAAGGTACCTGCACTACCTCACAGGGAAGGTCATCGTGTCTCTGGGTCACAGTCATCATAGAAGGATGATATTTCACTCTTTGGATCCAGTGATGACTTCTGATGACGATGTTGCTTAATTGTTACCTTCAAGATCATTTAGTTTAACCACTTGTATTTCTGAGGTAATTAACGGCGTTTGAAAAAATGCGAGTACGCTGACCCCCTGACCTTTATCTAATGTCCAAAACAAACGTTGTGTTCCTTGTAGTACATGCTTATTTTAAGTAGTTTTTTATTACACAAACAAAAAAAATGACAGAATGCTAATATTGTGCAGTTATAATGTTTATACCATGTTCTGTGTCTTTTATTTGCTAAATATTGCTAAATAGAAATACACACTAAGTACAGCTGAGGCTGATGAGACTGTCTGTTTTGATGATATTTGGTCATAAACCAAAGTATTGGACAAATTGTAATTTTAACCTTATGTTTGTAGCAAATGTCATGGTATTCCAATAGTTAAAACCACAAATGTCAACCTTAGCATTAGAAAAAAAAGATCCAAGGCTTTCCTACATTGCTCATCAAATCTCTTTGGGTTTTGAACTGTTGATTGGCAACATCATCTAGGGATCTGAGAACTTTTGAGGCATTATTCACAAGTTTTATTCACAAGTCAAACCATTAAAGGGGCTCTCCAGCAATGTAGTATTCCACCTACATACAATTGGGGGAGTTATAATGTTGCAGCAGAAGCCAATACATCCTGATTATTAGTCACTATATGGGACAAAAAAGAAATACAACTAATATCACTGGCTGAGTTGTACTAACCAATACTAGACTGGAAAAGGGGCGAGAGTAGGGATGGCATGCAGGGATGAGCTGCAGGTCGGATTGGAACGCTGGGATGTAATAATGTGGTTTGAATCCAAGGCACAGCTCAGTTTAAATGACAGGGTTATGAGACAAGATACGTAGGAGCTAAAAATACACAGACAATTGAATATTTGCCTTCATATCAACCTAAATAAATATCACAAAGGAGTACTGTGACACCTAATGATGAACCAGTAGAGAATTTGGTTTCAGGACCATGGACAGCATCGGTCTACATGTCATGTAAGTGAGATCTTCCTCTGTACCTAACTGACATAAGAGACCCGATCAGATTTGATTTTATAGAATTATTAAACTATTAGTGCTCTGTGACCTAATTAACACTCAACGTTCGATAGCGTTAAGTGTTGTATATACCTTTCTCAAACATGGGACTAATTGAGAATCTGGAAACAACTTTAAATAATCAAATATTAAATAATAGTCATATGAAATGATGATTTGTGAGGACATTGGTCTTAAAACTACAGCCCATATCACAAACAAATGAATTCAATAGATTCAAATATATTTTGTATTTCCTAAAAGCCAAACCAGGGAGAAGGTCTGCAAATTGGCTACGGCTAGAAGTCCTACATACATTGCATCAATGGCACTTTATTGAAATGTTACAATGCCTACATGCATTGTTCCTGTCAAATAAATGAATTTGATTATGCAAATCATTGCAGCACTTACCCCCATTCAGTGGTTCTGTTTCAAAGTGAGTGGAGGAGGGTGGAAGAGGTAATTGGATGAGTAGGTGGAAGGACCGATGTCTCCACTGTGTGTGTGTGTGTGTGAGAGAGAGTGTGTGAGTGTGTGTGTGTGTGTGTGTGTGTAAACCAGCTTAATTTTCAGCCGCGGCTGTTAGGAAGGTTAAGAGCGATCACTCTGCTGCAAGTGCGGAGCGAGACACTCCAGATTAATTCTGCCGCCTAAGAGGGCAGGGAATGATGACACACAAGGCCGGCTGAGAACACTAGTTTGTGGGATTAATTAGTGAACTTGGTTGAGAGCTTAATAATGCTGTCAGGGTGCTTTTCAGTTATTATCTACCCTCTTTTAAAGTAAATATATTCAAAATTGAAATACGAGTTTGGCTATGGATGAAGGGAAGTTGATTGTCACTCTGTAATTTTCGGTCTGACAACCTTGTAAGTGCGAGAGGCGTAGGTGTGCCGGTGACAAGGAACTTGCCTTTCAGATGACAGCACCACAATGCTTGTCACTAGATGTTTTCTTCCAATCAAAATCACATTATTATAATCTTGGAAATGTCAACAGAGCGAACCTCAAACTTTTGATACTTAATGCTTTTGCTTCACTCCGAACCTTCAGTAGCACTCAGCCATACGACAGAGCGTAGAGCGTATGGGTTGAGAAATAATGACAAAACCATCCACATGGCTGTGGAAAATGTTGACTCCATTTAGCCTCTCTGGATGTCAAAGAGGGCCTGACGGGGGTCGGAGCAGCACAGTCCTGTACTGTAAGCTGTGGGACACTGACCCACTCGGCGCAGGCCCCTTTCAAACACTAGATGAAATCCAGATTTTCAAGTTTTAAAGAATTCCTTTAATTTCTTTAACGTTGTAAATTGAAACGGCACAAAAATAATTAAAAAAAAACTAACAAAAACAAACAAAGCTAATTGGTAATGTTCAGTAAAAAAATAATAGTTTGGCTAAAAACAAGTACATTTGTTACATTATTTAAGTTACAGATGTGAATTAAAATATAAAAATATGTCAACATTGACTTTTCTTTTCACACAGGATTTAAACGGCGGTCTTCTGGTCGAATGTCCAGGACAGAATATGTTTACCTCGAAATGTATTTGACAAAGCAGTTTTGTTGTATGGAAACTTAATTTTTAGGAGATCAGGCTGATTCCTACTATCATGACACCAGTTCCGTGGGAGTGAAGTTTTCAAGTCAAAGTTTTTCACATATTTAGATGCACAAAGGTTTGAGCTTTTCTAAGTCATGTCCTTTTGTACAATTGTAATTGTACAAAAGGACATGACTTAGAAAAAAAGCTGCGTCGGCTCTTTAGAAGCCTGCACAAAGCATGTGCACCGGTCTTTCTCCAGCAGGCTTAAGAGGAGATCTCAGATGATAAAACACAGATGTGATCTCACTGTTTAGCATCAAGAGCCACCGTAACTCTAAACCTCATGCTGCTATTTCAGACAATGACGTGTTTTTGGAGGATCTATGTGATGGAAAAAAGCATGTTATGGTTTTGAAGATGGCAGGCTACGGTTTCCTGGCGGAGGGACGGCATTCGGAGTGTGGAAATGGTCGGATTCTGCTTGTTTTCCAATAGCCGCAGTTTCACTGCTTGTTTCTTGCAAATCGCGTTACACAAACAAGCATGATTAACTTGATATCTCAGGAAATTGAATAATAGTCCGCCTCATGGTTCACTGCAGAGAGGAAATAGGTTCTGTAGTTGTGCTGCCAGGTTGTTCGTGTTCTGCTCTTACTTCAGTGCCAGAATGGGTTCAAGACTTTGTCACAGAGGAAAATACGATTCCACTTTGGTGCACTTTTCTCTGATCAACAGCATATTTGTGACCAGTGAAAATTATGTTTTGGAATTTGAGATTTGATCTGCTGGTCAGTGTGGTTGTTTCAAAGACCTGACCATTGATGTCAGAGATTCAAATTGTGTGCGTATGTTGTACTTACTATTCTTCCCTTTCGTTTTTATGTGGCTCTGTTCAGGTTCGTCTTGGTCTTCAGCTGCCTGGTCCTCTCTGTGTTCTCAACCATCCCAGCGCATCAGGACTTCTCCTCCCATTGTCTCCTCATTCTGGTAAGAAACTGGACGACCATCAGCCAAAAGCTGAGGGCTGAGAAAGTCACAGATTTAACTGAAGAGTGCACTGCTACACCCTTTAAAACCTCACCAATCTGGGGGAAATACACCGTTTGTAGGGAGTCCCAAGCAAGGAGATACATGCTTTTGTGATATAATAGTTTATAGTGCCGATGTTAAATCCGAATGTTGAGAGCAGACCTAGACTTCTAGGTCAGTGCCTCCTTTGTTTAAGTGTCTGCCCTCAAACTGGAAATTGTAGGCGCTAATAACACTAAGTGTAGTTCAAAGTAACTCTCAGAAAGCCAGTCAGAGGGAACACGCTACTAGAGGGCACAAGAGCAAAGAGGCTTTTGAAAAAACACAATAGCCTTCTACTGAAAGGAGAGGTCTCTTTTTAGTCGGCCATTTAGTGCACATGGATGCACCTGAAGCAGTAGCTGTTATCTAATAGGAGCTGTGTGTGTGTGTGTGTGTGTGTGTGTGTGTGTGTGTGTGTGTGCACATTAGCCAGCAACCTGTCACAGTCATTATCAGACACAATGCTTTGGCGTCCATTTTAATGACCAAAACATTGATATGTACAGTAATGCTTGATGATGTATTTGTAATATTCAATGACAAGCAATGGTTAACATACAGTTTGAAAACCACATGAGTATCTTGTGTTACCACCATCAACACACAATGTTTTTTCTGTGTCTTTGAACAGGAGTTTGTGATGATTGTAGTGTTTGGGTTGGAGTACATCTTCCGTGTCTGGTCGTCAGGATGCTGCTGTCGCTACAGAGGATGGCAGGGACGCCTCCGCTTCGCCAGGAAGCCTTTCTGCGTCATAGGTGAGTGGCTGGAGCTGACCTTTCTGTTCCCCATTATCTGTTCCAGTCAAAGCAGCATTTCCTCTTTTTCGTTGCTTCAACTTGCCTTTTACTTGCCCTCTGTTGGACCTCAGTTGTGCTCTTTGTGAAGGCAGTCGGATGTTGGACGTAAGCACTGTTCCACTGCACGCTACTGACCATAGTTTGCTCATGTCATTTACAGTTGTGGTCAGAGCTCATAAGAGCAGAGAGCATTTACGTAATGAGGTTGCATTAACTGACTTTTCTTCTTTCCACTGTTTAAACATTGATCTGCTCCTTCTTGGAAACTACACTAGGGAGCTTAAAGGAGGGGGACCAGGGCTTAGAGGCAGGGTGCCTTAAGCTGCATAGTCACACGTTGTAGTGGGTGCTGCAGTGCCAGCACTGAGGGAATATGAGCACAAACAAAAGGGCAACAATTAAGAGACAAAAGAGACAGGCAGGGAGGCTGAGTGTGAAAGAGAGCATTAACAATTGGAGACAATGTGATGAAGTGAGGAATGAGTTGAACTCAGAAGACCTGAGTAGTACAGATGTGGTAGTAGAGGACATGAGGATCAGTCAGTGTGTGGCTTTGACTTTAAGCTTTCTGTTCTTGCTTCATTACAGAGAGAAACCCTGTGACTTTATTAGTTATACAGTATATAACTGTACCTCTCACACATTGTGATGTAATCAAAGTCGACATGCATACAAGAAGGGGATTATGAGAGTTTTAGTATTTTTACAGAGAAAAACAATACTTGTTTCCTGACAATTTTTATTTTTAAAGACCAAATATGGGGTAAATTATGTGATCACAATTACGTGACAGGTCCAAGTACAGCTGTGAATGCACCCAAGAGAAATGAAGGACGCATTGTAATCCAATCACTCGGTGCATTCTGTTCGCAGTGTGTATGCAAATGAGTCCTCGGCCACATTGAATGACTCAACAAATTTTATGCGTGGGTGTCTTTTTGTGAGCATAGGTGTAATGCTCTTGGAGCGCACCAGAACAACGCTCTGCCACCATTTTCTCCAAGTGAGGAGTTAGAATAGTCGTAGTTTGCATAATTAATTTTGAATTCATTCAAGATCCAGTCATCACATAATATGAATTGATCATGGAAGACCATTCTTGAATCTCAACTCAAGGTTGACTTGTTAGGTTTGTCTTCATCTGTGAATGTATGAAGTTGAATGACCACATGTAGGTCACATGATGACACTTGAGCCGGTTCCATTAACTACAGAAATGAAGGCTTTGTGTTACAGTTGAAAATCCTGACAAAGCTAACAAAGTACAACTTGATTTTACATTATTTTGTTAAACAATTATAAATGTATTGTTTCTGTATTGTATTATTATTTCTTGTCTTGTTAAGGTAATTCACATCAGGACAAATTAGCAAGTAGAATCATGTTAACTGGTAACAAATAGTTTTACCTGTTATGTATTAATGCTATTTGACATGCACTTTAAAAAACATTGAACCTCTGTGATTTACCTGTGTTCAATCTAAAATGAATACGGTTAAGATTTTCTGCTCTCGCATTTCATAGCTGTTTTTGCAAATGGTGAATTATTTCAATTTAAAATAAAATGCCTGACACAGATGATGGCACTGTGTGACAGGGAGAGACTCAGTACAACACCTCCAATGAGAGATCAGAGGGCCGAACTATTGTTAGAGTGCTTCCAACAGATGTATTTTCTCTTATTTGTGCCTCTCTCTGCATTACACAATATGGCAATATGGTCCTGTATTTGAACAAATTGAGGTGGTGATGACATACACTGCGGTTCAAAGGTTTAAAATCTCGTGCCACAAAAGCTTCATTGGGTGCAGTCAGATGTCCGAGAGGACTGCTCTGTATTTTGAATTGTCTTTCATGCATTTAGGTTTAAGAAAGTTGTCTTTACAAATGTATGCTATTTAGGAAGGGTTTAATTTGTACAAAACAAAACGCTGCACAACTGGAAGCTACACACACCAACACACACACACACACACACACACACACACACATTCACCCTCTGCACCTTCAAAAGGAGTGAACCCGTTGCAGCCCTGCGGGTGCCCCGGAGACTCTCATCTCCTGGGTGTCATTAATGTATTTTTCATGGCTCTGCTGCTGACTTTCCCCTCTCCCCACTCAGGGTCTGCACTGATTCATAGTTAAGAAGAGAAGCCATTAGACACACCTTGGTCAGCATTTTCTCTCAAAAAACGGTTTAGCAGAAGGACGGGAGCTGACGGGATTGCTCTATATGAGAGAAAACATCTTACAGAGTGAACTAGATAACGTCACTCAAGAGTGTTTCACATGGAAACAAATCTGAAACTTGTCGACGTTGGAATCTCACTGACAGGGTTGAGACCTTGATCATTGCAGATCTACTGTGCGTGGAAATATATTCTTCACAGAGGCTTCTGCTTATCTTCCACACTGTCCTGTTTGTGTCCACACCAATACATTGTAGTAGCCAGGCAACGCACGTATACAAACATATAGCATGTATAGGAAGAGCACACAGAACATTGTTGTACCGTTGATGCCCGTGGCAGATTATGACAGCCTCAGTAATACGGAGCCTTTGTTGGGATCATTTGCCACAGTGACGGGTGGGAGCAAGGTGACAACAGTCGGTTGCTGTTATTGCAGCAACATGATACACATCAAGCCAGTCAGATATTCTGATCAATATTAGTAAGATATACTTGCCTTTAGGTTGGACCTTTTAAGATATTGGGGGGAAGTCTTCCCTGTCTTCTCTGTCTTTTAAAAAAGTAAAAATCTTCTCATGAGCATAATAATGTGTAATCTATTTCTAGGACTTTATCCTGGATGGAATCATTAATGTTTCCAGGTATTTATGGTGATACAATTATTGACTTTGCATCACAAAATCTTAAGCAAATCACCATTGGAGTCCATGCTTAAAGGTAATGCATTTGAATTGCACGAGGAAATATTAAGAAAATGCGCAAAATTTACAAAAGTCTAAATTGCTGGAAAAGAGCTTTAAGAAATCACACAGCACATTAAAGCGCATATGATTTCCATTGAGTTAAATATACTATGAAATTCAGATTGAAATGTATGACCATGGTGCCAGATATGCAGTATGTTGTTTCCAGGGTTGAATGATAATTAGTTATACTTGTGAATGTATCTTCTCCGCCCTCCAGACATCATAGTGCTGATTGCGTCGGTGGCGGTGGTCTCGGCGGGTAGCCAGGGCAACATATTTGCCACCTCGGTGCTGCGGAGCCTGCGTTTCCTGCAGATCCTACGCATGGTGCGAATGGACCGAAGAGGAGGCACCTGGAAGCTGCTGGGCTCTGTGGTTTACGCTCACAGCAAGGTGAGCTGCCACAGAGGAATGACCAATGTGCACACACACACACACACACACGCTCAGTACTGTGTATTAAGGTGTTGATTATACTCTGGACATTGTAACAGTCATAGTTAGTGGCGGTATATATGTATGGCATGGTGTATAGTTTGTTTCATATATCATTCTTTGTATCTTTGGCAAAGCTGTTACTTACCCGGTCAGATCCATTAAAAACATTCATATAGTATTCAATTACTGTTTACATTTAATTACCAATATTTAATATAAAACGGTACTGAAAAGATTTTTAGAACGTGAAGTATTAGACTCAATGTTGGTATTGAAATATTCAGAGATTTTATTCTCTGACGAATTCTTTTCAGACATTTCTAGCCTTTCTCACCTTGACTCACTTTCTTCTCTCCACATGATCAACCCACGCAAATTCAACAGGTTCTTTATACAGCGCTCCTCTCTTAGATCAGTATGACGCAGAAGCCTTGACAGGTCATTGCTGTGGACATAGTTAATGTTAATTTGCAACAAAGCTGCACATTCAAACCAAACCCAACATCACATTTTAAGTGAAAAGTTCACATACAGGTTCACGTGTTCTGTAAGTGCTTTTCAGAAAGGATTGTGGGGCCTCTGCAGGGATTTGTGCATTGTGAGAGAAAATATTACCCCAAAACCACCACTTACATTTGCAGATTCTTTGATAACAGTAACGAGTCAAAATAATTTACATAAAGGTGGCGGTTGAGGTTGCATTTGGTGCGTTTTCAGCTTGCAATGCATTGCGGGCAGGGACTCGCAATCAACATGAGCTCGAGTGGAAAGCATTACCAAACGCAAAAGAGCTGGACATTTACAGTGAATGTTATGTTAAGGACCGTGTGGTGGTGGTCAGGCTAGAGGTCTGCAAACTGAGACCCAGACCCCTGACAACATGAGCCAACTATACACCAAGGAGTCTCTGACATCAGTCTGTCCCCATAGCCCAAGAACTGCTCATCTGATCTACTAAGATGAACATAAGATGCTTTGTCGAATGTGGTGAAATTGTCACCCGTTTTGCTGATGGGTCGATGTTCAGCCTGCTGGAGCTGGCATTTATGAGATGAAAAATGCTGGAAAGTGCCAGCCTGATAACCTGAAGAAGATATGTTAAAAAATGTAATGTACCTGCACTTGGGTTTCCGTGAAAGAGGCTGCTTGTGTGTTTCAAAATAATCTGCAGCGATTGCTGCCAATTTTTTAACAGATTCATTAAAAGGTTATAACGTTCGCTATCTGGTCATTACATAGAAAGTGTTGTCCTCCAAATTCAAAGAAAGGTGGATTTAGGTTGATCAATCAGTTTTGACCTCTGCCTGCAGGAACTGGTGACCGCCTGGTACATCGGCTTCTTGGTTCTCATCTTCTCTTCGTTCCTCGTCTACCTTGTGGAGAACAAGTTCAACAAGGAGTTTGCCACCTATGCTGATGCTTTGTGGTGGGGCACGGTGAGTTTGGAGGAATATCTGTTGCTCTGCTTGGCAGGATTCAGTAAAATCTCATTATTCAAGGAACATTTATTGTCACACAGGGTTACACAAAGAAATGTAGTTCACAGCCGCAGTCTTGTTTCTTGTGCAACAGGAGATTTCAAAGTTACACTTCTTACTCATCAGCACCGTTATCTCTTCACATAAATACGTCCTGTATTGGACGGTAATGTGTTTCTCCTTTTTCGATTTGTCATTGCCTTGAGCATTGACAGCTCCTCCATAAACATTAGCCTTGCATAGCTCCATTAACCACCATTTTCATTCCGGCTCCGAAAATCCTAATGATACCGAAAGGTTGCGGTCATCTTTGTCATGCAAAGCAATAAGAGCCTGAATGAAAGATAATCCAGACTGATTAGTCCACCAAAACAGAGCAATAGATAGATCGATGGATGGATAGACAGACAGATGAAACAGACACAACATTTCAGGCCACAGCCAGGTTTATTAGCTCCTGTCATTGAATAGTAAATACACTGCATTAAATGCCCTTTTTAGGCTCCTGCTGGACACACTTGAATGGCTCACTTTATATTTACCCCCAGTAATAGGTAATAGGCACCCCATTACTAAGAATAAGTTTCACATTTAACTTCTTATTTTATTAAAACAAATTCATGCTTCTTCGACTAAATGTTATCAAGACATTTTAATCCTCTCTTTTGTTCAGTGCAGTCAGTCAAATGTGTAAATATTATACGACTGCCCTCTCATTGCGTCTTCACAGACCCTCTCTATAGTACAGTAAGTCATCACACATAAATGACAGCAAGAACATGGATCCAGTGCTTAATATTGAATATACATTTCAGCCACAGGCTTTCATCGTTGAATCAAGGCCACACTGGACCGACTCGCTCCCATGAATCCTCCACACAGGTCAAACCACTCAGACTGCGCGGCCTGAAGGCATCATTTCAAATCATGCCTCTGTGTGGCGAGCTCAAGCAGTATGCAAAAGAAAAAGCATTTAATATATATTACAGTTTGAACACCAGACCAAGACGCAGAACTTGGAGTAGTCAAAGTAGCTTAATTTATAGGTTTTAATATATTTATAAGCATTTGTCGGTGTAGATGTGCATGCATATAAAGGTTAGCATTTATACTCGCTATAAGCTAAACTATTGATACTAATATTACTGTTTTGATTATTTACTATTTATTTTATTTTACTATGTTGATTTAAATGTCAAGGATTGTTCGGTTGTGTTGAAAATGCAAAAACAATGTAAAAAAAGGGGTTTTAATAATAACCTGATAACCCAATATGCTGTTCTTATTAATGAATTATAATTGAGCTATACAACACTGGCAAACACTTTATTAATCATTAATTAGTCAAAGCTTATAAAACCTTGATAAAGGGTGCCTAATCATAAAAAGCAGCAAGAGTTTTAAGAAACGACCTCCTGTCAACTGTTTTATGGAAACGTGTTTTTCAGCAAAATTGTTTTCTGAGATGATATATTAGTAAAGGACTTGTTTTTCCTCTCATCTGAATACATTGCCAAAGCCTCGATATGATCATTCAGGACCTGATCATAAATCATGTGTTCACAGATCACCCTGACAACCATTGGTTATGGGGACAAGACACCGAAGACGTGGACAGGACGCATGTTGTCCGCAGGGTTTGCCCTCTTGGGAATCTCTTTCTTTGCCTTGCCAGCTGTAAGTCTTCGTGTAAACCCTTTCTTTTTATGCACATTTTCAGTTTCAGTGCTACTTTGACAGATCTGTTTATGTTGAACTGGCAGCAAGTGCTTCACACTGCAAGATATTTGCAAAAATGAATATTGCAAAAGAATGACCCTGTCATTGTTCATGCAGCCACAATGGACGTTGTCATCAGTATTGCAGTTTGTGAGCAGATCAGTGTAACTTGACAGTCTTTGGGGTGCACACACATCCAGTATTTAATCCTATTAATATCATAACAGGGTATTCTGGGCTCAGGCTTTGCCCTGAAGGTTCAGGAGCAGCACAGACAGAAGCACTTTGAGAAAAGGAGAAACCCGGCCGCCTACCTCATCCAGGTAAAGCAGACAGCCTGCTCTCTTTCTGTTTCTCTGACAAACATTCTGTGTTGAGGCTAGACAATAAAAGCATTGTTTTAATGAGTTGTTGCTGTTATAAAAAAAAAAAAAAAAAACACGCCACAGCAGCAATATAAAATGTGTTTGAATTATTTTTTATAATTCTTCAGTTTGACTCTGAAACGCTGACACTACCAATAAAAAGCCCATATCTTGTAGCTTCACTTAGTGGAGCCCCATTATCCTCACTTTGCAGTATACGCTCTCGTCTCTGCCAGTGTTTTTGCCCTTTCCAGTCAGTGTTTAAGCCCAGAAACACAATCAAATCCATTCTTGCCATCCTCTCTTCATGTGCTTCACACATTCCCTTCTTCTCCTGATCCTGACTTTTATTGGTGCTGACCTCACGTTGTCCTCCTCGTTTACTTCTCTGTGCGCTTCCTTATTTTCCTCTCTCACCTACTTTCCTACATGCTTCTTCATTATCTTCCTCTTTGGTTTCCCCCTCCCACCTATCGCTCCCATTTCATGTTCACATCTCCCCTCTTTCCCTGTACTCCTCCCCTCTTCATCCTGTCCGTCCCCATGGTGTACCAGGCTGCGTGGCGTTATTACACCACTGACGGCACCAGGCCCTACCTGAACGCCACTTGGCGGCACTATGAGAGCCTCCTGCCTTCCGAAAGGCATGTATCCATGCCTGACCTCCGCCCAGCCACAGACGTGTGACGCATCTGTTTTTTGATTTTGACTAATTACTAATTTGTGTTTTTTTTCTATTCTCCTCATCCTCTCCTTCCTCGTAATTCTAAATCCCTCCTCTGCCTTGTTTTTGTTGTATTAATTAACTTTTGTATCCTTCCCATTAATCATTTTTTTCCTCTTTATTCTTATTTTGTTCCTCCTGGTTTTGTGTATTCTGCATGTAGTGCGTTTGGCGTAGTTATGCGGCTGATGAGAACTCGGTTTCCATTGCAACCTGGAAGCCTCACTTGAAGGCGTTGCATACCTGCAGCCCTACGAAGTAGGTACAACTGGTGTCTGTGCCACTCAAGCCATCTTTTCCTATACTTAAGTTCTGTCCATTTTATTTTAAAACAATCCAACTGTTTTCACTTTGTTTTGTAAAATGTAACCGTGTTGCCCTCTTTATTTACATTATTTATGCGTTGCTTTTCTAATTTTCTTTTCTTATGAGAAATTGGTTCACAGTCAAAATAGACTGATTATTTTCAGGCTCCGTTGATCTCAGCTTGCTTGAATTAAGATAAAACGCTGACTTCCAAGACATCTCTAAGCAACCCTTAATTATTGCTGCTATTATAGAAATTAACATTTTATCCATCCACAAGATTTGCGCTGTCAGGCTCTTGGTATTCTAAGCCAGTTGAGCGCTCAATGGGCCAATGACATCGAGGGTCTGAGGAAGTCATTTTAGTATTCTCAGTATCTCTTTTTTGCATAATGCATTACTATTTTCTTTTGCTAACTTTATTTATTTACACAGCTTACAGACATATTTATATTATGGAAATCCGTTAGCGAGGGCGTTTACAAACGTTTGTGCCAAAGTTATCGGAAATATAAGTGGCTTGTGAAAAATGGGTCCAATATGTACTTTGTTGACTATCTGGCGAAACAGCTCATAATCAATTCAGCCTGTCACTAGCTTTGGTAGCTGACACATTCAGTATAGATAACTATAGACAGGTTTCCCACCTAAAATGGATTATGCACATGCAGCAGGGGGCTAGAAAACCTGTTGCCATTATGTCATGAAAGCGCATGGATATTGTAACTATTTAATAATACAGCAACTTACTAGAAAACTGTAAAATGTAATTTCCAAAACTTTTTAAAATTACACGCCTCACTGTGAAAAACATCTGTCAGCACTAGGTAACTAACATGCCACATATAATCACAGTGAAAAACAGCAGCTAGTAGCAGTAATAACACCAGACTACACAGAGTAACATTAGCAGTTAAATGTATTATTTCCTGTCTCAAACCATCAACAGGCAGCACTGAATAAAAGCAGAAAATAACATTATTATTTATAAAAGTAACATATTTGAAATTCCTGTCGTTTGCCAACCACTATTTTATAAATTGAACAGTTGGAATAAAATACAAATTAAGCAGTCATTCCTGTTTGTGTCAAAGACGCTGCTTAAAGTGATTACTGTTAGTGAACAGATGTTCAGTCACCATCTCCTGTTGTAAGCACTTCCTTAGTTGGTCTTGATAGTCTGCATGTTTGTAGTGAGTCTGCTGTTTGTTGAGGTCTATTTCATCTGGAATGCTTATTATTGTTGATGTGTTGCTCCCATCAAATCTTCTGCAGCAGTCGTTAATGCAAAAATCTTTCTACTGTGCTGATGTAATGGACCGTACCAGTGTGTTGTCAGGCTTTAGCTCCTGCACTACAAATCATATATACCTACATTCTTTTATTGCAGGCATTAAAAATGTTTTCTTTCTCCCGTTATCGATTGATTTCACTGCTCTACTCATAACAATATTACTACTTTGACAAAAACTATCTGGACTATTTTGATATTCACTGTAACATTACTTAATCAATTGTCAAGAGTCTGCATATCGATTTTTATAATGTTCAAAAATAAAAGGGGAAAATGCATTACATTTTTCTGAAACTCAGCACTGTGTTTTTTCAACATGCTGGGCTGTAATTTAAAGTATTTGTGTTTGTAATAAATCAGAAGAAAAACTGCAAAAGCACTGGTATGGTCCTTTAAGCACAATTGACAGTGAAGTATTGTAAGTATAGTTTTGAAAAGATGCTTTCTAATATATATTTTCTTCTTCTTCTCATCTGCCAACTCAAGGAAGGAGCAGGGAGAGTCAACCACAAGGTTTGTAACTGCTGTTTCACTGAACAAGCTCTGTCTTCCTTTCTGTCTTTTGTTAGGTTGAATGGTTCTGGGTATTACACCGTAATACTTTTTTGAGACTATCAAAAAGTGACAAGTACAAAAAGTTAGAATTTCTAGATATTTCTTATGTTAATTTGTTTTTACATTTTTATTAAAGCAAAGATCTTTGATATCAGAACACTTAACATTTGAGTTTATATTCGTTTAACCTGCATATATTGATTTTTGTCATTATATGCCACTATGGGGGAAGTGTAACAAGCTGTAAGCACAACATTGACACATTGTCTCCTTATAGGCCTTTAGGGCGAGCGTGTTAGCTGATTGATGTACTGGATACTCTTCTTTTTCGTACTGCACAGGCGGTTTAACAAAGCCTTTTCTCAGTTTTGGGGTTGATGAAAGCGGGGATAGCGAACCAGAGCAGTGGTGGAACCAAAGTTGTGGCCTAAAAAACCCAAACTATGAGCTGAATTACACTAAAACACTGCATCATTTTGATGATAACTCTGTAGGTTGGACCACTTTATCATTACACATTGTCATTCCTTTTGTTGTTAATATAAAAATACATAATAATGCATTTTTTAAAGCAAGGTAGCAAGGTATCAAAACACATCAATATGATATCTGTACCAAAACTAAGGTATTGTATTTCCACTAGTATAACATCTGACCTAGTATAACATCCAGCCCTATTTGGGGAACAACATCAAGCATTATAAACCTAAAGACCCCCATTGCTCCACTTCTGAACTGCACTTTCACAGAGAGAGTTAAGTTAAGAGGTGTTAAAGGCTGTGGGTAATGAAATGTTGACCCTCTAAAAGCGACCTTTACACGAGCACTCTGTATGACTCATTGTTTCATCTTTTGCTTTGGTTCTATCATCTATCTTTCATTTTTATCACTTGTTCTCTCCAAAGAAATCATGCACATCCTGAGGCTCTCAAATACAAGCAGTCATACACATAAATGCAATCAGTCATACACATAAATACAATCAGTCATACACATAAATACAATCAGTCATACACATAAATACATGCATGTGCATACTTGTCTTTATTTTGAAGCATCTTCTTGCCTCAGTTAACTATTATACTCTTATAAGAAATTATCTTGTTTGAGTCTGTATTAATATTATTACATTTTCTAATGATCTCCTCATGGAAGTATTTTATCTAATGCCACAAAGGGAGGACAGCATGCAGGGCAGTGAGGGCTGAGTGTGTCATTTGTTGTTTGCAGTTATGAAACACTGAATAAGCGTTTGTCTGTAAACCGCCACAGCACTCTGAAGGCAACTGTACTGCTTTTCCTTTGAGTCGGGTGTCATACATGACACAGAAGAAGCAAAAGAATGCAAAAAGTAAAAAAACAAATTAGGTAGATTTACATTTTAGAGAATCAGCCTCACGTGCAGAGCAGATCGCAATCTCAAGTACAACTGTAGATGCCTTACTTTATTTATCAGCTAGATTTATTTATTAATCTTATCAAAGTAATACATTGCAGAAGCGCAGTGATAAATCACAGCCATAGGACAAAATAATGGCATGAAAAATAAGAACAAAGTTCTGCATCTTAATAACTTTTGTGGACCCACAAGTATCTGCCGCTGGCCGCTGGCCTCACACTGGTGACTCAGGCACTTGTTGCCATGGCCCATCTGAATCCACATAGTTAAATTGGGGATATCAACATGAAGTGCGTGACTCACCAAATTGCAGCCTTTTTCAAATGGGGCTGTAGATGTTAATTTTCCTCTACTAAGCTCAATTGCCTCCATTCTGCTGCTTCTAAATGTCAGCGGTCGGCAAAGTAAAGCGGCAACAGAAACTCTGCGGTATTACTTTGTATGTATGAAGGCTACAGAATATTGTCTTACAAAATATCATTGCATTTACATGTCAGTTATTCAGGTTGTCTTTATGCAGCATGAAACAACAGTAAGAAGCACAAAGCTCAAATAAAAATAATAAGGCTAAAGAAGCTCTCTGCTTCACCCCACAAAACATTCAGTTAAACATGTTCTCTCCTTTGTTTCTGCATCATGTAACACACATATGTCTCCTTTTTTAGTAAAATTCATAGTAATAAACAGAAGCTACTGAGGAGGCGTACCACTTGGAAACATAGGTACACAGCGTTTCTGCTCCCCTGTTCAATATGACGTTTTATTTGGGAATGCTGACTAATTCTTGGTGCATGGGTATCTGGAGGAGGCCGTGCGGCCTCAGAGAGGGCAGAGTAATTGAATATTGCAGGGAGACCTCCGTCACCTTCACAGTAATACACTATCTGCCTTTGTTTGATCTTTGCCTGAGCAATGCGCTACTTCTGCCTGTTGTGATTTTGTGATGTTTAACTACATTTGCTCTCAAAATATTTGGACCAGGAGTCATTGTTAACAGATTCCCTGTGAAATAATGAACATCTGTAACCCTTTTCCTGAATCATTTTACGTCATAGAGCGACATCGTGTCTTTCTTCATGCAGCTCCTGGTGTTACATCTCAACTACTTATCACTCTGTACTCCTGTATCGTAGATACACACTTTATATTCTATGGTATTATGTTTCTAGTCACTCCAACACGTCATGTTCCTCTACATCCACAATCAAAGACAGGTGATATTCTATATGTTTTTCTTGTCAACAAAGCTAGAGAAGACCAAAACCAGCAATATTTCTCCTTACTAGGATTGTTGCAAAACCAATGCCTGGCATATCTTATCCTCTCTGCCATAGAGCCCTTTTCTGTTATCAAACAGATGGGGTGTGTAAATGGAGGCAGAATAATGTAATGTTAGTTATCATTGGCTAGCAAGTTTTTTTGACTTCTTTTTCACAATGACTAAAAATGAACATGTTTCTCTCAATATATAAATGTAAGTCACTCTCTGGAACAGCAGGTGTTACTTGTGAAAGTTAACATGAACACGATGGTCACCTAGCAGCAAGGAGTTGGGCAGAGAGACCCAGAGCTGCTGCTGGACACCAGACCGGCACTGGATGACATCACCACTAGCATGACCAATCTGGTTTATTTTGACTCAATCCCACACACACTGTCCTGCTGATGTAAATCTTGACTAGAACACCAACTGTGTATTATTTACTAAAAAGCACCATTTAATTGAGCCCTTTTTAAAAACCATAAAATATAATTTTGACCCGTTTTTAAAGATTGGCTGCTTCAGTAGGAACCAATGCAGTTGCCACAGCTGCTATAAAACACATTGTTGGTTTTGGTCTTCTCATTTGATTGGCTTACAATAAGAAAAATATATATACAAGCCTTATTCTTTGATGTAAAACTACTCATGCTCAATACAATACACAGTACCACTTTTAAATGAGGCATGCCTGATGCTTTTGCACTGACTTTGCATGTCATGTAATGCTGCAAAATCACAGAATCAGCCACTAATTTTTTCCTCTTCTCATATCTGTTCCATCCGCAAGTAATTTTCATCACTTTTCTGTCATCACCTTACCTTTCATGACTCTTTACATGGCACTCATGCACAATACATCCTATAGCTTTAAATTGGGATTTGTGTAAGGTATGTTAAGAAACATGTTACGATACAATCACAAATGGAAGTAACATTTAACCATTTAATATTACAATTTTACATTACGTTTTTTGTTTTGCAACAAGCTGAATAATTGGTTATATCAAATAACATACTTTAGCTAATGCAGTGGATCAAAACACATCAAGACACCTCACAACACAGTGGAAGCATCATACCTAACCTGAGCTTGCATTTTGTGTAAAGCACCTGCTACAATGCTGCAATGCATGCTGGTCTTTTTCCATCTTGTCCTGCAGACCCTCAGCCTCATACAAGAAGTTAAAGTTTTGGATGTTCACGTATGACAAGATTGTGTAAAGGAACATCATCATGCCATGAGGCTTGGATGATTCGTGTCGTTGCTCTTGAACTTTCAACATTAACATATATCTTCATATGTCATTCCACCTCTTCACGACATCATTCCCTTCTTATTCTTCTTCTCCTCACTCCAACTCCCCTCCCCACCACTGTTCATTCATCCCCATGTCACCCTACAGTCAGAAGTTGAGCTTCAAAGATCGGGTGAGGATGGCGAGCCCCCGAGGTCAGAGCATCAAGAACAGGCAGACGTCAGTGAACGAGCGGCGGTCTCCGGTGGCCGAGGCGGGGACGGAGGGAACCAGCCCCACCAAGGTGCAAAAGAGCTGGAGCTTCAACGACCGCACCCGCTTCAGACCCTCACTCCGCCTTAAGAGCCAGTCGCGCTCCACCACTGATAGTGAGTGACGGCGAACCATTATTCTACTTCCTGACAAGGTTTAACTTGTCTTTGGATTAATTAGCAGTACTAGGTTTGATGGTTATCATTACAAATTCAAGATTCGTAGAATTCATTGTCTTCTTTCATATACAATAGTTGGCACAGTACCAACACGGAATAGGATGGAAAAAAGCTTTTTGGTGCAGCTGAATAATTACAAAATGCTAAAATCATACATATCTTAAAGAATAATTAGATATTTTGAAAGTATTGCTTTTGTTCACTTTCTTGCCTATTATTAGCTGAGAGCTCATTATACTTTAAGTCTTACAATTTGTGGTTTTATGAGTTGGACTTTTTGTTGACCGGGAACTTTAACCAAGTCTTTTTGTCACCATGAGATTGCCAGGTAAACAAATAGCTACAAAATAATGGTGCCATTTTTTTTTTCTTTGGATTGAGCCGAGTTTCCCTGTGCCTCCAGTTTTTATGCAAAGCTCACTGTATTGTGGCTCTAGCTTCATATTAACGAACATAAATAAATACAATTCATCTTATCAATCTCTCAGCAAAAAAAAGTCAAACAATCCCTTCAAGTCCAATCATGAGATAACTGAAGCCCCTCAGCATCACGCCACGTTTTTAATTGAGGTTTATTTACCATCCAACCCACAATAACTGGTTGTGCCCACTAATTACGGCAGATGAGTTGGGGAAGGGTAATGGTTATTTGTGCTTACTTTATTCGGCCTCGCAGTGCCGGCCTGGCAGCAAGCCCTTCTGGGTAACAGCCAGTTGGTGTTTGTGGTGGGTGGACTGATGGATTGATGGAAGGTCGGGTGTTGAGCTGCCAGCAGCCACAACGGGGGTCAGAGGCAGCCAGCTGGCTGAGGCCTACTGTTGGAGAGGAAACAATAACCAAGCTAGCCAACGCCAAAATGGTTGGCTGGTTTAGCCACGCTCCTTCTGATCATTCACTGTCACTGACATGTTGGCTAACTGAGATGTTAGAGGAGGGGTATTTGAAAAATCCATGTTTTGTTTAATGGAGCGAGTCATTAATCTGCACTGTTTAACATTTTCATCAGGAGACGCACTATAGCGGTTTCTCACTATCTTTTAATAATCAGTAGCTTTTGACTACACATAACACATAACACCTCTATTGAGAGGCCTTTTAAAGCATTTCATTAAACTGAGGAAATGGCTCAACTCTGCAGTCCAGCTCTTGTACCGTCCCCCTCTGCGTACCTCCTCCAGGTGTAGTAACTCAGAAGGTCCATAAACAGAGCGGCATTGTCACAAGGTTGCATTGTTAGCAATATATCTGCAGGCACACCAGAGACCTGCTCTTTGCTGCTAGTCTGCTGCTCTGGACAGCAGCTCAAAACACAGTTTATCTTCAGAGTATAAGAATAACATTTGTCTTGATATTTCACTCACAATTCAGTTGATTCAGTCACATTCAGTCGGCATGTTTGCATGCACTGCAAAACATGAACCCAAAACCTGTCTTTCTTTTTTACTTTACAAAATGAAGAATTACGCAGTTAATGCAGCTAGATCTTTGCTCTGCCCTTATTTCAGGCATCCTAAAGCTGGAAGGAATTACGTTGTTCTTTTTGGCAATAATTAGATACTGAAATGTGGCCATGATTGTGAAAGTAACAACTCCCCTGTTCTACAACCATGCAGGGAAGACTGATAATAGTGGAATCTGATCACTGACTGCATGCCAACTAAGGTTATAGAGTAGTAGGACTAATGCTACACAAGTAAATGTCTGAGTCCCTGTCTCACAGGAAACTGTTTTGTGCATTCATGTAAAATGTTGCTGAGGACATAATTTAGTCTGCTCAAGGAACACTATTGAATTCATCCTCTTTCCCATGCAGCAGACTCCAACATGGCTGGGGAGGATGGCTTCGATGAGAAAGGCTGTCACTGCGATATCTCGGTGGAGGACTTGTTGCCCTCTATAAAGTCTGTCATTAGAGCTGTCAGGTGAGTCTCATTCACTCCAACTAATACTGTATGAATTATTCTGCAGATTGGAACCCCCTGCCTTCTAGCAGCTCTCCGGATTAAACATGCTCAGGGGATTAAAGTGAATTTAAGTTTGGCTTTGGTTAAACTGTTTTATTTAACATTAATCAAGGGTTCGTTCTGATCAGTCAGTCAGGTCATATTTGGCTAAACCCACAAGATTTCAAAAATGGATTTCTTCATGGTAGATCTGATCAACTGAGGAAAAGTTCAATCGATATTTGTGAGCCTCAAACGTATGATGTTTCAAGCATAAAGTCTGGAGCTTCTTCAAACTTATGTATTTAAAATTAAAAGTAAGAAAAAGACAAAATACATTTTGTCAAGCTTTGCTTTTTACTATTGGATAAAAACAACTCTGTACTCTTAATGTATAATATAGGTTCTATACCTAAAGCATACAAATTTAGTTTGTGAGTGGGGTCTCAAAGTATTGTTAATGCATTATAATTCACTGTGAATGCTCATATAACGCACTACAAATGTATACAAAGTGTTACCTCTTATTTTTTTATCCTGCCGTTTTCTTGGCATTCTCATCCAAAGTTTGCATGTTTTTGGTATTTTACATTGGACACATTATAGTTCAACTCTTTACAGACACTACCTAATGTTTTTTTTGATGACTTTGATTGCTAGCTAATTAATCCAGAATTGTTGATGTTATATTGAAACACTTCCTATTTGAAGCCAGGCTGAGTTGTATTTCTCTTAGTCTTTGCAGATTCCTTTTTCTCAAACACATTCAGTCAAATTATCTTGAATTTTTCCTTCAGGCTGCGCAGGTGCATAAATTCAGAGCTGGTTTGGTATCTAATTAATTTGCTACAGTGCATTTAAAATCTCTCAGCTTCTGGGAAGTTGCTGCAGGCTACGTGTAAACTGACTGTATAAGAGCTCCCCCTTGTGGCTGATGAATGTATCTGCGGTCTGTGCAGGATAATGAAGTTCCATGTTGCCAAGAAGAAGTTTAAGGAGACCCTGCGTCCTTACGATGTCAAGGATGTGATTGAACAGTACTCTGCCGGTCACTTGGACATGCTGTGTCGCATTAAGAGCCTGCAGACCAGGTAGGACGACCGACTACACACACTGCACAGCGACAACAGCTGGCAGACTTCATTCCTCTAGTCTTTGCTGTCTGTTTAGAGCTGTTTGACTGGGACTGATGTATCTGTGTTTTGGTGTGTATGTGCGTGCGTGTGTATGCATGTATGCGTGCGTCTTCACTCATACCTTATACATACATGGGTATACGTGTATGTTACGCGGATGTCTCTGATTGTTCTTTGCATTTTGTGATTTTGTATGTATGTGGATGTACGTGTGTGTGTGTGTGTGTGTGTGTGTGTGTGTGTGTTCCCTTTGCTTCCCTCACAGGCTGGACATGATAATAGGCCCTCAGCCCCTGAGCAGCCGAGCCAAGACCTTTTCCTCCCCCTCCCTGCCTGTCTATTACAGCCAGGGCAGAAAGAGCTCCACCCAGGGGTCAGAATGCCCCCCATCCTTCACATGTCACATGGGTTCAGTTCACTTCTCATTCATTCACCTCAGGAAGTACTAAAACTGAAAAATCTGGATTATTGAACAAAATTTTACTTTCTTTTTGAAATTGATTGACCTGGAAGTGAAGTGAAACCTTTCTTCACACATGCACTGCTCTTTTCTCACACACCTCTGTCCTGGATATGAAGTCATCCAATAACAAAATAACTTAACAAAAAAGGGAAATATTGAGTTTGGTTTGGGCATTTGCTGTTTTTTATCTGGTGAATTCTGGGACCCTTGTTAGAGTTTGCAACCCAACTAACACATATGATGATGAAGCATCTTCTGCAGCGCACGTCTAAGCCTCCACACACATACAAACTAAACTCTCAAAGTACAACTGCAGTATTAGCAGCCTTTGCTGCAGTAATACTGACCCCTGCTGTTGAATGTTAGGTGAAACTGCTGCATGCGGTTCATACTTTGTCTTATACATCTCACAGTCTTCATCAATAGATTGAGTTTGTTCAGTTGTCATCACATGACAACTGAACATTTATTGAGTATTTTATTATGTGATTGGCTTATCACAAGAAGCATGATTTGTTGAAATTTCTAATTTTTGCTTGATTAAAATGCTTTTGTCTGGTATGACCACATCATGTGACAAAACACACAAACAAAGTATATATTCACACATTCAACAAAGACACACTTTTAGATGCCATTCTGGTTTGGCATTCTGGTTGCATGACATTTCCTTGACCTCTCCCTGACCTCTGTTGAGTTGAACCCTGTCAAGGGACTTCATTAACCATATTCTGCTGAGCCTCACTGGATTGAGCAGGAATAGTCTTTCTATAGACAAGAAGCTGAATATGTGCTGTGATGAGTACAATATTATATTCAGAATCAGATCAAGGAAACCTCTGACTATTTGATAAATAAGCAACACATCTAGTAACATGCCATCCTTATATGTTTGGTCATGTTTTCTCATCCAGTGAGGAAGTCTTACCTCTAATTTGCCTGTGTTTGTTGAAGAAGAAAATGTGCTTAAAATAATCAATATTTCTGTTGCAGTTTCAACCTTTCTTCATTTCTTTGGGCTGGCTTGTAGATATTTACTTTGCCACTTATTTTCTTTCCATCATTAATATATTATTGTGTGTGTGTGTGTGTGTGTTTGTGTGTGTGTATTTCAGAGTGGACCAAATCCTCGGGAGAGGCCAGATACCTTTGGATAAGAAGATTCGAGAAAAGCTGCTGTCTGATGGAGATATTTTAGAAGACATGAGCATGTTAGGACGAGTCTGTAAGGTGGAGCGGCAGGTCTGTCTTCTGCTTCTTGTTTTATTTTCTAATAATGTATTAAATAAAAACCAGTATGCATTTCCTCTACATGTTTCTGGCACAGACCAATGATTGTGAAGTTATGTATCACAATATTACTATGCTAAATACAGCATTAATATATACTTTGTAACTTTAAAATACATTTTGCTTACATATCCTGTTACCCATTATGTGATTCCCAGAAATTAATTTGATGGGAATTAAGAGGGTAAAGCAGCGACTGTTGAAATGGTAGCATGTAATCTGCCTAAAACCTGAAAATGTAACTATTTTTGTTTAAAACAAAAATCTCAGAACCCCACCCTTTATGCCACCAGAATATAATTAAAAGGTTGTATTCACATATAAAAGTTCCTACGTCCTCATCTCCCGTCCTACCTTTCCCTCCTCACAGGTCCAGTCGATTGAGTCAAAGCTTGACTCCCTGCTCGACATCTATCGTCAGGTTTTGCGCAAAGGGTCGTCTTCAGCCCTCACCCTCTCCTCTCTGCCCCTGTTCGAGTTGGAGCAAACCTCTGACTACCACTCCTCCGTCTTCGGCAAAGACCTGTCCAGCTCCACCCAGGCCAGTAGCAGCGGCGCGCTCCCCCCTGGTAGCAACGCCCACCTCTCCCAGGGAGGTCTCCATCTCATCATGGCACCACCCAACGAACTCAACCTCAATCTCAATGCTTCCTCATCCACCGGCTTTGCATCCTCCTCTTTCAGCCCATCACCGCTGCCTCAACATCATCATCATCATCTTCGTCATGCTCATCATCTCCACCATCATCATACTCAGGCTCAGGCCACCACGCCTGAAAGTGGTACTGATGAGACTGTGGGGACATCTTCACCCATCCTCACCCCAAATAGTATCGGCAGTGGAGGAGTTGGAGATGGAGGGTTTCCTCTTCTGGCGAGGCTTCCACCACCACCCTCTCACAGCCGGAGTGGGGGCCCAAGCAACTTGCCACGTGCGACCTCCACAGAGGTGTCCCCTGACATGGAGGACATTTGTAGAGGTTTAAGAATGCAGGACCTTGGGTTGGGGCCTGGCAGACTGGGCCAGAAGCTGCAGAGCAGCACCAACAGCAATTGCAGGCTTAATACTAAGGAGGAAGGCTCCTGGAGGAGACATATGAGCCTAGAGCTGCAGCCCCTGGTGCCACCCCTCCTAGGCTGCAGCTCTGGCCCCAGCCAAATGGACTGCGGCTTGGGCAAGTCCATGTCAGTGCAGGACCTGATGCAGGCAGCTCCAGCGACTGTCCAGGACGCCCGCCACAGCCACAGCCTCTCATCTCCAAGCCCAAGTACAAGCAGTGACTCCCCCATTGGCTTCCGCAGCTCTAGCCAAGACCCTGGGGGAGGTGGTGGGTTAGCAAGGAGTGGCGGAGGTGGATGGGGTGAAGATGACCTCTTTATCAGCGACAGGGACCTGGAGGCGCAGGGATTTGACTTCCTGTCACTGGGGACTGCTGAGGCCCACAGCTACTCATCGGAGCTCCTGAAGACTGATAGCAGAGCAGGGGCAGGGTCCCAAGGCTCGGACCGTAGCCTGGCCAGCGGTCACACATCCCCGCCCTCTGCTGGCAACACCGAATTGCTGAACATGCCGCACGTGCGGCTAAAATAAACTTGCCTACATGTTCAGAAGGCAAGCAAATCTCAGCTTACAGAGACGATTTTTGTCCTTTTTGGAGCGGAGTGGGAGGGTGGGAACTTTTTTGTTTATTTTCATGTCGATCCATTTGATAAGAATTACAGTATTTTCATACAGGCTCATGGCATATCATTGCATGAGTTACTGTTAGTTTTAAATAGTGATTTACAAATCTGAGAGAAAAGATGAAGACTTGTATAATGGGAACACGAACCCCTAAAACCTGAGACTTTGCTATGAAACAAAGCCAACTAAACTTTCTGAAAGACGGTCGGTTTATATGTGACCTTGAGACAGGGCATGAGCGTTGCATGTTTTTATTTAAAGGTACTGAGATTAGCAAGATACAGTTTACACTAAAAGTAGGAAGGCATGGACATCAAACACTTGTGGAATCCTTGAGAACACCACTAACGCAAAAAATAGGGCGTAATTCTTAAAAACACATGACAGGCTTCCATAGCGAAGGTGATGATACCTTGTCATTGCCAAACTTCACATTCTCGGTTATTATCATTATTTCAATTTTATTTCCATAATATTCTGTCTATTTTATCCTTAAATCGTATGAATTACGACCCTCAACCAATAACTTTGGTTACCCACAATCTTTAAAAAAAATACCACACACAATAACTCAGTGTGTATGCAAGTTTAGCTTGTGTACTACAGCTCTTTTGCTGACTATTTCAGAATACGCGGAATACAGTTTTTTTTAAGTATTATTTCTATAGTTTCAGGTTACAGTAAATCAGCTCGCAAAATCCTGAAATTGCTTGAGTTGTATAATTTGTCATAATGAACATCGGGTAATTTTTGTCAGTACAATGATCATTGTGTTGTTATGCGGTTTAAAATAAAAATAGCAGAAATTACTTGAAACAAGCCAATTTGAATAGTCTTTCAATCTGATTTGCATCATACATTAGACAAAATATATCCACATTTTTGAGAAAGGACAGATCCTTTAATTTGTTTCTCTAGTCTCTTTAACCTCTTTGACAATGTGTTACTGAGGAGTACAGCAGGAAAGACCAGACAGAAAAGAGAAATGTTGGTGTTGCTGTAAATGCCAAATATTTGGATGCTTCGCTGTTACTTCTGCCAACAGTCTGCTGTAGTATGAGGTGCCCCGTGTGTAAAGCACACACTTGTACACACCTATATACGCACACAGCCAACTGTGACTTTGCATTAGTGCTGGGCGGTATACCGGTTAAAATTTTCCTTACAATATCATATTTTCATATACCGCCACACCGGAGATTAGTCGTGAATGTGATGCAGCTAGCTAGTAGCATGACTGTCAACAGCTGCGAGGAGGAGCTGTGTTTGTTTTTTGAACGTTTTTTGGTGATAAAAAAGATCCGACGTAGCCACTGTTGTTGCCAGTGGTGCTAAAGACTCACAGCAACCGTTAACACAGCACAAAGCCTGCTTTCAGTAGGGCCAGTGAAGCCAAAGGGTCAAAGTGTTATCCCGACATTACACCAGCCACACGACTTACAGTCGCCACAACAGACCTGTGGTCAGTTTAGTGTTTTATACAACTATCATAAAATATTTTGTTTTTTACCATGTTGCAGTTTGCACAATAAGAATAGTTTACATTCTGCAACTGTTTCATGCATTCTGATTTCTTCTTTTTTGTAATATTATGTTTACTCCTGATTAGAATAAGCCTACATAAACATAAAGGCCCAGTCATGCCAAAAAATAAAAACATACAGTAGTATGTTGTGAAACCACAAAAATCTTAAAAGAAATACTGTGATACAGATTTTTGGTCACACCGCCCAGCACTATGTTGGAATCTTGGGTGCAGTTCAGACAGAAGAGAGGAACAAGGAGCAGTGGTTGCTTATTCTCTGATCAATTATGCACCAGCCAGCTTCCCAGCTGATGACAGCCATGAATTGAAACACATCTTGAATGTCATTTCTTGGTTCATAACAGCAGTTTGATGTTTTGTCAGAATATAAACAAAGCACTTTGTTTTGGTTCAGAAACAGATACACTGAAAGAAATGTTCAGAAATCTAAATGTGCATTGCATTTGGCTTTTTGCCACCATGTTTTTACATGAAATGAAAATATCTTATTTAAATCATGGTCAATGTTTGCTTTTTTCTTACAGTGTAACGTGGGATTATTCAGCTTCCTTGAAGTGTACTTGCAGCAGAATGTATTCCTGTTGCATGGGACAGAATCAGGTGAATAATCATAGCACCACAAACGGCAGTTAAATACTACCAATAAGGCATCCAAAAAGTGGTGAATAATCAACTTTAGCTTGCAGTACCTCAACAAAGACCCAATCAAGAACCAGAATATATGTGAAGGAGCCTTGGGGTCAGTTTGCTTTGTGGATTTGCTTAGTGGATTTTACTTTTTTTTAGATATTTACATTTATTTTGCATGAAGAGGTTGTCATATACAAATCTATAACTTAGAACGAATGCCATGTCATTAAGACAAATCACAATGTATGGGTCAACTTGATTGCATCAGAAGTAAAAGGACCTCAAAATGTGCAGTACATACAATATATTGGTGCCTTGCTTTTGTGGTACATGTTCATCTCCATACCTACAATTTCCAGAAAAGTGCATTAGGTTCCTCCAAACAGAAATGGTTGTTGCACTGTTCATTTTCTCTTTTTGTAGATGTTCTGAGTTAAGGAATTGTATGTTTTTTGTTTTATTATGTTTTTCCAAGAATTTTGATACAGGGCATAAAACATGTTAACATTCTGTCTTGTGTCTTTTAATTTATTTAAATTATGTGCACATATTTACACACTCGTAATAATCTCAGTTAGATTTATGAAGCCTGTAATGTAATGGAAATGCAAGTGAACGTTTATTCTCATTCATCAATAAAGGAAATTCTATGAGGAGTTTGTCTTTCGCTTTCTCATCATTCACTGAAAGAGGTTCTGCAGACTTAGCAATGATACCAGCAACAAAGACGTTCTGTTTAAACATCTTTACTTTTTTGAACAAGTGCTCACAAATAACAGAGATTAAAGTGCATGGACTGAACAGCAACAGTTACATTTAACAGAGAGTTTGGGAGCTTAAGTCTAGCTAAGCACTAGGCATCAATATTCCAGGTATCAACAAGCTTGTTTCTTTAAGTTGCAAACAGGAAACATGCAAGCAATCAATCAAACTGGCTAGTAGGCGTGTCTCTATTAAACCTGGAACTCAGAGCATCACTTTACTTCACTTGCCTTCTTACTTGTGCAACTACTACAGCACACAACCAAAGAGCTGTGATGCAAATATACTGTCACAAAGTGAATGAAACAACAAATATAACTGTGGTAACGTGTTAATCACTAATGGTTTGGGAGTTGTTGTTTTTTCCTTCTCCTGCTTTTGCGATGCATCGTGATAACAGACCAGACGCTAACTATTGTGTGCAGGAGGTGCTGGGTGCTTGTGTGTCTACGGCCATGATGAGTGTGTGGGGCAGAAGCCCAGAACAACGTTCATTTGACCTTCTGCGCCTTCTGTGCGGACTTGGTGACCTTACCGCTGCCGGCGGCTTTCTTCTCCACACTTTTGATCACTCCCACTGCCACGGTCTGACGCATGTCACGGACCGCAAACCTCCCTGAGGAGGGATGAAGGGAAATACATTCGTCAGCGAGGTTAAGGTGAAGCTTTATGTTTGATTTGAGGGAAACAACAAATAATATCAGAGTTGCAGTTGCTCGGCGGGTAACTTACCCAGTGGCGGGTACTCAGAGAAGCTCTCCACGCACATGGGCTTGCCCGGGATCATGTCCACGATGGCAGCATCTCCAGACTTCAGGGCCTTGGGGTTGTCTTCCAGCTTCTTGCCGGACCGACGGTCAATCTTTTCCTTGAGCTCTGCAAATTTGCATGCGATGTGTGCAGTGTGGCAGTCCAGCACGGGCGCGTAGCCAGCATTGATCTGACCCGGGTGGTTCAGGATAATCACCTGGACAACAGCAGACACTCATTAGTTGATCTTTTTTTCTGCAGCAGTGGCGTTTAGGTCCGTATCATTTGCTAAGCTAACCCCTGTATGCTGCTGACCTGAGAGGTGAAGCCGGCGGCCTCCTGCGGTGGGTCGTTCCTGCTGTCTCCAGCCACGTTGCCACGCCGAATATCCTTGACGGACACGTTCTTGACGTTGAAGCCCACATTGTCACCAGGCAGCGCCTCGTCCAGGGCCTCGTGGTGCATTTCCACGGACTTGACCTCAGTGGTCACGTTGACAGGGGCAAAGGTCACCACCATGGCGGGTTTTAGGACTCCTGTCTCGACTCGGCCCACTGGCACGGTGCCAATGCCTGGTGGAGAGGAAGATTAGCAACTTGGTAAATCTGTAGAAGATGGTGCTCTAAAAAAAGGACACTACATAAATAAAGAGCCAGAGGGAATTCTTTCCAGAGCTAATTCAGTTCTGCTCTAATTCCCAAAATACATTCAACATATAATCTGGCACACCTGACCTTTTAGAATAAAAGCACTTATGATCTTACAAATTCGTCCTACCAACAACTAATAGCACAGCTATCACCTGTACAGACACCCACACCGTCACCTCCCTCACCTCCAATTTTATAGACGTCCTGCAGAGGCAGGCGGAGGGGTTTGTCAGTGGGGCGCGAGGGAGACTGGATGGCATCCAGAGCTTCCAGCAGTGTGGTGCCTGAGGCATTGCCATCTTTACGGTTGATCTTCCAGCCCTTGAACCAGGTCATCTGTCGAGAGACAGGAAGCGAAGAGATTTACCTTGAGGTGACTGAAAGAATTCATTAAAAAACAGCCACACTGCCTCTTTCGAAGTTTTTTGGATGCAAAAGATTTGTGTCTCCATCTGCATTTCAGCTTTACAATACGTAGAAACCTTTTTTCCTGTTAATTAAGGGGCTCTCAGACAGTGAACATTAGCCAACCAGCAACATAAATGTTCTTGGCTCCTACCAGGCTGCTGCTTTTCAGCTTGCTTGAGCTCATCACATGGTGACCGTATATGGAGGAAATGCTTAGTGATGGTATAGCATGTTTTGCTAACTAGTATCATAAATGTTTTTTCTCTTGGAGTGGATAATCAAAAGCTGAAGTTGCTCTCTGTCTGTTGTTCTCTTCTGGTGAAGAAGTGTGTCATTCAAGGGAACTCAGACACCAGGAAAACTCGGGTCCTTTTTCATTTTCCTTTGCTTTAGTTTCTGTGGTTGCCATGGTTACACAGCAAGCTGTGGCAGCAAGTTGAAAAAACCATCATGAACTCAGCAGGGAAGAGCTGTGCACGGCCAGCCATAAACCACTCGCTGTCTAAAAGCACCTTCAGACTTTTCAAACATACTAAAGAGTCCAAAAGCAGAGGACACAATGAAGTTGCCCCACGTTATAACACGTAACACTCACTTAAGCTTTATGTGAGGGCATACAATCCTAGTTCCTCATCTGTAAAGGCTGTGAGCACATCACTCTCCTCATCTGTAAAGGTTGTGAGCACATCACTCTCCTCATATGTAAAGGCTGTGAGCACATCACTCTCCTCATATGTAAAGGCCGTGAGCACATCACTCTCCTCATATGTAAAGGCTGTGAGCACATCACTCTCCTCATATGTAAAGGCCGTGAGCACATCACTCTCCTCATATGTAAAGGCTGTGAGCACATCACTGTCCTCATATGTAAAGGCCGTGAGCACATCACTCTCCTCATATGTAAAGGCCGTGAGCACATCACTCTCCTCATATGTAAAGGCCGTGAGCACATCACTCTCCTCATATGTAAAGGCCGTGAGCACATCACTCTCCTCATATGTAAAGGCCGTGAGCACATCATTCTCCTCGACTTAGGAGATAAGGCTGGCAGAATCAGTAACTTCTTTTAAGTCACTTCTTAAAACCCATTTTTATAGAATTGCTTTTAAGTGATGTCGTCCTTTTATGTCTTTTTATGATCTTTTATGCAGTTCTTTTGTTCCCATGGTTTTGTTTGTATATTCTAGATATTTGTTTGTTTTCTACTGTTCTTTTTGGCTAATTGTTTTGTTTTATTCAATGCTTTTATGGTGTTTGTTTACCGCCATTTAAGCTTATCTGTGGAAGCACTTTGTAAACTTCGTTTTTAAAAGTGCTATATAAATAATAAAAATTATTATTATTATTATTATTATTATTATTATATGTAAAGGCCGTGAGCACATCACTCTCCTTTGGGGCTCACACAGACTCACGTTGGGGCTGGGTTCCAGCATGTTGTCTCCGTTCCAGCCGGAGATGGGCACAAAGGCCACCGTGTCGGGGTTGAAGCCGATCTTCTTGATGTAAGTGCTGACTTCCTTCACAATCTCCTCGTAGCGCTTCTGGCTGTAGTTGGGCTCAGTGGAATCCATCTTGTTGATGCCCACAATGAGTTGCTTCACTCCCAGGGTGTAGGCAAGGAGGGCGTGTTCACGAGTCTGCCCGTTCTTTGAGATGCCGGCTTCAAACTCACCGACGCCGGCAGCCACGATCAGCACGGCACAGTCGGCCTGAATGGGGAGGGGAGAGGGAGATATTAAGGTTTTGGACCAACCTCAGATTCATTACTCATGTTGTCTGCTAAAACAACTAGTTTCAGTGGAGCAAACACAATCCTTGCCGAGTACGCTGTGACATCTTTGCTTTCTCATTTCCTGCTCACCCAAAACCTTATGTCTTCTTAACTGTTTTCCTCCTCCATTGTTTTACTCTCTTGGCCATGCATTGTCTCATTTTCTACTCGTCTTTCCACTCTCCCTCTGTACCTGAGAAGTCCCAGTGATCATGTTCTTGATGAAGTCCCTGTGTCCTGGAGCATCAATGATGGTGACGTAGTACTTGCTGGTCTCAAACTTCCAAAGGGAGATGTCAATGGTGATGCCGCGCTCACGCTCTGCCTTCAGCTTGTCCAGAACCCATGCGTATTTGAAGGAACCCTTTCCCATCTAGTTTACATTAAAGACAACATGTTATCTTTGATAAATGCTTTTGTCCAAAGCTTCAAATAGTTAAATAACTGTGAAACAGAACAGTAGAATTTTAGAAGACCTGTTCAGGAAGCTGCAGTTACACAGTAGGAGAGCAAAGAACACATTTTGAATTTACTGTAAGCGAACAATATGAGTCTTACCTCAGCAGCTTCCTTCTCAAACTTCTCAATTGTTCTCTTGTCAATGCCCCCACACTTGTAGATGAGGTGGCCGGTGGTGGTGGACTTGCCTGAGTCGACATGTCCTATTACCACAATGTTTATATGGATCTTTTCTTTCCCCATAGTGGCTCACCCTGGGAAATACTGTGAGGTCGCAGCAAACAAGAATCAAGTAAGTAAGTATACAGTACAAGTAACGGGAAACTTCTATTGTACATACTGACACACTGCTGCATTGTCATCATCCTATGTTGAGAAGTTATTCGTTGCTCAAAAGCTTAAGTTCAGTCAGTCAAACTCTTCACTACCTGTTGATCTTGTTCAATCTACAGTATGTTTGGTGCGGCAGGTAGTTGTCACTATAGTAAGCGTCAAACTAAAATTGAAGGAAAATAAAGTTGTCTCTGATCAGATGAATGGATCAATGTTCATTTTTATTTCAGGTATGAGTGGCTCTTTTTAGTTTTGTTAGTTAACAACTTAATATGTAGCTATAATATACTAATTTCAGTTACAGCCACGTTAACAACATATCATCAGCACTTTGTCATATAAAACTGGGTAACTTTTCTGAGTGGTTTACAAGTTTGTGCAAACTTTAGGTAAATTATAGGTTTCAACAAGCGTAATACTGCCTTAACGGACTAGTTACTTCCTGATAGTAAAGCTCAGACAACAGGAAAACTAGAGTTCAAATAATAATAAGGATATTACGGTTTAAGTGACATAACATTAGATGTTTTACCTTAACCTTTAATTTGTGTAATGTTATCTGAATCATTAACATTTAGCTAAATGGGCACATAACGTAATAATTCAGTGACTCCCTTCTCATAAAGGTTTTCATCAAATATTTGATTGAAAAAATATACATTTGAAATTAAAATGTTTAATACAAAGACATATTACAACATTATATATCGGATCTATCAATCCTATTACCATCTGATTTTGTGTAGATAGCTAATGTTACATAGTTAAATGATTCAGTGAGTTTGCTAATCAATTAAAGCTATAAGTCGGTTGACTGTTGCGTCACTCTGCCACAGTGGCACGCGCCCTTTGCACGTGCACGAGCGCGACTCAAAACTGCGCTGGCTCAACTTTATCTGACTGCGTCTTCAAAAACATTGCTTGTTATCGAAACATATTTTGGTCCAGAGAAAAACGTGATTAAAAAAACAATTATCTCTGACTGTTAATTGATCTGTTCATATCCCAATATATATAATAACAATAATAACAATAATACACCACAAAACTGTCCCCAACTCATATAAATGTCCTTTAGTTGATGCCAATCTCCTGATGAATTCAGTTTGCGTGTATATTAAAGATATCATAAAAAGACATTAATGCGAGACGCTGCCACAATGAAGAAGCAGAACACTTCACTGCAGCACTGAGGGAGTTTTGTCTGCATGTCTCATCATCCAGCTTGCAGACGGCAACGCAGCACTGTTTGTGTTTCTCTGGCGGCAGGCTGATGATCGACAGAGAAGATTTCCGCGTGAGTGTCAACTGGAATATTTATCGGCTGAAACTGCGCCATACAGGCCTATAGCCAGCAAACAGCTTCGGTGCCAACTCACACCGCTCTGCAATGTTTGGCACCGCTCGCCTTGATCAAATTACTATGGCATCAAAGCCACACAATACTCCACTAACACGTTCTCTTTTTAGTGTGATACACTTACGTAATAGTTATTACAAACAGCCCTGATATCACCAGCCTTTTGCAACATGCCTGTTCGTGGATTCTGAAAAACAGCATGTTAACTGTTGTGTTAACATTGGAAAAGTTCCCTATACCTTCCTACCTTTGTTTCAGTGGTGCGTTCACTGGTTCACCGCACACAGGAGATGCTGCTGACACAGACGCAGCCAATGTACCACTATGTCAGCTGGCGGAGGAAGCGTCATTTACTGAAATTACGAAGTTTGGACACTAGATGGAGTGCTGCTCTAACACAGAAATGGACCAGCATGGAACAAAAATAGAAGTCTGTTTTGTGTTTTTATAGCGATTACATTTTGTTTTCAATTCCTACTATAGATGCAATTGTATAGTACATAATAATATTGCATATCTTATTTCACACATTACTTCACACATGCATCAAACTTTTCCCACTTACTTTTCTAAGATTATCTCAAGTACTGTGAACTGCAACCGAACGAAAACACTGCATAAAAAAACACAGCATAGAATCATCATACAATTATAGTAATTCAAAATAAATTCTTAAAAACAGCCTTTACAGAGTACAAAGAACTCTGTATTGAAGCTACAATATGCATTTAAATACAAGGACCTATAAAGTGGGACGGTTTAACTAGCTCGTGTCCTTGCGTCTGTTTGCATCTTTCACCTCAAAATCTGCTGAGACACTTAAAGGTAACAACAACAAAAACAGGGCACATGAATGCTTCTGGGATTAGGTCCAAAAGTGATGGAACATACTCCATCAATATATTTATAGACTGTGACACCCGAAAATAAATATAATATTAAAAAAACGTAAGACTTTTTTTTTTACATAAAATATAAATTATTGTTTTTGAGCAAAGTCCGAAGAAAAAGGATGAGAAGCAAAAATGTATCAGTGATTGGAATGAAAATAGATAAAAGGGAGTAGAAAAAAATGACAAAAACTAGACAGAAAAAGTCTAGAGTGCTAAACTAAAAAACCCAGAACTCCCAGAAACTCCACAGATAATACTGGTTCACAGGAACCAGCTCGCAGTAAGCAGTTTATTGTAGGGGAATGGGAAAGAAAAAACATTAGAAAATGCAACTGAAACACCCTGCTAAAGAGAAGGACAACTGATAAAACACCCAATAACCCATATTGTTCAGGATTATACCATGCTGCATGAATGACAACTGACAAACAGGACATTGATAACACGGAGGAAAATAAATCAGCAGGGACGGATTCTTACTATTCAACCTCCACAGGGAGTTAATCAAAAAAAAGTAGCCGATTGTAAAACAATTATTTCTAATATTCATGTCCAATAATAGACATGACGATTAGGATTAGGACCACCAAAACAGCCAGATCGTAAAAGCCAATGAATACCATTAAAATGCAAAGCTAATATTTGAGATCCTAATAGCATAAACAATCATTGTAGTGGTCAATTTAAGTAGCGGTTACAACCATCACAAAGGGTTACATGCGTTTAATTATTTGTCGTTGCAGGGCTACTGCTATACTCCTCAGTCCAGTAGGTGGCGGTAATGCGCCTCGAAGCTGGTCTGCCGGCATCAATAAACACTAAAGAGAAGTGATATTCACCACAATGAGGACAATAGAAATAACATGAATATCATTAAGAAGTACTTAATTATATTTATAGTGATCTACAATGAAAGTGACACAGTAACCTAGAAGTTCCAGAAGGTGGCAGCAATGAAACACACCGGCTGCCGATTAAACACCAACGAAGAAGATTTTCCAAGATGGTGATTTATTTGCGTGGCAACATCACAGGAATTGGTAGAAGACAGACTGTGGGATAGCACAAGGTATACGTTGCGCTGTTTCCTTGGTATGATTGGATTTGTTAGTGGTTATTGATCGCACCCTGGATTTAAGAAAGTAGTCTCACAATGTAAATGTAGCGGCTTGAGTCCAGATGCGCGCCGCTAAGAAGTGTTAGCTTGATGCGTTGTGCGAGGCCGCTGCTGCGGTAAACCATTATGGACGTATAAACCAGCCCCTATGGACGTATGCACTATAATAAACCAGCCCCGTATGGATTTATAAACTAGAATAAACCAGCCCCGTATGGATCTATAAACTAGAATAAACCAGCCCCGTATGGACATAAACACTAGAATAAACCAGCCCCGTATGGATCTATAAACTAGAATAAACCAGCCCCGTATGGACATAAACACTGGAATAAACCAGCCCCGTATGGATCTATAAACTAGAATAAACCAGCCCCGTATGGACGTATACACTAGAATAAACCATTATTCCATTATGAATACATATTGGGGAAAGCAGCTGTTACTATTTATCTTCCAAAAATGGAAAGACATTTTTTAGTCTGAATTCACAGAGGCAGGATCTGTTTAGTCGACAACAGTAAAAACTAACACAACAAATGCAATAAAGATAAACTCCAGGTAGTTATTACAAATTATGCCAAAGAAACGCTGCGTGGGCCTTGAAGGGAGATTTTATACAACAAAATCCAGTCCCAGGTCTCATTTCTGCTAAATAATAATAATAAGACAAAATGTTAGATGAGTTAATTGTGACGAGAAGCTGTTCTGTAGTCTGGTAGTATGGCAGCTACCGTTTCGGTAGATTTTGGTATTGCTTGCTGCCACTACCCATCCTCTCCGGGTCCATCATGGTCTCCCATTGCTTTCGTGTGTGTTTTGTATGTGCTAATAGTATCTAAAGAGGCCACCTTCAGTATCTATTCTTTGAAAGCAGTTTTCCGTCCATCCTTTCTTAATCTCCTCCCTTGAGCACGATCTGCACACTCTAATACTTTTACCGTTGTCCTCTTCTGTTGTGTCTTATTTTCTGTAGTTGTCATAATTCTCTGCCTTTCCGGTTTAACGGACATTTACCGCATGATATAACGATATTCTTCACTGTCTCAGCCTCAACATTAACCAAGTATACAAACATCCCTGCTTTTATTTATTTTTGCATCAACTGTTTTCTTTTGGCAGATACATCTTGCCACAAACTTCTCCTTCTGGTTCCAGTTGGCTCCCTTTCCTCTGAACACCCTCAAGAATACTTTGGATTGCATTCAAGATCTGAATAAGCAGGTATGGCTCATTTTTTAGCAACTTCCAGCGGCACTGGAGGAAATCAAGATGCCTTTTCTCTTTTAGCATTCTATCAGAGATAGAACCGCCTTAAACAGACACTTAAACATCCGATTGAAAATATGAGAAGAACTTCTCCAGTCAAAGTATTATGAGGACTTTCAGGTAGGGAGAAGGATTTGTTTCATTGTATAGCTGAAGACCAGAGCCTGCATTTATCAACAATATTAAAATATTTGATAAACACAGAATCAGTCCTGCTCAGTTAAACTAGGACATACGATATCCCAGTCCAGAGTACCATTTGAGGTTTTCCCCCCCACTCACTCTCAGCTAGGATAAGAAGTTTTCAGTAGATGGTGACTGACTTCACAATTTCACCACATGCAGCACCGCCAACCAGATAATCCAGACAGAATTTGATTTTGCCAGAGTTACTTGACCGAGCTGTACTCTGTTGAGTGTTGCTTTTTATTTGCTGTACATCTTTTGCACGGATTACATTATTGGATTTTTGCTCGCAGGGCTTTTTTTTGCAGTGGTGTGGAAATGAGTGTACATTCATTGGGTGAATAACTTAAATAAACAGTCTGACACTGTGTCTTGTGTGTTGTCTGTGGTGTGTGTGTGTGTTTTGCTCTGCGTCGGGGCTCGGACCCTGCTCATATACATAAAGCACAGAAAAGTGGAGGAGAGATGGACAGCGGAGAGTTCAACAGTAGACCACTGATGCGCTCGATGGTTGCTGTTTACACAAGTTTCGTGATGAAAAGCACTTACTGTATGTGACAGTTGACGTCAAACAAAGGATTAGAGTGGGCTCAGTATGGCCGATACCCATCAGTTTGAGATTGGATCAGTACATCCCTTCTAGTATTATTGCCGTTGTATCTGGTGTTCCTGCTCTGACTTTTTTTTTAATTTTTCTTTATGATTTTAGAACTGGAACCTGCCGACGGTAGGAAAAAGCATTTCGAGGACATTAACATTCACCAATAAGCCAATGAAATGAGTTCTTCAGAAGTGGTAAGTTCAAATAGAAATTATCCAATATATTTGTCATGACCACATGACATCTGCCATCATGCCGCTGCACCGATCTGACTAAAGCGCCATTTATATCAGCTTAACAACTGTCATGTCATACTTACCACTCTGCTGCCCTCAGTGTCTTTCAGACACTGTTTCCATGTAATATTTACATTCTTCCATTCTTTCTATCAGTGTTAAGCAACGGTCAACAAAACTAAACATTTCCTACTGTTTCATCGGTGTGTAGCTTCACAAGCAAACAAATTAGTAACTTTTTTTTTTCTTAACTAAAGGTCTAGTGGTGTCTTAAGCCATGGCTTCAGCAGTAAACTGCAGGTCAAAACAACTCAAACAAGGTCTAAACAAATGCTCAGATGAAACAGCAAAGACACACACCATAGCACGGGTATTGCATTACTTTATTTTTTTCCAGCCAACATAACATAGAAAAACCAAGAAGGAAAGTGAGCACAACAACCATGTCAGAGAAGAGCAACAACCACCATTCAGCAATGTTGAGCGTTGCAAGATCCAACAAGAGGGTCAGCTGATGGAAAAAGAACGAGCATACCAATTAAAAGTGTTTTTTTAATAAATGGATTTACCCTAATCAACAATTAAATAGCATTTAAAAGAAAAATTAAGCCCTGTTACTTTGCAAGAGCCACCAGAGAGATTCATCTCTCACCTGCCTCGCCGCCTCCTGCTGTCTAAATCAGTCATGGAACATGTCTTGGCAATATGTCTTCTTTTAATAAAGGCACGGTTCTCTCTCCAATCAGTGAAATATGGTATTTATCTGACAATTTACAATATATTGTTCATGTGACTTCCATAGTACGTAGCATGTTATCAAGTCCTCCACACTGACATTTATTTCTCTCTCCTTTCTCAGTTGAAACCGACGGACACAGACAGCAGCAGACCCCATCAGTGTCCAAAGTGTGGGAAATCTTTCAGTCGGATTTGCAGTTTAAGGAAACATGAACTAACTCACACTGCGGAGAAACTGTATGAGTGTGAACAATGCGGTAGCAGTTTCAACCAACTTAATGCCTACAATATACACTTGGAGACCCACACTGAAGAAACTACATACTGCTGTGAACAGTGTGAGAGGCATTTCAGCGACCAGAGTTCATATAGGAAACACCTGCGCGACCACACTGGACCATACCAGTGTGACCAATGTGAAAAGACTTTCAGTTACTTCAGTATTTACAAGATACACATGCGTGTCCACACTAAAGAAAAGCCATACTGCTGTGACCAGTGTCCGAAGAGTTTTAGTTTTCTAAGCTCATACAAGCGACACCAGCTAAGCCACAGCGGAGAGAAGCCGTACCAGTGTGACTTTTGTGGAAAGAGTTTCACGCAGTCAGGGCATTTCAGTCTGCATCTGCGTAACCACACGGGAGAGAAACCATACGAGTGTGACCAATGTGACAAGAGTTTCAGTGACCTAAGTAGTTACAAGATACACCTGCGAGTTCACTCAGGTGAGAAACCATACTGCTGTAACCAGTGTGGGAGGAGCTTCTCTCAGTTAGGTAATTACAAATCACATTTGCGTATCCACACCGGAGAAAAACCATTCCGCTGTGAACTGTGTGACAAAAGCTTCTCCATTTCAAAAACGTATAAACAACATGTGCGGACGCACACTGGAGAGAAGCCATACCAGTGTAAAGAATGTGGGAAAGGTTTCGGTCGTCTAAGTAACTACATGCGTCACCTCCGTATTCACACTGGAGAGCAACCATACAGCTGTGACCAATGCGGGAAATCTTTCAATAGTTCATACAGTTACAGCCGACACCTGCGCGTGCACACTGGAGAGAAACCATACTGGTGTTCACAGTGCAAGAGACTGTTTACTCGATCCCAGTCCTTGAAGAAACACCGCTGTATTGCAGTAGATGAAGAAGACCTTATAGATGAGATAATAGATACGAGTTCAATTGTGTGTAAAAAAGAAGCACAACTGAGTTGCTCACCAACAGAACCAACAAAAATCTAAATAAACAGCAGTTTGTTCATGGTAATCAGTGGACATGTCGCAAGTGTGGCAGTGTGGCTTTGTGGTCTTAATCGTCTTTAGACAACAGTTGAGCTTTATTGCACAGAGGAATAAGATATCAGACTGTGGACACAATTCTTGTTACTAGGATAAATTAATTGTTGGTTTTTGTCTTTTTGGGGGATTTTTCTTCAAGTAATATAAACTAGAGCACCAGACTTAAACCTCTTTCGTTGTATTTTTTTACGATGACAATTAACATCCTTATCCTTTACAACTCTAAAGGAGCTGGAAAAAATAAGCTTTATCTGTATGGCAATTTTCTCTCAAGAAATGCAGCCAAAAGAGCTTTGAAATAATAATGTGTGCTTTTAAGAAGCCTAAAATAATTATGACTTTATCAAAGACATAGTGAAAGACACTGTTATAGAGTGAGTTGAATCATGTTATTTTGTTAGATCTTTGTGAAAAGCTTTTTTTTTTTTTTTAAACCATTAACTGTGTTTAAGTTCAACACTAGCTTGCTAATTGTCAAATCGCACAGATCATGTTAACATTTGTTTGCAGAATGTGACACTAATATTAATAACTCAGAGACTGATTACTTTGGGGAAGACATCATTAAGGCCAACATTTTCTCTGGAATCTGTAAATCAGGTCACAGAGAAAACCTGACACTCCAGAGTCAGTCATCAAGATCCTAGTGGCTCATTGAAACAACCCTCAGCATCACGAGGAACAAAGACCCGTCCACTGTGATACGGTTCAAGACTGAGGAATACGACTTTGCATTAATTCAAAGTTTATTTGAGATGAAAACAAAGAATATGTTAGAAGCATGTCATTAAACCTGAATGTGGTAAAGGATGTGTATGAAGTATTATTAGTTGAGTTATTGTATAATTCTCAATTATTCTGGTCTCCTGTATTCAAAAGTTATATATATTTTATATACCAAAGGATGGGAAATACCATCAAAATGAAAGGCGCTGAATGTCTTTGGCTTCATCTGCTGGTGGTAACAAGTATTGGCTGATATTTGTGTCAGACCTCGCTTGGTTGAGGATAATTGTCCATTCAATTTTCAGCTGTCGACAGCAATGTCTTTTAAATATCCTGCAGTGTTTCTGTCCAACCTAATGCATGTGTGATTTGAAAACACTAAAATGTTTGAATGTTGTGGTCTTAATAAAGATTGCAGTTCAATTCACAACTGGAAACATCTGAAACAAAGTGCGGACTGCGGTGAGACAGTCACAGCCTGATCGATGGAGCGACAACTTTTCAAGTGGTCAATTAACTGAAACTCACATTCCCTAACATTAAAAACAGTTCAATCTTAATGACTGTTTTGCATATTGTGCATATTATATCATGTATTAGTCTGTGATACCATGGAGGATGAAACATTTAAGTCACTAATAAATGGAATATATTAATATTTGCTGAAATAAATGTTTGAATTAGTGAATGTGTGAGTGACTGGCCACTAACACATCACATCAATATTTTTGTCTGATAGGACCATGACAGAGGTTACCGGCAGTCAAAGTTGTAATTCAAACTGAAAAATGCAAAATGCTATCTGACCGCACCATTATAATTGTTTTCATTGGAAGTCACAAGTTAGCTTGTAAATTCAAGGCTTATTAACATTTAGGCACTTTCGAGATGTTTTTGCTCTTCTACCGACTTGCTCAAGAGCTTGATTGACAAATGGTTCAGCCAATCACCTGCCACATATTTTTTGAACGCTCCTGTCTTTTTCCAAACAGTTTCCAATGACTGCTTCTCAGATGGTTCTGTGTAACAAACCATCTGGCGGGTCAGGTTATGTCAACCGCCTTGACCTATTGACCCAGGCCACTTTTTTTTTTATGGTTCCCTAACTTCTTCTACATCTACCTGGTGGATTGCAGCCAACTTCCAACGAAACTACATGTTGCATTGTCTAATTAATTTGTTCCAAACCAGTTTCTGTAAACACATCTCATCCACATTTCAAAAGTTATCTTCACATAAGCTTGCAAATTGAATTTATACACTGCTGTCGTACAAACTGCACATGCTGACACAGCAATTAGAGGTTCTCTAGGCTGGCTGGCTGGCTTTCTCTGCTTCTGCTCTCTGGTTGAGATATTGGCCCAAACTGATCCCGACGGATCCGACGCAGTCTGCTTGCAGTCAAATACAAGGTGATTGCATGTATTGCAGATTCGTAAGAGGTCAAAATGGTTGTAGGTTTTAAACCTGCCCCCACAAATAAAAAAAAGGTATTCATTTCAAAATGTACAATTTGAAATCACGTTGGCCTAAATCCAGAGGTTACAGTAGCATTCTGAAGATATTCTATATGTTTCATCTTTTCCACAAATGCAGTGCAGACCCACTGGAAATAATTCATACTAACAACTATTGTGCTTGATATATCTTTTTGTGTCATAGATCTCCATTGTTGTTTAAACGATACACAACACATCGATGAGCCACAGTGTGGGACATAGTCCTTCATTATCATGAACATACGGTTTATTTTTGAATGAATCCCACATTCACCGTCTTGCTGCTCCAAATAAACCAGCTATGTTTTTGTCTTTAAAACACAATACAAATGTGCACTATTTTCAAATGTTTCTCCAGTTGGAAGCAATGGGCTTGGAGCTGAGACAATTAAACAGGTTAGGGAAGTCAGAGAGTATTAAAAGATGGACCAACACATTGTTGGTTTTTCTCCCCGTTGTGGGATTTGTTGACAATAAGACAACCATATAGCGTAACTCCACATGTATCCTTAACTATGGTTAGGGTTAAGTAACTTAGAAAAGGAGAAGACTTCTGGCAAGTAAACAATGCAGGTTTTAAAATACTCCAAATATTAGCGTTGTAAATGTTTCATGAGGAAGGAGATGCATTCAACAGGTTTGTTTGACCCCCAAGGATACACAATACGTTTGGTGAGTGACACTGAAGAATAACAGAAACTTTATTTCTTTACAAAAACTCCACAGTGGAGCTTTAATTGAAGGTCTTCATCAGGATGTGAACACCCGTCTCCTACAGAAGAGTCAGGCGCTCCACAGACCAGTCCACCAAACAGAGCCGTCCCCCCAAAGACGGACGTCCACAAAGTGCATCTAATGGGGATTCTGAAGGCTTTATAAGCAAATATATTACAGTAGAGAAGAATGGATGGAAAGTTCAGTGTGTCTTTGAATATCCAAAGTTTTGTTACTGTAATCGGATTCTAGCGGTTATAGTGTTAATATATATATATATACATATATATATGTATATATATATATACATATATATACTAGGTATAAAATCTGAAGCATGGCAGAGATCAGAGAGGGGCTACCAGGTAAGAAAATGTATCTTGCAATTGTTAACATTCTGATGTAGGATAGAGTAGCTTCTAGGTTAACTGCTCGGTACTTCTATGCACTGCCTTTCGCAAACTATTTGCACTTGTGCATTTGGTGCGAGACTGGAAAAAGGTTTGGTTAAGTTTAGGCACAAAAACTTCTCGGTGGATTTTAGGATATGCAAGGTACAAGGAAATATAAAATGAACAGCGATCTCCCCTGTCAAATTCACCACCTAGGCATGTTTAATATATACTGAAAAAAGATCAAACCACGCAGAAGCTATCTGTTAATATTTGTAAAAAAAACACTAACAAAAAACACTGGTAGATGTGGTAGTCCATTAATCCAATACTTAATTAGCTCTGTTGAAAAGCAACTAACAAGATGTTGGTCAAAGTTGATGAGTTTAATAGAAAATGAAATTATACCAGAAGCAAAGTTGTACGTGAAGGTGATAAATTCCACATTCCTCTCAGTGGTTGACATGTTTGGGAGCCATCCCGTGTTAACTCCTTATCACTTGATTATGACACCATCAAAATATCTCTGATAATTACAACATGTGGGCATTGCAAAAATGATATGAGTCCATGAGAAGAAAAGGAAGTAGATCCCTTAACATTTTCAGCTTAACTTAAACCAGACGTTGATCACGTCTGGGGCATTTATCATGTTGTGGGAGAAGCTTTTCAGCTAACCGGCTTGCTTCTAACTAACAGCACAAATAACAGCTCCCTGGTGAAAGAAAGTAGCAGATTTGAGTTCTTAAAAACATACACTATACATAACAAGAACCACATTAATACTGCAATTAATATTGTTAATATTATTCTTATTACTATCATTATTAAACACTAAAATGCAGCCAGGCACAAAGCTTCAGGCTGACAAGTTCATCTGAAAGAAAAAACTCAAAGTGACATGCAAACGTTCTCTTCGTCCTGTCTTCGTCCTCCTCGTCTCCGTTGCCATCATCAGTGCAGTATATTTATTAAAACGAAGGTCTTTGTTCACAGTTTCTTGTCCACCTCACAGCAGTGAGAGCTCCTATTGGCTCAGGTTTCAGTATCAGCAGCTGCCATTGGCTGAGCATGGAGAGCTCTGATTGGTTCTCATTCAGTTTGGCACTTCATCCAGTTGGCTTCAGAACTCACATGGCAATACTATGTGCATGTGCACGTGCAAAATGTGTGGCTCATGTGTGACACTGTATGTCACTGTGTATTGATGTACTGTATATGTATCGTAATAGTGTGTTGTGTCTGTATGGGTGGACTGACCTATAGACAGGGATGGGCAACATGTCACAAGTATTTGAAGTATATTCATATAAACATACATATATAGAAACGTACCCTGATGATGCCATAGTGATGTTATCTTGATTAAATTAAATTACTTGAATGGGCACTATTAGGTTAGAACTGTTGTGTTGATCTCTCACTAAGAAAGTCTGAATGTGTTCATTTATCTGTATGATCATCTTGTTATTTTATAAGACTAACTAACTGGGACTCAAAGGTCTGGCTTTCTGGAGTTTTATTTAAATGGGATCAAATTGTATAGATTTGTTTACAGATCCTTTAACTGCATCTCAGAGAAAGTGACGATCAACAGTAATGGTGTTATCGGTTCGAATAAAGTTACCTTATTATATGGCAAGATGACATTTGAAATTTAGATTTAGTAAAAGGAAAACTTCAAATGTCAATTTTAAGGGTGCAAAAGACACCAAAATCGCAAAGTGCCAGAAGCCAAATACCTGATGATGAAATACAATTACGAAGGCCGAATAATATACTGAATATGTAACAGATCAGTACAGCTGTCTGTCTGTTGTCTCTTTGTGTATCGACATTCAACAGAGAGACTTCTTCATAAATTATATATACAGTATTAAAAAAAAACTGCACCTGGCCTGAAGCTTTACATAACCAAACGGTCTGAAACTGATCTGAAACCAGATGCCACATGTCCGATAGCTGAACTCAACCTCCGACGAATGCAGCGTTACTAAACATCTAATTTAATTTATCAGGTTGGCTATAACCTGACAATGTTGCTACAATGAATTTCCAAAGTGGGCAGGTCTTAAATGCGAGCTCTGAGTTTGTGAGTGCGTTGCTCTCATATTCGACCCAATTTAGAAACCGCTACGTTCCTGTCAATCTCCAGTCTGATGACTGACGGCTGACCCTTCTTTATGAAATATATTACAAAACAAATGTAATACATGTCATGTTGTTAATACTAGACATTAAAAAAGTATTTAAAAAAGCAATTTTACATGACCTTTAATGGCGATAATACCATTTTAGAAGAAGAGTTGTGTGCTTCACACAGCCAAAACAAATATTTTAGAATTTTAAGCGCAACATGTAAACTAGTGAGTAAAAGCAGTTTAAGACACAGCAAAATGTATTAATAGGATACACCAATAATTTATCAATTTACTAATTAATTAATTTATCAAATGTAGTAGTTGAGATTGTTTATGTTTTATGTAGAATAATGAGTCAATCCGCCTGATAACTGGTGCAGTCTACATGTTGCTCTCAACCCAGTTGTTCCCAGCGTCTCCAGGTTGCATTTCTTTGGTGCTCTTGAATGCTACCACTCGGTGTTACCAAAGTCAGAAATGCTCAGATCCTACACAAAGGGGCTTAAATTGTGTAAATTATTTCGTATCAACATACATTTTGATTAGTTTTCACCCATCCCTGTGTATAGTGTATGTATTCATACAGGTGGTTTTGTGTGTTTGTATGTATGTGTGTGTGTCAGTCCATGCATCTCTTGGGTCTCTAATAATTAGGGATATTCAGGCAGAAATAAGGAAAACAATTAAGATCAATAACATCATTATCATAATTTTCTATCACAATTACAATTTTGTCATGGATGCAATTTTTTCAGGACGTCAGGTTTTTTTTCGTAGCACTTGAACTCGTTTAAAAGAGATTCTGCTTTTAGACCCACAATTCCTGATCACATCCCTGATTAATGTTGTTATTGCGTTAACGTCAGCATCACTGTTGTCCTTAGTTTCTACAGCCTCCATGGCAAAAATCTACGAAACAATGATGTGTTTTTATTTAGAAAACTGTCCACTGTGCTTGATTGTTTTTCATGAATTTGTAAATGACCAGCCATCTTTCTCAGCGATGGTCAAGTGATTCACTTCGTTGGTGGGCAGGTCTTTGCTAAAGCCTGACAGCCAAGTGGAGGGAGGACAACATCTGTCCAGTCTTTTTAGGCTAGATGTTAAAGAGCAGATCAGGAGTCCTCAGAGAGATATGATTGGCTAAACTCCGGATTGAAAATCAGGGCAAATCACCCACGGTGAGTGGTAATTGGTCACCGAAGAAGATGACAAGCATTTCCACTCACTTTCAGAGGGGAAGGGAGGATGTGTGTCGATTGGCTGTAAGGCACTGGCTTGGGTGTGGTCAGGACAGATCAGACATGCTGAGGCTCATGGGTAATCCTGGACGGAGGTAAGCCACTGGGACACGACCATTCTCACTGGTCGATCCTGTGATGGATAGACGAGCTTTGGAGCGCATTGCATCTGTGAATTTCATCTGTACAAGGAAAGAAATATGTTAAACACGTTTTAATCATTAACACCAAAACTAGAAACATGCATTCAGTATGCACTGCCCCCTTTAGAGGTCTGTGCACACTGTTGACTTTGGTTTATTATAATATAACACATGGACTGGATTGTTGCCACCAGATTTCCAATTGACTTATTCATTTTGATAGTGGTGCTACAACCTTTGTGCTTCAATACATTAGATGTCTGAAACACAGAGTGGTGTCTTCACGTTTGATTGAGTACAGTATGTTTAAATCCACATTTCATATCAGTCTCATTGCATAATCAAGTTTCATACTCGGCAATGTGTCAAAACATATTCTTAAACATAATAGTTGTGCATAGACAAAAAACACTTAATTTACATAGATTTTTATATTGAGACCCTTTACTATGACCTTATACCCAATCAAGACGGACATATTGAGCCGCTAAATGTGTCAATGTGAGCCCTCCTCGACTGTGGTGGGACATTTCGTTGTTTGAGGAATTGCTGTTTCGACCAGGACCCAAAAATGTCACAATGACCGACGCTTAAACCAATGAGAGAAAAGGAGAGAGGGAGAGAAAGATAGAAAAGAGAAAAACAGCGAGTGGGCCAAAGGACAGACGGAGGTGAAACTGGAACTTAATCTGGTAATTATTTGAGGCAATCTGTGGTTTATCAGTAAAGTACACAGGAATACACAGCAGACTTGAGTCTCTGCTGACAGTAGAAGCAGAGTGACAGCTGTTATATATTAATGGGACCAATGCAGGTTCAATGCCCATTCAATGCATCATACGAGTTTCTGCTGTCTGAAAGTGTTATTATTTATAGGTCAAAGGTCAATTGTAGGCAATGTTGCAAATCAATGAGAAGAATTTCAGGATTTCCACCAGTGTAGTGCAGCATGCTGAGCTTAAGCATCAGAATCTTTTTCCCACTCCCACATGTATTTGTGTCTTTGTGTGTTATGTGTTTTTATTTTGTTTTTTAAGCTAAAATATGTCATACAAACAGCAACGACCTTTAAGGAATAAATATGGCATAATAGTGTAGAGTGTGTGATTGAGAGCGTGGGAGAGAGAGAGAGAGAGAGAGAGAGAGAGAGAGAGAGAGATGCAGCAGGTGAATAATGTAAGTGTAGGATTACATTTTTTTTATAGTTTAGGCTATTTGTTGGTGATTACATTCCTATGTCTTGCTTTCTCCCTGTTGATTAATGTGAAGTTAGCGTCAATTGTGGGCCATGCTCTCTTAAGGTGGACTGTCCATTAAGGTGGACAAGGTCTTTTTATTTTAGTGACAAGTCTCTCCTCAAAGTTTTGCTCAGCTCTACCCAACCAATTATGCACTTCTTCTGGTGGAAACCCTGAATTGTTTCAGAGAAATATTGCATTTGAATTAAATTTGCATCAATGTATTAAAGTTAATAAAAAAAATGTCTTCCCACAAGTAAATTAAATATATATATCAAACTCCTTTTCAGGAAAGATATGTTCAAAAGAAAGCTTAAACCCCGACAGGGCAAGGAGGCCATGCCTGAAAGTCAGGCAGATTGTTCCACTGTTTTGATTCAAACATTTCTACATTTATTTCCCAGAAAATGCACACAAACTCAAAATGTTGTTTTTGTTGTAAAATAATTACATACACCTTAAAAAGTATCTTCCACGTCACCGACTCATTTTGAAGATGATTTTCAACTTTCACAATTAACTGAATAGAATGTTGCCTTAGTATATAATATTTGCTCATAGGCTTTGTGTGTATCTGCGCACACACACACGCACACACACACACACACACACACACACACACACACACACACACACACACACACACACACACACAAGAGAGAGAGAAAGAGAGAGGCAGAATTGTAAGTAGTTCCTTTGAAATCTAGAACATTTCCTGAAGCCACTCAATGCAGCGAGACATACTGTAGCATTATGTAACGAATGAATGGACAATGTGTGTAAAAGCAAAGTATCGGGTATGTTGCAGTATGACCAAAAGTGTAGAGAAATCATTGAGGAAGAAACATTGACATTATGCGAGTATGAATTCTGCTTTGGAGGAAATAAACTTCTCACATTATCTCCTTGTTAAGAATACATTGCTATGGTGACTGATGCTGCCACAGCATCTTCTGCTCGAATGAGGTTTTAAAATCAATGATTTAATAAACTAGTGAAGTTAAATTAACAAAATAAAATGTTATGACTATAGATTTTGTTCCCTGAAGGTAAGAAACAAGGTACCAAACATATAGTAGGATATTACGTCTTTGTGTGGCCAGACTAAACATACGGTACCTCATTCCTCTCATTCAGGAAACAGAAGTTATATTCATCACGGCTTCCTGTTCGGTTGATTTACTCAGTACAACACGTATAATATGCAACATTTATACTTGCCTCCCAAAGCAGCCACAGCAGAGGCAAATCTCCAACAATAGGTTATAGCGTTGATTAAGCAGGAACATATAATCATTTCATCTAAAAGACTAAACAGAACCGATGTAATTGAGAACAACTGGCTCACTCTCTAATACTAAAAGCCACTATACTGTACACTAATAACAGGGACTTCAGATGCATTTGTAACCTTGAAATTATGTTTAGCTACATGTAACAGTCTCTCTTTGTGGAAGACAAAGCAAGGAGCAGTGAAGTCTTGTTTAAAATAAACCACAAAGAACCTCAAGCACTGATGTCAAGACCCATGAAGGAGCATTGAACTTTACTTTAGACCAGGGGTATTTAACTAAAATTCAGCGAGGTCCAGTTAGAGAGAATTTCCTCTTGCAAAGGTCACAGTAATGTCAACTTTGCGCTTTGTGATGTTGTGCCATGTGTATTGAAGTAGCCAACAGTTGTATTAACGTCTGTTTGTAATCAACAACTGACTGTAAAATGAAATAAAGAAAGTTAAATTGAAACAATATTTATTATTACATATTTCCAATGTGGGTTTACTTTATCTGTGGTTATTAAGCTCAATTCTCCTCCCTGTTGACATCATTGTTGATCAGTTATATCATGTGCTAGGGTTCTGATCATATTGGGCTCTTAGGTACATTTTTCTGTGCCTTAATTTCAGATGTGAGTCGGTCCGTTTGCTCTAAAGATCTGTGCTTTGTCTCGTATTGGCGCCTCACATCGTTGCTTTTAATATCGGTGAACATGAGACATACTGCTTTTGAACTGGTTGTGGGGATAATAAACATATACGAGTCTGTCCATTCTTGGTTAAAGGCTCTGGTCTCTGTCCACATTTCTCTTTTTGGTGAAATAACGTCTCTGACTCACATACTAATTCCAACTATCGGGTCTCTCTCCTGTCGCTCCCGTGTGTAAATATCTGACTTCGCACACGAAATACTGAGTCGAAGTACACACGTATGATTGTCCGTCACGTGAGATGATTTATAACGCGTGCAGTTGGTCAGTGTGTTTCCTGGACCGCTGCAGTGATCCATGAAAATGTAATAATTCTCAATTATCTGATCACGGGTCAACGGCGTCTGGATCCGGCACCGGACCGCGGCCCGCCTGTTCTATGCTCTGACCTCAGGGTTCTATGTTCTGACCTCAGGGTTCTATGCTCTGACCTCAGGGTTCTATGCGATGACCTCAGGGTTCTCTGCTCTGACCTCATGGTTCTCTGCTCTGACCTCAGGAGTCTATGCACTGACCTCAGGGTTCTCTGCTCTGACCTCAGGGTTCTCTGCTCTGACCTCAGGATTCTCTGATCTCATGGTTCCATGATCTGATCTCAGAGTTCAATGCTCTGACGTCAGGGTTCTATGCTCTGATCTCAGAGTTCTCTAACCTCAGGGTTCTCTGATGTCAGGGTTCTATGCTCTGACCTCAGGGTCCTCTGATGTCAGGGTTCTATGCTCTGACCTCAGGGTCCTCTGATGTCAGGGTTCTATGCTCTGACCTCAGGGTTCTACGCTGACATCAGGGTTCTATGACCTCAGAGTTTTATTCTCTGACCTCAGGTTTCTACGTCTGGCCTCAGGGTTCTCTGACCTCGAGGTTCTCTGATCTCATGATTCTATCCTCTGATCTCCGGGTTCTATACTCTGACCTCAAGGTTCTATTCTCTGACATCAGGGTTCTATGACCTTTGAGTTCTATTCTCTGACCTCCGATTTCTCTGACCTCGGGGTTCTTTGATGTCAGGGTTATATGCTTGGAACTCAATGTTCTATTCTCTGACCTTAGGGTTCTAGGTCTGGCCTCAGGGTTCTCTGACCTCGAGGTTCTCTGATCTCATGGTTCCATTCTCTGATCTCCAGGTTCTATGCTCTGACCTCAGGGATATATGCTTTGACCTCATGGTTCTTTGATCTCATGGTTCTATGTTCTGATCTCCGGGTTCTATGCTCTGACCTCAGGGTTATATGCTTTGACCTCAGAGTTCTCTGATCTCATGGTTCTATGTTCTGATCTCCGGGTTCTATGCTCTGACCTCAGGGTTATATGCTTTGACCTCAGAGTTCTCTGATCTCATGGTTCTATGCACTGAACTTGTGCTGCACTGTGATGTTTTACACTGTTTAACAGACAATATAATGGTGACATTTCAGCATTCATCTTTTCTCCTGTCTTTATTTGCATATTTGGTATTGAGGTGAAAGTATTCAGATAAAATCCCCAGGAAGACCAAAACAGTGCAGTTTGCGTAAGTCCTTTTGGTTCTTTATCACACTCCTGTAAGGCTGATTGGAAACTTTTTCTTTGCCTGCTTTACTTTAGTATTTAGTAGGGGTAGTTCTGTAACAGTGAACTCACTATTTAGAAGTATTTCACTTCTTATGCTTCATAAGCGGAGTCTTCAATCAGGCCATGCGGGGGTGTGATATCCCATATGTTGTAACGAGTAAATCAACTCAAAGGGAACAGTGGTGTTCATCACGGTACTGCAGTGGTTTTACACTTACATCTGTTCCACCAGGAAGCCCAGTGTTTGACGATGCTACCAGTCCAAACCATCCCATCTTTAAAATGAATTCATGGGCCTGCCTAATGAAAAGCTGACATTAAGACGGATGGCAGTGATTGACCAATGAGTCAGTCTACTAAAGAGGATGATTGGCTAGAAATTAAGAAAGGAGGATCAGGAAAGGAAAAAAGTAAAAAGGGAATGGAGGTGGGTAAGAGGACAACAAAGACATCGGAAGAGAGGAGAGGAAAGAAGGAAGGAAGGAGAGGAGGAAAGGAGTGCAGCGAGGATAGGAGGTGTGGTTGAGGGGAGAGGTCAAAAAAAGGATAGAGGAGGTGAGCAAGCTGTTGGGTACTGAGTGAACAAAGGAAAGGAGTTTCACAGCCATGTACAGTTTTGACAAGACACCTTGTCTGCAGTGTTAATCCAGACTTTATTCTGGTCTTCATGTTACTTTTGTTCACCACGAACAGCTGCTGCATTCACATCATACCCTGAATATGCAGTAAATCAAACCATTTGGCAATGCCAGCCAGCCTCAACAGCCACTTATGTCTCATTGTAGTGATAATGCTAATAAGCAAAAAAGTTTCAGGTTTTCTTTTCAGAACAGGTTATATTATTCATTGAGTATTACATCCAACTAATACATTGGAAACAAATCAGCAGCTTGGAGGTCTTGCTGAACTACAACCTTTTGTCTTTGGACAGTGGAAGGCGATATGTTTTATCCTCAGAAGGAAAACATAATGACTGGGATGTCTGTCATTTATTAATTTGGAGCGTGAGCATCCCATACAATTGCCTTAATGTTCATAGCAGTGATAGACGCATTTGTTATTTAAATGATGGGTCTAATTCTTCAAGCTGGACCAAACCATTTTTCATGATCTCAAATAAAAGCAGGTATGTCAAATAATTATGGTTTAAAAAAACAGCTGGCTGGGGACCAGCTGATTGAGGGCTCAGTACCTCTTTTTAATAGAGATACTGATGACATTCATTAATTATCTCCTCTTTGATTTTGCATATTTTTTTCCGATTCAATGTGAAGTCACTGCCATTAAAACTTAACAATAATCATTTCTTAAAAACCTACCAGAAAAGAGAAGAGCATTTGAGCCATTAGAAGGCACAGGACAGTTTGAGTTGCGTTGCTTGTGGTTTAAAGGCAATTAAGGTTAACAAAATAAATCATGTTTTCCCACAAGCAGCCTTTTGGATCATTGAGGCCCAATAATGCAGTTTTCCATTGAAGATGCTATGCACCGCCATAATGTGAATGCCGCTGTTGTTTGATGGTATGAATGAAAGCCAATTCAAAGTTAATTGTCTAAACATCGTCTATGACTGTGAGGTTAGGAAAGTTTTAGCCATCAATCATCGCTCTCCTACCCATGTTAGATCTTGACACTCTCAATGCCGTAAACGTTGTAGCCCTCTTTATAGGTGGCGTAGTTTGGCTGGTGGCTGGGGGACAGCAGGTTGAAGTTGGGGGCGTGTTGAGGAGAGGACAAAGTGTGTGTGTAGTTTCCTGTGTGCTGGGGGGACGACAAGGTGTTGGCTGCCACCTTCATAACAAAAATAAAGTCATTGTTATTACTTTACTGATTGTAACAATGATGACTCTTTAGCCGTGTGACTGTGACAACAATAGTTTGAGTAGCAAAAGCACCAATAGTAGATAACTGCAAAAGCAACAGCGTGTGAGAGAGATGGAGAGACAGAGAGCGATAATGGCCTTTTAAGATCTTTCTGCACATTAAAATATTATGCAAATCCTGTTTTCTTTGTGTTTTTTGTTTTGTTTTTTTACTGTAAATGGCAACAGCATGTGTGTATTTCAAATCCCAAATGTCATGTTGCAAATACTGAAAGAATAAAAAGGCCGCCACTTGCAAGGTGCACAAGCTATTATCAAACATCCGATGAAGAAAAGTATTTTTCTTAAAAAATGTCCCATTTCCACTGTTGAGCATTTTACAAACATAATATTATAAAAAATGTGGAAAAGCATTAAAAACATTCACTGTACACTAGTACACAGCCCAACACCAAACAGCAGACAGGCCCAGTTAGAGACCAGCTGGTGAACATAGTGGAGCATTTAGCAGCTAAAGAGACAGACATTTCGATTAGAAACACAAATAAAAAACGGAATAACTACAAATTTTACATTTTCAAAACCTTAAGACTTCTTGTATACCTTAACAAGAGGCTCCTGAAGGGAACACCAGATTAGTAAAACAGCAAGGAACCTTAAATCATAATTAACATTAGTGGTTGCCACACAGCGAGTGAGAAGATGAAAACATCTCTCTGGATATATACTTGTTACAGTAACTACACAAATAAAGTTGAAATCAAGTGTGGATTGATGCTTACAACTAATGCAGTCTACTTCAGCAGCCGTAGAATAAATCCTACCTTCATGAATGTTCTACGGTTCAGTTTTGGTTTTAGAGGTGTTAATTAAACTTAATGGTCATGAGGCTGGACTTTGTCTTATGTAGAATCATGTAACAATGAAGGATGGTTATATTATTCTGTACAAGTCCCTTGAACTAAATAGGATGGATGGCATAAACTATAATGCAATACAAATCAACAGCATCACAAACAACAAAAATGTACACAAAGATGTACCTAATAAACTGGCAACTGATTGCAACTTAATGCATGGATAATATCAATATCATATATCATTTGACATTTACCACACAGGATTTCTATTTTCAAATCTTCTGACTGGAAGCCATTTATTCATTTCTTTCATTACTCATCACATTAATTTGTGGGGAATCCTACATGTAGAAGGTTTAAAACTAATAATATTATTATAATACTCACTATTTTTAAGATGGAAAGTGAAATTAGTATTTGGAAAGATAAAGTACCTTCATTTTTTTGGCCTCTGCACGGCTCTTGTAGCAAAACTCGACCAGCGCTACCATCATGGCCAGACCAAGCCCTCCAACCAGGATGTAGAAGACTCCTGCTACATTACTGAGAGACAGGGCGCTGGTCTTCTCCTAGTACACACACAAAGGGAACAAAGAAGGCAGCCAGCCAGAGAAAAGTGTTAGTGGGGTGTTTTTTATGTTAACAGCCAACTAACCTAATGACTGACACACTACCACTAACCATCTGCACACATTTAACTCACTTATTTAAGATTAGGACAGCGACAGAGTCACAGACAACTAGGCTAAACCTGACCGGCACAGACTTAAACCATTCTTACTTTTCATCAGTTTGTCTATATGTAAATATGTGTGTACCTTTGTATGTAGTGTATTTATGTCTCTTTAACCTTTTTCAGTGATATCACTTTGTTCACAGAAGTCAGCCCTTACTCTGGTAAGTACAATTGTATCATAAACAATAGAAACCATGGACTGTTGTTCTATTTAATTCTTCCTGAAGGCCAAACGCAGTACTTAAAATGTCATCTTTCTAGGATGAAGAGGGGCAGCCCTGCCTGCAGTGCACGTCATCATCAAAGATGTCCCTGAAGCTTCTCGAAGATAATCCGTGAATGCAGGTTGAAACTCAAAGCTTAGACTGAAAAAGCAGGTAATCCGAGACTCTTTGCTAGTAGCCCTGTAACTGTATGGTCAGAGCAATGGTTACGTCCTCTACACTCCTATCACATGGCTCACAGACGGGTGTTTACTGTGTTTGCAAATATATGCAAAGAAATCCAAAAAGTACAATTATTAATATCAATAAACCACTCACCCTAGTTTAGGTTGCGTGGTAGATATTTGGACCAACCATGTTAAGCTCACACGTTTGCAGCACCTGCATGGCTCTATTGCTAGCGGCAGGACGACATGACAAATGCCCCACATGCACTGCACCAGGAGTGTCCCCACTTCATGAAATTTGTGCCATGGCCACCTGGTCTTCCCTGTGCAGCTTTGCAGAACTATCCAGCCGTGAGGCAAGTTAGGCGGGATTGGATTCCCCTTGACTATATTAATAATAGTCATCCAGTGTTAGGCACTGCCTTTGGTGGTCAGGAAGAATGACACAGAAGGGCAGTTATGGATGTAACTCCAGTTCTATGAATTAATGAATTCTGGATGAGCGTTCTCTGTCACTCTGAATCTTTCGTGAGAATTCAGTTGACATCCTTGATTATGATGTAGACTCACGAAAGTGGAACTGGCCTACGTCATCCCGGGTCTCATGTAACTTTGCTGATATTAAATACTCAACCTGTGTGTTTGCACAAGATGGATATCATCAAGCGTTAAGCTGTGCCTCTCTGGTGATCATCCGGAATTCTTATAACCATGGTTACATATGCAACTCTCATTTACCTTTAATCTCTATACTTAGTGGAATCAGTCAAATGTCACATATATTGCATAATCAACCAGTTTAACGTTTAACTTTAGAAGAGAAAATTGCCACCTCTATGTGGATGTCCAATCAGTGAAAATGAAAGCATTAGTGCATGTTATAATGGACAAGAAAGCAAAAGTTATCATACTGCAAAATCTGTTGTACTTCCTGATGAGCATAGATGAGCTACAAACTACTTCAGCTTATCTCTTGTATGTCTCTCTGGTTAGCCAGCATTGGGGGAACTCTGCTCACTTTAGATGCCGCTCAAACATGGAACTTCGTAAACTTATTGTAAATTCCATTGTGTAAAAGTACAAAACAAAAACAACATAATTTCCTTAAATTATATTGCAAATTAGTTACATTCACAATAGTGATAATGGCATCATAAAATATGAGTGCAGAGGCCATTATGGTTGAAGATACATTTTACAGTAATTTGGCAAGACTATACCGTCGGAGAAATGAATCAGTGATTCTTCATCAGTGATTGGGTCATGCTTAGTTGTCATCATGTCACCTTACGTGATGATGACGCGTGATGATTGCTGAAGAAGACTGAAAGACCTGAAATCAGGTAAGTGGATCTAAGGGCGTAGTCTTTCAAGTACCAGCACAGCTTTATCCATACTAACACAGTTCTGTCTGATAAAGAATCTCACATGGCTGAACACCAAAGTTTCAGCCGCCTGCTGAGAGCTGAAGGTACAAAGGAACTCTTCGCTGCCAGCAGACATGCATAATGGACCACTGAACCATAGAGGACTGCATACGGACCACATAGCTGTCACCAAGTGCCATCTATGCATCATATTATGCTGAAATATTGCATTGAGCTTGAGGTTCCAGGAGTCAGGGGAAACAGGGCAAAGGTGATAAATACCTAGATCGGAACAAATATAAACCAAATATAGGGTCTGAAGGGTCTGCCTTTGGCAGAACAGATACACCCACGCATAAACCCACAGAAATAGGGGAATCAAATAACACAAAAAAGTGCAAGTCCTTAACATACATGGTTATCCCCTTCATTACCCCATGTAACAAACCATTAGCATGTATATAATGTGTAATTATTGTTAAATCTCCATTTACAACTCTTACTTTGCAGACATTAACTTGGAAACTCTGTGTGTCAGCATCAGGTTTCAGACAGACAGTCAGACTTAAACATACGTGTTTAACAGACAAAACAAACACTTCAGTGAGCCTAACTGCTAATGCACAGTGAGTTTATCTTCAGAGGTTTTCAGTACACTACTCATTGTTATTCTTCTTATCAACATTATACAGTTTGACAGTTTAACCTTTATGCTTTAACCTGGGGTGTCCTTAGCATTACATACAGCTGGAACTAATCTGTACTTGAACCATTCTGTGCAGTTGAGTTTCCTTCAGTTTAACATATTAACATGTGGAACTACCGTAATCCTAAAGTGAGGCTATAGAACCAAGCTATATGTGCTTGTTGCATGTGTGAACAGACACTGTGTTTGATAGATCCACAGACATAAAACTAACCTTATTGGTGGAGTCCTTGAAGCCACACTCTCCTTTATCGTACCACCACTTGTTTTTCATCTTGTCTAGGGTCCCTTGCTCATTCAGTTTCAATACGGCAAGGTTTACTGGCACTCTTTAATGGGAATAACATAAATAACATCATTAACAATGTTATCTTATGTTATTAGTGGGGCAGCAATTCTCAAACTCTGGTCTAGTGACCAAGACAGGGCCCACTAATGTTATAATGTTATTTGTAGGGACTTCATTCGTCATGAATAATACAACATTAAAGCTTGGCTTCACAATATCTTATCACATTACTTTCAATTCAAAGACCATGTCAAAATGTGACTGGTAGTTCATTTTGCAGAAGAGAGTTTGAGAACAATCATTAAAAGTCTCTTCCCGTGTTTAATTGTGAAGAATAATTTAGCCCCCAAGTGGACTGTGTGGACCTTTAAGTCTGTAACAAAACTGCTAAGAATGAAGTCTTTTACTTTCAAGCCCCATCTGTTTGGCCTCGGAGACAGAGAATGAGAGGCGCTGCAGTAAAAAGCCTTTCTGCTTTTTCAGCAGTAGTATTCCTCCAGGCCAGAGCCATAGGTAAAAGGAGTTTGTCTAGGTTGCACAAACTCTTTATCAACAGCTCTTCTCCTGCACTGTTGCTGCCATCTGGTATGAGGTCACCTGACCCTGACCTTGCCCATGAAGCCTGCCCTAACCCTGACCTCAACCAAACAGGGTGCAACACATCTGTAGAAGAAGCAGCACAGACAATAACGCTACCTGCTGGTGGTGCTTCTAAGCCACTGCTAACTCTAGTATTATGTAATAATAATGATGAGCATTGATTTTTTCTTGGGTGTATGTGGAAAGCTACAGCACATTGGTACCTTCACATGTGGCGTTATAACTGTGCTGCTTCTTTAGGTCATTTTTTTACACCTGACAACCCAGAGTTACCGTCGTGTTTGTGTGTTTTAGTGTGTATATATGTGTGCGTGTGTGTGTGTGTATATTAACCTTGCTCTCCCCTCCTCCGCTGCCGCATTCGCCCTTGTCATACCACCACTTGTTTTTCAGTTTGTCCAGCAGCCCCTGCTCGTTCAACTTTAACACCGCCAGGTTCACAGCATTTCTACATGAACACAGTGTCTGTTAGCAGTTCAGTTGTTGTCACTGTCAGTCCTCCTGCTGGTATGCATGTTAGCAGCATCAACTCCTAATCCTTAGCATAAACAGAATATACACAGCTGAAATTCTTCTTTTCTTACCAGCAAACTCATCAGTATTAGAAAAGATTAGCTGCAACATGCCTTAGCAGCTGAGCGCAACTTGCTAAGTACCATGGAAATAAGAATGTTGAATATGTCAGAATCACATTATGTGCCGTTATAGAAGCATAAAGAAAGAGTTGGGTTCTGATAGCCAGTTGTTGATTGATCATTTACAAATCTCTTATTGAATCATTTCTCTCTCCTCACTCTTTTATTTTTTACAAAACATCCATGAATCAGGTTCCCATTGTTAACTAGCATAAACTGTTGTTTTTATAGGTTAAAATGGAAAACGTTACCAGTTGCAGATTACATCTTACCATGCATATGTTGTAAGTTACTTGCTTAAAGACCAAAATAAAACTTGGCTGTTAATCTGGTTAATGTGCTCTCTGCAAAACCCTGTTTTACATAGTGTAGCACTGGTCAATGGCTACATTGGTTATGGTTACATCTTTAAATCTTGACCTCAAGTATTTATATTAGGTTACTGTGAACAAAAATAAAAACTCCAATCCAATACAAAGCTGTAGGTTAAAGTTAAGTTATAGTGTTGTGTATCAGAAATTATTGATGGGAGTTGGGTTTAGTTTGAATTGAGGTCAAGTTTGCAGTTAAGTTAAAAATTGTTAAAAGGTTAAGGTAAGGGGTAAAATGTCAAAGGTAATTTGTAATTTAAAAGATGTACATTCTGAAACATCATTCAACAGATTGGCACATCTCTGAAGAAATACTCTAGCTTTGTCATATTAAATTTAGTTATCCGAGTGCTAAACTAGGCTATATTTCATATAATACAAGCAATTATAGAAGGGCAGGTTGATATTTCATATTTAGAACTCCTGCTAATTGGATTAAGTATCTGGTAATGAAAAAGCTGTACAACAGTCAGAAGGCCGCACCTGTCGTGTGTTAGATACCTATTTTCAATTTGTAGCTCTAGATTTGATATAGTGTTTAGGCCGCCCAAAATATTTTAAATTAATTTTTTTTTGGGGGGCGGTTTAGTCTAACTCAGAATCTATCTCAGATTTAACTTTGTCCGGAATATAAATAGGGTCAGAATTGTAGATGTATTAACAAATGTAGAAAGCTGACCTTTCCTAAATTAGATTCAATAAGGGATTTGAAATAATTCAAATGCAATAAACTTGTTAAATATTGTATTTAGTTCCATAAAATGCCATCAGATCCTAACCATATATAGATATATCAACAACTCTTCCATTCCAGCCCAGTTAAATGATTTGCTACCAGTAATCATCCTCCTCTAAGACAGCTTCAATGCTGTTCAGGGACATCTACATTAACACCATTACTTTGAGCCTGGTAACATTCACTGATGTTGATTCTGGCTACTGCCAAGCATTAGGCCATTCATTTCCATGGGTACTTTCAAATCTGTTTAAAATACACTAAAAATGATGGTAAATGATTGCATGATTAGATCAGGAAATAAATGGAACTGTAAATTTAGCATAGCAAAAGGACTGAGTCATGTATACTTTGGTGAGGCAGATGGATTAGGAGCAAATCAATTTTCTAGCATAAGTGCTAAATTTCTCTGACGTTATATACTAAAGAAATAATAGACACCAATATGGTTGACATTTAATTGACTTCCTTAATTAACTATTTTCAGATATTAACTATGCATACCTTATAATATGCAAATCATGATTATCGTTAAATCCTATCAAATGTATTTAGAATAGTTGGTATAGCCAGTAAAGTTATAACCAGCCATTCAACAATCTGAAATCTGAAAGCTTGTATAACTTAGCTAGTCTCACTCAAGATTTAATACCTCTGAAATAGTAGGAAAGTAACAAGCTCTTAAAAAGTAGTTTTTTTTTTTCTAACTCCATTCTGGGTTTTCACTATGGGAATTGCCTTGGAATCTCCTTTGACACCACAACTGTCCAACACACCAGTCAAACCCTATCTCCCCAAAGTGTTTCTCGCACTTAGCTCCCTCAGCTTCTCAATGCTATCTTGGATATTGCCTAATAGGTAACCTGTTCCCAGAACATTTTCCACAGTTTCCAACTTGTGCTGAAAGAGTGTGAAAAAAAGAAGCTGTTACTGGTCCAATTCTTTCAAGAGTATGCTTCGCAGTAAGGGCTACTCAAGTAATGCACAAAACGGAAAAATTGATGTGGCCAACAACCCAACAAATGCCTTTTCTGCCCAGCCTTGGAGGATGGAAGCAGGAGGGAGTAGCCCCGTACCTCTGCTTACCCACAGAGCCCATCACTTGCACCCCTTAGGTACCCAAGGCCGGCTTTGCTGCAGCAGTGGGTCAGAAGCAGGGGTGCCAGAATACAGGCAGGAAAAAAAACCATGGCCTTACGTAAACCCGCTTTTGCTGCTGTGACAATGAGGAACTGGCCATCTAGAATGTTGACACAAGAAGTGTCTTCACAAGAAGACTGTGGAGGCAGAACTGTCCATGTTGAGAAATAAGCATCAGAATATTCTCCTACAAAGAGGACTATTACATATTTTCACAAAGGCACATAAGCAGGCAGTCAGTGATTTTGCTATGGGGATAAACCATCCCAGGGATCTGTCTCCCTTTTTAATCTGCGGAGAGTTGCAACGTTCAGACTGCCAACACCCTATCTGCCTTATGACTTCAGTGATATCTGTAGTATCTCTGAGTCTTCATATAATGAGGGATTTTCAACATTTGGTAGCATTATCACAACTGTGCCTTTATGATAACCTTGAATTCAGGCTAAAAAAATAACATGGACTTGCATTGTCACTCTGCATCAGTAGAGAGACATCGGAGTATTCCTGTTTTCCAGGGCAACAATGACAATGGATGAATGCCTGTCAGAGTGCGCTGCAACCATGATGGGCAGAGCAGTAAATGGCATTTGGTACCTGAGGCAGTGTTTTCAGCACTGAAACATTGTCTGCACTTCAGACAACTCCACTGTATTACCTTACATCAACTACCAGGGTGGCACTCACTCCTACACAAGAGGCCTAGGAAATAATTATCTGGAGTAGCATGATATTGAACATAGGGGCCACATCTGTTGTAATGGGGCAACTCCATTTGCGGGAAGTAGACCTTCCACCCTCATGCTGTTTAACAAATCTGGCAGATATAAGTCCAGGCAATCATATGTATCTACACCGTATACACACAGGAACCATTGTTTTCTCTGAGTGTAGACACTCAGCCAGTGGCCAAATGTGTGCTCTGAAGCTGATGAGCTGTTTAAGTCCATCTAGGCAAGTCATTATACCAACGGAGACTGTCCCACTGTGTGGAAGCCCCATATCTGGTGTGAGGGCCTCACAGGCCCCTCAGGGTTTGAGGGCTCCTTCCACCAGAAGTATGGCCACTTTGTTGGCTCTATTCAAAGGGACAGGATATTTGAGTGGTCTATATCTCCCATAGTGAAACACCCAACAAAGTTTGAAAAATAATTTTGAGTTACTTATGTTATCATTCCTCATAACACAGCATCTTTTCTAAGAATGCTTGAATACTTATTGACTTCCAATAATTCACCAGTCTTCATTTTTGTAAAACTGTCTCACTAAGAGCATATCTACTGATCTAAATCTGGAGACGAGTATAATATGTCTTTGTGCAACCAGCCCAGTATAGTTTTGTATATTTGAAAGAGCCTACATTTTTTGATTAACTCTTGAAAAGATAAGAGACCATCCAGGAGGAAGAGCTTTTTACGTTAAAGTAATGATGTAATGGCAAGACGAAAAGGCGGTGAAATTGATGCTAATGGGGAGTGGTATTTTGTGTGTCGATAGCAAACCTCATGTACTATGTAGTGATTAATGCAGGCGGATGTTTTCAAGACATCTAAAATACTCCATATCATGTTGTGTACAAATGTGACTAATAACTTGGCATGGGCTCAGTTCACATCAGATTTGATGCTGTATGATTTGAATTTGATGATTTTCACATTCCAAAGGATTGTGAGCGTGTTTTTTCTGAACTGAACCCACCATTGACATTATATTATTAAACATCCACTTTGACTGTGATAGTGGCAACAAGGGGGAAAAAAACATTAAATGACAACAGTAAGATCATGCTAGGAGCAGAGACATGGGAAGATATTGAAAGATAATTTTGGCAGAAATTCAGTGAATAATTGTTCAGCATTTAGTTCTGAATCATCAGATTTCTTGACTGAAAGTCATGGAAGTGAAAACAAAACATGTCTCTGGTTCTACCATGCTTTAGTACAACAACAGTAGTCATACAGTAGATCTAGCAAAATGGATAGGCTTAAAGCTCCATTAAGCGATATTAAAATGTAATTAAGTAATGTGAAAGGGTTTCAAGGGCTGCTGATCAGCACACAACTGTCTTTCAACCTCACTAAACACATAGCTTCGCTACTCATGTCCATCTGGTTGAATCCAAGTGGTTCTAATTATGTCGCCAGCCCCAAAAATCACAGCACCCAATTGAAAAACAGTCACTTTCTGCTGACAAATTCAAATTAACTGATTAGATGCCGCCTGCCATATGCCAACAATTGCTAGTAAAGTAAGTGAAACAATAAAAAAAATCAGAACAGATCCTGATATTTTCTAGTATATTTTCTCTATATTTTTTTTGTTTGGGCCAAGTTCTTACATCATTGTTAACTAATCCAGCTTTACATGATGTTAGCTGGCTAAAATGATCCTGTCAATTGCCATCCAACTTAACCCTCTTTAGAGGACACATCCAATGCCATATGGGATATAGAGTTCAAGAGTCCGCTACAAAGTCATAAAAAAGGCCAAACCAAAAGACCTCATCTGAACAAGGAGGCATTTCTCTGATGGACAACCAGGCAAGAATAAACAAATTGCCTATGAGTGTCATTGTGAAAACTCATCCTGGTAAAGATGGGATCATACAAAAGGTGGAAGTCAAGGTGACGCGGCAAGGAAATGTGAAGATCATATTAAGACCTATCTCGCAGGGCATCCTGCTCTTGTCTTTGAAGCGTTAGGAGATGTCTGTCTGTCTTCTAGTGATGCCAGTGTCACAGATCTCCTGTATTTTAGTTTGACACCTAATGAGCAGCCTGTGCACAGTGAAGGCAGCATAGTGTAAAAAGCTATATGCAATACTGAAGCACTGACTATCACTTGACTTAATACGGATCTTCAGGTGGGTGCTGCTATATAATCTTATTTTGATGACTTGAAGATTGGTCCTGTTATACAACTGTATTCCAGCAGAGAAATACAATACGCATTGCATTGGTAAGGAGAATACCAGTGGTCAATAGGGGCCGAGCAGCTAACTACTGTCTCTCTATTGCATTAGTAAGGAGAACTCCTTGGGAAGTTCAAGCTAACAGATCCGCTGTAAACTTGAGAGTAAGTACATAAAAAGGAGTATACTGTACAAGACGTATTACTATTCCCTTTGGTATTTAGAAATCGCTTAATGCAGCTTTAACAGCAAATTCAACAAATACAAGTAACTGTAATTGTCACCGAAAACATTCTGCAGAAAGAAAATTAACTTTCAGAGCTGACTGATAAAAACAGCAACACAAAGAGACAGAGAAGAGAGAGAAGGCAGGGCAGACGTAACCATACAGCCATCTGTAGTATGCTGAAAAGACACAAAAGTGAGAAACAAACTCAGTGACTAGCATGCAGTTCAACACACACACACACACACACACACACACACACAAATCTAGTCTCATCATTTACATTAAGATATTATGAAAAGGAATTTTGAAGTTTGATGTATTCTGTAAGCAGCAAGACAGTGATACATGTTACATTGGGCTGTTTATGTACTCCAGAATATTGGATTGAAATTTAAACATGTGAGGTTAAAGTGGTGGCCTTCAGTTTACATCCAAATGCGAGTCAACAGTTAAGGGTATGTAGCTCTTATAATCTCTTAAAATACACCCTTAACACGTGAAAGCAAAAGAAAGGGAATATTCTTGCTGCTATTAACTGCATACAATTTAAAGCTATTGTTTAAATATATGTATGTTACATGTTAATTGGTCCATGACATGTTGGCCCCTATATATTGTACATAAAAGAGGGGTATAATTCCTTCACTGTTCATCTGATGAGGATATACATTTAAGTCCATAGTTGAATGTTGACATTAAATCCAATGTTCTGGAGAAAAGAACCAAAAAAAGATGCCACTATACATGGTTTGGAAAGGAAGCTCTGATAAAAAATCTGATCTAAAAATAATATCATATTTAAACAAGTAATAAAACAGTATAAGGCTAGTGTTATTTTATGTTTTTTTGTATTGTTGACTTAAGCTAGGGTACCGATAGAAAGTTGAGGCTAATTATTATGGTTGTCTGCAGCTGAAGCTGATTGTGACTGATTGTGTGTCCACTAGCTATCCTACTTACTGGTGTGAATTGACATAGCTGTGTTGGCTGAGCGTTGTGATGAAGCTATTTCTGTACTCCTTTGGTGTACTGGCAACACATCTGTTATACCTGATAGAAGTACCAGATTTAAAGTGTCAGACTGTATGCTGTCTGTCTCTGTTTTGGCCACTGTTACTTTCCTCGCGGCCAAACTGTCCCAATCACAACAACAACTACAGACATAGCCACAGAATGGCTAAGGCTCAGGCTTTAATGGCCCTTAGGGACAGGCACTGGTGCTTTTAACACTAATCAAACACCTCCCTCTTGAGGCTCTGTGATAAAGATAAATAATTTCAGTTAAATGGAATTAAATAAGTCCCCGCGACCCTAAAGAGGATAAGCGGTTCGGATAATGGATGGATGGATGGGAATTAAATAAGTATGAATGTTATAAATATATTCCAAAATGATAAGCAATTTAACACTATCTTAATTTCCCCTTTAATTAGTACCAAACTACCTTTCTAGGAAAGTGTTGTGCAATAACTTTACAATTTGACATACAACTTTTTCCTGCTGCCAAACCACTTAGAAACCTGCTACTTGGAATTCTCAGAGAAATCAATAACCAAATATAGATGTCTTGTTTTATATTAGTTTGAAACTCAGACATTCTGAGGGTTTTGGATGAATTACATTAATAATTGTTATTGTGCATTCTTTACTGTTTCTATTACTATTTTACTGTTTGTTTATATTACTTTTATATTACTTTTTTTTTTAATTTACTATGTCTCTTGTGTGCACTTTACCCGTTTGCTGCTGTAATCCTGAAAATGTCCCCACTGCGGGACTAATAAAGGAATATCTAATCTAATCTAATCCAATACATTTTATTTGTATAAAATATGTACCTCTAATATAGAAATAGTTCGTTTGAAAGAAGACATGGGACATTTCTAATGGAAAACAAATGTAGACATACACATAGACAAACATACAAACACACTGGCAGAAACATGTTTAGGTCATAAACTTATAGAAAAGAACAATCCCATGGTCTTAAAGAGTCAGCTCATCATAATTGTCGAAAAACCTACAGCCAAATCATCCTCACTAGAAAAGAAAATTAAATCAGTTTGAATAGAAACGGATCATTTCTAAATTGGCCATTGTATCATGATATCCCTTTTTACAAAAAGAGACTACATAATACCAACTTTACACACAATAAAACACAATCCATTGAAATTTTTGCGATGAGGTATTTCTTTAAGACCTGACATTTCGTACAGCCCTCCCCCAGTTGTCACGGCAACCACCACTAGCCGTTGGTCAGAGGTGGTAACCATGGTAAAAATACAAACCACTGAGATGATGTCATCAGGGTAGGTGGATTATTATAACAACGAGTAAGCCGCCATGCCCCATTCATCACACTCGCATACTGCAACACCCAGTTGGCACTAAGGCTTGGGACCACACTACATGACTCCCCATTGGTGCTTTATTTTCCTGAGCAGAGCTGCACACACGCACAGCCTCGGCTCACACACTGGCTAAAACCACCTGACGACTATAGCAGGTGGTCAGCGAGTGTATTCTGATCATTACGGTTGAGGCTTGAGAGCACTAAGTGAAGGAAATTCTGAATCCACTTTCAACTGAAAGTCGACTACTCAAATTGATTTTAAGGTTTTGAGAGTGGGGAAATGAGCTGTGAGTGGGGAGAGGGACATTTACTAGGCAGCAGGTTAGTAGTGTGAATGGTACATGGCAGTGCAGGTTGGCTAGCATTGTTATACTGATCCACCCACCTTAATGGGGATCCTTTGGGCGTGGCGATGCCGTAGCCTTTGGAGTCCAGGTTTCCTCCCACTTTCATCGTGTCGCAAGGTTTCCTCTGCTCGATGTACTCGTTCATGGTGGACTCCAGCAGGTAGGCGTACTTCCCTTTGGATTTTCTGACACGCAGGACGCCCTCTGACGTTTTTTTGACGAAGACAGAGGGCTCTGCTGATTTCATGTACTGCCACATCTTGTCAAACAAGGCAATTTTTGAGCGCTAAAAAAAGAGAGAGACAGACGCAGATGAGATCCAACAACTTCATTTGTGCAACTTGGGTACTTTTAAGCAGACAACAATACCATTGCCCACTGGGTACTTCAAGATATACTGTGGAGGTTTCTTTTAAACAAATGTGTAGCATTGAGGCCTTAATAAACGTGGTGAGTGCAGCTCCTTTAAATTATTTTCCAAAGACAACTTTAAGAATATTTAAAATCAATCTTTCTGTCAGTCTTTCTATTTCCTGCCTCGGCGTGTCATCGGCACCGACTACTGATCGTGGAATAGCGCAAACTGTTTGCCGAAATGCCCATCGCAAACCTCCTCACACATTTCTGTGTAGCTTATTGTGTTATCTTCTGTTGTATTGTAAAAAATAATACATGTGTAGCTTTATGGCTCTGCATAAGTACTTACCCTGAAGAACTCTTTAGTAGATCCAGAGTCCAGGGTTCCATATGCGATGTCTGTCTGCTTGGCCAGGTCCTCTGCGCTCTCGATGGGAGACACCATCCTCTCCACCGTCAGGAAGGCAGCCAAGTTGGCAGTGTATGATGAGATGATGATCAGGGTGAAAAACCACCACACACCCCCAACTATACGACCTGACAGAGACCTGTACACACAAACAGATACATAAATTATCTACAATGGTTTTGACATACTGGACATCTAGTTGGGAATTCAAACATTTGGTTAAGTTTACAGAAAGTTTGCGGTCTTGTTCTAATATATAAAATGTCAATGCTGACCAGTGCTTAAAGTGGAAAAAAAACAAGTGCTGGAACTATAATGTATTGGCTGGTATCAGCAATTACTATTACATTCTGAATCAAAATGTATTAGATGGATAGATAGTTGGTTTTGAGCTCCTCCCCCAATAAATTTGAACTTTTAGACTTCAAATTATACAATATACGTAACTGTGTTTGTTTGGGCTCTACAAGCACAGGTGTCTTTTCAAAGCAGAGGACACGTTGCCGGACCAGAGGTGCACATGCTCATAGATAGCAGTTTGATCCCAATGCACCTCTATCATGCATATTGGTCAGTGTTGACACATTATTGGAAGAAAAGCCTTTCATTTAACTGCCATACCAACCTTGGTGAGATGTCACAGCCCTGCCGCATAAAAGCCCCCAAAGAGAACCAAAGGGAGTTAAAGATCCCAAACTCATTGTTTGATTCAGTCGTCAGTGGCATCGCTCCGTCCTCTGGCTCCTCTAGCGTCCACTCATAGGGGCTGAATCTGGATACCTACAAGAACAAATTAAAATAATGTAAAGCTTTGACTTTCCATGTGGAACTGTAGCTGCATGCACTCACAAACCTCCACTGAAAAAGTGTCTCCTTTATCGGCAGTAAATTGCACACAGCCTGTCAGACACTAGTGGTTTGTTTACAAACAAACATAATATTATGCTAATCATGTTGTCATATTGTTTATCACTGTGACAGATTGCTGTAAGAAAAGGGGCAGAGAGCACTGGCGGGGAAGAGAGGGAGAGAGTGAAATGGCTGATGTTGAACTGGATGTCTGTCTGAGTTCATTCTTTTCTTATAAAACACAGTTAGGCAAACCTATGAAGAGCCGGTTACCTTGCTAATGCAATACAAGTTGGATTTAGCCCTGTGAGGCCATCGCAACAGGTGGCTAATGTAGGCTTGGTTGGATTTTTGGATTCTTGTTAATAGGCCTGCATCAAAATCTTAAATTGGGGTTGTAGATGAAAAGCATCTTATAGATTGTCAAAGCAGTGCCGCAACATTTTTACATGATTTCATCAATGTTGTGTCCACGTGATGGAACACATACACTTAATATGTAAGCAATACGTTATGTGCACTACTGGGATCTGAATCTTATTCGTGAGCTTCAACTACACATTTCAGGCACACAACAAACCCACATAAGGAAACTCTGACAGCCGTGGTGGCAGCAGAGTACCTGGTGGTAACAAAACACATCTATACACAGCCGACTGACTTACCAGAAAGAGTACAACACTAACTCCAATATAGGCAAAGACAATGCACATCCAGATTTCATAGGCCAGTGGGTCCAGAAAGGAGAAGACTCCTGGTTTAGATTTCTGCGGCTTCTTGATCATGATGGAGATTCCCAAAGACATGAAGGGTTTGGAGAAATCGATCACCTCTTCACGAACAAGAGTGATCGTCAGAGGAGCAACGGCGATATCGGCTTTCTGTTGGGAGGACAAAGACCAATAGTGAGAACAGGTGTTTTGACGAGATATTTTCAATGGAAACAGGTGACATGAAGATACAAACTGGCGCTTCACACTAGGTGATGATGCACAACAAATCAAAGTTGAGCGGATTACTGATGTAAGGTGGTAATCAATCATATGGTTTTGTTTCCTCCTGTACTGTTACATAAACATAAAAAAAAGGTATCAGCCAGTTCCCAGTGCTGTTTTACAAAATATGTATGTCAACAAGCGCTTAGGTAACACTTTGACGGTGACTCACTGATAATGTAGCCGGCCATGCCGGCTGTTTTGTTTCTTTTGTCGCTCGCAGTGTGAACATAAATTTGCTTCACCCCTCTCTGCTGCTTTTAACATTAGAAAATTGTAATATTCAACAAATATGATATAGTTTTGTGTTTTAAATCTTACCCCATACACCAGCTCTCCAACCATACCATTCCAGATCTTGGTTTCTGCATCTCTTGCTCCATATTTGCCATCTCCCACAATTCTTAACTGGTAGCGGATACCACAATGCTTTGCAATCTCAGCCGCCAGGTCCACGCAGTAACCTAGCATCGGTTAAAATATGAACAGAAACATCCGAAGTGTTAAGTGCCCTAGAATACAGACTACAGTGTTAAATACTTAATAATAAGTAACCCATACACTATTTATCAGGGATGCATCATGACATACAACAATTAAAAAGTTGTATATTACCAACATATATTCATAACTGTATGCAAGAACTGTATGAAAGCACACAGCTGTATGATGGTGCTATGTTAGATTGTGGATGTATCATTGTGTGTTTTTAGGGAGTGACCAGGACAAACGTCTGGAAAAATGTGACTCTAGAGCCGCTTTTCTGTAGCTTTAACAACTCAATAAACTGGTAAACAAAAGTGAATGACATTATGCATTTAAGAAACATACATATATACACAATAAATTATAAAAACATACCTTCGTAACGGTCATTGTCTTGAAACAGCTCAGAATTCTTCTTTAGCATCACATAAGGGGCTTCCTACATGCACATAAACACACTTATATATAACTTTATTACTCATCATAGTGGAAATTTAGCTTTGACTTCACCTTTACATGAATACACTGAACTTTAGAGGCCCAGTCAGGCTCATGTTTGAGCTTATGTTATATTTCTGGGTGTTTTTTTCAGTTGGCCTGCACAACATACCAGTATAGTTGAGACGATGACCGTCTTGTTTTCCATTCCCATCGTGTCGTTGGGGTAAAGGTCTGACTTTGTCACCACCATTTTATCCACCTCATTCCAATAGCCGATCTAAAAACATACACACACACAGACACATATAGGTTACATATCACATAGCTACATGCTATAATTATATAACATATATACAGTAATAATTATAGAGGCAAATTGATTCTTCAGGTACCTTGACAGGTCCACTGTTCTTCAGCTCCATGACTGTCACTGAGTAGTTGATTCTCTTCCCGTACTGGTCAAACTGAATGTTCCCTGTTAAACCATCCACACGCACCTGCACACAAATACACACAACACACGTTCTAGATTTCATTGAAGTTCACACACATGTTTAAGATGTGTTTTACAATATAAATTACTCCCTGCATCTCACCGAATTTGAAGAAAAAAACAATAACAACCATATATACATATTTCATGTATAAAAATGTACAGCTGTTAATAAGGTCATGAGACAAGATTTTACAACTCTGGAAAGTTATCACAGGTACAGCAAATTAATCCTTTATCGTAATGTGGTCACATTACTAAGTAATCTTCCAGGAATGTGAACTTGCATCTATTTAATTGGCCACCAGAGTGCCTTGCCAGATGATGCTGAATCAGGTTTTTTGCTTTGTATGATGACCTTGCCTTTCTTTTTCCTGGAGCCCTCTGCATGTGCACCCCTGCTGCGTCAATGCAGCGCTCCCAATAACATGAGTGAGGGGGCTGCTGAACGCAGCCTTACAGCAATCAGATACAGAAATAATCCACAGTCCCTGTTTTCAGTGGCATAACCTGTAGTCCACCTCACAAAGGCTAACCACTATTACTACTTAAGCCTCGGTTACACTCACAAACTGACGCAGAGAAGTTTTGTTTACATTGCCTTCTTAACCCTAGAACACTAACGTCGGGTGATTTTCACCTGTGCGATTGTGATTATGTATTTTTCATTGTGTTGCTTTTGTCTGAGTTGCGTGGGTCCTTGTGTAGCTTCCTGCTTCTCACTGACGTTATTGAATGTGGGCGTGTCTCTATTGAAGGTGGGCGTGTCTCTCTGCTCCAATCCCAGTTTTTCTGAACATGCAGGTGTTTGGGTGATTTTCACCCAACGTTAGTGATAGAGGGTGAAAACATTTCGAATAGGTTTTAACATTGAAGGGAGACTTTTCCTTCACAGGACATGGCACACATGTCCCAGGAACGGGTGGACCAAAGAACAAGTTCATAGCTCCATTATTTATATTTGTAATCATGTTTTATTGACGACTCCCTAATTTGTCACCCATGATACCTGTTTTTCTATCAGGTATTATATGTATTTTTTATATGTATTTTTATTTTTTATATTATATCGATGATATTCCTATTTTTAACGTTAGTGTTCTAGCGTTAAAGGACCAGTCCCCAAAAACGGGGCAGTCTAGAGGGGGGTGCAGTTGTGGTTCATATTCATTCAACCAAACATTACAGCAGTGGTTGTGGTAGACACACGTCTCTTCTTAGTGAGGAGGGTCTAATCCCTGGTTACCTGTTTGAGGGCACGTTCGATCTCCACCCCCTGAGCCCAGGGAACTGCTGGATTGGCCAGACAGTCTCCACTGTTGCCACGACGACTCATGTCTATTCTCTGCTTGTGAAGGAAGCGGAACGCCTCCGTCATCACATGGACGGCATCGTAGGTGAGGGCTGAGGTGTACTGAAAGACAGAAGCATTGGCAAACACCATCACTCCTCCTGTAACATGCTGTGTGGAATAAGACGAGCTTTGGTGAGGATTCTGAACGCCATCATCCAGCGTGAGAGCCGCGGCCTGATGGACAGCACTGCTCTCTCTTTCCAAACACAAAGGACTCTATTTTAACCTCTTCCTCGTTTTTTAAGGGTGATGGGATCTTTTGGGGAAGAGAGCAAGTCAATAGTGGACGCCACATAGCTGGGAACTTGAAGATTACTATTTGAGAGAGCTTAGCCGTGTCTGTCCATTAATAAAGAGTTCATATGAAATAACCTCATGGCAAAGCCTATTGTTGTTTACTCATGACAAACAAAAGTACATATGTGCTCATTTTATTAGGAACTTTAGGGCAAAATGAACATCACAGTTACAATTGAAATTATAGTAAACTATGTTTTAATGCACACAGAATATTCAGATTAAGACAACAATTTGATTTAAGTGCACTGTTATTGATTCAGATTTTCTGAGCAAATCCAGTTAGTATGTGCTTATTATAATAAAAATAGACAACGTAATAGTGGTATCATTATATTTCGGTGTACGATTTTGTTACAATGTGATAAATTATCATATTGAATCATCCAGCCCTATTAATGTGTCTATTCATTTGAAGCATCATTTTTTTATTGCTGTGATTTGCTTCTCGTCTCTACTTTGCTCCTGTTGATCAAATCGTCACGGTGGAAACGGAGTTGCATTGTGATATAAATAGGCTTCTATTCTCAGCAGTCTAAGTCCCAGTCTCCAAACGACATGCCAAAAACTGGTTTTGTGCTGCTTCATGTAAATCATCCTTCCACATGTTTGTCTGTGTATTGTGCGCTTGGCACTGGTCAACAAAATACTTTACACACAGGCAAAGATAATTTTAAGGTCAGGAGGATAATACCAAGTGGTCTCAGTCTTAGTCGTTGCAGCGGCACAGAAATATGGCCAAAAAAGTAGTTCATATCATGTCCAAAACATCTAGAATTGTACAGCAAACATCACAAAGTGCTTTACACCAAAATCATATTTACTCATGATGTATAAAGAGATAGATTAATACACTTAATGTTAGCATGCTTTTGCTACTGGGATCCTTGGACTATTTCCAGATAATCTAAATCCATATTTCCAGATAATAATCTACCCAGCATCATTATTTTCTGAAACAAATTAAACAAATTCAAACCAGCCCATGAACTAATGATGAACAGCCAAATCTTACTCTGATCCGGAAATCAGCTCCAGGATACTCCTTCTCTTCAAGCGCCTCCCATCGCTGGTCAAACTTTGCCACTAAAGGATCATCAAAATCTACTATCTGGAACCCGGACACGTTGGCACCTCCATACTGGATTTTAGAGAGGTCGCCATCAACAAAACCCTGGAACAAGAACAACAGAAATGTTATTTTAATTGAGGATTTTGTATTTACACTCTACCGATGTTTCATTCCCTGAGCGGATCATGCTTAGCCACAAGTTTGTGCCCTCCTACTGGAGGCAGATCAGCCACAGAACAACCAACAGAGCTTGTGAATAGATAATTAGCAGTCTACTTATGTGGCTATGGCTAATTAAGCTGCTATCGCTCAACCAGTCCATGCCTGCCGAGTCATGAGAGAGACACTTAGATACAGGATGTACCTTGTGTGACATTTCAAGGATCTCCTGAAAAATGTGTTGCACTTCAAAGTAACCTTTTAAAGTTTCCCACCTACTCACAATTCCTTTAGAATGGACTTTTTGACCGTGACCTACTTATACATATACATATCTTCATTTATCAGTCTTGTATAGCAGTGTTTGGTCAGGTTGAATCAGAGGCAGACGGATACTCACCAAGTTAGCAATGATATAGTGGTATCCCTTCACATGCCGGCCAATAGTGATCACCTGATGGGAAGAGAGTACAACCTGTGTCAATACTATACAACTGTCATGAAAACGCATTGTCTGTGTGTGTGTGTCTGTTTTGTTTTTACATCTGCCAGTCTATCAATGCTGTCCAGTGAATAACATATTTCCAAAAGGTCTAATTTTCATGAGCTGAGAAAAACAGTCCAGTTTTCAGCTTATAATTACTAAGATAATCAAATGGGTTTCAAAATACACACAGTTTTTATTGATCATTAAACCATGATCCAACTAATGTCATATTTCTGTTAGTTTTGCAATACTGAAGAATGAGAGAAAGATAAGTTGTGGTGGCATTTGTAAGCAGCAATTATTAAAGTAAAAGATGGAGAAAACCTGTTTTAACTTCATGCCAACTTGCAATAACTTAAAAAACATAAACCATCAACTTCCTGGGCATTGGCAAGAAGTTAGTTCATAACTTAATTAGATAGTAACACTGCTAAACTATTTGGTCTGCTACTTTGGCCTGATGGCAATTTATCAAATCTGCATCCAGCACCTAATCTGTGGATCAAATCAATAAAAATGTTTACAGTCCACACACAATCATAAACAAATTATTCTTAGCATTGTAAGTACACAGGCTGAACTAAAAGAAAAGAAAGCCTTCTAAGAGAATGTTTTGTAAAGTGAGTGAGGAGAAATTAAGATCATATAAGAAATAAAGATTCTATAAGAAAATCATTAGCAAATTATGTATTTTATTAACCTGGAAACTGCTCCAAAATGAAACCAGCAATGAGAACCCAACTCTATTCGTATCTTCTTATGAAAAACTAAAGCAAATACTATTCCTGAGAAATACAATGTGTTTTAAAGAAAAGGAAGCAAGGTAAAAGAAGGGCGTATAAAATATGTAATGCAATCAGGGAGAATAGTCTGTGATGCCACAAGACATCTGAATATTGTATTGTATTTGACAGATAATATAATAAACTGCAGAGAATTAATCTGTAGGACGTTAAAAGGATAAAATAAGCTTTCTTGTTGATGGATGTATATTATTACTTATAAAAGTAGTAGTGAAAAGAGTGGAATCAACCTGCTCCATGATGTCTCTGACTTTGTCTTGTTCACAGTCCAGGATTATGCGTCGCTCCTTTCGGATCTCCAGGTCCTAAAAAACAGATACGTATTTAACTTCATGTTGTGCATGCCCGCAGCATGAAACATAGCTCTGAAAACAACAAGTGGTAATTCCCTGAGGTGTAGTAATTGTTTGGCTGGCAGTCGGAGGAGAGGTGCAGTAGAGCGTGAGTCATCCCGCAGCACGCCGCATACTGCCTGCCACCGTAGGCCAGGTCAAATACAAACTTTGGAAGCTGTGTTCGAGTTTTTCGTGCTATTTTTGTCACTTAAATTGGGTAACTGCACCAACCTCCTTAAAATCACAGAAGCCAATAACTGAAAAAAATGCTTCACCTCACTGCACAACATATTGGTAACGCTTTATTTCCCAAATCCCATAGTATATTGATAATTAAGGAAGTGACATGTAGCTGTTATTTCCTAGGTTCCTGATAATGACCAACGTACAAAATCAAACATGGCAGACTCCTTCTCAGTGGAAAACATTCCCCAAAAAAATCCAATGTGAGCAATAATCCCCAGAAATTCTGTGAAAATCCTTTTAGGAGTTCGGAAAAGTTGTTTGAGGTATTGACTATTCCTTATTAAGCTTCACATTAGTATTATACTAACCCAATTTGAAACACATCTAAAAAAAAGAGTAGTTTGAATGTTTCCTATGTTTATCTTGATGTTATAAAAACGTGTGGTGTGAGTACCAACAGTGTGCAGTGCTGAGGATGAGCAGAATATCAGTACCTGAAACAAAGAGCGGTAGGCTTCATCCTTCCTCTCATCTTTGAGGTTTCCTACGTTGATTGCTGTGACAACCCATTTCTTCTCTGCTGCAGTGTCCAGTATTACCTGAAGAGTAGAAAGACCTGCACACACAAACACACACAAACGATCAGTTGAATTGGAACATTTTTTTTTGCAGCAGCAGCAGCAAAATCAAAAATACAACACAGTAAATTCCAATCAGCACCCATCATGGTTCCTTCAAAAACAATACCAAGGGGTCCTTTAATTACAATTCTGTTAGAGGTTATTCTGTGTAGGAATTTCCTAAAAAATAGTGGTGTAGCATGATCAACAGCACTAAAGTCACATGCTCTATGTGATAAACAATGAGACTTCCATTACCTCGATCACTGTCGTAGAGATAGGCAAACTTTTCCCATTTGTAGTACTCAACTAGAGAGACTAGCGGCCCCTTGATATCTGGCCTCATCTGGAGAACAAACTGATTCATTCCTTCTGCTGGGAAAGACGGCGTGATGAAGGAGACATGTAACGTCTCACAGAAGGATGTGATGGTGTTTACTGACTTCTTGTCGTAGAAGCCAAAAATGGCGTAGACGCCTCGAGAGAACTGGGAACAAACTGGGAGAGACACAGAGAGAAACGTTTCAATGAAACACTCATTGGAGACAAATTAACATAGAAGATTAAACTCAGACACAGGAAGCAAGCAGCATTTCTATCAAATCACAAGCAGTGACAAAGGAATTCTGTCCTTACCTGCTTAATCTTTAACCCGCTGTAATAATATTGTTATGCAGCTGATGATTATGCAGATTATACAGCTGATAATTAATATAAATATTTTTAGAATGACTGTAAATGAATGGAGATGCAAATCTGTAAATGACTGCAAGCAGTTCTGAGTTCAGAACTCTTTAATGCAGCATGCAAGCTTCCTCCCATGAGTTGTGGGACAGCCCAAGACCCATTGAGTATTATCATAATCGTCCTTATTACAAGGTTGTGATAGAGATGGTAGTACGGAGGTGACAGTGAGTATTGGAATAATGATAAATGGTATTGCTTCCGTCTTCCCTCTCTCTCATTTAGAACAGCTTAGCTGTCATATTGTCATTGACATACACTGCTCTCCTCACACCACCATGCATATCATCATACTTAACATAGCATTTCTTTACACACATGACAGACGCTCTTTGATGTCTGTTATGTCACTTCATTTTTTTGCAAAATTTAAAATGTCTTCTACATTTTTTCAAAGAGGTAAGCAACAAGCACATTACAGAGCAAAATCATAAACAACGATTATGTAACTAGAAAACAGAGGTCTTACTGAGGTGAGGGGTTAAGTCACAAGTTAAGACAAGTCAAGTCAAGACATCTACTATTATAGAGATATTTTAGTCTCTGGACTATAAAGTGATAGACCCAACAACTGACAGCGCTAACATTGACATCCCTCAAGCTAGCATGGCTAAAAATGATTGTATGACATGTGCAACTCTCAAATATAGTCAGTTGGAAAAAAGTATGAGATAAAGGTTATTTTTTTTATTTTTGCCCAGCTTGTAGGCACGCCAGCATAAGTCATAGGTGATTCTCACCGATCTCTGATGAAAAAGAGGGCTATTTTCTTATTTTAATAATCAAAGCGAGCTGACATTTTCTGTAATGTTGGAACATGTGCTTTTCTTAATTTAAAGGGTGTACACAGACAGTCCTTTGTCTACAGCTATATTTGGTTGTCCTACTTTAATGACCTTGTTCTTCCTCTAGAAATACAAAGTCTAATTTCATCTCCCTGGGTATAATATTTCATTCATGTGCATTATATACTGTCGTAATGCATAGATGTATGTTCTCAGAAATCTAGGTCATGCTGACATCTTGATATGTGAACATGGCTCAACCATGACCATTCATCTTAAATACACATACAAGGATTTAGCGCGATGATTTGGTGCAAAACAATAAAACAGTAAAGGTTTTATTGGAATCCAATGTAAATATAAATGTATAGTCTAACAATATAATTCAGTTAGTCACAAAATACATTATTGTAATTTAATTTTTGACATTCCATCTACAATGGCAGCAGAAATAAAGGGGACTGTTCCTTCTGTGCTGAACTAATAAGACAAACTGTAAAGGTCATTATAGTGTGGTCGAAACAGGAATTAGGTTTATAGATAAGGAAATCATGAGAGGAAATTATAAGTTATTCACCTTTATAAATTATAAGATGAATAACTAAAAGAAACAAGTGCTCTATCTGCTCAAGAAGGTCTTTTGACAGAACGGGACCAGTTTCAAATGCGCGTGTGTGGGAGAGGTGAGGGGGCGTTTATTTTGAAGGCTGCATGACTTCATAATTTTGATCAGCGGTTTGGAGGCAGAGGAACACACTAGGTAATTGCTACCATTGAGCCCACACTTTCACTAACCTGAATAAATATCATTTTTGGAAAAACGAAAAAGTAATTTCCGAGAGAAGCAAACTGAAAGCTCTACAGTATGAATTTAAAGGACATATTCAGGATATCAAATTGATGCAGTATGGATTTAAAGGATATATTCAGGATATCAAATTGATGCAGTATGGATTTAAAGGATATATTCAGGATATCAAATTGATTCAGCAGTGAAAACAGGTTAGAAGATAAAGATAGAAGCTGAAGCCTAAAGATCACAGTGTAAAAGTGAACCACCACATCAGCTGGCGATTAAGACAGAAGACAATAAAATGAAGGAACACTGTTCCCTTACAGCAGAGCAGGTCTTTATTCACTGTTACAATCCATAAAAAGCAAACAGCCTGTGTATTTATTCAGTACATTTTCAGGAGCTAGTGTAGCATATAAGTGCTAGTTAACGCTGATGATGTGCTAAGTACTCTGCTTATGTTAGCTCATCAGGTTTTTAAAGTAAAGTATGTGTCCTTCCAACCTCCCCCTGTAACAAGTATCCCTATTACACTAACGTTTAACCATGACTAGCATTGCGATTGCATGAAGGTCTATGGAGCAGAGCTGGGTAGTTGTCGTAGCTGGCCGGATCTGGCAGATGCAACGTTATGGTTGGCCAATCTGCGTATGAGGGGCGGGAGTGACTTGACTGTGCACAACATCAGCGGACAGGTGCACTCATTCTTGGCATCAAGATTGCAGTATGCTGCTGTCCTTCAATCAGGTGATTGGCGGTTCGATTCCCAGCTCTATGTATATGTGTCTTGGGCAAGACCCTTGCCTCTACTAAATGTCTCCCAAAAGCTGTGCCTAGGGGTGTGTGCATGTGGTTAGTTACCTTGCATTGTAACCCCTCCCACCAGTGTATGAATAGGTGTGAATGGGTATATGACATGTAGTGTTAAGCGCTTTGAGCGGTCGGCAGACTAGAAAAGGGCTATACAAGAACAAATCCATTTTACCTCTGCACTACAGCAAAACACCAACATGCCAAACCCGCTCAGTCAAGAAAATAACCTCAGTGCCCCCAAGTAAAATGTCAATATGAAGCCGTGTTCCTCATCATGCTCCGGCACCAACGTAGAGCCTCCCGTCTTGTCACTAGCTTCATTAAAGCTTCAGAGCACATCATTGACAGCATATTTTATGATGCTGTTTTACAAAATGTTATTTTGTTTAAAAATGTATAAAAAAATGTGAACCTGTAACATGCAGGTATTCCTAATTATAACTGTTCCCCCAAATATCTGTATATATTTGTAGCAGGTGTAAAACGAGAGTGCAGACAGTAGAAAAAGAGGACTGCATGCATTCACTGCTATCACAATACTCCGCACTTAAATAGAGCGTCAAGCCTCAGGGCATCATTACATCACACTCTGATGAAGGCTGAGTATACTGCATGCATGGATTCCTCATTCTCATTGCTACATTTGAAAAATTTGAAAAGTGACATGACTCTACACTGCCCCAGTTAAAAATAAATATTAATCTCACCAAATTCAAGTTAACGGTCCGTGGCTTCGGTCCATTTCACTAAAACACAAGCCTGCAGTGATCTATTGTGTATACACGAGTTTATGCACTTTATTCTACTGCTGATGGGTAAGGATATGTCTTAGATGTTAAAAGACTTACCTTGTTCTAATCAAAACCTTACTATTTCTCTATTTATGCACATACAATTCTAATCAATATTCACAAAATGTGAATTTTCTTTCTCAGGACACAAAACAGGACTGGTCAGGTTGTTTGGCGAGAAAAAAACAATCCCTCTTGCAGGCTGTACATAGATATATATATATATATATATAAAAAAAAATATATATATATATACTCCTTCCTACTACTACTATACCTTGAATAAGGAAAGTAGCACCATAGTAGCACTTTAGTAGCACTGGAATGGCTCTTACTGATACCACTTTGTAGTTGAACTTTATTGAAGAAATTGTACTTTCTTGATTCTTGTTGATCTGAGTTTGTACTCATGGTGGAATGCACTTATTGTAAGTCGCTTTGGATAAAAGCGTCAGCTAAATAAAATGTAATGTAATGTACTCCCTGTTGTGGCCACCGTTGCTCCGTTATTACCACTGTTTTTGCCTAGTTTGTGCATGTTATGTTGAATTCACGGCCCTCATCAGACACATTGAACAGCTGTTTGTGTGCTTCGGGGATGGTTTGACTGTGAAGCCCTATCCAGGAGACACCTGGCGACATAGCTTTGTGAGTACATCTCCTAATAAGCCTATAGGCAGGCAGGGAGAGACCCTCCCACTATGGTCTGCACACTCTACATGCAGCGTGGCAGTGTCGGCGGCCTTGTTTGGTCAGGTGAGCGTTGACGATGTCCATATATACAGTCTTTATACCAGTCTCTTTTTAAGAAAGAGATTATCCAGATCGTGAGTGCTGTTTTTGCTGTTGTGATGTGAAAATCCATTTGAAATGTATGTTTTTGAGGTGATTTTTAAAATCTTCATTAAGAACCGATGAACTTGAGGCTGAGAGCCAGAGACTGGGTGGTGAAGTCAAAGCCAATAACACATCAGTTTCAGTCTCATCATGAGATTAGTTGACAATAAGAAAACATATAGAATAACACCAGATCAAATATTGATACTCTGTACTGTACTCGGTTGCAAATCATAAACATAGTTAAATAAAAAAGATACTTACAGCAGTTAGTGACAGCAAAGCTGTTGGCCACCTCCAGGTTATCTATGTGTGGAGTCAGTCGGAAATCTGCCATCCCAAACTGAACCATGCCAACTCTGAATGCACTGTACTCTTGATCTGCCCCCCTGGGGAATAAACCACCTGAGACAGACACACAGACAACACCACGGTTAGAAAGATACAATATCAATTATATTAACAAGAATGCACTGTTGTAACTATTGCTACTTTGCACACCACAGTGAAGCACTATCACAGTCTTCTCTTATTTTGTTTTGTCACTGCCCCAAAATCAATAACGATCACACGCAGCATTTTAGTTTAATTTTAACACGGAGGAGTTGTTGTTTTCTCCAACAACGACACGGTGGCATCTTTAAGTGAGGTGGAAAACATGAAAACTCCTCTGGAGTCTTGCTGCAACAGAACAATGTATTTTACTGCAGAAGGTACACAACACAAATGATGGATGAAAGGAAATGCAGGAATATGTGCAGTGGGATGGCAAGAAAGAGACAGAAAAAACTGTTATGTTGTAAAAGCAGTTTGAGAATAATCTTTACAGAAATTAATAAATTGATGCATATGATGTAATGAGGAATTCATAATTAGACTTGTGTATTTGGTCAAACACACACACACACAGAAAGAGAGAAAAGGTGTCTGTAATTATCTCAGTCCGAGGTCAAAAAGTAAAAATGTATCTCTGTATTAACGGGGCAGTCTAGTAGCAATCTATCAGCACCCTAAATTACATTTATATAAACACAGTAACACAAAGATCAGATACATGCGAGCACGTTGTAACACAACAATGCAGTGAAGCATATAGAGAAAGCATGATACAAATAAATTGAGAGAGACTGAATATAACGCAAAACTCATAACAGGCCTGGCATAATTGAATATTGTTCTGTTATCGTAGACACGAGTTGTGGCCAACCAGTATCATGTTGCGCAATAATCTCGACATATTGCCCAAATCTAGATAACACACCATTCAAAGTTTAGGCTACTGGGAAGCACAGGTTGTTATGTTGCTGCAGTGGAAGTGTTATTTTTCTTTACTGCTTACTTTTCTTCTAAATCAAGCTTAAATGTAGGTTTAATATAAGTTAAATATCCCTCTAATAGTACATTGTGGATATTCAGAACACTCTGACTGCATCCACAGTCCGAGAGTGGTTAGCTCAGTGACTCATCGCTACTATATTTCAAATTATTTTAACATTTACTTTATTTTTATTTATATTTATTGGAGCCTCCTAGCAAAAGCATTTCACAACAAGTCAATCTTGAATCGGGAGACATATATTGTGAATATTGTTGGATCAGTAACACCATACCAACATGCATGGTGATCATTACTAAAATAAAATAAAACTAAATTGTGTACAGAAGAAAAAAAAAATGTATATCAATTAAAACAATTCTACCTCAGCTTAGCTGAACCACTTGTGGTGGAGCTGGCAGAATGAGGTCATATTTCGACACACACACCATCTTTGGCCCTGAGTAGGGAGGCCGGGGCCATACAAGGCGAGTGTCTGCTCAGAGTGAGGCAGAAGTATTGGCTTCTGTGACTGACAAGTCTTCAAATGCTCACTGAGCTTCTGTCATCAGAAACAAGGCCACTATTAATAATCGGCCATTAACTTTGCCAGGACATCACGTGGGCTCCTTCAATCGTAGCCTGCTGTCAAATGTTTTTATAGAGTAAGAGACTATAGAAAAAACATTGGGGTGAGGGTGTCTAACAATGGATTAACCACTAAAGATCCCAGCATTTAATAGTTCAAGTGGAGAGTGGTGCTGCGTGCTGCAAAATGTGGGGGACTGTGTATAAATGACTGTAATTCCAAAACAATTATTACCATATGTTTGTGATATCCATCAAATTAAAGCTGAAAGGCTACACCTCAACCACATGTTGACTGCATCATTTCAAATATGTGTAAAGTCGTGTAAAGAGGAAAATAAGAAACATTGTGTCACAGTCCAAATACTTATGGCCACGACTGTCGACACAGCCAGGCGCACATGCCCATCACATAACGCTCATGCTCAGATCGGTACATTTCAGGCTATTTAAACAAGCGGCAAAGTACTGCAATCAACTCCAGAGCACCCACACAGTCCATTTTCAATGAATCATTTTATTATCCACTTCAGGTTATAGCGCAGCGCCTCAGCCCAGATATTCAGCTCCCTCTGAGTTCTCTCTCCTCCAGCTCTCTCTGTAGAGTCTACAGCTTGTGTTGCCATCTCCATCCACCAGCTCATCCACATTTAGTGTGCTCCTTGTCCACGCAGATTGTATTACGATCCATTTCTAACTTTGTCCAGGAAGAAATGAGTGTTCTCACAGGATTCTGGCTGTTGCCTAGCAACTCCAGTGTAACGTAGTCAACCTTTCGCTAAGTGTATAGTTTCTGTATTTTACTCAGTGGTAGAAAATATGCCTCACTCCTGTCAAATACTAAATATCGGCCCAAGTTAGTGAAAGTCTTTGTCTATTGTTTAACGATCCGGCTATTTGTTTATTGGGTATCAATTATTTATTTTTTCTCTCACAGAAATACATGCATTGTGTGTGTGTGTGTGTGTGTGTGTGTGTGTGTGTGTGTGTGTGTGTGTGTGTGTGTGTGTGTGTGTGTGTGTGTGTGTGTGTGTGTGTGTGTGTGTGTGTGTGTGTGTGCATGAGAGAGAGTGGGACGGCGTCATGTTCTTTTGCAATAGTTGGCTGCTTTACTTTTTAATGTTCAACAAAACAATAAGCAGTTATACAAGGGTGCCATTGGGAATAACTACATATAAATACCCAATCTTCTAATGGATGGTCTCGTTTATTTATGTAGGTCATATAGAGGCATCAGTATTAAATTGAGACCAGTGAAACGTTTCTCACAGTAACTTTAAGTAAAAGATCAGAGTACTTCCTCCACCATTGATTCCTGGTACTGAGATGTGGCTTTAATTATGTCACACATCCAGTCCATCTGGAAAGAAGCAGAGGTAGTGGAGTGTGAACTGTTTGTGTGTGTGAATGTCACTGTGTATTTCCTGATGTTTGTCGCTGTTGTTATTGTTATGTAATATGTTCTGTTGCTGTTTTTGGTTGCTGAAATATTTGCAAACATATTGAAGCCACTTTGTGATGCATTTACTTACAATGCTGTAAGATATTAAGACATGTTTATTTGCTTTTTTTTCATTAAAGTGAGACAAGTATACTGGTAACAGTTTCATGTCCTTGTGTTAAGTACGGATACATAGTAAGGATGTGTTTAGCATAAAAACTGTAAGCAAGGGAGAACTTGCCAGCCTAGCTCTGTTATAAAATATACCAAGCTCACTGATAAACACTATGTATCTTGTTTGATTAATTCATAAAGTTGGAATAAAAATGATTTAAGTGTTGGTTGACTGCCGGCCTTTATTTAAGAAGATGCTGTATTTCAATTTAAGTGTTTGTTTACCTTGATAGACAGTGAGGTGCCATGGATCAGACATAGGGATTGAAGAGGACAGGAGACTTTAGGGAGGGACAGATGAGGAGAAAGAAAAGAGGAGGCAAAGTGTACAGGCGAGGGAGCAGGAGACGAGAGGGCACGGGAAAGAGAGCAAGATGAAACAAGCTTCCCAAAAACGTCCATACACAGAAAGCCGGGATGGGACTCATCCTGACTCTTCGCTAAGCTCCGCCTCACTACTGCTACTCCGTCAAGCTGTCAGAGATAACATGGAGCCCACACTGTAACTAACTGCACTTTCTGAATCAATATCTAATTCCTGGGAAAAAACTAAAAAGCAATTTCAGAAAGAAGCCGGCAGAAGGGTCTGCAATATGTGTTTGAAGGATATATCCAGGATGTCAAACTGATGTCAGCTGCATAAAAACAGGTTGAGAAGATGAAGATTGAAACTAAAGTCTACAGATTACAATGTAAAAGTGAACCACCACGTCACCTGGCGATCGAGACAGAAGGCAACACAATAGCATTGAAGTTATCATGTGCTATCGTACTCTGCTAATGTTGGTTAGGTTTCAGAAACAATATATCCTTCCAACCTCTTCAGGACACAAGTATCACTGGCATTGATCTTCTGATCTCTCTCGCAGAAAGAAAGCAAAGAAGTAGTTTTGCCTGAGAGCAACAGGGTTGGTATTTACTTTGATTCTCCTGAATCATTGTTCTAATATGGATGATTCTAGTGTGTAGAGCAGTCTTAGACAATAGGGGGGGGTTTCTCTACTATTTCCAGCCATGATAAGCCCTTCTCTAAACATCACACACCAGAAACTACAGCAAAATGCAGGGAGAGACTGTGTATTTCTGTTATTTACCAAATACAGTACATGTACACTGGCTTCATTTCAGCTCAGTGCAATAGTCTTGTTCTGCTGTCATCTGTGCTGCATAGTGTTCCTCCATGGACAGCAATGGAGAGCGACAACAACAGTCATCACGCCACTTCAAGGGCAACAAAAGCACCGCAAGCACAAAGCCAATCAACAATCAACGTATACAGTTCATTCAACAAAAGCTGCACTGAAGAAACAAATATTGGAGGACACTTTTAAAAGGAGAGACAGTGACAAGGCTAAAAGATTACAGTGAAGGTTTGTAATTTAATACTTAATTTGGCAAAAAAGTGGAAAATTAAGGATACAGATGTTTGTTTTTCATTCCATTTTAAAGAATGTACATTGAAAGGATTGTAATATCTTTAATGAAATGTGCACTAACCAGCAGTACTATTTAGGAAATTAGATGTATCGGATTGTGACTCGGTATCGACAGGTAGTCAATACCTAATGATTAAGATCGGGGGCAAATGCCTTGATCGTAATAGTAGGCAGTTACTGATTGATGGTAAAAGACAACTGATAAACATACAGATGTAACCAAAGTAATGACGTATTGATTATTGCAGGAGCTATCCCATGTATCATCATGAATGTCAAACCGGTTCCACCTACCGTAGTAACTTTATTCTGTACCATGCACCATGTTACTGCATGGAGTAAAGGACTGAATTTTGATTGTTAAGTGGGCCCACATTTTGTACCCTTCCACATGCATCAAATATGTTTTATTATCACCCTTTTGAACAGTGTGAGTACATAAAGCATTCGTGGAAAAAAGCATCATATATTACTTTAAAACCACCAGATCATTAATTATAAATAAAACAATGACAAGAACCCTTCTTAAAAATGAAGCTCTTTATTTGTACACAATGACATTGAAATATAAATTGGGTCGTCATAATGCAAAACGCCAGGTCATGTGCTCCATCTTTAAAGCGTTTCTTGTATACTGAAGTTGTCTCTGATAAAGAGGGAGCTCTCAGGTCTGTGGTCTTCTCCCCTGACGGTTCCTCATACTGGGAGGAGAACCTGCTGGGTTCATGAGCACCTCATTAGACCGGAGCTTCAGGACCGAGCCTCGGGCCCCTCAGATCACCTGCAAAACGGCAGAATCCGTTTACATTATACTGTCACGTCATAACATCAAGGTGTATGACAGTAAGTGTAAAAGGAGGAAAGTTATAGTTTACAACAACATCATAATCTTACATAATGTATATGGCTCGTAAACCCAGTACAAGGTGCAAATAGTGACTGAGTGAGACTCAATGAGACTGTGTCCGGAGAGCCAGAGGGCTGTCATGACATTCAAAGATCTTACTGTTAATTTCTCCTCTGCGTACGCTATCAAAGCTCGCACTCCCACTCACTATTAATAGTTGTATTGTCAGGTAGCACATCATTTGTTAATTATTTGGTGCATAACAAGAAACAGTGGAAAAAGTCTAAAAATGTAACATAAATACAGTAATTTTATCTCATGGCTCTTTCAAAGGGAGCCGAGCTTCCTCGTCCCGACGAACTGAGCAAGTTAGTGACTGAGTGCTAATGCGAGTTAAAGCTACACAATGTTGTCAAGCAACGGAATCACCGTTTCTTAAGTATTACATACAGTTTGAGCTTTCGCATTTCACGTGTGGCCCTTCAAGGCAGTCTGTCAAGTAAATCCACACACACACACATACTAACAGGCTAAAAGTCTGCCAAATACACATTAACTAAAACAGCATAAAAATGGCAAAACTTACAGCTTCCAAGTTTATAGTTGGGTCACGGACGGCAGATCCATCCTGAGCTTCAGTTTTTAGAGTTTTCCTGTTGTGAGATCAAAAATCCTAAAATACCTAAAAAAAATATAAAGTGAATCCACTGGGTCTTCACATCCTCAGATGATGGGAGTGAGTTACTTCAATACTTTTCTGTCGGCTTCTGCAGCCAACAACAGAACAAGTAGCGTTGCTCGTGGCCGTGTGAGCAGGTTCATGACAGTGAGGGGATCCCAGTGGTGGATTTAGCAGCGACTCCATGGACACAAACCCCACCTGACGTCAGAAGAGGAGACAAATCTGATCTGCTTGTTTTCTCACACGTTTTCTGATAGATGGAGTGGGAGAAAGGAGAGGGTGGTCTTTTCTGACACACTCTGGGGGTCACACCAAGGACACAAATTATGTTTAAAAGCCATGAAAAAGTGCATTTTGCACAATATGTGATCTTTAGTTGAAAAGTCTCAACTATTGGATGGGTTGCCAATAAAGGTGGTGTCAACCCCTGAGGACAATTTGCAATAATTATGATCATCATGTATCTATTCAGGGCTGCACGGTGGCGTAGTGGCTAGCACTGTCGCCTCACAGCAAAAGGGGCCGGGGTTCCAATCCCGGCCCCGGGCCTTCTGCGTGGAGTTTGCATGTTCTCCCCGTGTCAGCGTGGGTTCTCTCCGGGTTCTCCGGCTTCCTCCCACAGTCCAAAGACATGCATGTTAGGTTAATTGGACTCTAAATTGCCCATAGGTGTGAATGTGAGTGTGAATGGTTGTCTGTCTATATGTGAGCCCTGGATAGACTGGCGACTTATCCAGGGTGTACCCTGCCTTCGCCCAATGACAGCTGGGATCGGCTCCAGCGCCCCGCGACCCTAAAGAGGATAAGCGGTTCAGATAATGGATGGATGGATGGATGTATCTATTCATCTCAGGCCGTCTTCAAATATCAACTGTGTATTTATTGCTAATTAGCACATATTAGCAAGCACATACACTGACCTAAAGTAAGCATGTTATTCTCTTGGGTGTGGTTAGCATCCTGAAGTTAGCATGTAGCTCAAAGCAACACTGTGCAGCCTCACAGTCATGGCTGTGGACCCTTATGCCTGATTTATACTCCTACGGCTCTGCGCCTATGTGTTCTGTGCGGGTAAATCTCACGCATGCCATGCATGCATAATACTGCAGTAGATCGCACTTGCATTTCATTTCTGCTTGATTTGTACCCGCGGTTTTCTAATCTTTGTCAGGTGGTCTTTGATTTATTTTATTGATTGAATCAATAGTTCTTTGTAAGTTTGGCTCCACACAACTTTGTGGCTGGGAACCGCATATGCACTGCAGGTGTATCCAGTAGAAATCAGTACACATATTCAATGTAGCCAAAGCGTTTGTCGTATTAACAGATTTTGGATAATTGGGGTCCATGGCAAACAGGAATAAGGCTTTGGATTCACAATACCGGATAATAGGATCAATTCTTTGCACGCTTTGGTATTTTCACGAGAAATAGTTGACAGCAAAATAAATAGTGTAAATATGACTACCTCTTTAATGTGAAATGATTGACAAAGTGGCCTATTGTGAAATATTGTTGACAGCTAACTAAATGGAATATTTTAATTCTAGCAATAGAAAAAAATAAACTAATTGTGTGTCTACTTATAGCATATGAATATATTTGAATGGAATTGCATGTGGCTGAAAATCCAACACATCGTTTCAGTCCAGCGAAGACTGGAGCTCAGGAAATACGTCTCAAGAGCGGGATTGGAATTGCTGTGGCTTCACCTGGCTTTAGCCGGTTGCCAGTCTGCTGTGCAAGCAACACCTTGAAGCCAAACAAACCCCCGCACATATGTGCGCACACGCACCACTGACAGTATAATGCACGCGCGCATATAAGCACATACACAAATATAAAAGATGAACATGTTGACACAATTAGAGCACTGCAGCAGCAGCCGCCGCCGTGCAGCCAGCAGGCCTCTCGTTACCGAGAGCGGCACAGGGAGGACAGAGAAGAGATAGGCCCATTTTTATCAGGAGGAAGACACGGGGGACGATGAATGGAAGAAGGAGAAAAGCGAACGGTGGTGACAATTTAGACAGACGGATGGACGGTGGAGGTAAAGATGAGAACGGTGGGGCGATGACGGAGACGGCAATCCTACCGATCTGGACGCTCGGAGATCCGCACAACGCCTCGCGCCATAAGAGTGTCACCACAAGCAGCAGCTTCATGGTCGTGTTCGGGCTCCTCGCGCGACGCCACATCAGCCTACGGCAGCGGTTCCTACCAAAACATTACCTTCATCACACACGATGCGAGCTCATGGCGTCATTCCAGGTTCGCTCAGAAGCGTCTCGAGCTCTGCAGATGCCCTATCCTCCTCTCTCCTCCTGAGATGCGCGTGCCGCTACTGCTGCTGGACTGGGCGCGCGCGCGAAGAGGATTGCCCAGGAATACCGATGAGACACGAGAAGGAGCCGAGCGCAGCCGACAGCTTCACGTAAAACGGCGTTTCTGAGAGCAAAAGGAGGCTATAGGAGGAGCAGAGCAGTACAGTGCGTTAACATTGGCGTACGCTTCATATATTCATACTGCAGGACTATCACGTAGCCTTCCATTTTGTATCATTTTTCATTTAACTATGATTTTTACCTGATATCAATCACACAGCAGGCATATCTGAGTAATCAGCCACTCTTGGGTGTCCTACAGGGACATCAATCCATACAAATAAGAATAATAAAATAGTAGGATGTGTGCACACACAAACCCCTCTCTAGTCCGATATGACAACACAAACTATACTGAATAGCATTAACAAATATAAACCAAGTCTAATAGACGATTTAGACTTGATAGGTGATTTATAGTCATATGTTTAGAGCTAAACTTAATAGTACATAATCAGTTTATTCATTATTTGTTAAATTAGTTTTTATTAAAGTTGCCTTATTTTCCCAACTGTTTTTAGGTTTACTAAGATTAATATATTTGTCATAATGTATGTTGCCGTGGTCTGTTTTCACGTTTCAAGCATTTTAAAACATGATGGCGTTCCTGTTCACTTTCGAGTTGATTCTGGAATTTTTTAATGTATTATTGTACTTTTTCTGCATGCATGGCTCATTTCTCTGCACAGTAATCTGTGGAGTTTGTGGCCACTTGATTTTAATCCTCACCTGTGAAGCATACTTCTCATTGAGCCTGAGAAATGTCTTACTTACTCTTCCACTTCCAGCAATGTTTAAACAAACACCAATACGTGTTTTAAAGTGAGGCAGGCTGCGCCTTCAATTGAGATTTTTGTTCATTGTCTGTTTGCCCAGAACTCAATTAAATTACACTGCTGAGCAGACAATTTCTGAATTCCTAACTTTTGTACTTGGTATTTAGCAATTTTATGAAGGTGAGTAATTTATTTATATTTTATATAATGATAGTATTTCACTTCTAAATCATGGTATCAATCCTTTTTTTAAATAGATTTTTAATTTCCAGCATAAAGAAAAAAGTTCCACAAAAAAAATAACTAGACAGGCTGTTCAGATGCAAAAGTAAAATAATTGTTGCGGTCTTCGAAGGATCTTAGCACAACTTCAGCACAACTTTAAAGTGGATTACCACTGATTTTACACATAGATACATCTAAGTCAGTTTAGTCATCATGACAAATATTATGTGGCTCTGGAGGGGATTTATCAAGTCTAAGAAAATAACCCCAACTGATATTTTGATCTTTCTCTGAATAATGCATAATCATAAATATGTAGGAAAGAGTACCTAAACATTTTTCAAATACACTGAAGTGCTATATATCACAGCAGATTAGGACCTGAACAACCAGCCCTATACGTGCCATGCAGCTGCTGAGATGAAGCACTAATGAGGCAGAATGGCACTTGCTTTGACTACATGTCAGTATAAACTTCAATCTTGCCTATTTTATTTTATAACAAGTCATATAGGCCTATACTCAAATTAAGAGGCGCAATGATTTTTTCATCTGAGGTTTTTGCTTGTAGCAGACTACTCAACACAGTATCAGCTTTTAGAGCAAAGGTATCGTCGCAAAATGTCAATTTAGTTAACATGGCAAAAGTCACAAGGCCTTGTTATGTCACACATGTATCTGGGACATGTGGTGTTTAGAAGATGTGATGGGCCTGCAAAAGTGTTGAAGTTGGGCTTTACTCATTTTCTATAATATACATTGTATACAATTCAATATAGATAGATGGATAGATGAATAGAAGGATATAAAGTAAGTAACATAGAAGACACACTAATATAAGATATGAAAAATACTTAATATAAACAAAACAAAACAGAAGAGCGTATTCATTTAAGAAAATTAAATAAAGTGCAAAAATGCAAAGTATGCAGTGTATATGAAGTGTACATAAGTATGTGCAGTGACAAGCTAAACAACAAAAGGGCTATTGATGTTGAAAATGATTCAATTGACGGAGGATCTGGCCAGAGGTGAGTTATTATATAGTCTTATAGCAGTGGGCAGAAATGTATGTATTGAAATGTAATAACAAGGGTTGATCAACAGATGTCACCATAGTGACTGACTAAAATATTTAAGAATGGAGAACCATTTTCAGCTCAATGGTTTCAAAGTCAAAATCCAAATATCCAGAACATCCCACACTTGACAGACTTGTAGACTTTAAGATATAGTTTGATCTTTTGAATTGGGGTATATTAGGTATCTATAAGATGAGTGGGCACTTTGAGAAGCACTTGGAGAAGTAGAAAGGAGCTACCACATGGGGGCAAAGTATAGTGTACTGCTGTGGACAGGGACGTAAACAAAACATATTTTACCTCCCACTACACACAACCACCGTTTAAATAAACTGCAAATAACTATCAGGAGTGGACTCTAAACACTTTCTACAGTAAATACAGTACATTTAGAAGATAATTTTGCCAAACAGATGTATACAATTTCATTCTCCAATTGTAAATCTATACATCAATGTAACCACCAGCTTCAATAAAACACAGTACACAGACATATGCTCCTCCCCCTCCTCTCCCCAACCAAGAAGGAACCAAGAAGTATAAACCCATATAAAGCCCTCAGCCCATCCTCTCGCCTGAGGACCAAGAGCAGGTAACACAGTGTCCTGACATGGCCACCCGTACTGTGTGTGCACTACACATTCTGTACAGCTCTCTTCTGCTTCAACATGTCTGTTTGTGGGCTGCAGCGGAGTTTATATCAACAAATACAAAATAAAACAAATAAAATATATTTATGTAAAATGTAACAACATATTAGTATAAGAAAATCAGTTTTAGTCCTCAGTCATTTTGCTTTACTGCCCCACCTTTATTGTTTTTGTCCAAAGGGTCTTTATCAATAAGATGGCCTGAACTGTGACCACATACCATCATACATCATCTGAAGTAAAGTATTACAACATGGGTGAGACATTATCCTGATCGGTTTCATCATGTCTTGCTGAATGGCATTTTCTTTTCAAGCAGTGATCATTTAGAAAATCAAAAGACAGGCTGCTATTTTTCCTTTGGTCCAGAAGATGGTGGTAAACAGACATCATTTTGGTTTCCATCTTCTCATAATCAAACCATCTTAATTTAGACAAAGTAGGAAAGCGCAGTCTGTGAACCTGCAGTCCTATTGAAAAAAAAAACCTTGACATTTAACCCAACACTGCATCATCATCAGAGCATATCAGGAAGATGTATTTAATTTTTCGTTTTTTGATTCCTCTTTACAGCTTGTCAAAGTGTCCTTGAGCAAGACACTGGGCCCCAAAACTCCTCCAGATGTCACTCACCATTGGTTGAGTACACAGAGCTACTCGGCCTGTGGGTGAATGTGAAGAATTGAAAAGCTCTTTTGATGGAACTCAGGACAAACCTGACGTAGGCCATTCACCATTTTACATTCAGCAAAATATCATAACATCCAGGTAGCATCAGCTTCTGAGGATTCAAATATAATAAAGCACAGGTCAAAAGTCAGGAACAGCAACTCTGGCTTTAATTAAAGTCTTACCAGAATCAGATTGGTAATTTTCCTGTTGGACAGAAGGGAATGAGTAAATGCTGAAACCTATGAACTCTTTATTCAGGTCAGCAGGCAGTTAACTTGTGTCAAAGCATTCAACGCATACTGTGACCAGGCAGACGTCACCTTATGCACGATGCTTTATCATTTAAAGATAATCTCGCTTCATGTAGCAGACTACACATCGAAGGTTTCATGGTAACGGCAAATCTAAAGCAACATGGCAGTGTCATTCTCAGAGTCAGTGGCTGCACACTCATTTACAATAACCTAACCAGTACCCTTGCTTCTATATAGTGTTTATTATCATGATTAAACTCAGTGTGTGCAATAAGTAATCAAACACACAACAGGTATTATGACCCAGTCTTCAGAAAATTGTATTTCAATTAAATAGGCCTCCAAAAGGCAAATTAAACTTATCACATTTAACAAATCGGGGAGAAGAAACATGTCATACTTGGCATATATAAAAAAAAAAAGCCCAAAACATTTATACATATGGGAGGTAGTGGCTGCCTTAACATAAACAGACATTGACATTCCTGCCCGATGGTGGCACAACAGGAAAAGTCAGAAGATCAAGTTATTACTCTTCATCCTGAGATAAACACGAATGTCTGTGACCAGATTTCACAGCAATCCAGCCAACAGATGTTGAGCCATTTCACAAACAAACAAAAAATGGCATGTTTATGGTGTCGTTGGAGGAAACTGCCTGTATCAAGTAAATGTGAATTTACTTCACAGGTATACAATCTGAGCATGCCAACTGTAGATACCTGTATTGCAAAGAAAAGACGAGGACGCTGCAGAGAACTTGGCTTTGAATGGTTTGAAACGGAAGAAAAAAAATGAAGGTGAATGAAGAAATTCATAATCAAGTCAGTGTCACGGTGTGTGGTTGAAGGAGAGGACCCAAACGCCTGAGCAACCGTGTAACATACATTTATTTCTTCAACAAGGCAAAAACCGGCACTAAGGCACAGACCCAGACGACACATACTCACAGGACATCAATGAAAGACAAACAACGATCCAACAAGGGACATGAGACAAACAGGGCTTGTGGTGATTGGACACAGCAGGGAATAATTAACACACAGGGCAGACAATCAGACAATCACAGGGGCAGGAAGTGCAGGGACACAGAGGAAACACAAGACAGGACTTCACAATAAAACAGATAACAGACACCTCATGACAATCAGTGGTTCTTCGTCCTGATCCACAGAGAACAGACACTTGCTGCTTTTCCTTCAAGACATCTGATCATGTACTAATTTAGACAGATAACCTGATCTTGATCTGATGGCTATAAGGTCACAGGATCATCAAAGCCAAATGTAATGGCAATCCAGTTAGCATTTGATCAATGGATCAATCAACCAACATCGCACAGGGGCTTTATGCTTTTTATATTACATTTATATTAAATGGAAGCTATTTTGTCTCAAATATATTTAATCTTCCTTATCAAATTTGCATGTATGTTTAAGTTATATAAGACATTTCTGTTATTCAAAACATGCTGCTAAGTGCTACCTTGTTTTATCTTTATCAGGTGGACGGTTTATGAATTCAAGGATCAAACGTACAGCTGCTTGTTCAAAGTGGGCGGAGCCTTCATGGTGAGAGGCAACTCATGCTGCGTCAGATTCGATCCATCATTCAACAAAGAAAACGATACCTTGATTAAAATGTAATCGAATACATTTGGCCCTTTCTTTGTTTATTTATCATTCTCCAGTTTGTTCATGACAGCAAGTCAAAACACATGACAATCAAAGCATCCCATAGCTGTGAATGTGTTTGTTAGGTATCTGGTCTGGTTTGGCCTTGCAGCGGAGGGTATCTCGCTACTTCTCACCAGATGCATGCTGGGAAAGGTATGGCCAATGTCTTTTTCTTGAGAAAGACTGTGGTCAAACAAAACAAACATAATCAGCTGATTGTTTAGAGCCAACATATGTAATTGTGATTAAATCCTATAACTAAAAGTTGACATCTTTGCTTTCCGGTGCTCCGTGAAAGAGTAACTGAACCTGCAGTCGTCATACGAGGCGACTGAGTCACGACACTATGACTCACAGTCTGGAGGAGTAAGCCATCTGTGTAATCAGGGTCTTATATGCAGAGACGCTGACATGTCTTTATATACATTTAATAAGTTCTCTCCATTCCTAACATAATGAATCCCGGGCAGACGGCATTTCATGAAATTATAAAATGAAGTCTGCAATTTTGTGTCAGAAATAGGTTGAATGTTGATTGCTTTGCAAACCCATATTGACCTCTACAAGTGAATGCATTATCGAGTGCAGTATGCATGATTATGTGATTGATTCTTTTCAATGCATCTTGAACGCATAAACAACAGATGTATTCCACATTTACCCTCTGCATAAGGAACACGCATCAACACCACATAACACCGCCATGTTCAAAGTCAGCAGGATAGGTGGAGTCACCTCTCAGCGTTAGTGGAAGAAATACTCAAATCCTTTATTTAAGTAAAACAACCATCCTGCATTCAAAAATAAATTCCAGTTAAAGTACGAAAGGGGCTGCACAGTGGTGCCTCACAGCAAGAGGGGCCGGGGTTCGATCCCCCGATCCAAGACCTCTTAATTAATTTATGAAGGGTTTGCAAAAGAGAACAAAACCCTGTACAATGGTTCAACCAGACTGACAACTGAACATGCAGAAAGAGATTAACAACAGTGAAATAAGAATACAATACATCACCAGTTATTGGTAGAAGACAACGCTGGGAAGCTTAGCGTCAAAATGTGTGCAGATTTAAGTAGGAACAGGTTCCTGTTTCAGTCCCAAAAGCATTATAATGCCCATACAAGCTGGAATATTAACATGTGCCTTCAAACTTCACAATAGAAATGAAGGTGAGTCAAACGTTAACATATAAGAATTGGATCACAGTATCAGCATGAGTATCAGCTGAACATACTATGGACTGACAAACCTCAAACCTCTTTAATCCAACCACTCAGTAGAGTCCAGAGCATATAAAGAAAGGCCGCAAACCAAATTATTTTTGTGTATTATTGTGTTTTAATTGTTTGGACTGACAAACAAATTAAAAATGTAACTGTATTTGGAGGGAAAATGATCACAACAGTATTCTCCCCTTTCATGTAACAGATTACATTACATTTCACTGACACTTTTATCCAAAGCAGCTTACATGCTATACAGTAGACCATAGACACAGCAACGGTGAGCAATTATTGAACCACTGATCCTCTAATTTAAAGTTCGACCTGCTAACCAAGCCACAGTCGCCCACAGTAACACTGTGGGGAAATTTAATGAATGGAAATTTTAATAAGTTAATTACTATTCTGGGGCCAAAACTATGTCAAATATACATCATCAATCATACATTTGGTGTTTGAATTACACTTTTTCCATGACTGTTAGACAATTGAAATATGTTATATGATAGTATATGCTTCAATTGAATATCTAAAAGGTAGAAAAAAACATCAACATCAACACCAAACTTGTGAATGGCAGCAGGCTAAACTTTAGCAGTTATGAAAGTACTCATTACAAAGAAAAGAGCATTTCAGGTTAATGCACATAATATATATATATAATTATATATTATTGAATTATGATTATTATTGCATTACAGTTATGTGTACCTCTTTTTAATATTGCAACTGGTAATTGGATATTTTTTAATTTATTTAGTGTAGACTTACTACTTTAAGGACTGCTGGGTAGCTTGTGAATTTCCTCTGGACCAATTAAGTCTTAGCGCTGTCAAATATCATCTTCTGTTCATTGCAATACAATTTATATTATGACTCCAGTCTGCAAAGAAGTTTTTTTTTAAATACAGCAGGACAAAACTTCTGCCATATTGTGTTGATTCCAGGCCAGGGATCCAAATCTATGAGCAGAAGGAGAGCCATTTCTGGTCATGTGATATGATGTGGGATCTACTTGTAATGTCTTAGCTGTGGAGGTCTGACAGGTCGGGAATGGGGAGGTCAATAACTTTGGAGGTGTTGTGTGTGATGTGATTATGTTCCTGGAGGCAGTAATCAAGGTGAAGAAACATTGGCAACAATATAGGAAAATGGCTTTGTTCACACCCTCTCAACAGCAACTCACAGTTTTCATCAGAGGTGGCTCAGTTTTTGAAAATGAAGACTATGAGGTGCAGTTGAAATGTTGTGGAAAAAAAGTTGCATTAGACCGCGAGTGATGATTTTTGACTGATTTACTGATTCTGGTTTTGCTATTTTTTTTTTTACCTCAGAAAGCTTCAACCAAGAAATAATGGAGGAACAACAAAGCATTAAAATCTAAAACCTCTAATGACGTCCCTTTCTACGAGCATCGAACCAGCTTTCAAACAAATTAACCAGCTATGCAGTCAGTGCTCTCTTACCCCCCTGAGGCCCCTCCCCTCTGTGTCCTTATCTGGCTGTGTAATTTTAATTCACAACACAGACATAATTTTCCCTCGTGTTCAATCAGCTACCAGCCAATTATGCAGACAGCAGTATAAATGTAATTACTTGATTGAATATATTTCTAGCTGTGATGTTATTAAAACTACAGAGCTATCCAGGGGAAGAAACCTTAGCACAGGTCTGAAATATTGCATTTAATTTTATGGTGAAATAAATCTTTGATTTATATCTATTCCCATTGCATTTGATGATGAGCGAAAATGCCTTGAAGCTGTTAAATAATAAGCATTCCTGCTTGCCATTTCCTTCGACAACTGTAGAAGTATTAGAATAACCTCATCAAATTGAAATAATTTGATATTTTCTTGTTTAAAAAAAAAAGCAATAATAGCTTTCCTGCTCATTCTTATCTAGAGACACTGCTTATGGTTTGAAACAAGTAAACATTATCTGCAGTCTAATGGCATAAATAATATTTGCTAATGATCCGACATTTTCTGTAATAAAAGAGTGCAGCTTTTACTTAACTATTAGCTGATAAACAAACTAAAAGAATTTGGTGGTTGGGAAGCAGAGGGGGAACTTTGCCTTCCCTCTGGGACCCAAGTTGATCCTCACTTCGGGGCTAATCCCCTTCACTTCCCCCAGCAGATAAGAAGCAAGACAAAGGAACTTTACTTGAGGAGCTGCAGTGTTTATTTTTGTACTATACCACATGATAACGTTACAGCCAAGAGCAGAGAAGTCATTTGTTTTCTTCATTTGCTTGTGTTTTGACTGCACAGGTTTTCCTAATTTGAGGTCTCTGGGCCAATGTAAACTAAATGTGGAAATATGAAGTCAGTCAGGTTCAGGTTTAAAGGAATTGTATGATAGGGAAATACACTTTCTTGCAGAGTATTGTCAGAAGATTGATTTCACTCTATTATAGGAAGTTGGAGCCAGGAGGCACTTTAAGTAGACTGGAATCGGGCTCTATCCAAAGTAAAAAAAAAACAACTGTTCTTCTAAAGTTCACTCAATGTGTGCTGTGGAGTTTTCTTGTGAACAAAACAACGTTTGGGTATTCATAGCAACCTATTTAACCACACATGTCAATGTGCTCTGTACTTAACAGCCATTAAAGGGACATCAATCTTCCCATCCAACTCTCTCCAAGAAATCAGACGAGCACATTATCCAAAATGTCCAACTGTTCCTTTAATCCAAACTTTCATTTCAAGCTAACTATTTTGGAAGCTGGGATTCGCAATTATTCTGGATAATTGTTGTTTTCAAATGTTTTGGCTGGAATCCAGTGTCCTTACACGTTTTAACAACATAGAGGGGGAATAATTTGTTGACCGCATAGATTTCAATCAGGAAGGACAGCTAAATGAAGAAAATATATTTGCTCATTACAATTAAATATGTGATTACAAAGTATTGTCTTTGGCTCTTAGACTCTACAGGTATATTTGTAATTGAGGGGTGTAGGCTGTGAGGAACAGCAAGATAAATCCCCACCTGGAGTCCAGAATGTAGAGGTGGTGGCTGATGAAATCACGTAGCTGATGAATCACGACTGGGGAGAGGGATGGCAGTGGAGGGGCGCACCCCCCACCATGAACGAACTAAAGGCAGAGAGACTGAACGCACGCTAGAGCTTCATTACAGTAAACTGGGTGGGAAATGGAGGATAATCTGCATTGGAAACGACTCCCTGTGAATGTTAATATGCACAATGGACAACAATTGGAGTATACATTTTGTGGAGGGAGCTGTAGATCAGAGATGCAAAGAGATGAAAAGTATTTTTTTTTATGAAGATCTTTTTGTTTGCCAAATTGTATTAAAGTTGTTTGACATGTGACAGGTGCACAATGTATAAATCCAGCAACCTAATAAAGCAACCTAAAACAATACCTCTGTGACTCCTGCCATTTGGTGATTGTCAGGTGGAAGCAATTAAATGTAATCAAGGGCATGTAGTGTAAAAGATGCGGGAAGCAACACTTTAACATAAGCCCCCGGTGATCTGACGGTGTTAATACCAGAGGAGCTCGCTCAAGGATTGAGTACTAAATATGACATATTTTAAACACAGAACATATACATATTTATTAGGATTTAACCACAGCCATGTTTCTACACATTCAATCTTAAAGATGACAGCAATCATCAAATGCATACAGCATTACATTGTGGCTGTGTGATTTTGCTAAATTGAAGCAAGAACACACTATTATTATTATTATCTTACTTTCACTACGCAATGATCTGGTTTCAGAAAAAAAAAAACATTTAGAAAATTTAAGTGAGGACTGTAACACAATGCAGACACATTGTCCTTTACGAGAACTAAGTCCAAAGACTGTAGTGATTACATTGTGAATACATTTTTTTATTGGATTTCTTAATAAGCTGTTTAACAACAAAGGCTACACTGAAGAAAATAGAATACATTGCTGTCAAGCACTTGCAGTTATTGATCTGAGCAAAACTTTAGCTAATTGAAAACCAAAAGAGCCCCTTTTCATGCGAGTTGAGTCAAGTCGTGCTGGTACCATGCAGTCGAAATGAGGCATGTCTGGAGGATCAATTAAATAAGATAAAGACACTGCTTTACTGTGTTTTAATGCAAATATCTGTATGCTGTAATGTCTTTAAAACTAACAGAAGTATGTGATCAAATGTTAGGAATAATTTTCAATGCGTGAGTGTTTTGGCTCAGATTCACCAGCTGCCTCCCTGATTAAATGTTAAATCATTCAGCTCCCTCCAAAGAAAATAATGACAAAAAGAATACCTCATCACATACACACATCGCAGCTTCGCTGGTTGTCTTTACCTTGAGGGGGATCGTGCCTTTGCAGTGAGAGATCTGAAGGTTTAAAATAGCTTGAGTAATGCTGTTATTAGATCAATAAAGTCCTCTATGTGACACTAGAAAATGCAGAAAAACACTTCAGTGTTCTGATCAGGTGCTCCTTCCAGCAAAAACACGTAATAAGCATGTGTCTTCCATAACTGTCCTATATTATAAAAAACTGGTCAACCAGAACACTTTGCTGACTGTCAGTTGGACGAGGGAAACCAACAGTGCATTAAAGTCCGGTGTTCGGTGAATCCATCCACTCACCCCAACGTGGACAATCAGTCTATAGTGACTAATGTGAAAGGATAGACTAAAAGTGATGGACCCACAGGTAACTACAGGGTTTTATGGTCCTCAACTTTACCGTTTTGGTTTACTCTCCTGATCGTGTTGTTTTCAGCCATTTTTAGAAAAGTAATGGTAAAGAGACAAACCAAAAACAGAGCTAAGAGAGTGAATATTGGCTAGAAACACTAATATTAATAATGTAGCTGCATGCCTGTTGTCTGGGGGACTGTTAGCTTACTCGATCGCCAGAACAACTTAACTTGCATGTTTACGTAAGACACTGTTGTGTTTACAGCTTATTGTAGTACCACCGATAGAGCAAAAAGAAAAAAAAGTACGACAACTTTGAGGAAAGATTATCATATCATCATTTTCGATTTTTGTGTGTAAGGACCCTTATTCACCTGAATGTCTTCACCACTTACATGAGCCTGATTCTAAACAGCCTTTTGAAAATGTGAACAAAACGTATCATAGTTTTTTAAAGACGAAATGTCCTCACTCGCAGCGTTAGATGCGCCCTCACAAAGAGAGACGAGCAACTGAGGCCAGTTTCAAGCACTTCTCTTACAGCAGCAGCTTTTGTACAGTCTCTCGCTACACAAAGAGAGAGGTCGAGCTAATGATGGGAACTCGCCATGGCTGTGCAACACCACAAAGGGAAAGAATGGAGTAATGTATAATACTATCTTATTATAGCTAATCCAGATCTCCAACTATTAATATTCACATTTATTTACCGATGTGTTGAAGGGGTGAAAAACATCCGGCCACCTGTGGAGCGGCATAAGCAGTATTTTTGCTCATTTCATAGTCCACACGTGGACTAAGAAACATGATCAGGTTGCCGCTCGCCGGAGATCAGACAGAATTGAGTGGGTGGACACCAGGCAAGGCTGTCACAGCAATCCATGTGAATTTGAAGTGTTTGACTGCATGACTTGAAAGGACCAGGACAGAGTCAGAGCCCCTTTCATTGTATTTGAAGCTCGCAAGAATAATATTTCTGTGGTCGTCTGTCAATGTATGTGGACCACGGTGGACATCGAGAACTCCAAAAGATCATTTTCAAAAAGCTGGGGACAATCAGCACATTTCCTCCAAGCTGTGATGTCTAAAAGGGGTCAATACTGGATGTGTATTTATTATTTCGTACTTTAACTTAAGTGAAATCTCAAATGTGTGACTTATTGTAACAGATCATTTTTATAGAGCGGTGTTGCTTCTTTTACTTAATAAAAGATAAGAGTACTCCCACCACCACTGTAAGTAAGGGGGGCGACTGTGGCTCAGTGGTTATCAGGTCTGTCCTTCGCTAGTCCACGTCGATGTGTCCTTGAGCAAGACACTTAACCCGAATTGCTCACCATTGCTGTGTCAACTGTATAAGTCGCTTTGGATAAAAACGCCCGCTAAATGAAATGTAATGTAATGTCCAGTAAAGACGTTGTTGTTCTTTTTTTACCATCACCTTAGGAGAATAGATCTTTGAGCCTGACCTTTACTTTTCCCATTTATTAAAATAGACATTTGTTTTCTTAAGTTCATACTCCATACTAGCGCTTCTATTAGTATTAGTTGCATGTAGACACTCCTCACTGAAACCAATTTCCCAATATTCCAGGCTTGGGATGTAATTGAAGACACATTTTGATTTTACAGGAACCACAATTAACAGCTGCTGAAAAACACAATGCCCCTGGAAAAACTTAATTAAAAGATATTCAGAATACAGGGTGCTGTATTTGCCATATATATATATATATATATATATATATATATATTACCATGTATAGGCTTCCAGGACCCCACGGTCCACAGGAGAAAGCGCCAAACACCAAGATAAATTCCTTGTATGTGAAAACCCGGTTGGCAATCAAACTCTGATTCAATGTAAACGTGACCTTGACAGACATATTGGAGGACGACCTGCTTCAAGTCCAGTTCTTTAGTGTTTTGTTATAAACACATAGGTTAACGGTACATTTCGGTGCCTATCTCTCTGATTGAGCATAACGTTGTGGGCACTTTCAAATTACAGGGAGAATCAGGATGCTTCCAAACACAATATTTCTGTTGAAATGTTTTCATAAGGTTTTGTGAGTTCAGTGTCCAGCAGAAAAATGTCATAGCAACCTGTTTAACTGAGAAAAGCCTGCACTCTGACTCCCAAACACAACATTATATATTTAAATAGAGAACATTTCAAGTCCAGTCAGATCTTTAGTGGGCCATTGAAGTCCAGTGGGAAGGAACCAAGAACATTGACTCAAGAGACTGCACTTAATTAAAAATGACAGGTATTTGTACTTTTTACTGCTACTCCTACATTCAGAGGGAATAATTGAACTTTTAACATCACACCAATTATTATTATTATTAATGCACATTATTATTTGATATATATACACAGTACTGTGCAAAAGTTTTAGGCAGGTGTGAAAAAATGCTGTAAACTAAGAATGCTTTCAAAAATAGAAGTGCTAACAGTTTATTTTCATCAATTAACAAGATTGTTCTTTTGTTCGCTCACTTTGCATTTTGTTAATTGATGAAAATAAACTGTTAGCACTTCTATTTTTGAAAGCATTCTTAGTTTACAGCATTTTTTCACACCTGCCTAAAACTTTTGCACAGTACTGTATATTTTTTTCAAATATCTTTTTAGTAATTTTAGTAGTTACTTTACTAATTAAGATTACTTTGCACACAAAGGAAAGCAAGAACTCATTTAAAAAAAAAGTTGATGATCTGAATTACAAAGCAGTATAAACAGGTACAGATATTTTGATAATCATAGTTGTTTGGATAAAACAAGAATGGTGAAAGTGTCAGTTTGGTCTATGAGCACTTGTGACTGTCGTTTATCAGTACTTTCAGTTTAATACTTACTAGCCTATAGCTCTGATGTAAGCATTGATGGAGCTACTTAATTAACATTCAGTGCTGAAAACCTGCAGTCAGCATCAGTTTCACATATTTACACAAGTTCAAGTAATGAGGTCAAGTGATGCTGAACTCTAAATCTCTGTAACATCTGCAAAAAAGACTGTAACCGCTGTCCATTGTACTTACAAGAAGAAAAAACATCTCTTGTTCATTCATGTGATGGTACCACATTGACACAGTCTTCTACCATCTCAAACAGGAAGTGATGTGGGCCAGTACGCCGGGCAATCTCACTGGCCGTCTCCCCGCTGCTGCTGCGGAGCCCTGGCTTCAGGTGGCGTTGAGAGAGGAGGAGCTCTAGCGTGTGAGGAGAGTCTGTCCTGAAGGGGGTGGTGTGGGAGGCGGCCAGGTGTAGTGGTGTGAGTCCACCGTTGGTCTGGGCATTCAGTTCGGCTCCATGTTGCAGGAGAAAACTTGCCACGGTGACGCGGCTCCAGCGGCAGGCGCTGTGAAGTGGCGTCCAGCCGTCGATGGTGCGAGGGTTAACCTTTGACCCAGCGGCGATTAACGCAGAAACCACATCTACATGGCCGCCGTAAGCTGCACGATGTAGTGGAGTGTATCCGTCCTCATCACAGCAGTGCACCAGCAGAGGATCAGCGGTTAATAACATGTGGACTGTTGCAAGCTGAGAAAAAGAAAAATGCAGAAATGCTGAAGGTCAGGAAAGTATTCTCAATTTCCCCACTGTGGGACTAATAAGGGATTATTTATTTATAAGTACCTTTTACATTGATTAGTCTAACCCCCTTTCCGACCTTTCATGTTGATATATTTTACCTCATAAAATAGTCCAACTGAACTATCTTCTATTCCGGCCACACTTATCTTGTGTAAATACATACATTAGTATTTGTAAAGATAATTTTTTACTTCATCTGTATGAAGACCACAGTGAAAAGTACCAGGACCATCCCAGTAAAGACTGAACATGTTCAAAGCAGGGTCGGTTGAAGCTTTTTGCAATCTATTCAGTTTAAATGACAGTAATAAATATTTATAAAAGAGTGTGAAAAATAGGGTAGATAAATAAACATGACAGCACTCGCTGAGGCAAAAAACTATGCAATTCTCTGGCCAAAAACATTTCACAGAATTAATAGAACTAAAAAATTATGAAACCTCGAAGGGATGAGGAGAAACATTGACTTTGCCAAGTGGGTACACTATTATTACATGGCCTCTTTGAGGAAGAAGAATACATACTGTGAAACTCAAAACAACTCTAGTGTGTTGAAAATGGTAACATGGCAACACTGTTAACTGTGCAGTTATTGTGTATATAATGAATTGTGATTAATAGGTTGGAGAAAATTGTATTTCATGGCCGTAACACCTTTGAGAGGTTTCAGAGTTTTATGAAATGTGTTTGCTCATTGTCAACTGTTCCCTTGGTGCCATGAATTGCCTCATGATTTTCAATTATTCAGCCGGTTCTGCATTTACTTACAGAGCAATGTTGACCTGCTGCAAGGCAAAGCTGTATATTCTGTGAAAAGTAGTGTTTTGTGTCATGGCTATGACTAACACAAGGTTTAAACTAGATTGAATGGCACTTCATTTGACTTTAAAAAAAAAGATATCTGAACACTAGCTGGAAGAACACTAAAGAGGGACATTAACAACCACTTCAATGGGTTCATATTACAAAATACAAATGTGAAAATAAACCAGGCAAATCAAAACCCCACTAACAGCTGCAGTCCAAACTACTTGGGGAAAATTGTGTGTTTTTTTACCACCTGGCTCTTACTTACCCTACAATTATTTTTTCATTCATGACATTTGAACGTGTCACATTAGGCTTTGAGATTTTGTGATTTACTTGTGACTTTACTTGTGATTGCTGGATGTTTTATCTTTGCAGAGTCTTCCAACATAATGCATCACTGTGTGAACCCCATTTAATACAGTATTGCCGAGTACTTTATTCTTAATCAACATAGCAGCCTTTCTCTCACAAACACATTTAATACGCTCCAATTGTTTTTCATTAAACACAATAAACTGATAAAATCAAATAGCAGGCACACAAACAACATCAAATCTGTATTAAATACCCACATGCTGTTTACACGTAACATTGCTCGTAACAGTTTGTTGGGCAGAGTGAAGGCTGCAGTGGGGGAGATACTGTTTGTCCTTGCTAGTGCTCACTCTTTCAATACAGCATCTTCACACAATATGTTGTGTCAAGACAACACTGTTATATACAGTACATGCGTCCACCATCAGAGCTTTTGCCACTATGTAGTTTGTTTTAGTTTTCCTCTTTACATTTACTTCACTGGATGAGCCGAAAACAAACCTCCCCACCTGGTAATTTATTATGATTTTCCTGAAAATGTATATTAATGACAATTTGTATTGATGTTGGGCCATAAAATGACAAACTGCGATACATCTGGTCCACTCATTTTTTGTCGTCTCCTCGATCGTATGTCAGATGAACATTATTTGATGATGACATCCTTCTGCAGAACATACTCCTGCTATGGCGAAGTAAAATGGTAGTAGGGCTGTTATTTATATGATGGATAAGTACAGATTTTTACCATCATGTTAACAAAAGGATAAGCGGCAAATTCTTACAAACATCCATATTTCTCAAAGTAAAGTATTGAGAAAGTGTTGTTTTGAGATCAGAACTATCAAACATAATCAAATGTAACCCACCCTTAGTAAATCTATATTCATAAACAAAAACGAGGGGCATCCTTCTCCAATTTCTTGTCTTTGATGGTCAGGAAGGAGCATAAACCTTACGACTGAGTAAATACAAGACAACACACTGAATCAGTCAGTTATTACCACAGGTGCTTTATTCTATCATTCTAATTTTTCATGACCTGTTTAATCAATGAGTTCTTAATGACTACATGTTAATGTTTTGCTTATATTTTAAATAGTGCTTTCTAAATAATCCTAAATACCAATACATTGAGTTCCTAGGGGACAAGAGCTGTGTTTGCAATGTTTGTGCTTAGGAATGAAGGATTCACACGAACACCATTATGCCAGCAGAGTTACAGAAGTTGGATTGTTTGACCTGTTTTCTGTGTTAAATAAAACTAAACATCAAAACTTATTTTGTCATTTTACCGAGGACATTTGTGCAGAAAACAAGTGACTGCCAAAATCCCACAGCACGCTATGTCAGACATTCACCTGCAGTTTAAGTTAACTTGTTGCCAGCAGAAACCTAACTGTTAACAGGCAGCTAGCACAGAACCCTGCTGGACTGTTCTGGCCACAAAAACACACCGACACAGGGTACAATTTAAAAGCAATTAATAAGAAAAAATGGTGCACTCACATGCACCTCGTAATTCATTGCTTAAATAACACATTAGCGTGTTGTTATGGGTGTTCTCATTCATTTAGTTCATTTTCCCCAATCAGGAACACATTTTTCAGATTATTCCAAAACTACATTTATGCCAACAAGCAAACAAACAAACCAAGTACCTCTTTTGAGGAGGTAGCTAACAGTGGTGTATATTAACGCTACTTACTAGATGTGTTTTCTTGTTGGAAATGTGATTGTTGCATGTGGGTTTTGGCACTCAACTGCTATCCTTTTTTCTTGAATCGTTTAGTGGTACGAGTACCGGACCATACTGTTCCTGTAGCAGTAATCTCAATTTCAAGCCCAGTTTAAACCCTGATAATCACTTGTGGAGCAAGACAGGTCAAGTATGAGTTCTGAGAGTGGTGCCAAAAGAAAATATCACTTACGCGTTTGTTTTCTGCTGCCCACAGAAAGAGCACCTTTGGTTTGTCTTTGAGAGTTTCTTCTTTTTCTAGATACCACTCCTCGCTGTGGTCACCCTCATCTTCTTCCGCCTCCTCCTCCTCCTCCTCCTTGCTTCCGGTCCACAGGCTGCTAGCCCCCCTGGGGATCAGGTGTCCATGTGAATTCAGAAGCTCAAGCTGGTTAAAATCTTCTGGAAACTCCATCACTTTCTGTTTTTGTCAGATAATTCAAGACAGAGAGACATAAAGAGACACAGAGATATCAGACAGATGTACAGTCCTGACAAATGATGAATACAAATCACAGGTGGAGATGGTATGAGATTATGTTGAAACTGAACAATTTAGCAGAACATTAAAGTTTAGTACTTTCACTTGAGATGCCATTGATTATATTTCACAAACCCCTGCTGATCAATTGTATGTGCCAAATAATATCTTCTTCCGTCTTGTGACCATCAAATGCATTTTATTCATTAATGTTGTCCATTACAAACCCTCCAGTTGTCATTTGTTCAATTGATTCTGAATAGACAAACAAATGTTAGGGGCATTTTAAAATCTAATGTGAATGAAACACGTTATTTCTGTTAAGTTGCATTATTTTTAATTTGTCATACATAGGCTATATGCAATCACTCAAGGTGACCAGCAGGTCTCATTATATTATATTTACATCATGTATGATATTAATGCAGATAAATAATGTAAGTAGTTAGTTGCAGCCCTGTTTACAAGACGTGTGTTCTATTTTGTAATGTACAAACAAATACTTGTAGTTTAGTGAATCACAAGACATGCACAGGGTTCACGTTACTATTTATACCAATGTGGTTAGGTAGCGTTATATACTAGAAACACCACTGAATATTTTGCAATCTAGTTCAACGGCACCACAAATTGAGGTCCTCCACATTACTGCAGGCTAAATAAATAGTAAGTGAATCAACACCTTTTGAAACAGTTTCAACTGTAGGGCAGGTGCAGCTAACGTCATGTTTACGTTACCTCACGTTAACTGTGTCATGTTTACGTTACCTGACGAGCTGATGACCTGATACGTTCATGAACCGGTTATAAGCTGTCATTCGAGTAACAAGTATTGTGTCAAAACAACATTTTCCACACACCCGGGAGATTTAACTACTTAAAAGAACAGAAGCTGACCATATTTAACTCTCCCTGACTTACTAGCTTTGTGGGTTCTTCCTCCTCTTCTTCTTCTTCTTCTTCTTCTTCTTTATTTGATGCGGTTGGCATCAAGCTTCATGGTGCTTTACCGCCCCCTGTTGCTCTGGAGTGAGACTCAGGCAGTTGGCTCGTTCGAAGATCTGCGCAGAAAAAAATAACTTCCTGTTAGTTGCGATCTGTAGTCTACTTGTAGTTTACAGATCACGTTTGGATTTATTCATATGTGTTTATAAATATATATTAATGTAAAAATGTGTATGTAGCTGCATCCTTTATTCTTTTTATGTCAGCATGTGAAATGCATTACTACTGGTTTTGATATGTGTTATAAACGTTATTATTATCAACCACACATGATATGTTTTCAGATTTAACATGAGACTAATAGTCAACAGAGTCAATAAACTCAAAGGTATAGCCTCTTTTTTCTCCACTGCCGAGCAGGAGATGATCATGAATGCATATGAGGAATTCAAGACCATAATCTTGCAAAATCTAACAGCGCCACCGTTGAGGGCTTAGTTAAATGTGTAGGTGTTGGGAAAATGTGTATACTAATTTGAAGGGCCGATCAATCAGATTATATTTAAGTAGTATAATAAGTAGATAAAAACAAGCCCAAATAGTATGTACTTGATACAAATTAATAGATATTTATGAGGATATATGTACTGTATGTGATTATGTATCATTTACTATATGTGTAAATTATATATAACTAGGAGTTTGAATATGTGTGTGTGAATCTGTAGGCAGATCAGTATGTATGTATGTATGTATGTATGTATGTATGTATGTATGTATGTATGTATGTATGTATGTATGTATGTATGTATGTATGTATGTATGTATGTATGTATGTATGTATGTATGTATGTATGTATGTATGTATGTATGTATGTATGTATTATTCATAATCAGAAATTCAATCAATTGAAACAGTGAAAATACATTGTGTGTGATTCTCTCTATTCTTATCAAGAGTCCACCTAAATCATTTTCTACAATAATGATGTGCTATGGTGTACTAATAACACTGGCAAATAATTATGAGCCCTCTTTGATTGTTTTTATCGGACATGGCCAGGGAATGTAATGAAAACATCCATAAGTTTCTTAAGCTCCAAATAAACGTTACGAGCAGCACGACATGCAACGGCTTTCCCAATGTTCTCCGCAGCGCCGTCACTGTACAGAAATGTACCACTCCAAACAAGTGCAAGGCAATGCACACAGTCTGTGAGACAGTCAATGCTCGGCTGCTCGTGTGGTGTTTGCATGTACGGCTCGAGAAGGTCTTGTAAATAAATGATACCTTGTGGGGGCAGAATCGATGGCGCTTGTACAGGAAGTCATCTTGATGTGATAACGGATCTTGAAGAACTCTCTCTCTATAAAACGCTAATCTAACTAGCATCGCTCCTTCATCAATGGGATGTCTGAGGAAGAAAGCTGCTATTTGTTTCCGGTGGAGTGGCAAGCTTATCCAGTTTACTTAAGTTAGCCTGCGCTAGAGCAGGTTTAAGTTTATGGATGTGTTGCTATGGTAATTTTGCCAAACTTGCTTCCTGGAACCGAAAAGCCTGACTTATGTAATATTACCCTGAAAATGATCTGGCTAACTCAGTTAGCCAGGTACGTGGAATGGGGCCCTGCATGCTGATCCATAATAATAAATAAAAGTCAGTATCTAACACAATGGTGAGCCTCTGGGCGACTCTGGGCGATTTGGAATAATACAAACTGGGTGTTTGTGGTGACATTCCCTGAAAAAGTGTTATATTTCAGTTTTCCATAGAACACACAAAAACTATCCACATCATTTTGAAACATGAAAATATTAGTATGAAATATCAGAATAACTAAAATACTCAAACTGATACATTCAAGCACAATTCCTTGTTTTCACTGAAATTTGAGTTCTAAATCCACTCTACATGTATTCCATTTAGCTCTGCAAGCACCATCCACTGTGGGAATGACCCTCTCCTAAAAAGACCTTTTATATTTAAGGAGGACAAAAGAAGATAGACAATGCACTGAGCATACCTTCCCTTTCCTTTGCATTGCTGTGAAACACATAATGACCATACGCAGCCACTTAAACCACCTAAGTGTTGGTGAATATATTCTCTCACTGAATAACTCAGCCTGCCTGGAAAAGACTTCTCTTTGGTAAGACGTACATCAAAGAAGTACAAAGATAAGTATAGAGAGGCTCTTCTTCTTACTGATCAACCTTTAAGTTGCTACTGCAACTCTCTCAAAGTTATGACACAAAGTATTAAATATTGATTGTGGAACACAAGATATTACACCGCTCATTTTGGCAACTGCACCCGGAATGTGTGACTTGACTTTTTCTCCCTCAATCGTTTTCTTGTTCAAAATTTTTCTCAGTTTTTCTTCATTCTTTGCAAATATCAGCAGTAATCTGTTCTTCAAGTACATTGGAAACTTATCTTTCTCAAGTGCCAACATGACGTTAATTGGATTGAACTGACAACCATCTTTGTTCAACTTGACAATTGCTTTCCATTCATCATTTTGTTCTTTGTTATTTTTAGACAATACATTAATTGTGGGCCTTTTTAAATAGTCTTTTGACTGTGTCATCAGAATCCTTTTGTGAACCACTAGATCTTTCAATATTAGACTCTTCCTCTTTTTCTGATAGTGGACCTGTTGCCAGTCCATTTTTACAGAGATTCCACTTCATTTGAAGTTCCAGCAGACTGGATGCCTTACGGCACATTGTCAGGATTATATCCAGCAGCAGGACATACTCTTTTCATGTCCCTCCTCTGTGGCAGGAGGCTGCAGTCCAAGACCTCACACCACACAAACTGTTTTTTCCCGTCTGCAGTCGGGCTCATCAACAGAGCCCGGGTCCCCCACCGACTGACTCTGTCAATCCCAGACAATTTCCCACTGGTCACTCTCCTGCACACCCCTTCATACCTCATATTTAAATCCACTTGCCTTGATTCTGATTCTGATTTTATCCTTTCATCTTTTTACATCTGCCTAAAACACTGTGATGCTCGTTTTGATAAGTGCTATATGAATACGCTTCATTCTTATCAACCACACAATATATGTTCTTAGATCAAACCTTTATTGGATAACATGAAATGCGTGCATTGTGCGGCGATCGCGAGTGATCGATTCTACGCAGGTTTGACTCCTTTTAAACAAGCATCATAATTCTCAGGTGTAATCTTATCGCAGTGATGTACTCAATGGGCTTCTTTCGCTGTCTTTTCTTCTCATTAAATGTGGATGTTTTTTATTGGGTTATAGAACAAGTAACATATTACAATGAGTAATAATGTACAGAGCAAGTAACATAGTGATTAATAATTAGTCCATACATCCATTAAAAGACATCCTTTGTCAAAAGCATCTGTTTCTGTTCAAAGTGCAGATGGAGCATGGAGACCCCATTAAACCACTCAAACAACTAAAAAGCAGAAAAGGAAGATAAGGCTCTCTGACTGAATTAGTCCACAGTGGCAACACGTGCACTCAGTAGTAATCAATCACCCTGGTATGAAACAATTCATCTTCTCCATAAGGTACACAATATGGAACAATGTGATCTGCAGGTGTTTTGTCCTAATAACACCTGTGTTTTCATCTCAGTACAAACTGCCCTGACTGATTGATTTTCAATAATGAGACTTTTTCAAATAAAAGAGCAATCACAACCCAGTAATAACCTGTGCAGTGCACACGTGGGCCATATTTCATGCTCATAGTAGTTCAAGGTGTAAAATGAATTCATAAACCATATACAATCCAGATGTTTTTACATCCATCATGCAACATAAGATGCAACCATCCTACAAAACATCTACTATGAAAAACAATGTTGTTAATTCTGGCAGCATTCACTAAAAAAAGTCAATGTTATTGCAATCGTCAAAATCAATTAAACCTGAAATGAACCTCTGCATTTAACCCATTCTAAGCATTATAGGAGTCATTTGGGGTTCAGTCTCTCACTCATGAGGACTTTGAGATGCAGGAGCCAGGTAAACTCCAGCCTTGTGATAATAAGATGACACCATTAGTTACTGTGAGTCACATCTTGTGTCTCTGTGGGGAAGTTGTGTTGATGCCGCCGTAATGATACTGTGTATCCATGTTATGGCAGCGTCTTCATTTTCATCCCTCTTGAAGGACAGTCAGAGGACAATCTCAGCATTAATGTATGATATACAATGTGCTCATAGTGGTGAGAGACTCAGAAACACGACAGGAATATTCACTGATAATGGGCCATCGTCCTTCAGTTAATTATGAGATCTCTGCAACCATTAGTCCATATACCATCCTTTTGTTAAACAACTTTTCTTTTCTTTTTAATTGTTGGGAAAATATCCTGGGGTAGTGGCTTTTTTGTTGATCTTGAGTCAAAGTGCAGAAGGAGCTCTTACAGAGAATCAAAGTCAAAGTCAGCTTTAATGTCAATTTTTTACATGTGCAAACATACAAAAGATCGAAAGAACGTTTCTCTTCTGTCCAACATAAAGTGAATAGTGAATAGTAATAATAATAAAGTGCAAAAACAAATTAAGAAAAAAGTGAGAAACATATAAGCAGTTATAACAACATAAATAACATAAATTTGGAACTGTGAATGACTATGTATGTTAGCAGCAGTCAGACAGAGTTCAGCAGCATTTAGACATGTGTGTCTAAAGAGGACGGAGTGGGAGGGTGGGGAGAGAGTTCAGCTTCCTGACAGCCTGGTGGATGAAGCTGTTGGACAGCCTGGTGGTGCGAGCCCGGAGGCTCCGGTATCTCCTTCCGGAGGGCAGGAGGCTGAAGAGACCGTGTGAGGGGTGGCAGGAGTCGCTCACAATCATGGTCACTTTGCGAGTGAGGCGGGTGTCATATATGTCCTGCAGGGAGGGGAGGGGGGGGAGTGAGGCACCAATGATCCGTCCAGCTGCATTCACTATGCGCTGCAGGGCTTTCCTGTTGTAGTCTGTGCAGCTTCCGCCCCACACAGTGATGCTGCTGGTCAGGATGCACATGTAGAGCAGCATGGGCACTAGAACATGTATATTATGTAATATGTATTCTTGATGCTGAAAAATAACATGTTGCTTGTGGCAGGTATACACATCAGCCTACAAGGATCAGTGTGAAGAATTAATGCTGATGTATTGGCATACATTTAATATAATATTCATAACTATGTTTTCAGTAACGCTTGGAAAGAGAGGAGTGAGCATTATGGGAGCAGGTATTCAGTGTGTTGCAATTTGCAACCTCACTTCTAAATGCTACCAAGTCTTACACAGTGTTCCAATTATCTTTACTAAGAACATTTTAGCGAGGCGTGTAACCACAGCATAATTAAAATAAATTGGTTCCGGATTTGAGATGCACTGATCGTGTCGCAACCGTACTGTCGACAGCTGATTGGCCATGACTGGTGACTAACCGACCAGTCTACTTACCTCTTACTTTTGCCAGAAAAACAAAGTGCCACATAATGGTTTTACGTCTCACACACAATAGAACGTGGAGAGACAGTAACGACACAGCCTCACACACAACGTGCAAGTAACTAAACAAGTATTTTTTTTTAAATGTATTCCCACACAGCGCTCATGGAGATGATATTGATCCCTGGTCATCATATATATGTTGACATACCATATTCCTAACAGGTAAAAATATGCATTTGATTTACCACAGATTTGGTGTTGCATGAATGTAAAAAATATTGAATTATTAATATGATTAGTGGTTCCATGTCCTTACACTTATTTTTATTATCATTCATCACTTCCACATGGATTGGGAATACCTATATATGTGTGAATGAATATCACAATATTATACAGTGTTCACACATATTATTAATTGACATGGTGTTAGTTGTGACTCAGACGGAGATAAAAAAAAAGGTCATCAGTGATGAATTAGATACTCTTAAGTAATTCTAAATAACACTTTTTATTCTCCACATCATGTGAGCAAAATCTGTTTCAGCACAGCAAATTTGCAGAACAATTTCCGACACTACTTTGAAAATCACCCCATAATACTTAGTAAAATATATGTGTACTGTAAATGTGTGAAGGGCCCTAAGAGCATAGGATATGTACTGAAATATGTATTTAAATTATTCTCTTTTTTCACTGCTAACACTCTTTAGACGTTGATGCCATTATAATTACAATTCCACTTTACCCACCAGATTAGCAGTAGACACATTTACACTTAAATCAAGTAACAGAAAAACAATGTCATGGCCACACTACTACGTTTCCACTTTGGACAGAGAGGGGTTTTGTTTTAAAACAAAAAATTAATGTAGATGTAGCCAAAGACAGGGTGTGGAGCTCTCACACACACACACACACACACACACACACACACACACACACACACACACACACACACACACACACACACACACACACACACACACACACACACACACACACACACACACAGCTGATGGAGGTTACACTATCTGCCTTTCCGAACAGCCACTACACTCTGCAGGCAAATGTCTCTTAACTAGATTATGTTTTAGGAGTGCACATCAATAAATGGATAACAAGAGGAATGGCATTGAAATTACCCAGGCTCCAGTCTCACTTATTGTCTTCCTCTCAACTTTCTTTTCTCTGAAGTGTTCACTGTTGCAAGCCAAAATAGACAAAACAATTAGAAAATGAATAGAAAAGATACAAATTGGTCTGTCTATTAATTCAATTAATTTAATTTCAAAGAGGCTTTATTGACTGCAAGTAGTTTGTCCAAACATTTGGAGAGCAATACAACAATAGCGATGAACATTTGTTTGTGACTCCAGTTGCGGCATGTTGATATTGAGCAGCAAGGATGTCTCGTCTCCTTCTCTTTGATTTTGAGGCTTCATTAAGCTCTTATGGTGTGTTCACACCGAACGCGACGCGAATTTTTCGCGCGACCAGATTACATGTAAAGTCAATGCACAGACGCGTTTGGTTGCGACAGACGCGAAATTTCGCCGGGCGGCGCGTTATGGTGTGTTCACACCGAACGCGACGCGAAATTTCGCGTCGCGTTACTCGCGTGAGTTTACTCGCTCGACTTTATTGGTGTGTTCACACCGAACGCGACGCGAAATTCGAGTGAGTTTACTCGCGTGAGTTTACTCGCTCGACTTTATGTGGTTAATTTCCGTCAACGCAAATTCGCTTTAACGCGGGCGGGGCTTATCTCCGTGGCTTATCTCCGTAAAAACAGTACCGTTTCCGCCATCCACCATTAAACTAACCACTAGTTCTGCTTTAACCTTCTTGTGGAAGTCCCTCTAATGTCGGACCATCAAACGCCCCCGTGTCCGGGTTCATAATATCATCCGTAGCCGCACAACAGCGTCTGAATGACGGCCGCTGCCAGCGATACTTCTGGTGGATCAGCAACTGTTTGATTCAAACCGGCAGGACGGCGGTGATGACGCGCAGAGCTTCTCAACGCTGATTGGCTTTCGCGACGCGAATTTTCGCCCGAGTTGAAAAATTTCAACTCACGCGAATTTCGCGTCAAACGCGCCGCGCCAAACGCGCCGCGCCAAACGCGTCTAACGCGCCGCCCGGCGAAATTTCGCGTCTGTCGCAACCAAACGCGTCTGTGCATTGACTTTACATGTAATCTGGTCGCGCGAAAAATTCGCGTCGCGTTCGGTGTGAACACACCATTAGACGCGTTTGGCGCGGCGCGTTTGGCGCGGCTCGTTTGACGCGAAATTCGCGTGAGTTGAAATTTTCCAACTCGGGCGAAAATTCGCGTCGCGAAAGCCAATCAGCGTTGAGAAGCTCTGCGCGTCATCACCGCCGTCCTGCCGGTTTGAATCAAACAGTTGCTGATCCACCAGAAGTAGCGCTGGCAGCGGCCGTCATTCAGACGCTGTTGTGCGGCTACGGATGATATTATGAACCCGGACACGGGGGCGTTTGATGGTCCGACATTAGAGGGACTTCCACAAGAAGGTTAAAGCAGAACTAGTGGTTAGTTTAATGGTGGATGGCGGAAACGGTACTGTTTTTACGGAGATAAGCCACGGAGATAAGCCCCGCCCGCGTTAAAGCGAATTTGCGTTGACGGAAATTAACCACATAAAGTCGAGCGAGTAAACTCACGCGAGTAAACTCACTCGAATTTCGCGTCGCGTTCGGTGTGAACACACCAATAAAGTCGAGCGAGTAAACTCACGCGAGTAACGCGACGCGAAATTTCGCGTCGCGTTCGGTGTGAACACACCATTAGAAATTGAAGAGTTGAACCTGTCAAAGTAAATTGTCCTTATTTTATCTCATAAAAAGCTCATTATTTCATTGAATGTGTAACTTTGTATGGGGAAGTGCATTTCTGTGTCAGCTTCCCCTATTGAACAGTGATCATGGCTGCCTTGATTGCTAATTTTTGGAGCCTAGATATGTCTGCTTTTTATTTCTGACAGTTGCTATATATTCTATTCATAAACTCTTTAGGGGCCAAATTACTCTCTCTCAAACTTTATTTTTTAAACAAACAAACAAAACTAATTGAGAAATGGCAACACAAGGTGTCCTTGTAACAAAGGAAAGAGGCCTTTGCAGGTGAGGTAGACAAACACTGACACGTCAATACTTCAAGAAATGTTATTTGTTTATCCCAAATTCCACAAATATATAGCAGTGAAAACAGATTCCATTAGGAAACATACATGCAGTTCACTAAGCTGCAAATATGTGACAAATCCTTATCTCAACACACAGAGACACATGCACGCGCACATGCACGGACACTGTGGGTGTTTTTGTTTTACTCTCTCTCTCTCTCTCTCTCTCTCTCTCTCTCTGACAGAGCGTGTGTGAGCTGAGAGCAGGTGGTGGTGGCAGAGCGTTTGTGTCTGTAGTGTTTTGTTGTTAATGTTATATTTTTCACATCGTTTAATAATCACAGTAGTTTATAGTTTAGCGTTTGGGTATTTTGTGGGTTTATTTTTTTCTTTCTCACCGGCGTCTGCCGGTAGCGTGGCAGGCGCCATGGCTAGCGGGTGCTACAAACACCTCACCCGCAAACACGGTGTAAAGGTGTGTGCCACGTTCCCCTGCAGCGTGGAGGACATCGGCCTCGCTGTGGGGGAAAAGGTCGGCCACAGCGGCGTCGTGTCGGCCGCACGCATGAACAGTGCCGTGGTTGTTTTCCTGGACCGGGTGGAGAAGGTGAACTCGGTCGTCGAGACGGGCATCACCGTTAACAGCTGTTTCGTGCAGGTACTACCTTTATGCCAACCCGCCACCAAGGTAGTCCTCTCGAACGTCCCCCCCTTCATCACCGATGAGTTCCTCAGCAGAGAGCTGTCTAGACAAGGGAAGGTGGCGTCCCCGATCCGCAGGATGTTGTCTGGGTGTAAGTCTCCATTGCTGAAGCACGTGGTGTCCCATCGCAGACAGCTGTATATGATACTGAACAACCGGAACGAGGAGCTCAACCTCCGTTTCATTGTGAAAGTAGATGATTATGACTACACCATATACGCCACTTCAGCGGGCATGAAGTGCTTCGGTTGTGGAGAGGAGGGACACTCGGTGAGGGCCTGTCCGAAGCGGTGGGTGTGACTGATGAGAGTGCGAATGATGAGTGTGTGTCTGATAGTAGTGATGTTCCGGTTTTTAGCAGTAGTCAAAAAAGAAAGATGTTCACAGCAGAAAAATTAAAATCGTTTTTAGCACAAACAAAGAACCAGCATGGGGTAAAGGTGGGTGAGCACTTCCCAGACCTAGGTCTTTTTATTGCCTCGGCCAGACTCCACATGAGCCAGAGGGAGGAGTCTGGCCTCACAGACCAGGAGGCTTTTAGACTGAAGAAACTTGTGCTTAAGGCAAAGCGTCAGCTGAGCAGTGATGGAAAGGGCAGCTTGGGATATTTTATCTAAGTTACTGTTTTATTGGTTGGTTTTTACTTTAAATTTATCCACCATGGATGTTTTTAAAGTGGGCCTGTCCAATGTAAATGGTGCCAGAGACGTCCGGAAGAGAACGTCTATCTATGAAACATCCAAAATGAAAAAGATAGACGTTCTCTTCCTACAGGAGACACACAGTGATTTTAACAATGAGTCTGACTGGAGGAGGGAGTGGGAAGGGGAAGTCATTTTAAGCCACAACACCTCCCTTAGCGCAGGAGTGGGCTTCCTCTTCTCACGGGCTTTTAAACCCAACGCACTGGAGGTCCAGCATTTTATCGAGGGGAGGCTTCTTTTAGTCAAAGCTCGGTTCGACAAATTTTCTGCTGTTTTTATCAACGTTTATGCTCCAACATCCGGTGCAGAGAGGAAGCAGTTTTTACTCAAAGTGAATGAGGTTTTAAATGGTTGCTCCACGGAGGATTTTTTATTCTTGGGGGGGGATTTTAACTGCACAGAGGATGCAATTTTAGATCGTAATCACGCAGAGCCTCATCCAGCCTCTCAGCACGCCTTGAAGCAGCTGGTCCGCTCTCACGGCCTGGTGGACGTGTGGAGGAGGATGCACCCAGACTCCAGACAGTACACCTGGTCCCACTTCAGAGAGAGCAGGGTCTCCTCAGCAAGGCTAGATCGTATTTATTGTTTTAAGCATCATTTTAGCATTTTTAAGAGTTGTGTTATTATGCCTACTGGTTTTAGTGATCATTCTCTGGTTTTAGCTCATGTTCTTATCAGGAACATTTTACCCAGAAGTGCGTATTGGCATTTTAATTCTGTTTTAACATTTGATAAGAGTTTTAGAGAGGTTTTTATTTATTTTTGGGGTATTTTTAGACAGAGGAAGGGTGATTTTAGCAGTCTTAAGCAGTGGTGGGACCATGGTAAGACACAAATAAGACTACTGTGTCAACAGCACACTTTAAACGTCACACGTGATAGCACCAGATCTATGAAAGATCTAGAGACCGAGATAGTGGAATTAGAACATTTAAGTGAGTCCACAGGAGATCGAGGTTATATTGAAAACCTCAAAGAGAAAAAGAGGGCTTTAGCCGACCTGCTGGATAGTAAGGTGCAGGGCGCCCTGCTCAGGTCCCGGTTCCTGAACATCACAGAGATGGATGCTCCCTCTAGCTATTTCTTCAGTCTGGAGAAAAAGAACGGGCAGGGGAAAGTAATCCACGCACTGCTGTCTGACACAGGGCAGGAACTGACGGAACCGGGCCAGATACGGGGGCGAGCTGTGAGCTTTTATCAAAAATTATACTCCACGGAATACCAGGAAGAGCCAGCTCTCCTGGAGAGTTTCTGTGGAGGACTGCCCCAGGTCTCTGATGAGGCCAACTCACAGCTCCAAGGCCCCCTCCAGATGCAGGAGCTGCTGGCCGCCCTGCAACGCATGCAGGGGCGGCAGGCTCCTGGCATCGATGGCCTTACGGTTGAATTTTATAAGGCCTACTGGGACATCCTCGCAGAGGATGTCTCGGAGGTTTTTAATGAGTGTCTGGCCTCTGGTTCCATGCCAGTGTCCTGCAGGAGGGCAGTCCTCACATTGCTGCCCAAAAAAGGAAACCTGCAGGACATCAAAAACTGGCGCCCTGTGTCACTGCTCTGTGTGGATTACAAACTCCTGTCCAAAGTATTGGCCTCCAGACTGGGAAAAGTTATGGAGCAGGTCATCCACCGGGACCAGACCTACTGCGTCCCCGGCAGGTCCATGGTGGACAACGTCCACCTAATTCGAGATGTTTTGGATGTCTCTAGTTCATTAGGTGTAGACGCTGGTTTGATTTCCCTGGACCAGGAAAAGGCTTTTGACCGCGTTGAGCACAGCTTTTTGTGGCGCGTGATGGAGAAGTTTGGGTTCAGCGCGGGCTTCATAGCTAAGATCAAGGTGCTGTACAGGGATGTTGAGAGTGTGCTGAAAATCAACGGCAGTCTGAGTGCTCCTTTTAGAGTGTGTAGAGGGGTCCGGCAGGGCTGTGCTCTGTCTGGGATGCTCTACGCTCTCTCCCTTGAACCTCTCCTCCACAAGATACGTTCCAGCACTCAGGGTTTGTTTTATCCGGGTTTTAATAAAGAAATGATTTTATCTGCGTATGCAGACGATATTATATTTTTTATTAAAAACCAAAGTGAGGTCAACATTTTAACAGGTATTATACAGGATTTTAGCTCAGCATCGGCAGCGAGGGTCAACTGGGGAAAGAGTGAAGCCCTCGCTGTCGGTGAGTGGCGCGGCGGTCTCCCAGTTCTCCCCCAAAACCTGGAGTGGAAGAGAGGAGGTTTAAAGTATCTAGGGGTGTTTTTGGGAGCAGACCATATAGTGAAGAAGAACTGGGAGACCGTCACAGAAAAGGTCGAAGGGAAACTAAAAAAATGGAAAAGGCTGCTCCCCCAGATGTCACTTAGAGGGAGAGTGCTGGTTTTAAATAACTTGGTAGCATCCCAGTTGTGGCACCGGTTAGCCTGTGTGGACCCCCCATTAGGCCTACTTGCAGACATCCAGAGGAAGATGGTGGACTTCCTCTGGGGGGGTCTGCACTGGGTGCCACAGGGGGTGCTGTTTTTAGCCAGGGAGGAGGGGGGACAGGGCCTTGTCCACCTGGCCAGCCGGACTGCCACTTTAGACTACAGTTTATTCAAAGGTACCTCACAGGCCCGGCAGATCTGGTGTGGAGAGATGTGGCCAGCAGCATCCTGAGGCGTGCCAATAACCTGGGGTTGGATGATGCTCTGTTTTTAACTGATCCTAAAGTTTTAAAATTAACTATGTTGCCTCCTTTTTATCAGGGTGTCTTTAAGTCATGGGCCCTTTTTAACCATAAAAGGTGCCCGGAAGCCAACTCTCTGCACTGGTTGTTGAGAGAACCACTGGTCAACGGAGCCAGGCTGGACGTCAGCAACCACACCACCCACGGCCTGACGGCGGCGCTGATCCAGTCTGGAACCTTGACCCTGCAGCAGCTGGTGGATGCAGCGGGGCCGGCACTGACCAACACCCAGGCCCTGGGTTCTCTGCTGGGGCTGCAGTCTCTCCGGGTGGCAAGGAGGATCCTGGAGCTCTGGTCACAGAGACTAACAAAGAAAGACAAAGACCTCCTGATGGGTGGCCAGACCAGGACCAGCCCGGATGCTGCAGACCCCTACCCGGACATCATCCTGAGCCCAGGGCTGGGAGAAAAGACCGGCCCCCTTCTGAGAGTCATCCACGCAGAAAAACTAACAATAACGAGAGCGGACAAAGAGACTCTGTACCGCAACTGCGTGAAGTGCATCCACCAGGCCGGACTGAGCGGCAGGCCTCCAACTGTGTGGACCAAGAGATGGGGACAGGATGGACCCAGCCCACAGTGGAGGATTTTATACAAAGCCCCCCTCAAAAAACGGACAGGTGACCTCCAGTGGAGAATCTTGCACGGTGCCGTCGCTTCCAACGCTTTTATTTCTGTTCTTGTTAGCATATTCTATATTGGATGCCTGGTAGAAACTCTGGAAGAATTCAGCCCAACAGCTACTCTCATTTGGTAGGTTTATTTCTCTGGTCACAATCAAAGTACGAGCGCTGCAATTGCAAGAGCAGGGATTCGTTTCGTCAACACGCAGGTTGAGATCAAAACAGAACTGAACTCAATCTCCACTTCCACCTCCAACTCCAACTCCAACCAACCAACTCCCTCCCACCGGAAGCCCGGTGGTTTTATACATAGATTCTTCGTCACAGGTTTCATTACATCATCCTAGCATCTAATTGGCTCTAACCTGTCAACGGGGAGGAAAGACACATATCCTCCCCATCTCACAAGACTGGGCGTCCAACGCCGGTCTTCTGCAGCTGGTCTAACATAATAATAACAGATGTGGGTGTTGTGGCAGTGCTTGGCGTGTAACTAGTCTAAACACTCAGCGGCTCCTCAGGGACCTCTCTGACTCCATGATAACACTATTATTCTGGCCCTGAGCGCCCTGAACTGTTCCATAGACAAGAATGTACAATAATATAACAAACATCATGATTTATATTTTCAATCCCCCTTTTTACATAATTCATTATGTAAACTAAACAATATGAATCAGCTACAGAAACAGGTTATATTAATTCCTAACTATGTGTGGGTTATTTATTTAACAGTGTTAAAATCTTTAACATATCTATTGTAGTGGCTAGATCAGTTCATAACTATGTGTGTGTTACTCCTCTCACAGGGTGGAAATCTCTAACATATACACATATTATACTACAAGCATGGCTAAGTCAGTTCATGACTATGGCTGAACACATTACAATAAAGCTAAGCTAACCCCCTGTACCCCTTCGGGCATCCTCTAAGCACATAAGCACAATATGGCACAAGCAAAACAGTAAAGAATCATCCTAGGCCTACAATCTCACGCCGTCTACGTGTGTGCGTATGCTATATGGGATATGGTCAAATATTAGCAAAGTTACTCATACAGGAAAGGGGATTCTAACTCAGTCTCTTCTTCGGATCCATCGATGTCGAATCTTACCATACCATTTTCCTCATTCTCCTCCAACAACTGTACCTGCTCTTCTAACAAAGTCATCTGATATGGAGGGGTCAATTTAGAGTCCACGGCTGTGGTGATACACTTCAGGCATAACTGTCTAATACAGGGGATGCAACAACATCCACATAATGTCATCACTACTGTCGCTATGACTATGGAGAGAAATGCAGATATAATTATGCTCTTCCACCTGCCGAACATACTACTTAACCGATCGTTAAGGGGGCTTACTATACCTGAGTGTTCTGCCAATTCGTGGGACATTGCTCTCAGACCTTCTAAGGCCCTGGTAAAAGATCCATCTGGGGCTGTGTTATTTGGAATGAAAGTGCAACAAGTTTGGCCAAACATAGAGCACACTCCTCCCTTCTCTGCCAACAACATATCGAGCGCCATCCGGTTCTGGTAAGACATTAAAGAGGTGGCAGACAACTGTCCATGCACTCCATCTAGGGCATCTCTAGTCTGGTTGGTCAGGCGTTGAATATTGAAATGTACATAATTCAGGCGGTCTACATTTTTATTTACTATGATCCACGGGAGAATGGATGCAAATCCATCAGCTATTTGGTCAGCCAGCTTGTATTCGTTAGGGACCCCTCTGGGCACTCCTATTGCATCGAAATATATGGGGGACCCCTTATCTAAGTCTATAGTTCTCTTCTTTCTTTTCCACAGACCCACCATTCTCACCCGGGTTTCTAACTGCTGGACGTTCATCTGAATTACACTGAAGGGGACTATCAACGAGACAGAGGCGCACGTGCCCTGCCAATTAGAGGGCAATACATTCATTAGTCGTCTTCCTCCACAGAACCAATAGATATCTGCCCTGGCATACTGCAACTTTGTTACATTTTCCCAACTAGTGACGTTAAATGTGGTACCGCACCAATCTCTCTCAATCTCACCTACCAGAGCACCAATCTCGTTTTCCCTCGTAAGACAGGTGTACTTATTTTTCATGGGCGTAAACACCGGTGGGACCGCATCTGGGTATATTATGTCCCACTTTTTACACAGCTGAGTTGGGTTCTCCTGTCTATGGGCCTCTATTAAACAGTCAAGATTCTCTACCTGACTCAGGGTGGAGGGGACAGTCCAGGTACTAGGTCTAGCATTTGCACATACCACACAATCTAGAGATTTAACCCCTTCCGCCGCCGTAGTTACCCAGTCCATCCAATAATTCGTCTGCTCAAAACCAGTCTCTATTGCTAATTTCACATGTATTCTCTTCATCCTAGTAACCTCAGGAACGGCTATGCTGGACTTGCTGGTGGTCTTCGACTTCAACTTCGGAAGTATCTTAAAGTTTAGTAACCCCAGTGGGTCCCGCCCTGATACATCCACCCCTATGGCCATGGTCCATCGATCTCCATTCGTGGGAACACCTGGTCTATCGGGGAATGGGGAAACTCTTAGGTCAGTCACAGAGAATAGGAGTGGATTCACCCCTGTCTTCCCCCTTCCAGATTGATCCCGAACCATCGTTATCTTATCCTGTATTCTAACCCCTGGCGTGGCTTTAGGCAAGACCTCCCTTAAATCCGTCTTATACCCATTAAACCCCGAGTTCCATCCCACCACCTGCCATGATTGGCACCATGGTTCCCATATCGTCTCCGCGGGTATGCACATATATACATCGTACCCCCTCCAAGCCTGGGGGTGCTCTCCACACGAAATTATTTCACATAAATCTATCTCAAATATCTGAGTTCCGGATTCATTCTTAACTGCAATGGTAGGGACTAAATCCCCCTGCTTGGCTCTTTTAGTCCTGTGTAGATAGAGCTCCTTCCCCACTAGTGGAGCGAAGGTTGTGGTGTCATTCTTGGATTGGTCTAATTTACTCAAATAGAGTTCCCACCACATGAAGGGAAGTCCTACCAAGAGACTTATGATTAAGAGTACCAGGAGAGTGGCCCTCGTGTTACATCCTAGAACAGTTTTCATTATCGCGATACCCCAGTATCAAAGCTATAGTTATTAATTATTGCCCCTACTAACCCCTGATTTTCCTTCCTTATTTTTATCTTTCATCTATTTTCTATCTTGATAAGAAATACATCTATTTCTATTGTCTTTTTCTTTATTTTGTTTTAGGTTTTATTCTTATTTTACTATGCCCTTCCGGCTCCTCAGGTTATACCTCGGTTCCTCCTCGTCTTCACAAACTTCACGAACTTCACGAACTTCCTCCTTTTTCTCTGAGGCTCCTGCTCCCAGGATTTCGTTCAGCTCTCTCAAGTCACTCCTTTCATCCAGCTCTCTCAAGTCACACCTAACTTGGGCCAATGTTCTGTCTTTAGGGGCCAGACCTCGACAGCAGTGGGTCTTGTGTATCCAATTACTTATCTTATCTTCTTTCAACCACACCTTCACACAGTGTGAGGTTACCTCTGCAACCTTATACGGTCCTTCCCAGCGGGGAGCCGTCCAGTTGAATCTGTATACCTTCTTCAGTACCCAGTCATCTACTTCAACGGAAGCACCCTCCCCCTCTTGCTCTTCGGACAGGATCTCCGTCACCTGTTGAGAGATACTCATAACAGCATTGTTCAACCGCCTCATGTAATCGGATATCTCCATATGCTGGTATTGCAACTGACTCACAGTGGTCGGTAAGGTAGAGGTCAGTGGACATGGCATTTTCCTACCCGTAAGTACTTCATGGGGACTTATCCCTAACTTAGAGTTTGGACTTGACCTAATTCCATACAGTACTATGGGGAGAGCCTCAACCCAGTTCAACTTAGTGTCTGCGCATACTTTCCCAAGCCCCTCTTTTATGGTCCTATTTGCTCTTTCTACCAGTCCCTGAGACGCTGGATGATATACTGCTCCGAACTTATGAGTGATGCCAAATGTCGTCTCTATTTCTCGTAGTTCTACGTTAGAGAAATGTGAGCCATTGTCTGATCTTATTATTTCCGGAATGCCAAATCGGGGTATGAGTTCCCTTGTCAACCATTTCACCACCTCTACAGCCCTCTCTGACTTTGTGGGGATAGCTTCTACCCACCGCGAGAATGGATCAACACATACCAACAAATATCTTTTCCCTTCAACGCGATTCTCAGTCCCCATATCTGTAAAATCTATTACTACCTCCTTCCAAGGAGCTGTTGGGGAGGGAAAGCTTCCCAACCCGGCTTTGAGTGCTACTTTGGGGTTGTGTTGGCAACATATCTCACAAGTCTGGACGTAGTATTTAGCTATATCCCTCATGAATGGATGCCACCACTTCTGAGAAAGCAATGTCACCATCCTACCACTTGCACCATGTCCTCTGCTATGTGCTTCCTGACACAACATGTTCAACGGTTTATTCTATTTATTTACACGTATCCTTGAAGCTCAGGAGAAAGGCTGCAATACCCAATACAGTAAACTCGAACGAGAAGCTTCTACTGTATCAGAGGGATACAGCGCTCGATCGCTGGGGTTTCTAACACCAGTTCACAAATATTGTTTTATTTCTCCCGGCTCCGTAGTACCCTAGACTATAATTTTCCCTTTTATTCCCCTTCAATGCCCCACAGATATGCAGTCGAACACCTTCTCCCGAGGAATTCTCAGTCCACCTTCGTGTTCTGATACACCCGGTTCCAGGTTTCGTCAAAACACCAAGACTTACAAGACCCACCCACACATTCCATGAAACACAACAAATCTTTCCCTGTGTCCTTATCTTCGCCTCTTGCGACATCGCTACCACAGCGGCATTATCTAAAATCCTAAACTGACCGTCACCATCATCGCTATATCGCTCCGTGACTTCAGTTACCAGAGGTATCAATGTATCACACAGATTTCAACTTGGATTTCTACCGACTAAGAGTCGACCACCGGTAGCTCCAAGGAGCATCCCTTTGTCCTATTTAAACTCTTTATTTGTTTTAACTAAATCCCTAACCCTGTGGACACTTATTCTCTTCCCTTTTCAACATAACATCATAAACATCAGTGGAAATATGTGCTTTTACTTTACTTGTGACCAGGTACCATGTTATAACTATTTCTAAACTATGGGCAGAGACTCATTCAGTTGTTGACAACACAATTTAGTTTATCCAATCACAGACATTCTATTCATCCGAATAAAAGGTTGCCTGCTCACCTGTTCTTTATGAGGCACCTCTCGTTGTCAACCGCCAAACAGCCGCCGACCCTCAGCAGGGGGTCCGGGCAACGGACGTCGTCACCGCTCTTTCTCTTTACCCAGGTCAAACAACCAACGTTCGGGGTCACCAAATTGTTAGCATATTCTATATTGGATGCCTGGTAGAAACTCTGGAAGAATTCAGCCCAACAGCTACTCTCATTTGGTAGGTTTATTTCTCTGGTCACAATCAAAGTACGAGCGCTGCAATTGCAAGAGCAGGGATTCGTTTCGTCAACACGCAGGTTGAGATCAAAACAGAACTGAACTCAATCTCCACTTCCACCTCCAACTCCAACTCCAACCAACCAACTCCCTCCCACCGGAAGCCCGGTGGTTTTATACATAGATTCTTCGTCACAGGTTTCATTACATCATCCTAGCATCTAATTGGCTCTAACCTGTCAACGGGGAGGAAAGACACATATCCTCCCCATCTCACAAGACTGGGCGTCCAACGCCGGTCTTCTGCAGCTGGTCTAACATAATAATAACAGATGTGGGTGTTGTGGCAGTGCTTGGCGTGTAACTAGTCTAAACACTCAGCGGCTCCTCAGGGACCTCTCTGACTCCATGATAACACTATTATTCTGGCCCTGAGCGCCCTGAACTGTTCCATAGACAAGAATGTACAATAATATAACAAACATCATGATTTATATTTTCAACTGTTAATCCAACTGTTTTTAGCGGGTGTCCATTTTGCGGCGTACGTGAGACAGTTTACCACGTTTTTACTGAGTGCAAGAGACTCACCGGTCTCTTCTCTCTTTTAACATCGGTTTTTACACGTTTTAACGTTGTTTTTACTGAGAGGATTTTTATTATGGGAGCTGGCTACAACAAAAATTTTAAAATCAAGTGGCAGCTCCCCAACTTCCTCTCAGCCCAAGCTAAACTGGCCATTTACACCAGCAGGAAGAGGAAGGTAGAGCAGGGGGAGGGGCAGGAAGTGGCGGCAGTGTGGAAGACAAACCTCCGGTCAAGACTCCGGCTTGAGTTCGGATTTTATCGACATGTTTCCGATCTTGAGTCTTTTAAAGAGCGATGGTGTTTTAAGAACACACTGTGTGAGGTTTTAAATGATCAGCTGTCCTTTTCACACTTTTTAACTGACTGATGTATTTTAAAAACAAAAGAAAACAAGTCTTTTAATTTAGTTTGTGGTATTTATTTTGCACGAAAAATATGTAAATAAAGTGTTTTTTGTAAAAATCTCTCTCTCTCTCTCTCTCTCTCTCTCTCTCTCTCTCTCTCTCTCTCTCTCTCTCTCTCTCTCTCTCTCTCTCTCTCTCTCTCTCTCTCTCTCTCTCTCTCTCTCTCTCTCTCTCTCTCTCTCTCTGAAAGGTGTGAAAACAGCAGCATCACACAACTGTTGCTCACGCTTCAGCATCTCCACACTGACTCTGGGGACGCAGCAGATGTGCAGCTTTTAGATTCAACTAAAAAGAGAAAAAGTGCTAAAATGAGAGCCGTGTGCGTTTGTTTATGTGCGGTGCTCTGGATGGGCAGCCCTGCAGCGGCGGGTCACGGACCCAACGACTCCTCACTCCTGGGAGAGGGGATCTTTTCCGACACGGAGCAGTTGAGCAACCGGACCTCTGGATTTTTCCTCATGGACTTTGACGACGGGATGCTGGAGGACTGGCGCTCTCTGGCCAGCGAGAAGCGCCGCGACGGGGAGTCGCAGGACGGCGGAGTCAAGGCGCTGCTGGTGGCCGCTTACTCTCTGATCATTGTGATCTCCTTGTTCGGGAACACTCTCGTGTGCCATGTGGTGATCAAAAACAAGCGCACCCTGTCCGCCACCAGCTTGTTTATTATGAACCTCGCTGTGGCCGATATCTTCATCACAGTCCTCAATACGCCATTCACCCTGGTAGGAGCACCTTTCACCTTGAATAGGATTGGAAATATGCACTGAGAATGAGAATATCAATAGAGCAGCTCAAAACACTGTTAGGCTCCTTGTGTCTTTACGAAGCAAGCAGGAAGAAATATTCAGACTTGTACTTTGGTAAAAGTGGCAGTATAAGATAAAATATATATATATATGTAAAAAATACGTTGTTACAAGCATTCATAAACATGGATCCACAAAAAATAATGTAAAGTACTAAAAGTGAAATACTTAAGTTAAGTACAATTACTTCAAAATTGAGTAAATTTACTTACTTTTCACTATATACCCGGAGCTCTATACCTGCAGTGTGTGTGTGGGTTTTACCCGTCTTATGGGGACATAATCTCTTTACACAGTGACATTGTGGGGACATGTCATCTTTAACCGTTTAAAAACGAAACCTTTTTATTTAATTGGGTAAAATTGCATACCCAAACTAAAAATGGTGTATTTCTGCAACCACAAGGTCTATTTGAATAATTCTGGTTTTAAAATAAACAGTGACACTTGTGAGATATTGTTCAGATGTGTTATTACCACTATATATGTTACTGGTTAAAAAGGGACATAATGCAGGTCCCCATGAAATTGTTATATTTCAGTGTGAAGACTTATTGCTTTAAGGTGCGGGTGAGGTTTAGGATTAAGCGATTGCGGTTCAGGTAAATCTCCAGTAAATTAATGTAAATCAATGTAATGTCTCCAAATTTTATGTAAACTCAACTGTGTGTGTGTGTGTGTGTGTGTGTGTGAGAGAGAGAAAGAGAGAGACAGACAGAGAGAGAGAGAGAGAGAGAGAGAGAGAGAGAGAGAGAAAGATAGAGACATCTCTATTTTCTGGGTTTATGACTTATTTTGAAATTGCATGAATGTTTCAGTGACTTGGTCACAAAACTATCAATCATCACAGGAACTGACCTTAACAGTCTCTTGATGGATTGATGAGTCTGGTAATTTGAGCATGACCTATTGTGTGTGTGTTCCCTCAGGTCCGGTTTGTGAAGAGCACCTGGATGTTTGGGAGGACAATGTGTCACATCAGCCGCTTTGTACAGTACTGCTCCCTGCACGTCTCTACGCTCACCCTCACCGCCATCGCACTGGACCGCCGGCAGGTTTGTTACAGCAGAGCACGAAGCAGTGAAGCTCTTCTGTCCCTGGAAAGCATCAAAGCTTGATACCTTTGTGTGATGTACAGATAACTATAAAGCGGAGTTATGTCATGAAGAAGAATGTGTTAGCTGGAAGATGGGCTCTATATTCTGTTAATAAAAAAGTAATACAAGGCTTGATAAAATGAGTTTTTAGCTTGCCATAAAGTCCCATTTTATAAGATTTTATGAGACTAAATACTGTGCTTAAGTAGATTTTAAGATACATTTACTTTACTATTCTATTTTCTAATAACAGTATACTTGTAGCACATTACATTTCAAAGAGAATCATTCAACTTTTTACTTACCGTAACTACATTTAGCTTTATATATTCAATATTCTAGTGTACATTCAATTTCTTCTTTACTGTTGATTTTATTATGTTTATTACTGTTTATTTATATTACTTGATTTCTTTTATCTTTACGTACTGAGCAATGCTGCTGTAATCCTGTAATTTCCCCACTGCGGGACTAATAAAGGATTATCTTATCTTATCTTATCTCTTTAGTTAGTTACGAGTTCCTATTCAGATTATGATTTTACAATACAAAAATATATGGTTTTAAAATACAATACATTTCCTAAAATTTAACCAGTGGTTTACTACCTATTGTGTTTGTGACTGCTCACACAAAACACACCAGCTATTTGAGGCCCCTGTTTCAGATCTCTGAGTTTTTAGCAGTTCCACCAAAAAAAGAGATACTTCTAAACTTCTCAGATGGTTTCATTTAAACTACTGTTACTATCCAGTATTTCACAAAAACAAAACAAGAACAAGTACAGGAGTCCACTTTTTTTTTAAATTACCAATCATTTTTAAGTATCCTATAATCCCTTGTACGAGCTGTGTGTCACAATAGCTGCTGCAGCTCCAACCGTTTTGATAAATGTGCAACATAAATATAGTATTTTTGCAGCTACAACTTGAGTTGTCTCGCTGTATCTGAAGGTAACAGTGAAATCAGGACACCGGCCAGCTTTCCCCCCTCTACTCCTCTCACCATACCAAAAGGTTAGCAGCAGAGATACATGTTCAGGGCTGTGATTTGGTTTTACTGCGGTGTCTAAAATTGTTTATTGACTTGTTCTTACATGAAGCAGAGTTTACACAGTGAAAACTCCTGGACCAAAAATCTGTCAACAAAACACTCTCCACAGGATAAGCCTGCATGGGGTAGTAAAGTAGTAAACATGGATTCCAAACTCTCATTAATCATCATTTTGTCTTATTGCTGCAGGTGTAGTTTTTTTTTCAATGTTTTGTGGTATTTAAGTGCATATGATGAACACTGCATTTTTTTAAGTTTCAGAGCATATTTTTGACTTTGGGATCAGCATATGACAAGACAATCTCATCTCGTCTCAAAGTCCATTTAGTAGCTTTTCTGGTGCTCAGTTGTCACAGAGTTGTACTTTAAGGACTTCTGGTCCACGTTGGCATAATGAATAAGAGTTGATCACATTTTTTAACTCCATTTCGGTAATTTTTGTAGAGAATTGTTTTGCAACGCTTAACACTTCCACTGCAGATAACTCACACATCAATATATTGCTGATGTATTTCAACTCTCTCTTGTTACTTTTAGTTTGTTTAGTTTAATTAAATTACATTGTTGAACTGACAATTTTGCAAGGGAGTCATGTCACTCTCCTTGAGCCACAATATGTGTTTCAAAGAATTAAAACTCAAATAAGATGGCAAAAAGTGGATTTAATAAACTACAGTATAATAGTCATAGACAAGCTTGTGTTATTTCCAATAAACTTGAACATTTAACTCAAATATAATCAATGATTGGCATCTCAAACACTAATATGTTGCAGTCTAATAAATAGTAATGCCATGATGACAAAAACAATATTATTTTCATACAAGCATTAAACTCGTCACTGACATTTTCCCTTGAATAAATCTGAGAACACCTTGCAGAGATATGTTTTTATTCTTTTTCACGACCATTCACAACTTTTCCTTTGTGCTTAACTTTGTGGGAGACCTGTGTCCAACAAAGCCCACACAAAAACACATGTATTTTAATATGCAGGTATATGGAATGCTTTAGTATTTCCTTTTCCAGTGTAACAGATTCACATCCTGCAAGACACGGCTAGTGTGCTTCCAGTGGCGCTGTCCATGGTACTGAATTTAAAAGAAGCAACATTGTTGAGATGCAGAATAATGTTTTCAAGTGAATATTCCAGTCTTCCCATGACATCAGAGATGTGGTTGTATCTGTTAATGTCAAGTTCTGGCATTCTGGCTATATTTATATTCAGTTAAAGGTACGGGACAAGGGCCACATACATGTGTGGCCACTATCACATTCCAATAGCAATGAAACTATATTCACTCTTTCTGCCTCAGTCCAGCATGTCTTCTTTTTCATTTAATGTATCTGAGAATTATGATTTATAATTCTCAGTTTTCTCCCACAATTTAGCAGTGTGTTGGATTTGCTTATTAAACACCCCTTTTGCTTTGGTATAAAAGACCTAAGCCGACAGTGTATTTTTCAGTTTTGTTTTAGCTAAAAGGTTCACTTCACTGTAAGTCTGATGAAGCCAGAGTTTGACAAATATAGAGGGATCTCTTGATTGTGGATCCTTTTCAGGTCTAATGTTCTCCATTACAAGATGTGATTCAAAGTTTTCTATATTTGCTCAAGCACTGGGTGGGCGATGTAGCCTTTGAATAATATTGCAATATTTTTCATATATATTGCAATACATGTATTTGGATGTTTTTAAATCTTCCCTAAAGCACTTATAAATGCTCAATTTCACACTTTGATGCACACAATCACATTAGTTTGATTCTACTTGCCCCTGCAACATCCTGTATGTCTATTTATATTTATTAGTTGTTTCTGTAGCAACAATTTTAAACGTGTATGATAAAAGGGTGAAATCACAACCAGTTTAAATTGAACAAAACTGTATTATTTAAACCAGGGGTGTCCCAAGTCCGGCCCGCAGTCAGATTTCATACGGCCCGCAGCTTCCGTCTTATAATGTATTATTTATGGCCCGCGAGCACTGACTCTTCTAGTACGGACCCTGTCGCCGGCGACAGGAAGTAACATGAAAAACTGAAATTACCGTAACTCATTGGTATACATTACGGCACATTACGTTAATAGTGTCTATGTAAATAGTATGTTGGTATTGTAAATAGTATTAGTATACTTTCTGAGAGTTCTGCCACTGGCTGGCCCACCTAAACCCACTCAAGGCCACTTTCCTGTCCCCACAAACACAAAGAAGGACACTGAGAAAAGAACAGACAGAAGGGCTCTCTGGGGAGGAAACAGGGTCCTCTCTGCCATAAAAGCATTCTTTTATAAGGTTCAGCTGGACAGGAACTTCTTCAGGGAGCTAATCTCTAAAACGCCTGTAACATGGACACATATAACAGCATGTAACATGGACACATATAACAGCCTGTAACATGGACACATATAACAGCCTGTAACATGGACACATATAACAGCCTGTAACATGGACACATATAACAGCCTGTAACATGGACACATATAACAGCCTATAACATGGACACTGACAGCTCTAGGCAAACAACTGTTTGAGAATATGTAAAATAGGTTAAATTAAAAAAATGGAATTTCAAAAGCTTTCTTCATGTTCATTTACAATTGTTTATGAAGAGAAACCTGATGACGTTTCTTCACTTGTTTGTTTTTACACAATGTCTTAAGCCTTTATAACATATAATAACAAATACTTGCCAGATTTAGAAAGTTACCTTTATCCTAAAAAAAGGAGCAAAGTAATTTTGCCTAAAGACATTTTCTGACACATTTATTGATTAAAAAAGACAAAAAGGACCAAGCGGACTGTCATACTTACAGATGTAAAAGGGTTTTAAAATGATCATGAGGTAAAGATATTTATCAACTTCATGGAAGTTTAAGGTATTCCATAAAGTTTGTTCAATGTTATCTGACTCTCCAGATATGAATGAGTGGCAGAATTGTGTTTTTAGAGTTGTTTACGCCTGTTGCGTATATTTGGTTACATTGCCATTTGAAAAAAAAGAAGATAATTGTGTATTATTTGGATGTTACTTTTACGGTTAAAAAATGAAGGCACTATTGCCCCTCGGGCATCTTCACATTATCAAATCTGTCCCTCTTTGAAAAAAGTTTGGACACCCTGGATTTAAACCATGCAATAAGCTTTTGACAGATGTTCAAGGAAAATAAATAAGCATGTATAAGCATATGTATGTGTATGTATGCATGATGTAGGCTTACATGCTGCAGCCTATTTTTAGTGCACGTTTTGTGCATATTTGTGGCAGCAGGTCAAAAAATATCGTATTTTGTGAACCACAGAGACAGAGGTCCAGGCTGCCATGTGACACACCAACAAACTGCACACAGACTCTGGCAACTCTGTTTAAATCCGCCCTCTCGGTGGGGGAGCAAGGAAGAGGACGTTGTGGCCCCTTTGAACAGGCTTCTGAGGTTTTTCTTTGCTTCATGAGCTGTGAAGCAGCTGACTCGGCGGCTGTGGCTCCTCCAGTCCACATATTGAAGTGTCCTTTGACAAAAGACTGAACCCCGAATTGCTCCCAAAGGCTGTGCCATTTGTGTGTGAGTGTGTGTGAAGAAGCATCCGTTCAAATCCTGATGAGCAGGTGGCACCTTGTATGATAGACTCTGCCATCAGTGCATGAATGTGTGTGTGAATGGGTACATGTTGGCATGTAATGTAGCACACTTTGAGTGGTCTTGCGACTAGAGAGGTGCTGTATAAAAGCAAGACCACTGTACCATACGTGTTGTGTACGTGAGAGGGAGCATAGTTCTCAAGTGAGTCTCATTCCCGCCATCAACACATTCTCACCCCAAACTCATCAAATCCGGCAGCTTTGCCAGTGGCCCTTCACTTTAAAGTATGACTCTCGGTGCCCCATAGAGTCAGTTTTGGACACAACAGAAGTTATGTAACATAAACTGCGGTAAAATATCTCAACGTTGACTTGGATTTACAAGAGTCCTGTTTTTTTTGTTTTGCTTTTTATTTGGGATGCAACGATACCACTTTTTACAAACCGATACGAGTACGAGTATTTTTATTTGTGTACTTGCCGATACCGAGTACCGATACCGATACTTCTTAGGTTTGGTCTCCATGAAAGTGCAATTAATTTGGAGGCAGATTTTATTTTATCCTCTGCAGATTATGTCAAGCCTATAGTACAAAATTAACAGAAGGCTATCCCAAGCTTTAAACTTCTTGTGGAAGTCCCTCTAATGTCGGACCATAAAACGCCCCCGTGTCCGGGTTCATAATGTAAGCGATAATATTAGGGATCGAGCAATTATATAGGAAGCTGTGTTCCAAGTTATGTTTCCGGTGCTTTTATTGTGGAGGGAGAAACGGAAAGGAAAAGAGTGGAATTGTGGGATATACGTGTGTGAAGGAGATAAAAAAGTGGTTCAAGTTACCCTGCAGCGTGTTTTCATTTTATTAGAATTACAAATATAGACACACAACAGACACTCGGCTACAATAATATCATCCGTAGCCGCACAACAGCGTCTGAATGAGGCCGCTGCCAGCGCTACTTCAGGTGGATCAGCAACAGTTTGATTCACACCGGCAGGACGGCAGTCATTTTTTACTGTGTGAACGCGACGCACATTACTCTACACACCTTGCTGCAAGAGCCGCAAGAGAGCGACGAAAGAGCCGTATGCGGCTCTGGATCACGGGTTGCCGACCCCTGCCCTAGACGTTGAAGTCAGGTAGGACAACAAATCTTTTTCTCCACAAAGCGCGACCAGTTTGTTGTAGTGAAATACTGTTGAGTGGTATCGGTTCTTGGTATCGGCAATTGAAACCGATACGAGTATGAGTATTTTAACGCAGTATCGGCCCCGATACCGATATCGGTGCATCCCTACTTTTTATTATAGAAAATGTAACTAGTAGGCCAAACTATACAAATAGATATATGTACAAAATATATGTGTCAAATAAATGTAGTGTAAAAATAATATTTCTCTCTGAATGTGACTCTCCTACAGTAATTCACTGTGAAAATAACAACTTAAACACAAACACCTTCTTCTTTTATATTTAATTTAGTGTCACAGAACCTTTAGAAGTTTGCATACAACGTGAAACAAAGAGCAAGTTTGATGAACTGTAAAACAGTATGCAGTCTACTTGTTGCAGCTTTGACTGGAAAAAATGCTTTTAGTCAATATCCCTTTTGTGTTTACACTCTGCTTCACAAATTGGCCTAAGCTCATTTCATGCTATTCCTTTGTGGATTTAATATTGGACTTGAGTTTTCAGGATGTGCAGTGGTTCATAGAGGAACAGAAACTGGAGCAGATATTTGATTTCAACCCCAAGAGGAGTAGCCTGCACAGATGTGGACGAATTATGCAATTCATCCATATATGCAATGATGTGTGTGTGAGTGTGTGTGTCTGTGTGTGTGTATTTGCACTGATTTAATCTGTGTGTGGGGATTTTATTTCAGGTGATTTTGCACCCTTTGAGACCTCGCATGTCCCCGACACAAGGTGGTGTTTGGGTCGCTGTTATATGGATCATGGCCAGCTGCTTCTCCCTCCCTCATGCAATCTACCAACAACTCCTGACTTTTACATACAGGTAAAATTATACACACTCAAACATTTCAACAAGGAGAGATCATATGGAAGTGTATAATGAAAACATTTAGCAATAGAGGAAGACTGTGAAGCAAGTGAAGCATCTTCATTGAGAAAAAAGCTTGTTGAGGTTTAATGTCTGTTGACTGCTGTGTGGAAGTCCAACATATTGTTGACATTGTTGACAGGATGTCAGTGGGGATGATGCATCCCCACTGATATCCTCCCTCTGTGGATTATGTGGCCCTCAAACAATGCCATCAGAATCCCTCCCTTGCTCCCATGAGTCATAATTACTATTACTAATGCTAGAAAGTCCATGTCGTTGTGTCCTTGAGCAAGACTCTTAACCCTCATTGCTCAACGTTGCTGTGTCTACGGTCTACTGTATATCATGTAAGTCGCTTTGGATAAAAGTGTCAGCTAAATGAAATGTAATGTAATGTAGAAAGCTTTGTCACTTCAATGTAAACATAACAAGGTCACATCAGAACAGTGAATGTAAGGACTTTGACAGGGAAGAAAGTCAAAAATGTATATTGTATCGATATATAGGCTAGTATGCTGAATATATAGTATGTCAAATTAGCGACGCTCGACTACATTCATTCGTGGACCATCAGGAAATAACAGTTAAAAGAAAGTTGCCAATTTTTAAGCCAAAATATCAAAAACGCTCTGGTCCAGCAGCTCAAATGTGAGGATTCTGTTTGTTTTTATGTGATACATGACTGCATACTATTTGAGGGTTTTGGTTTTATTAATCATACAAAGCTATTTGAATAAGCAATTTCACAGTTTTCATCCGTTTTATTGCCGGAACAATGATATTTGCTAGATGTAGGCCTATACTCTCATCCTGTTCACTAATATATAATTCTTGCTTCCTCTGTGTTGTTTCACTCCTCACCAGTCAGGAAAAGGAGCGCAGTTTTTGTGTCCCAGACTTCCCAGAGCCATCAGATGTCTACTGGCAGTATATTGACCTCCTGACCTTCATATTACTTTACATGCTGCCACTCATCATCATCTCCGCCGCCTACACCACAGTGGCCTGCCGGCTGTGGCGCCACAACACCATCGGTGACACCACAACCGCTCAACACGCCGCCCAGAGAAGAAAGCGGCGGCGGACATTGGCCATGTTGCTGCTGGTGGTCGGAGTGTTTGCCGTCTGCTGGTTCCCCCTCAACTGCTACGTGGTGCTGCTGTCCAGCCAGGCCATCCAGTCCTCTAACGCCCTGTACTTCTGCTTTCACTGGCTGGCTATGAGCTCGACCTGCTACAACCCGTTCATCTACTGCTGTCTGAATCCCGCCTTCCGCAAGGAGCTGAGGCTTGTCTTCGACATGTGCAGGAGGAAACGGAGGGCGGTGGTCGGGTTGGAGGCGGAGCTCCGCCCCGTAGCCGCTCCTTGTCACAGGACTGCCTGGCCCGAAAACCACGAGTCGTCGAGGCCAAGGCAGGGTTTGTCACACACGGGCCACGCCTCCTCGCAGCAGAGTCACACCTCCTCCAGTCAATCCCACAACCTTAAAGATCCACATCTGCTCTTCACGGCCAGGCAGGTCCTCACAGGGAAAATTGACATCATCTCAGTGGAGCCTATCGTGGCTGTGAGCTGAATGGAAACAACAGTCGCAATGGAATGGGATTATGGTGTTCGAGATTCATAATCCTATTGTATGATTTCGTCACGTCCCAAAATGACGGGAAATCTCAGAATTAGAATCAGAACCATTTTTGGCCTTGTATGTTTTCACATACAAGCAATCTGTCCTGGTGGGAGGTGCATAACATTTAACATTTAACAATGAACATAAGGTTAATGGGAGCAGAGAGGACATGGTTGAAGAGTCAGCCAGACACTTCAACCATACAATTATGTTCCTGTGGTTTTAAAAATGTTATCTCTTTCCACATTGCTTTTCACTCAATTTTGGCCTCAGCCCTTAAATAATTGACAGCAATTATCATATTGCTATTGTAATGCATGCTCGTTCTCATTAAATATAGTTTTCCTAGTTAAAATGTATTATTTTCTGTGCACTTTAATCATTTCTCCTTCAAACTGGCTTGTTGGATATTTTTAATTTTGGCTAGTTCATGTAGTAGATGTTGTCGTGCTTTCCACCAATTTTTAGAAAGTGTCTTCAAACTGTTGCAGCATTGACACGATATACATGCAATCGATATAATATGATGCAAACTGGACTCATGTCACGTAAATGTTTCTCATTATTATGTTCTAATGAGAGAGAAAAAAAAACTTGTTTGATGTAATTTATTGGCCTTCTTGTGAAATGCCGGGCATTGATATTCTGGAGTAACTGTCAGGTGCTTCTGTGTCATTTCTTTCAGCAACCTTCACAGGTCTGCACGAGTGAAGGGAACACATTTTCTTCATCCACCCAAATCTCTCTGAAACTGTGAAAAATGAATGTATTACTTTGTGACATTTTAACAAGACAAATGATCATAACGTATTTGCCTTCACAACTGTGTTCTACCTACAATGACCGAATCTCAGTGGACCAAGAACATGTTGAGACTATAATCATGTTCACATGATCCGATCCATCCCACTGCTCATACTGGTTTTATGTTTCTCTTTGATTCACGTTTACACAGCAGGTTTAAGAAAAAAATATTACAGCAGTCTACATGGTTCATCTTCCTCATCGGAATCACTTTAGTCATGTATTTGCTTTTGAAGTACTTTTACACTGTGAGAAAGTTGACAATCTCAAGAAAAACTTTAGAAACAGACACCACAATGATGATGCAGAATAAATATGACCACTTTCATTTTGGTTCACACTGTTAAAAGCTTGCTTAAAATAAAGCTTGCAGGTGCATTACAGTGTGCACATTGAGGTGGAACATTAAAGCATGCTCACGGTTCATTTAAAATTGCTTAAGTGGAGTTTGTTTTTGTTCATATTGCAAATGTATCAATATATGCATATGCCTGGAATATGTAATGTATGCTCTGACTTTGTTAGGCTGCAAATGGCCCACTGTGCTACTTTGAATGCTATTTATTATTATTATTATTTGGAAAGCAATGTACCTCAGGTACTTGACAAAAAGGTCTCTTCGTTTCATCGTTAATTACCATGTTTGTGTAAAAGGTCAGCAACAAACTGTAAAACTTAAATTCAAAGGCTGAATACATTAAAGCAAACAAATAACCTAATGGCCTGTATGTTTGTGAATGCCAGCTCTCCAAATGTTGCATATTTCCCTTGCCTTCGCAGGTCTAAGTCATGTTAATACCTTTTGAATATGTCGTTTTTTTTATACTGCCAATGAAAGGAAGAAAAGCGGAAGTGTTTATCCCAGCTATATGTTTCTTTGTCTGCTACAGTCTGCTACAGTTTTTCTTAGTTTCACCACATTGCATTACGGATCTGAGAGAACATGAAGTCCAATACAATCTTCGACCCAGAAATCTGAATGGACAACCATAAATGTACTGCAGATGATTTTCTGAACATCTGGAGTGAACAGCAGCATTTACCTGATAAACAAAGCTAATATTTTTCCAAAAGTCATATCAACACATTCAACTGTGTAGCTGAACAAAATTTAACAGAAATGTGCATTTATCAAGCATTAAACAACACACATGACAATCAGTGACAATAAAGAATTTAGATATATTAATGAAACAATCCTGCCTAACATTTACACATATCATGAATGGCAGTGAAATATCTATAACACATATTGTAAGTTTCTTGTGAACAAAAGATATTCTATGTTAAAATATTTTTCTTTACCTACATGTTCATGTGTTACCTAAAATAAACCGCTAAAATGCGTACTACTGAAGCAGTTGTTTTACTTTTCATTTGTTGGTTGGCTTGTGGGCAACAGAGGAAATAATCAATATGCCAAAATAGCAACTTTATGTCTCTACTAATATATATTTCCACAGTTAATGGTTCAGGAATGTGAAAAACATGTTATTTTGTGTGTGTTTTTATTGTTGTTATTTTGCAGTCGCTGCTAAATGTTTGACACCATGAGACCCCATCTTGTGATAAAATGTGTAAAATTAAAAGAACTAAACTTGATGCATTGGGTTTGATTGTTCTGACTTCTATAAATTTTTCTGGAAATATAAAAACACACTGAATTAAATATAACAACTGCTTAGATTCTTAACATACCATTTGATGTTGGGAATAAAGAGCATTTTAACCATAACATACCTTCAAAGACAATGGAGAATTGGGGCAACTGTGGCTCAGTGGTTAACAAGTCTGTCTTTCAATCAGAGGGTCGGTGGTTCGATCCCAGCCTCCGGTAGTCCATGTCGTTGTGTCCTTGAGCAAGACACTTAACCCTAATTGCTCACCGTTGCTGTGTCTTCGGTCTACTGTATAGCATGTAAGTCTCTTTGGATAAAAGCGTCAGCTAAATGAGATGTAATGAGAATTGGCATGAATATAATCTGAAGAGGAGTTTCTTCTCAGATTTACTACATTTTGTATTCCAGTTGAAGAGTTTTTCCTCAACCGAAGCAAGCGCCAATGAACAAAGGGTGTCATCAAATGCACAGATTGTAAAGCCCCCTGAGGCAAATTTGTGATATTTGTCCCAGTTCAGATCCACACCCTCACCATCACTCTACTTGTCAGTCACCCCCTCCTCGTTAGTCTAACTCCCTTCACCTGTTCACTCACCTGCCTCTGATCATTAATCAAGCCCCTAAATCGACTCCTGCCTCCCAGCCACACCTTGCCAATGACAGGCTATCTGTCTTCACTGCAGACTCTGCTGCAGCATTAAACAGTATTAAATCAAAGAAATCAGAAAGGGAGGATTTAATACTAGAAATATCCATGATAATGCTGAGAATCCAAAGACTGGGCATCAGTGTTCATTTTTGCTGGGTTCCTGCTCACACGGGTGGAGGGAAACAAAAGAGCTGATAAGATTGCTTAGAAAGCTTTACAGCTAAAGGAAGAAGACGTTTGGAACATTCTTTTTGGCAAAGGGGAAGCAAAAGCGATCATAAGAGAGGCAGTGAGGGAGGTATGGCAGAGGAATTGGGACAACAACTGCAAAGGAAGGCACTATCATAACATTCAAAAATCCATAAATATAAAATCATTCAAAGGGAAGTGTCGAAGGGAGGAAGTAATCATTTCACGATTAAGATTCGGTCACACAGGGCTGAACTCGACGCTGTTTTTAATGGCAAAGGTTGGAACAGATAGGTGCAGTGTTTGTGGCGAGACGGAAGACGTCGAGCATGTAATTATGAAGTGCCGAAAGTACAAGGAAGAAAGAAACAGATTGAAGTACAAAGTGTGTCGGATGGGACGGAGGTGGAGTTTGGCGGGAGTTCTGGTAGCGGACCAGGATGGGCGGGACTGCAACAGGGCTCTGTGGCGTTTCATCGGGGAAACGGGATTATGGTGTAAAGTGTAGTTGGGTTAAGGTTAGTTAGTTAGATCAGATTAAACATGTAACTGCACACTCTGGCACAGTAGGTGGCGGTATGCACCTGGGAAAGTTGGTTGCGATCTGCCAGTTAAACTAAAAGAAGAAGAAGCCACACCTTACCAGATTGTTCTTCAGTTTTCCATGCCAGATGCTTCAGCACTCTGCCTGTTACCGACAATGCCTGTCCCTGTTTAACCCGCTAGCCTGATTCCCGGTAAACCCACCAGCCTTTTGATCCTGAGTCTGTTTAACTCTGCCTGTTGGTTCTGGAAATTTGAAAGAAAAGTAGAAGATCCTTGGAATCTTGTGTGTTGCATTTGGGTCAATTTACACCCGGTAACAACATTGGACTATAACTAAAGTTTACTCAACTTTATTAATTCATGAGAAATACATCAGCTGTATATATTTCCAGCTAAGAAAACGCAGAGCAACAAACAGTACATATAGTACAGCAGTATTGTACAGTAGTACAATAATGGGGAGTGCTGCTGCACAAGGCATATTTCTCTCTTGATGGTATTCATTCTTTTTAGTGGTAAGTCTGAGTGACAGCAAAGAAAGTACGATGCTCCAGTCAAGCGACCTGTGGGACTAACAGGTAGACAGGTATTTGTTGGGATGGAGGGAGAGAGCTCTGTAATCCGATGGGTCGAAACAGCAGAGAGACCAATATGAACACAGGACTCCAAAACTATATGAAAAATAGGTTTGTTTTTCAGTACCTTCCAAAACAAAGCATGCTTTTATATTTAATAACTGGAATGAATGTTTTTTTTCCAGCCATCATGGTTAAGTTTAAGTGAATACCAATCTTGGTCATGCTTGAGGGAAACAGCATTAATCTTAAAGTGGCTATGATTAAAAATTGTATATTAACAATGAATTGCATGACTACTTGTATGTGAAAGCAGTTTCTCACGTTTTAAGCCACAGAACTAGAAAGGTGCACTCATTACAGTCACAACCACTGTTGTATTGTATGCTTGAATGAACCGACCCACAATGGGCTAATCCCTCTACAGCGCAAGTGTCAGTGTGTAAACGGAAGGTTGATGCCCAATGAAAAGTTACGCAAAAATGAAACTAATATTTATGAGAATAATTAAATAATACATTTGAGAATTCTGCTCCTCTGCTGTTTTCTCTCTTTCTGTCTGCTTGTAGCACAACTAACAAATGAGAAAAAAGTACGTAAATCACCTTACAATGATTCTGGTATGAGGTTTGCTTACACATGCTCAGAGTAAATAGACTTAGTAAGACTGAGTTTCTGAAATGGAACATTTGGCCTTGTGTCTTCAGGCGAGCAAAGGCCTGGAACATGTTTCCTTGTCCCTCAGTCCAACAACTTTATGGATTTTCAATAGACATTCAGAGCATTTAAAAAAAGTACTCATAGTACTGACCTCATTATCCTTGAGTTTCTTTTCAATACCAACATGGTTGTTATTTCTTTTATAATTTATTATTTTTAGTACTGACTGAAGTGCTATGAAATTGGGTACAATTGAGCGGCTGTATTTAATGGGGAGAGTTGTCATCCTGAAACCACAAAGTAACCGGTTTGAAATGTTCTTGAGCCAGACACTGAAGCCTCAGTTGCTCGCCGTGCGCTTTACAAGGCTGCCCACTGCTCCTTAATTGGGCTACAGGACAGAGAATACATTTCCCCACCGTGAGACTAATAAGGGATTAAACATTATTTTTTTCCAGAAAATCTAATCTTATAACTGGTGATCCCTTGACTTCCAAAATAGCAACAGCATCAGGTTACGTTTTCACTTTGTCCAATGCTTGAATTTTATGACTATACACCAACAAAACTATTGAAATTCCTTTCAGCTTCAGTTAACTGTATGTGAAACTGGTAAATGTTAGCATGCTCACACACTTAACAAAAAACAGCAAACACAGGTTTTCCTTGATTTTAATTCAAGTACAACACAACTCTGTCAAACTGCTCTTACTTTACAACTGCAGGTGAATTACTGAAACTCAATCAACCTGAAAATCTGCTTCAAACTTCTAAAGCCTTTCATGTAAGAGCTTAAGTAGAAGTGAACGTTGATAATTCCATATACTAGACAGAGTTGTTGAGCTGATAAAGGTTATTCTGACCAGCTGTACAGAATGCAGTTACAAAACATCACTTAACCAGGAGTTGCACACTAAAGGAGGGATGATGGGACTGAAGCACTCTGTGCTCTCGGTATGAGTCAGCCTTCATTTGACTTAGCAAGCACTGACCTACAAGTATAAATGGCCATTATGCAAATGCCACGACTCCTTTTCATAGCTTTGCAAGCATTAACAAAAGACTTGATAAAGTACCCAATTTTCCCACTTTATTTGCATTTAGCACTTATATTTTGTTATTTTTTCAGCCTTGGCATATTATCTGTAAAGAACATAAATCAGAACACATTTTCAATGACCACCCACTGTACACCCCCCTATACATACAGGTATTGAGCATCATCCAAAATGAAGGCGAGCACCAGGACCAGCCCATCAGCAGCTAGCAAGTGAAGAAATGTGGATGATCTGATCTCAGGGTTCTATGCTCTGACCTCAGTGTTTGCTCTGACCTCAGGGTTCTATGGTCTGACCTCAGGATTCTATGCTCTGACCTCAAGGTTCTATGCTCTGACCTCAGGGTGCTCTGACCTCAGGGTTCTATGGTCTGACCTCAGGATTCTATGCTCTGACCTCAAGGTTCTATGCTCTGACCTCAGGGTGCTCTGACCTCAGGGTTCTATGCTCTGACCTCAGGGTTCTATGCTCTGACCTCAGGGTTCTATACTCTGACCTCAGCTCCTTCCCAAATGAAGACCCTGGACCAGAACAACCCCGTCATCAGTTAGAAAGTGAAGAAATATGGATTGTTAACGTTGTTATAGCTTTGACTTAAACCATGACTTTCTTTCCAACCCTTTGTTGCTTAAACGTTCAAAAGGTCATTTCTGGACTTGAGGAGCAGACTCCTGCACCTTTTGTGAAGTAAACATGAGACACTTGCCTTCACTGGTAAATACTGCTGAAAGTATTTCTCAAAACAACCTGAAGACAATGTTCTCTGAACATTGAGGTATATTTAAAGCATGTGTGCAGTTAGAGCAAATTGTTATGGTAATGTTTCTGAAGGCCAATTATGGAAGTAAGTGGTTTTCTGGTCATGCAAATGTTATCCTCACAACCTATAGCTGCATATTCTTTCACAGCTAACAAAATGCATTCATATCTGTATTCACACTATAATCATCAAGTGTATTGAATGTAAAAGCAGATATATAATTGGCTTTGAATATAAACCTGTGATTTATAATTGTCCAACTTGCAAAGACAAATAATTCAAATACCTAAACTGTGTTGCATTAAATAAATGTCACCAAAGGTTAACCAAGAAATGCAAATTACTTGAGCTTTATACATTTTATATGACTTCAGAAAAGTGCACTTTAGAGCTTTCTAGCTTTCAAGCTGTCAATCTTTCAATCTTCTGTCCATACAAAAGATTAAACGCTTTCCCCATCCATCCATTCACTCTTTGCTGTGAGCAAATGCAGAGAGCAGTCCGATTATATGAAGTGGATGTTAGACCAAAAAAAAACATGTTTGCCAACTGGAACGTAAGCCAGCACGCTATCACCAAATGGCCTTTGAATGGCACGTCAATTTGTTTTTCATAGTGCAATAAGAATGCCTCTTGCTTTGTGCATGTCATTTGTATGCCATGGTTTCTGTATTGACTGCAATGTAAACCAGTGGTGTACAGTAACGAAGTATAAATAAATACATTGTTACTGTACTTAAGTCGTTTTACTTAAGTCGTTTTTTGGATATCTGTACTCTACTTTACTATTTATATTTCTGTTGACTTTTACTTCACTACATTTTGCAAAGAAAACTGATATTTTTACTCCGATACATTTCCCCTGAAAACTTTGTTACTCGCTACAAAATCAAATCTATCTTTAGAAAAATGAATCATGAGACCAACATCGGGGACTGTGGTGGAACACAGACTCCACCAAGCAGGTTTGGTAATTCAGTGGTCCTAGCTTGAAGTTAAATCATTGGTTAATCACATTAAGCTAGCGAGCAGCTACATGAGTAGAAACTCTACGATGACTGATTTCATGATGGAAGCAGAAACGGAAGCACATGCTTCTCCCGCAGCAAACGACGCTGGTGACAAAGACCAACACCCGGGGCCAGATTTGCGAGAAATGCTTTCTTATGTTGGAGTGAAAGATTCTTCGTACCGGATGAAGGGCCTCTTTTGATTACCCAAAGTTACTGAAATATTGGCATTCAACCTCAGGAAACACATTAAGGTAAATTAAGATTAATCCCGTGAGCCTCAACGTTAATGTTTAGTTATCATAATCATCATAAACCTGTTGAGATATATAGCAGTGTTTCCCACAGTATTGGAGTATATATTTGGCAGGAGAGGGGGTAGACAGGTGTCTCATCTTCTAATTTAGCTCTACATGGTGTATGTTTGGCTAATGTTCGTTAGCTGTCGTAAATCACTGTGGCTGTGTAAATCACTGTGGCTCAGTGGTTAGCAAGTCAGTCTTTCAATCAGAGGGTTGGTGGTTCAAACCCCGGCTCAGCCAGTCCATGTCGTTGTGTCGCTTTGGATAAAAAGCGTCAGTGAAATGTAATTTAAGAGACAATTCGTGTAGTAGACAGATTGCTAGCGAGTTAATGAGGAAGTGTTGTGAGATGTTTTGATTTGAGTCGTTTATAATCATTCATTCTTGCAGCACTAGTTTGCTAACTTAACTTTAGCTAATGTTAAGTTAGTCCCAAGAAGAAGAGTTAGGAATGATGAGTACTTGCAATGGAGTATTTTTGCACTGTTGTATTTGTATATATACTTTAATAAAATATCTGAGTACTTCGTCCACCACTCCTTATGTCTGTGTTACAATAACCACAGTGGAACAACAAACAAAAGGCACAGTTGTAGTGAACTTATTTCCATGTAATTCTGCTAATGCTTCCTATACAGTATATGCCATCTCTCATACTTTTCTTGGTTTACTTCTTACCAAGTCTTCTAGAAATGTATCGCAACAGCAAATACAATTGAAGGAAACATAATTCCATCCAGATTCTTTTTCTCCACCAGTGGGAAGCAATTTAGTACTGTATACATATCATTTCTGTCAGATGGGTTTGCACTCAATATCTTCAGCATTATGATGGAAGCTGTATTCCCTTGCTGCAGAGGAGCATACATACCTGTGTACACCAATAATGTATTCCTCTTTCCCTCTCTCACACACTTTAAAAAAATGTCTTAACCATAGGCCCCGTCAGCCCCGATCTTGGAACATTGGGTTCAGCCTCTGGAAAAAAAAGAATCCCCAAAAAATAAAATAAATAAAAATAAAAACCAAATAAATGTCAAATCCCTGCCTCACAGGTCAATATAAGTTAATTGTGTCATGTTTATTAGATTAGATTAGATTCAACTTTATTGTCATTACACATGTACAAGTACAGAGCAACGAAATGCAGTTTAGCATCCAACCAGAAGTGCAATAGCAGTAAATACCAATATACAGATAATAATAAGTATTTTACAGATAATAAGTTAGTGATATAGGTACGGGATATACAGATTGATTGATTGCGGTAATATGTACATGTACATTATAACACTATTACACAATAATTATAAACATAAACCATAAGCATGACTTAAAGTGACTCAAAAACGACTAAGTATGGACCCCGAGTTTTGAATAATGCTGATTAAAATATTTAGGAACTAGCTAGAGGGCTAAACTCAACGGTTTTAGAATCCATAGAGCCTACAGAATCCGCCAATAATTCCACTCTCAGACAAAGCATCGCAAAGATATGCAAAGGAATGCCATTTGTGTCCAGCAAAAAATATGAAAATTGACTTACTTATGGCTGAAATATGAATATTCCAGGCCTTCCTGCTCCCTACTGACAGCTAAGACCAATGAGCACCATGCTGCAGTGAAACGAGCCCCGTTCAGGGACCACCGAGGACTGTGGGAACTTTTATGCTTGAGCGGAGTTAACATGAGTTCTCGAGATTTATTTAACTAAAATAGTGTTCATATCGATGTGTAAGGTAATACAAATTAACTTTTAAAATCATTTTTCTTAAAAAAAATACATCTTTTTACTTTTTTTTTTGTATGTGTATTATCATAAACCAATATACCACTAACACATATATGGCCTTATTATCTATCTTCACAAGGGTCTTCTGTATTTTATAGCTTTTTAAATTTTTCAAATAGACCTTGTGAATGAGGAGATAATCAGGATTTAATGTGAGAGAAAAAGCATCCGCAGTTTTGGCTAAAAACATTTCTGGGGCCTATATTCAAAACATGTAATAACACTTAATTACAAACTATAATAGCAAATGTCTATTTTCACAATATTGTAAAATGCTCTCGCTCATCAGAAATATGTGAGGTGTAACATATCACGTTTCTGTTCATGAAATAGGACATTGAGTACAGTAGTTGTAGTTATGGTAGTATAGTACGAAAACAATCTGCAGGATTCTGGCTCATTCTTTATCAACTCTCGTGCCTCACTTTAAAAAAAAGAAACATCATTATTTTCCTCTTTCTGAGTTACATTTTTGAAACCAAAATCAATCAGTCCTGATCATACCAATGGTTTTTCTGCAAACTACAGACTAGAGGGATTTTTTTTCATAGATGTTTGTGCATAATTATGTTTTTGTGCAGTATAAGATACAAGAATCACCTAATTATTGCTCTCACATACAGTGCTCCATAATACGGCAGCAATGCCCCTTGGATACCAGGAAATAGCATGTATTTGCCCAGAAGGGTAAACATAAGAAAAATCCTCAATCTGGTGAAAAACAGTACAATACAATATAGAAATCAGGCCTCTACAGGTATATCACATATGGATGATTTTATCCAGTAATATATATTACTCTACTTCTGAGTCATGGGGGTATTTAGGTTTTTAATGGGGACACAGTTTTAAAGGCTTTAATGCCACTGCTCTACAGCTGACCATGCATCCATTTCTTTGGCTGTTTATACCATGGCTAGGACCGTAGTTTAGTAACAGACCATTAAGGACCATCCAATCTAAAACTATGTATCACATATGGCCAAAATATCTGCAAGGTAATTTTGCAAATGATGAAAACCATTACATTTTTACCTTAAATTAAACGGTAAATGTTAGAGAACCAGGCCTAAAAGGATGAATCACATCATGTCTAAAAGCATGGGATGTTTCATTCAGATGGCAACCTTTCAGTCAGACAAAGAAAATATGAACGTCATCATGAAGTAGAGAAATTCACACACTCTTCTTTGTCACAGTTTTGCGTTATAATGTTTGGTCTCAATTAAGGAATTTGGTTAGTTTTCTTCTACTCACATATTCTTTAATCCATGAAATATCATCACAAAAAAGCTATGAATCATCTGCACCTGGTTGGAGCAGCCAAAAGCACTACTACCGGTAGTCCTTTCTATCACACACATTCCAAGCTTCTTGAAAATGTGGTGAAGTATCATCTTATTCATGCATTACACCCAGCACACACAGTCATTGTGAATATTGTCTACTCTTTCCACCTCTAGACCAGTGTTTCTGAGGAGTAACTTTTTTGTAAGATATCATGCAAACCATTGTATGAGTTTGGTTTAACAAACTGAATGTATTCTAGCCTTCCATATTAGATCCAATGTTCTAAGAGTAGTCAATTATTAGCAATTATTGGAACTATATAAACATTTGACTCCCTGATTAAAGGTATGGTACAAATCACAATGCTAGATTAAAACACGATGGAAGACATTCAGCAAATTTATTTGGCGTGCCATATAACATCTCCCGCGACCCTCCTGGGGGTCCTGACCCAGTCTTTTGGAGTGACTGCTCTAGTGTACAGCTATAAAACTGTTACTTTAGATAAAAGAGATGTTAAATTCATTTTGAGAGACTATATTTATAGTTTATTAACACCTAACTAGCACGTGAATACAGAATGATGTGCAAGGTCAAACTCCGTTGTCAGTACAATACAGTTATTGCAGGTATCCTGAAGGCAAGCTGAAGGGAAGCTGGAATTCACTCCTCGCATCTGGTGGATGAACACAATACTGGCATTAAGTTACTCCAAGTGGTTAGCTGTAAACTGACAGTAATGTTGTGTTATTTCCAGAATGTATAGGTTTTGAACTTGAACTGAGGTCATGCACAATTATTTGACATTACATTACATTTCATTTAGCTGACGCTTTTATCCAAAGCGACTTACATGCTATACAGTAGAAAGTAGACACAGCAACAGTGAGCAATTAGGGTTCTTGCTCAAGGACACAGCGACATGGACTGGCTGAGCTGGGGTTTGAACCACCGACCCCCTGATCAAAAGACAAACATGCTAACCATTCTTTATGATTTATTTTCTATTTAATTGCTGGTCATTGGTGCTTTCTATAAATATGTATATAGGAGTATACATATTTACTCCTATACTATTGCCCACTTGTGCACATGACACTCCTGTCTATTCTTTACTTTTATCCGTCCAGCCCAGTCATATTCCTATATGTCACGCATACTTTAATAAAGCTTATTTCTATTCTGAACTGTTTGAAATGCAATGACAAAAAAGGAATTTTACATTAAATTTCAAAGAGAAAGAAAACAAAATACATGACCTGTTGAACTGTGTCTGAAACCTCCACTAAATCCCACATAATGTGTATTCTTCAGATCTCTCTCTAAATAATAACTCACACAAAGCAAATTAATAAATGCGACAAAAAATTACCAATTCAAAACTCTCATCCCACATGATGTGTATTCACTCTATTTCTATCTCTCTCTCTCTCTCTCTCTCTCTCTCTCTCATAAATCGATTATAAAGCTATAGATATAGCTAGATACCTGTGATAAAATAAGATATACATCGATATACATAATTGACTAATTTATTTGTGTAAGTGTTTTATTTTGTAATGTCTGGCACTGTGGAGTCCTCGTGATAAAAACGTTTGGAACAGACGTTATAGGTTCGTTCATCATCCAATCGGATCGCTCTAAAAGTAAAAAAAACTGTAATACACTACGCGTCTCTACTGCGCAGACTCACTCAGGGACGAGAGTCTCGCTTCCCATAGAGGATATCCATTCTCCTTATAAAGGTAATTAAAATAACACCCTTTTGCAGCATGTCTAGTCTTCTCAATGGACACGAGTGGAAACAACCTTTGTTTCGTTCATTGTCTGTATGTATATTATCAATGTTACGTCACGACTGCTCCCCTGCGTCCTACTTATGTTGTTGTGCTAACCGGCGACTGTTAGCTAATCTAGCTAACATGATCAAGTAGTAGTTAGCTTGGCACCTTGCTGTAAAGCTAACGTCAGCTTTCGTTTCGCTACCTGACTCTGCTTCCTACTGAGCGGTCGCGTTCAGGTGATCCGCCCTCTGAAAAGGGTTTCGTTAACCCGGACACACTAAACTGAACGAGTCAAATCCATGTGTCATAAATGAGACGAAATAAATGCATTCATTTGGTTACTGTTCATTCATGTAGCACGACTCAACATAATTATTTAAAAATGCACAAACTATATTAAATACAGCAACAAATGCGACATGTAGCACACGGTTTACAGGGCGGAAAACATCTCAAAGGTAATTACAGGAAATATATATTTTTTTTTTAAAGAAGAAAAAAGTACCAGTTATATACTAATAGTGAATTGTGGTGGTTAATCGATAATTAGTTTAGACTCTAGAGACGGTTAGCAGACCACTACCAGTTGACCTAAGAGGGTTCTTACGATAACAGTCAGTTGTATTTTGGTCCCAAGAAGTATAGAAAAGCAGCAGCTTTTTAACTCTGGAAACCAGTTTGTTTGTGATTTCGACTGCGTTTGAAGGGAATTTTAGTTCCGGGTAATGCAATTTATTTTTAACAGCTTACTTCAGCTGACTACTTAAACGTCGTAACAAGTCTGTCTCTAATTGTCATCATGAATTATGATTAACTACTTGTAGCTGGTGTTCCATGAAAGTCTGATGGTAAAAGCAACTTAAAAGGAGAGTGAGCATGAAGCTTCACTCTAAAGTTCAAATGTTAAAATTTAACTTTACAGGCACCTCCTTAGCTAAAGGGGTAAGAAACATAGGAGGAACCCCAGCCTCGCTGGTTTGAGTCCGGGCCAAGGACATTCATTTTTCTCTCCCATGGTTTTCTGTCATCTCTCTACAGTTGGTTTATGAGGCCCTAAGAAGCCAACACAATGATATGTACTGCTCTGATAACTGCTCACCTGATGGATATACATTTGACATGATCAGCTTTTATTGTATTGTTTTATTGTGTGTTTGTGGTCTTTTTAAAAACAGCTCTCAGGAGCTCATAACCACCAGTAAAGCTGTATAAGCACCGGGTTGACGGGTCCGAAGGAAGTGGCGCATCGTACGGGGAGCTGCCTACTGAAATCGCCATGAGCTACAAACCCATAGCTCCTGCCCCCTCCGGCTCCAACCACACACCTCCAGGTACTCAGTTATTGGCCTGTTGACATCTGTGTTAAGTCCTTGGCCATGGAACACATTTTTGCACTATACACTATGATTACCATTATAAATCTATAGTAGTCAGTCTAGCCAGTGTTATATTGTAACAACACCACATTGTTATCATGCTGACATATTAGTTGAAATAAAATAACTGATCGTTAAACCAAAGATACCCACAACATTAACTATGGGAATGGTAAGTGGTATGCAAGTGATAAAGCACTCTGAGGTGACTTTAGTTTAAAAAAAAAAAAAAGAATGGACTTTGGCATACCCTAGATAATTATTACTTATACCTTACTGAGATTAAATAAAATGTTTCAGAAGGAAAGTTTCTTCTCACTATTCTTGGTCTTACAAGTTTCAACCATAGTGTGCATCTATTCTGTTGTCTAGGCTCCTCGGTGCCCTCTCCCTCCCTGCCCTCGTCATCCAACTTTAGGCCGGCTTTTAGTGACTTCGGCCCACCCTCCATGGGCTTTGTTCAGGTATGTCTGAAGTACAGTTATTCATGCTGTTGTGTTGTCCTTACTAATATCATAAACACACATACATGGCTGAGCAATATGGCTTATAAATACTATTTTAATATGTTTAAGCTATACCATGATACACTATCTTGATATTTTTATATATTCTCTGAAATAACATAACTTTTTGATCTAGCCCTTTTTATATTTAGGATCATACCGGCATGATCATTGTAAAAAACTAATATGAATTTTGAAGAAGCACTGCTCGTAAATGAGATTTAAGGGATTTAATTTTGTAATTCCACATCAAAATGTCCCGATATTGGCATACAGAGGTGGTGTGCTTTTATTTTGAAGTGAAACTGGTCTTTGGAAATGTATTCTTTATTATTAACTTGGATTAGTTATTCACACAATTGGAATACAAATGTTGTCTTATGTCTGACTTATTGAATGATTGATAAGGAAATTCCTTACGTTCACCAAAAGATAATTTTACCATAATACCTAGTTTATTCATTCACCGCAAAACAACGTGGGCTCTGGTTTTACCGTCTTTTTTGATGTGGAGGCTACATAAAGTATGTTCTGTATACTGCCCCCCCCCCCTCTTAAGTACATGTATGTATGTATGTATGTATGCGTACATGTACTTACATACATACATACATACATACATACATACATACACGGTAACCAATAATCAAACCACAACCAGTCTTAATGATGTTTTTTATGTGAGCCGTCGCAGGTGAAAAAGTAGAACTTGTACTGGATGCTATGCCTCTATTCATGAAGTACAGTAAATACTGACGGCTCTGGAAGGCAGTTACTATGAGGCAGCTGCATGCATGTTGGGATAGCCATGGGGTGGCTGATTATAAGTGCATGCATTTTTTTAAAATAAAATAAATAACATTGTTTTTGTTGAATTTCCAGCTTCATACTAGTCTTCATACTATATATTTTGTTCTTCCCCAAATATGACACGTTTGTGAAAATACACAAACAGCCTGTCAAAGTGTCTCAAGGATCCACCTACAGTGAGCTTCTGTCAGTCATTGAGGAAATGAGCCGTGAGATCAGGCCTACATACGCTGGGAGCAAGAGTGCTATGGAGAGGCTAAAGAGAGGTATATTTCATTTGTCAAAAAGACTTGCAGTACAGTTCATGATGTGTGATTTGTATCATAAATAACTCATAAAAGTGCTGGGGGGGAGGGAAGGGAAGAGAGCACCGTGAATTACATTAACAAATTAAAAATAAGATTACAAATGTGGACAATGTGTATTTTGTGTACACTCAAATAGCAATTTTACCACATGTACATCTGGGTTTTAGGCCAATTCATGTGTGATTTCAGAGTGGGGAAGATGTTTTTCTAATAGACACCAGAAAATCAAAACTCTGTTGGTGGTTGTTGAATGTGTGTAATACGCTAGTTAACTAAATTTATTTTTTACTATAACCTCATGAGGAACATGAGGAATGATCATTTTGCTACTCCTATTCTTTGCACCGTTTTTAAATTCAGATGGAAAGTAATGAAGCTATATAGATGTAATAGATTGGCATGATTGAAATATAATCTCATGCATGAGAAACCTCAGCAACTGCAGATGTTGTGGTGTTAATTTAAAAAAAGGGGACAGACGGCTAAACCCAATTTAGCCTTATTGTTATCTTAATAACTTTTGGTAGCAATAAAGGCCGTCATGGATGCAGTCAGTTGTTTCTAGCTGAGGTATACTCTACCAATTGCTACCAATTATTGTAGCAATGCATCTAATTAATGTCAAACTATTGATTTCCCTTTGTGTCTGTCTTGTTCAGGTATAATCCATGCCCGTGCTCTGGTCAGGGAGTGTCTTGCAGAGACGGAGAGAAGCGCCCGCACATAACCTTTTCAAAAGCTCCCTTCACTCCTCACTCTTTCCCGATTAGAAATCTGTCCTCGTCAAGATCCCCATCGTCTGTTTTACAGCCATATCTTTTCCCTTTTTGCACTTTCTTCCACAGCCTTTTATAGGTGCACTTTGTCCTTCTTGTCTTCACTGTTCCCTGCATTCCGCCACATCATTGTGTTCATCACAAACTTTCTGTGAACTGTGGGGTGTATGCAAAATGCAGGTTTGTATCCATTTTTAAATTAGTGTGGTGAATTTCTACACTTTAAAGTGGAGGTGTGGGTAAAAATCGTACTAAAATGGATGGGAATCTTAAGTATTATTTGTTCAATAGTAGCAATTGACCAAGAAAGTTGGGGTTTTCAATGATGAAATCAATGTTCCAGCTGCACCATCGTTTTTTCTGATCGTCATTGAATATTTTTTGTTTATATAGACATTTTGAATATACCCCATTTCTATCCATCCATGCTTTTTTTTCATATTTTGTAATGTAAACACACATTACATGTTTCTCAATCCCCAACACACTGTACATCAAGTCAATTTGTTAGTATGGAAATTTTGTAAACCGGATTTTTGCAGTTATGTATGTATATCTTAATTAAATAACAGAAAAAAACACTTTCTGTGTCTGTTTTATTGGTGAAACATGTTTAATAAGTTGTTATGGAACTGATATTTTTCAGTTATACTGCAAACAGTGACACATTTACATAAATTCAATTAAAATGTTTATTGTTAACGTTTGACTGAGAGACTCTTCGCACAAAGTCTGAAATCCTTCAGGGCACTGAGTGAATAGACTCAGATGTTTTGGGGCTATTTCTGACATTCAGAGCATCAACATAGCAGCAAACAACTACTTGCTATTAAAGATATAGTAATTTCTACCTGATCGAAGTATGATGTCATACTCCGCTCCGCACTGCACTCACAGGGTACCGCCGGTAATGTCGTAGACAGTCAGCTCTGTTGTGGTTGTTTGCAGTGACAGCTTCTAGCGCCGGCTCCGCCATGACCACGCCAGAAGGCAATCCACCAATAATAGGTTTGCTCTGAATATTGTCCTCTTTTCACAGCATCCATTTGTACGTGCCGGGTAAACAAGTGTCAGTAATAACGTGAATTATGGACATGTCATAATGGCTGCTGTGAAAATGGCCAATTCTGAATTGAGCTCCTTTTAAAGAATGTAGAACCTCTTTTACTCCAGGATGCAATGAAAATTGTCAAACATTTAAGTGAAATTCAAAACCGGGGATAAACACATTTATTGTAATTTACATAATCACAACCTCAATAACATCTCACTTCAGGAAAGTCGGCCTAACAACCAGCTGCTTCACAAGAACAGTGATGAGTAGCTCTATATAAGCGAGTGAAGGAGATAGTGAGGGCTTTGTTGAGTACAGCTTGACAAAAGCAATATGATGGTATAGGTCTTATGTATATAAAATAAGTACAAAGGAGAAAGCAAAAATAGGACAAGTCCATGTGTGTAGTATAATGATTGTCACAAGACAGCTTGGTTTTCCAGTCACATCTACCAGGAGGATGGTCTCCTGCTTATTCCCGTGCTTCCGCTGTTGCCAAGATCAAAGAGGGGGTCTGGCGTGGAAGGCAAAGGTGTGTCCTTGGTTTTCTATCGGGTAACCATTGTAATCTCTTCTAAAATTACTCGTAATTTTAGTATTATCAAACAGCGCTGCACATATTTCAAAGAAAGACAACATAATATGCTTAAGCTACTTGTTTCTAAAAAAAAATAATAATAATAATAATCTCTGCAGCAAATCAGGTGAAAAATGTTGCTCTGGATAACATGCTGTAGTGGTATACCATTACTGTGAGCAAGTTATTTCCCAAGAGTGTTGATATTTCTGACTTAACTATAGATCGGAAACTATGACGCTCTAAAATAATGATGCTGTTGACCAGTACATACCTAGGGTCTCTATGGGATCATTAAAGTCAAGCTGATGACATCAGCATGCCTTAATCAAGGACTGAATATTACTTTGAGAGAGAGGGAGTAAGGCAGGAATGCAAATTGCAACTGAGTATATATGCGTGACTTTGTGTGTATGACCTGACTCCTGTGAGAATATTTTTGCGTGTTCCATGGAGGGCAGAGTGGCAACAGTTTTTGGCTTGAATAAAAACTTAAAAACACCAGTCAGCGCGGTTTCTCCTCCTTGAAATCCACAGGCTTCCTCTTGTTCCAACACACTGTGGGATTCAACCCTGTGAGGAGGAAGAGCAGTTACTTCTTTGAATTTCAAAATGATGTTATAACAACTGCTTAAAATGAATATATGTGGGCCAGATAGGAGATGCAGTTAAAATAAATAAAGTAGTACTAGTACTCAAAGCAGACTGACTGTAGTGGCAGTGGCTGGCGTTGCGTTGTAGTTAAATAGGCCTTTGTAGAGACCCTTTTCCTCTTTCTCTTTGGTGCGGATCTTCTCCTCCATGGTCTTCAGCTCCTTGGCAATAGACGGCCCCAGAGAGGGGTCCAGCTCCAACACCTTATCAAAGTCTACTCGTGCCTCTACCTCATTCCACACTGCAGCGTGGGCCTTAGCTCGCTTGTAGTAGGCCTTTACATTGTCTGTTAGGAAGGGGACAAAGTTAAAAAAATTAAAAAAATTAATACAAATTCTTAATTTGCACATAAATCAGTGCTCCAATGCATCCTGGAAAACCTTTGTAAAATTTTACAGTTATGGAAAACGCATGAATTATTACAGGAAAAACTCAAATGTCCTGGAAAATCTTGTGGTGTCCTGGAAAATTATTTCTACATTCTCCTACTTTCCCTTAGCTTAAAATAAACTATAGCCACCAAAAACAGATAATATTGCCATCTGAAAGGGCCATGTTATGTTCAGGATCATAATAACCTTCAATGGTAGTTCATAGACAAGAAAGAGTATATTGAACAAGGTGCTCTCAGGTTATGTTATGGAAATGTTATGAACAAACCCCCAAGTCACGTAGCACGGTAGCAAATGTAGGTATGATGACTTTACATTACTTTCTTCCCAACTCGTTTAAACTGTTGAATAATGGTAAATTAATTAAATCAATCATGCAATTTAAAAGGAGTCCACTGGCCACATGATTTAGCCATCACTTTACAGTACACTTGTGTGGCAGACTCATAAACCCTGAAACAACTTGTTGTTTAAGCTTTATTAAATTAAATTGAATCAATCTACCATGTACAACACTATCAACAAAGCCTTACCCTCATATTTGAAGACTATGGATGTGCAGTGTTCGATTACTTCGTAGTACTGGCCCTGGAGTAGCTTGCACTGGCAGTAGTTGAGGAGCAGTGGCGTCATCATATGGTCCAACTTCACCCATACTTCATCACCAGGGTGCTCCTGAAAGGCGAAACCAAAGTCACAGAGAGGAGTTACAAATTGCTTCTTAACTGTTTATACTAAATAAATTGATTCTATAACACTGGATCTGATCTTTATTAGCTCGTATTCAACTGTGCTCTAACCTTCATCTGTAGATTTTTGAGGCAGGCAACGCCATTGTAGTACTTCTCTGTGGCTTCCTTAATTTGGCCCTTTTTGAAAAGCATGTTGCCCTCCTCATGGATCTCAGGCACAAGCTTGAGTTTCTCTTCGTCTGTCATAGCCCACACATCAAGCTGGAACGATCCTGGAGGCAGAACCTGAGCAGAGAAAGAGATGGAAGATCAGTAGCAGCTGGAGCTTGGACTGCAGGGGAATATAACTGTAGTTGTGCTCAGCAGCACAAGCAACACTTTATTGTGTGTGTGTGTGTGTGTGTGTGTGTGTGTGTATATATATATATATATATACACACACACACACACACACACACACAGTATATAACATAGCAGCACAAGCAACTCTTTATTGTGTGTTACAATATCCGTGCAAAGGAATCCTGTCTTAGTGAGTCTTATACATTTCAGTTTTTGCTTAAATTGGTAAATTAGTTTTCATCCAACTATAAACAAAAAAATGTGGACTGCATGATATCAATAGGTGTTTACAATATATTGTCACCTTTATATGTTAATATTTTAACACCTTTGATTTCACACAATCACACAACACTGTTTGAGCTTGCAACCCAACAAAATGACCACCATTGATTTAACTCTGCCTGCTCACCTCCAGCAGCTCGATAGAGAAGACAAGAGGCTGTTGATTGGCCTGAAGCTGATCCAGGTCCTTGTGCCCCAGAGAGTAGTGGGAGTGGATCTGAGCAATGCCGCAGCAGTGCCTCTGGCCTTCCAGGGGGTCCTTACCAGCACTGATGTTTCTCAGCGACTGGGACACGAGCGGATAAAGTGCTGTGTGCTGAGGGATGAGCAGAAATGGTAAATACACAGAAACAACCAGATTGCCACTCCATCCCAGATGTCCAGCTTACTAACCTTATTGTCACAGGTAAATTCTGCAATTTCGCCTTGTTTCATGGTGATGACCACTCTCTCCCACACAGCTAGTTTGAACTTTTTGCCCAAGATGAGCTCCATGGGTTTGCTGCGGCCCCCCATGGTTCTGGAGTCATCCAGCACTTTGCCATCACACAGGCTGGTGCGGTAGTGGAAGACCACCTGGTAAACAAAAGATGGACAATTCACACATCTCACACTGCTCAACACAACTATCCGGTTAAAATAAACCGTTTAAGGACACGAAATTCCTTCGATTCGGCTTGTTTATTAGAAACAAAAGAGCAATCAGTACGGATCTGACGGGCATACCCTCCATCCGATTCTGACCAAATTGATTGGCGCGGTCTGTCGACCAATCAGCGTTCATAAACACATGGCATCCTGTCCCACCCCCTGTCTTTCCATCAGATGGAGAAAAAAAAATGTAAACCTGCAAAAAAAATTGCAGTCCTAAACAAATCTAACGTTGTGTAGCCACAGAGGGAGCAAAGCTCACAGGCTTGTCGGCGCTGCCCGTCTACACGCGCACTGCGTTTAGCTGTGACGTTCACATTAACGTCTAACTGACAGTCCGATGTGTTAGCTAGCTGGTGATAGCATGAGCTAAAGTGCTTCATCGCATTTTCTTAAACTAATTCAGCGGACTGGACTCAACAGTTCTTCAACCTTCGACACGCGTTTTACCTTGGTTCCATTGGGAAGGGTCGAAAGCTCTCCTTTACCAGGGCTGATCACTTTCTTTATTATTCCTTCCTCGAGAAGCTTGCGTGCCTCTTCCTCCATCGTTGACCGAGTTTAATTTAACGACGGACGACGATGTTTGCCGAAGCCACCGACTGAGTCGTTTCGTAAGCCGTAACTTTGCGCCACACAGCGCCCTCTAGACGCCACGTCACTGCGTCATTGAAGGCGGTGGACTGCAACACTCCCTTTTCCATGACTACACTAATAATAGACACAACAGGTCATGGTAGAATATGTCATGAAAAAGTCATACCCATAGTATGGCCTTTAAAGTTGTCAGAAAAAAATTAAAAATCATAGTTTGTCTTAAAAAAGTCCTAGTTTAAGGTAATTGTCATAATATTGTATGTAATAAAAAAATTATATTATATAATTTGTTTATGTCAATTGTCGTAAAAAGTAATATGTCATGAAAATATCATAACATGTCATTAAGAAGTCGTAAAAAGTCATAAAATAGTATGCCACAAAAAGCCATGACATGTCAAAAAGCTATCGTATAACGTCATAAAACATAATTATTAATATGACATAAAACTTCTTACTTGGTACCACTCAGACAAAAAATCTCAACTGGGACAAATTAAAATATAAAAAATGTTTATTGTAATTTCACAGTCATTATTCACACAACATTGAAAACACAGGCAGGACCAATCTCCTTTTTCGTGTACACATACAGCAATATCAGTTCATGTAGTGGAAACATAGTCGAGGCACTGAGTGGTTAAATTATTAGTGGTCATAACAATGACAAGAAAAAAACAACCATGTGACATCACATATTTTGTTAAAAGTGACAAAATAAAAATTCAATTTAAGACAGCAAACAAATACATGTGGAGAAAATGTAGTGTCTCATGAAATGTCATTTTTCAAAATAGGGTAGGTAGAACAATTTGAAGCCTCTAATTCCCCGGACAGCACAGCTGATGTATATCACATGGTACACTGTAGGAAAAACAGGTTATGGCATTTTTTATATCAACAGAACAAAGCATGCATTTGCTTGTACAGGCTGAGGCAGAGCAAAAGAAAAAAATCTATGAAACAATTTACCTCCAGGGATGAAGAGAAGAAATCCAGGTACAAAGAAAATAGCACTTGAAACACCTGCAAGGACAGTTTCATAGTTACAACCCACTGAAAAGACACTATCACAAACACTAATCAATGAAAGTAGCACTTGAACATTAAAAGAAAAAGGTCAACATTTTGGGAAAACGCTTATTTCCTTTTGTTGCCAGGAGCTGGATCAGGGGATTAATACCACCCTCATGCCTGTACGCTAAATATGAAGTTATAACCATACGGTTGTTGTTATATTAGCTTAGGGCAGGAAACATGACTGGCTTTTTATTTCTCTCTTTCTTTCTCAGTATTTAATTTCAGAGAGAGATATATTTGAATTGGTAATTTATTGTCACATGTATTCATTTGCTTTGTGTGAGTTAGTACTTTGTTGTGAAATGTTGATTTGTTTCTAATATGGTACTTTGTTTAATTTGTTGAGTATTTGTTTCATGAAGTATGTTTCTTTTACAGCTTTTCAGCATTTGTATCAGCTCATCAAAAGTCAAAGCCAGCTTTAATGCTTTCACAGCTTTCACATGTGCAAACATACAGAAGATTTGAAAATACGTTCCTCTCCTGTCCAACATAAAGTGAATACAGATAATAATAATAATAATAATAATAAAGTGCAACTAGGTAACAAATAACATTTAGACAACCTATATATTATATAATCATACAACAATCTACAGCTTTCTGATGTTTTAGGGTTACCTTTTCTTTTGATATGTCCAACACACACATAATGTGCTTGTTGATGATGCTGAAATAATAGTTGATAATGTTGCATTTGCACAAACACACTAATTGTGTCATTTCTGGACATTAAAATGGTTTATTTTCCTTTTTTCCTTACCTGCATTTGGATTCAGCTGTATGACAATGCCCGTGAAAATAAGAGCTAAAATGAAATAATACAAAAAGCACGTCAGTGAGGTGGACAATATATAGACATACTTCTTCTTTTCATGATAACTAATTAGGAAAATAGAGAGTTATAGAGAGAGAATCAACAAGGTCCAAAGTTCAGTGTGCCACTGATGTCACTGACACAACACTGAACAAACTACTTGGTCGAAACTTGCAAAACTATCCACTGCAGTCTTTTTTTGTTTAAATAATGAAGCACACTTGCATATGAAGCACTCTTGTGTCTTACAAAAACATGCCTGTGCCATTTAAAATTGTATTTTACATTTGAGTCATTTAAATTGAATCTACTTCATCCAAGAAGAAAAAGAAAACACATTTTATTTCCATCTACTGTACATTTCAAGCAACATCTCTGAAGGGGTCAGAGCATCAAGGACATACATTATTCATGTAATACTAGAATATTCATGAGGAGAAACCTATGAAAATGTTTGAACAACAGGGGCATAAGACAGAAAAAGAAAAAAAATGTATTCCTCTTTGAGGTCCGACTTTATCACAGCAAAATCATTCTTGTTGGATATTTTATACGAGTAAACAACTCTGCTTAAGACTCACCAACTCCAGTGATGAGGAGAAGGAATGAAGCAAGAACAACTCTTCTGTTTTTCTTCACCAGCGGATGGGACACCCACCTGAGCAAAACAACATTTTAAGTAAACATGGTTGTTATTGTTGTCGTTTGTGTGTATGTGTGTTTGAACTCACCCGCAGCAGTGTGCAGACAGCTGTGTGACTGAACTCAAGGTGCTGAAGGACCACTGGGAGCTGCAGTAAGACAGAGTGGAAGGGTCGCTGCATGGGGAGAGAGCAGAAATAGACCTTATCTCACTTTCAACGCACATGCAGGTTAAAAGGTTACGGTCAAAGGTGCTGCCAGTAGGACCCCACCTGATTTTGAAGAAGTTATTGAAGGAGGAATTGCCAATGCTGCCCAAGGCACCTTCATTTTCCAGATTCTAAAGACGCAGCAGATAATAAAGACGTTACAGTAAATATGTATATATATATTTGTATTTTTTTAAAATGTAAATCCTCTATTAGTATATTATATTAATATAGTATATTATATATATATATATATTATACTATATATATGCATTTTTTTAGGTCAATGTAGGACAATGTGTACCTGATATTTTAGGTTACTGTGTTCAGGGCAACCGGCAGCAGCAGCAGGTGAGGGATAAGTCTGAGGTTTGGAGAAAGAGAGAGGACCAAACGTCATCTCTCCTCCTCCTTCTCTGTCGGTGTCTCTGCACTTCCATCCCTCCGTCTCTCCATCAGACGCAGCTCCCTCCTCTTCTCCCTCCAACGCAAAGGCATCGTCGATGCTAAACTGCGTCGCCATGGCGAGATCCTGTTACACGCCGAGGGCCCGTGGCTCTTTGCTCACTGTGGATTCAGCGGAGAGACCAGTGTCACTCACGGTGCATGACAGCGTGGAGACACACTTCGTGTTAGTTACGTTGTTTTTACATGAATTAAAGGGACATTTTTGCTCCAGAAACCCGTGTATTTCTCACGCACGCGCACACATGCCGAGGCTATTTAACGTGAACGTGAACCGTGAATAAATAGTCTGGCGTTCCACAGACTATCTGCAATACACGTATGTTTACGAAGCTCAAAGAGCGAGTGTAGCTATGAAGTCAGAATATAACTGTAGTTCTACCTCGACTCGGCCTCCACGTTTGAGCAGACTGGACCAGAGTTAACTGAAATAAACCAGCAGCCAACTGGCCATTGTTTGTGCTCTTTCCGCTACTTGGTCAGATGACCTGGAGGAAGACTTACTCTCTGAAGTAAACTTGTTTTTCTCCGGCAAAGCTGAACCCGACACCAAGCTGTGAAGACACTGGTCACATACTTGTAGACTCTGGAGATTATCTTCCAAGCTTTTCCTACCACATTTGATCTCGAGAGCAGCGCGATACGAGACTTTGCAAAAGTTTTGAGCGTCTCGTTCTATTTTTAACACCCGGCTCTCGATTGCTCATGTCTGATTCCGCCCAAAGATCTCCCCGAGGAGTCAGTCTAGCTAGTCGAGTGTCGGTTAGTCGATCGACCCTCACTGGTAGAGGAAGTATACGCAGTCTCTGTGGTGTAAGAGTACAGGTACTAATAACACAATATAAAACAATACTCCATGTTTTGTTAGGTAGGCAATAATAATCTGGAAAAAAAATTAAAAGTAAAAGTACTCAATATAGAAAAATGGCTGATGTTACTGTTATAGGCTACTATTATGGTATTACATGGTAATGTAATTATGGTATTAGAGAACCATTACAAATGCTTTAAGGTGTAATTACGCATTTCATTGTTGTAAAAAAACTATGTGATATATGACTGCAATTATTGTTTTCCAGTAATTGGTTTATTTGTTTAATTTGTAAACTTTCAGAAAATATTGACTTACTGAACCCATGAAATGCATTTTCACTTTTTTATTTTTTTATAATTTTATTTATCAATTGGCTTACCGATTAATCAACTTAAAGTGTAGTATATGACATGGCATGAAATGAAAATACTCAATTAAAGTACTTAAAATGTACACTTCAAGGTAGTGTGTTTAGTGGCATATAGAAGTGCCCTTGGTGTATACAACAATGCTTGGTTTCAGGAGTGTTTAGCGATACAATTATCGTAGAATTGGCCAAAACATAAATGTCAAATCATCTCCTAATGTATTCCTTAAACTGGCAAGAAATTAGGGACGGCTATTATGTTATTTGGTAAGAAAAGGAAAATGCTGAAAAGTGACTGATGGCTGTTATACTTCGTAGTAAATCAGATTGACTAAAGTCCCTCCAGCTGTCCTCATGACAATACCAATACCCACCAACAAATACATGGAAAACTGTACTTAAAAATGTACTAATTCATTTAATGATCCCAATAAAACACTTTGTGTCACTCTGCCTCAATCAATTTGGCACTCCAAAACGTGGTAACACGTTTTTCTGCCATAAGCACACACTCAGCTTTTGTTTGTTTTCCACAATGTTATTGTGTGTGTATAATACCCAATGCAACCTTTGGCAAAATCCAATTATGTAAAACACTTCAGGCAAAAACATTCTGATATGCAAATTGGAAATGAGCCAAAGTGAAACTGCTTACCAACAACAACTAATAACTTGTCAAGCTGAGCAGTTATGATTGAGGATGTACAAAAAAACTGGACTTAAGTACTGATATTATAAGTAATACAATACAATATATTTGCAATGCAAAAATAGATGCAATAAAGGCAAAACAGGAACATAAATTATTGCTTAATATTTGTTGCCAACATGAGAAATCATGTGATTTCCAGTAAGTCAGAAGACCTGCATTATGCAAACAAACATCTCTAAACCAATAAGCACAGATTAGTCATTGATGGGTAAGAGGAGCAGTACGTTAGAGGTGGTAGATGGAGTGAACAGTGACTGGTGTGGCAGAAACATTGCGGGTAAAAAAACAACAACTGGTCACTGAATTTGGATACATTTGGAAATTCAAAGGGTAAGTTTTTAATGTTTCTCTAATATTTCTTATTGATTATTCACTGAACAGAAGCACTGTTATGTACAATATATTATACATTACTTTTGTAATTTATCCTTTGACGTTTTATGGGGATTTAACTCTGGCAAGGGTGTTTTTTATTGCAAATGCAAGATGTAGCTAAATAATTACGGTTTAAAAAAGTTTCAATAGTGGGCCACCTGTTTCACAGATTGCATCACAGATTGCATCACATTATTGATCTTCTTTCCGGCTTGGTGCCATATGCAGTTTGAAATCCTCACTTGCAAAACAACTTCAGCACCATGCCAATTTATATTGATTGCCTTTGCTCTGTTCTCTGCTTCAGATGAAACTACAGGCTGTACTTTGCCTCTTGCTGCTGCTCAATTATGAGGTACACTTACCAGAACAATGTAGAGGAGCTGCAAGTTGAATGTTTACCATTATCTTCATATAAAATATTGACTCTTGAATTTATTAACTTCCCCTCACATGTTTTAACACTGTCTTTCTCCTTAGCTTTCTTCATGCACAAATCTCCGGGTGATATCTGGTTCCTCTCTGGAGCTGCCTTGCCTTTCCTTTCAAACTGACTTCACTGACGCGACCATCACCTGGAAATTCAATGGTCTTTATTATATTTTCTAACTACCACCACTATTGTCACTGTTTTGCAAAAGTACACAGTTATATATGTATTCAGTTTGATCTTTTCCGAATGCAGGGGAAGATGTACTTGTCAGTGCTCAGTCGCCTGGCTCGCCGAGACTTAAACAAGATGGATTGTATCTCTCTATATCCCCTGTTACTACTGCCAACGAGGGCAAGTACTTGTGTTTGGTAAAGGACAACAACATGGAGATGATAAGGAAATACCACGTTACAGTTGATGGTGAAGATCATACATACAGACTACTTTTCCATAAATACACATTGGAATACATTCAGCAATATGCTTGACTTGTTTGTGCCTCTCTCTGCAGCATCCTTTAGCTATACCATCAAGGTATTTGAAGGCATCAATGCTCACCTCCCGTGCCATTTCCCATCTTCCAACCAAGTCAAGGCCAATGCACTGTGGTTCAAAGAGACAGGTCTTGACAACATGACACAGCTGCAGCTTAAAGACGATCAAACAGCTGATAATAACAGAATAGAGCAGCTTTATCCCCTCGACCATGATCAGACCATCATAATCAGAGAGATTGTCATGGAGGATGCTGGAAGTTACATATGTCAATCTGCTGAGGAAGAGAAACTGAGCTTTGTGTATGTCATTGTTGAAGGTAGGTCGGCAACCTTTTCTGTAAACCTTGAATTAAATGAGATAAGGTAATTTTTTTTCTTATTAATAAAAAAGTAAGTTCAACATTTCTGTACATTTAACCGTCTGCTTAACTTTCTTTCAGTTGCTCCTACTGCTGTTCCTCACTCCTGCAGCGGCTTCACCACAGCGTGGGAGCGCTGCCAGGATGAGAACAGTCGCACAGGGGAGCCCATGTTGCAGGAATCCATCACAGAGTTTTCCATGAAGCTGTATTCTTACCTCAGAGAATCACAACCCTTCAGTAACTTGCTCTTCTCTCCTATTAGTATCAGCGGGGCGCTGTCCCATTTGCTGTTAGGTAAGAAAAAGGAAGCAGTTTTTTTAAACAACATAATGATACATAATGATTATTCATTATTCTTCTACACTATTCTAGTTTTTCTCTACATATGTTAAATGTCAGACAGACCTTGCAGCCTTACATTACATTACATTTCATTTAGCTGACGCTTTTATCCAAAGCGACATACAGTAGACCGTAGACAGCAATGATGAGCAATTAGGGTTAAGTGTCTTGCTCAAGGACACATCAACATGGACTACCGGAGCCTGGGATATTCAATATCCCTCTAAAGTATTCTTTTCTTCATCATGTAACCTTCAGGTGCAAGGGGTGACACCCGTAAAGCCATTGAGAGGGCTCTCTGGGTGCCTCATGAATTCCACTGTGTTCACTTCCAGATGAAGAAGCTGAGAGAGAAGTTGGCTGGCTCCTTGCAGATGGCTTCTCAGATCTTCTATAATCCACGTATTCCTATCATAAGCTCACAAAATGGCTCCTCTGCAGTCAAAGAGATAGATGCATATATCCTGAGTGCTTACAAAAGGATCTCTATCATCAGTTCATCATTTCTCTGTTCTCTTCCTCAGAAATGAATCTAAGCGAGTCCTTTACTAACCAGTCCATTCAGTTCTATGAAGCGGAGCCCACCAGGCTGCTAGAAACCAGCGAGGAAAACACACAGATGATCAACAGCTGGGTGGCAAATAAGACCAACAATAAAATCCAACACTTGGTCGACTCCGTATCACCCAGTACACAGCTGATGCTGCTCAACGCTGTCACCTTTAGTGGTCAGTGTCCTACGATGTGTGTCTGTGCATGTGGAAATGGTGGAAACTAATAGTGTGTGTGTGTGTCAGGTCAGTGGAAGGTCAAGTTTGATATGAAACCCAAGAAAGGACAATTCACAAAACTGGATGGTGATCTGGTAATGGTGCCGCTCCTCTATCACCAGAAATACATGGCGTCTATTGCGTATGTAGTTGAGCTAAAGGCACAGGTAAGACACAGTCACCTTCACACACCCATTCACATACTGTACACACTAGAGGTTTTTACAACTGTGAGAAGAGCTGGGAAGAGATGTGAGGCAAAGATAGGATTTGAAAAAGGTGAAATTGTGTCAAAATGTGAACTCAATAAAATCTGACTACACAGAAATTAAACACACACGTTTACATTCAGTGAGACATAATATTTGTATAATACCATGTTAAAGCAAAAAAGGATTATAACTTCAGAACTTGCTTGAGAATCATCACATCTACCTCTATCAAAGTAATCCAGTGGAAGTTGTGTGTACATTCATGAGTATATTGAAAACAGGTCTAATACAAACACAGGTCTGTAGTTACAGTCTAAAGCTGGTGCTAACTAGCAAACAGCAACATTATACTTCCTGTTAACATCTCCCAAAGCATTATGGGAACTGTTGTTCCAAAACTTGGACTATGATAAATATAATATGATTACAAATACAGGAGTTGTATGTTGTCTGAAGGGGGCCACACTGTGCCAAACAGTAACACAGTCTTTTATTTTTCAACAGGTGGCAAAGTTTTCCCTCTCAGGTGACAGCAGTCTTTACATCCTGCTTCCTCTCTTCAGCAAAGTGGCTGACTTGCAGCAGGTGGAGGAGAGGATGACGGACACGGCTGTGCGTCAAATGATAGAACAAATGAAAACAACGTCTCCTCAGCATATCGAGGTCACTCTGCCCCAAATCAGACTGGATATCCAGCCAGACATGAACATACTTATCAAGAAATTAGGTTTGTTCATCTTTCATGATCTTTTCTGTCGGCCAGAGTCATTCATCTCAATAATACCACAAATTAAAAACCACCCATGCTTTCAGCATGTATATTGCTTTATCTTCTAGCCAGTAGACATCCATTAAGTCTCATTTGTGAACTAACCATACTGTCTACTCTTTGATCTCCTTTCTGATTCACTTACTTTGCTTCTATCCATTATTATTTCCCCCTACAATCACCATTCTGCACTTTTTTCTCCCTGTTCCCCAAAACCAGGACTGTCATCACTCTTTGAGGGTGCCAACATGTGTGGTCTCTACTCAAAAGAGAGGATTTTTCTGGACGATGCCAGACACAGAGCGTTTCTCGCACTAACCGAACAAGGAGTCGAGGCCGGGGCCGTCACCACTGTGTCGTTCTCTCGCTCCTTCCCTTCCTTCTCTGCCCTGCGGCCTTTCATCATGCTGCTGTGGAGTGACCGGGCCAATGTGCCACTCTTTATTGGCAGAGTGACCGACCCATGAGAGAGAGAGAAATTATATGTCGTATTAGTAGCAGCATTGCTTCAAGTAGTTACTGTACTAAAGCGAGCAGTGACCCTCACAAAAACATATATCCAGGCCTGGATATGGGTTGATTTAAAAGAGGATGATAAATAAACACATATCAATACAACACATATGCTGCCTGTCTTATGTTTTTGAAGAATGAAGTACAATTGTGGATGACATCAAAGGAAGACAGACGACCACTGAAACAACTTCAATTTATTTTGCGAAGAAGTTACACAAACCCACCACAGGATGGCAGCCATACTGTGTGATTGACATTGACAGTGAATACACAGGGACTGCAGTAGTGAATTCCCCATCTCAATCGCCCCTGCCCTCCTGCATCATTACAACTGTAATCAATTCAAGGAAGACGAAGTGTCTGTGACAGTAAAGGTTTTGTTTCTTAAAGCAATAGCTTGCTTGATAAAGCACAGCAACTGAGCAAAAAATACCCTGAATCATCGTATTCACAAACAAACACACTGATGGCATAGACTGTAAACACATCAGCATTCAGAATGATCGGCCATGGTTGCACTCTATTATACAAGCTGATAGTGATTGCTAAACATGCAGCTGTATTGCAGATAAAATTATTACATAAGCAAAGCGGGATCAATAGACAAGAGTCAGAAAATTCAGTGACTGTAAACAAAACCAGCAGATCCAGAGACAGGAATAAGCAACCATCCAGCCTGGAATGTGAACTCTATTAGATCACTGTCACCCAGCCTAGCCCCAATCAAAGTACTGAGTATTCCCAGAAATGCATCTTTGATGCCTGGAAAACATAACAATGTTGTTTTGGTTTGATTATCTCACTGCCAACGTGCTGGGAGTTTTGATGTGCATAGAGAAAGTACTGAATAAACCTTGCCCAACCCTCTGATTAAAGTCATTTATGGACGAACAGAAAATATGTGTAAGCCTACTGTAACACCACATGGTTTAGTTCCAAGCTTCGATAATGCCCAAGCCCTTTTTTATTCTAAACCTAATTCACCACTGAAGGATCCATTTTTGTTAGCAGTCAACGATGAGACATTCACAAGGTTGTTGAAGGACACCAAGAATATGAGCAGCCGGATCGATTAAACAGTTAGAAAAACTCCCAGAGGCCACTGACTGACTGTGGGTGTGCTAATGTGAACCAGTGTGTAGCCAGAGTTGTCGGGATAGACGAACCGGGCGACATTTGATATTCTGGCCGGCATTCAGACAATTCAGTGATAGCCCCCATGTACCATTGATGTTCAGAGATGTGTTTCGAGACACATAACAGGCATGAGGGTTAAATCCGCAATCTGGATGGATTTTTTTTATATCTGGGATCCTGGCCTGTGATCATCCATTGTCCCGTGCTGCATGCATGCAGGGTGAAATCCCATTTTACCTCCTGAGGGTAAAATGTAGGAGGCGGGACATTTCTATGAACAGCTTAAGTTTTTATCTCAGCAGGTAAATCATATGTCACAGACATAGACACGGTAGTCCCAGTGTCTCTTGTCCATGGGATAAAATACATGCCACTATAGACCTGATATCTAATAGGTCGGACGTAATGGTATGAATGCAACATTGAACACAGCAATGACTCTCTCTAATGGTTGATGTAGACTTCAGCCACGTTCCTTGCATAACTTCTGGGATAATCTCAAAAACAGTATCTGGCGGCATACAAAGGTATATTATGGGACTTTTTTAAGCTCTCGGGGCAACCCTATTCTCATAAATCAGATAACAGGACCAATCAAATGCCTGCAATTTTAAATTATTAGTGCTGCGATATTGCAGAGCAGGGAGCAAATGTTGCATCATTCCCGACTCCGGGGGAGCCAGTGCTTGAAGTAAAACCTAGAAGGGAAAGAGTTGCTTATTAGAATTGAATGTAAAAAAAATGGAAGGTAAAATAAGGGTCAGCCTTTTTTCCCCTATTTTAATTCAAGTCTTATTGCTATTTCTTCTTTATTATGTGTAGTAGTTTTAGACATTTTTTAATGAGGACCAAAATAAATCTACGACAAAAAATTAAAAATATATGTGCTCGTAATCCCCCTTGTGTCGGCTTGTGTATTGGCCTGAAAATCAGTATTACATTCTGAATGTTCCACAGTGAATAACATATAAGCTACTACGGGATATTGGGATGTTAATGTTTAGGTGAGGGCGCTGGAGGTAGTTGATGAAGAAAACAACGTGAAAAAAATGCCACGTCCAAGCTTTGATGTCCGGTGTAGGCCTACCACCATCTGCAAATGACCACGGCCGGGTTTAAGTGCAGTCCACATGTTCTGTTGTAGTAGCATCATAATGTGTGTGCAGGGAGTGTGTGTGAGAGAGAAAGAGGAAGGAAGAAAGAAAGAAAGAAAGAAAGAAAGAAAGAAAGAAAGAGAGAGAGAAAGAGAGAGAGAGAGAGAGAGAGAGAGTTGCACTCAGAGCATACCAGCAACGTGTGGATGTGCAATAGAAAAATTCATGGTCCACCAACGCGTAAAATGTTGAAGAGCCGGTACTGCATACTGGTGCGTACCGCCCCGCTTTGAGCACTGGTGGGAGAAGAACTGCATGGAGAGACTAAGGAAAACCTGCCTGGATCCTGTTGAAATCTGGTTCATAAAGCTGCAGTGAAGCGACTTGTACAAACGGCACTCCCAGGAAGCAATATCCGTTCTGCTTTTCCTCAGGAAAGTCAAAAACAGCGGCCAGAGGAAACGCACCAAGATATAATCCATTCATGAAGTTGCTCTATGACTGTCTGGCAATGGGAAAGAGAGTTGGCACACATCATTGACAACGTCAGCGTCCCCCAGCCAGGAACACTCACACCACTGAGGGAGGTGGTGTGGGCACCAGACAAAATCTCTCTTGAACGTGTCTTTCATGTCCTTTATTCACTGGAGCCGCCTGTCCGACAAAAAAAAAGAAGAAGAAATGCTGCAAAAGAACCCCCTTGGATGCCCCTAGGGTAGATATAATATAATAAAGTGCCCTCTATGGTGCCCTACTGGTGAAGAAAACGTGTTGAAGCGCTCTTTAAGGTGGCCTTAGAATTTAGCAGCCATGTTGCCATGTGCCAATCTGCTTGCAAACGTTCCTACCCTTTATATTTGTTTCTGCCCCTCAAACAGCCTGAGTCCGCCACTGCTTTTATTATTTCTACACATCTCTCTGGCTCTGAAGTTGCATTGAGACATGAATGGAGCGTGACGTGAATACATATACACACACACACACACACACACATACATACATACATACATACACACACACACCCGCACACACTGTACAGACAGAAAATGTATGCACTCATATTCTCAAAGCCCTCATGCACACACTCACACACATTCGCACACACATATACTGACACATGAATGTCTGAAATGAGGGTGTATAGAAAGCCACTGTCACTTAAAGACAATGAAAGACATAAGAACAAGAACACTGAAACAAACGGTAAAGGTACAAATCCACCAAATGGATCATTTTGTGCTTTATATTACGGTGTGTTGTTTTGCATCAGATCAACAACCACTAAAGTAGAAATTTATCAGTACAGAATCACCCATTCATAACATTCCCTCTCCTGTAACTATATACCACATTATAAGTCTCTAGGTTGCACATACTTTTGGCGCCTTTCACTGAATGAATTTTGAGTACATTAATCTCAAATCTCTTCATTAGGTGTAAATTTGAATGACAGAATATGAGCAACTTCCACAATACAGTAAGGTCTAAAGCACAATTTTGTGAGTATTGTTTTGTTACGTCAACACTTTAATGAGGACATCGTCACAATTTGGTTCACCTCTAAAAGAAATGTATTCAGATAACACCTCATTACCATCACTAATATTAGTATGAATACCATATTATACTAATACTTGGTGCAGTCATTATTGGCGTCGTATGATCATTTTCAACATTATTATTATTGCATGTTTTATCCTTTGCTCTTATTACTGCTTTACTTGGTCTCTGTTATCAGCCATCTTCCAGTGAGACAAGTGTGTGTGTGTGTGTGTGTGTGTGTGTGTGTGTGTATGCATCAATGTCTTAAGAAATCTAGTCAGGTTTGTCACCGCTCGGGGCTCCTTGCTGTGTGAGCGTATGCCAGTACTCCACTTTCTTCCCTTTGTTTTTGAGACAGTCGAACCAGTGTCTGAGTCTCTGTCCGCTTGCATTGATGCCGAGCTCCACTCCACCTACAAACAGTTGGGCAGAAACAGAGAAGAAGAATCAGGAGGTGATGGAGAATTAATGGAGGGGAATGAAAGGAGACATAAATTGGAAGGAATCAAGGATAGGAATGATAGAAAGAAAGGCTAATGTAGGATATGACATGATCTAATTGTCAATATGAATGCATTAATGCACATGTAGCATTTTACTGTCACAGCCAGACTGCTAAACATTGAGCTGAAACTCAAAAGATCTGCAAAGCCGAGGGGAGCTGCAGATTCTCCTTTCTCACATTGTCATTTGATACATTACTATCAGAGATGCGTTAAAGACATCATATGAGTAGTTTCATCAGAAATTCGTCTTTGTTGGAAACAACTCACAGACATCTCAGGCATGACAAGGATGACAAACGTTGAGAGCCACTTCCTTTAATTTCCAAAAATGTATTGTATTTAGTATTTAGCTTGTTAATTGATTTGAAGTAAAATCTCATCCTGTTGAGTAGAAGTACAAACTTGCATGACATGTAAATTGTAAGTTAAAGTAATAGTACCTCAAAACTGAAGTGTAGTACTTGAGTAGGCATGAATGTTGTTACTTTCCACCACTTGTGCCATCAGAAAACACAAGGGACAAAGACTGACAGACATTTATTTTTCTTTTGAAAATCTATTCAATAACGTAATTGACCTTCAGCAGTAATGTACATCACCATTCATGTCAATAAAGATAATTATTATTTGACGGACAGACAGAAATGGGCAAAGAGCAAAGCAGGAAACAAACAGATATTCGAGACAAATTCCTCCAGGCAGAGGAAAAGATAAATAGCTGGGGAATTACAAGACAGAGAGATTTAGATAACACAATATGTATTGAAAAAGGATGTGGGCAATATGGAAAGCAGGAAATGACTCAGAGGAACGTGAGCAGAGGTGACGGTGGCGTTGGTGGAGAGGCAGACTGCGAAACAGAGAGATGCAGGCGGTCGTCACACAGAGGTTACTGCAAAGCCATTCCCTCGTCTGTGATTGCACAGTTAATGGAGCGTGAAGTTTTAAACACGGTATTTTGGCAACGCTGCCTTTTATTCTAACAGCGCCTTGGAAAACGACAGCAGCGAGAAAACAAGGCTCGTTCATTGATCAGCGACTCATCTGAGTTCGAATTTGCCCGTTATGCTGCTGAGGAGCAAGCGTTTAAGTGTCTCCTATCCTGCATCCTCCTTCCTTTTCACACACAGACACACACACGACTCCGAGAGCAGGTCAAAACCTGTTAACAGAGTTTCGACTGGAGAATCATGCACAACACTCGGTCCACTCCACCCCCACAACACTCCCGCCACCTCCGAACAGAGATCGATGTTGTGTTCTCGGAGCCTGCAGGTTGCTCGTGAAAAAACGGCCAGCCACCCTGACACGCGTTTGGGGACAGAAGAGGAATGAGGAAACTGAAGCGGAGGACGAGGCTGACACTCCGGCTGGCGAGCAGGTGTGCGGCGACACTCGCACAGGTTCGACCCTGATCTCTGTGTGCTTATTTATTTTTACCCCTCTGCTCCGCAGCTGCCTCAATCAACTCAAACAGAAGATACACGAGAGCATGCGGTGAACTAAATATCTAGCGGAACTGTAGATGAAACAAAAACAAAGTGCTTGTCGGATCATCGATCAATTTTAGTAACTTTCCAAAAACCGACAGTCCAACAAGCATGCTCACTCCGGGGATAACACGACAACACGGATCACTCAACATAATTTTTAGTTTTGGTCTTGATTCATGGTCAAGATGGAATTTCCCATCTCTCTTTTTGTATTGATCTTTCCCACAAGTCATCCACTTGATTTATTGCGTTGTTTTCTTGTGTACTTTTGCCCTCACATTTATTCTCACTGTTCAGTTTTAACCTTTTATCATGCCATCCTCTATATCTTCAGCTAAGCCGTCTAGCCCGCTTCTTATTGCTCTCACTCTCAAGCAAGTGCACTGGGATTGTTCCCTCGGCCTCTTCATCAACTTGTTTTTTCCCATTCTTCGTTTCAGTGTCATTTTTCTCCCGGCCCCAATTAACATAACTGGCAGGCAGATGTAGCTAAAGCTGTAATGATAATGGTCAGGGGAATGGCCGTTATCTGGGGCTGTACATTATACTGATGGCCTTTTCTCTCAGCTGGGCTAATGGCTCACTGGGCTTATCTAAACACTAGGTGTCTCCCACACAAGCCCCCCAAACCACCCATAACCTCACACTCATGTGCAAACACACACACATTGGACTGAGTAAAACGCTTTCCTCTGAAGGTCTTCCAGCTCATGGGTTGGTAATCCATTCTCACTGTGCTCTCCACTAGTTTCCCATCACTCCTTAAGCTCCCATGTGCTCCATTACCATGGCATACACATTAGGCCATACCAAAGCTGTTAAGCAGTCTGACGAAGCAGCAGTGATCTGATGTGCCAAGCCCATGAAGGATGGGGATCCTTTTTAGATTTCTAAAGCATCTCTATTTCCTTTTCCACTCAAACTTGCCTTTGCTTTTTCAAATCGTTCTCCTCGAGGCTCATAATTACCCCTCATCTTCCCGCATTTCTTTTCTTTACTCCTCCCTCCGCCCACGCTCGGCCTGGTTTTTATGTTTTCTGCGGCGCTTTCATTCCAGCTCTGCTGCAGCTTCCCTCCACTCCTCAGTTTTGTCTAAGCCTACCTATGAAGTCATTGCTCATTCCCAAGTCGTAGTCCCACACAGAGATCTCCAGGGTTTTCTTTGCCAGCTGGTCCAAGGTAACTTCATATGAAAACTCCTGTGCAGGTGGTGCACACAAGAGCATATTTATATCAATGATTCATTAACATACGAGTTGAAAGAAACTGAATTTGTAATTTAGAGGAATTTCAGAAGAAACATGCAGATTGATGAAGAGAACACATTCAAGAAAGGAATGTTACGAGTTAAATGTATTCTTAATTGCTCATCAGATACACTGCAGAACATACTCTTGAGCTCAGTAAAGAAAGTCAGAAGTTGCTAGGTGCGTTGTGGGTATTTGTTGAACAGGAGTCAAGTACCTCATTGAATTCAGGGTTGAGAGTCTTTTTCTTCACTGTAGTCTTGTTCTTTGACTTTTTCCCCATATCTGGCTGCAACATACTGAGAAAGAGAGAAAAAAAGAGAGCAAAAGCTAAAGAAGACATGAATACACCGAGACCTCGTACACTCTTCAGGTCGATTCCAACCTCATGATGAGACATAACTTGAACTTGAGGGCATTTTGACATTTTGTGAATTTCGCTGATTTGCTTTCTGAGTTAGATGAGTCAGGGAAAATATAGGCAGAGATTTAAATGTGCAGTTCGGTGAGGTTTGTACAATGGAGATTCTAAAATGCATTTTAAAGAAGGCCAGAACAATCAGTATTGCTGAGTTTAAAGGAATTAATCGGTTACTTTTTTTTCAATCGTTTGCCCTGTTTTGACAGTGAACTTTGCTTAAATGGTAGACTGAGCTTTTGCAAAATCTCTTTCCAACATAATTGTGACCCAGAAGTCTTTTGAACAAAGACGGGGATAGTGAAAGAGTGACAGAGAGAGACAGTAGACCACAGCAAGATCGTAATCATGCCTCCTGCAAAGAGGAAACAGACGGATCGCTAAAGGGCAATGGGAGTCATCATCAGCATAAATTCAAGAGTCAAGATGTTCAGGCAGTGAGATATCTCACTCCTCTAGCCCGGCCTCACCCCCTCCCACAGCCAGTGACGAATCCCGGCCTGACAGCTGATGCATGAGATGGGCTTGGGGTTGTCCCTGCAGAGCCAGAATCGGAACGAGTGAATGATGGAGGTGGCAAAGGAGGAGGAAGAGGAGGACGAGGAGGAGGAGAAGGAATTGATGAATGTTGGCACAAAGTCTTGAGGCACAACGACTTGAGGCACTCAACGTCGTCAGCAACAAAAATATAATTTTTCATGAAATTAAATGATTGGGCTAAAGTTACAGTCGTGGAAATCTGTGAAGTCAGTCCTCCGACACAAACGGTTCACTGTAAGTTTAACTTATTAACATATTCTTGCATCTGTCTTAACCAGGATTGACCGAAGGAGACTCAATATCAGGATTTGTCCAGATGTTCACAATAACCCGTCAGGTTCCACACTGGCTGTACGGGGCTTAACCGGCCAATGATTTGCAAGCTAAATCTGACGGATCACACGATGGTACCGGAACATTTATAAGAAACAATATTACTGTGAAACCATATTTGGTGTACTTTTTCTGAAACAATCTGAGATGGAGAAGTCCTTCTTTGGTTAGACTGCTCACCGTTCACGTAACTAAACAACATGGGAAGTGGACGCCGCTGAATTATTAACCATACATTTGTTAAAACATTCAAATATGATGATCCTGAGGTGGGTGGGTTAGAAACAGGAGCTGACAAATCTGCATATAGGTGGGAGGTGTCTAGTCTTGTCAGATGGTGCAGTAAACACAGTATAATAGTCTTAAGTTTATTAACATTGTAAAGAAATTGGCTATTTTGGAGGAATAAACACAAACAAATTATTGTGCAAATTACATGAAAACTTGCATGAAACCTTTCTGTCTGCACACGTTTTTAAAGATTATTTTCAACAACTGTCTCTCCTCTTCGGTGAAATGCCATCGGACAATACGACATTGACAGCTTCTGTTATTCTGCACACACAATTAATACACGTACTGCATACCTGTTACACTCAGTGTTGCTCAGTTGATGACATGTGACCAAACAGCTTCTTGTCACAAGTCACAGGTTCTGTGAGGTGTTTATTGTATATTAAAAAGGTCATTTTCTGCATGAGCTAATCAGCAGTGAAATACCTGGTGCTTAAACAATGGTCGTAATGCCTTCCCGAGAAAAAAGGAACGAGAAGAAAGAACAAAATCGGCCAAACAAAGCATGTATTTGACCGGCAGCATGTGAGAAGGTGAGGTGGGAGCCCGGGGGACGTCTCAGTATGAGCTGTGCCAAATCACATTTAACATGCGGCTCCGAGGCCACTCAGACGGGGATTACAATTTCCAGAATAACAAAACATCATTTGACAGCAACATTCATAATAATGATGGCACAAATATTTGTTTCTGTACAGCAACCGCCAAACTATACCCAAAATACTGTCGCAAATTCAATGTGAAGAATAATTCACAACATGGAAGGCTGGCCCAGAGAGATAGTGGGGATTATCGTTTCAGTTATTGTTGGCTGTTTCTTTAAAAAGTCGTTCACAGCAAAATGCGGTAAACTAACATTGTTCTGTGCTATAGAATCTGTTTCATAAAACTATTTAGTTTATCTCATATAGTGCAGTATGGACAAGTAAGGGAACATTTTTAGGAATAACCTAACCTTCAAAACATCTGCCACAGACTCTATAAAACAAATTACAAATTTAGAAAAGGTATTGCGGCGCATACGAAAGGTGTTAGATATGTGTTGCTGGTGGTAATGATTGTGTTATCACCTCCTCTAACTAGGCTGTCTTCATGTTATCAACCACGCTACAGTCATTAGCTCACTGGCTTTTCATTTTATCCAAGTACGTTAAACACATATTTTTTTAAATGGCATTACAATACTCACATTTGTACAGTGACATTTAGTAGTCACTGTTTCTCCTCCCCATTCTGGGCATTCCCTCCTTAGAGTCTACGCTGAAAAAACTATATGTTATCCACTGTTGCTGTTATTTTTGATAGTTTTAACTTTTTCATAATTTTATTATATGACAGATTTCTGTCATATGCATTGAATGTGTTGTAACTCAGTTATGTTGTTCATTCTGTTCACATGACATATTACACTTCTGTCCATCCTGAGAGAGGGATCCTCCTCTGTAGCTCTCCAGAAGGTTTCTTCCTTTTTTCTCCTCGTTAAAGGTTTTCTTTGAGGGGAGTTTCTCCTGACCTGAAGTGAGGTCCCGGAACAGAGGATGTCGTATGTGCACAGATTGTAAAGCTCTCTGAGGGAAATTTGTATACAAAATCAATTTAATTGAATTTAAATGTAATTAAAACATGGACGGAATCCAAAAATGCTTCAGATGACGTTATGCTATGAGGCTTCAGCAGTCTCAGTTCAAATCAACTGATATCTTCCAATGTATCTTACAATAGAGATGCCACAGACTTGCACATTCATAAGACAATTAAGGGTTTGAATGCGCAGATATGCTCCACACCAGGGCACCAGAAAACAAAATGCAGACCCGAAGATATTAGGAAGAGCTTATTTTTTGTTGTTTTTTGGCTAAACAAAAAAATGAAAAAAATGGCTTTGGTCTCTTGAACTCTGCTGTCCTTAAAAAACAAAAAGTAATTTACTATCTTTTTCGCATTTGCTTTTATGCTGTTTTTTATGTGCACATTCAATTAAATGAAAGCAGGTCATGTAACAGGACAACAGAATGAAAGCTAAAATTCTTTGGTCAGTACCATTACAACAATTGTAGTACAATTACATTTTTTCATCTGTCATCTGTCTTTGTCCTTTATGTCATTGGACATAACTTAATCACATGACAATTTGCCAAATACCGAGGTCACAAGCATTTGGTATCTAAAACTATTCTGACAGCAGGTTTAGTCGAGGGAGAGACAAGCAGAAGAGCGAGAGCATCCCTGTGAATGAGGGATTGAAATAACAAAAATAAAGAAGTTCAGGGCGCCATAAGTGGAGTTATGGCACTGAGAGGTAAAAACTAGGGATGCAACGATACCACTTTTTTACAAACCGATACGAGTACGAGTATTTTTATTTGTGTACTTGCCGATACCGAGTACTGATACCGATACTTCTTAGATTTGGTCTCCATGAAAGTGCAATTAATTTGGAGGCAGATTTTATTTTATCCTCTGCAGATTATGTCAAGCCTATAGTACAAAATTAACAGAAGGCTATCCCAAGCTTTAAACTTCTTGTGGAAGTCCCTCTAATGTCGGACCATAAAACGCCCCTGTGTCGAGCAATCGAGCAATTATATAGGAAGCTGTGTTCCAAGTTATGTTTCCGGTGCTTTTATTGTGGAGGGAGAAACGGAAAGGAAAAGAGTGGAATTGTGGGATATACGTGTGTGAAGGAGATAAAAAAGTGGTTCAAGTTACCCTGCAGCGTGTTTTCATTTTATTAGAATTACAAATATAGACACACAACAGACACTTGGCTACAATAATATCATCCGTAGCCGCACAACAGCGTCTGAATGAGGCCGCTGCCAGCGCTACTTCAGGTGGATCAGCAACAGTTTGATTCACACCGGCAGGACGGCAGTCATTTTTTACTGTGTGAACGCGACGCACATTACTCTACACACCTTGCTGCAAGAGCCGCAAGAGAGCGACGAAAGAGCCGTATGCGGCTCTGGATCACGGGTTGCCGACCCCTGCCCTAGACGTTGAAGTCAGGTAGGACAACAAATCTTTTTCTCCACAAAGCGCGACCAGTTTGTTGTAGTGAAATACTGTTGAGTGGTATCGGTTCTTCACCCTGTGGACCCACCACCCGCAGGGACAGACATCGGGGTCGGGTGCTATGTAGACCGGGCGGCGGGCCGGGCAGGGGGCCTGGGCGAGCCGATCGCCGGCGACATAGACTAGCTCTAGGGACGTGGAATGTCACCTCGCTAGCGGGGAAGGAGCCGGAGCTGGTGAGGGAGGTGGAGCGTTACCAGCTCGATATAGTTGGGCTCACCTCCACGCACAGCGCTGGCTCTGGAACCAAACTCCTGGAGAAGGGTTGGACTTTGTTCTTTTCTGGAGTCGCCCAGGGTGAGAGGCGCCGGGCGGGAGTGGGGATACTCACGAGTCCCCGGCTGAGCGCCGCGTTGGAGTTTTCCCCGGAGAACGAGAGGGTCGCCTCCCTGCGCCTACAAGTTGAGGGGAGTAAGGCTCTGACTGTTGTTTGTGCTTATGCACCAAACAGCATTTCGGAGTATCCGGCCTTCTTGGAGTTGGTGGGAGGGGTCCTGGAAAGGGCGCCGCCTGCCGACTCCATAGTTCTCCTGGGAGACTTCAACGCTCACGTGGGCGACGACAGAGAAACCTGGCCGGGAGTGATTGGGAGGAACGGCTTGCCTGATCTGAACCCGAGTGGTGTTTCGTTGTTGGACTTCTGTGCTAGCCACAGTTTGTCCATAACAAACACCATGTTTGAACATAAGGTGGCTCATAAGTGTACCTGGTACCAGAACACCTTAGGCCGGAGATCAATGATCGACTTCGTAATCGTATCATCTGATCTGCGGCCGTATGTTTTGGACACTCGGGTGAAGAGAGGAGCAGAGCTGTCAACTGATCACCACCTGGTGGTGAGTTGGATCAGATGGCGGGAGAGTCGGCCAGAAAGACCTGGCAAGCCCAAACGTGTAGTGAGGGTGAACTGGGAACGTCTGGCGGAGGATCCTGTCCGGGAGGTCTTCAACTCCCACCTCCGGAAGGACTTCTCACACATCCCGAGGGAGGTTGGGGACATGGAATCCGAGTGGATCATGTTCAAAGCCTCTATTGTGGACGCGGCCGCTAGGAGCTGTGGTCGGAAGGTCATCGGTGCCTGTCGTGGCGGCAACCCGAGAACCCGGTGGTGGACACCGGGGGTGAGGGAAGCCGTCAAGCTGAAGAAGGAGGCCTTTCGGGCTTGGTTGGCCCAGGGGTCTCCTGAAGCAGCTGACAGGTACAGGCAGGCCAGAAGGACTGCAGCTGCGGTGGTCACGGATGCTAAAACTCAGGCATGGGAGGAGTTCGGGGAGGCCATGGAGAAGGACTTTCGGTTGGCCTCAAGGAGGTTCTGGCAAACCATCCGACGACTCAGGAAGGGAAAGCAGGGCCTTCCCCAGGCTGTTATCAGCGGGGGAGGGGGGCTGCTGACCCAGACAGAGGATATCGTCGGGCGGTGGAAGGAGCACTTTGAGGAACTCCTAAACCCGGTCAACATGTCCCCTGAACAGGGGGCAGCGCCTGAAGACTTGGGGTTGGATGAACCCATATCCCTGGCAGAGGCCACTAAGGTAGTCAAAAAGCTCCTTGGTGGCAAGGCGCCGGGGGTGGATGAAATCCGCCCTGAGATGCTGAAGGCTGGACTTTGTTGGGCTGTCTTGGCTGACACGCCTCTTCAATGTCGCATGGGGGTCGGGCACAGTGCCCATGGACTGGCAGACCGGGGTGGTGGTTCCCATCTTCAAAAAGGGGGACCGGAGAGTGTGCTCGAATTATCGGGGTATCACACTACTCAGCCTCCCGGGAAAAGCTTATGCCAGGGTGCTGGAACGGAGGCTCCGACCGTTTGTCGAACCTCGGATTCAAGAAGAACAGTGCGGGTTTCGTCCTGGTCGTGGAACAGTGGACCAGCTCTTTACCCTTGCAAGGATACTGGAGGGGTCCTGGGAGTTTGCCCAACCAGTCTACATGTGCTTTGTGGACTTGGAGAAGGCTTTCGACCGGGTCCCTCAGGGCTTTTTGTGGGGGTTGCTGCGGGAGTATGGTGTGCCGGACCCGTTGCAACGGGCCATCCGGTCTCTGTACGCCTGCAGTAGGAGCTGTGTTCGTATCCTCGGCAGTAAGTCAGATACGTTCCCGGTGGGTGTTGGCCTCCGCCAGGGCTGCCCTTTATCACCGGTCCTGTTCGTGACTTTCATGGACAGGATATCTAGGCGCAGCCGTGGGGCGGAGAATGTCAGGTTCGGGGATCTCAGGATAGCCTCTCTGCTGTTTGCAGATGTTGTGGTCCTGTTTGCCTCCTCGGACCATGACCTCCAGCATTCACTGGGGCGTTTTGCAGCCGAGTGTGAAGCGGCGGGGATGAGAGTCAGCACCACGAAATCGGAGGCCATGGTGCTCTGCCGGAAACCGGTGGATTGCTCCCGCCGGGTGGGGACAGAGTGCCTACCACAAGCGAAGGAGTTCAAGTATCTCGGGGTCTTGTTCACGAGTGAGGGTAAAATGAAGCGGGAGATCGACAGGCGTATCGGTGCGGCTGCAGCAGTAAAACAGGCGTTGCACCAGGCCGTCTTGGTGAAGAAGGAGCTGAGCCGAAAGGCAAAGCTCTCAATTTACTGGTCGGTCTACGTCCCAACCCTCACCTATGGTCACGAGCTTTGGATCGTGTCCGAAAGAACGAGGTCGCGGATACAAGCGGCCGAAATGAGTTTCCTCCGTAGAGTGGCCGGGCTCAGCCTTAGAGATAGGGTAAGGAGCTCGGACATCAGGAGGGAGCTTGAAGTTGAGCCGCTACTCCTTCGTGCCGAAAGGAGTCAGCTGAGGTGGTTCGGGCATCTAATTAGGATGCCTCCAGGACGCCTCCCTTTAGAGGTTTTCCAGGCACGTCCAACTGGTAGGAGGCCCCGGGGAAGACCCAGGACACGCTGGAGGGATTACATCTCCCAGCTGGCCTGGGAACGCCTCGGGATCCCCCAGAATGAGCTGGTAGATGTTGCGGGTGAGAGAGAAGTCTGGGTCAGCCTGCTTGACCTGCTGCCTCTGCGACCCGACCCCGGATAAGCGGTGGAAAATGGATGGCCTGCTGCAGAGGAGTCCTGATGTTCACTTCACACAAGCATTGATTGATTGAGTGAGTGAGTGAGTGAGTGAGTGAGTGAGTGAGTGAGTGACATTTTTTCTGACAGAATAATTTATTCTTTAAACATTTAAGGTAATGTGTGAAGAGCAAGGAAGACGAATGCGGGTCATTCTGAAAGATGTAAACTCATTTAGTCTTCAAATGCTAATGTCTCCTTTTGAAAGACAGACAAATTAGCTCTGCGATAACTCTGAGCTTAAAGGCTGATCGAGAGAAAAACACAAATTTGAAAAGCCCTCTGGACAAATGCATGGACATACACATGCAGCATGGATAAAGACAGACCCACATCCGGATCAGTTTACAGATTCCTCCAGAGGATTGCTGGTGTTACAGCTGCAGGACATCATCGCTCTGACAGTGAAGTAAGCCAGAAAGCCAGCGAAGCAAATTCATTCATTACTTCTATGTCGACCTAATTGCTCAGTGTACTCTGGAGACGTATTGCATCGATGCCAGCAATACATTCACCCCTATTTTTTGTGTGTGTGTTTAAAGTTAACTCCACAAAAACTTCAGGGGCAATAATTAGGTCTGGTCTATAGTAGAAATCACAAAATGATGCATTAAAAGGAACAGCATTTACTCTACAGAGCAACCGCAAAATGGGAGAAACTAAGCTCTTTGTGATGGATGCAGAGACACTGTTACAAAAGAGAACAAAGGAAACTTTGGCAGACAGGCAAGTGGAAAATCCAAACAACGTGAGTGCCAGAAATACGAATCAGATCAGAGCAGTGGTTCAACAAAGTCATGTAAACCAAAAGAGTCTGTACAAAAAGAAACATCCGGTGAAAGGATGCCCAACAAGAGGACGACGACAACAAACAATGAAATTCAATATAGTATGTGAGGAGAAAAAAGTGACAGAAAGAATGGGAAGAGATGGATACTCTGGGTTTATATGTGACTTTTTGTATGTACTCAAAAATACATTGTGCATCAAAGAAATCCGACAAAGCACAAGGCATCACTTTTAAAGTAGGAAGAAATCGGTCCCTCAGAGAGAAAGAAGAAAAATATCCATGTGTGTTTGAGCAAGAGATTTCTTTTTTCTTTTTACAAGACGTGAGGTTTCTTTTTTTTTATTTCTCTCATCTCTCGACAGAAACTTCAGACGACCTTCAAAATCTCAATACTGTGGGTGAGTGTTGAAAAAGTTTCGCTCAATATTTTCCACAACAGACTATCGGATGAAAAAAATAAAATGTAGTCGTCTCATTCAGAACAAACTTCACTTCGTCTGCCTCCCATCGTCCATCGATAACACGTCCTCTTAATTAAACAACGCAAACGTTCTTCATCCATGCTCTCTAGGACAACACATAGTAGCGTTTTCTGATCCAGCTACACTATGGTTTAAAATGGTCAAGATGAAATGAAAAATGCCTTCATAACCTCTTCAGATCACATCCTCAGTATAATTATGTACCTATTTAACAATACATGGTAAAAAAAGCCATTCCTTCATATTTTTATATTAGAATCCAGCCATCAAATCAAATAATGTGTGCTTACATGAGGTAGTACAAATCCACATGACATCCATCCATTATTTAACCTGCAAACTTGAAAGATTAAGGAGGTGTGTGTGGACTTTAACGGTTGATTACGTTTATGGACAAATAAGTAGTTTGTTAGGTTTAGAGGTTTGGTTTAAAATGTTGCTGCATTTGTAAAGCGCTTATTTTTGGTCTCTCATTCATCTTTCAGCAGAAACACACACATGGCTTGACCTTGTGTTGCCCAAGGACAGTTTAGCATGTGCACAGGAGGGGGATAGAAACGCCAACTCTTGGTAAACGTCATGGTTTGGGTTAAAATGACTTTATAGGTTCAATAATATCCACGTGTTTTAAGTTGTGGAACTATCATGGCCATGGTTAAAAGAAACCAATGTTGACTGTTGATAGGAAATAAACAGTTGTCTCTCGTGTTAAAGCTGCTCCCATCCCACTACTTCCTCCTCCACGCCCAACAAACAAGTCTTACGTTCTATGCTAAAGGGGTTTGCCACCTTCGCTGAAACGACCATCATTACAATTATTATTGGGAGGACAGCCTCTCAATTAACTGCATCATCAGCCAGTTCTTCATGTAGAGCAGGGCTTATAGTTCTGTGATGAGACATGTGAACCTCTCTGGGGATATACACAGAGGAATTGTGGGTAGGTAGGTCTTGATCGCAGCGGCTCACAGAGGAGCCAAAGTGCACAACTCCAAGATTTAAAAAGAAATGTGTCATGCAGCTGTGAATGTCGAACAAGCTAATCATCCATCAATCCCTTTATCTATCCATCCATAATCTGTTTCCAATTATCCTATTCAGAGCCATGGGGGAGGGGGCTGGAGCGGATCTCAGCTAACTCGAGGCGAGAGGCTGATCAGTTGATAAAAAATCCTGTCAAAAAACAGTAAAGAAAAAGTACATGTTGGAAACGAAGAGCTGATAAAGAGCCGTTAAAACTTCCTTTGGTAGCATTTTCAGCATTCTGGATCCTGGTGCCTCGAAGCCTCCCACTGCTGGAGGTGGCGTCCTGTGTGGGAGCGCTCTCACTCCCTGCCCTGTTGGTACTTACAGACACCAGGCAGAGATTGAGTTGTGTGGGTTTTATCTGTCACCGCCTATGCCTTACAGGGAGGTTGGCTCAGGTGTGCAGTAAGTCGGACACTTTGTCTTTCCTCGCCTGAAAGACACTTTGATAATCATTGCATTGACTGAGAGAAGCACTCAGTCTGACGAAATAGCAGAACACTATGATTGGTAATACAAGTCTTGGGCCGCAACTCCCAATTGGTTTGATAATTTATTCATCATCATTTTAATTAATTGGTTCAGCTTGATTGTTACTTTAAAATGTAAGGAAATTACAATTCTTCGAAAAAGAGCAAAGAAGCAAATCCTCACTTTAAAGGAGATGGCACAAGTGAATGTCAGGCTTCTTTGTTTTTTGTTTGCACACTATTTTGTCCCACAATGTAGACAAGAAATTGAGGAGCTGCTCACAGATGGAAAAAAAAGTGGTGGTTGGTGATAAAACACCTCCAGAAACTCCTCAGAAAACAAACCATAATAAGTATTATTTCATTGGAGAGACATTTGCTCGCTCTTTGTGACCGTAGAAAGCCACTGACAATTTAATCTCACCATTGTTCCAACTTACAGATCTAAGTTTTGGATCTGTAAAATAAAACTGGTGCAGTGTGGTAGCTGTGATGCTAGCCTTGTCAAGCCTCAGGGGAAACTCCACAGACTAATGCGAGCATAGCACGTTTTATTTTGGCGCATAGACACTTTTACAACAGAGTCATCAAAAATATGAGTGCACATGTTGGCAGCGGTCGTGGCATTTTGCCCCGGCCATCAGACGAGTTAGCAACCTTTAAACATTAAATTAAAACCGCTAACAGCATCAAAATGTCTGGTTGTTGCATATTTGGATGTCAGAATCGATAATTCCCATCACAGATTTAAGTTCTACAAAATTCAAACAGGATCATGACCGTTTCAGAGAACAGGGTGTATCAGTTTAACATGTGGCCATGCTAACTGTGGACTTTCAGCTGAATGCATCCGTACTTCAGTTGGTTGGCGTAGCTAATAAAGAAGAGATGAGTATGCACTTAACATTACATTTCATTTTTAACAGTGATTAAAGGCTTTTACGAAGACACCTACATCTTCTGTTTAAGTTTTCCACAGTTGACGTCACTATGAGAAAACATAACACATTAAAATGAGAGTCATCAGTTAACACAGTCACTTGTTATACTGAAACATTGGCGGCGTCTATGGCTGCAAGCTATTAAACATGATGACTACCACTGGACTGATAAAAATTCTTCTATTGGTTGCATCTATTTTACAACTCAATAAACACAACGCTCTGTCATAGTACTTGACGTTCTGTAGATGACCACAGATAAAGTAGTTAGAATTATTATTATATCATTTGTATGCTCATAATTTAACCCTGGTGTAACATTACACACTATATTTCTTCAGTAAATAAATGAATATAGCTGGCCACTAAATATTGGTCAACTTGATCATTTATCCACCACACTCACTAATCCCACACAGATATGTAAAGTACATTTTTTTAGGTTGCATTTGCATTTAAGTTTAGCTTGTCAAGCTATTACTCGGCCGTACTTACATTTCCTGTGCGCGTGCACACTCATGTATATATCATTATTTATAAACTGTAAAAGGGTCTATGAAACAGTCCAGAAAAACAAAGTTTGGAGACAAAGTCTCCAAAACAAAGTTATCTCATAAACATAAAACTAATATGCCACAATACCGTGAACATGTTCACTGCCAGGGTTATTCAACTTCAGTATCCACACAGCTTATGGTTAAGATTATCAGTAAAGGACAGATCAAGGTCAGGTCAAAGATCACGGCCATATACAGTAGTGTATGCGCATCCCAATATTCTATTAGGTTCCTTCGCAAAAATAAATATTGAGAAAAAAAAGGCACCCACACATTCAACCAAAGGATTCCCACCTGAGTCATACAAATCATAATGATGTTTAATAATAAATGAGACTGCTCGCATACGAAAGGACATTAAAGGAAAATTCAGGCTTTTTTCATTTTTCATAAATGTAGCCGTTGTGAGTCTATTGGTTGTGCTAAAGTTGCACTCGTCATCTCCCTTAGAGAGTCAGGTAAACAAGGGCTCAAGCTAAACAATGCCCTATGCAGTAAGAACACATGACTATTCTAGGCATCGTCTCTGAGAACATAGCACCACTGTGAATTGCTAATGCGGAATAGCTGCATTTGAGCATCAGCTGTAGGATATCCGGTTTGATCAAGAATATCAGACACGACTTACATTTTGACGAAGGGGTCCGAGTAGCCGTTGGAATCCATGGCGGCCAGATGGGCACAGCGAATGATCCCAACCAGCAGGCAGCCCTTCTCCGTGTTATAGCACAGTGACACCAGGATGCGTCCGCGCTGGGGACACACAAAACATCAGAGTCAGACACACACCTGTTCTCAACCTGACGTTTCCCCCTCGTCAGTAGAGAATCCTGCAGCAGGGTCAAGAAAGTTTCTCAAAACACTTTTCACTCAAAGCAACATACTGTGAGGATCCCGGAGGCACCACCGCCAGGGGGTGCCGATTGAACTCTGGCTACAGCCAGAATGTCTTCCCCTCTCTCTCTCATAATCAGGCAGATGCAGAACAGCCAAGCGGAGCGCCCTCGCAGCTGCGGCGCATTCGCTTGTCAAGCCGCCGTTAAAGCTGGCCTCCTCCCGGACGCCAGTGTCGGAGGATTAAGGAGCATGCCTACGTCGCGGGGTGAGTCTGCCCCGCGCCGAGAAACCGCCTGCGACGAGCCTCACGCCGAGCTACGCCACGAGCCTCACGCCGAGCTACGCCACGAGCCTCACGCCGAGCTAGCGGCTGAGTATCCCCTGTGTTTTTTTCCCTGTTCCAGTTTCCTATAAATAAAACCCCTTGTGTTCCCACCTCACTCCCATAGTCCGTGTTTGCTTTTGGGTCCTGACCCGCACACCCTTACACATACAACGACAATATCATTTAGAATCGAATTTGCCACATTTTCCCCTACCAATGATATAGCGTTATATATATATAAAAAAGAGCAACTGGGGTATTTAAATTGAAGCATGTAATTAAAGGCTTTATCTGAGCCCAGCAAAATGGCTCCTTTCTCCTATTAATCTGAATCTAATCAAAGACCAAAAGCTATTAGCCGCTGTCTCTAAAATCATGAAGAGAAGTTGGATAACCACCAGAGGAGGAATACACCGGTCAGGCAGCCTTGGTGTAATTTACAACATGTTGCTGTAGGAGTCCTGTGAGTAGTTTCCCTTCACATCAGCCGATTAGAATTCCTGCCTCAGGCGATTAAAAAAACGCCTAATCTAAGTTTATTGTCCTTTAGAGATGGCGAAAAGAGAATACATTACAATTGCTGAAAAGATCAAACGTATCAGATATAGGAGGCCGATAGGAACTTGCAGTGAGCCATGTTTTGGTTATAATAAGAGCGTGATAATAAAGCTGATGGTAGTTTTACCTCCTCCTCCGTCACGACCGCTCCCTGCTCCACCGTTTGATTGTTCGCTTCTTTATTCTGAAATGAGAACAAGGTACATTATGGTTATAGCCCACAGAACCCCGAGGTGAATATCTATTACACATTATAAGGATGTATTTTAAATTGATGACTGGTATAGTCTCCAGGCAAACATGAACAATTGAGATAGGACACATTTTGATATATATATATATCCACAGAAACCCATTTGGTTTATGTGCATGGTCACACACACATGCACACGTAATGAACCTACCTGTGCAATTCTCTCCAGGCCCATATTGTAGCGCTTGTTCTCGCCCTCTTTCAGTTTCTTCAGAGCCACTCTCACCTCTCCGATGAATTCATTTCGTCCGAGTCTGTCCATGTCACACACACACAGCCTTCGCACACAGACACGCAGAGATACAGAGAAGAGAATCATGTGAGTCAGTAAAAAGTTACCGCTGATACGCAGTTATGCTCTGCTCATTAATCATAGACTGGCAAATGAATCCAAAGTGCATCTGAACTATCCTCCATCTGCAACCAAAGCAGGGATCCCGGTGGTGTCACGTGAGCAGCCTTGTGAATGATAGCAGAGGCTTTCAAAAGGTTTTCCATCATTTGCTTCTTGGCTGTTATTCCATCATACACTAATTTATTGTAATTGAAACGTGTAAGAGGAGAGAGATTGTTTCAAGATGGTAATCAGTTAAAAATATATCGATTTTCTGTACATGCTAGTAAAACAAATTAAAAGGACTGCTATGAATTGATCTGCATACATTAAGTCTTACATTTATTATTTAATGTTACTATTCTGGGTGTAACTGAGTTGGAAAATGTATTGCAAGACTAAACAAGACTGTGTCTACAACCATGCATTCATCTCTGTATGGTTGGTTTTTTAAATTGAAAAAGAGACAACTGAATCACTTTGTCTATGTTGCTACAGTTCTGTAAAATGCTTTCCTCTGCAGAGCACACTTATTTAAACTCATGGTGATGTTTGATGGAGGGTGAATATGCTATCAGCTACAGTACAGTCTTCACAGCCCATCACCTGCTACAATATTCCCTCTGTGCTCAAACATTCCCAGATGGACTGTCACTGCTCTTGATTTCTGCCTCGCTCTTCACTCTCTATTCTCAACCTTTCTCTCTGGCTCCCTTGCACACACCTTCCCCCTCTTCCTGTTCTCTTCCTGTCCCATCCTGACATTTGGACGTTTGACATGCTGGTTCCAGCCTTTTAGTCATAACGGATGAGTATCTCTAGCAGAAGCTTCAGAATAACTCTGACTCATGACCACAGCTGTCAGATGATTTATGTGTCTTTGCTCCGTCATACATGCAGGGTGTCTGGGATGAGATGGAGGTTGTTGTGAAATATAACACCAGTTATGCCGGAACCTTTGGCTTCTCACGTTCAAATGCTCCATCCGTTTCCTCGCACCCTCTCCCACTATTTCCCATCGATAGGATTCCTCTAAAAACAAAACAGATGCTGGTGGAGTCTGTTCAACCTGTGGTGCCAAATTTAGTGTGGAGTCGCTGACAAAATGCGTCTCATGAGTTGCATTAGATAATCAGGGTGCTTTAGCACTCCTGCTTGGTGTCTGTACTTGTGAAATTGTCTCTTTAATGGTCTCAAAAGAGTGTCAACAAAAGACTTTGACAACAACGAGGATGACCTTAGCTGTGGTTATAATTTTCTAAAGAATCACTGCCACAAAATATGGAGCTCATTGGTATTTAACCACTTATTTAATGTTTTAAAAAAGGAAAAGGTTTGTTATATTCTAAGAGACGCAAATCTAACTTCAATATCAGAGGAGCCTTCTTCTACCATCGTGCTAGCAGCTTTGTGAGGCTGTGGGAGGGCCCACCAGCGCTTTGGGCTGAATGCAATGACAACATGTACGAGATGATTATTATTGAATACTTGAATACCATTTCATGGCAACGCATTAAATAGTTGTTGAAACATTTCACTCAAAACCACAAATGTGGAGCTGAAAAAGTCAGAAGATGACCATAGTCAGGAGGATTCATTGCCTGGGGAAACTTCATATCTGTAAAAAATTTCCCTGCAATTAATCCAATGGTCTTGGAGATATTTATGTTCGGAAATATGGAGGACTGACCGACAGACCGACATTGCCACGAGCAATTCAAATAGAAACACCAACTAAAAATATCACTCGTCTTGACATTTTCCACCTAATCAAAAAAAAATTCCTTCCATAGTACCAGACTATACATCTCACCTGAGGCATCCAGCAGCCAATCTCAGCCTCGCCTTCCATCCAATACCAAATCAAGTCCTATATTTGTCCCTATCTCCCCACAGCCGAGGACAGTGAGAGTCTATTAAGAAGCCTGACAGAGGGACAGAGAGATAGAGGGAAGAAATTGAGAGAGAGACTAGACCTGGCACTGACATCATGTTGGTAGTCCTTTAACACACACACACACACACACACTTCGTCACAACACCTCCACATGCTTGGTCTCTCCTCGGTTAACTGCCAGCCTGGAAATCATTTTAATAATAATAATAATAAATTGAATTTATATAGCGCTTTTCATGGACTCAAAGTCGCTTTACAGGGAGCAAGATTAGAAGGTAAAGCAAAACTGGACGATACAAGACAAAACAAAACAAAGCAAAAGAAAACAGGACAAAGCAGAACATGATACAGTCAATAGGGGGCTACTGATAGGCAGAGGTGAAGAGATGGGTCTTGAGGCGGGACTGGAAGACGGTGAGGGACTCAGAGGTGCGGATCTCTTGGGGGAGGGAGTTCCAGAGCCTGGGAGCTGCCCTGGAGAAGGCTCTGTCCCCAAAACTGCGGAGTTTGGATTTGTGGATGCAGAGGAGACCGGCTGAGGTGGATCTGAGGGACCGTGAGGGTTGGTAGGGGGACAGGAGGTCAGTGAGGTATGAGGGGGCCAGATGGTGGAGGGCTTTGTAGGTGAGGACCAGGATTTTGTAGGTGATCCGGTGGGGGATAGGAAGCCAGTGAAGTTGTTTTAGGACTGGAGTGATGTGGTGCCAAGATTTGGAGCGGGTGATGAGTCGGGCAGCTGCGTTCTGGACCAGCTGGAGGCGGTTGATATTGGTAGAGCTGATGCCGAGGAGAAGTGAGTTACAGTAGTCCAGTCGGGAAGAGATGAAGGCGTGAATGAGTCTTTCAGCCGCGGGGGGTGTGAGAGAGGGTCTGATTTTAGCGATGTTGCGGAGGTGGAAGAAGGAGGTTTTGATGACATGGCGGATGTGGGGCTCAAGGGAGAGGGTGGAATCAAAGATCACGCCAAGGTTTCGGGCCTGGGGAGATGGGGAGACAATGGTGCCGTCAATGGTGAGAGTGGGGTTATTGGTTTTGCTGAGTGTGGATTTGGAGCCAATGAGAAGGAATTCTGTTTTATCACTGTTGAGTTTGAGGAAGTTGTGCTGGATCCAGATTTTAATAGCTGACAGGCAGGAGTTGATGTGGGAGAGGGGAGGGTCGAGGGGGGATTTGGTGCTAAGGTAGATCTGGGTGTCATCGGCGTAACAGTGGAAGTCCAGGTTGAAGTGGCGGAGTATCTGACCAAGGGGGAGGATGTAGATGATGAAGAGGAGGGGGCCGAGTACGGAGCCTTGGGGAACGCCTTGAGTGACTGTGGCTGTGGCAGAGGTGTGATTATGAAGAGAGATGAAGTGTGATCTGTTGGAGAGGTAGGAGTGGAGCCAGCTGAGTGCAGTACCTTCGATACCAAGGTCTTTGAGTCTGGTGAGCAGAATGTTATGGCTCACGGTATCGAAGGCTGCACTCAGGTCAAGGAGGATGAGGATGTTGAGGGAACCAGTGTCAGCAGAGGTGAGGAGGTCATTGAGGACTTTCAGAAGAGCGGTTTCTGTGCTATGGAGAGGGCGAAAACCAGATTGGAGGGGTTCAAATAGGTTATTGGTATGAAGATGGGATTGTAGCTGTGAGGCGACTATACGTTCCAGGGTTTTAGACAGAAAAGGGAGGTTGGATATTGGGCGGTAGTTGTTGAGGGAGGAGGGATCCAGACCAGGTTTTTTGAGGATTGGGGTGACAGCAGCGGTTTTGAAGGCAGAGGGGACAGTTCCAAGGGACAGTGAGGAGTTGAAGAGGTTTGTAAGGTAGGGGCATAGTACGAGGAGGCAGGACTTCAGGAGGGGAGTAGGGAGGGGGTCCAGGGAGCAGGTAGTGGGTTTGGAAGAGCTGATGAGTTTAGAGATTTCAGGAACAGTGACCAGGTCAAACTCGGAGAGGAGGCAGTGTGGAGGAGGGGTCAGGAGGTTAGTGATAAAAGCCACAAAGAGTCTCAAAAGATGAGACTCTCCCCAAAGTCATAAATGTACAATTCACCTAAATCTTTCCCTGCATCTTTTAAAAAGGCACTGGAAAGCGTTGAGCCATTTCAATGGGGGGGAGGGATTGAGCCACCCCATTACCACTGTCACTGCGTCCTAAATGACTTGCAATTTGCCCAAAGGCAGAAGCAGATTGCAGCCAGCAGATAGAGAAGTGTGGACCTAATTTCAAAATCATGTCAGGCTCACTGCAGTAAAACAATCTTCAGAGACACTTAAACTGTTGAGACTTCAAAGGAAACCATTAAATCTACTCGTTCCCGGTGCAGTTTCTCGTGTTTCGGCTTTTTTTTTTCTAGAAATCAGCACTGAAAAAAAAAAACATTTCTTACTGGAGATCAGTACAACTTTATTTCAAATGAGACCATTACAATTGTGTGACTCGGTAACAGACTAAATAACTCCAGTGCAGTTGATTTTTCACTCAACACTTAAGCACCTCGGGCAGTCGTGCTGCACCATTTGAAGGATTAGCCGGTATGAGGCCAACCGTGAAGTCTGGATTGAGGATTCATTCTTAATAACAAACTGGACCTCCATGGCCCTTAGAGATTAAGTCTGCACACTGAGGAATACAATACAGAATATGTATTCTGTATTGTATTCTCTCCGAGCCACCATTTCATAGCCGGTCGTCCCTTTCCATTTAAGTGCATTTTGCTTCAGCATAATGGCTTTATATAATCATTGTAGCTGCAAATGAGTGAATGAATGGCAAAAATAAATAAATAAATGCATGAAACCAGTCCCCCCCCCCTCCATTTTACACAAGGCATTACTGTTTTCACATCATTTATCCTCCAGTGCAAGAGCAGTGCAGCAGAATGGACTTGACACCATCATCAAGGATGCACAGATCTGTGTTTCAGTCCGGGTACTGATAACGACGCCTCGGCTGTACCAATGTGATACCAGTGTTTAATTAATAATCTGTGTGCCTCACTGTGTGTGGAAGAGACTGTGATCACTCATGTGTAAAGCAACATCAGGCTTGACTGAAACATTGCTTTCCTGAATTTGTATTTATATGTATGTATGTATAATATGTAAATAAAAATGCACTGAAATTACAATTCAATTATACACCTTTGAAATGCAGCAACAAATTTAAGAATTTAATTGAATAGCTCGGCCCCAGTGTTAGACATTACCCGATCGAAGGATTATCTAATGTCGGTAACAACGCATTCATACTTTTCATGACTCAAAAGTTGTCTATATGGTTGGCAGTTTTCTGCAATAGCTATTAAATATATTTACACCCAGTAAATATACATAGTAGAGTATAGTAGTATAGTTTATTAGTGGCTGGAACCGCCATTCTCGCACTGGATTTAAACCGTCTTCCCTAGCTCGGGGGACTTTCAGGAAACAATACATGAATATAATCCAGCACAATGTAATTGATAACAGCCTTACTGTTTACTGTTATTTACTGCGAATGCAAACCAAAGATATCACTGCCACTACTTCAGATAGAAAGATTTGTTTTTTGCAAAAAAAAAACAGGTTTCACCAACTAGGAGTGCAATCTAGAAGATTACAATAAACAATAACACCTGAATAAAAGGGCTGCTGAAAAGGCAGTCGTCTAGAATCAAGTGTTTGCTCTGACTGCAGCGTGGCCTAGTTTAACTATAAACTTTGCACTGTCCAGGCCTTCAGGCAGGTCTACAGATAGATAGATAGTCTGGATGAAGTCCGCCCGCTCAGCAGTTCACAGAGCACGGGGATCAGAGAGCACATCTTCCCCTCCTCTGCGCCCTGCTTGGACCGGCAGGGCAGCCCCGTGAGTAAACATCTCTCCGGGGATCCCTCTCTGTTTCTCCGTTCTCTGACTGTTCGCTGCTTTCTGTGGAGTAATGAGAACAAAGTCTGTCTGTTGGCTGAGGGATCTCGCTGGCACCTGAACACATCCACAGAGAGTCTGAGCATATTTTCTCTCTATCTCTCCCTGACTGTCGCTCTCTTTCCCCCTGTTCCTCGCTGTCAGACAGCGTTTCATTCACTCCTGCTCGTTTGCCGTCTCGCGAATTTCTCACTGTCCCCATTCTTTCGTTTTTTGGCTCCCCTTTGAGTAAACTCCTCCCCATCACTCGCCCCTTTTTTCAGCTAAATGAATTTCCCCATTCATCACTTTATCCATCTCACTACACACTCTGGGAGCCAACCTCTGTGCCTCTCTTTCAATTAACCAATGGATTCCTTCCATCCCTCTATTCTGTCATCTTCCTCAATCTCGACTCCCTAGTTTCCTCTTCCACGCGGCTTTATCTGTCACTTGACATCCTTCACACATTCCCCCCTGCTGTCTTTGTTGATCTTGGCAATCACCTCTCTCCCTCTTCATCTCTTGTTTGACACTGGTCACACACCTCCTCCTCCTCCTCCTCCTCTTCCTCATTTTGGCTTCCCAGAGCCTAGCATGCTGGTTTGTGTCTGTGTGCAATGTCCTTGAGCAGAGGTCAGGTGGGTTTCCTCTAGTTTGTGGGGTGTGACCTCATGCTGCCGTTTGTGTGTATGCATGTGTGTGTGGCTGTGTGTCTTTGGGGAGGCAGAGTAAATGTTATTTCTGAATGTGTGTCCGTAAAAGCTCAAGGACGCGTGCTTTTTTGGTATGTGTGTGTTTTCTCCACATAAAGAACCATGCATGGTCTTTCCTGCCAGTAATTGCCCTTGACACACACACACAAGGATAAGCAAACACCTGACTGCCTGCATTTGTGTGTTCGCTGCAGACGGGATTCATGTATGTGTGTGTGTGTGCATCCATGCTTGTGTTTCCTCAGGATAAACAATACCATCCAACCCTATTATGAATCTGCAGAGCAAACTGACACTGATTGGATGCAGCACACACACATTCACAAACAAAACACACGCAAAACTCTGTCTCTGAATTAACTTACACATGCAGGATGACAGGAGTGCGTCAGACTTTTTGGGCCAAGATGGCTACGCCTGACCTCAATCACTCCATATGGAGAGCACTGTCGGAAGGAGGCGGAGACTCACCGAACAGCCAACACCTGAGCAGTTACCGCAGCAACAGCAAGTGGAACAGTTGGCTGGCGTCGCCTGGCTGAAATAATGAATTACCTGGAAGAGCCCACTGGGAAGCAGAGACGGCTGCTGGCAGTTCAGCGGAGGATTGGAAGCATTGGATCTTCATCTTCCGCATAATAGACCGGTCTGATTTGGCTGTCTGCGGGATAGAGCTAATTACTGGCGGAGGAGCGCCTACCTGAGCGTTTTGGTGGTCATGTCGGCCGCTGTGATGCCATGGTACATCAGAGTTTCGTTCCACACTGGGTTCAGCGTATTCTTCAGGGTTTTTGTGCGTAGCTTGTTTGCCTGAAGAGACAAAGAAGACGGAATATGAAAAGAAATGGAAAGGGAAAAGATCAAAAGAAGAAAAGAGGAATGAAATATGTTTCAAGGGTGAAGAAGCAAACTCGTCGGATCAGAATGAGAGTGAAAGAGAATAAAAGATCATGAAAAGGAAGGAGAACGAGTGACACTAAAAGATCAAGAAAGGAGACAGAGAAAGAGCGGGGAACCTTCATTTATTTCTATCCCTCAGGAAATCGCAGTCATCTGCTGCCTACTTTGTGGAGGAGAGTAAGAGGACGCAAGGCTTCCCTCGCCTCACCTGTCTGTCTGTCTCCTCCCCAACATGATAGGACAAAACAAGCACCGTGTCTCAAACACACAGCAGCCAATTATATTGCACAACACATTCAGCATGAAATATGTTAGCTCTCCGAGAGAGGAAATGTGCACTAGCTGCTTGATGTGTGAAATGGGTTCCACTCATCAGTGTTATTATTGGGGTTATTTTCCAGATTTTAGAGAGCTCCCTTTGGAGCCGCAGAATAAATTATACAACTGTTTTCACAGGCTTGTGACGACTAAACTGACCTTCATTAGTAAAATCTGTGAAGTGCCCCTTTAAAACACACCAATAAGCCACAGGCATGCTAGTTTATTTTGAGTCAATCACACATCAAGAATGCCCTGTCACAATGTATATTAATCCGCCACTGAAAATAGTCCCCAGCTAATGCACTATTTACTTGAATTAATGCTCAATCAGAATTAAAGTGCTCAGCTTTTGGGGAGTTATTTCTTTGAAAGTATTTATTCGTGACCCATTTAAAAAAATAAATAAAAAAGATTTCCATTTTCAGTAGGAACCATTTTGCTCGGGGCTGAGTGCTGCAGCTTGGCATGGAGGAGTCTGAAAGTATTGAGAGAAGGACTTCCCCATTGTTGTTTTGGTCTTTTCATGGGATTTGATAAAGAAAATGGAGCATTGACAGCCTTAGCTTTTAAAATGTCAAATAAAGTGGTGCCAAAATATGGACCAGTTTCACTAAATCGCTCTTTTACTGTTACAAGTATCCAATTTTAAAATAACCACTCAGACTAAGATTTTTTTTTCTTTCAAAATGAACACTTAACATTGAATATTTTTGTTAATAATACTTTAATATTTTACTAAAGTAAGCAGGAGCCATATTTGTAATAGAGTATTTTCACTTGACATCATGGTATTGTTATTGTTATTCAAGTAGAGGAGCGTCCAGTACTGGCGTTATGCACAGCCTCAGTATATATGTACTTACTGAATGTCCAGCTGAAGACTATTCTCTCCAAATACTCTTACTTATGTCTAAAGCCTCGCAGATAAACGCCTCATCTCATCCTCTCTCTTTTCCTTTCTGCTAAAGTCACAGTCAGACACTCTTCGCCCTCTCAATTTTCCGCTGGAAACTTTTGGCTTATCTACAAGAGTCAGCCCCCCAGAGCTCGCTGCATGAAGGGAACAAGCGCATTCGATTCATGTCATTTGTTTGATTCATTAATGTGCAGGAGGAGACGTTCACAGGCAGAGTCACGACTTACAGCGGTGTTGCACAGCTGTATGTGTTGCCAGCACCGCTCAACAAAACAAATGGCCTATTTCACAAATAATCAGCACTCCTGATTGTCTGAATTTGGCTGGTTTTCTGAACACATATCTTTTAACATGCTTCATCTACAAACACTTAAAATACCAGTTCCCTCTCACTCTATGTTCCCTCTGCACTGGAGCTTTTGCATCTGTTTCTAAATGTTTTATCTCTCGCCCTCCATCTGTCCATCACACTCTCCCTTCTTTCTTTCCATCTCTCTGTGCATCTTTTTACTTATTTCACACTCCCTCTCTCTCTCTCAGAGCTGTGGATACAGAATCTGCCTTTGAGGGAATCGTCCATGCACCTCGAGTAGAAATGGGACAATGAAAATACCGAGGACCAACACAGAGGCTCCGGCGATTACTGGGACCATGTTTGTGTGACAATGAGGGACGGCGGGGCCGAGAAGGAAAGCAGGCGAAGGCAGAGTCTCTGTGTGACTGTGACTAAAGCCTGAGCAAGTGTGTCTGCATAGACGCAAGGTCACGCACCACATGTGTTGCGGTGCATGTTCCACATCACAAAGACAGCATGCGGGCCTCTCTACTGGTTAAAGACCGTGTGCTGGAGCGTGAGCGGCTGGGAGGGAACAGAACGAGCGGGCCAGAGGAGACCAGTGGCTCTCTGTGTTGTGACAACTCCATTCTTTTGCAGAAACTGAAACCTTTTTGTGTTCTTGATTACTCACTGCAACACTTGCTGGCTGAGTCTGAATGCGGACATGATGCCGCTATACTCACTTACACTACACGTGCACGCTTCCACTTTTCACTCCCCCCCCCCCCCCCGGTGGGTATTTAACAAACGGCTGTTCATTGGCACTTACCCACTCATTGACGCGTTCTCTGCGCCCCCCACCTCTACCACTCCTTTCCCCCCCATGAACACTTGCCTGTTGACGTGAGCCGTGTAACAATCCTCCCTGTTTCCATGACAACCACCTGCTGCTGTCCTCCCCTCATCTGTCTATCCCTCCCTTCCTCCCTCCCTCTCCTTCTCTCTCTCTCCTTCTCTCTCTCTCTATCCCCCTTTTCTCACTCTCAGTTGTCTGCCCTCTCTCCACACACTGTTGGTATTTCAAGGTCAAAGAGGGTCACAGGCAGATAGTGAGATAGAGACAGAGATATGGGTGGAAAGTGGGGGAAAGAGAGCGATAACAATGGGAGACAAAACAGAGAGGGGAAGGCTGGAGGACAAAAATCCCCCAGACGTTGTTATTGTTAGCACCTTAGACCTCAGACAGTTGCCTTATTCAACCTATCTTGGCTCAGCATCCTCCCCGCACTTGTCATTACCTCATTTCGTGTCAACCTTGAGCCAAAATGGCTGACAACAGGTTGCATTCTGCCGTAGCTGGGGGTTCCTGTTGTGGTAAGCCTTATCTTCCCTGCTTCTTGAGCTGAAAACAAGACAAGAGCGGTGCAGCAGACTAGAACGTGTTTGTGCTCGATAAAGCTGAGCATTGGACGAGCCAAATTAAGCGGTAACCGACCAAAATGCTTACCCCAGCCCCGCGCAATGGCTTGAAATGACACATTAAAGTAGTCCACTGTCATGTTATGTTTTCTGCAAGAGCATGTTGACCTTTTCATGGCATCTGAATCAATAGGAGACGTTTTTCGAGAAGTAAATAATTGTTTTTAGTTTTATTTAGTTGAATAATGTATGAAATGTTTCCTATTTTTATTCTTTTCAAGGAATATTTTATTTTTTTGTCAGCAGCTTCTGTGTGATGCTGGACTTTGCTGAGTGAGTGTCAGTGTCTGAGAAAGCCCAGTGTGGTAGCATGTTACGTTAATTGCCACTGAGGTAAGGTTGGAGCAGTGACCTTGCTAGCCCCTGGGAGAAGATGAAGCTTGACGTATGGATCAGCTAGTCCATTGGAGTCCATGGCTTTCAGTCCCTGTGGACACAAGCAGACACACACACACACACACACACACACACACACACACATACACTCACACTGTCAAAGGTAACGTCATCATGCCCTCAAACACTTTGCACAACTGACAGGGTCAAAAAAGAGCCAGAGGATATGACAGACGTCTTCTACTGTAGTTACATCTCAATATGGCTCCTGGGCGTGTCTCTCCATGCCACTATTTTCTACCATCATTGACTCCTTTGTGTTGTCCTCAAGGGAACTGTTCAGTGGGATTTACATAATTAACATCATGTGTCAGTACACAATATGTAATACAAGCCGTGTGTCCTTGCACGATGGCCAAACCAAAATGTGTCCGCCGTGGCAGCAGAGCAACATTATGAGTGCCATTTCATTTCAGAGTGCCATGAGATGATTTAGTCTTGGATTGACTAGCTGCAGAGGGTGTGTGGGTAACACGCTCCTTTAAAAAGGTTGAGAGAAAGCATTCTGATGTCTTCTGCAAATGTGAACGCCTTACAGGAGAATTGTTTTCATTGGGACTTCAAGGAGGATTATGCAACCACACAGAAGTTTGTTTTTATGGAGAAGATATGAAAACGGTGTGTACCTTTGCCTTGTTAATAGTACAATGAAGACAGTTGTTCTCCTGATCAAAGAGCAGGGTGAACTCCAACGTTCCCAGGTAGGCTGAAATAAACACAAACCACAGCAATTACTGGCAGTAAAGGGACAGAAACGCTTATTCTCACACACAAAAACTAAAGCTGTGAGTCATATTTGTAGCAGATGGCCTCTAAAAAACATGATGCTGCCTAATATGAATTGATCTGTTTGGGAATGAGCAGAAACGTTGCAGGCTGAGTCCCACTATCGCTGCAATGTCTAATAAATCATTGGAAAAGCTGTGTCACATAAAGTGGGAGTAACAAACTCTGGAAAATGCTCAACTCCACAATTACTCTAAAAGCATGTTGAGCCTCAGAGGAAAATACATGAACTTAAATTACTAAAAAAGAGAGAAAGAAAAATAAGATTACTCTCCTCTCTAAAGTTTAAGACTTGGAGGGTTTGCTTTTCTTCTGCATTGTATATTTAAAATGTCACATAAATAAACATCAACACACATAATATTGAACACAACTTGTACGCCACTAATCAAAACTCACTGTCTTCATCATCAGAGTCATTTGTCTCCTCCCGCTCTCCATCGTTGTCCCCCTGTCTCTCCCTCTCCTTGTATCCTCCGCCCGTCTCCCCGTTGAAAGTCTCCTCTTTTAGGATCTTCTTCTCCCTCGGAGGCGGTGGCGTGCAGGGGTAGTCGTGGAACCGCGGGAAGAAGTCTGAGATCTGTGGGATGGGGAGGATGGGGCCCGGGCACACGTTGATGGCAAAGTGCTCCTGCATAGAGATCTTGACCGGTGAGGGAGGGGGCGGACCGGTGGAGTGGGGCGTCGCCGAGGGGGAGGAGGCTGATGAGGAAGGCGTGGAGGTGGAGGAAGGGGGGATGGCCAGGAGGGAGGTGGAGGGGGGTGGTGGGGGTTTGGAGACGCTCATGTGGACTGTCGAACGGGACTGTGGGATAACAAAAAGAAAAAGGGAGAAAGAAGATAATGGTGTGAGAAAGACAAAGAGAATAACCGCTGGGATCATAGCAGAGGGAAGGGACAAGAGGCTCAGAACTAGAAGAGAAAAACTTAATAACTGTCATTTCATCCGCCTCCTCAGTGTCCAACGCTCCACTTTCTGTACAGCGGCACCAGGGGTCATTTATATCCAAAGCAAGTCAACATTGACAATATGTTAAAAAAAAAAAAAATTACAGTACATCTGAAACATCTTAAGAAAACTGATGTTTCTATTTCTATCCATTGATGCAAAATCTGATTTCTCAACAGCCAAAATAGAATCTGCCAGAACCTTTGGCACTTCAAGTGTGACTCACACATTGTGTCAGCACACCAAGTCTGTGCTCTGAATTATTATTCAAATGTAGTGCTGTAAAGTATGAACAAGTGATGTCACTTGTGTATCTGCACTTCACTCTAATCCTTCCCTTATCGCTCTCTCTCTCTCTCTCATCTGCAAGTCCCATGAGCAATATTTACATAATACTATTTGAAGACTTTCTCAGTCCTTAACATATTTGTCACCAAATGAAGCGAAAAAAATGTTGCCAAAACTCCAACCTTGTTAAGCCAAATGCTTTCCTATTTCCCTCGCAGTGATTTAGAGAGAGTGAAGACATGTTTTCTCGTATGCACTACCCCCCTTTGTGCCACTGTGTCTTTATTATTTAAAGAACAGGTTTGATTTCAGGGATCTCAGAGATGAAACTCAACCTGTTCCCTTTGTTTACCGGTGCTGTCCCACATTATGCTGATAAAGATAAAAAAACAAAAAAACACTAGTTCACAAAAATTTAACCAAGTCTTTACCTAAAATGCACGCCATACTACATGACAGGATCGCTGTCAGGTCATTTTAGGATGCAAGTCACTTATAACCCCATCTATGTATTGCATGCTTATTATTTTTGCTGCAGCTGTAGTGTCAACTTGAGTCCTCTGTCCCTTTAGGTCTGTGCATTTTTTGTGTGTTTAGCTTGTGATTTCCAGGTCTATTCTTCCCCCTAAATGAAATAATGTTTAGTTTTTGACTGCTGCAATCGGTTGTGTGAACAGAAATTAATTGGCTGTTATTTATCTTGTAATGCCTGGAAAACTCAAGAGTTGACTCAAGGGCTACAACTACTGATTACTATTCCATTGTCAAATGTCAGAAAACAGGGAAAAATGCCGAGAATGTTTGTCCTTTTGCCTTAAAAAAAATAACTGACGTAAAGTATCCATCGCTCATCAAAAATGAAGATTAATGTTCTGCCGTTCATCCAATGAATTAATTGTTTCAGCTCTAGTTAACATCCACCCCACTTTCGTAGCAAATGCTGTTGAACCACTGGGATTTCCCTTTTCCATTATGTGTTTAAATGAACATGTATATCCTCTTGTATGTTGTCATGTCATATACAGTATGCATGTTGCCAATAGATTAGAATATGCCATTACATTGAAATCGTCTCTGTGGTAGAAACCACGCAAAAACAATGAATGAAACAGGTACTGAGGTGATTCCTCCTCAGCGTGGCTGAAAATAGAGAGATTTTTATTTGATATTGTTTACATCAGAATTTCTATGACACACCTCTAGTACATCATAAAACATACTGAGTCGCTCCGGGTGACAGCCGCTGACGTACATTGCTATATACTGACCACACTAGACATGGATGGTTTGCTGGCTCGATTAACACAAGCTTCAAACGGAACAAGACTTGACTCATTTGTGAACTTGCACATCCCTCCTTCCTCACTATGGTAAGTCACGGTACTTAAGTCGACTCTCTCTGGAACACACGTGTGTCAAGACCATACATGCACACATAAAGACCCCAAACAGCCTGTTCTCATCTTCAATACCTACACTCAGCCAGTCCCTCACTGCTCTTATGTAACAACACAATTCACTGCTTGGGTACCCGCGTTCAGATGATCACTTGCAGCATGTTGCCACAAACTCAATCGCTCTCACTCGTCTTACATACGGAACCACGCACATGCAAGCACATGTGCACACACACACACACACACACACGCACACTCACATGCACAATTACGTACCCAGGGACAGTCTTCATCTGTGCCAGCACTCCATCTTGCCTGCTCTCACGTCCTCTGTTTCTCATACACTGAGGAGCATGCAGACCAGCATTGAGTCAATATATCCCTCTGTACTCTCTCTCTCTCTCTCATTCTCTCCCCATTTCTGTTCGGTTGCTCTCCTCCTCTACTCTCCTCTGTCCCTCCCTCTTTCTCTTCTCCAGTAGTTGTGACGTATCTGGTTAAAATCCTTGTCAGTCCTTTGCAGACTGTGCATATAGTGCTGTCAATCAATTTCTCAGCAGCGGGGGGATTTAAGGAAACCCGGGAAACAGCGGCATGAGTGTGTGTGTGTGTGTTGCAACCCATTTATATTTTATATGTATAGGGTGTGAAAACATTGAACGCACACAAAAAGGATCCACCAGCTGAAGAACAAAGAAAGGAAATTAAATTCAACGTGTTGACGTTGCTGACTCCAGGCATACAATCACACTGCCAGATTACTTTGTGTTGGCTACGACTACTGCCAAAATCACACAGGCATATGTGGGGGTCTGTGTGCGCTTTGTTTGTATGCGACCAACTGGAGCAACCTTGGTGGTGGCCACAATAATAACATTAATCAAAGGCAACAATACTTCAATAAGAGTGGACTTGTGATAGGGACACAATATGGATGCAATGAAGATGAATTAGGGTGTCAGGATTTTAAAGTTTAGACCTTTATACTTAATTACTTAATTTTTTTCTTCCAAGATTGGCTTGAAAACATGATTTGAACTGATTACCTATTTCAGTCTGCGACAGAAACACATTACTTCTCTTTGGAGTCTCAGACATCTCAGCTGTAAAACATAGTTAAATACAATGCATTTTCATATTACATATAACTGTGATCAGAGTTGACTGTTGTTCTTTGACACGTGCCTCTACCAATTTTCAAATAAATCCTGTTGGAAATTTCAAAATCTTCAAGTATAAAGTACTAGAGGTAAAGTTGAAAGAAATGTTCAAAGGATTAGACATGGACACAGAAATGAAAGTGAGAAGTGAGCTAAAACCTCATTCCCTTTATCACGTTTAGCAGGACAGCTACTCTGTTTACAGCAAATGTCAGAGAATATAAAACTGTGACGGCACATCATTTCATTGGCATATTACTGTGAAACAAATTACTGTGAAACCATCAGCACACTAATTAATAAATACTCCACGGCTGATAAGTAACAGATGAACAACATCAAGCCTGGTCAATTAAATGAATGGTTAGCTGGAGGAAGAAGAGGGGAGAATACATGTGGCTATATGTGCTCGTCCATTTGTAAACACTTTGATTTACTGGGAATCTCATTACTATTACCTCATCAATATTGGGATAACAGACCATGACACTGCATTCATTTGCAGAACGAACATGAGGGCTAAATGAGTTGAAATGAGATAAATGAAAGCTCAGTCTACCAAGGCTAAAGCATCTATCTACCTATAAATAGGCGCTTTAGACATGGGCTACACGCTTTAAGTGTTCTGAAATGAAGTGTGCTCTTGTCAGACGATGACGAGAGTCCTCTCATCTTCTTCATGGTGTTGGTTTCAACGGAGCAGCTTGTCCCTTTGGTTGAAAAGGGGAAAAGCACACATGTGCAACTGTGCATAGGTGAGGGCTTACTCCACCCACAGCAGCAGTTATCAGCCAGCTGCACAGCACTCTCAGCTGACCTGCAGACCACCAAGTCCCTCAGACGCTCTCCATGTGGCCGGGTACCCAAGAGACACAGTGTGCTCTACACCGAGAGGGCTTTTACTGCAGGGTCTGCATGTTTAGGAGTGATTTACGATTAATTAGTTTTCTCATGTACTTGTGTTGGGTTGGTTAAACACAAATTTAAAGAAACCTCCCCTCAGAGCCAACATTGAGGTCATGTCTGTCTGGGAATTCATAGCATTTGGCAACCTTGGGGAGTATTTCTGAGACTGATGCCAATCAAAATAAATCAGCAAAAATTCTGCCGGTGTGCTGAGGGCCTTTTTGTTGGAGAGAAAATTGGCAAAATACGGTATGCAATACTAGAGAGCAAGACAATTCTTCATTAGAACTACCTTCACTTTAACCCTAACCTAAGAAATAATTTCACTCAGAAATATGTATGTCCAGTATCCTATATCTCTATATTTTCTTGGTAATTTGGGTTAACCGACCCATATAATTAGTGACAGAGCAGAGACTGTATAGGTAAAGTAAAATGTAACGGAACATTAAGCACAGCACACAGGAAAGGAGCATTATGCCAATCGAGAACGGGAGTGAGTATCCTTTTGTACATGATGTTCTTGTCTGAATGGAAAGGTGACAACATCAAAACCATATGCTGACAAAGTGGTGAGTCAGGTAATTAGTACATTCAACAGGCACATGGCTTTAATTGACACCGCTTTCCGTTCACAGTGACACCAAACCACATAGATTTGTCTGGTCTAGCGTGTCCAGGATGGTTTTGAGGATGAAACACAATCAATTGTGTTTGAAGGATGACGTCTGGACAATGGCGCTGCCGTATTGATCTTTCTCAGGGGTAAACATTAGGCAGCCTGTCAGACGGATGTTTAACACAGTGGCATTGCCCATTCGACAAGAGTAAATAATAGTCGGCAGCATTCAAAGAAAGAAAAAGATGTGAGATTCATACCAGAAGAGTGACGTTTGATGATGAAGTACAGATGGAAGCAGGCAAATTCATAGTATTAATAATAGTCCTGAAATTTTGCAAAACAAAATAACAAAACCTACCTCAGTGACAAATAACAGAGTCTAAAAGAAAAAGAAAACACGTGATCAAACCAAAAATCCATCCAGCTGCCATACGTCCTTAAGCCTCTGCGCCAGCATGATTTAAGCATTCACGTCGCTCATGAGTATAATATAAATAATAAACATCTAGAATGAGAAAGATTTGTGGGAAGGAGGAAAAGGGTACGGCCAATTTGTGGAGGAGCATTCATCCAGTCCTTCTGCATGGCAAGATAATCTCCTCCCATTACTACAGCACAAAGCAGTGCCGGTTTTCCATTAAGCGTACAACCACAGCCTCCCCAACCCCTCAGCCAGCCAGTAGCTCTCAGATTAAATAAACCTCTATTTACATACTGTAGCACTGCCGCATGCTGCATTTCTCAACATTTCTGGCACCACATAAAATGGGAAAAATGCATACATTTTCTGATAAAGATCAAAAGGAACTACTCACTCTATCCTACACTTGCCCTTGGAAGTATGGGCAGACTTATCTTGGATTCCTGAGTTACTTCTCTGCTTATGTGCAGAGTGTATGATGTAAGATCCTGTATGCTGAAGTTGTACTTGAACATTATAACAAATTTATATATAAATCCTTATTGTTCATTTTGACTTGTGTACTGTATGTATTTGGTCATTACTGTAGGGCTACTAACCAAAAACAAGACATTTAAATGTAATCCATTGTCCTGTTGTAACACTGCTCTGGACATTTGTGTTCAAATCAGGATGTATTGAGATATTTGCCAAATGTACAAATACAACATATTGCGGTGTTGAGCCAATCATTATCACTGCATAGGAAATTCCTTCACTGCCACAGTCCTCAAAGAGTATGAAGGAGAGGTCTTACAGGATGTTCTGATCCATCCAACTGAAAATGATAGAAATTCGTAGAAAAGTGAAAAACCAAATAAAGCATCATGAAACATGTTTACCACATTGTTTTTCAGAATCTTTTGATTACATTGTATTGTTGCCCGCTCTTCTCCTGCAGTGGTAATGGTGCCTTCAGGCGGCAATTTCCTGTTCTGAAAATAAAGCCAATGAGGAAGTGCCTTAAACTTATCATTATCTTTACTGGCCATTTCTTCTCTGGCTGCAAAAACAAGTCTTATTGCATGGTAGTCTATGTGAAAAATACCCTACTTCTTACTTGATTTACTACCAAAGTAAAAATTGAGATCATGGGTTTATGGTCTCAATCACTAGTTTCAAGTCTTCTTCAATAGAGGATGATGTCCATTTTGTAAATGATGGTCCCATTTAGAGTACAAAAGGGGGGGCTACCTTGGGATTGAAAGGTCTCTGCCGGTACCATGGGCGTACACGGCGTCTCTACATCACTCGATCCTCCGCAGTCTGTACATGGTTAGTTCTACTCACTGGTTGCAAAACAACAAGATGCGATGGCCACAAGGGGCAAACTCGATGCTACAAGTCTGCAAACCAATAGGTAACGTCACGACAACTACGTCCACTTCTTATATACAGTCTATGAGTATCTTATTGGAGAATTAGTTGTTAATTATCTTAAGCTCAACTCCTCTATCTTCCTCCTACAGTAATGGATGGAAGGGGACATTTTCTTTGGCAGTTGCTCTGGAAAATCTGTTAAGAATTGTGATACATTTGAATGGAAATTTAGGCTTGGACTAATGTCTCAGAAGTTGTTGAAATAGCATGTGAGAATCAATGCAAACATTAACACATTTTTTGTCCGCTATCCATTCACTATCTGCTTGGGGCCATATCGCGGGGGCATCAGGCTTAGCAGGGTATTGCAGACATTCTTTTCCTCAGCAATGCTTTTCAGCTCTTTCTGAGGGACCCGAAGGTATTCCAAGGTCCAAAAAGATATATAACCATTCCAGCAGTTCGGGGATGCCCCCGGGGCATCTTACCAGTTGCACTTGCCCAGAAAACCTCTAAAGAGAGGCATCCAGGAGCAGGGGCGGACTGGGGGAAAAAAGTGTCCGGGAGTTACTGTCAGACCGGCCCACTCGATACACGATGTGTTGCCCACTCAATGCATCGCACGAAAATCGACCAGTCCTTGCCCTACTTGGAAAAATACCCATACACTTAACATTATTTTGGATGATTATAATGAAATTACATCAAATGTTTTTTTTTATAACATTTGGATCCACCAATTGGCCTGAATGCACACATTGAATAAAATGATACTGACTCAAGTAACACTCCAAGGTAGGTATAGTTTGCTACATGAATATGCTTAACTCTGGGCTAGTATTAGATGAATATACGTATAACTACAGAGCCTTAAGGAATGAATGTCAGCAGAAAAATACCACACAGTAAAGAAACTGGAATCATAGGGTAGAATTAGTATGAACTACCATGTTTCCCTTAGGTCCCCTAGGAAATCGCAGTCAACTTTTGGCAAGAAGCCAAGAATCAGCTAGTCGTGCATGCGCACGTGTACTGTTAACAGCGTAACGTAGACATTTAATAGAAAGTATAGGCTGCAAGAGGGTCTCCTCGTTTCGGATGTTTGTCTTGACCTCCAAATAGCTCCCCCAAAATATAATGGTGAGGGAAACACTGAACTATATTGTAGAAATGAAACAGAACAGAACATATATGGGGTGTTAACATCAGTGGTATCAGTAGTGTTGCATGCTGGATGTGTGATTGTCTGTGTGTGTAGGGGTGTTGAAGGTGCATAAAAATGTCTTCGTCTGAGTGTTGAGTAGGCTGGAGTAATTGACATTTAATAACACCTAAAACAAGGTTAGTCTGACAGAAGAGATTAGACGAGTAAAGAAGATGGAAACCATGAATGTGAATACAGATTGCTATGAGTAGTATAACTATTAGCCAGTGATTACTAACTCTAGGTATTTGAGTAAATTTAACGTGTTCTGTGAAGCATAGAATATTGTCGGGGTCGGCGATGTCAGAGGGAAGGCCGGTTGGTGATCACGGTGGGATTACCCCGGTATCCCCTATTGCCAGCCCACCCCTGTCCAGGAGGACGCCCGAACCACAGCAGCTGGAAACTTTTGACATGAAGCAACAGTGGCTCTATTCTGAGCTTGGCTGCTTGTATCTGCCATCTCACACTAACCAAAGTGTGTGACTGTAGTTGAGGGTTTGGAGCGTAGATGAACTGGTAAATCTTCATCTTCAACACCTGCAGCAGTGCTGACGTGCACCAAACTGCCTGTTCATCTCACGCTCCATTTTATCCTCACTCGTGAACAAGACTTTTTTAGATCCTTCAACTACTTAACTCACTTGGAGCAACCCTCTTCCAACCGGAGGGTGCAATCCACAATTTTTCGCCCTCAGACTTGTTGGTACTGACTCCAGTTCAAACTGCATCACAATTGTCTGCAAACTGCCCCGGTGTGTGCTGAAGGTCCCTTTCTGAAGTCGCCAACGGAACTACATTATCTGCAAAGAGCAGGGAGGCAACTCTGAGGTCCCCAAATCGGACACTCTCCTCCCTCTGGCTGCGCCTTGAGATCCTGTCCGTGAAAATCCCAAACAGGATGGGTGACAAGGCACAACCCTGGCGGAGGACCACACGCACTGGAAACGTGTTTAACTTTGTACCGAGTTATCGGAGACAGACGTTATTGGAGACAGCTCTCACTTTGCAGGAAGTCCCTGTAACACGGCCATGACTTAACCAAGGCTATTTAGATTACTGCTCACCATGACTCTGAGCCATCAATGTGACTAAGGTTGCTGAAAGGAGGTGAAAAACAACATTGCTTTTAAAGAAAGCCCTCGGTGATAGTCTAAACTCTGGCGGAGGAACAATAGACTGTTTTTTTGGATTCTGAAGGCTCAAACGGATAACTTGCCCCGAGCTCCACCACTTTAACCTGTAGAAGGAAGATTCACAGAATCCCCGTATTAGTCAAAGGATGAGAAGGATGACACCCCGCTCTCTTCCCATTCAAGTTGACATTTGCCGGTTGTAGAAGGGAGAAATTCCGCCTAACTTCCATTGAGCAAATCTCTCTCTTCTTTGCACCCCTTCTTCTACACAACACACAGACTCCTTACTACGTAATTGTTTGTTTCTTTTAGGTATGCTTATATTTTAGTTGTATAATATATGTTTCTTAATTTATATTATTGGTTTTAATCACATTGATAAGGAAATACAATTGTTCTATTTTCAGTTTGTGATTATTTTGTGTTGTAATAATAGCTGGATGTGATGGCCTGTGTTCAAATTCAAACTCTCACCATTCACTCTGCATGTAGAATATTGACATTATGAGTGAACACCAATTATTAAGACTTTAATTGGTTATTGGTCCCTGATCCCAGGGCGGTGATTGTGTGGGTGAGCTATTGTTATTATATGTTCATACTCTTAATTGTATAAATGCCGATGATTTAGATTTCATACTTGCTGATAACCAAACACGCTGCTGCCAGATCCCAACACATACAAACAAGTTTTTCCCTGTGTGAGGGCGCTATGTAACATTGGGTTGTGAATTCCATCAGAGGACAGCAAAAAGTTAAATATTTAATTTACATTTTCCATTGCCATCAGTATTCTCTGCTTATCTCACTAAATTGTAAAGTCATGCCCTCATCCACCAAAGTTATATCTGGTCTACCATCTGCCATGTGAATACAGCCTTAAGCTTAATTTTGTTGCTTATGAATTCAGCTTTTTATTTGAGGAAGAATGTGTAATTTATTCCTTTAAAACCTATATGCATTTCAATAAGCGGCATTAATAAGATATTTCTCTATAAAAGCACGATGTAAATGGCGCTAATTTTCCTTGAATGTCTGACAAATTGTTTGAATGACATTTGAACTCAGAAGAGGCATCGTTGAGAGACAATCATCTCTTTTCAAAAGGCACACGGAAATCACAAGACATTGAAATTAATTTAATAAGCAGTGTGATGTTGGCGCGTGCATTTTTAAACAGGTGGCTAGTTGCTGGAGTTCCCCTGGGGTGGCAGTTGGCGTCACAGGTGCTGCTTGCGCTCCACGTCACTCTGCTTCGGGGGAAATCAATGGTCGCGTTGGCAGAGTGCTGTTCTGTCAAGGTGCATTATTCTTTTCACCCGCCGCCACATCCCAAACTTCAGTCCCACATATAGCTCCTGGTCTCGCACAAGAAGCAGCTCACCTGCTTTCTCTCTTTCTCCACCAACAACACTCTTCCTCTCTCCAGGGCCGTTGACACAGACGGATGCAACTAACCCTACCTGGGATTTGTCCTAAACTCTGACGAGCAGGGGTTGCACACAAAAAGAACAGACGTGTGCTTAAAAAAAGAAATACTAATCTAAATTCCTACACAATGTGACTGAACAAGTTTTCATTTTACTAATGTTTCATGACAAGCCCAGCCAGCAATGCAAAAGAAAGAATGACCCCTGTCAAATAAAATCACAGAGCGACTGAATGATATTCCCTCAGGTTAAATGTGTTTTTCCTTTGTTTATTTCATACTTCTCCTCCTGCTCTTTTCGGGCGCGCTGAGGGAAAATAACATTTGACTCAATTCCATGTTTTTATCTGACAACTTACCACGTGGTATTGAGTTAGAAACATACTCATGTTGTCCAGGTTGCTTTATTTCATCTTTTGTCTCCCATGAGATTGCATCACCTTGCTGATATTGTTCTCCAACCAGCCTGCTGTTACAACTCTGAAGCAAAGCTCAGCAGTAACACAGCCACATTATTTGCCGCTGACCCAATTACACCCTGCATGAATCCTGTGATACATATTTCTCTCTCCCTTCTCTTTCCCTTGTTCACCCTTTCCCTATTTTTCCTCTGTTCCTTTTGATGAATGTCTTTACTTTTTAAGACAAATGACTGCCCTGTGATTAATTGTGTGGTCTCTTTCGCCATCATATTTTTCAATTTCAATTTCTGTTTCACACCCTATGTAACTAGACATATTATATTTACCTCGGTTTGCCACATCAGCATATTCCCATAAATAAAAGAGGGGGGAGAGGGGCGGAGGAAGTGTGGCCCAGAGGCAGGACAATGGGCATGTGCAAAATGGACGGAGAGAGAGAGACGAGCCAACCGCTTCAGATCAGTGTGAAGGTGACTTAAGTGAAAAAGACAGAGAGATAGAGGTGAATTCAAAGTGAAATGCATATTTTAAAGTAAAGAAAATTGGCCGATGAGGAGAAATAGAATGCAAAGAAATTAATGAAAATGGCAGGATGAGACCCAAATTAAAAATGCCAAAGAAACAGGAATACATTTACAGGACAGATGAATAAAAAGGTGGATTGTATGAGGACGTGAGAAGCATTTCCACAGCAAGAAATGGAATCCATGAAAAAAAACTTCATATCCCTAAATCCTTTAAAAAATCCAAAACAATGGAAAGAGTACAAATGCAGTACATGACAGGGGAATGAAGAACAGAGCAGAAAATGAAAGAGTAAAGAGGGGACGCATTGAAATAGTGATTGTACCGAGGTGTGTGGCCAGTGCCCCATGGCAGTACGTCATGCTGTGCTTAATGAGGCAACAGTGCAGGCAATTAGTTCCTGATATGATATATCAGTCACCAATAAGTGAACACATCATTAACCATTTACCCCAATAGCCTCTGTCTCCAGCTCACATACAAACTGCACACGCATGTGTTCCTAAACGCAGGCTACAAGTTTTTAAATGAACCGACATCAAGCAGACAGAATGCCATTATCCAAACCTCTTATCCTATTCAGGGTCACTGCACGGGGCGCTGGAGCCGATCCCAGCTGACATTGGGCGAAGGGGACGGATCGCCAGTTTATCGCAGGGCACATGGAGAGACAGACAACCTTCACGCCCATATTCACAACAACGGGTAGTTTAGAGTCTCCAATTAACCTAAGCCGCATGTCTTTGGACTGTGGGAGGAAGCCGGCAAACCTCCACACAGAAGGACCGCCCGGGATCGAACACGGGGCCCCTCTCGCTGTGAGGCGACACTGCGAGCCACGACACCACCGTGCAGCCGACTGACCGAATGTAAATTGTCTTCTCAAAATCTACACAAACACCTGCTATTGGCTATATTTGATGGCATTTTCAGTAAATATTCCAAAATAAAAACGTATGTATTCAGTTATGTACAAACATCGTAAAGTAGCAAGTAATACTCGCACATCTTTTAGGTGGTTACGTCTACATCATGAGTGAACAGCTGATATGTACGTAGGTCGTTTACATGATGTAACGTAGTGCTTGCGGTTAGGACACGGTGTCCCTTTCTCTGCAGCCAAGTCCTCTCTTTTGTTTAACATGAGCATTATATGTCTCCTTTAACGTCAACCCTGCCTCCAGAAATAATGTTCATATATTACTAACTCGTAGCAGCCAATATGTTTTGAAGGAAACACAAATTGTGTTTTCATGAACGTCATAATTTAAGTATCTGGCAAGTGAATCGATTGCTAATCAAGTTTTTTTTTGTGAGCAAATACAGCATTATAATAATATTGGTCTGAATAGAACACAATATTTTTTGTAGGAAATTACATTTGGAAAAAATGTGCGTCATCTTATATTCAAGGACAGACACTTTTTTTCAATAGAAACAGAACGTGTCGTATTACTGTCTCTGTGTTTGAAGCCTTATTGTTGCCAAGTTAGTGGCCGCTCTCCAGTCAATTTGCAGTGTGTCTTTTAGAGTAAGTCAGCAAAAGTGTTTCTTTAGCTGAGTCTAACATCTTTACTGCCAGTAAAGGGAAATAAAATATAACACCATTATCAAAAGGACTCAAAAAAATGTCAACAGCGACTGCAGAAAGTGGACAGTGGACCCAATCATCTGTCAAGCAGCAAGGAGCTGTTAAGGCAAACCATGGCACTTAGTTAAGGTTTGGGAACAACAGTTGTCTCTCGTCAACCGTCACTTGAAGACTTACTTTCACATGGAACCAAAACCGTTCCCCAACCTCACCCAGAGTGTTACCACAGAACCCATGATGCAAACTCTGGTCTCCAGTATCAAAGTGCTGCACTTTGGTGTCCATCAGAATGGAAATGGCAAAACAAATTAACGTTAAATGAATTCCCAGAGCCATTAGAAAATGTCCCTTACATCGCTGCATTTAAACTGCACCTGGCCTTATGAACCGAACTGAACTGGCTTCATGCTGCTCAAAACTGCTCCCAGACAATCACAGCCAAGTTAATTACAAAAGTTGATTCAACAATTCAAAGTGCTACTACACTCCATTGGGAGCTGACTAGTGCATGAAATACAACAACATTATTGCACTGCCCTGTCTTTTTCTGTGAAGGTAAGGGGTGAAATACGTTTCCACTTCTTCAAAGAAGCAAAGCGCTAAATAAGGGCTTTGGTTGGACACGCTAAGCATATTTGAGCGTGGCGAGGGTCTGATCGCACAGGGGAATAGGTTCCTCAAAAGTTTCCCACTGCAGCACTGACTCACTGGGCGAGGAACAGGAAAAAGAGAGAGAAACCAAAACAGGGGAAGAAAGCATAGAAATTAGATCCTGCCTTACCTGCAGTTTCAGCTTTTCCTCATAGGCCTAACAACTCAGCCATCTGTAAAATTACGGCATATTTTTTTCACTTTACTGACAAGGCAGAGAAGATTAAGCAACTATGCGCTTGTATGCATTTTAAAGCGAGGTGTGACATTTACAAGAGTCATGGGTCGTGCTGCATGTTTGTCCAGTGAAGTGAAGAAAAGTTCCCAAAACCGACCTCTGCAAAGCAAACAAAAATGCCAAAGACAGGAATAACAGTTTGTATGAAGAGTTGCACCTCTTGGATGGTTCGATGGACTTAGGACGTGCCATTTATGTTACTTGTGTCAATCAAATAACCAATATCCACTCTGAGAATATTCCTTGTTCACAAGTTAAGCTTGAGGTGTCAGCTGGCATGTTTGGGCAGTCAATAAACATTGTGGTGTTCAATAGGAAATAGGGTCATACAAACCATCTTTTGCCTGAATTAACTAACAAACAGCAGTCGATCAGTGAACTCTGCCAGTTCAGAAACACTCTGTGATGGAATGATGGGCGGTACAAAGAGGAAAGGATTGTCACTCAAGCTATGCCTAATTACAGCACGCACACACACATACACACAGTGCACACACACACAGCACGCACACACAGCGTACACACAGACACACTCCACTACCAAGACAGCTTTACAAATAGTCTTTAGCTTCAAGCCCCAAAAGTGAATCTACTGTCATTATACTGGAGATATTTAACATCCCATGAGTTGGTAAGTGAACCTGTCACATCAGGCTTAAATGAACGTCTACATTTTCTTCATCTGTTATTAATAGTTAATTAACCTCTTGAACCTTGAATTCTCTCCCTAATTTTCTCTTTGGTTAGTTACATTTTATTTCTCATCTTATTACCATATACACAGTATATATTCTCCATCTGCTTGCTTCACTCCATTAATATCCAATGCTCACCGGAGATACCATGGTTTAATAGATGTAACATTACTGCAATCTCGTGCAAATTTCCTGAATGTCAAATGTATCATTTTATTCACATTTCCACCAAACTCAGCATGACATCTGTGGTTGAAATGGTCGTCCAAACCATTCCAACCAGTTGCACACTGATTGTATTCAGGAAGAGCTGCTTGGATGCCCACGTTTCTGTCCTGTTAACTGTGAACTACAAAACAAGGCTCTGTACCAACTCTGGATGTTTAGTTAATTGTATTAAATGTGTTTGAGCATCTGTAAGGATGGACCCACAGGTTGGTCGGTCAGGGATTAAGAGGTTTAATGATTTTGCATCTTCATTCTAAAGTAATTTCAACCAAAATATATTAAAATTAAATATAGATTAATCTAGATTAATGGAATCTGCCTCCCCAACATATCTGCCGTAAGACAATAGCATTGCCCTTTGTGTTCTTGAGGAAAGAGGCAGCCAGTTACATCTCTAATCCAGACATATTTAGCTGGATAATCACCTTGCATTGTATAATCCTCAGGTTGGGTGAGGCTTCATGCATTAGAGACACCTCATTCACATCGCTCAACAAAGACAAACAAGGATAACAGCAGGTAAGCTAGTTCAACAGTCTATGTTTCTGTGTTAATTATTTGTAGTGATGTATCTGCTTGTTTTAATCTGCAACGTTTCATTTAAAAAGGTTCATTGCAGTGCCAAACCAAAAGTTGCCACTTACACTCCAAGGAAACTGAGAGACGTCTGTTCTCTGCTTTATAAATTGAATGATCTGGATCTCCAGCATATTTTCCTGTACAAGCTGACAGATGGCCGGCCCACTGTTTGTATTTGTTTTGGTTCAATATTTGTGCCCCTGTCACTTGCTACAAGGCAATCGCATCAACAGACATCTTTAAACCAGCTCCAGTGTGTGATTATCAGGCCAGCCTCCAGAAATACGAGGAGGAAGAGGTTGTAATTAGATGAGAAATACACAGAGCAGCCACGAGATATAATAAGAAGATTGTTCCAAATGAAGAGACAAGAAAAGATGTCTGAGAATGTGAACAATATCATTCTTGCTCTCTGTTCCCTCCCATCTGTGCCAATGCTGAAGGTGACAGTCTCATTTCAGAGCCATGACATGAAATCAGTGCTGGCGGAAAGGGGGGGGGGGGGGGGGGGCTGATGTGGAGGAAGTGGGTGGAGAGGTGTTGAGATAGGTGAAGATAAGATGGAGTGCCAGACCCGATTGCATTACTATCGGTTGTTTATGGATCAGACACAGGCTGGTTTGGCCCATGGCATTGATTGTCTTCTGACTGGACAGCAGGCAATAGAAAGATAATACGAAAGCCAAGAGATAGAGGGATAGTACAAAGAGTGAAGCCTCACCTGAACTCACAGCCAATATGAGTGGTGCAGTGTTTTTTATCTGTAACTTTGTATGTTGTGTTGTTTTTTTTTTGCGTCTGCCAGGGAGGATCATTTTTGTGCCCGTGTATCCGTTTGCTTGTTAATTGGAAGGCATCTCAAACAATGTGGTGCACATTTAGATCATGTTCCAGGAACAAGTGCTTCCATGTTGACCAGAACGGCTTGAAGGGCAACTCTACTCATTTTACACATCAACATGTGGAGTACTACTGTGTATGTGAAACATAATATGTAAACCTTTTTGTGATTCCAGAGGGAGCTGCTTTAAATTTGAAAAATTGGAGAAATGCCAATCTGTAGGAGTCAGAAACTAGACCTCTGAAGCCTGCTCCTCATCTCTGCTTGATCCAAGCGGCTCGAGGCTACAGTAGCCCCTACTAGCATAGCGCACCCAATTCTACCAAGACATTATTAGTGGTTGAGTTGCATTGTGGGTAATCTAGGTGCCATATTTTGACAAAGACAAATAACGCACCGGATAAAAAAAAGAGCGCATCTTCAGCTACACTGAATTTTGTAATCGTTTTGCGGATGACCAGTGTCTAGCGACGCATCTCAGTATTATCGGGCCTAATAATATATAATCACTCTGAGCCTATGTGTATTCACTGTCACATACAAAAGCAGACCTTTTTTTTTTCTCGTAACAGGTTAAAAATATCTTGCAACCCTGGTGGAGTAATGACCTCTCTTAGTCGGTTTTGTGTGTCTGTGTATTGTATGCAGGTCCTGTTTGTTTGATACATACAACACATTTTGGAGCCCTTCACTGTAGTGGCCCTTGTGAAATATATTTAGAAAATCGATTTAGTGTTTAACCCTTAATGCTCCAGAAAGACCGATTCAACTGCGACCACAACATCGCAAAGCTTTAAGTGCAGCCCGCACTCCATCATCAGTTGTGTTTGTTTTGGGGAGGTCCACCTGGCCCTCCATTTCATTACTTCAATTAGCGTAATCAGGATCTTAAAATTGCTTGTGTTGGCTCAGTGATTGACAGAAATTGGCCACTTAGGGAGGAGAGCTGCAGACGCACAACGATGCTGCTCAATGGCTTGTGTAGTGAAACGTCCAGTGGTGGGTTTGTTTACTCTGATGGGAGTTGTGCTCACTGAAGATGAAAGAAATTCTTCAAGCAAACAATGTGAGACCATTGCTAAAGAAAGTCCACATGTCTCACTTTACCCACATGTGCAATGTTAATGTTTGGGGGAGTGAAAGAGATAGGTGTGTGTGTGTGTGTGTGTGTGTACAAATATGTGGGCAATATCTAACAAACATACTGTAAATGTAATGCAAATCTGAATCTGCTGCATGCATATTTACATAAATACACCTTTGTTGTACTATGAATATAAAGTATGTATAAGTACATATACTATAAATACTGTCCGCTTTTCAAAGAATTCCATGATTGTATTCGTGTGAATCATGTGTGACATGAAAATTCCTACCTTCTCCACACTAAGAGCTTAACATGCTCCAAGCGTGTTGCAATCAGCAAGGATCACATGCTCTGTGTGTGTGTGAAAGCGTTACAGACAGGCACTCACTACTCTGTCATGGCACGATTTGTTCGACCCAGTGGGAGCTGGGAATTAAACGGTCAAGCATTATTTAGAGGACCGGCTGCACGTCTTTGTTGCTCTTCTCATTATGGCCCTCGTGGTCTTCACGGCGCTAAGTAGCGACCGCTGGAGCAGATCTTGGGTGTATGTCTTGGCGGCATGCGAGTGAGGCATTATATTTATAGCACATCAGTGGCGAATACAGTGCCGTTCATCAACAGGAGTTGATAGGCAGAACCGCAGAGGCCCATGACAGAACATTAATCTGCCTCTCAAAGGGACAGCCATAAGTCTCGCCTCCTTTCTCTGCAAATCCTTCATCTATGGATGTCATTCATTCCCTTGTGAATGCACACTGGGTGCCGTGCAAATACAATGGTTGAAGCTGCTCAAATCAATAGCTTTATATGAATAATATATACAATGAATCAAATCACCCTGAGTGTTCTCCTCAACTCTATTAATGTAATGGCCCACACATTTAGTGCTATGGTTAATCAACCTGAGTAAAAAAACTAATAAAGTCGCTGTACACGATCGACCCAGCATCGAACAGCAGATACTAAGACTTAGCAACTGGCTGGTGAACACAGTAGAGAATTTAGCTCATCAAAATGCCAGATATTTCTTTATAGGAGTTGGTGTCAAGCTAAAAACACTGGACTTAAATTCATTGGCAGAAACAACTACAAAAGAATGTTAATCGTTTTGTCTGATGGATGTGCAAATAGGAAAATCTTTGACAACACATTTTCTACTGTCCAATATTTTCAAAGCTGCATTAATGACCTCATTAAGTTGTGAAAGATCAGGGGTCTTTTTTTGACAAAAAAGGCATAACCTTTGGGAATTGGACCCTTAATCTGTTTTCAGTACTCCATTTGGAGATTTCTTGTCTTCCCCCCACTCACATCCCTTTTTGACATTTATCTTTTTCCCTCCAGGATGTCAGTGAAAAGTGCAAAGGGAGGACCAGAAAGTAGACCGTCCTCTGCTGCCAGGTCAGTGAGATCTAAGGAATGAATGAAAAAGGCATTTATAAAGTCAAGTTCACAATCAATTTTAAGTCAAGAGTGTTCCTACTTGGTAGGATTTTCATTTTAAAACATCACATCAGTCAACATAAACAAGAGAGCTGTTCATGGAGAGAGATGGTGTAGCATGCTTTGGGAAGATGTTTTACATTTTTACAGTTTCTGGGTAACAGTTTGTGAAACTTGCAAAATTCAAACAATTGTCTCCCATTGCTGCTGCTGTCTATCAGCAGTCTGAATCCACCTCGATTTCCTCAACAACAAGTCCATCCATAATACAAGCCACAGATTTCAGTGTAGATTTTTATGGTTATGAGAAACCTTTTTTATTTTTTCTTAAGTATTCACATTAATGACAAGACATTTAGTGCACTTCCAATTGATTACGGCTTCTTTCTCTCCTAGCATTGCTCCACGAGGAGGGAAGGGTGCAGCTGCTGGCAAACCGCCCGCGTCTGGGAGATTTAAAAACAAGGCTCTTCAGCTCAGCCTCTCCAAGAAATTCTGGTTATTATCATTGTTTCTAATCAACATTTATTAGCACACGGAGAGGGGGTTGTGTAGATTTGAGCACCCAATTAGTGTCGATTGGTACGTCAGCTGTAAAAAGTCAGTCTTTATAATTTGAAACTTGTCCCCCGAAGAAACGCTTCCTTACTTTTCTAGTGACTGACGTAACAGCTAAAATCAGGTGATTGGACTGCTGACGTTTTTCAATCATTTTGCTCCAGCTGATCTAAGTGCGTTTGTTAAAGTAAGTTGGAAGGGGAAATTATAGGTCTGGCTTTGATGATGAAGGCTCTCAACACACTTCACAGCTCAAAGTCAGAGTCCTCGGCCGTGGGGAAGGGCTCTCAGGAGGATGCCCGTCGGCACAGTAAAAGGAGCCTCAGCAACAGCTCGGTGGTGGCCGCTGCCTACATTTCCTTCCTCAATAAACTCTTTGGACAGGTCAGTTCAACTTTACCGCTCATACTCAAATGCCTGTTGCCACAGTCTTGACGCACTTCTTGTTTTCTAAAAAAGGACGTAGTTGCAGTTTCAACCTTGTTTTCTATATAAATACATATACACCATTGGGAGCAAGTCAATCTATCAGGAATCAGCCTATAGTGTGCCAGCTGATCACGCAGTTGTATCAATTAATGCAATCATGTCACAGGCCTTAACCGCTTGTAGGATCAATACATGTCTATATCATGTAAATTGTTTCCTGCCACATGTTCCTGAGAGACTTCGTACATTTAATTCTAACACTTTTTCACAATGCCACCCCCATATAAGTCTTAACTAGATTAATTCATAATACTATTTCACATTTCTCTCCGTCACCAAGACAAACTGGGCAGAGCCGATGATTAAAACTGCCAAAGCTAGAATAAAATAAAAAACTACATCCTAGGTTATTGTAAAGAGGACATTTGTACACTTAAGTCTCCTTCATCAATGAGAACGTTAAAGAGATTGTTAGAAGAGGCCGGCAAATAATTGATAACGGTCGATAAAGTAGACATCGACTTTAAAAAGTTACACAGAATGGGGTAGTAACAATCGATTACAAATATAAACACTGGTTGCAGCAGTTTGCAGTGTGAATGAACCGAAAATGAATGCCGCTGTTAACAAACCAGCAATTGCTGATATAGAATCAGTCAAGCGATTGTGGAAAAACAATATCAGTACCCACCTCTATTCACGTCACAACATCTGATCAGGACTGATGGGTGTTACCTCATGCTATAAAAAAAAAAAACATTCTTTCCAAGAAGTCACTCCAGTAATTCCACTTCACGCTTGATTTACTGCCTGGACACTGGGCTGTCTTCCATTAATGCCCTGGCTGGATCAAGTGGAGTGTTGGCTCTGTTCAAGCCCGATACCCTGATCCCAGATTGCTGCAGGGCATCACTGAATATTTGGGAAAATTACAACTGGAAATGAGCCAAAACGCATATGGCCTCGCCACTGTCAAGATGGCGGACTTTATAGAAGACGACCCACTTCCTATGTAGGCATAAATGGCTTTTTTAAAGCTACAATTCTTTGTTTCAGGATAATATACACTGATTAAAACATAGTTATGAATAGTATATTCCAATGCTGCCAATTAATCCCCCTAAATGTTAGACACACTGTTCCTTATATTTTGTGTATTGTTTATTTAAAAGGAAGATGTTTGGGTGGTGTATCGCTGCATGGATGATTGTTATTTATCAGAAGGTGATTGTTGATGTGTGAACGCTAGGCCTGATCTAACGCTGAGCTCCATTACAACCCTGTAGCTTAGAAATTAGATTTATATAGAACTAAATTGATTCTCCAATTACATTGTGGGTATGAAACATAATGGCGTCTATAAATCCGGCCAGCAATAGGTTTCCTTCAAAATGTATTTGCTGCTGCAAATTAATTTTATATAAATGTGATTTCTGAGAGATGGATTCAGCTCAGAATAAATAAGCAATTCATTAATTACGTAAATATTCCTTTAACAATATAGATGTGTAGGGTAATTGGTAGACTTGACAAGAACTCCTTGTATAACATAATTGTATTTATATAAGCACCATCAATCCGCTTTTCATCAAACATCATAATGTGGGAATCGGTCAGCAGAAGGAATATGTTACTGTCCATGTTTAAAGTACTTATTACATTAACAAAATAATGGGGCTATTACGATTATCATCATTATATAGGATGATATCCTTTTAATCGTGTAACCATATGAAACCGTGGTAAGATCAAATAACAAAGCAGAGCCAAAGGCTTTTCCATAAATGCCTTCATCACAGGAAAGGGCTTCACTGTAAAAGATAACATAAGACAAAGAAATCCACGTCAAAGGGAGTTACGTGCTGATGATTATTTTTTTAAATAATGTTTTATAACTAGATTTCCTAATAACAAATGGGACCATTTCATTGTTTTAGAGCAATTTATGGGAAATGGATCCCGTTTCCCAGTGACCTTGGGCTACTGTGGACTCGATTTCCACATCCTTCTGAGTTACTGCCCGACCTGCCACGACTGATCTGCCTTGTTTTACTGCGACAGACCCCGGTTTGCATTCAGCAGCAGCCAGGTGGAGAGGTCTGAGCCGTATCCACAGGACACACACTTTAGGCTGCTACCCTGACACTGAGGCAGGGAGACCATCCATCCCTCAGCAGCCCCGATCCCTGCCTCAACACAAGTATTAATAACCCCCTCAGCTAGGTTCACTGTCAGCCCTCATTAGACCCAATGGAACGGGGGCCTGGGGTAACAAATTGCTAAAGAAAAACAATCGATGCATTTACAGGTCAGAGCCACGGCAGAGATGGATGTGAAGCAAAATCAACTGTCCCCATCAAAGAGCATCATGTGTAACTGTGGTGACCATGTGCTTGACACATACCACTTATATGTGTTCATGCGTCATGCTTGCAAAGCAGTGGGCTGCTCGATGGACCATGGGAAGGCAGACAGAATGAAATTAACTGTTAATGGGATCGTTCTGACGGATAAATTGAGAGTCTACATTGCATGCTGTCTAATCCTTTCTGGATGAAAAAAAATCCAATTAATGTGTTGACCTATCTTAACATGCCCTTGAAGGCTGAAGAATCCTGTGCAGGGTAAACAGCACTGTTGGACTTTGGGCAATGTGGTTTTTTTGTTTTGTTATGCTGCAGCGTAAAAAAAAAAGGAAAAGAATCAGAGCTTTATATAAAAGGTTTTCTAGAATCTGAGGCAGAGTACACGAGCAGTGAGGTAACTGCATTTTGGCATTGCATTTGTGTTTCCACTCTGTTGGCAATATTATACACTAAATAATCATTTGAACGGCTGCCATGCCTAGCAGCTTCCAAATAAACTGGGGTCCTCTCCTTTTCCTCAAGCCATTATGCACTTGAGCAAGATGACCTTGTATGATTTATGTATTAGCCACCCTGAGTGCCAACATGTATTAGGAGGCAAATATTGAAGTTCTCTTTGCATTTCAGTTACACTGCTTCTTTAATTTGCCTTCTTATTACTTACATTTTTAGCAGTAAAAAAAAGATCTGAAGTTCAAAAAAATCCTTTTCTTTCATCATCAAAATTGCATAAAGTAATATAAATAGACACTTTATCAAAAGCAAAGATCCAGGTACAACCTGGACAATGCTCAGCTTAATGGCATTGGCCCGGGTTGGATTCAGACCCTTTGTTGTGCATCATCCCCTCTCTCCAGTAATTCACAAGCTGCACTAATGAAAGACTAATGGAAGCCCTAAAAATGATCTAAAAAAAAGCAAAGGTCTTACGTAAAAGCGTAGAAGTAAGGTGGGCATTAGCATTGACTATGATCAAAGGTTAAACACTTGAAGCTGATGCATTCAAACTATTTCAACTCTTAAGGTTGTATATCTCCTCCAGATGATATTTTAACAATGCAACATATTTGTCTGTTTTTCATGCAAAACCTTCCATCTAGTGCTATGGAAATCTAATAAATGTGATGACTAAAGGGCAAAATGTTCCTCTAAAATCCAGTGGAATAAAAGTAGTGTCTGAGATAATAGAAATGATAGTATCATAGTACATGGATACAGATGGATACCATCCAATAGTGTGTCCATTTCTCAGTTCTATTCAGTGTCAAGATTTTTCCTCACTGAATGAAAGAAGAGGACAAACAAGCCCACAGCTAATTTGTGCTCGCAATAATCAGAGCTTTCATGAGCTTATGTGTCAGTCTTGGTTCTTTGAACTTATATATTGCTGAGCACAAAGACTGCACATGCCTAGGGATATCTATATGTCAAGCCTGGTTGCTCTATAGCAGGGGTGTCAAACTCATTTTCACCGCGGGCCACATCAGCATCATGGTTGCCCTCAAAGGGCCGGTTGTAACTGTAACACTGTATAAATGTAACTACTACCAAGCATATTGTTAAATAACTGTCTTTGTATTGTTTATTTAAGTGTAACAATATTGTACATGCATTTATATATATATATATATATATCCTCGCTAGCGGGGAAGGAGCCGGAGCTGGTGAGGGAGGTGGAGCGGTACCAGCTAGATATAGTTGGGCTCACCTCCACGCACAGCGCTGGCTCTGGAACCAAACTCCTGGAGAAGGGTTGGACTTTGTTCTTTTCTGGAGTCGCCCAGGGTGTGAGGCGCCGGGCGGGAGTGGGGATACTCACGAGTCCCCGGCTGAGCGCCGCCGTGTTGGAGTTTTCCCCGGAGAACGAGAGGGTCGCCTCCCTGCGCCTACGGGTTGCGGGGAGTAAGGCTCTGACTGTTGTTTGTGCTTATGCACCAAACAGCATTTCGGAGTATCCGGCCTTCTTGGAGTTGGTGGGAGGGGTCCTGGAAAGGGCGCCGCCTGCCGACTCCATAGTTCTCCTGGGAGACTTCAACGCTCACGTGGGCGACGACAGAGAAACCTGGCGGGGAGTGATTGGGAGGAACGGCTTGCCTGATCTGAACCCGAGTGGTGTTTCGTTGTTGGACTTCTGTGCTAGCCACAGTTTGTCCATAACAAACACCATGTTTGAACATAAGGTGGCTCATAAGTGTACCTGGTACCAGAGCACCTTAGGCCGGAGATCAATGATCGACTTCGTAATCGTATCATCTGATCTGCGGCCGTATGTTTTGGACACTCGGGTGAAGAGAGGAGCAGAGCTGTCAACTGATCACCACCTGGTGGTGAGTTGGATCAGATGGCGGGGGAGTCGGCCAGAAAGACCTGGCAAGCCCAAACGTGTAGTGAGGGTGAACTGGGAACGTCTGGCGGAGGATCCTGTCCGGGAGGTCTTCAACTCCCACCTCCGGAAGGACTTCTCACACATCCCGAGGGAGGTTGGGGACATGGAATCCGAGTGGATCATGTTCAAAGCCTCTATTGTGGACGCGGCCGCTAGGAGCTGTGGTCGGAAGGTCATCGGTGCCTGTCGTGGCGGCAACCCGAGAACCCGGTGGTGGACACCGGGGGTGAGGGAAGCCGTCAAGCTGAAGAAGGAGGCCTTTCGGGCTTGGTTGGCCCAGGGGTCTCCTGAAGCAGCTGACAGGTACAGGCAGGCCAGAAGGACTGCAGCTGCGGTGGTCACGGATGCTAAAACTCGGGCATGGGAGGAGTTCGGGGAGGCCATGGAGAAGGACTTTCGGTTGGCCTCAAGGAGGTTCTGGCAAACCATCCGACGACTCAGGAAGGGAAAGCAGGGCCTTCCCCAGGCTGTTATCAGCGGGGGAGGGTTGCTGCTGACCCAGACAGAGGATATCGTCGGGCGGTGGAAGGAGCACTTTGAGGAACTCCTAAACCCGGTCAACATGTCCCCTGAACAGGGGGCAGCGCCTGAAGACTTGGGGTTGGATGAACCCATATCCCTGGCAGAGGCCACTAAGGTAGTCAAAAAGCTCCTTGGTGGCAAGGCGCCGGGGGTGGATGAAATCCGCCCTGAGATGCTGAAGGCGCTGGACTTTGTTGGGCTGTCTTGGCTGACACGCCTCTTCAATGTCGCATGGGGGTCGGGCACAGTGCCCATGGACTGGCAGACCGGGGTGGTGGTTCCCATCTTCAAGAAGGGGGACCGGAGAGTGTGCTCGAATTATCGGGGTATCACACTACTCAGCCTCCCGGGAAAAGCTTATGCCAGGGTGCTGGAACGGAGGCTCCGACCGTTTGTCGAACCTCGGATTCAAGAAGAACAGTGCGGGTTTCGTCCTGGTCGTGGAACAGTGGACCAGCTCTTTACCCTTGCAAGGATACTGGAGGGGTCCTGGGAGTTTGCCCAACCAGTCTACATGTGCTTTGTGGACTTGGAGAAGGCTTTCGACCGGGTCCCTCGGGGCTTTTTGTGGGGGGTGCTGCGGGAGTATGGTGTGCCGGACCCGTTGCAACGGGCCATCCGGTCTCTGTACGCCTGCAGTAGGAGCTGTGTTCGTATCCTCGGCAGTAAGTCAGATACGTTCCCGGTGGGTGTTGGCCTCCGCCAGGGCTGCCCTTTATCACCGGTCCTGTTCGTGACTTTCATGGACAGGATATCTAGGCGCAGCCGTGGGGCGGAGAATGTCAGGTTCGGGGATCTCAGGATAGCCTCTCTGCTGTTTGCAGATGATGTGGTCCTGTTTGCCTCCTCGGACCATGACCTCCAGCATTCACTGGGGCGTTTTGCAGCCGAGTGTGAAGCGGTGGGGATGAGAGTCAGCACCACGAAATCTGAGGCCATGGTGCTCTGCCGGAAACCGGTGGATTGCTCCCTCCGGGTGGGGACAGAGTGCCTACCACAAGCGAAGGAGTTCAAGTATCTCGGGGTCTTGTTCACGAGTGAGGGTAAAATGGAGCGGGAGATCGACAGGCGTATCGGTGCGGCTGCAGCAGTAAAACAGGCGTTGCACCGGGCCGTCTTGGTGAAGAAGGAGCTGAGCCGAAAGGCAAAGCTCTCAATTTACTGGTCGGTCTACGTCCCAACCCTCACCTATGGTCACGAGCTTTGGATCGTGTCCGAAAGAACGAGGTCGCGGATACAAGCGGCCGAAATGAGTTTCCTCCGTAGAGTGGCCGGGCTCAGCCTTAGAGATAGGGTAAGGAGCTCGGACATCAGGAGGGAGCTTGAAGTCGAGCCGCTACTCCTTCGTGTCGAAAGGAGTCAGCTGAGGTGGTTCGGGCATCTAATTAGGATGCCTCCAGGACGCCTCCCTTTAGAGGTTTTCCAGGCACGTCCATCTGGTAGGAGGCCCCGGGGAAGACCCAGGACACGCTGGAGGGATTATATCTCCCAGCTGGCCTGGGAACGCCTCGGGATCCCCCAGAATGAGCTGGTAGATGTTGCGGGTGAGAGAGAAGTCTGGGTCAGCCTGCTTGACCTGCTGCCTCCGCGACCCGACCCCGGATAAGCGGTGGAAAATGGATGGATGGATGGATATATATATATATATATATATATATATATATATATATATATATAAAAAACCCACATTATTCTATCAAAGATCAAACTTAAAACAGAAGAAAATAACAAAGACAAAGATCAAACAATCGTTGTTATATTAACTTTGTTCAAAGCTTTTTTTGTCACAGTTGAGAAGGACATAACTAGCCAATAAGAACATGCATGTGGTCTGGGGCAGTGGTTCTACTGGTCTGGCTGCACCATCACCCCTGAATGACCGGCCGTGACCCAAAGCAAGCAACATGCTCAAAAAGATGGTGCAGTTTGAGCCTGAAATGGTACAGAATCTCACATGCAAACACAAAAAAACTAGTTTGAAATATTCCCTTTTACACTCAATTAAAAACCCAAAAGTGCATCTTGAGGACACAAAGTAATACAACACACATAATAATTTTATAACTTCAGCCTTTTTTAACAGACTCAGCAGTGCTTTCATGCACAAACATAAAAAAAAGGTTGGGAATGAAGTGAACTATCACAAATAGTGATTGTGTAAACTCATGCAAGTGTGTTGTGAACGCAGCACTGAGGAGTGTGAATAGACGCACTCTACTGCATTCAAAATTCCCTTCAAAATAAAAGGACAAGATTTTTATATTGCCCATGCATAGGTCCGCAACCCACTGAAAACGGGTCCGCGATGAACCGAAAACGGGTCCGCGAAGAGTTGCAGATTGTTTGCAGGCCCCATTGTCAAGATGCTGTTGGCACAAACATTTTTTATACATAATAGATGAATTAAATATCAAAGCTATACATATGTAAATTTGCATCTGTACATGTTTAAAAATGTGCTAATCAGAACATTGTTCCAGAGAATAATGTGTGTGATGTCTTAAGGATCAAAGGTTTATTGCCAAGAATGTTTTTGCATACAAGGAATCTGCTTTGGTGTTTTGGTGCCCAACATTAATTTAAATAAATTAAAAATCAAGAAAGAAATTATATATATATATATATATATATATATATATATATATATATATATATATATATATATATAATGTTTCCATTCCCATTTCCAATGCATCTGAATTCAAATCCAGCAGCTGTGCAGGTTTTAGAAGTAGTTTTGTGCAGAAATGTACAAATGTGTCTAAAGGTTCACAGTATGAAGCATAACTAATATGCAATGTACAGAGATCAAAGTTCAAAATAGTGCTGTAAATTGAAAAAGTGATTAATCAACTTAAGTAAGTTATTTTTTTAACTAAATCAACTTTCATCACTGAATAAAACTCAAGAGCAAACTGTTTTTGACGTGAATATGTAGTGAATATGTTGTTGCTCCCGGCCTAAATGCAAACAATTGAAGCATAATATGTTGTTAGACAAAAACATGTTGTGAATTTTAAATAAATGATAGCATCAGTCTCTTTTCAACATCTTTTTTTTTTTTATTTGATTTTTACAAGTCAGAAACAACCCTTTGCAGCCACCACTGGAATCTAATTCTCCAAATGATATAATACTACTAACTAAAGAGCCTGTTTGTAACTTCACCCATCTTTCTTTTGCTCCATTCCATGTGAGTGGAGGCAAAGGCCTGATTTGTAATTTCCACGAAAATGAAGTACATTTTGCCACCAGTGGGCGTTCACAGGCTCTGTGCAGACTTACACGTACACCGCTTTTATTGTCACAGTCAAGATTGTGTGGCCACTACGTTACAAGTGGTAGCGTAGCGATCTACTGCGCATGTTTGGAACGCGTCCTCCAAGCGGACAGCATAACAGAAGTACTGCTACTCCGCGGTGACCGCAGCTGTCCACGTGTCCGTTTTGAGTATAACCGAGACTTTAGACTTGTAGTAGTTGTTCTGTCTGGAGGGGCCTCGGACAGAAGTGGAGTCATTAGCTGTGAACTGTTACGTTTCTCGGAGTGCTGTCACTTAGCATTCCTCACTGCCTGTCTAAATTTGTACTTTCCTGTCCCCACTTCTAAACGCCTCCTTTTTCTAACCTTAGCAGTCTGAGTTTAGCTGTAAACCAGAGTTTGTCATTGCTGTGTGCTGTGCTCGTATACAGCCGTCTTCACAGAAACTAATGCATCAGCACATTTATGGCTAACATACTTTTTTAAACTAAAATGTCTTGCCTGAGGACATGCATTGGTACAGCATTGCAACTTTCTGATGTGTAGTCACTAAACACACCTACATTTTTTGGCGATCATTTCCCCCGAATTACTTATCTGTGTGGAGATTTTGCTCCTGGCTTTGCCTCATCTTCCCTGAAAACACATAAAAATGGGAGAGAAAGAAGGAAACAAAGATAAGGAACGATCCCCCTCAGCAAATGTCAAAACAAGGCAGAGAATATTCAATGATTCACACAGTGTGTGTGTGTGTGTGTGTGTGTGTGCGTGCGTGCGTGCGTGTATCCGTGTTTTAGTTTACATGTATCCGTTTCTTTGCGACAGTGAGACATTTGTGCAACTCATAGTCACGAGGTTGTGCGTGGGTGTGTATTTGTATGCACACAGACGCACACAGACATGAGCTTATGCTGCGTGTCCCTTGGGATGCTGCAGAGTGTGTGTGAATGCAGTGTGTGCGGTGGTATTGTGTAATTTTGCTAATTAGAAAAGACATGTTGCAGGGTGAAATCCTATTACAATTTACTGTCAGCATGCAGCCGTGTTGACATGATATGCATGTTATTCTAATTTGGTAGTCAAAAACAGATTATCGCTGGGATATTTCTCAGGAGAATTTGCTGTTTTAAAAGCCACCCTGATTGTACGTCTCGTCCCCTGATGCCGTCTTTCTTCTCTGCCCCACAGGAGAGAGAGCTGATGCCAGAGGAGTTAGATGGTAAGATGTTGTTATTGTAATTATGACACATGATCAATGAAAAGCATGGATATTTTTCCTGCTCCTTCTGAATCACGAAAAAGATTGAAGGTTTCTCAGATTGAAATTTTTGCCAATGACTTGGAGCTACAAAACCAATGAAAACAACATAATTTGGCTCTTCTGGAAAGCTATCACTTTAGTTCCACCTGCTGCTGGAGTCAACAACTTAGGGATAAGTTAGTACTTGTATACAGAGTGTAACTATCTGCCTGTTTGACTCTGGGGAGAAATATTTAGCCTACTTTACGGTTTGTTGTGCTTGCTGTAATATGTTTGTCTGTCTGTCAGAGCTCCAGGAGGCCTTTAAGGAATTTGACTACGATGCGGATGGCTTCATCCATTACAAAGACATCGCAGAATGCATGAGGACCATGGGTTACATGCCTACAGAGATGGAGATCATAGAGATCATCCAGCAAATCAAGATGAAATGTGGGTACATGGTTGTGCCTGTGTGTGTGTGTGTGTGGTTTTCATTTCCCCCTGATTGGTTCAAGCATGTGTGCATGACTGATGGCTCTCTCTTAAGTGAGTAGGTGTGAACGCCTGACTAATGTGTCTGTTGCACAAACGCGTGCGCTTGCATACGTGCACATTCTTTCCTACGAGTCTGTGAGGAACTGATGTTTGTCGTTGAATTTGGGGACATTCGAGACATTTTAGCAGACTGATTAATGGCCCTCACACAGCAGGTGCAGGGGTGCAAGAGTGTGAGTCTGCATGGAGAAGTGAGTGTTTTGTCGAAGTTTAACTTTCCTCTCTGCTCTTAATGAAGTCGTTTGTGTCCTTGCTGTCTTTACTGAATGATCTAGTATAGATTTATGTGTGGTGTGTGATTTAAGTGTAGGGTGAATCATCACAGCATTGATTTTTGCCATAAGCCTGGAGAACACCTCCTTTAACACCTACCTCGTGTCAGATCCAAGCCTGAACTACGAGCGTCTGCAAAGAGATCTTACATAGACCTTCAATGGACACACAGGACTCAGACACATGGAGCACACTATAGAGGGGATGTTTTGTAATATCCTTACAACAAGGGTGCAACAACCCAGCTGCATTTACGCAAACACTAATTATGGCAAACCTACACTGTATCAGAACTATTTTTTTATGTTTATATAAAAAAGCACACAGAATTTCTTAAAAATACAAATAGGATTCATATACAATAGTTTACCCTTGCCTTACTTGGTCGGCATTAAAACAATAAACTGTATGTATGAAGTGGACGTCCTCACATTGACGTCACCCATTGGTTTGTGGACTATGGTTTTGAAGCCTCGAAGTCGGAATTTCTGTCGTCGCCATCTTGTTTTCTGCAACCAAAGGAGACAAGAGAGGGTGGAGCTAAACAACAAAGCTCTGAACAAGACATTCTTAGACGACCAAAACTGTTACAATTAACTTTCATGAATTAAAAACACACTGTTAAAGAATTAAAGTTGGAAGTAGAAAACACAGACAACACCCTAACCCGACAAGCACCTGGGAGAGGTTTGCCTTCAGGGCTTTCTGCCAGAAATCTCCTTTCGTTGAGGTAACAAACCTACTCTGTAAGGTTAAGGGAAAGTAACCCTTTCTGGAAAAAAGCACTGAAGACCAACCTATCCCACAGGACAGCGCAAGACCTGTCAATCACGATGTCAGCCATGCCCTAAAGCTTACGCTGCTTTATCGTCTATTTTTGTGAGACCATAATATAATGAATGGACATCATGCTGTATGGAAGAAGACCTGGAACTAGTAATTGCAACTATAAACTCATACAATGTTTACTTAATAATTTAAGAAAGAAGTAGAGTAATATACTTATATACAATCAAGCAGCAGTCTCCTGTGATAAAAACTATTTATTTTAAAAAGGGACATTGACGCTCAAAAACACAACCACATCCATACAGGCAGCCAAAATTGACACAAAACGTCCTTAATAGTAACTTTAAGTGGAGGATGTTAATTCTAGTTTTGTATCTTTACAGATATTGTTATGTAACGGACATCCCTAGGCATATTCACTAAGGACTGTTGTCTTTTTCTTCTACACCACACTTTAGCATTCACCCTCACCCAGTGACGTCATTGTTGTGTGTGGCTACAGGTGAAGGAGGACACCTGTATGTCATTGACTGTGTGTGATGAGAGGTGAAACACACTTGACACTTTCAACCAAAGAAAAACAGTGAAACACTGTTGTGCAGCCTGCTCTAAAAGTTCAACTGAAATGTAATTAAGTTTATCTGCCTGCTACTGTGTACATATCCGCTCTGAAACCAAAGCAGCCAGACAGCAGCCTGCTACACAAAAGAGCCACATTAGCTTCCCTGCAGAAGTCTCCTTATCTACGTGAGCACGCGCCTTTGTCTGCAATTAGCTCGAGAGACCAAACAGAGGACACTTCCAGCCTCAGTTTGCATGCTAGCTTCCTGATTATTGAGCAGCTGCAGCCCATTAAACAGCTTGTAAACTTACCTGTAAATGTCATGTCGGCCCTTTTATAAGCGTGTGGTCCTCACTCTTTAATACAGCTGCTTATTGAACCCTCTCGGGTCATGAGGCGTTAGCCTCTGCGTGCCCTGCTGGGGAGCTCATCCTGCCAGCTGCTGTCAATCAAACGGACGGTGACACGCGCGTGCCCTCCATCCGCTGAGAAGGAAAAGGAGCATTTATGATACCTTTTTTTCTTTCTTTTGATTACTTTTTTTTTTGTTCACTTCTGGCTTTATGTGATTTCAGTTGGATTTAATTAAAAAAATAAAATATATATAATTTCACCAAAATAGCCTACTACAGGGTTATCCACTATCTCATTTGTTCTAGCTAAATAGTCCTTATGTTAACATTTGAAGAGATGATGTGGATAATAATGAGAGTAATGGGAACATTGTTTCGGAAAGGGATGCTGCTGTTGATGCCTTGTCATTTCCAATGCTATAAACTCCACATCATAACTATACAATAAATGTTGGCAAATATAACTAAACTTATTAATTTTATAATTAAAAATGGTGTGTGTGATTAATAATATCCATTTTGATATTCACTGTCAAGGTCCTAGATTATAATACAACGTGTCTATTCCTCCTAGCCTCTATACTACTCTATTTCTCTGCTATGAAAGTAGCCTTAACTCAGTATCAATTCACCAAAAAAAAGTAATGTAGCGTTGAGCCCCGAGGACAATAACACCAATAATACAAACTATTGGCCTCAAAACATTTGCATCACATTGGATCGAGTATGGCGGTGTTTCTCCACTGTGATCCTCAGTGTCCAGAGTTGGCTTTTGTCCGACCAGCTAGTTAATTGGTGTCACTTGATGTCCCAGGTGTAATTTATGTTCTCATCAGATGGTTAGAACAGCAAGGATCTTTGTAAAACAAATTGAGAGAGCCACCGCCGCATTAATCTCAAATTAATGCCAAATGAATGTTCCCATCTGATGTGCACGATTGCAAAAAATTGAGGTTACAGAGTCATATTTGAAATTATTTTCAATATTTACAAGAATGCCAAAAACATCATGCTGAATAACAGGGAAATCTGTCTGAAATGATCTTTCATTGGCACTTCACCACTTGATGTAATGACACAATGTGTGATGCCTCAAAGGTTGTAGAAAAGCTTTTATAGCTCTACCTGAAAGGGACAGCGTTCATAACATCAGGCTTTGGTGGAGGTGGTGGTGACTACATTTGATATTTTCTGCTATGTTGCATACTGTGTAATATGAATTATGAATCTGTTCCTTGACGCTTTAATTTGACCCAAGAGGTAGAGTGAGCTTCAGACATCCCTAGCTTAATCTCTGAAGCGTAATCCCTACAGAGCCATTAATAACGTGAAATTCAGTCTTTCTTATATAACTAGTGTTGCACTATTAATTAAAAATTAATAATAATACGACTTTTGGGAGATTTCTTTCCGCTCCATGAGTATAAACCGACTCACTTAAGGCACAATTCTTCAAGGTGTCAGGCAATCCCCCCCAAAGACTGCTGCTCCACAAGGGTAAAGCCAGTATCCCTTGAGGTATGAAAATCCTTTGCTGACTCCAAAAATCTGAGAATAATCAAAGATCATTACGAATGGTCTTTTATTTTAGAATCCTTCAGAAAGCACAGTTTGACATTTTGTTTGATTTTCATCCTCAACAGTCCTCACTCTGAGCACTGATTACATTTGTTACCACACAAAGACCGCATGGCTTTATTGGAGTAGTCTTTCACATCCACCAAAAGCCCAGACAATGAAAACAGTGGTCGACACTATCAAATAGGCCTTTCTTTTGTCAAACTAATAGCATGAGTCTTCCCATTGTATCAGTCAGTGTTGATAATTACCACGGGGATCAAACAAAACAAAACTGTTTCTAACTGGGTTGATTAAAAAAACATAATGAGCAGAGAGATGAATGTATTGTCATTGCCTCCATGCACCGAAGACAGTTAATAACCTTTAACACAGAAGCGTGGCATCAAGTCAATAAAGGCAAGGTGCATTTGTACTATTTTTACTTAATTACTGCATTTAAGTACAATATTGAGGTACAGTACTTGTACTAGTGTTTGTACTTTTAGTATTTTGATTAATTTGAGAGAGTAAAAAACAAGCTGTAACCTGCCTGTAACCGACATGAATTATTAACGTGTTTTTTTCTCTCAGTTTAACCTTAGCAGCAAATGGTGGCACCGGAGCTTTCTTGTGTATCATAGATTCAACATGTGTGATATTTCAGTTAATTTTGCACCTTATACCTTCATACTTTTTCGATTAATTGTGTTGTTGCTACTTTTACTTAAAACATCTCTCATCAATTGGTCAAATTGCTACATGTAGCCTAATTTGAACGGGGTCGGTGGGCCTGTCGGTGGGCGCACGTGTGTGTGTGTGTGTGTGTGTGTGTGTGTGTGTGTGTGTGTGTGTGTGTGTCAACATCTATGTGTGTGTCCTCTGTCATTCTGCAGGGGGCGGTCATGTGGACTTTGATGATTTCTGCGAGTTAATGGGGCCAAGGATGCTGGCTGAGACGGCTCATATGGTCGGGCTGAAGGAGCTCCGCTGTGCCTTCAAACAGGTGAAGATGTTTGACTTCAAGTCAAAGGGCCCGGGTATCGTGGCAGTCCTTAGAAGTGTGCTCCAGGACCTTTCCTCAGAGAGTGTAAGGCTCTTACTTGTCAACCAATCTGTGGGAAGAAGGCTGGTGGTTTAAGGGGAAAGGAAAATATTCTGATATCCTATTTTTTCATGAAGCATAGTCCCTGCCATCCAAAGTGCCACCACATATACACTTCTTTGACTCTCATGTTAATTTGTGCTTCATTGGTCCGGAGGTGATATTTATTGAGTTGCTCTCCTTGACGTCAATACAGAGGCAGGCACACGCGTGCAAAATTGATTGACACCCAAAGGCAAGCCCTGGTGTGACGTAGTCCAAGCAACCAAGCGAGAGAAAAAAAGGCCATCACGTTATTTATAAGCACAGCTTCACACAGCTGAGCTTATTCACTGAACACGTTACAGCAGGATAGGTTTTTAATGCTTACAGCAAAACAGACAAGACTGATGATTAGAACTGAAAAAAATAATCAGAGATTACAATATGCTACAATGATTCATGTATCTATATCATAAATGTAGCCTCAGGCAATTAGTTTGACTATTTTGGTTGATAAAAGCAAGGGGAGAATCAGCTGACTCATAATATGCTTTTAATATGGAAATATAGGGACTAAAGAAAATCGTGTCAATCAAGTAACCCACTCTTTTACTGATCATGAACAGAACGCTTTGTCACAATATTTCTATCTCAGCCAAACAATCCCTTCCTGAACCGGTTGGGCGACTTGCTTGATCCATCTTTTATCAAAGGCAGTATGAAAGACACAAAGACGCCATTATTACTCTGCCTAAAAGGGTTTAAAAGGTGTCCTCTAATTTGAGAATGCAAGGTCATAGTTATCTCCTAATTCATCTGCAGTTTCTTTATCACATGTGCGTCATCATCAAGGTCCTAACTGGAAATTCATGTTCTGACCTTCAAATCCATTTGTGGGGATGTTTAATGAGCTCTCAGCCACAACTTCTGCACAGAAACTCCCATAACTTCAGAGTTTAATTCACTTTGCGGCAGATGAGAATACATTTTCACCATATCCCAACTCAGACTTCATATTCACTTAAAAAGTCATTGTCACTTCAGTACCAACACTAACACTCGACTAACACCTCATGAGTCAGCATCGCCCCATCTGCCACTCAAGCTGTTTTCAGACTTCCAGAGACCTCGTGCAGCCATGTTGTAACTATACACTGTCAATGTAAACTCTTTTTTGCATGACATTTTCTCTGAATCTCTTTGATTGCCTCTTTATAACTTAATCTCCCTCTATTTCTGTCTTACTTTCTCCGCCCCAATTCATCACATCATAATCAATCGCCACCCTCCACGTCAGCAACAGAGACATGCGATATGTGATCTATATATTTCGCGTGTCATCTCTAATCCTCTTCATCTGGGATCTGTTTGTCTCTCCTCACACACTACATGTGCATGTCCCCACATGTGCTCTCTCCACGAACCGCACGCGTCGCAGTTTGACTGTGATGGTGATGGAAAGATCACGCTTGATGAGCTGAAGGAGGGCATGAAGACCCTCCTGGGGGAGAAGCTGAAGAAAGGCGAGCTGGAGGAGATCCTCAGCGACATTGACCTCAACAAAGACGGCACCATTGACTTTGATGGTGAGCGGTTTGGGGATTTGGGGGGAGTGTTGGAGAGGAGTGCAGACTCCAGGCAAGGTGTGAGAGGACATTAAAACAATTAAATGCAATACAATGGCAAATCAAACACTGACTCAGGGGTGGTGTACAGTAGGGATGCCCAATCAAGAGCTACTTGATCCCCAGGGGTTACTTGAAAGATGAACAAAGTCCTAACTATATTCAACTAACATTACAAAAATGAAATATATGTATTTTGATGAGTGTTAAGCAGGAAAATAAAAAAACTAAATAGGATAATACATTAGTGTGATGCTGAGTAAATTTAAAAAGGCACAAAGAGTATGATTTTTCTCAAAGACATTGTGTATAATCATACAAAAAATAATCTCATCTTAATCCAAAATAAGAGTGAATCTGGTGTTGGCTTTCACCAGTTGGCGAGCACCCTGACCCTCGTTGAGCTGGGGAGGAGGGGCCAACCACAACCTTCAAATCATACTCGCTGTGACTTTAAATGAACCAGCAAGCGACTCATCCTGAGTCAGTTCAGGGTGCAAATAAGAAGCAAGCAGATCAGTCAAAATAGCTAAAAGCAGGCGAACCAATAACACAATGGTAATGCATACAATGATTAAAGTAATGGAGAAGATGTAATAGTTAGCTGGATGAAATGGAAATCATTGTTCAAATGGTTTGCTAAAAGTAATGCATTAAGGATTCACATCCAACTTTCTGCCAATAATTTTGTTATATTAATAGCGTACTGAAACAGCCAATTTATCAGATGAAAAAAGTTGGCTGGTCTACAAGATCTGAAGAGCGAACTAAGGACGACAAAGCCGATGTCTCAATGCATCTCATTGGGATGGGTTCAGGATGAGGGGGACAGAAGGAGAAAAATCTATAAGAAATGAGGGGAAAAGGTTTAGATGGGAAAGAAGGGTTGGTTAAGTCAAGGTGGGTGAGCTGGAATTGCCCATCCGATCTAATCAAGAGTGCATTAAGCCAATCAATACAAGCCTGCACACCCGTCACATGTCGCACAACGAACACACACTTGGGCAGCTCAAGGGCTTTGCAGAAATGTCATTAACATATTTTATTTTGCAGGCAAATAATCAATACAATGGGATACCATCACACACACATGAACACTTGCACACTTACATGTCTATGTGCACGTGTGCAGGCGCCATCAACACCACACACACACACACACACACACGATTATGGCCCGCAGCTCACAAAGGGCTTAGCGGTGTGATCCTGTTTGTCTCAGCAAACTGTCTGATTGGGAACATATGAATAGGCCCAGAAGGGATCGATAAACAGGTGCTCCTCAATATCATCAATTAGCTGCTAGGGCAGCGGTCAAGTGTGTCCGTCCAGCTCAGCCACACGTGCAGAGAAGCATCTCCAGAGATAATGGCCATGGCTTAGTCCGGAATTAAGCTTTACTACTCAGACAATCGATAGATTCACACCTACAGTCAGAAGCCTTTCAGGGCAAAGCTCTTCATGAGGACAATGGGAAATGAAAGACATGATTGACTGGATTGATTTAGTGAAACCTGCCTCAAGCTATCTGTAGCTAGCTTTCATTGACAGGCACACATCAATAGCTGTTTTGAAATGAATCTGCAATAATGGCCACAGGGAGCTGAACTGTTAATCAAACTGATTAGCAATGTGGTTTATCTTACTTCAATATATAAAGTTTTAAAAAAAAGACATGTTTAAATTTGAGCTAAAATACTACGGCATGCTTTTTGCCATTTTTTCCTTTGACATATCACGCCGTCACTGCTTCGACTTTTCATTAACTCGATGATAATGGAAACATTTTGTCATTACATCACACCATCAGCTGTGTTAGTTTCCAGTTCACGGTCTGAAAGGGATGAGGCTGCATCCCATGCTGTCCCTTTATGATGTTAGAGTGTCATTAGTCCTTATCGATGGATCTGCTGCTGTCTCTGTCTCCCTCTATAGAGTTTGTTATGATGCTTTCTTCACGATGACGTCTGATGGAAGACGATGGAGTACAACACTGGATGTAAGCACGTTCTACTTCCTGCTGTTGTAATTCTGTTTTCTGTGACATTATGCATTTGTAATGTCTGATTGTAAAAAGACACAATGTAGTCAATGAGATTTGTTCATATTTTCATTATAAAAGTTGAGTTTTAGTGAGTATAGAGGGCAAAGGGTGAGTTATGAAACGCTTCAATGTATGTAACAATAATGCTGCATTATCACCCCCTTGTGGTTAGAATGTGTACAGACAGAATGGAAGTCAGATTAATCTTCTTTACCCACTGATTACTGCACTAATTACTGATTATTTACTGTGTTCATGGAGGACTGTACTATTTATAAACTTATTTGCTCATAAATGGGTTATCTTTACTCTGTGTGGTGGAGTCCTTCATTAACTCTGTATTCTTTGCCAAAGATTGAACATCTTTGGTTATTTCCCATTATAGTTTTGTGTTTTTTTAATTACTCTATGTTCTTCTGACTGACTGAAGTGGGCAGGGCTCTGTTGGGGAAAAGGAATGTCATGTACTAAAATGAATGAAATTAAATTAAGAATTTAGCAACATTGTAATTAGAATCCGATGTGGTTAGCATTGTTACTATCAAATCTAATAAAACCAGACCCACATTCCCGAGTTGAATTTTTGTGTTGAAATAATGCATACAGATGTGTTTTAAAATCATTCATAATCAATTGTATCACTTGATTTGCATCCAATGTTTTGGGGCTTTAAGTGATGTCCTTACTGTGAGGTCCAGCACCTTGTATGGAATTAATCAAGCATTGGACACTGAGGCTGAAGTTGAAAAAAGTGCATTTATTAATGAAAATTGATAACTTAAACATATGATCAAAAGCCAAGATCTGACCAAAAATCAACATCTGTCCAAAGAGCTTTTTTTTTTTTTTTTTTTTTACAGAGGATTTGTGTTTCTTTAATATTTATTTATACACATTGTGAACAAATGGTGCCTTAAACCAACTTGGAGAACAAAAATACCATGAAAACATATTTCTCACTATGGCAAACAGAATGGGAATAAAGCCGACGCTTCAAATCGCAATGCAAAATGGTGTAAGGCAAACGCAGGCCTGACTGAAGCGCTGCAAGTAAAGTTTAACATTTTTAATACAAACTCATGGGAAGAATGTACAAATAGTATTTTTACTTATAAATTAATTAAGAATATGCTGATGTAACGGGTAGCTGACTCTTGATTCAGAAGAGAGACAAATAATACAACAGAACCACTGAACCATCGACACTTAATCCTTGCCCCTCACCGGGATCTCCAGAGGTCCATATCAAAGAAACGTTTTGGAAGATAAGTCGTACGCACGGTTAGTTTTGAGGCGAAGAAAAGCATTTAAAAAGCTTTGAATCGAATTCAGATTTCAGGGCCGAGTGTTCCTTTTGACCTGATGTCAGGAGGGATAACACGGCTAATCTTTGCATGACGACTTGGAAGAAACTCAAAGTGGGAAACGATGGGAAGAAACACAGATCACTCTCACTCTTTCAACAAGAGAGGCCTTGCCACGACTAAGAGGCCGTGATGGACGTTGTGCGTTTTCAGCATGTGGGAGAAAGGAGCTAGAAAGAACGCGACTCTCTGAAGATATAGATTAATACTTTCATAAGTGTTTGGTAAACATATGCTGGCCTTAAGTTGCACAAATCTCTTTTCAGTGGTTCATCTAAACCACATCCTGCCATCACCTTTTTGCATTTTCAGCATTTAGGATTTAGTTTCACAGAATCACCTCACCCCTCCATATTAACAAATCTCAGAGCCTGCAGTCATAAAAAAAAAGAAAAAAGTCCTTTTCAAAGATCTCAACAGAGCTGGTTCAACACGAACTATAATATTCTCTTCACCTCAACGATGCAAGTACTACCCTTCAAGCAGGTGCACTAAAGGTTGATTGTTCAAAAGTATCAACAAAATATGAACAAATTGGAATAGTAGCAGCTCAAGGTCATTCAGGGATGTTCTTATGAAAAGGAACAGCCTTAAGAACGATAGCAGATGAGAATAGATGCTGTCATATTTCTCTTATTTCTTGAATTTTTTAAGGGGTCACAAAAAAGAAACAATGCATCAGTGATACCTGAGGTGGTTTTGGCCACCTCTCTGGTTTCAGGGATCCACAGTTCAAGGTTCAACTTTGCTTTTATCTCGTGGAGGTATTTTATGAAGAACCGTCTTGTAGACGATCGAGTGGCAGAAGAAACTAAAGTTGGGGAGGTGTTGATACAGGGTTGCTTGAATGTCATTTAAGTCCAAAGGATGTTTGCGGTGATGAGAAGAGGAAGCTCTACTTGTCTGGGATGCTCTGCAGATATGTGAGGATGTGCTGGATCTTCACCAGGCGTTCTTTGAGGCTGGTCATGGAGAGGACAGAGAGCTGGTACCGGGGGTCGATGGGCAGAACCGCCAGCAGCCACCAGCAGCACGCGGGACCATTAGGAGTAGCCTACAAGAAACGAGGAACAGTATTAGTATGTAGTGTGTGTTTATTTTATTAGACCCAGAGAAATTAGTGTGCGTGTCAGTTTTACACCTCTGAAAAAAGCCAGAGCCAGTTACAAAAGGTGCTTAACACTTCGGAGGATTTCCAGTGAATTGTATTTACTGCGCTACATTTTACACTGGCCATCAGCCCCAGTAGTTGTGTCGTGGAACAAACACCAACATTCATAATTTCTTCCTTGCTTTCCTTGTATAGTGTGTGTGGTAGAGTTGGGGATTCTCTTCTGACGCAACAGGGCCGGTGGGATTAGGTATGAAGCACCCATAAAGCTCTTTAGCCTATATTATCAATGGACTCCGCCCCGTGGTTGTCCTAAGAGGGATCTGTAATCCCTTTCAACCCTGCAGGCTGTGGGAGGGACACACACACACACACACACACACACACACACACACACACACACACACACACACACACACACACACACACACACACACACACACACACACACACACACACACACACACACACACACACACACACACACACACACACACACACACACACACACACACACACACACACACACACACACACACACACACACACACACACACACACACACACACACACACACACACACACACACACACACACACACACACACACACACACACACACACAAGCAGGTGAATCCATGGTAATATGGGTTTCCCCTAAAGGCAAGTGGGTCACAAGATGATCCATTTTTAGTCTAAGAATCTGCAGAGTGCCAGATGAGGTAATAAAAGCTTTACTAACTCTGCAGTATTTTGAAGAAAAGTACTTCTAGAGCTCAGCGGATACTGGTTCTGATAATAATAAATGTAAAATATGATATATAGATTGGTGTTCTTTGGATTATCTTGATATTTGAAAAGTTGTAATGTACTGGAGTTTGCATTGGCAGTTAACCAAATTACCTCTAGCTCTAAAACACACTCTGCACCCCCGACTGCTGAGATGTGACATGCTGCCAAATACTCTCTGCTGCAGAGTATTTTCACAAATTACAAACTGTAAAACTAGTCATCAGTTCTTTATTTTATCCTTTTAAAAATGTATACATGTGTACAAAATGGTCATAATTAGCATATCAATTGAGGTCACAGTGACCTTGAGGGACAGTCGGTATCAATGCAAATACTGTTTTTCATCTTTGTTCTTATTCTAGAAGACACCCTTGGTTTAAATAAGCATATGGTATCATTTTACATTATACTTGTTCCAATTACTCTTTTTAACACGGCCAATGACAGCCACACATCCAAACCCTTTAATATATCAGCATAGTGCAAATATGTGCAGGTAATAAGACCACTGTATTTGGAAGTATATCCTTAATAAAGGAAATCAAAACAATGTCTATTGTTTAAATGCAGAAAAAAGGGAATATTTGTCCTGGCTCTTACTCAAGCATCTACAGTGTATTGCAGAAATTACTCTTCAGTAATGTCCCATATTTCATGTGTAGTTGAAGATTATACTCCTTAAGGAATCAGTTTAAACTAAACTAATCTGGACAATAATAGGCAAATCTCTACCGATGGAAGTAGAGGGTGGATGTTTACCTGGATGTCAGCTTCTCGTTCTGGCATCGGCCCAAAGTGCTGCAGGATCTGGCTGTGGAAGTGGATCTTGAGGTCCTGGAACCAGACCCGGGCCTGTTCATAGACGGCGTCATGCAGCTCTTGTAGTTTCTGTAGCTCATCACTGCTCTCAACCTAGTGGAAAAAATCAATTCACTTTAGTCACTTTTGGATTGTTTAAACTTCAAAATGCATTCCTTTGGCAGGTATAGGCAATGAATAATATAAATATAAAATTAATCTACTTAAAGTGACACCCCTCCCAAAATCAACCCCTATAGACTTGAAACGTGGTTTCATATCTAAGACACAGATTTAGAGCAGGGTATTATATAAATACTGTCGATATCTTTCAAATGTTATTGTGGTTCTTACCCTGGTATCACTCAAGTGCTCAATGTCAGCAATACTGTAACCGTCCTTCATTCCTCGGGACACTACCCGGAAGCGTTTTCCTCCGATTGTGTCCACTACTGATCGTCCGTCAGGGAGGAAATGAACACTCCTGATGTTCAGCATGCAGCCATAATCTACAAAACTGCAAAGGAGGACACAATTTTGGGTTTATTTAGAAAATGTTGTTTTGTACCAGTGGAAACTCTTTTCTTGATATGGATATATGTCTAGTTTTAAAGTCCTCCAATATTACATTATATTATATAACTATTCATACAAATAAATGTGCTTGCAGGTGTGTTTTTGCTTGTGTGCTCACCCTTTCTGGGGCTCATTTATACACATCCCGAACTGCCGCGTGCCCGCGTCCATGCAGCGGCGAATCATGAGGCGGTAACGAGGTTCAAAGACATGCAGGGGGCAAGGCACGGTGGGGTAGGCCATGGTACACACAAAGATAGGCACATTCTTCGTCAGACTGCACAGAGGGAGACAAGAAGAAAACATTGTAAAACTTCTGTTACAGAAACTTTAGAGGATGAACATTGGAATGAACCAGGCCAGAGGCAGAAACGCTTACTCAGAAAGCTCACTGGTCTCTTCCAGGTGCATTTTAGTCCTCTCTGCAGACTCCTGACTCAAATACTGCTTGATCAGCATGTCCAAGGTAGTTGTCACCATGTAATTCCTACATGCTAGATACTGGAGACAGCGGAATATGCGTTGATTAAAACAGGAAGCAAGGAACACGCGTTTTACTCCGCACAAAAAGACGAATATCCAGATTCAACGCATGCAGAGACCGGCCTCTCACCTCTTTCAGGCTCTCTTTACAGAGGGGACACTGGGGCGTGTGGTCCAAGCAGCGCTCCAAACAGTTTTTACAGAAGGTGTGGCCACATGGTGTAGTGACAGGCTCATAGAACAGCCTGTATTGATCACAGAGATGCAACATTCAATGGTCAATTTGTATTCCTCAGCCATTTACAAGTGTATGAACGTCATTGTAAATGTGTGCATTTAGCCTTACCTAATGCAGAGAGAGCACTCCACGTCATTGAGGTCCAGCCGGTCCTCAGGAACGCATCTGCAGGGTTTTGCTTTGGCGGCCTTCTGTTTGGAGCCTTTCACAACACCTGAAGTCAACCAAAGAAGAAAACATTTCACATTTACATTTTCTATGAAGTCATTATATAGGTTGTTGGGGAATGAGACGCGTTAATCAATCATTTGGATTGAGTGTCTACGCAACCTACTGTACATTATTCCTGCAAGAAAGTATGTATTTAAGTGTCCAATTCAGCTTAGTTGTACTACCATTATATGTCTTGAGTTCTAATAGAATATACTGGTGTGAACAGAAACAGAAGGGATTTTACTTTAAGAAATAAAATGAAACATTATTATGAAGAACAGAAGGCAGTAGAACGGAGGCATTGGCCACTGACCTTGTTTTTTAAGCTTGTTACTTCCACTGTCAACAACACAGTGTTCTGTGTCTGTCACCGACAGTTTCCTCTTCAGCACGCTCCCCTTGTCCTCGTCCCCCAGCTGAGGGGCAGAGCAAACTCTCTTCAGCCCTTCCTCGCCACCACTCGAGCCGTGCGCGCGTAGCGAATGAGCTCTGCTCAGACCCGGCCGCTCCAGGCTTTCCCACCGTTTCTGAATAACAACAGAAGACCATGGTGAAGAGGTTAATGATGATTATATTATACACATGTGACGACAAAAGCATTGGAGCTATTCTTCAAACAATGTGATATCATTACTCAGTCTGCTCGTACCCCGAGGCTTTCCAGGTGGCTGTGTGTGGAGGCGGCGCGGACCTGGTGTTGTCTTTGGACCGGGCTCGGTGGTTGAGCTTCGGCCACGAGGGTTTTATTACGCAAGTGAGGTGACGTGTTCTGTGTCGTTTCCCTCAGGCCGACCTTGACATTCTCATCAGTGGGGGAGAGCAAGTCACACAGGATCTGTAAAAAGCATTAAGTTTGTCAGCAAGTACACAATTGTTATAAGTCTTCACATTTGAGAGGCAGAATATATTTGAAAAGTGTTTGGGATGCGAAATAAAATATCTAACTTTGTTATTTTTGAAATTGGCAGGTTTAGTGGAAAGATCCAGCACTTTAAAACTGCGTTAAAACACATTATTTTACTTTCTTTTTTTTTTTTTTTTAAACCAAGGCTCGAGTGCGTGGTGAAGAAAATATAGACTTGCAAAAAGGGGTTATTGACAAAAAGATTAACTACACAATACTGCAACTCAATTCAACCAACATGTAATCATGTTCAGCATCAGTTGGATACAGTGTCATCTCATATTGTCATTTTCCATTGCATTAATTAGCCGTTTTCATTAGGCTATTAATGCACACTAGCTCCCACACTGTTGTAGGTGGATGTCTAGCCTAAGCAGCGTCTCTCTGGTTCAGAACCATAAGGAATTCAAAACAAGAAGTCAATATAACCAGCAACCATTAAAAAAAGGTCCGATCAATTTCATACACTTTATAACAAGTGAAAACTGGTATGAGATGACCAATGTCATCATGTATGATTTATTATACAATAATGATTCAGACATGATTACACAGAACTCGCAGCATTAGCAACTGAATGGAACAAACTGACAACCAAAAGGTCTGTAGTGCTGCATACAGGGGTCAGCTGTTGAACTCTCACATAACTACAATCCTGTGGTCAATCTATAAAGTGGGACTACAAGACCTGATCCACAACATACACAAGTCCATGACAGGCTGAGACTTAGACTGATCCCTACTGTTAACCTTATTTTTACTTGTATACATTGTATTTGTACCTCATATGTACATTATTGTAACCTGAGACTTTTATATTTGCTCTCTTCCCACTTTGTATTGCAACTGCTGCGCTGAAGATTTCCCTCAAGATGAATAAAGTTTATAGAAACCCTGGACAACCTTTGTGGCTGAGAGAAAGGGGAAATATACACATTTGTGTCTGACTGTGAAAAGTGAGAAATGCTCTAACTGACTGAAATCAATATGGATCAACCAAATAAAATAAGCATTGTAAGGACACACTATGCATAGATGACAATTGATGGCGTAAATCCTATAAAAACAATACTGTAAAACAGACAAGTAATAAAGATTAAGTGGGATTTTAAGACCCATGCCATGACAAGATGTATCATCAAGTCATGTCGTATTATATCAGATGCTAGCTTTGAAAACAGGACAAATAGTTTTGTGCAATAATACGATGATCTTATTGCACTAAATTTAACATGTCTTATTGTGCAATAACATAATACAGGTTGAGCTTTACATCCCCGGCTGTCCAATCAAACAGTTCCAAGGTTCCCTGAAGCAACGGCACACGTTTTACTTAAAGCTTTGACTTGAGCTCCTCCAGCTCACTTGCATTAACACAGTGCGACTTCAACTCAACCGACTACAGACTTAAGGATGGCAGTCTAACAGTTGTTTCTCTTCACACGGGCAGCAGACTAATTACAAGTCCTTTCACTTAATCGAACCTTTTCCACTTGTCTCTTAGCACCGGGGAAGTCCTCGTCTACAGCCAGGCAGTGGAGGAAGACTTGGAGAGACTCGTCCACTTGGCCCATCTCGTGCAGCACCATGGCTTTCCTAAACAAAGCCTGACAGGAAGGATGGAGAGAGGAAAGTTATACTTCTGGACCAACATGTGTGTTTCACTGTGCATTCACTCTTGTGCAAGGTCCATCTTTAACAACATAACTCTTGGTGGCAGGTGTTCATGCTTTACACGCATCTTAAGAACAACAGATTCCAAGTCCATTTAAAACAGCAAGACAGAACACAACTTTCTTGAACTCAAAGATGAGTTGCAGCTTTTTCTAAATGAAATACTTCAATGATATCCAATAAATCCATATGACATACATGTCATATTTTACACTGCGAATAAAGAATATCCAAAGCTTCACCCGAGACATTTGGTCTCCTGTTCCAAATGTAATATTCAATGTTGAACGTCCTTTTGACCTTAATCAGTGCATTCTCAGCTGTGGTCTAGAAAACCTTCTTTAATCACGGTGCTCTTGTAACTACTTACCCTATGAAGAGGCCTTTTATACAAAACTGAAAATAGCAGGTCATTATAAATAGGCGTGTAACCAAACAAACCAACAGGGTCAATCCCAGGAAATGATTTTAAGATTGTGATGAATTCAGCTGCTAAGAAATACATTAACATTTCACCATTAAAATCTGACATCTGTAAACTGGCATACGATTAGCTTGTCACTATGCTCCCATGACATGACTAATGAGGTGTTCACTGTCTGTGGCCTTGTGTGTGGAAATCTTAAAAAAAAACAACTGTATCTTCATAATGACTGGCTGACTAATATTTCAGAGAAGAGCGACTGGCAGATTGAACACATGGCAGACTCTCCTTAGGAGCATGCATGCACAACCTGGTAATGCCAGGCAGAGATTTGGTGTCATATCAGACATTGATGTTCCTCTCATCAGAACGCCAACAGTGACCACGTGCCTAACAGAATACAATTCAATCCAAAATAACCTTTCTGTAGCACAGGATAACAAACGAGTGCAGTGTTAGTGAGTGACTAACCTCAGCCGAACAGGGACTACATTCTGTGTCCTCCAAAGCCAAGCGGTACAGTTTGAGAGCCGTGTATGCCTCCGCCCGAGACAGTCGTGCTGCGGCCGGTGTCTCGGGATCTGCAGGAGAAGAGGGGGAAAAAATAAATCTTTATTGCCGATTAGAAAAGGTTTTTATTTAAGTGTTTATCTTGAGATAAATCGGAAAGCACAGCACATATTTCAACACATATGATTAACAAATACATTTCTTAATATCATCAATATACCACAAGATACGCCATAATATTAATTATATTGACTACATTAAATTGTCCACCACCAAAATTTTCTAGGTATGTAATTTATGGATAGGTAATGTTTACCTCAACATAAACTCTGTCAGTTCCCATGTGATATGCTACTTAGCCACATGACAAGGGAAGGATTTTCAGGAGATATAATGGATTTGGAGGATTATTTGGTGGATTATCTATGACAAGAATGCATGACGGAGAAATTATCGTTGTTCAATTGATTTCTTGAAGAACATATTTCCAGAATGTGTTAATATATTAAATTAAAGGGGACACAAGAGCCACAAATACTGGCATGTACTCAAAATCAATAGCAAACACTATGAGGCAAATTAGACAACTCTTAACACTTTCAGAGATGGTTAAATTATTTTGGGTTTTACAGTAATTAAGTATAAACGTGTCCATGCCCTTCAATGAATGTGGATCATGTTAAAAGCAGACATTTGGCATTCATCTCATTATTCAACTATGCCACTTTGTTTTGAATCTCACCATTCCAATACAGTATTACCTCTCAGTGAGACAAATGGGATTACATTAATTGTTCTGGTGTTTATCAGATGCTAATGTAAGCAGGACCACGGGCAGTTTGTCTAGCCAGCATAACATCAAGGAAAACCCTAAATATCTGGAGGTTTCTGTCCTGCTTCTTCCCGGGTTGCCTGCAGCTCTGAGGACCAGAACTGTCAAAAGCACTCTTTTACTTACTGCCACATTGTGCATCTTTGACCCAATGTCAAGTGACTGTTGTCAGAAAGGTCCACACCAGTTACCCTCATATGACCTTGAAATAACATATTACTTCTTTTTTTTTCTTACATTATTTTGGGCATTTTAACTGGACAGAAAAGGCAACCAGGAAATAAGTGTAGAGAGGCTATGACATGCAACAAAAGTGAGCACATAACCATAGATACTGTGGATCTGTGGTATGCACTGCTGCCAATCAGCTCGTTGAATTTCCAAGGTACAGGTTACAGCAGAGTAACATTTGTGTTACATCACTTGACCCAGATTCCAGGGATGTCTTCCATAAGCTCCCCATAAACCAGGTGAAGGTCCAGAACAATGTCCAGCCATACTGTCAGACAATCAGACATCTCTTTTTCAGCGTGTGAGAGAACAATGTGAATCTACACTGTGCTGCACATTGGAACTCCCAATCGTCAAATTATGATAATAAATAAAAATGCCACTTAAAGCTCATAACCACCTGGTCCTTGCACCTGTAACTACTTCTTCGAGATCCCACCAAAAGACAGAGACCATGATAACCACAACACTTCCTCCTCTTTTAATCAGGGAACTGCTCAGTGAACTTCCAGGTAGTGTCTAAGCTTCCAGGTCAATTGCACTGGAACAGCTAGGCATCAAGTGCCTTGCTCAAGGGCACTTGATATCATTGTTGTGACCAGCATTAATTGACCCGTGTTAACGGTTACAAAATCCAAATGCCCTTTAATAAGTTACAAAACATGCCTCACTGTGTGTCACGACCTGCCTTATGCAACGTGCACTGCGCCGCGCATGCTCAGTGTGGGAAATGTCGTAAGCAGGCTAGAACTGCAATACCCCCCACGGCTTATGGGAGGAGGTTGGCAACAGACTGGTAAAACGTTACTGGTTTTCAAAATATGGGTCAGTAGAACTAACTCAACTTAGCCCTGGTCCACGAACAATACACACATACTGTATCATGTGCAAATGTATTAGTTCTACAAGAAACGTCCCGGTTACAATTCATGTTCCTGGACATGCGCGGTGAGACTGCGCAGCAGACGCTTTACCCGGAACACACTTCACGCATGGAGGTTCATTTCTTTGTTTTAATACTCACCACACTGAATGACATCGGTTGCTAACGACACAGCTTCGTGGTAGCGTCTTCTCCTACATAGCTCGTCCACTTCACACAGCGTTTTCGACCTTTTCAGCTCATCGGGGAACCATTTCTCTAAAAGTCCGCACAGAATGACGTTGGCTTTCTCCTCGCCGCCGACGGCTCCGCTGCAAAGCTTGCATTTGGAGAGCAGCTGTCGCTGTAAGCACCTTTTACAATACGAATGTCCGCATGCTATCGTCACAGGTTCTCCTAAAAAGCTGTGGCAGTTGGGGCAGTCAAACACGTCCTCCGCGCAGCTCTCCTCTGTGTCCCGGCTGCGACACGAAAGTGAGCGTGGCCCTTTTCTCTTGAAGTTGCGGAGGATACAGTCCACCAAGGTGCCCAGTTGTTCAGGCTGCACTGGGCCATACCGCATAGCCACTGAAAACAAGTCAATGGCTTCTTTCAGGCAGTTCTTAGATGCCAACGCGTTGGCTTTTTGTAGTATGAGTGGATGGTGGTCCTGCTCTTCCAAGACGCTGTCCGAGTCAGCGCCGATGAAGAAGGCGCTTCTCGCACCATGTGCGTCCTCCACTTGCGGTTGGAGCGACATTGCAGCGTCAAAATAAGAAAAAATGTTGTGTAGATTCAGGGTTTCTTCTGTTAACGTGTCTACTCATCTCTATAGCTGGCGCGGTCCTTCAGTATGTAGAGGACCGACTTTGCCCTTAGACACAGGTTTGTTACATACAAAAAAACACCGTCACGTGAACAGCCAACTCGAGTTCTGATTGGTCAGGATGGTGTGGTTACAAAACCTGCGCTCGAAAGTTTCATAACTACGGAAAGGACGTAGTGAAGTTAATTGAAACTGTGCCAAGTTACAGCGCACCGATTTGTCCAAGAGTCCACTGCTTCTGAAAACCCCCAGGTTGTACCAGCAGGCTAATATAATATAAAACAATATCACAAAAACTAGTAATATACATCGTTGTATGAGTATTTTCTTTTAATCAATTGTGGCGTTTTTGGGAGTCGTCAGGAAACGTACCCACTCTCATAGCTGGTTATGTTATAGGATTGTGTCACACTCATGTTACCATATTTATATTATCAAGTTTACTTCCCTGTCTGTCTAATAGTTAGTGCCACAATAAAACAAACTAGCAGGTGTTTCACACACATTTAATCATGTGCACCTCCTGGTTGTGTTGAAAAAAAAACAAAGTTAAAATCATTGCAATACCTCTATGGCCTGAGAATAGTGTGTCTTATATTATAGTTGTGATTTTGCTATAGTTGTGATATTTGCTAAAGAATAAAGGAGCCTTGCATTCACTCTGTGTACTGCAGTGTGCTCTAAAGTGTTGTGTAAAGTGTGGTTTTTTATTTTGTTGTCATCTTTGTAGTATAGTTGCAACATGTCTATGTACATGTTACTTTTCTGTGTAGTATGTTATGTGCTTGTGCTACTTTTATGTTGTGGTGAGCCAAATATATTAAAGTTATTCTATTATATTTATTATTATTTTCCTAGATGACATGTGTGAATAATGTAAAGGTCAAAAATGGAAGATTGTTCCTTTAACATAAGCATGAATTTTCTGCCTCTTGACAGAAGTCCATCCAATCCTCCTTCACAAACCCAGTAGTCCCAATATATGCATACTGCATATCTGCTGTCACAACATGTTGCACTGTCTGCCACCTCCCATAATCACCTGTCATCTCCTGGAGGAATGGGCTACTGCCGGCCTATAACCACTAATTTGCTTTGTGCAACACAAAGCTAAAGATACAAGGTACATTCAATAAAAAAATAAGAAAGCAATTGACCTTCCAGGAATATAGTGGTTTCTTGATGCAGTTGCACAGTCCAAAAATGAAAAAAACGAATAAAACAGATTTAGTGCTTTGAAATGTCAAGAACACTTGTACTTCGCAGGGTAACCTCCTGATCTGAATTCATAAAAACAGCTCCGTTTCTAAGGAATCACATAATGCGCTGCAGGCCGCTTCTGTTGAAAATCCTGTGACAATTTCCAAAGAATAACGCATTAAAAGTGTTACTTTAATGACCACAAAATCCACACTTTGTGGTCGTGACTCTAGCCAAACAGCAGAAGAAGAACAAATTAGAGAGCAAAACAAAAAAAGCATATTATTCTGTGTTGATCAAATCGGTCAAATTCGAGAATTAATTTGCTTTCCTGTAAATTGTTACCGTAAACAGGAATACTGGGAACAATTTTGTCTTGTGAAGTCACAATAAAAAAAGATCAGTATTGCTGCCCCGATCATTCGTCTATTAAATAATGTATTTTGCTCCACAACGGTTGGAGAGGCTTTGCATGATGTAGTTGGGGTTGTACGAGGCCAAACAGGGCTGGTCCTGAAACAGCTTTGTATAGTGTGGAGGGAGACTGCCCTCTAGTGGTCAGAGTGGTGCATGACACCAATAGGACACAGTCTGTATATTGGAATCCCTAACATTGCTCATTGAGAAAATGTGTCAGGGGTTAAATAAGACCGGGGTGCCCGGTCACATACATCTTCTTTGTCATTTTGAGGAGTCTAAGCCCCCAATGTAACAGAACTAGCTATTAAAGTAAAAAGCTGGTCTCAAAACCAATTTACAGCGGGAAGAATAGAAATGGCTTCATAAACGTATTTCCTGGGTTTGTGTGTTACTATCATTAGATTATGTTTCTAGCCCATTGTCTCTCTGAAATCGGTGGACTACCACTTACACATGTTGATGGTTTTTCCTAAAATAGATTTAAAAGCTTTGGTTAACAATAACATTTATTTATTTTATTAATTCAAAACAACCTAGCCTGCTGATGAAAAAAAAGAAAAGCAAATCAATATATATTTGCATGACAGAAGTGTTTTTGGTGTCAGGTTAAAGATTACTTAATTTAAGGGAGAGTGGAGTCCAAAGCGACCGGGACGTCTGTGACGTGGGTAAACATTGTATTCCAAACAACCACCAGATGGCAGTGTTGATCTGTAAAACAGACATTACATTGTGATTTGTAGTCAGATCAGAGACACCTGGTGTTTGACATGAGCCACTTCAACAAGGCGTTAGCTGGATGTGTTCAATGCCACTTGGGTTAAAAACTAATTGAAGGATAGCAGATAAACAGCTTGAACATAGGAAGGATCCACAGACATGGCGGTATGTCCTCGTCATGCCACCTCTGTTCTCTCACACATATACGTGTGCATACACACATGAACATGCACTACTATATTTGGAGTTGACCCCACCATATCTGGGACACCAGTGATTAGGTCATTAAAACAACTGTGGGTGTGTGAGTGTAGGTGTATGTACACAAACAGAGACAAATCTGTCTTTCTTAATAGCTTTTCTTCCAGCCATTGGCATTTCTGGAATCTAGAGATATGATGAGGCATGATATGAGGTCAACTGTATAAATAATCTGTTTTTATTTTCCTTGTTGACTCTTAAAACTCTGCGCTATCAATTATGACCTGTTGCCACAACAATACCATGTAATATATCAGAGCATTCCTGTCCACATGAAGATGAGGAGCCCACAGAGTTCCTGTCAGATGTGACCCAACCCAACTACTCACTGCTCGAGTACACCAGGGGAAACTGTTTTAACTGCACAATATGATGTGATAAATAAAACAATCTGTAATAAGCAGGATATTGCTAGTGGTTTGCTCATACGCCTGGTAAATGTGCAGTGAAGGCTAATTAACACATTTACATGTACAAAAATGTGATTTTTTTGTAGTATTTAACAAGTTTATTTTCTTAACTTTGCAGTTGGTGGAAGCCGGCTATCATCTTTCATTCTTACTGCACTCTTTACATCTTATTGAAAGACACACTAGTTGTGTTGATAACCTCTGATTCAGGAGGTAAGACATTGTAAAATGAATATAAAATAAGTATTTCAAAATCACACCTGGTATGGATCCAGCAATAACCTCCACACTGCTCTGTTGCAAAAGTATGACATCATTTTTAATAAATGCATGACAAACTGGAAGAGATGCACACACACACATATACACACACACACACACACACACACACACACACACACACACACACACACACACACACAGAAAAGCATGCACTTGCACGTTTGCATTCATTTATCATTGTGGGAAACCTTCTGCGCCTGACTCTCAAACAACGGGGCAGAGATGCAGCCCTGGAGCTGACTCTTGGTCAGCGCTATCTTTCCCTGCATAATCTCCTCGAGGTGTTTGTGTTCCCGGCAAAATACATACACATGTGCATGCAAAAACATACCAGCAGTCATAGTGACTGTGTGCAGTCACTAACAGAAGAAGAGATAGCAAAAAGAGAGAGATGTATAAAATTAGCCTGTAAAGGTGTATTTTTAATCTGTTATTCAAACAAAAGTGAAGACAAATCTGTTGAATGCACATTTCAAGTTCAAAGAAAAGGACATGGACACATCTGGGGTTTCATGTGTGAGTCTTTTGAGGCTTTGGTTAATGTCTAGTTCCTGTACGTGAAGGGTTCATGGTCCTAAGGAAAAGAGTATTGAGTTATATAAATACACAGACCAGGTTTATAGATCATAAAAACGTTGAGACAGTATGCTCATGTAAATTAAGTTTTTTGCTCCTACATGTGGCTATTTCTAATTTTGTCAAGTGATGAAAAACATAACGGGGTACATTGGCCTCCACTCTGACCCTTTGATCTCTCCTTTGCTGCATGAGTGCGCCCCTCATTGTTGAGTCTGCCGGGTCCATAGCAGGCCAGCTGTGGCACAACAGACTCCATTGTCTTCCGCTATATGAAACTGTTGTGTGAGAAACAAGACAACGAGTGAGATCACCATCTACGAAGCCAGTTGATGCCCCGAATGCATGCAGCGCAATCCTGGATTTACTGCTGTGGAATGAAGGTTAGACACTGAAAGAGGTGGATGTGACAGTGTGGAAAATCCAGAGTTAGTCAGAGTTAGGAGGTGTTAGCACCCAGAACTGACTGTAGTGTACACAAATGACAAATTCCTCATTTCTTATTTTAATACATTTAATAGTGCACTTTGATTAACCTGTACAGAAATAATATTAATAAAAAAGATAAAACATTTGTTCATTTCTGTAACACAAAGCTTAACATTTACAATAAAATAAAATGGTATGATACAAAACAAACATATATCTGAGGTATAAATATATTTGTTTTAAATTAACTAATTGTCATGCGTTATTATTTGGCAGAGACACAGTTTAAGGTACGAACGTTTACGATATGAACATTGAACAATGGCTTAGCGAATTAATCATACAACTCAACACGAAATATGCGTGCCCTCAGATTGAAGCATGAGTGTTATGAATGAATACATTTCTTACTTCTTTTTAAACACTGACGCGACAGTACGGAGAAAGAAGCATACACAAAGATCGTTTTCCTTCCTTTGAAATGACACAAACATTCAATCTGCCCTCTTCTTTACAGTAAAACCTGTACAATCTCCACCTTTATAAAAGGCCCATTTCTTCTCTGTTTTCTTCTTATCTTTACATGACTAGCCGGAGGTTTCTGTAACAAGTTAGAACAGTGCATTGTTGTTTTTTTCTGTTCTCATGTACATCAAAATTATTGTGAAATCAATATTTGTCTTATTTTTCAAAATCTATACAAGTGATGTCCATCCTTAAACAATAAAAAAGGTGAATTGACTGTGCTCTTAACACACTAACTGTAAACCTTTTAATAATGAGGAAAAGCTCAATATTGGAAAGCTACTGGTTTTAGCTATTTCTTTTTTTATTTGGTCCATTAATGTAGATCTGTTGGTATTAAATTCTAGCTTTGTTGGTGTGATCCTGTAAATATGCAACATTCCTTGTCAACAACCACTTCCTTATGAGCTCTGACTGTTTCCCGGCTTTTTGCACTCTGTCTTGTTGCTAGCATTGTAACTACTTTGCCCTCGCATCTTCAAGAACAAAATGAGGGGACATCTATTTATATATTTGGAAATGAGGCTGTTTCTTCGCTTGTTCCCTCTCTTTTTGGTGTGCCAGCCACCGATTCTCATCCGTCTTTGACTTCCTCTCCTGAAACACTTAAACCCTGCTATCAGACACCTGTCATCCCACTCCATCCCACCTATTGTCTCTATACTCACTCTGCATACTACCACTTCTTTCTTCACCCATGGATTCATCAATCAGCTGACCATAATATTGTCTACTATTCCTCCTGTGCCATGCTGTAACAGAACAGGACAAGACAGACACATACCACTACTGTGAATAGAATACTGTATGTACACATTATGCTGCCACTGGAAAACCAGTGCGAGGAATATGTATATCTATTAACCGTTTGTTGCTTTTGAACACTCATGCACACACACACACACACACACACACACACACACACACACACACACACACACACACACACACACACACACACATACAAACACATACACCCTTGCTTCTCAGAAGCTATAGCACCCTTTGGATCACATCCTGTATCAGCGACATCATGTCTTTAGTCCCAGATAAGTGTTTGTGTGTCACAAGTCCTCTCGGCAGCACACTGAGTGCCCACACAGAACAGTTTCTGTCACAAAATCAAAGCAAAAAAGTCCTTCAATCCAGGATCCAGGATTTGTCCTTAAAATCTGACTATTAGGAGGCTTGCACCCCATCTTCCTCTCTGGTGGAGTGAGCCATTTTGAGTCCTCTGTAGGATCCAAATGATGTTTCAAAGGCGCCGTTGAGTCTGTTGTTGCCCAAATTGCTCACTGCTTTCTCATTTGTCCATGGGCACTGTGAATGAGTCACGTATCCGCGCAACCTCAGCAGCGCACAAGTGTCCGTATAGTTTATTGTACCACTCTGGGAAACGACCCCTGAAAAATAAACAGAAAAGGACATGTTGTTAGCACCAACCACAAAACAGTGAATGCCCGAAAAACTCGGACTAAATCTAATCCACAAATTGTCCATGCTCCTGTCAGTCATTCGCTCACCTGCAGTCGTTCCTAGAAATATGTGTGAGTCTAGATTTGTTGGTTCCACAGGGCTCGATGAAGTAGCGAGAGGTGAGGACATTGGTCCGAACGCCCACAACACGTGCGCCTTCATGGTCCACAGATGTACACACCAGTGCACACGCTCCCTTCGGCAGGTCTGTTACCCATGTTCTGGTGGGGAGAGTAACGAGTGGTACGGATTAAAAACAACAACATGAAATCAGAGCATCAAACAAACAAGATGAAGACAAACAGAAGTGAGACAGATCGGGAGAAAGAGGAGGACAATAGGCTAATGTCTACCTGAGCACCAGGTGGTCTCTGGTGGGATGGGGTGCCATGGTATTCCTGACATACTGGTAGACCTCTGTCCTCTCATCCAGGGTCTCCACCACCCGGCTCTCCAGCAGGTCCTCATCCCAGTAGCCCTGCTCCCGCAGCACTCGCATGAGAACCTCCTCCGGACTCGCAGGCACCTCCACGGTCACCTTCCACAGCCGCAGTGGAAAGCCATCATGCACCTGGAGAAAAAAAGACCCAACACCTTAACATGCTTTCTTTTTTTCACGACAGTTATTTTTCTGCATTCATTATTTGATCGGTGAAAGCAGAGAGATGACAGGAAAGAGAAATTGCCTGAAGGTAGGCCTACGCGAAAACTAAGTTCACATGGATAATTGAATGCTACGATAAACTGTTATCAAAATCTGGAACAATGTGAGATGGTAAATACTGGAAATCACTTATTATTTATATTAACTTCAAGTGTCTTATGAAAGTGTTTGGAAGCTTTCTTCAGAATTTCTAATCTTATCAGTCATACATATTTACAGAAATTGGAATTGGTATTCCAGCCATTCGTTTATGCACAACAGTCAGGCTGTGTTTCAAAACTTCCCAATGCCTGTTAACCAAGTCAGCTGCTTCGTTCTGCTATCAGATAATAAAGAACACTCTGGGCCTTGTGACTCTCGGACTGGGGAAAAGATAACCTCCTACAGGGCCCTTGCACACTAGACACCGGAAATATAAGCTTGGGATAACGGCGAGGTTGTGTATGTTTGTGTGTCTATGTCAAGCTGATGTCATTCTGGGATAGAGTCCAACACTGTGATGGGAATGCTGAGAAGCAAGGGGCCAGGCCAGTTTCACACGGATGTGTCTCTATACAGGAAACACTAACTGCTGGTTTTCCACTCGATATTTAAAGAAGCAGGAGAAAGGGAAAGTCAGAACCAAAGAGGAAAGGAGAAGACAGGAAACAGATAGTTGCGTGCTTCATGAATGGCGGCACGTTTACACACTAAAGGCTGATTGACTGATGGCCGGTTTCTCTCTCATTAAATCATCTCTCATGAATCTTATTATTTTCACCCTCAAACATAATGGAAAACATATTTTCGAACTATAGTGAGTTGATGAAAAAACAAGTGGGCTCACCTTCCGACAGGCCAGCTCAGCGTGCTCAGGTGTGGAGCAGCTGTCGTAACCTTTAAACTTGTCCTTGGCGTCTTTGAGGAGGGCGTCTAGGCTTTCCTGCAGGCAGGTCCTGTAACCACCCTGCCCGGCCTCCTCAGCGGCGAGGTCCTCCAGGCGCCGCGGCAGCAACGCCTGCTCCACATAGGAGTTCCTGCAGCGATTCATCTCCTCTGGGATCTGTGTGAAAGGAGGCGAAGGACGACCATGAGAGCCAGGCCTTTCCATTGCTTTGTGGAGGCTGTGTGCCGCGAGGGGGCGCGACGGTTACATGTGTTTGATTTGACAATTTGATTATTTTTTTCAAACAAGGGTATTCAATTTGAAGTCTTTCAAGAGTATTTGTACATGTCTTAAAACATGTCTAGAGGGGATTATTAAGTTATAATTGTCCTGTGATAAGAGTAATCAGTCAACTTAATGTTGTGTTTTTGTCCATGTATCCATGCATCAATTCCCCCTTAATAAATGGTAACTGTATTACGCGTAACTTGTATGATGATGGAAACACACCACATCCTAATTTAATCTACTTGCGATATTGAAGTCTAAGAAAAGGATTTTCATTAGATAGGATAAGGTTTGTTGAAATGGAACGCCAATTACAGTAAAATTATTTCATAGGTCATCTTCCTTTTATGAACCACCACTGGCAAGTAGATATCTAATTAGAAGAGGATTATTTGGGCGGTAATCAAGTTTATTTGTTGTGTGATGTGACCATAACAGGAAGCCAGGAGGCAATCTAATAAAACTAATACTAATGACCCACCACATGCAGCCTCTGAGCATATACTGTGGCATGTCAGAGAAGACAGTAAACAGTTTGGCTGAATGGGATTTATATGTAGTTTTCTGATTATTTTCTGTTTATCCATTTAAGTGTTCCAGAACCAAACAGAACCAAACTGGGTGGGGTGAGCCACAATTCTTTTAAATCCTTTCACAAATGCTTGAGTTTGGTTTAACTGGACAGAGACATGAAGTTAAGTCCAGTTCTACTAAACGGGGGCATTAAAAACAGAAGGATGGCTGGCACATTCACTTTATGCAACATAATAATATAATAACAGCATAACATTGCTTGTGCATACGAAGATAGTTGGATCAATGTAACTGGGATTGTTTGTTTGCAGGACAAACACAGGGAAACAATGTTTTTGGCAATAAAATGCTACAGCGAACCAGAGGCGACGTTGGTCGTTCTGTTCGCAATCAGGCCTTCATTGACTTAATTCATCAATATCTCAATCAGCAAACCATTCTCAATGTATCTTTTAGTTTCATGTTCATTTTAACTTTAAAAGATTGCACATTCAGCTCCAGTGATGTCTACTACTGACCCGGAAAAGTTTGCTGCACTCCTGGATCATGTGTGCCAGGCCGTGAGTAGCAGCCAGGTTCTCATTCAGGTCTCTCTGGTCCGGCTTTCCCAGTGTCTGCTTCCTGTTCATCACCCTTTGACCACGGCAGAGAGGAGAAGAGGACGACGAGATTAGTAACAGCATCCATCATCGCGAAAATGGGAGTAAGAGAGGGCAGGGGAAGCGCCAGGGGTTGAGGTTGGTGGTTACATCTGCTGAACCCTCTTTCAGCTAAACGTGGAACAAAGTATGTGTTTATTAATTAGCTACAGATGTTTATATAACCTTGCTATTTTCTCTGTCTCTCTCCCCTACGCCCCTTTCAAGCTTAACTCTCTCCCCTTCTCTTTTCTACCCTGCATCTACTGTATCCTGTTCTTTTGTTTCTTTCAATCGACCCTTTCCTGTTTTTGAGAATGTACAACATATTATTACATGTTGTGTAAGCTGCTAATACAATCACTGCGCCAGTGATGGCCATCAAAATAAAGGTTCTTATATAATTCAAATGAGCTAATTAAAGTGGTGTGGAGGCACACACACACACACACACAGGCACACACCTCGGCGAGGAGCTCTCCTTGCGGCGCAGGGTGTTGAGGTGGAAGAGGGACGGGGCCAGACACACGGCCAGGTTGGTGGGAGTCATCTGGTTCTCAGACACGCTGGCCGTCACGTCGCTCAGCAGACACAGCAGCGTCCGCAGCGCCTCGCGGTTCTCATCGGGCAGCAGCAGCACGGCGGCACGCGCTGCCTGCAGACGGAGCTCCTTAGGCATGTCTGGAGAGGAAGAGGGAGGACGTCATGGCTCCTTTCTTTATTCTTTATTATAATGACAAATAACCACCATCATGATGTCATCTTTTTTGTGTCTGTTAGCTAACTTGGGAAGGAGTTTTTGGTTCGCCTGCCAGGATTGAGTTATGTTGGGATCTGTGTCGGCCTGAGTATATTACACAGGCCTACATGTGCGTGTACACAATATGCTTCATGCACTGGACTGTTTTTTTTTTACCTTTTATAAACGTTCTTAATGCAGCTCTGACTGTCATAGAACTTGAGGGTATGTCATGTGAGTCACCAAACCCATAAATCACCTCATTCCACAGGTATTTCCTGCACTTATCATGTTTGTTTTCTTTTTACGATTTCACAATTTCTTTCTCCACAGCAGGCAAGCATCTTCAGCTCTAAAACAATACCGTCATGTGTATTCCAGCATGCAATCCGCGTCCAGATGTGTGTCTGTGTATCTCAAGTAAAGGCATGTAATGTCTTGACAATATTTAGTTTATACTTTGACTGAACGCGTCTGTTTTCTTACATTGATAAATCTGGAGGAAGGTCTCAGACAGCTTGCTAGTGAGCAGGGGTTCTGGTAAATCTCTGAAGTACTGCTTCAGCATGTCTGCAACGTCATACGCCAACTGGCCCTCGTAGTTGACGCCTCCCCCATCGACGCCGCTCGCCTCATTCATCTGACGAAGAGCTTGGATACGAGATTTAACGCCCGATTTCCTGAAAAGTCCCACCTGAACAAAAAGTGGGGGACAAAGGGAGAAAGAGTTACACCATGCATATATACATAGAAACCTGATAAGTGAGCTTTGAACTGTTATTCCCTTATTAGTCCCAGCGCAGTGTTCGTTCCTATCATTCAGGCATATCAAAAATGATTGATGTGCCCAAAGCCCATACAATGCTGCAGGCTGTTATCATTTAAAAATAATATTCTTGACTTATCCCCAAATCCAGAGCTTACAGTCAATACGGTGACTGTATTTATAAGAAGCTCCCACGACACCCAGTAGGCATTTGTGTGCTGAATGTTGTGTCGGACTTCATCAGTGGCCTTTTAAGGCTGCATGAAATACCAATGTTGGGGAGTAAAAAAGAAAAAGGCCGTCGGCTTGTCCAGCCTGAATATTTTCCATGCGCTTTCACTATTTCCAATCAGAGACCCCTTTGAAAATAACACCATCACTTGTTGCCCTTCGTTATTAGCTATTTTCTCCTTAATACCTCTTTCTTTCATTTATGAATGTACATGTACACACACACACACACACACACACACACTGAGATAAATCTGTCAACATGACGCTGGATTAAACAGACAGACACAGGTGACTTAACAGCTGCACGCTTTGACTCTCTTCAGAACGCCACGCTTCAGCCTTTGTGTGACAGAGAAAGGAGATAAAGGAGGAGAGAAAGAAACTATATACACACACTGATTACGGCGTATCAGGTTTTGCCGATTCACTATTACATTTTATGTCACATCCAGTAAAAAAATCTAGGATGAACATTTCACCGGTTGCAGTTGTCCTACAATTAAAATATTAGCACCTTCAAGATAAAAGCTTATTTTTTCTTTTTCTCTGAGCTGTGTAAACTGAAAATAGTACTTGAAGCTAAATGACAGACCGGCAAGGAACTTTGACTTTATATGTCCATTTCAATTACAGTATATGCACAAGATTATATTCATCTATCCATACGGTGTATGTGTGTTTATTTGTGTACGTAATGTTACCTGGTCGAGGCACTGGTTGCGTAAATAGCGCATGGCTTGCTGAATGCCCTGAGGGAGGGGCTGGCCTGTTCGCTGGACGATGACTTGTAGCGGCACACCGAACACATTCCTGTCTTTGTAGTCCCGAACCTTGATGCGCTTCATAAACTTTGGCACAGCCCTGCAACAAGAGAAGAAAAGTCATCAATATCTGCTACATATTGAATATTGGAAAAAAAAATGAAACACCAACAGAGATAAAAAAAAAAAATTTGAATGTTAGAATCTCAGACATGTTATTTAATGTAAAAGACTAAAGACTCAATAACATCACTACAGAACAAGCTTGGCTTCCAAAATGTGTGCGTGTGCTTTATGTGTGTGCAAAGGAAACCAAGCGGCTGTAGAAACCTGTCTGCAGGTTTATGAGAGAGGTGGATAAACATGGTGAGGAGAGAATATAGAGGGGGAGTAGGATGTACGGATGGGTGTCAAAAGGGGAGGATCCCGCCGCTTTATACATCCCCACAAAGTGTCAGTCTCACTGTTTGTTACTCTGTGTGTGTGTGTGTGTGTCACTAAGTCTATAACCACAAACCCCAGAGTTGAAACATGCTACTCCGACCATTTCACAAGAATGCACCCTCAGATTTATGGCTGCCATATCCATCTGCATGGGTGTGAGTGTGTTTAGTAAAGAGACACCAGCGTGACTCAGGACAAGCTCGTCTTTGTAAAAGCAGCCACTCACAAAACTCAGAACCACAGTTTGGGGAAAAATGGAAAAAGTGCACATTATGATCTCGGCCCGGAATTCTGAATATGTGTGGGCCTCCATCGGGCAACAAGTGCCCTCTGTCTTCCAGTGAGCCCGAGCCGGTCATAAGACTGTCATAACGCCTTCTGTTCCTGTCCGAGGAAGGCCTCGAGTAGAAGAAACATGGAAAGTGGGAAAAAATGAATTATGCAATCTTTTCACTTTCCTCACAGGACCTTGTAAAGTAAAGTAATGCTGGGTAATTGCTAAAGTTTGTGTGGTTCTCAACAACATGATTTTACAATATGTTGTGTTTCGACTGGACAGGAATGTCCAATAATGTATATTCTGGTCAACAAAGTTACGTCTCTGTATATTGCACTTCTTGTATATGACTTTAGAAATAAAGAAAGAAACACAGTTATACAGATGCAAAGAGAAGGTAAACGTCAAAGCTGTAAAATCTCTAAAGTGGACACAATAACGGGGAGGATGTTGGGTGCCACTGGATAATCAAGAGCAGCATATAAAGTGACCTCAGACCAACGTCTAGAAGTGATAGAGGGCAGTTGTAGAGGAATAAGTGTCGAGAACAGATTACCAGCCTCCAGCGTGCGAACTGCCATGATTGCCCCGTTGAGAAAAAGACAATGTACGCCCCTTCCCAGCAATTACAGGCCTGGGAAAAGAATGTGAAACCCAACCTCTGTGGACAGCCGTCACCACACCATACAACAACCTGCAGATAGAGGGGCTTGGGAGACGGGTGGGACAGAGGGATAGCAGTTGGATGGCTGAATGGATAAATCCGTGGGCATCACTTACAAAGAATAATTAACCTGACGCGGAAGGCCTTCTGCATGAAAAACAAGCTTTAAAATATCAGTGTGTGTGTCAAACAATCTCAATATGAAATTGCCCTCCTTTCTCTGCATTTCATTTTCGGCTACTCACCAGCTGAAGCCATGTTTGTTTGTAGGGGTGTGCCTCTCCAGCAGAGCGGTGAGCTGCAGCAGGGAGAACTTCTGGAGCAGATTCATCTGTAGAACAGATTGGCAGCTAATCTGGAGCTGGGCGGAGGCCAAGCTGGGCCGGTGGGAGTTCTGGAAGCTCGGCCAGCGGAGTTTCTGTGGTCTGGTGAAAGAGCCGGAAAGAGCGTAAAATTGAGATGTGATTTAAAAAAAGAGGACTTTAAACTCTCGGGACATACGTCATGCGCTTGTGTACACATAAACTGAGAAAAATAACACAGAGCCACACACAGTCTTTGTAGTTGTGTGTGCCACGTGATCAGTTGAGGGATTACAGGGATTTATGTACACATCAATCAAGAGACGGCCTTAAAGACTGAACACTCGTACGCCCCCCACATGTAACTCTGCCTTTGGATTCCTGAAGGGACAGCAACAGTCCCCATGGAGACCTAACAGCATTCCCGAATATCCAGCAGCATTACGTAAGGAGAGAAGTCTCAGCGTGTCCCCCTGTTTATCCTTTGCTGTCACTTTCTATGGAAAACGCTTTTTTGTTGGACCCTCAGTGTTAGTCGTTCCATTGTTTTGTTGTCCTTGAGCTTTCCATGCATTTAGATAATGTTTGGCAGGAGCTCTACACAAGACTAAAAGCTTGAGCCTGTTTGTTGGGATTATAGTTGTCTCTGGGAGGATCAGTTCACCCAAACAGCAAAACGTAGAATAGTTATTTACATAAAAGTAGGTTTCCATTGCAACAGAAGAAATAGTCACATTGAAAAGATTTCAGAGTAAAGATTTGAATGCTGTGAGCACCAAAAAGATAGTTGGAATCACTTTATATTGGGATGGAGACGGAAAACTCATAGAGTGATGTCTCAAAGGTGGTATGCGATTGTTTTAAATGTTGTATTTGAGTGAACTGACCCCTTATTGGTTACAACGTATCAGTAAGAAGACGGTGTGACTGCAGCTTTACTGACCTGCTCGTTCTGGTTAGAGATGCCCCGACACCAGAGTCTCTTCTCTCTCTCATCCCTTCCTCTCCCTCTCCCAGCGGGTTTCCTGTGCTGTCTAGGTCACTTCCATTCTCTGTCTCCTCCAGTCGGTTCTGCAGAGGAGAGGACGGGCACGGGGAGGCTGAGTCCAGTGCTGAATCTGAGTCTCCGTCCTCCTCTTCCTCCTCCTCCTCCTCCTCCTCTTCGCCGGCCACAGCCTCTGACCAGGCATTAACAAACCGCTGCAAACCGCTGACGTGTTGCAGCACTTGCTCCAGTTTGCGTTCATCCCCCTCTTCCTCCTCTCCCTCCTCCTCCTCCTCCTCCCTCTCGGTGTAGGGGACGTTGTCATAAAAACTGAGCCGACTGTCGACAGAGCCTGAAGAGCAATGGCGCTGGCGTCTACTTTGCCGGCCCCTGAGGATCACTGAGTTCCCGTTTTCATTCCCATTGTTATTGCGTGAACTCCCGTCCTGCAGGGCTTTGGGGAAGGTTCCAGGCTTGTGACCTTCTGGTAAGAAGAAGAAGATCATACCGTCCTCTCCCTCCTCCTCTTCTTCTTCCTCATGTCTGCTATTGTCTCGAACACTGCAGTTGTTCCTGTGATTCTGCTCATCCACTGTCCTCCCTTGACTAGCTTGGCAGGGGATGGGTGGGGCAGATTTGGGTGGGGGTGTTGGCTGTCGATCCGAAGCTTGTTGGGGAACGCTGAAAGGATCATAACCCTCCAAATACATTCCCCCCCTCTTACTAGAGCCCGCCACTGTGCTGTGGCTGCGAGCGCGAGTCACTGGGCTCGGGGTGCTCACTGCACTTCTGCTGCTAGCTTCAGACTGGCTGCTCCCAGTACTCCCAGTGCTGCCATTGCTGGTCTGAGTGGAGTAGGATACAGAGCGGTTCCGGTTAAGTGTCATAGTCTGAGTGGGATTGCGGTGGTGATTGAGGTTCTGGTTGAGGTTGATACTGGAGATGTCCACACAGTTGAGCCTCCGCAACTTGTCATCATCTAGACCCTCTTTGATGACAGGGCCACTGATTTCTATCTTCCCTCCACTGGCGCTCCCCTTCTTCTTTCTCTTGGAGGAGGTGCTGCTGCGCAGCCGTAGACTCTCCATCCTCTTGAGGAAGCTCTTAGCTCTCGATCGTGTGCTTTTGCCGCTGTCACCTCCTCTGTCCAGACTTCCTCCCTGCCCTCCCATTCCTGTTTTCATATCAAAGGTGAACTGTCCGAGTGACTCCAGGGGCGATGGAGGCATCCCATCAGACAGAGAGTCCTCATTGACGCATCCCGACCCGCCTGTGCCCGAGGACGAACACATGCTAGCTACCGAGCTGGCACGAGTGGCACCGGCGGGTACGGCTTCATTTGTCAGAGCAGGCTCTTCTCTTCCATGGCTCTTCTCTTCTCCTCTTCCTCTGCTCCCGCTGCTGTGGATGGAGCCCACTTCAGGCTGCTCACTGAGGTCGGTCAGCACACTCTCTGAACTATTGCCTTCACGCAGGGCGAGCTTGCCTTTCTGGGATACTTGGTCCTTGGGGAATGGGGGTGGTGCAGCGTCTGTGGGCAGTGTGGAGAAAACCTCCAGCTCCTCCATACGGGACCAGCGCTTGCTGTCCCTCTGGAAGGTCCAGCGGCCACTGATGGCACAAGGCTCGTCCTCATCAGAGTCCTCGCTCTGTGTTAAGGAGAAGGAGGGAGAAAGAAATAACAAGAAGAGGAGGAAAATAGAGAGGGAGGGAGAGGAACCGTTAGAGGACATTATGTACAGCTACGTTTTCCATTTCTGTTCAAACATTCCTCACCTTGGTCCAGGAAAGTTTTTTTGGAGTAATGGAATTTATTTGATAATTGTTGCACTTGCATTTTGCCTTGTGTGCATTCACGTTCTGATCCCATGTATCTATCTATCTGATTGGAACTATATCAAATGTACAGATTGGCTGTCAAAAGCCATCACAACAAAAGACCATAACTATACAACATTATTTTAAACTGAGGCGAGGTTAAGCATATGACTTGTAGCAAAGATACCCATGGTCATCCAGTAAACAGGATTTGGTCACTTCAACATGGACAATACATACACACGACAAAGTCAAAAATGCACCTTTTCTTTAAAATGCACACACCTCCCCCAATTTGGTTAATCTATCTCAGGGCCTGGAGGGAGTTTAGGAAATTCCATTATGACCCCCATAGCTCACAATGCAGCCAGCCAGACTGGGGTCGTTCCCCCCTACAGTCTTTATCCCCTCTGTCTGTGCATATACAGACAGCGTCACTGATACGCTGCTACTGTCGGCCCTTATTCTTTCTCCACGACAGAGATATCCACCCGCTTTCAAACACACACCATCGCACACACAAGCTACGCTAGGAGTTTCCAAAGGAGATATCTTCAACACAGTGCTCATAAAACCAAACCACACGTCAACATTTAGCCTCCTTCTCCTTTCCTTTCGCAAGCCATATCTACAATCTGAGCCAAAACACAAAAAGGTTCAGAGAGCAATTGACTAGAAAGTGTTTTCAGCAATAATCAGAACCCCCTTTACAAAGAAGCCAGGAAATTAGCCGTTTAGAAAATCCATGTTCCACTAGTTGAGTGCCAGTGTTCCATTTTTACTGCTCATATCATCATTAATAATATGTTTTTATTATATGTTTTTATTAAAGTTAATTATTTAAAGTTCAGTAGAGACTTTCATGACATTTAAATTCCATTGTGGAATTTCTTTCTCAAATTGGAATGTGAGATAACTGCACTGTGATTGGCCAATAGTGCGTCCACCAGTGCGTCATCAACATTCTGGAGATATCTTATCCTCAAACCATCAAACCATCAAAGCGTTCACTGCAACAGTGGGCGATTGGAACGTCACAACAAATCTGCAGAATGAAAACTATATATTCTTACAATTCAACTGAAAGAAAGAACCAACGAGAAAGATCGACAAATGGAGATAGAGATCTAAGAGAGAGGGAATGTAGAGACACGAGGAGATCAGTGCATTCCTAAGCTGTCTAAGGGAGGGGGGACACCTCTACTCTTGTTGACTCCTGAAATGAAAGGTGACACAGAAAGGGTCATCCTAATGAATACCACCACACACAGAACAAGGATGTCACTATGTACCACTTAAGGCCATTTGTATTTTGTATATTGTATAAAAAGGAGCAGTATAGTCAGTCTACTGTTTACTTGAAACACGCATGATCTAACTGAGATATTAACACAATCATCCACCTTTCTTCCAAGAGGCTTGTTTCCTAGAAATCTAAGAATGTGGTATTTTCGAGAGGAACCAGAAGTATTTGAAAAAGAAGGGGATCATGCCCTGAGTAGGGGGAGGTTTTGGTAAATTCAACCCCTTCATTTAGACATTAAAGCTATCCTCCTTCCCCCTAGGGTCCTCACAGCCCTCTTGATATAGAAATAAACCCAACAGGTGCCTTCTCATTAAACAAGATGAGAGAAAAACATAGATTCGCCCTGTGGCTAAGAGTGAACTGATGGTTGAGGTGAGGGAATGCAGTTGTGGTTGAGGAGACTTGCAAAGGGGCTTTTCAGAAAGGAGTGGTGTTAGAGTGTGTGCATTTGCACTTACTCTTTTTCTTTGCGGTGATATCTCTAGTCTCATTAGAGCACACTTGTTGAGGGTGTTCAGTCTCCTGCAAAAACACACACATACATAGGTTACATTTCAATTTGGCATTAACATATTCTAACTGCTGGATTTTTCCTAAAACACAAACCTCTCACCACCAAGAGGATGTGTGATGGAATAAATGACGAAACATGCCGAAAAACAGAAGAGGGGACGAGAAAGACAGAGGGGGATTTTGGGCGCTCCCCAGCTGGCTAATGAGCTGCTGAAGGATAATCTCCACATGAGCGGGAAGAGAAAGAGAGCGAGACAGCAAAGGAGAGAGCAAAGAGAATGAAATCTGCAGGAGTGGTGACAAAAACTTGGGGAGGGGACAGAAAGCTTATCCCCCTAGCCACCTGGAGAAGCGGAGCGAGAGGGTGGTGGTGGTGGGCTCCACCCTCTGGAGAGCTCTTAGAGCAGATCATGTAACAATGGAGAGATGAAGGTATCGGAACTGGGAGATAGTTGGGGTTGTGGGGAGGGGATAAAAGGCTGCCAAGTCAGGGGACATTGAGATGATAGCTTCCAGATGTATGAAGGGACACCTGCTGTGGTTTATTACTTAGAGTTGGAATTTGATGAAGGGGTCGACTCCATTAAAGAGCCATTAACTTCCTCCTCATGTGCTAATTAATATGGCAGGGGCACCAACTATGATGTAAACCCAATCCTCTCCAATGATACTCATTGCCATTTCGCCCTTTTTCACACACACTAAGATGTCTGAAACTTTATACAAACAAAGCTTCGAAAGCATGTATCACTCAGTTGTGGGTAGCAAATGAAGCAGTGTGTCATTTGTGTCCTACAGCATGAAAAGACTGAATGTAGAGAGCCATGCGTGATCATAGCATCCAGAAATATGTGCTTGCTAAATAAACACTATCAGAGAAAGAAGATCATCACGAGAGATATGGACATAAATAGAGGGAGGAAAAGGTGCAGTGCATGATTCAAAAGTGCTTATCATGTCAGTCTTTCATCTCATCTGCAACTTTCCAAAGCATGCCTCCTTTTGAAGTCATGCCCTCATGGTTTCATTTGGGGGAAAACAAGAGCTTGAAGAAGAGGAAGAATGGGAAAAGTGGCGCATAACATCAAAAGAAAGAGAAAAGATGCATGAAAGGTTCAGTGTGACTTGTATCTCACCTGCAGAGAGCCTCAATAGCGTCCCGGTCGAGGAAGTCATGGTCTCTGGTGACTGAAGAGATGTCGATGGGGAACTGGGCATCTAAACAGAGAGGGTCTGATTAGTGTGGGCATCTTCCTGCCGCTGATTGGATCAATGAGTTCATATAAAACTAAAGATACAACCCCTGGCGTTAAAAACACCCACCCACTCAAACACCCACCAGGGCCTTCCGGCCCACCTTCTACCCCCATACAGCCTTGATGAAAAGCAAAAAAGAGGAAGTAGCGTCTTAGCCGACCAAACAAACACAGCTGCAGCTTTCAGACCCGGCAGGCAGGGGGGATGTGGAGCACAGGGGGAGAGAACAGGGGATTGATTGAAGAATGACAATAGGTACTCCACTGCTGCTCAGAGGTCCCACTTCCTTTTCTCATTCTCCCTCTTTCTCCCAAGTCTACCTCATTAACAGGATCACTTACTCACTGAGTCGCAGCAGTAGTACTGGTTAACAGTTAAGGTGTGCCTTAAATCATAAGGAATATTTAAGCAGTCTGGCACGAGGATGGATGGACGGATTTTAAGATGTTTTCTGGAATGCCTTGACCCAACCCAAAATGGGAATCTTGCATCTAAACCCCTGGGCCGATGATGATAAGAAAATGCTGTTTAAGGGAGGACAGCACCTTTAACCTACTGTACTAAATAAGGCCTATTAGTCTGCTTATCTTTAGTGGGCCAATAGTCCTGACAGCACAGACAATAGAGATTGTCCCACGGATACAAGGGAAGGAAAAATGTGTCATGCATCGGCACAAATTCCTACGGGTGTCAAGACGGCTGTTAGCAACAAACACGCAACGGTGTAAATTCTGCCCAGTGATTGATTGTGGTTTGTGCTTTTGTGTTGCTCTTAGTCTACGTATTAAAACGATCTCATCACCTGTGCAGATACTCAGTGTGCTTTCCGTTCAAATAGGAAACATTTCACGGTTAAGTGGCAACAAGCAATGATCCGTTGACAATGGGAGCTTAGTCCTGCTGTCATCGTCCTGCAGTTACATAAGGGCAACTGGTATGCCCGTGGCATGCTATAATATAGTTGGAGTAGCTATATGGAGTGTAAAGAATGTTTGATGTATTTCAGTAAGTGTGTATTTAAAACGCAAGGGTCAGGAAAAGCATTCTTTCTCAACCACATGTCATTGTATGAGTAACTCTCAAAGGTATAAAAAAAAAAACATTTTTACAAGGTAAGAAAGACCTTTGGTCCTCAAAGAGCCACTAGTGTAGGTTACATTATAGTTTGTGTTTTTCCTGCATAAGAACAGTAAAGCACTGGTGCTAAGGAAAAACACACCCCATACTCCTCAGGAATCTTGTGCTGTGTGTAGTATGTATGCATGCACAGGCGCAGGTGTGCATGTTGGTGTTTTCTGTGCTTGACATAGAGATGTATTTGATAGGAGAATATAAGAAATAATAATATTTTGATATAAGAAAATATGTCTGATCAACTACCTGCAGATCTGCTTCACTGATTTCAAATAGATTTTTTTTATGCTGGCATCGCTGTGGTAAAATAACAGCCTTTCAGAAAATTCACATGTCGCCAAAGTCAGAATAAGTGTGGCTTTTTCATCTCAGCACCAGCCCGTATCTTCATTATTATTATTGCCACATGGGGTGACAGTGGGCAGTGTCTCGGAGAGCTCTTACCTTCATAAAGCTGGGCGTACTGTGGGAACCCTGCTGCTCGGAGCCAGGTACAGGCCTCTTTGGCTTCGATCTCTGCAGAAGAAAAAAAAGTGGGAAAAAAAAAGCATGTTAGGTGTTGTGGGAGACACTTCAATCCACCTAAACAGAAAATATAATCAATGTTTATAATGAAATCCTCTGACGCAAAGGTTGTTTATCATTGCTAAATATCAAAACTCTGGAACTAAGCATGCCAACAAGCTAGCAGCTTACAAAGTGTGAACCCTTTGACCTTATTAGCTATCTCACACTCGGTCACTCTCTCTCACATGCTTCTAAAGCTTGAGCTCAAAGCATCATTCGTGCAAATTGTGTTAACCCCCTCACACGCCAAGTGTGTGCCACTAAAGCTTCTTATCCAGGTAAAGCAGTGGTATTTGCTGTTCACACAGAGATCTTCAACAGGATTCTTTCCCCATGTGACAAATGCTTTTGTTTATTTTCTGGGTCTGATTTGACAGACAGCATCTTGTTAATGCAGTGCTGCCCTCATGATGCCATTCAAGGACCTCCGTTGATTAAGATGCACGCAGGAAAGGTTGAACATACATATCAGATGCACGTTTCTCAAGTGTCCATCAATGCCATTACAAAAGTCGAGCATGTTCACAACACTTCTCCAACACACTCTTCTACCACTCCCTTTAAACACAAGGTGTAACATTTGGGCTTGATGTGCTAAATACCAACTGGATGTTGAGGTCCACTGTGTTAGAGTAGCCATGTGATGTCTCCCAATTATCTGCAAAAGCCCTTTAGTTGACATATGCCAAATGGCTGGCCAAACTCCAGCCTCTTCAATTGCTCCATCACCCCCACAGCCAGCAGCTTGTACAAGGAAGACAGACAGAAACCAGGCCTTCAGGATCTGACTTTACAATGTCCTCTTTAGTGGATTGACAGCAAGTACAAATGTAGCACAACCTTGAGAAGAACTTGTAAACAAAACCAGTGGAACAAAGGCAGGAAAAGACACGGGCAAACCATGGATGAAAGTGACAACATAGGGAATGACCGCAAAACATAAAAGCTAAATACTTATTAATCCGGTTACAAATGAGGGAAATGTGTGTGAAGTCTGAAATGTAGGCAGGATAATTAAAGATGACATTATAGTAATGTATTTTATACTTGTAGAAGGGCTACTATATTTATCTGAGCGGGACTGAGCTAAAAGTAACCACCGGTAGAAATATGCCAAGCTGTTTGTTTTAACTTTGAAACACCAGCGGTTCCACCTCATTTCAGGGCTAAATTACAATTGTTAGATTTTATTTTTGCTCAAGAACAGGAACATAAAAGGAAAACAGATTGCGCCTCAAGAAAGACTACGAGTGTTTCAGTATTAGTTAGAGAACTCTAGAGACAATACAAAGATATACAGTATGTGTAATAAATAATGTCCCTCGGGTGAGACATTGACACATGAGAATTGACTTGATGTGGACAAAAGAACGATCCCCATAAAGAACTGTCAGACAGACCGACAGACAGACCGACAGACAGAAGACTGCTGCGGCAAAGGGTCTGGTCTCAACCATATACAAGCATTTACATACCAACAACAAGCCTAGACGGCAGACAAACCCACTAACAACAAGGTGTGACACGACCAAAACAGGGTCTCCCCTCTGCCAATGCAGGGGCCAACACTCCTGAAGCAACCACTATGACACCAGCATGCACCCCAGTGTCAAATAACACATTAACAACGATGTTTTAACGCTGATGCATTTGAGAAGTGAGCTCTCATTTCCCTTGTGGATGTCAAATTCTCCAGAGCCGTGTGTTTGGAGCCCAGTATTTTTGGAGCGTAGTGAACCCAGAGGAGCGCTGAAACCAAGGGGTAATTATTCCAACATTCTTGAAAGCAGGCTCTGCACAGAACTACATAGTCTTCTGTTTGCTTGTGCATCTGTGTGTGTGTGACTGTGTGCACATGCAGGTATGTGTGTGTTTGCAAAGACAGACCTCATGTTTAAAGACAAACCACTCAAAAGACAGTAAAGCTATTGAAATGCAAATTAGACATACAAACATGTGGTTAGCTTTCCACCCCCAAACCCCGAAAAGAGGACTGAGGGATCCATGAAGTATCTTTGGGGAGAAGCTATCCAGTGGCACACCCCATTGGGCTAGAATGTGTGTCAAATCTACTTTACAGTGACATAATGTGGACTTAGTTTTGCTTTGGGAACTAAATAAAGACAGCCGTATTCACCATGCAGATGGATACAGCTGAATAATATTTGTCACTGCTATGCATTGTGTCACCATTCATCCATGGAGTGAAGCAAGCATATTTTTATATCTTTTGTTTGGCTGCAGGAAGTGGACAGGGGCATGGGGCAGCTGGCACAAACAACTTAACAATAGAGCCGCACACACATACAAAAATACAAAAATCTTGAAACAAGAAAGCCATACAATAGTTTTGCCAACCCTACTCTTTTACATTCCTGTTTGATTCCATAACGTGAAATTCATGGGTGTGTGTGTGATTTACTTTTTTTGTCTTCCCTCACTGTCCATCCCAATTCCCTAGCCCTCGCCAGGGAACTACCTCACTTCCACTTCCTGCTTCCCTTACAGGAAGAGAGCCGCGCGGCGCTGCAGTGGCTGCCGACCACCCGGCTGTAAGGCCCTGCCTTCGTTTGTTCCTGGCCAGATAATAGGCGGGGAGGCAGCCAAGACAAACACTGGCTCCGGGGATTGTGTGTGCTTACCAAACAACCCCACGACTAACAACGGCTACAAAGCCACGCTAGACAAATGTGTGTCTTACAGTAAGCACTTAACATCACCCATCACCGGGTTATCCTCAAATAGAAAAACAAAGTACACTACCTTGATAATGATGGTGATATTTGGTCTACATGTGCCAAATTGGCTGGAGTACAACAGATTACAAATAAGGAAGGAGTCAGAGCGGCAAAGTTTAAAAGCCAAACGGTTCTGAAAATAATCCATTTCTTTGCAAAGTAATTTTGCTATGCAGTCTAATTTCTAGAGCAGCACAGTCACAAAGAGATTTCTTTGCATGTTTAAATTTACTTTTATTTTCCCATGTAGTAACAGCTGTATGGGATGAAATTTAGTGCAGATACATGGGTTTATTTCGCAATAGTTGCGGCAGTCTGAGAGAACTTCGAACCTTTTGTCATTTTGACCCCAGTGACTTCAGGCTATACACTATATGAACAACAAAAGGTATCAGCAACATGTCACTTCCTGACTGCAAAAGGTGTACTTCAGCTAAACCAAATGTTTCACCTGTGTGGTCATCTAATCAGCATCTCTGGTTGGCTTGCAGCCAGACAAACAGCTGGATGGGTTACACTGTGAATCTGAGCACACACTAGAAGTTCTGGTGCTGCTGAGGGAGGCCACACAGGATGTCTGAAACATGTCCGTCGGGTGGGACAGAGAGACAGATGGATATGTGGCTTGAGCTTAAGTTACACAGAATACATGTTATAACCTCTGATCATTTAGGCAGAGCATAAGCTAAATGTATTGTGAACTGAAATGCAGACAAATCCTCTAAGTTGGGGTGAAAAAGAGCCGCACACAAGTTCTGGCTGACGTTAATGAGTCAACACACTGAGACACACTCCTTCTCAGTGGGAAACAAAGATGAGAGTGATTATCAGCAGATAACATGACATGAATAAGAGCCAATCCCATACAAATAGAGATTTCATATGGGTCACAAGTGGCTTTTCTTTTGGTATTTGGCCAAAGCTGCACTGGTGAGCTGCCAGTCGGGGATAAGCTGCCAAGCTGTGTCTACTTCTAAAATTATCCATCATAGTCTTTTCTTTCCCTTGTCCCTGCTCGCACCCTTGTCTCCTCTGCACTCTGCTTATTTCAATTCTGCTCACTCCTTTTCTTCTCTCCCTTCCTGTGGCAGGAAATTCTCACAATTGCCGGCCAAAATGTCCCGTCCATTGCAGGAGGCAGTGATCTTGTTTGGCCGAGCCTGAAACGCTCCGCTCCAGTGGGAGTTTGTCAGCTGCTAGCAAGCAAAGGATGCTGCTCCCCACCTCAAAGGCTATGCTACTGACATGGCGAACTGGAGGCCATGAGTCTGAATACAGTTATCACTGCTGGGGCTTTGAAGTTGGCAGATTAAGAAGAATGCTTGACTAACAACTGTTGTGAATTGAGGTGGCTTATCTGGAATTACCGTGTCATCGCAGGGTCTCAAAGTTCCGACTGTAAACCAAACCAAAAGGCAGCCAAGAACTCTCTTTCTTATCAACTCCAGGCTTGAGTGGCTCATTTCTGAAGGGGCTGGAAAGTGGGTCCCGACAGGTGATGTGATAAACTAGGCTAGACTCTGTGGCTCAACTGTAATCTACATCAAGTAAAGCCAGGAGCCTGGATGCTGCCAATGTTTGTCCTTTACCTCAACACGGACAAGGACAAACTCAATATGTGTCCATGAACTTGAAGAACATGTTTGTGATTGATTCATGGTCTGACACTATTTCATGTATGATCGCAATGTCCTTAACAGCTTGAATCTGTATTATAGCACCAGGACAACTGGAGACAGCTTTTTTTTTTTAACGTGACCAATGTAAAGTCCCTCCAGTACTCTACTGGAATGCAAAGATGGGCGATAACAGATTTTCTTCCTGATGGGTATCATGTTTTGTGATTCCACGGTTGAGACAGCTGGTGTTCGCTGAGAAGGTCTGGCTGTTAGCTAAGTGAGACGATGCCAGGACTATCGCCATCTGGCTGGCCTCAAGCTATGCCCTGCTGACTGACACTCACACACACACAGACACACACACACACACACACACACACACACACACACACACACACACACACACACGCATAATGAGGTTACCACCAATGGTCCATTCCAGTTACAGGGACCGGCACGGATGCACGGACACATATGCGTGCAAACACACAGCTGGTCTTAGATGGATCATCGCAGATCTAACCCCAGAGTCCCCTGTGCTCCCTCATGGCAGATTTATGCCCACACAGAGGGCCCTAGTTGTGGATCAGGTGACCAGCCATATTCAAAGCATTTCCACGACCAGATGACAGCCTACCTGCCTCCCCACCCCCCTTGATAGTGCTCCATTCATAATCAGACCCCAGGACAACCTGGTGCTCTCAGCAGACGGACGGTTACAGCAAAAATGAACATATGTGTCTTCTCACAGGACACGAAGAAACTGTGTGCCAGCTGGATGTAAATCTTTCAGATAAGGCCCCGGCTCACTTCCTGTTTCACACAGTGCAGCGAAGTGTGTTTCCTTCGTTTGCTCTCCTCCCAACAAAACCTCTCAAAAACTATCTACTAAACCATCCAGTCCCATCCCTGATTTATTATTATCATTATTGCTGTAACTGGACTAGTGTGTGTAGAAGTATTGTGTCATGGGCTATATAGTCTCTACATTAGCAGGTCCTGAAGGTAATGTGCATCCACCTCTTCATGGCTGAGTCTTTGGGCACGTTCTGAATGGTTATATGGCTCAACTGTGCTCATATCTGTTCCAAGCCTGAGAAAGCTGATAAGGAGCCATGTGTTGGAGCACACGGTTAAAACAACTGAGACAAAACGCCAAAGCCCACAAATCAAGTTAATCATGCCAGCTCAGGGCTGAAAACGGGGTTTTTACACAGCTACAACACATCATCCTCAGATCCCCCCTGATGTTAGCAAACGGCCAACAGCCAGGCAAAAGGCACGGCCAGTTACACCACCTGGAGGCACTGCCATGGCAGAAGTGTCGCGGACCGGTACCATAACTTCTGATCATCTTTAGACACATTCCAGTTCACGACCCTGTTTCCACTCACGGATCCAGGTTTCATTGAGTCAAATTCAAGCCAGCTAGTTAGTTGGTTGGAAGCTCCTCTGCGCTGTGTGCGTAAGAAGGGAATATTTTCAACAAGTATGTATTCTTAAAGTATTTTTCAGACACCTCGCTGGGTTGTGGGTTGCACTAGTGAAGTTGTAAAAGAAGCCTTTTTTTTATTTATCGTGAGGACACTGGAGACGCGGAGTTATGCGCAAAGCGGGTAGATTTCTTATCTGACAGCCCGCAGCGCAGCGACGTAAACACGACTTAACTGATTTACTTGAGGGTTACATTCAAACAAACCTCCAGTGGCTTCAATACTAAAGGTAACAATAAATAAACACACTGTAGACTCATGATTATGCCAACCAGTGCGCTATGGTCTACATCCCCTGGATGGAACAGGAAACCGTTTGAATCTATGGCTTTAACACTACATATACAACCCATCACAAATCATTAATTTGGGGTATTCGTGGAATCGACTTACGTGTTAATATCATTGTGTAAAGTCTAGGTGGCGTTCCAGCTTCAGCGTAAAACCAAACTCCGGGCTGCGCCCCGACAGGCTCTGACTGTCCAGTCTCTAGTCCGCTGCTAGGACGAAGCCCGCATGATTGATCCAGAGAGCAAACTCAAACCACACAGCTGGGTGCAAATGTCCTCTGAGCGCGGGACAGTAAATCCATGGTTGTAATTGGATTTGGCTGCAAAATACACAGAATTCCACAATTCTTCAAAATCCTCCCAACACGGCGAGTCCCTGAATGAAGCGCTTCCCGGCAGGAATGTGAATGGAGAGCAGTGTGATTCAAGCTTTGGGAATGGGCGACTCCGCCGTGGCTCCGCCCCCCCCCCCCCTCCGACTGTCCACCTGATAAGGAGCTGGAGACACACGGATCCACTCGGGAAAACCTCAACACGTTTACAACAATTACAATATCATGTCATAACAGTAGGACAACGTGCACTTTATCCTGACAACATATTGTTTATTTTGCTCTGCACTTCATCCATTGACTTCAGTTGATCTTATTCTCATTATTTTGTATGTTAATAATCTAATCAACTCATTGGACTCGTTCATAAATAAATATGCCAACCAAACGTCACCAGTATTAAATCGAAAGTGCTCCGCAGGACTTCCCTCTATTCCATTCAGCTTGTGCTTCGTCTGAGCCTCAACCACCTCCCCTAATAGGCAGCAATTGACTCGAAGGTTGGAGTCCAGTTTGCATTTCATTAGAAAGTACTGGAGACAACTGGGAGACGCTCTTTTGTGACGCGAGATTAAGTCTGAAAATCGCAAGTGGCTCAGTGAAAAGAGAACTGCTGCAGGTATGGTAATGCCCGGGGTCCTGCCCTCTCCATGGCGCGCCGGGCGCACGTACACCACGCACAGGTTGACTAAGTAACAACAACACATTCCGTCCTGGCTGCAGATCTAGGAGGCCTTGATGATGTAAACTCAGATAGCACTACATTTAGTAAGCACAAAGAAAGTCAATACAATCACTATAATCAGTAGTTATTATAAGACTGGCTAGTTGAGATAAACTATTTATTTCTATCTCAAAATGTATTTTCTTTTGCGGCAGAAAAAAAGTCGTTGTTTAAAAGAACTGGATAATTTACAATCCATGCCTTGTTTGGATAGGAAAAGTGTTAAAACCTTGTTGATATTTTTTTCCCCAGATTTAAATGCCGTGTGCCTGTGTGTGGATAACATATTACTCATTTATAATAGGTCTATTTCAAAAACACCCAGTCCAGTTTTCCCATCTTCTCGATCCTCACCTTCACCACAGTTTTCCGAGAACGACGCCAGGCCAACTTTGTGTTATTGTCATAGTAACACACAGGCACTGAGGTGGTGCAAAAAAGGAAAGCCAGACGTGTCACCATGTTGCAGGGAAATACATGTAATCCCAAACTTGGGCTATGAGGGGGGAGAGGATGATGCAGAAAATCCTGGCTAACTGTGCAGTCTGCTGTTGGCCGCCGCACCGGTCCCAGCTGACGGAGGAGTCACACGTGATTCACCCAAAAGAGATCCTGCCAACTATTAAAGAGAGCAACATCACAAGTCTATATAGGCTTTCATAAAAATATCCCCCATGGGAATCATTTGAAATGTTTGCCCAGAGGCCCCAGCTATAAAAGCTGGTTTAAAAACAATGAGGTGTCATATGCTTTATATCTGTAATTGGTGTTAACAGTACTTTTTATTCAGCACCACCCCTCACAAATCCCAAGTAAGTCTCTTTGGATTTTTGTTTTTGGCATAACAACGCTTTATGGTCATTTCAGTATTGTGTCAGCTCCATAGTCGAAGGGAAATAATTGGGGTGATTTCACACGTTTTGCAGTTATTATTATTTCTACACAGCATTGGGGTCTGTGGGAAGCCAAACCAAAGTTAAGCCAAAGTCAACAGAACACAGGGGTTAACACAAGCAGCCTAAAACACAACAACGTTTTCTGATGTTCTGATTAAAACAAAGCTACGAGAAAGAGAAAGTAAGCGATACAAGGACCCTTTTGATACTAAGTATTAAAGATGTGATACCGTGGACACATTGGTACTCAATATGTATTGGGGTTCCCTGCCCGTCAGTATATCCAGCTAAAGCATAAGCATTATGTTATATATAAAATAATACGTCAACGGAAAACGTGATCTTATGAGCTCATAAACTGAGGGGGTTTATCCTAAATCTGTAACCTGAAGGGAGAACGATAATTATGGTCTGTTTGTGTGTGTGAGAAACCGAGAGAGGGATAGTGGAAGGATAGAGAGCGAGAGAAAAAGCAAAGAGAGGAAGGAGAGATGAAGAGAGATTACCAAACAAGGCCAAATCCCTGAGTCACAAAATCCGACCACCCAGAGGCTTGCACCCAACACCCCAACCCAAGGCTACCCACAACTGAGATGGGTCAAAAAACCAGAGGGGGGTTGCGCGCCCAAGTTGTTTTGTGGTAATGAATACACAATAATGCCAGCGATTGTTGATGAGTGTGTGCGGCAAAGTGTGAGAGATCAGACAAGCAGACTGCCGCTGCTGCCAGTTGCTCTGGGGCAAATAAGTGCGTCTCTTTAGTGTCTACAATTTTCATTCATCAAAGCTCGTCGGTCAGGCCCTTGTTTGGATTATGATTCAGATACAGATCAAATACACAAGGGTATAATGAGGGCTTTGGACAAAAGAGAGGAAATGGGAAGATGCATCAGTGTTACAGCAGGCAGACACGAGGGATTAAGCCTCTATTTAACGCAACTTTTCCCTGTAAAGACAATAAAAACAAACCCGCTTACCCTTCAGGCATAACATAACGGATGATTCAGTGGATTCATGTCTCAAACTTTTATTTTGAAATGCCAAAAAAATGGCAGGTGTGAAAATTAAAAAGCAGAAATTTGTTTTCCCTCAAATTGACCTTGTAAACTCCATCAACTTGTTGCTGCTGGGTTGTTGGGTGAAGCTACTGTTGTGGGTTGTAAACATTACAGTGTCACCTCTGACCCTGAGCCACACAGGGAGGGGCTGGGAGAGGAACATAGAGGAAGGAAAAGAAAAGACTGAACTGAGACAGAGATAGACAGAGTGGTAAGATTTAAAAAAAAAGAAAAGACAAAAGTGCTAGAAAGATGAAAGATTTTCCCGGACACATAGCTCTCCTCTGGCCTTGCCTTGGGGTTATAGCTCCCCTGCTCCACCATTCCTAAAGCCAAACATTGGGGCCAGGTGAGGGTCAGCGGCCCGACGAGTCAGTCCAACACACTCAAACACCCAAGGCCGTGTCAACAAAGACTCACAAAAGAGATAACCAAATTATGGGTCGGCAAAGGTCATAGCGGCCATCCTGACATAGGGGCCAACATGTTAGGTGTGTTGTGTAAGCGTTTTAATGGATATAATCTGATTTTCTTTTTGAGATTGAGAATTTCAGATAACAAGGCCATAAAGATGCTTTCCATAACAGGTGGGTGGGCCGTGAAGTAATCAAAAAACAGGGAAGAAAGAGAGATTTGTGTTTATTACAGTGATACTCTGTCAATGTAATGTGTGTGTACGTGTGTTGTATTCAGAGGTACTGCCGCTGTCCCTGAAACTCTCCACTGACAAGCGTGTGTCCTCTGCCTTTCACTGATGCAGTTTGAGATAATGATTGACTGGTTCTCTGTGTGAGAGAGAGTGTGTGTGTGTGTGTGTGTGTGTGTGTGTGTGAGATGGAGACAAAGAGAGAGAGAGAGAGAGAGAGACACATAGGAGGCAGGGTAATAATCTTTTCATAACAGGAATCTCCAGAAATAGCTCATCCATGGTCTTGTGGATCAGCCCAATAAGACACTGATTAGAGAGAGAGAGAGCAAAAGAGAGTAGCATAATGCTTCCATACACACAATGGCAAGGAGGAAGTGCAGGGAGACAGAGGCTTGGACCAGCACACACACAAACACACACACAAACAAAGGAAGCGTAAAGCAGACGGCGGACCAAATGCCTCGCCGACACCCTCTCCGGGCTTTGATGGACTGACCACGATCACAATAGAGGCAGGAGGCTGACACACACACTTGCACAAACAATGGATCCGTGTTGTGTACTATGTGTTTTTCCACCAGGTGGTGGGGTAAAAAAGAAAAAAAGCTTTACGTTGAATTAACAATTTAGCACTTATATTTGTCGACCCCAGCAGTAAAAGTTATGATACATCTATAAAACAAATCTGAAAAAAAATGAACATTGAAGGCGGGCAGGGAAAAAGGGGCATTTAAGTGCTCGGGTCTTGTGTGTGTCTGAACAGGATTTCACGATTTAAACACATTCAGGGAAGCTAAGCTCGGAAGTAGGCTTAAGGAATAGTTATAAAACACCAAAGGACATTAAAAGTATCAGCCTTTATGTCTGAAAGAGAAATCATGAGAATACAAATACAGACAAATGCCCACAGGCATGTGAGTCTTTTATGATCAGAGAGCCAGATTACGCAGCACTGATCCAGTTCTCTTGCTTAAGGGTTCTCCTGGAAGTTGATTGTTTAATGTTTATTTTACATTATTACATTACATTTCATTTAGCTGACGCTTTTATCCAAAGCGACTTACATGCTATACAGTAGACCGAAGACACAGCAACGGTGAGCAATGAGGGTTAAGTGTCTTGCTCAAGGACACAACGACACAGACTGCTGGAGCCGGGGACCGAACCACCGACCCTCTGATTGAAAGACCGACTTGCTAACCACTGAGCCACAGTCGCCCCATTTTGATCCCTATCAGCTTTTTCCGTGACAACTAATAATCTTCCTCAAACCCAGTTTCGGGATCTTTACAGCTCCATTCAGCAGCTTGTATCTAAACCTCTACCCAAGACCTGCAGCAGATGAGATCCAATCTATATTCAATCTAATAGTGTTGAGTTGGGTGCATTCCTCGTGCATGTATGTCAACATGTATGACATGTGGTGCGTCACAATCTTTAAAGGAGAAAATGTATGACATGTTTTGCTACACATTCTTTTTGATTGCAGCTGCTTATTGGTGCCAGTCCACGATTAGGTACTGGGAGGGTTGAATATGTTTTTGAGTGTGCCCAGATCAGTCTACTCAGTCTGATGAGTTTGAGCTTAGAGTTGGCTGGAGCGTGGAGGTCCATCTCCACACGGATCAGGTTGGACTGTACCTTTGCATTTTAGACACGGTGTAACACATCAGAAACAGTTCACATCTAGTTACAAACGAGAACGTTTAATAACTTTAACAATGGGAGAACTATTAGTACCCAGAATCTGCTATAAAGGAACATTTATTTAACACAGACTGTAAATCCTTGAGCACGAATGAAATGTTAGAAGAGTTCAATCACTGTTTCCTTGTAAAGCTCTACCATATGGCTTCTGCTCAACCTTGGCTTTCCGTCAATAACAGGGAGAATTATTGGCCAACACTAAATGTGTAATGGCTAAAGCAAACATTGTGTAAGTTAACATGTACACACACAACCTCACACACACACACACACACACACCAAAACACCAAAACACAGAGTTAAACACACATGTGTGCAAGGACAGGCACTTTTAGTGGCTCTACACTACACACTGACCGGGGTTTTCTCTACCTGATATAATGTATGCCAACCACAAACAGTTTGTTGCATACAGATTAAAAAGAGAAAATTATAATAATATTCACTGTTCGTTTTAACATCAGTGATGAGACAGGAACCTAAAAGTCCTCAGCAGCTATCTAATAACATATCTGGTGTTAGACATACCATAGTTCATTACATTCATGTTGTATATTAGAATAGCTCTGTTTGTTCTATATTTAAAGTTTGGCAAACTAGGCTTCAATAAATCCGAGCCACTGGTATCTTGAAGACATTGTTCACAAAGGAAGCTCTGGATCTCCAGGAAATCCACTGATCAACAGCTCTCACATGTCAAGATAAAGACGCATGGATAAAGAACACACAGATCCAAATTATTGCTCATATTTTTCTTATAAGTCATGCATGGGGAAAGCAGATTAGGGATGCTTTGCTTTAGGGGGAGAGGTGGAGCAGAAAAAGAGCAGAACCAGAGTGCAAATGTTGGAAAAAGACAGAAGTAGGAGGGAAAGAAAAAAATTACATTTAAAGTTATATTCAAGGGATAAACACAATAAAAAACAAGCGTGTCCAACAAAGCTGATGACATTGCAGAAAGATTGAGAGGTCACACCACTAACAAAATAGAAGCCAACATTTATTTACGTGTGTCACACGTACCTTGTCAGGTAAGTAGAAACCTCTATTCCAACTTGTGCTGCAACTAACACATATTTAGATTATATATTAATCTGTTGAGTATTTTCTTGATTAATTGATTAGCTGTTTGGTCAATAAAATGTGATAAAATGGTAAAACATGTCCAACAGGGTTTCCCAATGCCCAAGATTGCATCCTCAAATGTTTTATTTTGTCCACAACTCAAATATATTCAGTTTACGGTCGCAGAGGAGCAGAGCAACCATAACATATTAAAATCTTAGATGCTGGAATCAAATAATTACTCAAACCAATTATCAAAATAGTTTCCAATTAATGTAATAGTTGCCAATGAATCAATGCATCGCTGCGGTTCTTCCAACTTAAGCCTGTTTTAACAACTGCTGTTGTTTTTCTGCAAACTCTGGCTGATCATTTCCATTAATCTCACTGCTAAGATTCCAAAACAACATTTTATGGTATAGTGCAATTGTTACTAGCCAAGAGTGACTGAACCAAGCTGGTTTGATTTACTTCTACAGCTTCAGCACTGGAGCAATCACATTTCAACACATAAAGAGTTACTGTGTGTGTGACCACATTTTCTAAGAATTACACGAGGTGGAGGCCTGCTTGGGAAACCAACTGAACACATGGGGAGTGGTTAATGATGCCAACCATATGGCTGTGAAATGAGCACAGAGCAACATTTTAGAATTCCTGTTGGCAACCAAGTGAGGTAAAATACTCACTGTTTGGAAAGATGTTGTGGTCCACAGTGCCCGGTTTTCCAGACGGGACACATTGGATCATCAACTACGTTAAATTAACTCAAACAAGATCCACGAGATGGACTTTGAAGTAAGATTACTCTGTCAACGGCATCTTCCCTGCTTTGATGCGTATCCCGATGGGCTCCAGTGAGGATTTTGCCTGATTACTTTCTTGGGAAAAAATGTATTCACAGTGGTCCCTAAGATAGTTAGAAATGTTGATATCGTCTGACATCATGATTAATTGCCAAATCTGAAAAGATTACTTCACCCCCAAAATAATGATTAGTATATCAATTAACCACCCTTAGTAACCATGGTTTCTTGAAGAAAACCTAGTTATGGTCTTCACGAAGAATCCAAAAGTTGAGAAATATCTGGATGAATTTAAGTAAACGGGGGCCGAGCTTAACAACAGCAAACCTATATGAAAACATCCATTTAAAAAATATCATACAACTCGTGCAGTAGAATCCAAGTCTGATTTGTATTTGGATGTATTCACGTAAAAACAGGCTTAAAGTGGGAAATAATCTCTGCAGAAATATTTTAATAAGTAAGAACGATTTTAGCAAACGTGTTTAGGAACTAGTGAACCTACAACTAGAGATACATGAGACTTGAGTTATACTGCAATGACAATGTTTTCATAACATTCCCAATGTTTTCTTCAAGAAATCGAGGTAACACAGGTTGAGTAATTGATAAACAAATGGTCATTTTGGGGTGAAGTATTCTTCCAAGACAGATTTGGCATACGTCATGAGTTGGCATCGATGTCAAACTTATGCAGCAATAATGTGGAAGGTTAACTGTGTATGAATGAGTTACAAGGTGGGAGTAGATGGACGTTAGACATCTGACATCGGGGTGAAATAATTGAAGCACGAGTGTCTTCGTGGCTGCATGTCTTTTTTGGATCCCTTTGTGCGAGTGGTATCTTGCCATCTTTGAAACATATGCCTGTGTCCTGCATGTGCACGTCCATACTGATGGGTCCAATAACACGCTTGACAATAGAACGTGTAGAATTATCTTCCCTTCTCTATTTTCTTTCCTGTTTTTGACTTTTGTCATGGAGTCCTAGACATGTGGAGTGAAGACCAAATTCCAAAGTACCATATGTCCATTCTTCTTCTTTGCAGAATCAGCCAGCGAGTAAGGCAGGAAGTTGATGCTTTTTGTCCTCCCTGCCCTGACCCGTGACACCCTTTGAACCCTGACCTCAAGCGAGCCACGTGACAAACCATGCAGACATCTAGACTGTCATGAAAAACACAAACCAGGTTCAGCTGGGAGATTATCGCTGATCCAGAGGCTCCTTTGCAAAAGTGCATTGAGCAGGTTTGAATTTGAGAGTGATTTCTTCCAGCTCCTGTGTCGTTTTTCAGAAGATAAGATAAGAGATAGTGCTGCTGCAGATCAAAGAGATGAGATAAAGAACAGACAAACCATGACAAGTCCAATATGAAAACCAAGAATATGACAAGTGCAGACAATCTATTGCAAATGGACAAAAACCAAGTGCTGGTGTACTTCCAATGATTTCTGGTCTACTCTTCTTACAAGTAAAACATTGTATGCAAGCACTTTTCCATCCTTATTCCTCACGTGACAACCTTGACCTACTTTAGTAGGTCAAGATTGACGTGACACTCACAAGACAAATGCAGACATTCATATTAAGGAGATTCAGAGAGAGGTAGTTATTTTTAGTCTGTCTGAGCTAACCTACATATGTACATACGTTTATTGACACATTTCTAAGGCGGCCTTCTGTAAACATCGACCAACAAGGGAGGTTTTTGATATGATTATGAAGGGCTTTACTTCAGTTGGAACATCTAAATGTTTTTCTTCATGCATAGCTGACCCAAATCCACTGCGCAGGAATCTAAGGAATCTGGTGTTTAGCCAAATAAAAATAAACAGAAGGAAGTTAGTGTATGTGTTTAGCTGTGCAAGGAGAAGGTAGCATCCCTCTAGGTATGCAGTGGACAGAATCTTGTTATGAATTGATAATAACTAGTATTTCTTGGTCAAGCACTTTAATGGTCTGATAAAATCCCTCTGTTTTAGGCATTTATTAGATTTAAGAATTGCTATACAATTCCAGCTGTATTCCTTGTGTTTCCTCCCTAAGCATCAATAATAATTGTATATAACCATGTCTGCATCTAATATTCTGCTGTCGCTTAAACACACTTTAACACTTTTGGGATGAGCCCTGAACCCTCTTTCACTAATGTCCCATGCATAGACACAGTTGGTTTATTTACGTTTCAAGCTAATGGACAGCACTGATGTGTTTGAGGGCGGGCACTTTGAGTGACGAACAGGAGCCGCAGTCAGACCCGGGACTCCCCCTCATCCCTCCTCTCCTCATTGGCCCCTGGGGGATGATAGCTCAACTCCCGAGAAACGAGGGGGACTAATACTGTCCAGCTGCAGGTTGGCAGCAGTGACAGCACATCCATATGCCCAACAGATTGGGCTCTGGCTCTCAGGCTGACCCTTCTCTGTTTACCCAGTGTTCCCAGATTTCAAGGAATGAAGGAATATGAGTGGACAGGAAACACAAGATTAAATGCAGTAAAACACTATGGGTAACTTTACTATCTACGATTTAGTGGTCCAAATCAACATGCATGAGAATAAAATATGATGTTAGTAGTAGATGTGATGAAGAGCAGACCCAAAGAATGTTAAAGCCCTGGAAGCAGATGTGATGAGTGAGGCAGTCAACAAGCGATCTAAAGCTTGATCCCAATGTTAAGAAAGGCATCAGTGTTGGCAGTGTTTCACAGACGTTAATAACAAGACTAGAGAGTCTACATCTAGTCTAGCAGCTCTGTGAGGTTGAAATTAGGCACGCTGGTACTTTGAGCTAAATGCTAACTTCATAATGCTAACAGTATGCTGATACTTGGTCATAATGAATCCGATATCAATTCTACCATTTCAATTATCTATTTTTACTGTGTTAGGGTTAAAAAGTGACCCAATGGTGGCGCAGGGGGAAATTCAGGGAATTAGGATTCATCATTTGGGCACCATGAACATATCTATCAAATGTCATAGCAATCAATTCAAACATTGTAATTGTGCAAAAAATGTAAACCACATTGTTTTTTAAATGATATAAATGTTGGACTGAAGTAACTGTAACTGATCAAAAGGTAAAAACATTTAAACTGCAAAAATGTCACATGTATATCAAAATTGCATGATGCTATTGTGAATTACAGTTGTGTTACAGTGAGTTTTTTATTTTTGAGTCATATTTATACTTGTGTTGTGGCGTTTTTAAAAATCCTTCTTATACTTGTGTTGTGACGGTATGACTATCAGGAGATCAAACCACATAATTCTCTGAAGAATTTGTTTTTCAGGCCTTAAGAACCATAAAAAACAAGATAAAACTCCCTTTGCTTCCTACCTTTTAGGACTAATGGCTACAAGGCAATGAGGCAAAGCGATTCAAGAGAAGAGGCTGCTTGGTTACACACAACTGTGTTCTGGGTTTATTCACCCACAGGTTTTGAACTCGATCCTCAAAATGGTCATGCTCATGAGACTTCAGACAGCCAGGATCTTTAGCTCACGTTTCAGTGCGTACATATTGCTAAGAGCCACTCAAGTGGCTCACATGACAGCTATATGGACCCTGATGAAAGACAGGCAAAGAGAAAAAACAACAACATGTTTATCACTCATTCATTCATTTTTAAATTAAAGCTATTTGAGAAAGGGACAGACACATACGGGAATCTCTATTAGAAAAAGCTGGAGGTCCGACGTCACCTCAGGCTAAATCAAACAAACCCTTATTTTCATAACATTCCCAAAATACCTTGTTCAGAACATTACAAACCTGCTGCTTTGTTTTACAACCAGTGACTGAAAAATATTGTTAGCAGATGGCAACTTTGTGGCCTGTCAGGGTATTTAGTCCAAGAAATGCCGGACATGTTCACTGACCCTCACCTCAACCACACACACACACACACACACACACACACACACACACACACACACACACACACACACACGCACACGCACACACACACACACATAAAGACATTAAGTTGTCAAAGTGCCACTTATCCAACATGCTAATGCTAAGCGCTTCGGTGCTTGTATTATTACCAGCTGTAGGGTGTTAAAGTGGAGGTTGGCCTGGACACGGAGGGTGACAACACTCAGCCAGTGGCCTTGTGTTCATCCATTCATGGTGGCAAAGGGGTTACGATCCCTGAGTGACTACAAGGTTAAAGGTCACAGGCAACACCCCTCGATCAGAGGGAGAAAGGGACATTAAGTAGGCGCTCAGTCTAAAGAGAGAGTATGTTCAAGCTCCTTGGAGGTTTCAGATGTGATGAGCAGGGAACAAGACACAAAAATACGTTTGGGCATGTCAGCACTAGACCAGCCACTCATCTTATGACTCTATGAAAAGGAAATGCACATCTTAAGTTGCTAAAAAGTTGCAAACAGATTTTATAAAGTTGATTTAGCATTGGATGAACTTCATGCCATTTGATGGAAGTCCATGATCGAAATGTTGCCCTGACAAACCTTTCCTTGAAGAAAAGTCTTTCAAAAGGCTCAGCAGGGGCCCGAAGGTAGCCATAACTCCTTCTTCAGAGGCTCACCAGAACAGTGGGAGCATTTTTCTTGGTACTACTCACAGATTCAGACCTCTAACCAAATTCTTATTTACTGATGATCAGACTATCCTCGGAATTACTCACATGTTGGTAACTTTCATCATATAATTGACAATGACGATTTCAACCAAGAACCACAATTACATTTTGAGAAAACAGCCGCAAGCCATAATAACATTTACAACGTTCTTTATCAGATCTAACAATTACCTGGAGGACAGTGTAGGTTAAAGGGGTCACTCAGGAAATGGTCCACTTCAGGGATCTTTAAGTCCACCCTAACACAATGACACATGCAGATTAAAAGAAATAGAAGGAGATGAAAAAAGGAAAATGTCTTTGCCTGAGGATCCAGAGCAGCTGTCAACCTCCTCATGAATAAAAATACTTTCCAGTATGGAGAAAATAAGAGCCCAGCCTGACATGAGGTGGAGGTAGTATGTTAGCTGAATGTCATTCTGGATTGTGAAAATTGATCTGTAATCACTTCCCTTCCCAATTGGCACATCTGCTGCAGTCTCATTTCCATTTTGATACAGCCAGTGCTTTTCCTAGTTAGCCAGGCTATTGGCAACGCTCTGTAGAATAGATGACAATTACATTCTGTCCCCTCGTTGTCTCAACAACTATTGAGACACACACAAGCAAACACACACACCCTCCTGGATGACGAAGGTATGCTGAGGTATTTTTACCCTGAAAGACACTCATCAATATAACCAAAATTGCCAAACTTCAGATTACACAAAATACACAAAGAAGGTATGTTCTGAATTTTTTTTTTATTTTTATTTTTATCAGTTTCTGAATCTGTAAAAGTGGAAAGAATCCCCCACAAATACTCTCTCTGTTTTCCTCTCCCCAGGGATCAGTGCATCTGGGGGATGCCCTCTATGTGCGTTAGCATCTTGGGCGTGATTTTGAGATGAGAGTCATTCCCATTAATTCTTGGTCTTCTTCCACTAAACAGCCAAAACAGAAGTCTCCATAATGACTCATTGCTACAAAACTGTAAGAAAATGCCCCCAATCAACGGAATTTGAAGGGTCGAAACCAGCAAGAACAACAGGATTAGCTGAAAATCCCCTGCAGATTGACTGAGTAAATTAAAGATGGATAACCCACTGAGACCTGCTAGAGCCACAAAAAGCTGCAGACACACAGGAAATGAAGGCCCACTGGAGAGTAAATAAACAACATACCATGCGATCAGGCACCCCGAGAGGCAGTTAAGTCACCAGAGATGAGACCATTTTAATGGGGCACTAAAACATGTACCCATCTGGAAGAGATTCTTCTGGAATGTGGCTGATTTACAACTAATGACCAGTGACGAGTCGTCACGCCATCATCTTCCTCTTGTCTCACATCACAAGTCTTCAAGTCCTCATCTTCCATCATACCTCACTGGTGAGGATGGATGGATGTGCATGGAGGATGGTCATACACTCATAGGTTTTGACATTGTTGTATTTTATTTTCATCATATTCCGTTATTTGTTCTCAGCAATTTCAGTTCAGGTCCCGATACAGATGAACGCATACCCATTATGTGCACAAAATCTTTTTGTGCGTTTCTGGCCTCCCTTCCTATATATCGTCAAAGCACACACCAACATCTGTCTAAACTGACACCACTGACAATGTGCTGGTGACGAAATCCCTGTATTTATGGAGTAAAGATACAATTGCAACTGTATATCCTTTTATTGTGCAAAATCCCTCAATGTTTGTAGATGTTTCCAAACCATGCACGAGCAGTTGATCCTCTAAACATTGTATCTCTAATTCTCTCTCCATTTCATCATCTGCTTTCTCCCTCCCTTGTTCTCACATTGACAGTCCGTGACTATCTTCAAACACAGCATCACCAATCAGTAGTACTGATTAAAGCTGAAGGTGAACCACACAGTGACTCGAGGATATAAAGGCTCTGTCTCTGGCAACAAAGCCGCTCTCACACCATTTCTGCTGGCGGAGGGAGGAAAGGTGGAGGAGTGGACGGCCCTGAAAGTTTGCGGTGTGAAATCGGACATTCTCGACTGCCGAGGCAGGAGCGAATTCCACAATGTGTGCAAATATTTGTGCACACTACTTTTGGAATCCAATGCTTTGCCAAATCAGGAGTCCTGTGTGTGTCGGCGACATGAGGACCTGCTCCTCAGCGCCGTACAATGTCAATGGGCACTTGAAATAGCAGTCTCGTTGTTTACGGCTCAGTTATATCTGGAAGAGTCTGTGAGGGAGCCGAGTGTTTGCCCAAGTTCTGTGCTGAATGACCGCCTTACCTTCCAGCTGCAGGGGAAAAGCATGGGTAGCAAATGGGTCAATGAGAAGTCAAGAGCGTGCATCAAGTGGGCTTGCTGAAAAGTGGTAGACGTCACACTTGAGCGATGATAGGGCGAAGGCACTCGACAAAGTAAAAACTACATCAAAATAATTATGAAGAAAAGCAAATTATCATTGTCTCATGCCAAAATGGTAAGAGAAGCTGTTTGCTGGATCTCACATCTCTTCAAGGTTCAGACTTTTACTAAAGACAGAACAAATCAGAGAGGGGTCTCATGATTAGAGTCAAAAGATGCATTCAGTGAGTTCATGTGTTAAAAAGAGAAAGTGAGAAAATACTGAAGGCGAGGGAGCGTGGTAGAACACGCTAAGTAAACAAGTTTGGCGTGAGCTTGCTGGAGTCACTGGGTTTAGGAATACATTCCAAAGTCTTCGAAACAAGCGGCCTTGTGAGTGCACAGGGGCAGAAACAAGAGGGCTTTAAATCACTGAACAGGAACCGTGTTGGAGGACTAATTCAATCAAAAATATCTCAAGTGTTCACCCCCACACAGCCTCATGTCAAGTTAAGTGACTACCAGTCATCTCTATATGACAGAAGTCAGTCAGAATAAGCTCGCCAAAGCTAATAAACTGGAAATGGACAATATGTTTCACTAACACAAACCCACTGGCGCAGAAGCTATATACAGTCTATATCTATACTGTGGTTTCTGTATTAAAATATACAGACAAAAACAATAATGTGATCATTTATTATACTGAAGGAAAACATTTGACCTTACAAACAGTGAGCTGTATAATTTATCAAGAGGTAATGTAGCCATATGTGTTATGTTGATATAGGCTGTGGTTAATTCTGCTCAAGATGAAACAGACCAAAGCCTCACATCACTCCCACACTGGCTGAGCTACACTGCAGTCTCAGAAACTGTGAGTCTTTACATGTTGATGTTACAAAATGAAACAAAATGCAATCTGGTGAAAACACATTTGCTGAAGTATAAACCACTTTAAAAAAGATGAATTCAACAATAAAAGTGCCAAAAACTTTTAACAAACAAAAGACAGGAAACGCCCAAAAGATTGCTCACGATACTTTTCATCTACTGACCCAAATCATGCTACTAAAAAGACAGAAGAAAGATTTGAGTGCAAATATCTACAATAAAAGCTGATTTGTTTTGACTATAATATTATTGACTTGTTTTTGGAATTTTCCATTTTGGGTTTAAGACAATCGCTGCTTTTTTTTTAACCATCTCTTTTTTTTAGAGATTAAACTGACAGATAAGATATCCGCACACTTGAATCCATGCAGAGGACACTGTTTGAATTATTTGATACATTCAGCATCTAAGATCAAGCCAGGTGGTTATCCTGCACAACCCCCAAGGGGTTACAAACATGCATAATGTACTAAACCATGTGGAATTAGTTTGTATTCAATAACAATTAATAATGCAAACACCTACTGTATAATGTAATCCTTCAAAATGAATGCCTTTAATTAAACTATGCTGTCCAACTCAGAGCAGGGCTCGGGCGTGGGGCCACATTTTGCATGAGCTTTCAGCCAGGCCCTGGAGGGAAGCTTTATAATGGGCTCATCTGCCTCAGAAGCAACAACGTTTAAGGCGAGGGTCAAAATCAAGGTCCACAGTGAACTGGAGTTGAACGAAAAAGAAACGAGTGACCAGATAGTTAGAAAATAAAATACTTAACATAAAAGACTCACAAATAGTACAAAGATCTCTATTGAAAAGAAAATGGTTCTTGATATGCACCTTTAAAGCTTTACACCCAAAAGAAGAATACAATTCAATGATCTTTCTGTAATTTCTGACTTTCAACTAAAATGTTTACTGTTTAATGAACGACTTCTCGCCTGATGCCCCCGGTGAATTTAGATCCTAAATAAGCTCTTCTATAAAGTTGTAGATAGTCCTTACTTTCATTTAACTGTTGATATGTGATGACATTTGATGGATTATTAATTATCACATTATTTGTGTTAGTTTCCACCATCTTCCTTTTTCATGAGCATGACACTTATAGGAAAAGGAGTGCCAATTAAACTGGATCACCTGTGTGTCTGTTTTTGAAGAGGCATACACACTGCATGAATGTGACACTCCATGTGAAAGATTATCTAAAAACAGAGAATTCAAATATACATATTGGAACAATTTACTACATTGTGTCTGTAGTGTACAATAGATACAAGCTCAGGAAAAAAAAGTATTTAGTGGACCTATGATGAACCGCTTATGCTCTTGCATGTGATGACAACAGAGTCAGAGACAAAGAATGCAAGTTCAAGGTATTTCCACATTGGCTTCCCTTTTCACACCTGGAGGAAAATCTGAACTCAAAAATATATATATATATATATGTATATATATATATATACACTATGTATTTATAAAGTCTTGAATTTCCAAGATAAACCTTTGACTGACAAAAGCAAATATAAAAGCAAACAGAGGTGAGAAAAGACGGATGATGAAGCAGTCAATAAAAACACAGAATGTCCCTGGCACATGTCCAATAGTCATGTCTAGTCGAGCTTGACTGTAATCTTAAAGTGCACACATGCACATGCTTACACAGTAAAAGAGTCTGTGCATGCTTTTAGGTATGCTCTGAATCATTCACACTCACTCACACACCTACACACACTGTCTTCATGACTCCTTAAGCAGTCCAAGTGTGGCACGCTTCACTCACGAGACGCACATGGGCCTGAATCAAATCTCAGGGGATGACAGGAAACAGTGTTCTTGGCCTACTTTTTCACATCCTCATGACAGGGATGGGATGATGGCACAAAAATAGAGAGCGGAGCAGTTCATCTTCCTTGATAAAATAATAAGGAGGTGCTATTTATAGACACAAATTGAGCAGCTTGACCTTAATGTGAAGGCATTCAGAACAGAAGGCATGCTGAAACGTGAGGCGGCAACAAGAGAAGTAATCACAGGCTGTTCTACAGAAGGACTGAAGACTTAAACTGGTCCGATTCGGCCAATGGAATGAGCACATGATTAAAACCTCATAAGCAGATCTGATACTGAAAATGAAAGAGACCTAGAAAAGATTCAACGATTACTGAAGTGTTGTGGTCTCACCTTCTCACTTCTACATCTTGATGTAGATGGAAAAAGTGTTTTTTAAGAGACAGAGATGTGCTGTAAGACTTTACAATGATCTAACGATGAATTAAAAAACATGTTGGGAGCCAAAACCACAAACACTTTAATTTTTGCCAAAACCACAAATGTCTAATGCCAAGACCCAACACCTCTTGAGCAAGCAAGACAGCCCTGGGTGTTTGAAGTGGAGGTAACACAAAAGAACCAAGTCTTATATTATGTAGTTTGAAGAGTTAAAAATGATTGCTGTCGTGAAATATGCAGAACTAAATTAACCAAAGATGTCACCATTTCATATTTGTGTTGATCTGCAGTTACTCCTTGTGTTTTCAAGCTAAATCCCTGATTAAACTTGGTTCATTCTTGGGGTGAAAGTTTCTTGTTGAAGCTAATTTGTTACATGGTTGCCTGTTGCGTTTTCATTCAAAGAGATCTCTACTGATGTCATAGTGGTGCACCCTTTCTGACTTCCTCTTTGGCCATCCTTGAGGCGTGAAATGGCCCGCTGGGGTCCCTGTAGAGTCCTGTAGGGCCACAATAGGCCCAGGACATCTGTGTGGTTTAACAGAAGGCAAGGCTTGAGGAGACCGGAACATGTCTATGGACCTCCCACTGGCCTACACTTAAGCCCCACTACAAAAGCCTGGTTGCCACTTAACAATAACACAGTCAAGCACAAGTGGGGACACACTCACACTCAAACACTGGCACTTAAGTATAGAACATATATTTTCATAAATGAATAGAGAGACCCGTTTCTTTATTTATTGTACTTGAAGGGTAACTTCGGTATTTCTCAACCTGTGCCTAACTGATAAAAACTAAAACAATTTCAGAAAATGGTTCATTGTTAATGCTGTAGGCGGCCGATAATGGGCTACTAAGAAATCCTGCTCGGGCCAGCTGGCACCGTCATTTACGTTCAAAGAAAGTGCTTGTTTTAGAAAAATAGGGTTCAGTTTGAAAAAAAGACAAAGTTACAATTGACATATATGTTTAGGCAAAAGAGTATTTTATGACCTGTATGTCTCTCCCAGCTACAGTAAAGGTTTGATAGTGATGTCATAGCATGTGTTGAAGGACCTTGACCAAACCAGTCCATGGACCTTATTCTGGGTACACAAGGCTCTGTGGATGGTAATGTCGGTGGTTGTCCGGTAGGTAATTATCGTCCAAACCACTTTGGCCCAATTTCATCTGGTACAAGGCAGGTTTTTGTGTAGTCATTTTGTGCTTTATAAGGGACCAAACGGTGCTTGTCAAGCTGAATGGAGTGGTGTAGTTGGGGGTGTGGTAATGCAGATATGGTAGTGAAGTGCTGTTTTAGTTTTCATTTTGGCATTAAATTGTGGCTCCAATAAGACTTAGCACACATATAAACCCTGTGAAGGAAAGATGTCTTTGACCTTCTTACAAATTGTTCAACTAGTTTGCATTTTTGTTTTGCTCTTTTGCAAACAAATATCAACAAAAACTTCATAAGTGAATTGAGAAACTCATGTCACTGAATTTCACAAACAACCAAGGTGGACAATGTCTTGTTATTAGTAGAGGCCAACCAGACTTACAACTCTTGTAGAACTGTGTAGAACTGTTAAGATGTCTGCTGGAACAGAAAGTGAACTGCTTGAGTTTTATGCGTAGGGATGATATGGGTGGGACATGTCAACAAGGTTATCGGGGTTCATGATGCGTGATGCTGCACAGAGCTGATACAGTCATTGAGAGCCTACCAGGAGTGTTATCAGCTAATGCAGATGTGTCATCAAGGATTACGTACCGCATTAATGTCAACATCATGTGTTATATATAGTAAATAGAATATCAAGTCCTAGTTGGGTTTTGTAAGGCAGCTGAAGACTATTTTGCCATCAGAAAGGTCTGGAATTTCATAGGATGCTAAACTACTACTACTATATCAAATATGTCAAAATTAATTGGTGTATTCTCAAATGGCATAACACTATGTTGTCAGGATAATGTGTTTAGGATTTTAAATCTAAGACAACTTCAACACGAGAAGCTTTTTCATTAATTAGTTTTATTAACGGTTACAATACATTTAATTTAACTGACGCTTTTATCCAAAGCGACTTACATGATATACAGTAGACCGTAGACACAGCAACGGTGAGCAACTAGGGTTAAGTGTCTTGCTCAAGGACACAACGACATGGACTAGTGGAGCCGGGGATCGAACAACCGATCCTCTGATTGAAAGACAGACCTGCTAACCACTGATCTACCGTCGCCCCCAGTTAATGGCATGACACGCTGACTAAGAACACCGACAGCTCTCTTGGTACAGTTCAGTGTGTTCCTGCACTTTATGGCCAGGAACATACATGCATGAATTCACACACAGCCATAATGGCTTACAGATGCATTTCCTGTTAAAGCCACAACATTCTTCCTACATGGTGAAGAAAGAGAGCAAATGAAAAGAAGTGGAAGTAGGGACAGGAGAGCTGTAATTAGATCCTGTCATAATTATTTGACATGCTTCTCCACTCTTTCCTTTTTGATGTGTGACAGCGGGCTATGTAGCAACAGCCTGGAACATCCTGGAGGATATTTATCACCTCTTGCTCTCTACTTCAATAGAGAGCTCAGGCCACAAGGCACTGACCTCTGATTCTGTGGGAAAACTGGGTTACCTCTTTTGAAAAGAAGCACACCATAAAGTAAACTGTTTGAGGTCTATGCCTACTGCTCAGGTTCCCAAAAATATGAATATAAAAAGTTAGTTATTTTTAAACATCAGGCATTAAGAGTCTGGACTAAAGTCCTTGTAATAAACGGCTGATATTAAGAGACAATTATCTTATCAATCTATGCAAACTCAGTAACTCAATGCATGTAATAGACTTCCATTTGTAAAGTGCCTTTTTATTCTTTCGACCACTCAGAGGTCACTGCATGTTATCATTCACCCGTTCACACACACATTTATACACTGATGGCAGAGGTGATGCAGCAGCTGTATGCATGTTCCCACTCATCTGACATTCCTCAAGAGAAAAACAGCAAGACAGAGTACAGCACAAATCCTTAAGCCAATGAACATTTACGTATTTTCTGTAACTACGTAACTATTGAATGAGAGAATGGAACCAAAAATAATATTTACATTTGTATCTTCATTGAGCAAATCTTTTTCAATCTTACGCAATATCTAGACTGCTGAAGCATTCTAAGCCACTGGAATCAACCACCCTAATAGGCCTATTACCTCCATCCACATGACCTTAGAAAATAGATTGATTGACAAATATCTGGCAGTTATGCAAGAGCATTAGCCGGTAGCATTATGAGAAACTAATTAGCCTCTCAGGTAACCAGCCAGCAGTGGTGGAAACGGAGCAGCAATAACCTTCACCTTGATGCAATTCATGATTACGTCACATCGAAATCCTTCAGAAGTGGCACTCCATTATACATAACTCTTTTGTGTAAAAACATGACATTTAGAGAGACTGTTCCACAATGTCCTGACCACGCAAAAGCTTTTAGTGCAAGGGCCGGATGGTGAGCCCATATGTCTGCGTCAGCTGGGAAAAGTGACGAGGAAGAGAAACAATTAATGTGCTGAGTGTTTAAATAATAAATTAAGCATTTCCTACAGATCTGTCCTATTCAGCTTATTATTGCTCACATCTATGCATTCATTAAAAACATAATCAGCTTATATCATGGGAATGAGTAACTGCCTGAAGAGTGACATTCTTTTCAGGGTTTTAGGGCTTATAATTGAGTCCTTTGTACAATCTTTATAATTTTGGATTAACTGATAATCTGTGCAACTAAAATCTACAGCTTGGTTCAAACGTCCTAACCTGAAATCTATTTGACAGAAAACTTTACGACATGATCAGAGTCCTTAATGAATGGACTAAGGGAATTGTTTTGGTATGATGACATATTCATTCTGTCTAGCTATCTGTCCTGATTCCAGATGCCTTTTGACCTACCAAAAGACATGCTGCTCATTCCAAGAGTCGATCTGCTTCTTTTTACTCTTAACTGAGTCAAAATATCCATACCTCCTATAAATCAATAGGCCACTTTATTCATCGTCTTCAAGGTCATGACACATTGAATCCAACATCATTAAAAGAATCACAGATCAAGTCTAAAGGTTGTACCATTTTCAAGAGAGAAACCTTTTCTCTGGTAAACTGGAACTCTCAGAGCTATTAATCATGAGCCGATGAAAAGGCTGGAGGTCCACACTTCTGAGCCGCCTCCATAGTGCAGTATCTGTTACTGTCTTGTTGGAATCTCATACCTTTGGCCTAAAGGAAGGGATCTGAAAAAGATGTCCGCTCGAAGCTTCGGCCCCTTACAAGTTCCATCATTCATACACCTTGAGTGCCTCAAGAAGGTTGGTCTTAAAAATAGGGGGGGGGGAAGGGGCCTGCGGAGGACAACAACCTGACAAAGCAGTGATCTTTTTGATGACGTCTCCGATAGAAAGTGTGCACAAAGACTTTGAGTGATAGCTGGGTTTTCTCAGTGGATAAACTTAGTGTTTTCCCCTTCAGCTGTAAACATGCTTAAATATGTAATGTGATCATAGGGATGACATGGGTGGGGAAATGTCAACACGGTTATCGGGTTTCATGATGCATGATACACCGAGCTGACATACAGTCCTTGAGAGCCTGCCCGGAGTGTTGACAGCTCATGCAGGTGTGTCATCAAAGATCACGTACCGCATTAATGTCAACGTCATGTGTTATATATAGTAAATAGAATATCAAGTCCTAGTTGGCAGCTGAAGACTATTTTGCAATTCAAGAGGTCTGGAATAGCTTCCATAGGATGCCAAACTACTACTACTATATCAAATATGTCAAAATTAGATGGTGTTTTCTTAAATGGCATGCAATATTGTTATGGCCATATATGAAAGACAGTTTTAAACATTATGTAGTCAGGATAATTTGTTTAGGATTTTGAATTCAAGACAACTTCAATACAAGAAGCTTTTTCATTATTTAGTTTAATTAACGGTTAATGGCATGTGGACTCAAACACACGGACTAATAAACACCGACAGCTCTCTTGGTACAGTTCAGTGTGTTCCTGCACTTTATGGCCAGGAACATACATGCATGAATTCACACACAGCCATAATGGCTTACAGATGCATTTCCTGTTAAAGCCACAACATTCTTCCTACATGGTGAAGAAAGAGAGCAAATGAAAAGAAGTGGAATTAGGGACAGGAGAGCTGTAATTAGATCCTGTCATAATTATTTGACACGCTTCTCCACTCTTTCCTTTTTGATGTGTGACAGCGGGCTATGTAGCAACAGCCTGGAACATCCTGGAGGATATTTATCACCTCTTGCTCTCTACTTCAATAGAGAGCTCAGGCCACAGGGCACTGACCTCTGATTCTGTGGGAAAACTGGGTTACCTCTTTTGAAAAGAAGCTCACCACCTTTACTGAGTTTGAAAGGGCAGACATTTTAAACATGATGCAGCTCAATGTCATGTCACTCCTGACCCTTAGAAATGATCACACCTCTTATAAAAACCCTTTGAAGCACCGTGAGTCTGTAGATGATATAGGACATCTGAGGTCAACGTTCCTCAAGAACAACTCGGTTAATCCATTTTCTTTGCTGCTGCTCTTATATGGTATTGGACTATCTGTATTATTTAAAAGCAAGCTTGCCAGGGAGTTGGAAGTCTATTCCAATGTACTCAGTTCTGCATGTGGACAAGCAGCTCATCAGTTATACATGGGCAAAACCCAGTTTGCAAGCCACTGTGGTGGATGCAGGTAAGAGTCCTACACATAAATGTATGTATGCACATGCGCCAACACAAAATCACATAGAGCACAAGAAAAACCTAAATATGACACAAACCTGGCAATGATCATCTTAAAAATGCCCCAAGACACTTCTGAACTAGTCAGTGTCTGTTTCTATGAGCTGTCCATCATCCCAACACATCCAAAAGATGCTGTTAATAAATATAAAAAAGACGGTTCCCTTTGCAGAAGCCTTGCAGCGTATCCCATCTTTTCTCTGAGATAATGACAATGCAGTTTCCCCAACCCTGTTGTGTATCTTGTTAAAGAATCTGAAACTCCATGTGCTTGGAGAAAACTACAACCGTACGTTCCGGGACAAATCATATGCATATGCACACAATCGTAAACAAAACAGAGGCAAAAAAACATCTGCATGTACTGGACAAATATAAACAGACATACACCTGCTGTGTCAGTCACTCACCTGCTAGTCGACTCTCTCGAGCAGGCTTGCTCAGCCTATCGAGGGCTTTGGAGGTAGAGGACCTGATGTGGTCACTGAAGGACCTCTGCAGCAGCAGCAGCCTCATAGAGCGAGACATGGCGTCTAGCATCCACCCGAATGTATCTCAGTCAGACCTTGTTCCTACACCTGTTCCTGTCACTGATCAGATGGATTATTGAGCTTTCGTGCCATCTCAATCCAACCTCTTTCCACTGCTCCTATTTTTTAGCGAGGGTGATATCTATGTCTAAGCATTCAATCGTGACTAGTTTCACTATGGAACTGGCTCTGTTCTTTCCTCTGTACTGTCTGTGTTCTGCCTCCTTCTCCCTCTCACTCTGTTCTGTTCCAGTCTGGACTGTACACTCCCGTCTGCTGCAGTGAGCATCAGCGCAGTAACTGCTGGGACACATCCAGCCAGTGCTGCAATGCTCTCATATTCTACTCTGCCAGTGTGTGTGTGTGTGTGTGTGTGTGTGTGTACTCGTGTGTGAGTAAGTGCTTTCTGACACAAGCTCCAGCACTCTATCTGAATATCTGAGTGGTTTAGAATCACAACTGCCATCTTCATTTTCCTTCCATATCTTTTTTTGTCTCTCATCTTTTTCCGTGTCTCTCTTCTATGTCACCTTCCTCCTCTCATCCACTCTGTTTACACCTGCGCTACCCTGTCTAGACACAGAGAGCATCAATGCCAGTTATATAACCAATAGCCCGGGCAGCCTGCTTGTTATGAAGATCCACATGTCCTTGCTCACAAACAGCTAAAGACATCACAAAACTGAAACCAAAAGTGAGGAAGTGAGATCATGAAGCGGTCAAATATGCTGAGGGTAGAAATTGTGCACTTGCTGGTTTCTCCTGCACAACAGGAACCTCTCAGGTATTCCCCACAGTCAATACCTACTCTCCTGAGCCATGGGGAAAGGTCCAGCACATGACATGACTTGACTGTAAATATATTATGGTAGGAATTGGGTATGCAGTGCACACAAACAAACACACACACTCACAAACACAAGTACATCCCATTAGATATTGAGAAACAGATGTACTGTAGGCCTTATGTAACACACTTAAGCTATTGAAATGGACAAAAACAACACAATGGAATCCGCTACTTAGACTGCTGCTGAGTTGATCGGATAATGCTGATTTAGCTCCTATTAGGCAAGTGCAACTCTCTGGGGTCTGTGGCGAAGCTTAGTCAATGGCTACAGACCGGATGAAAAACAGCAACTTCAGATATACTGTATAGATGATGGGGCATTTTTACACTGTGGCTTTTTAGAAGAGGAATTAATTCGCTCTTAAAAACAAAAATACGTCTTGCAATCAAGTTTAAGATTAGTATTAGTTTTCATATAAATTTATATAATCCTTATATCATTCACGTGTTTACAAGTTAGTTCCCTGAGTGTGTGAGTTCCTATGTGCGTGTAGTACTATGAGATATTCAGATTACTCTCCATTACATTCCACACTCAGCTCACGCTTGAGAAAGTCAGCCAATCGTGCTGATTGCTCCAGCAAGTGAAGGTAATGTACCCAGCGTTGGCTTATTGCAGCCTGCTGATAGCATTGTGCTCATCGCGGCCAATTGACTTTATGGACTTCCGAGGTTTGCAGAGACTGATAAGGCTTAGATTCCCGCGTCTTCTCTTTTTCACAGCCGTTTAGCCTGCACTTCTGCAAATTTGGACTGACCTCCTTAACAATGTTGGCAATGAGTATCAGGATGGGATACAGAAAAACAAACATCCTATCAAAGTATCACGTATTTAGTGTCCTCGCTTACGCACCTGTTTGACTAACATGACATCCGAATCACACTATGGCTTTCATGCATTGGTGTGTGTGTGCTCCAAGGCACCCAAACCATCTGGGTCAGTACTCGTATCACAACAACATATCAGTGTTCTTTCCCTCTGTCTCTCTGCTATACCTGGGATAAGGGGGCAATACGCAGACTGTAACCTGGATATGAGGGAAAATGTCCTGAAGGGTGGAGGCGAAGGAAAAACAATGGAGTTCTCATACCTCAGGAAGCAAAGTCTTGCCAAATTCCCCCTCTGTCAAACATGTGTGCAGCGTGCCAGGAGTGTGTACCTACATCGAACTCCACAGAACAGAGGCAACAGAGGTTTACCTGCCAACACGATGTCCCAGAAATGAATACAGGGGAGGAGAAAAACATGGAGAGGGGGGGGGGGGGTTCTGGGTGGACTTCAAACCATCTATAGAAACAGAATGTGAGAGTCTATTATCAAACATATCTGTGAAAAACAATGCACCATGCTCTTTACAGCACGGCCAAAAATGTGTCTGTATGCTGAAGCACGTATGTGTGGGTGTGCACGAGTGTGACTGTAATTGTGTGCGAGTCCCTTTGATGTGACCATCTGCTCTGCTTGAGGTCTCACTCTACTATCAAATATACACTCCCTCACCCTTACTGTCTGCCCTACTTTTAAAGACTCCATTCTAACCATCTGATACCTTTGCACCTTGTGTATGTGTGTGTGCACCAGTTAATTCAAGAACTAATGTTTCCAGTAAGATATCAGGCAAACACTTCAAGATTAATTCAAAACACAAATATCCCAAATATAGTTTATCCAAACAATCCACATCTCTGTCCACTAGACAATCTCTCACCCAAACGAGGGGAATAAACCAGCCAGGGAGCGACAGAGCCTGCTGAGCCAGGACTGATTTATTAGCCTGGGGACAGCGTGGGCATCTCCCAACATCCACTCTGGGAGATTTAAGCTTTGTTTATACTCGCGCATGGCGCCATAGCATGAGCCTCCACAGACGCGCAAGAGGCGTTTATAATCTATGCGCTGCACTATTCTCCGAAACAACAGAGGGCAAACAAGAAAAAAAAAGAACTGTGAGGAATCAAAAAGATAACGAGTGTAACGTATAGATATGCCAATAGGCTGTAGGTGTAACCAGCAAAACACCATAAATCAACCTCCCCAATGCAGAGGAGGGATTTTAATCACCTGTAAACTCACTCATGTGTATGGACTACTGTATTGCCTTTGTACCAGCTCTGCAAAGAAACAATTTAGGTTTTGTATGCAAGAAACAAAGGTTTAATAATATCCTGGAAACAATTTGATTTGGCTGCCAACATATATACTCAAATTATGCTTTTTAACACCTCCTGTTTCTGAAGCATCCAAAAACTAATTGGCCTTCTTTGTATAATCCCCAAACATGTAAATACTGTTTTTATCAGTGAACTAATTGTGACTTTACAATCCCCTGGTTACAGATGAAATAACTTACGGGATCACTGCAGATGAAGCAGGTCCAGGTCAGTAAAAACGAGAATCACTAGAGGAAGAAGGGACCTATGCAAAACAACACTCAGCTCCCCACATGTTCTTCCCTCTTATTTGAAGAAGAGAAAAAGTATTCTGCAGCAAAATACAGCAAAAATAATACTGGTCACGTTGAAGAAAACCATGTATTTATATTTGTACAGGTCAAATTAATATTTTCTTTTACGATTTACGTCCTCAGTGCTACCACAGGAAATAGTGTGTTTTACTTCGCAAGATAGAAAATAAAGTTGAAGGTCTGTTTAAAATTGGTATGTAGTCTGTAGCAGACCTGCAAGTGACGTTTGCCCCATAATCATACTATAGTTGCACAGATATTGTAGAAAAGGTCAAATTTAAATGAAAATCCATATTTCACTGAAAAACAGACAAGGCACTGAAAAATGATCCTGCAGCTGGAACCTACAATTGAATGCATGCAATAATCCTTTGTCTACGTTAGCCAGGGAAGCATTATGGCCTATAAAACACATGATGCACCTTGGGTGATGAAACATACCAATCTGCTGAAAAATAAAGTTTGAATGACACACGTCCTCATAAGGCTTCTTTCTTTGGAATAGGGCAGACTTTTGTTGTAATTAGTTCAGCAAGCTGACTTCCGGTTGTAAATCCCCCTTCATGCAGTGTCAAAACTTACAAAGAAGATAAGAGGTTTCTGAGCGTTCACTTAAGTAAATCGGTGATACGATGGAGATGAGAAATACCTTGTTTTGTTTTTTTATGAAAAAAACATGAAATGTATCTTTTGAGCAAAAGAGACACTTATTGTCGAAATATGTTAACATTACGTTTAATTGCAAAGAGTCCAACAACAAAACAATGTCTCAAAAAATAATAAACTCTTTTCCAAACTTTTTGAAACTTCCAGTATTCGCTTCCAAGAGGAACAGTTCGGATCACACCTGTATTCACTGCTGAGTTGGAAGTGTGACTTGTAAAAGGAATGAACTCCAACATGTACAGTACCAGTCTCTACACAGGAAGTGTGTCTAATGGGAGGGGAGAGGAGGTGCTGATTGGGGGGAGGTGTTGAGGCTGGCGTAGACTGACGGGGGAGGCCAGGAATGTGACCTTGCACAAGCACAGCAACTCCTGTGCTGTGTATGGAGGGGTGGCAAAAAAGTTGGCTAGGACAACAATCAAAAAGCAGGGCCGAGTAAGAAAGAAAAATAGCCTTGAGCTATTATTGACTTGGCTGCAGGCTAAAGAAGCTTCAATACATGTGTCAAAGCATCGTCTCAGATAAGAGCAATGTCCTCAAAGGACATGTTGCTGCAGGGTATGAACAAGGAGAAAGTTGCACGGGTCATAAATGAGGACAGCAAGTCATTCCATATGAATGCTGATTTCCCTGTGACGTTATCTGAAAGTAGGACTTGGTGGAGATGTGCTGAGGCCTGTGGGAGTCATAAAGGTCAATCACGAGATCTGTGGATGAAAAGGGATTCTCAGACACCATCTGCACCGAAAGGACTTTGTCAGTTGTTTACCCTGGTAATCAAGTCCACAACTATTCCTCACAATCACTTCTCTGTTTCAGTTTTTAATAATCTTTTCATATTAAATATTACATGGAAAAAATACTTTTTTTAGGCAAGAAGATTATTACAGCTCTCATGTATGCCAGATGAATATGAAGCTGAAGCCAGCAGATGATGGCCTTAGCATGAAGGCTGAAAGCAAGGGGAAACAGCTAGCATGACTAGGACCGTATCTTCTACATTTCTGTTTGTTTATGGCTTTAACAATTGAGATATGTTCATTATGCAAATTAAGAGGTGCTGGTAGGCCTTTCTTCATTGCTTTGGACGGAGGCAGGCTAGCCGTTTACCCGTTAAGCTTACGTTAAGCTAATCAACTGCTGGCTCCGCCTCCATTGTTTGTGATATCCAACTCCTCATCAAGAAAAACAAAATAAAGTATTTCACAAAATGAACTTGAATTGAAGTGACTTAAAAATAAACTATTTCCTTTCCTTTTTATTTTCAAAGTGCATAATAATAGGGTGATAAATACTGGAATCCTCAGAGGTCAACATGTGTATTGGAACAGTAAAAACACAGCTGCATTTAGAATCAACTTTAAATACCAGTCACATGTATTTGTCACTGGATTTCCAAGAAGGGAAGGATGGTGACTAGAATGGAAACAAGGGATGAAAAGAGGAACGGAAACCAAAAGGAGAAGCAGACAGACAGAAATGATGAGACAAGTTATTCACAGGAACCACCAACTCCGAGTTTCAGAGTGCTCCCTCCCTATAGGACTCCACTGAGGGTGCTAAACCACTTCCTCTTTCCTTAGTTATCCTTTCCTTTCCTCCACCGACAACCAAGGCAAGCGCTGTAGTAGACCATGAGGCTATGAATCCAGGTAAAAGGTCAGGCGCTGCTGCTGGTGGTTCGAAGCCCATCATTGTGTTCTGTTTATGTATTTCCACTGGTTTATATTTAGATCAGGAAGGTAAAGCACGGTGCCTCTAACCTCTGAAGATACAATCAAGGAGAAAACATATAGACCCTTCTGGTGATCTGCTTCCAGACAGCTGCCGACTCATTTAGGCTTTTGTTGTGAAATGAGTAGGTATTGTATCGATAACTAGAGAACTATGTTCTTAGATCTATGAAAAGGTTCCTCCAGCCTGAAAACACCAAATCAGTAATTAATAAGGACAGCCAGTCACTGAGCTCATACGTATGTTCACTCATAACACAACGTATAGGGGTAAAGGGGTGCTCACAGTATTGGATAACTCAAGAGAGAAAAATAAACTCAACCACTACTACATAAATGGTAAATGTCTAAAGCCAACACTTTATTTTATCCAGCACAGACGGAGCATTTCAGTATGATATGAATCCCGTTCCTCTCTGAGCTCTTAATCTGTCCTTCTCTGTCCTTCACCCATACAAGGTAAACCTATTAACTTCCTGGATCAGAGGATGTGAGGTCACAGCGAAACAAGCTGCCTCTGAAGATAAGCACTGGAGGATTTCAAGTCTTGTGCTTTTGGTCAAACACAAATTACCTTTATATTAATCAGCCTACACATACATGTACATGTGCTTACTAAAGAGACACTAAACTGAGTAACACATGTATGATGTGGTCTTTCTCAAACCTTTTTTGTATGAAACAAAGTAGACATTAGTTCCCACTTTTGCCTCATGGTTTCTCCATTGTCCATCTGTTTCCTGAATATGAACTGCTATGCTTTTGCCACACACTCGAGGAGGGAGATATTGTGGGGGCGACTGTGGCTCAGTGGTTAGCAAGTCGGTCTTTCAATCAGAAGGTCGGTGGTTCAATCCCCGGCTCCTTGAGCAAGACACTTAACCCTAATTGTTCACCGTTGCTGTGTCTACGGTCTACTGTATAGCATGTAAGTCGCTTTGGATAAAAGCGTCAGCCAAATGTAATGTAATGTGAAGATCAACTACCAAATATTTATGTTTAGAATATCAAAAATCATGTTTATATTGTACGAACAGACAATACCATTCATCATTTGAAACTACAACACACAAAATCCAGTAAGTCATATGATGAAAAACCAATAGGCAGACAGCACTAAGTATATTTCTTTCTTTTCTTTCCTTAAATACCATTTTAGTGCGTCTTGAGTTTGATTTCAATAACAAAACAAATGCGTCATATCTCTCCTCACTTCACACGCATCATCTAGACCGCGCCCAACCGATGAGAAGATCCTAATCATGTCCAGATGCTCGGTATGGTATAAGTTATGTCACTGCCATTCCAGTTGCACTCTGCATGCCCCATGCAGCACAAGGCTCAGACTATGCAGCATCACAGGAGCCCCATAAAGAACACATCTAAACAACAGGTTGTCAGTAGTATAAGCACATCCTCTTTGTGCACAGGAAAACCGCGACACGGAGCGCGCACCAAGGAACACGATGTGCCGCAGGGAGGTCATCAACTGAGTCATTTCAAAGCCTGAGCTGTGGAAACGTCTTGTTGATCACTGGTGTGCTTCTGTTGTCACAGAGATAGTAAAGTTAACCATGAATGAGGTTTCTTTCATGGCAGTGCAGCCGGAGCCTTGAGGGCATGGTGTGTGATGTAACACTGTTACAAATGTGTTATTCCCAGGGGCTCAAACGGTGGAGATACAGAGGGGGCTTTGAAGTGTCACAATGAACACTGGGCTTTGTGCTCCATCAAGTCCCCCAAATCTTCGCCAATTCCCAATCGTAGCCCCATCCCACCCCCTCCAGAGTCCTGGGTTCCATCACACGGACCCAGAGATGGAGGTTACATAACTTGCTTCCAGGAAGTCTGATTTAAATGAAGAAAAATGACCAAGGACGTTTGACCCCTTTGAAGTTGGCACGGTGCGCTTTTGCAAGCTTGAGCCTCCTTGTAAAAAAGGTTTAGAGCATGCCAAAAGGTAGTGCTTACATTTGCACACAAACACACACACACACACACACACACACACGGACATAGCAGCTTCTGACAGCTTCTGCACATTTCCCATGAAAGGTTTTCAGCGAGGGTCGATAATTAGAGTGAGAGACAGAGCAAGAGAGAGTGAGGACTCCCAGTAGGCTTTGAGACAGCGGGGGGGAATATGAAAGCCTCATCCCCACGTCGTACCACCTCTCTGGTATTGTTTACCAGCGGACTGACAACACAGGGGGGTGTTTAATGAACACTGCTCCCCTGCCGGCTGTCTGAAAGTAGGTATGTCCATCCATAGATTGCTGATGACCCTGTGCATTACCGGCAGACTGCTGACAGTGAGGCCGGAGCCAGGATGGAGGGGCCAGTCACTACACATCGAGTCTGTTCTGAAGATCGATTCATAATACAAGTGTGCAAAGAGGCTGACGGCGAGCTTTTCAAAGTAATACAATTGCACGTCAATACTGTGGAGGCTTTTCTTCAGGAGGAAGTCAGACAAGGAATGATTGAAAAAGCATGTGTGCAAGGGTGTGTATTTGGATGGATTTACATATTTCAGTCTTTTAGCCGTCTATTCTTAGTTGATTTCTATACCAGAATATCTTTTTGATCACAGAAACATCTTATCAGGAAGGAAAGTAAGACGTGAGGGCAAAAGGTAAATAAATACAGGTCAAAAGTTTTTGGCATCATTCACGACATCCAGTCTGGCTCTTATCTTAGAAAGGCGACTGGGTTGATGGTTTTGTAGATGAGTCTTGGATCTTATCTACATTCACATCCAGTGTCTCATAGAAACAGAGCCGGTCCTCCACCCCCCCCCCCACCCCCTCCCTCTCTTGCCCCATGTTGTGAACACCGGACAAGATAATCAATCAGAAATGTACCTTGGCATCCTTTCACATGACACAAGAACAGACCTGGACCAAATCAAACGCAGACAAACACTTTTTCTATACACGCGACAAAAATGGGAAAAAAATAAATCTAATAAAACACAAACTAATATTTTGAGTTAACTGAACAAATGAGAATGAAAAAGAAACAGTCAGGACTCACCAGCTTTTTCTGTCTCAGGAATGGTAGATGTGCTCTGTGAAAGAGAATAGGGTATAGTTAAAAAGTAGCTTCATCATTATTGAAACTCATTCAGTAAAATCCCCTGATCAAATGTGTTTTGTGCATTAAATTCATGAAAAGCATATTGATGGAAAACATCAATGATAGTACCCATGCACTGCTATGATGCTGTTAGCTCCAATTAATTTGCATGTTCTCCCTCCCGATCGATGGACATCTTCTGATCTATGAGCAACATAATCTATTTGTCTTGTCTGTGTGTATTTCCAGTCTAGTCATGTAGAATAATTCTTGAATCAATTTAAGATTTTAAAAGGATTTCAAGAATATTGTTTGACAAATACAAATTGGCCACACAGACGCATAGTTTAACAAAGTGCAAACTTTGTAATAAATGGCCACAGTCAATAACACACTCGATACTGGTGAACAAATACAACATCATTAAAAGTCAGAGCACACAGGCCCTCTCCTCTGATTCAATGTTGAGCCAACCCTTATGTAGGTAGTCTGCAGAGACAATACTGATCAAATCGCAACACATTTTGTAGCAGTAGTAGATGATTCTTATCATTCTGCACATATAACATTTCCTTCTTTGGCTTTGTCGTTGGTTTTAAGAAATACAACCGATTTGAAACAGGGTATATGGTAAAAATAGAGCATTTCATCGAGCAGTCATTACTTTGGCAGTGTGTGTGTGTGTGTGTGTGTGTGTGTGTGTGTGTGTGTGTGTGTGTGTGTGTGTGAAGGACAGCAGTCAATAGGAATGCGGAGGTCTTTCTTGCCTCTGACTTTTGACCTCGGGTTCCTTGGCTGACCTCCACACCCTGACCTATTTTAATCCACCCCCCTCCCCTGGAACAGATCAGACAGCAAAAGGAGGATAGGGTACATACTCAATACAATTCATCCATTTTGTGTAAAATGTATTTTTCTCCTGATATCACTATTCAGATAAATGCCTCTTCCTCTGTGATTATTTTTTCCCTTGAGGCCTAATTAGAGTGATTTAGCTGTGTCCCGCTGTGACTACTTTAAAGCCTGTTTACCCTTTAGCACCTACTTACACAACAGATCCAGGACAGCCAAAGCCACACTGATTATCATCTTAAAGGAACAGTTTGACATTATGAATAATATGCCAAGGTTACAAAATACAACTGCCAACAGCTCTGAAGCTCACAAATTAGTTCATATTATAGGTTATATCCTTTAACTGTACTGGGGATATGTGCCAGATTTCTCGACTGGGAGAAGTAATTACTGGAGTCTCCTCTGGTTGCCTGACAACCTCACAGGGACCAAAGACGTGAGTTCTCCCGACCAAGAAATAGTCCGACAGCTGGTAACTGCTCCATCGGTTGAAGGTGTGCTTATGCATCCGTTTATCAGAGTTATGGTCATTACTTTTTTTTTTCCACTGCATCAGTTACATAACAGTTACAGTAAGTGTATAGTCTTCCCCGAAAATAGTCCACTGTGACACACAAATCTGATTAATGTGGAGTTATGTAGCTTTTGGGAATTCCTCCTTTGACTCACAAGATTGTTAGTTTCATTATTATTCATTCTGACTTTACACACTCAGACTGAAGAGCATTTTCATAATATGAGAGAGAGAAAATATGAGAGAAACTAAATAAATCATTAAAAAGCAACAATGTGACTAGAGGCCATTCCCCTTAGAAATATCAAAAGATCTATTATATTTTATGATGCACCACCAACGTGACACAGTCTGGTGAGAGTGAATACAATACCCGCTCTCATATGTGTGTTTGCCAACTTGTTGACGCTGGATAAAGTGTTGTCTTGGTCCCAATCTGTCTTGTGGTGAGCTGCAAACCTGATCTAAAATCACTAGAGGTACGTCTGCCGAGGTGTGTCTAAACGTGTGTGTGCGTATATAAGTGTGTGTGACCACTTTGAGCACAATGTGTGGGCAAAAACAGCATTTGATCACTTTCTGGGTCAAGTTTCAGACACAGAGTGAGTAAAGTTCCCCCTGTGGACAAATAGCTTTACAATTTATTGCTGATTAATGACCTAAAAAGACACCATGGGAAGCCACCGCCAAAGACTTCTTCTCACTCCTCAGTCACTAAATCACCAGCACAAACAGAACAACAGCAGTGAGGTGAAATCAGAGATAGATTTATATTCAGTGCTGTTTCAGCTGTTGAACTCCGGAGTAATATTAGCTCTGCTTTTTCAGCCACAGAAGTGTCCTTGCTGCATTCCCATGTGTGCAAAACACTGCAGATGTGTGAACCTGTTTAGTTTTTGCCTATTTATCAATGGCATATAAACTGCCTGGCACCTGCCCCACTTTATTTTCTTTTGTGTATTGTGTATTGTTCTCATTGTCAAATCATATCAAAAAACAACATTGAATTGATCCTTCTAACAAGTGCGTATTGAGTAGCCAAAGCCTGATACAATTTATTAATTTATTTGTCACAAGCCAAACTGTGGTGTATTTGAGTCAATGACACATGCGCCGTCCTGCTGCTGTAAATACTCATTAGCTTAATCCGCTGATGAAAACCATCCATTAAAATTCAATTTTCACTTCTGTTTGAGTAACATTTGCTGAAAACAACAGTGCCCAGCTGTTTTTAGACATTCTTGAGTCTTTTCTAAGTGAAACTTTATATTTTTGACCTGGTTAACATTTTAAGTGGGAATGAATGGGCTTTGGGTTGAGTGGGGGCAGGGTTGGTAAGTATCAAGACAGATGGAGAAACGCATTGATTGACTTTTTTGGGATTAGATGCATATTAGAATAGAGAATAGCACCTTTCAGCCTTATCCTTCAATTCCACTGTTACACAGATCACATTGTATGCTACATATAGAAAAAAGTTGCAACAAATCATGTGTTGATGTGTGCAAAAGGTTTACAACGGTATACAGTAGCACAGTGGTGGTAAAATGAGAAAACTAAATCAACAACTTTCTGTATATTTAATAATCAGCTACAACTTGCAGAAAGAACGGCCTGGAATAATTGAATCAATATGGGAGGTCTGTGTGGCTTCTCTGCTCAGCACTAACAAGACATTTCAGTTCACCAGTGTGCGCCCTTCCTATTGTGTAAACACCACACCACGGGTTCCTGTCAATGACCCATGAAGTCACTTACACACGGTGTAAATCTTACCTTCACACGATGCGGTGTTTTCCCTCATAATAGCAATTACAGTTGAATAAAGGTGAGTGAAAGACCACCGAGCCTAACAAGAATGTGAATGAATGGGTACCAGCAAGTACCAGTGTTTTCACAGCACCACGGTCGCATATTTTCCCAATGTTTGCCTGCGTTCCCCCCTGGCATGCCACAGCGCAGGTTGTCCGGGCCGTGTCAGGTGTCCACTGGGGAGCTGTAGGCTGCAGAGCACACATGCGTCAGCTGCCTCATTTACTGCCACTAATTTACTGGAAGTGGGTTGTGTGGGGGGCACAGGGAGTATGGCATGTGTTTGCTTTACACATGTCTGTGTGTGCGTGTGTGTGCGTGTGTGTGTGTGTGCGTGCGTGTGTGTGTGTGTGTGTGTGTCGTGGCTTGCAAGCATGATTAACCACAGGAGGGTCATTATAGTCATTACTGTAGCAGGAAGCACGCTTTTACAACTTATTTAGGTTTTAGTAATAATTTGACAATTACCAACAGAAAAAGTGCTGAAACTAAGAAATAGGACGGGGATTTTTTTATTTTTTTATATACTGGTGTTTAATAGTCTAAAGACAATAGTTTGATGTACATCATATTAAAGTCCCTGACCAGCCGGGTTTCATTTTTTGTTGTTAAAACCATCTCTCGCTGACAGTATCAAATATATTGTTTTTCATATTGTTCCTTTTCTTTGTTGAAGCTACATGATAGTCTACACTGTCTAAAATATGATCAAAACCAAGACTCAATGTTGGCGTTGACAACAAATCAAATGGAAATGGTCTTGCTCCTCATTTTAGATACATTATTTCAAAATTCAGGCCAACATACTTGGCATCTTGGAAATTGTGGGATCTGTTTGTGGGAATTTGTGTAAAAATAATGTTTTTTGAGGGTTGAACAAAGTTTGACCGCACAGCATGGTTTTGTCTGTGCTCATTCACTGTAGTTTTAAATCAGGAAGGATTTGATCAAATAATAAATAAAGAAGAGTATGAAGCTGACCAAATATTTAGTGTCAGCTTTTGGTGCTTGACAAATATACTCACTAATACTTTTGCTACAAACACATTGGTTGGTACCAAATAAAAAGCCTTGAGGGCCAATACACAGCCCTAGCAACAAATATAATTTAGCAACAGCCCCATTGTGTACAGCTGTTTTCACATGCGTTTCAGTGTGAGGAGTTAGTCAGAGATGTGAAGCAAACCATTGGCATGTGGCTCTTGCACAACAAATCCGAGCAGTCCACCATGCCGCTCACAACCCCACCGCCACCCTCTCATCCCCAGCCCCCCTCCTGCACTACAGCTGCGTGTGTGTGTGTGTGTGTGTGTGTGTGTGTGTGTGTGTGTGTGTGTGTGTGTGTGTGTGTGTGTGTGTGTGAGTGTGTGTGTGAGTGTGTGTGTGTGACCACCCATGGTCTGGGCTGACCAAGGATTAGGGGGCTCAGGCTAACCCAAACCTTTTTCTCCACCACTTAACGCAAATGGCTAAATTGGTGCAGATGGCTTATGGTCAGGTAAGCGGCTCCGTCACTGAGCATATAAGGTAACTGTGTGTGATAGAGGGAACAGATACATTGTGTGTGTGTGTGTGTGTGTGTGTGTGTGTGTGTGTGTCTATGAGTGCATGTGCACGTCTGTCGAGGGCCTTTGGAGATGTTATCTGGGGCTCATTTCTGGTTTTTGACTGGCATGAATGTGCTCTTTCTGCCCTGCACTTATAAAATAATTTATTCTCCCTGCTACATCGACCCCTGAGTGCACGTGTGCAGGGAAACGTGGGAAACAATTTCATTTTGCTCTTCTACTTAAGGGAAAGACCAATCCCCCCACTCCTCATACTTTCTCCCCCGCATCCCCTTTCCACATTAAATAGTTTCCATATGCCACACTTGAAGTGTGTCAACAGGAAGTGATGCGATGGCTTGGTGTAATGATGCGTTGGAACATTTCCCGCAGAAGATGTATATTAGCGTCCAGATGTTGGATTTAACAGCTATTTCGAAAGAAAACACGTCCAGATGAAATCTGGTGTCATTTGAAAAGTGTCTCAGTAACGTCTACTGACTTGTATGACGTTAAAAGCCCAGGTGAAATCACTTTCAGTCTTCAGTTGGACTTAGTACTTAGGAGGCTAATGATTTTACCACACACACACACATACACACACAAGCCGCCAGCTGAGGCCTCGTTCTCTCGCTCAACCTTAAGTGGTGAGGCATGGTCTGCGTGGGGTGATGCTGGTTGACAGACGGTGAGAAAAGAGGATATGCGTGCACACACACAGACAGATACATACACACATTTGCCTTTGTTTACAAGAGTAAGCCAAAGCAACAGGCTTCTGGTTTCAGGCCATGTCTGGTGGGATTTAGTGCTGGGCCCCTGGAGCATACAGTGAACTGTTGACTGGCCCTTGGAATCCAACAAAATAACACTTCATTTGTCTAAGCATAAGACTCTTCCTCCAAAACAGCAAACCAGCTGGTAATCACCAAACTTCGGTCATATTCTGTCCATACATGTTAATAATAAATGGCTTTGTTGGTATGACGTAACACTATACATATTGCAAAGTACAGTATAAGTCAGTATAAGACAAACTAAATATCATTTCAGCATTGACATTGTAATGTTCACATGTATGAAAAAACATTCAAAGTGTCTTCTTATTTATTATGGGGCAAAAACGAACAAATCCCGTGGTGGGCTTTGTGGCAGGAAGCCTTTCGGCAAGCTAACTATTGCTGAATTACGTGGCATCATCAACCCCAGTGGTTTTATGAATGCAAAATAATAAGTTTGGAAATGCATAACAAAAAACAAATGGCACTGTTCACATTGTCAATGATGTTACGTTAAACTGAACGTCCTGCGTTTTTGACGGATTACAATGTTTTCTTATACACAATCTATTGATTGTATCTGATAATCTGAGGCGCTGGATTCATTTCCAAAGTGTGTGTGTGTGTTTGTGTGTGTGTGTCCATTAGATAACACGAGACATGATCTTCCTTCTTCTCCGCAACAATCGAACAGCTTATCTGCTCTGAGCACGTCCACTCGCCCTCTCTCTCTCTCTCTCTCTCCCTCTCCCTCTCTCTTTACATTACATTACATTTCATTTAGCTGACGCTTTTATCCAAAGCGACTTACATGATATATAGTATACAGTAGACCGAAGACACAGCAACGGTGAGCAATGAGGGTTAAGTGTCTTGCTCAAGGACACAACGACTGGCTGAGCCGGGGTTTGAACCACTGACCCTCTGATTGAAAGACTGACTTGCTAACCACTGAGCCACAGTCGCCTCTCTCTCTCTCTCTCTCTCTCTCTCTCTCTCTCTCTCTCTCTCTCTGTGGCACATCATGCTGCTCCTATGCCAACAACGTATTATGTTAACAACTGGATTGTGTAGGGCCCTTTTCACACGGTAGTAAGAATGCGGGACAGGGGTGTAAAGTGAGAGACCAATGACATTAAATGCCCTTGCTGCAACATATTGGGTATTTTATTGTATCACCACATGTTCTTTGGATGTTTCATGTTATGTGATAAAAGTTTCTCTTTCTGGCTCAATACATTTTTCTATTCTATCAGATTGGATTTGTATGTTTTGTAAATCCATTTTTCAGTTTGGGGATTAAATTTGTTTAAATTCGAGATACATTTTCAATATACAATAATATAAGCATAATTGTAACCATATTAATTCATATAACATCAAACACAAGTTTACAAATTTGTCAAAAAATAAACACAATCTATTGGGGGCCCACTTCAATATAAAAACTACCAACACCACTGCAGTATTCTACTCCTGTCTTTTTACATTGATTAAGAGACACAATGTCTCTTAATCAATGTCTCACCACGTTGAGTTTGTGGCTCATGGAGTTAAAAGGGATAAGTCTTATGATCCCAACTCCACCAACAATGCTAGCCAGTGGATTAGCCACTGACATTTTTGGGAGAAAGCAGAGAGTGGGTTAACAACACAGAGGGATTAGACCATCCTCTGTAGAAGACTCTGGTGGCCCCATAGTAGTTGGATGGCAGACATCCAGCTTATTGACTTACCAGAGGGACCAGTGGGCGGGACCTTGCTGGGTCACAGAAAGTGTTGTGACATTTACTAAAGAGCGCACACTCTTGACTGTCTGCTGTAGAGGGCACTGCATCCAGCTGGTCAGCAAAAGCATTGACTGTTGGGTAACTGGATATCTACCTCTATATAACGTTAAAGGAGGTCACATGCCCTCCTTTAACATTACAGTTGAGGGCAAAGATGATTGATTGGACGAGACCCGCAGGTGTATTGGCTGAGGTAATGCTACTTCAAGGCAAACGTGAATGAAAATACACATTGAAAATAAAAATGTGAACACAAGCTCAAAAGAATGTTTCAATTAAAAACCCTCAATCGTAAGCCTGAATCAGCTCAATTGCACCTGGTTGTACAATGAATTCCTGTGTACATGTTTGAGCATCTTTGGATGCGTGTGTGTGTCTATGCATCCAGTTTGTTTGTTCGTTCTGTGATTTATGGCGGTTCATTATTGGCGGGCTGCCGAGGTGTTTCCAGGTGCCTACATTTATCCAATCAACCATAACATTTACTGTCAACAAGTACATCATCCTGCTACTATTTCCTGCACTTTTTACTGTCTCCTTTATGTCACAGATGTAGCTTACACCATTGACTCCGATGTTAGCAACGCACACAGCATGGTGAGGTTTTTATGGTGGATGAAAAACTATAATTAATGTAGGTTTTTTAAATGTACCACAAAACACATGAAGCCAATACATCCCACTGGTGTTTGAGCTGATGTGATTTATGTAAGTTCGATGATTTGAGAGAATGTTGTCATCAAAACAGATGTTGTCAAGAGAGTTGTCACTGAGCGCAGAAACAGATTTATGTGATGTTTGATTTCCTCAAAAATGCTCTCTCTTCTTTGAGTGCTTTATGCAATGGCTATAGCTTTGACTCAACAGGAAAAACAAGATGTTCTCAGTTCACTTTCCACATCCTGTTCTAAACACAAGCCTTTTCTTTTTTCTTACCCTCTTTTTTTTTTTTAACCACAGCAGGTCTATGTTTGTCTCCTTCTTACAGCTGTGCACAGCAGAGGGGTGACCTTGGGGACAATGACAGCACACAAAGCGGCTAGCGTGGCCATGGCCAGAGCCACTACTGGCACCCCTTGTGAGACTGAATGGCGGTTGGCTTCATAACTAACTGACTCATTATGGCCTACTCCAGTCTTTATGCCAAATATGTGGGTGGAATGTAGGCAAACATAGTTATCACTGCTGCACATGATGTTGATTGTGGTCCGAGGACTGCAATAAGAGAGAGAGTGGGAGCAAATGAAGAGATAAATAAAAGGCAGTGAGAGTCGCACAATATTGAGTCTGTGTTGGGTGGGACGAGAGAAGGTGTGGTTTGGATAAAGGATGTTTGGGGACTAGGAGGCTGCCAAACCGGAACATGGAGGAAGCACAGAGCAGAGATCTGCTACTGACCTTAGCACGCAAACCACAGCACTTCTATTGTCCACCGAACTACAGACAGATAAAGAGCTATATACATACATAACCATCTGATAGGGAATGAAGTCTTTCCGTCACTCTGAAATTAAAATATCTCTCAATCCATCATGTCCTCAAAAAAAGAAAACTTTAATCCAGACATAGAAATTGATGAAAATCTGGTACTTTCAGATCTCCCTGTCAAATAGCGGCAAAACCACCTAAAGAGCCGAGACAAGTAGCACCGTTGCACTGTTGCCGTGAAGACAGAATACAGATCCAAGCCAAGGGTCAAAGGTTGCCCTGTTATGGAATGTATACCAAAGATGAAGAAGGCTGGGTGAGGGCAGCGCCTTCCCTGTCCTCATACGGTGTATGCATGAAACGTTAAACACCCCCGTGCTAAATTTAACGGACAGTCATAGCCTGTGCCTTCTTCAATAGCTGGGGTCGGCAGGGGATTCGGACTATGTTTTGCTGGTGGGAACGCTCCACGCTGAGGGTGACTGATGTGTTGTTTCCGACTGTAACGTTTAGAGGAAGGTGGTCAGGGTTCAGCAGCCTCCGCCCGCCTCTGTGGCTTGGCACATCCTCTACAGCCACAGAGCTCTAAAAATAGAGTTGCGTAACAAATGACTCTCACGCCACGCAAACCTTAAGTTTGTTACGACAGATCACACATATACATCAAAATGAATTATGGCTAATGCTGCTATGACAAGCTATCGTATACATCCTTTAAATATAATAGTAATAATAACAAAGCTTGTTCTACTCACGATTGGAAATAATTACACCAAACAAGGAAATTCTTTAGTGAGAAATTTTGAATAGAGTTAGGGCTAGGCGATATATTGATATTATATTGATATTGTGATGTGAGACTACATTGGTAGATTTAATCATGTTAGATTTTGACTGTTCTAATCGTTTCTAATACAATACAATCAATATTAGTCTTTAGACACTTAGTCATTACAGATAATTACTTAACAAAAAATTGTTTAGCTGGTCAAAAATAAATAATAATTGTCATAATAATAGTAATTTTAAATAATCATTGGTTTCAGATTCTTGTGTGAATATTGTCTACGTTGCTTGGTTTTTTATGTGTTTGTAAACTGACTGTTTAAGACTCTTAGTCGGACAAAACAAGACAATTGACGACCTCACCTTGAGCTTTCGCAATCTTTGACATTTCATAGACCAAACAATAAACATAATAATAATAATAAGCAATAAGCAGATTAACTAAATAATACAAATAATGACAAGTTGCAGCCCTAAACACAATATAGAGCCAAATCAACAAATACTCATCAGTCAATAAAGCACATTAAAGCCATCTGTTGCAACACAACAAAGGACGTCAAATAACATTGCAGGACACCTGCTACACTAAGCAAGTAATAAAAACCTGCCAACAACAACACTCAGGGGCAAAGAATAGCAGCTCCACCATAAGAAAAAGCACCTGCTGTGGCACAGCATCCGCTAGATATTAGCCCCACTCTCGATGCAAGAATAACAGCCACCTGCTGAAGGCTAACAATAGCCATCAGCCACGTTAGCAAGGAGCTAGGAATCTATTCACTTGAATATATCCACAACAGTGAGTGAATGACAAAGTGCATGCCAAGTGAATGTCCACTCATCCCTCTCATTTTCTCCTCTATATCCTTCTGGATGAATTACTTTCTCTTTAATGCTCATTACTAACTCTACTTCCTCTCGGGAGCCTCTGTGCTTCCTCTCCTCAAGCTTCCATGGATCGTGGCTGTCTGGAGCCGGTCCTGCTCCCTGCCATGGCGGCCCTGCTGATGCCCCTCATCTCCGCCTCCGTCTGCTGTCGTGGAATGTGGCCTACTACTTATTACATGAATAATTTCTGTGACATCCATTGAATGTGCTGTAACTCTGTTACGTTGATTCTGTACACATGACATCTGTTGCTTCTGTCCATCCGGAGAGAGGGATCCTCCTCTGTTGCTCTCCCTCAGATTTCTTCCCCTTGTTTTTTTCCCTGTGAAAAGGGTTTTCACTACTATTTTTAGGGGGAGTTTTTCCTGATCCGATGTGAGGTCCCGGGACAGGGATGTTGTATGTGTACAGATTGTAAAGCCCTCAGAGGCAAATTTGTATTTGTGATTTTGGGCTATACAAAATAAACTGAATTGAATTGAATACACAGGCACATACCATGACTTCACGTTCATCATTGTTACACAAAAGACAGAATAGTACAATCACACCAAAATCATACACTGAGTTCCAGGAGGTGTCCGGGGCACAGTAAGAACACAAACACCAGTTACCTCGCGCATAATCCATCTTAAGAAGGAGGGAATGCAAATGCATAATAATAAACACGAATCACACTGCCTCTACAAACACACAAAACACAAATTAAACACACCAACCACTCCTCTGCACATTCACTGATGGCCAAGATGGAGCTTCAAAGCTATTTGAGCTGCTAGCTTGGCTTGGCGAGGTTGATACTAGAGGTACTAATATCCAGATGTGTCTTAAACCAAAGTATTTGCTTTTTGTCCAGAGGAAAGAATTACTGGGTTTACTTTTCACCTCCTGGCCCAGGATCAATTGATAGTGTAATTAAAGTGACTGTACACATAATAAGGGAATTTAGTCCTAGATTACTCTTTAACATGAAGAAAGACACCTAAACTGCATTGATCTCGCTGTCAGTCAGTCTTACATGTACTTCCTGCCAGAATTTAAAATTCAAACCTCTCCCTGACCTTCTGCTTGGAGATATTCATCTTGACACTTTATAAACAGGACCACAGTTGTGTTGTAATAGGTTGACATACTACTCCCTTTATTTTGACTACTTGGATCTCTGCTAATATATCACATGTGTGTGTAGAATAGCAATTTCTGTGTTGACTCTAAAACAGGTTGTACTCAGTGTAGGCTTGCCAAAAAGATATAAGTTGTTTGCTGTCCTGTGTTAACTTGCAAATACTTTCTTGTTGGTATTGATGTCAAGACACGTTCAAGGCAGCACATAAAATACTAATGCAAATGCTATGTAGCAGAGTCAGTGATTTATTATCTGGCATTTATTTATTTGTATACAGCACAATGCTGTATACAGTATGTTCAAAAAAGCCAAAATCAGTGTCGGATTTAATTGCTTCGAAGCATGTATTCACTGTGTATGAAGCAAACAAGTAAGAATAGTAAAAGGGACATTTTGCAGTTTTATATAATCCATAAGACCTACGATAAAACATATTATTTTTGAAGCTTGTAATGCTAAGCCTTTGTCAGCAATGTCAGAGAGGTATTGATCAAACCATATCAAATTGTTCATGATGTAGTTTGGAATGATGAGATTCCTTCCCCCATTATAACATTAGATGACACTCACATAAAGGGAAACAAATGACAGTAAAATCGATACACCAGCTTCCCTATTAGAACTAAGTTGTATTGTTTTTTACAACAAATGATAGTAATTATTCTGTGCTTGAAAAATAAATGATAGTATCTTCTTGTAAAACACAACTGTAATGATTGGTTGAATAAAACCTCAATCATGGTTCTTCCCCACATCTGCCTTGTGTTTGCATCATTTAAAGGATTTGTATTGTCTAGCTTAAAAGATTAAGTGGCCGTCCCAACACTTAACTTTGAAAGGACTCAACAGTCCCTCGGACTATTAACCACTGAGAATCCCCTTCATGAAGTCATCATCTCTTTGGCCTCCATCAATCACCCGGCAGGGCCTCCACTGTAAAAAGCCTCCTATTAGGCGCAGTGAAAGCACTGTTTACCCAAGATTAGTGAGTTACCTTGGGTGACTGCAGGAATGGAGGTTGTGGAAACACTTGGCTGCAGACATTATACATCACCGAGCATGTTGCTCTGTATCCCTTAAAGTAGCCGTCACATAGGAGGGAAATATTGTGTTCCTTTGAAACGCCATACGAGTTGTGACAAAACAAAGCATTGTCAACAAGGAACTGCGAGACCGCGATATCAAGAATGTGAGACGTCCTTTGTATGCATCTTGTGATCAAATGTCTCAAAGCAGTACAAATCTATTTGTTTTAAATATTTCCACTCTAACTGTTTGAGTCCACTGGCTCCCGGCCTTGTTCACTTTGCCCTGACAGCATTTGCAAAGCAAGGCCGACAGTCATAAAGTGAGCAAGCAAGAGGTTTGAAGACTCACGTCTCACTTGAAGCGTGTCCCTCCTCGCTCCCCCCTGCCCTGGCTTTTCACCCCCAGACCCCCCTTCTGACCCCTTTGTTGGGGAGAAGGGGTCTAGATCTTTGGAACCAGCTAATTATAGAGTTTTAACGTCTGCTTGGCTAAGCCCTAAGTGCTGGGGGACATTCCTACAACAGGGGGATTCACTAGGAGTGTGTGTGTGTGTGTGTGTGTGTGTGTGTGTGTGTGTGTGTGTGTGTGTGTGTGTGCCCAGTGTTTGCCATTTTAATTTAAACCTTTGTACCACTATGTCCCAGGAGAAGAAAGTTTGTTTTATTTGAAGCATAAACATTGTTTGACAGTACCTCTGCATGCACATGTGAGACACCAGAAACTAAAACAGTTACAACAATGGACAACTGATGTTTAAAATCATGAAAAACTGCAAAAAATAGAATTGCATTCATACTTTTAACAAGCCGACACACAAACCTGGCCATCGTCAATGTAAAGCAAGGAAAGCCAAGCAAATATGCTGATTATGGTTTAGATGTATTTAATGTTTCCATTGCACTAAGTTGATTGTTGATTGTTGTTGGTTGTTGTTGTTTGTCTAATTTCTAATGTATACACCACCCGCCAAGTCAAATTATTTGTGTGTGTAACACACAGCAAATAAATGGTTCTGATTCTGATTCTGACATTGAGCTCCTGACTTACCCCACTCTTAGGTTTGGCTCCGAGGGCTGGTGGAGGTCCTGAGGTGGAGGCAGCAGGAACATGTGGATGTGGAGGGTGTTGTGATGCTGCCGGCACAGATCCTAAATCAAACTCCTGCATGGGTGAAGGATGAAGATGACAATGCCGGCATTATCTTACTGTGCAAAGAGCTGTGTTTTCCAACATTTCAGTATAGCTTCAAAGATGATCAAGTGCATAGTTTTATCAGAACACTACACAGTTCATCTGCAGATGAATGATACGGTGTTTATAGACATTGCTATGCCTCATAATGGCCACTAAGGGACAGATAAGATTATTCTCGTCAAAGTAAACGAATAATATTTCCAGATCCATTGGGTGCAATACATTCATATAAAGAGAAGTGGTGCTTCAAATGCTGTACAAGCTGCAGCCAAATCAAGCAGGACAACATGCAGGTGTGTACCTGGAGTTGTCGTCGATGAAGGGTCGGCGTGCTGTCCATGGAGGAGGTGGCACTGAGAGCATTCTCAATTTCCTGGTCCAACTGGTCCAGCTTCATCAGCAGCAACACCATTGAGTCCAGGCGAGCATGATCACGCTGAACAAACAGACAAATCAGAGAAAAAATGAAATAATACCATTATAACAAGCTCATAAATGTAGGAGAGACACTGAACCCTAAATTGCTCCCCATGGACAGGCCAGCTCCCTGTATGGCAGCGCTGCCCTCATCAGTGTGTGAGTGGAAATGACAAAAGCCAATGGTAATGCATTGTAAAGGGTGAAGCATGGAGATGTAGATGAGATGTTTTAGAAATGCACAGGATGTGGGGATGGCTTACACTTAAAGTGTCAAAGGGGACATACCTAAAAATCAGCTTTCCAGCTTCTTGATCTGAACAAAGGACTGATTGAGCGGAGTATTAACAACATACTATAATAGATTGAGTCAATATAGAAAAACATAAAACAGATGCAGACTAGTTGGCTTGCAAGACATAAGAATGAGCTAAGGATAAAATATTGGGTATATATATATTGGGTAATATATAATGTTGGGTTTCTTTTTCATCGAAGGCCTAACTTGATCCGTAATATATCACCATCATATTAAATATAACAGTACAAATATATGTTAATTATATTTCCAAACCATTAATCTCAAACTAACTCTAGCCCTTCATGCTGAAGTCAAAAGACTGTAAACATGCTCATCCATCGTTCCCTGCTTCTTACTTCTCGTTTCTGTTCCTTTTCAACTGCTGCAGATAATTCGAATCCTGACACGTCCACCCTCCGTTCAGCACATAACATAGTCCTGATTGTTTCCTGTGCTTTTTCCACATCCACACAACTCTTTTGTGACATCTCTGGTCCATGTTCATATAACTTACAAACTTAGTCTGCTAATCTGCAGTGCTAAACTATCCGTTCTCCTGCTGCGATAACAAGTGTCACACTGACCTCAGGTGGTGTCCCATCAGTAAGACAAGCTCAATAACATGCAATCCAGCCCCCTTCACACTCCACCCACCACTCTGTCCTTGTTTGCTATGCCTCAATCCTGTTTGTGTGATGCAATATAAACTCTTGGCAGAAGTTCAAACTTGTAAAATCCCTTTCTGGACTTCTTAACACAGTATATATGTTTTAATTTCCTCTTGCCTGTCTTTTATACAGGCTCCGGGTGTGGCTTGCTGTCTGAGAAGAACTCCACGAAATGACATCACACGGCCGGCTCATTAGTCCCTAACCTCATTACAATCTCCACGGACATACCCTGTTAAACACTTTATGAGGGTGAGCTCATGGGACACACAGCTATGATTTTATGTTGTAACGGTATGGATGCATGTTACTGTGAGAATGGGAGCCTGGAATTGTGATGAATCAGGGATAAATCTTACAGTTAAGTTATTTAGTACCAACCATATACCGTGAGGTGGCTAGATCTTGTGTAAGTTAAGTTTACAGCGGGTGTGTTCAGATGACAACATTCATGAGATATGACTAACGCTATTAGATGTGAGGTTGACAGGTTTATGGATCCGAGATAGAATCGGCATCACGGTAAACAAGTTCCAGCTCCGCCTGGCTCCCGGCTCTATCCCCAAATAATGTCTTATGACTTGCACTTACATTTATTTTCCAGTTAGTGCCAAATTAGCCTGTCAAAAGCCCTATTGGATTTGCAGAGAGCGAATAGACACTGAGGGCTGTGGAAATGCGTCTCACGTTGATGCCTTCATTGGCATTCCCGGCTAGTGGCAGCGCACATCGCTACGCTCTGTCTCCTTGGCAAAGTATCACAATGAAACATTGTACTGTGGCAAAACAATGACATCTTTACGAGACATCACTGAATGAACAAAAGCATCTGGCTCGAGATGGCAACAACAACCACGAAACTGAAAACTGCAGTGCAATGTCAGGCGCTTTTTCGGGGGCATTCTGGTGGTTTGGGTGTTCTCAGAAGGTTTCTTTTCTCTCTTTCCAATCTTTTGAGGTTTCTGTTACATTCCACTCGACTTCCTGTTTTTTGAGATGGGAGACAGTTCCCACACTGTTTGAACTCTTGGACCCCTCCTTCCCCTTTACTTGCTCTCGTTTTCAAACCCCCTCCTTCTACCCTGTGGCCATAATCCCATTTTTCAAACCTGTCCATTAAACTGAGGGTCTCTTCCTCTGCTGAGCTGAACATCGTGTGCACACAATTATGCATACACTGTTTACTGTATGCATCTCATTCATAAACATGATAAGCATGAGCATTTGATTGGCACATGAAGACTGAAGGGCAGAAAAAGAGACAGAGAGAGCACTGAGATGATGATGTTGCCAAGAGGTCGGCTGTCAGATAATCGACAGTTGAGCCAGTTTGGCCCTGGGGTCAAGATAAAGCCCTGTTGCTAAAACAAATAAACACAGTAACAAAGCCCACTATCAGGTTAATCCGAAGCCATTATACAAACCAGATGGCTTCAATTTACAAACGGAATCTGCAACAACAACATGGTTCACTGGGGACATAATCATTTGTTAGTACAATATCTTGTCAGAGATAATTCCAGGTTGCGGTTACCATTGTCGACTCATAGATAATAACATCAGTTTTGTAATTTCCTTTGTGATATCCAACAGCGTCTTCCCCTTTTCCTTGATGATAAACACAGTCTGTTACCTCCCTTGGAGATGATAATGCTAATTTGTACAACCTGTTTTTTTTCTTGACTTTCCCTGAAGCACATTTTCTTTGTAAACTGGCGTCATACAGAATGTAAATGTGGCGCTGTCAAAGAAGAGGAAAGCCATCCCCATATGGTGGATAAATTACCTTGGTGCCCTGCAATTTAATGGCCAAACTCCTCTACTTGATTTCCAGGCGACAGTTATTTTTCTCGGATATTGAATCCAAAGGTTGAAAGCCGTTCTCAGATTGAAACTGGAGCCAGTGGTAATAAGTGCGGCACTGGTTTTCCATGTCCTTGCACTGGAGTGTCATCTCTGGTTTTTGGCAGCTGATGAGAGTGACTTCACCATCGGTCATGACTGAGAGGGACTCCGAAATTGTTTTTGCACACATGGACGGAATTTGTGTTGAAATAATCAGTCAGCGTCATAGCGCATGCCACGAATTCAATTTGAGGTCGAACACATGACGTGTACTTTGTAAAGGGGGCTGTGGACGAGTGTATAAGCAACGACATGACATCCCATATTATCTGTGCGGATACATACAGAGAAACTACTGAAAATATACACAGTCGACTGAACAGGACCAGACAACAATTCTTCATTACCAGTGCAGCATATGTCATGGCATATATCATCAAATCATCCCACACAGTGACCAACAAGCCACTATTAACGCTGCACGCTTCAGTACAACACACTGCTCATGATATCCTATCACAGGGAGTTGGAAACCTCAGAAAACGACAGATCGTCTTCATATGCAATGAAAAAACATATAGCACCTAGAAATGGCCTCATTATGGCCTCACAACTACAACTCCTCACAAGTATGGTGTTTTTTAAACCACATAAAAACTATTTTTTGAAACGCTTTAAATTGCAAAACGCATTGCCAGTACACAACCTTGAATACAACCCATGCGTGGAATTCTGTCGCTGTCCACAAGCGGGTGATCGTCTTCATCACGAGAACTGACTTTCCACAATATGGTGCTTGTCTAAACAACATGCCTGCTTAATGCGTCCTGCGTTGCAAATAATGGATTTCTTGTTGCCATTCCAAAAAGGCAAACACTGCAACGACTAACAGTGAATAAATACTGCATCCATTCCCGTATCATTGCTTTGCTCCAATTAGCCCAAATCCAGGAACTGCTTGTTTGAAGTTTTTGCCACTTTTGTCACTCGCTAGAAGTGTGCAAAGAGCCTGTAAAGAGCACAACACACAGTATTTTCTGGAGAGTGTAATTTAGGCCTTTCCCCCCAGAGTTCACATCTGATCATGGTCTCCATGTCCTTATAGGACCTTGTTTTGCAATGAGCCGTTGAGAAAAAGCAAAACATTTCACAGATCCCCCCCACTCAACAATCTGTAAGCATGTGAGAGTGAAGTCATTGTTTTCCAAGACGATTGCCAGGAGTGTGGGACAAAAATAATTTGTAGTCCATAAATGCCCAGTAAGTGTCAGTTAATACATTTGTTTTAAAAGTGCCAGGTTAAAGTGCCAAAATCACAGTTACTACGCAGAAACAAAAGGCAATATGTATTTAAATATACATTGTGACCCACTGCATTTCTTCTACATCGATATGAAATACAGCCTTACCTTTCTCATACGCACTTGGACCACGCTGTCCACTTTTGGATCTCCGGGTTCATTTGTTCCTTCTACAACTGGACTGGCGAGTTGTGTGTCACTGTGAATAACAGTGTGCGCGGCCTCCTCTGGCTCCTCCATGCTAGAGACTGTGGCTCCTGGCCTCTGGTGTTCCCGCTGACCATCTGCCACCTCGGAGGCAGGTGACTCACCAAGGTAACAACCAGGGGCTTGGTTGCCATGGAGTCCCTCTGGTGAGAGCTCACCGTTGACCTCTGCAGGGCACGGTGGCAGGTTTTCAGTCTGCTGTTCGGAGCCTGCATGTTCAACATCCATATGGGGCTGCTGGACATTGTTGAAATCTGAGGCGATGCTCTTTTGAGGACCCCGTACAGGGGTGTCATCTGGCTCAACATGGCTAACTTCTGGGATAGTATCCAGGTTTGAATAGCTAATTTCCAACTGCAAGGCCATGGTCTCATCGTCACAAGCAGCCAGCTCTCTGGACACTGTGCTTACATCAGTGCTTTCCATCGGTTGACTAACGGAGGTCGTCGTTTCCACACACTGGTCTGAACACTGGGTCATTTTTGTATGGATGGGGTTTCCCTCTGAATATTCGGTATCCATTTTTGCAGATGACACGTTGACGTTAACCGTCGTAGAGCAACACTGACCATTGAAACACATTTCGGATGATGTGATTGGCTCATACCTGACCTCTGCTGCTGCTTTCTCGCTGCCTTCTGCTTGTGCACTTCCCTCTCCGTGAGGCCCGTTAATCGGTTTCATTTCAACATTACGCAGCTCCAACAATGCCTGGTGGGATATTTCACAACCACGAGCCTGATCCAAACCCTCAGTACAGTCGTGAGGATCCTGCTCTACTGCTTGAGTCTTGCTTGAGTGAAGTCCTGTATTTTCATTTAGAGTTTCCGGCTCATTTAATCCATCCAGCTTGACAGCAGCCTCCGCGCTCCGGTTTTCAGTTACTCCTTTGTCACATACTTCCTCTACCACTAAAGTCACAACTGCTTCCACAGTTTTGTTAGCCTGTGACATCACATCACCACTCTCCATCACATTAACTGAGCTGTGCAGCACACCAACCGGTAAGGTTACACTTGTATCAGCATGGCCAAAAGTGGAAATCTTCTCTCCCTCGAGATCTGGAAGGTCAGCTTGAGGTTCCAGTTCAGCAGCAGAGAACTGGTTTAGTGCGGCCTCAGAGATTTCAGGAGGTCTGCTGTAACCCTCTGTATGGCTCTCCTTTGTTTCCTGATGATTTGGAAGTTTGCCAGGCGGTTCACCAGCCAATCTAGACAGTAGAGGCCCATTGTTTGAAGAGATAAAGATGCATTGTTGCCCTTCACGTGAGATATGTGGACTTTTAAAGACATTATCGTCATTGCAGATGTTGTGACTCTGCCTACTCTCACCGCCAACTTCACCTTTGATGGTCTTCTCAGTATGACTGCTGCTGCTGCCAGTTGCACAATAGATATTTGCCCTGTTTGAGTTACAGTGAAATTCTCCAGACTTCCCAATGTTTGTGATATGGAGATGCTCGGATTCAGAGGCCCTTTGGGCAATATCAACATCCACCAACTCATTGGGGCCATGAACCGACTCCATTTGAACTTTAACATCACTGTCCATTAGCTTCAGCTGTTCCGATGCAGTATTATCACACACGACCGAGGCTGTCACCTCCAGTGTCTGAGCCAGGTCCTGTGTGGGCAGTTGATGGCAGCCCTCCGGCATGGAGGCACACCTGGTCCGTCGACCTTGTTTTGAAGACCCTGCTCCCATCCAAGGCCCCTCGCTGTCCACCCCATGACAGCAGACCAGGTCCAGATCATCATAGCTGTACTGTAATCCTGAAGCATGAGTCACGTGCTCCTCCCAACTTCTTTTACGTATGGCTACTGGCATGGTGGACAGCCAGTGCTATCCCATAGAGATGCTTATGAGGGCAGATGTTCTGCAATCAAGATGAGAAATGGGGATTAGAAACAGCCAGTGTTGGCGAGTTATGAGTTTACAGAACCTGAATGTGCAGATGACAATATGGTAAATAGCATTTAACTCTTAAAGTAAACAACTTGGGAGTAGTGAGTAGAAGTTCAAGAAGGGCGTAATTGTGATGCAATCACAATTCGCTGGAAAGTATAAACTCTGCTGGATCTAGATAAAACAACTTGATTCCCAGTTATGATAATCTAACATGGGATTATCTTTTCAAGCAGTGCTGTTCCAAACTTCACATCACAGCACGCCAACTACATTGAATGTTTTTGATCTGGAACCGTTTATTTTGCCTGAAGTGTCAAGAAGCTTCCAGGAATAACGCCAACAAAGCTGCCTGAAACATTATGATAATTACAAAGAATAATGTAGACGTCCCTGGTTTACTTTTGAACATCTTGACAATGTGAACTGTAACCGAACCAGTTTGTCATATTTACACCGCAAATCTTCAATCCCCATTCATTATAGCTGTGCGATAGCGGTCTGAAAAATGACTGGTGTTGGTTAACTGTCACTCTGTACATACTGAAATGAGAATGGTGTAGCTAAAGGGAGTTAACGTGCAAAGACAGTCAGTGTCCCTGAACAGCTGGGTGTCCACAAGCCAACATTATTACAGTGCAAACTGTGGGTTCTGTTACATGAATCCAGCCATGCTCTGTACTGTGCTCCGTTGTTATAGGTCACAATTTACAGAAGTAAGGGAACACAGGACAGACAGGATGTACTCAATTCAAGCTTGACATGAAGAATAAAGTACAGTAAGTGACTGAAAACAAGAGACTTCAAATCTACAATAGAATTTATCTATCATTGTTCACATTAAAGAGCCTTTTTTTCAACACATCTATCAGTTTCTTAAGCTGTAAAAGTATTATCAAAATTTGCAAAATAAATCATCAATCAAATTTCACCCTTTGTTTCCTCAGAAGAAGAACCGGATGGTACCAACTGCCATCTTCACCTTCTGGCATGAACCTGTTGCTGGTTATTGGTGAAGTAAGGTGGGGGTTACAAAAAGTGTCCCGAAGCAGTTGCTCCTTCTATTTGCTCTCAAACCGACAGCAGAGCTGACACCTCTATATAATTCAGATTCCTCTATGCTGGAGTAACGTTTAGTTATTGTAGATACTCCAGTGATGACACAGAGGTTTACAATATAATCCGGTAGCTGTATATTCAGTGATTAAACACTGTGTGATAATCCAACAAATATGTTATAGATCCAGAAATTGCTTCGAGTGCAGTTATCCAGAAGTGCAGTGCAAGTTGTTCATTCATCCACGGAAAGAAATGCGTAATTGTTGGGAAATATTAATCCATCTCTCTCCATGTGACTTGACATCCGTATAATAGTGTAAGCAGTCCTTAGCAGCAGTCCTTAGTCTGAGCTTCTGCAAGCCATTTTCTGGACTCCAGTCAGGATCTTCGCTGTAAAACTGTCGGAAAAGCACCGAAGCCCCCAAAGGCAGGCAGAACGCCGGGGAGCAGTGAAACGTCCAAAGACAACTTCCATCTTGATCACATTAGGGTTTTTGCTGACGCTGAATGCCAAAGAGTCGGGGTGGTGTGAGAGGGGCTGGGTTTTCTTTCCCCCACTCCACCCCTGCTCTCCTCCGTTCTATCCCTTTTCTCATCAGGTTCCCTCCCCGCTGGTTTTGACAGAGAGTCTGAGTCACATCCTTGGAGTCCCATCCCCCGTCTGACGACTCACCCAGCACACTGTACGCATTTATTCTCTCCACCCCCCTGTACTTTTACTTCTCACTATTTTAGAAACTTCCTCTGCCCTTCTTCTCTTGTCTCTTTCCTCTTCTCAGTGGGCTTTTCTTGTTCTGCCTTGGTTTGCAATTCCACTAAGTTGGCAAGGCTCCCACCAGTTGGTTGAGATTAGTAACAGGACAGGCTGCCTCGTAAGAGCTTTGGCTGCGGGCCAAGAGAGATTGCTCTAATGTTTTGACAGTTATTTCTGAGGCTGCTTTTTTAAAGATTTGTCATCTTGTAACTCTACAAGCGTATACACACACTGTGCTTTGAGAATGCTCTTTTACAAATAATCTGTAAGAATACATATATATAAAACCGCTTTTGAAAAGTTGTATGACGATGTCATCTGATATCTTTGTTTTATAGTAAACCCAAGGGAAGAGAATGGACCCAAATGCCTGTAATTCATTTCCTCATATAGTCATTTGTCAGTGGAACAAAAATAAAGACAAAAACAAGGATATTTAAACTAGATGTCACTGAGACAATTTAAGAAAAATGTTAATCAGCTAATTTTATCTCTAAAGTTGGATGAGACAGGGGTTGTAAAACAAAATACTCCAGACTTCCATATGCAGAGCACATCTCCAGTCAAAAAACCTTCGAACCCCAAACCCTCCTGATTTACATAGAATACGTGCTATATAAATTCATAACACTCTAACTACAGCATCTCTATCTAAGTTATGTCACATAATTATACAAAAGTTGTCAAGACTATTTGTTTTTAGTAGGGGCAGTTGCACAAAAGAAGCAGAACGGCAATGCGAGAACATGAATGAAGCCCTGTCCAACTATCTGCGACCGCGGCCTCTGGCCTCTGGGTCGTCCAGATGTGAGGTGAGGCTCTGGTCTGGAGGAGTCTTTTCTTAGGGGCCTCGCTGGGAAATTGTACACTGCCGTCAATGTTGGCTCTCCAGGGACACAGATGGTCGTACTCAAGGGGAAGCATTCAAGTTCAGCAAGGCTCCTCTGGAGCACGTCACATGATGCGCTCCGTGGTTTCGCCGAGTGCAGTGTAACGAAATGCAGATCTTTTCGGTCACAGTAGCTTCCATGTGGATACGGCTGGTGATTGAAGTGCAGAGGCCGACACAGAACATGACTCAGGCTATCCACTCATTACCTCCTGTGGACATCCAACACAGGCCTATAATTTAAAAAGCTAGGCCTCCGCCTGACATTCCTACCATCCTGCACCGCCACAGGGCAACTGGTCTACGTCACAACCTGATCCATCAGTGACACTGTGCAGGCACATGTTCAATCAACAACATGTGTGAGACTAGATGCCCATCAGCAACGTCTCTGTGCAGTATAATGTGCGTTTTTGTGCGAGCTGCTCGAGTAACGAAGCATTAGAATTGGAAAATTAAAGCAAAATGTAGCGTGAAGTGTACAAACACAGCTTTGAGAGAAATGCAACCACGCTAGCAAGCAGATGTTTGGAGGATGAAATGCTGGCCATGTTCACTAGCTAAGTTAAAGCATGGTGAATATGCTAACATTTAGGATTTCACAAAACCGTTTGAGATGATATGAACTGAAACATTGAAATATTTGTTGTGAGTTCATCTGTGTGCAGTCTTGAGACTATGTCCTGTACGCGAGGGTGATTTCAGAATATGTATTTTCCCGTTAGGAGTCATCGTTGCTACAAGCCACAGAGGACGAGCATGAGCATTCACACAGGCGTGCACCATCATTGCTCAAATACATGGTTAAGAAAGAGCTATTCATGATTCACCCTATAATACCCCACTGTTCGACCCCTGGGCTTCTCAAATGGAGCAGTGAGGGTCCAAAGGAAACAGCCTCACATTCCTCACTGATATAGTTTATTATTGGAAAAATAAGCCAGTCTAAATCACGGGCATTGAAGAACACTGAGTGTTTGCCCATGTAGGAAAATGTAGGTGACACTTGTAGAAAAGAAATTCCCGCCCCCTTCAATAACTGAGTCATTCTGAGCACTTGCATATACAAAGACTGCTTTGAGGAGATTTTATTTCATCCATTTTAAGGCTTCTTTAAATAACCATTTTCTACTATATTTGCCTGGTAGTTATGCAAAGTTGTAAAAACGGATCTTGGGGTCATTTACACTAAAAGGAAAATTGAACAAAATGCCAGAATCTCATCTGAAAATCTAAAGATAACATCAACAAACCACACCAAGAGCCTTGCAATGGCTTCCTGTCACTTGCTATGCCCTGTGGTTAACAAGTCCCTCTACAACACGACCGTCACGCTGCTTTAAATGACAGCTTTTCAGGCCTCCGGCTTTGGCAATCGCAATATTATTGGATGAAACATTCCAAAACAGATTACGTGCACTTAGAAAGGCAGTTCGGGGCTCCATTGCTGTCTAAATTAAAAAAATGGGTTTTAATCATCTGGGTCTAAATGCAACAAGTCGTCGTGGGAGAAACTGAGGGGGCCTGGGCCGGGTTTTAGTGTGACTGTTATCGTGGGAACAGGAAGTACAAGTTATTGAGGATACAAACCATAAAAAAAAACCAGGCTAATATAATCTTCTGTGTGTGTGTGTGTGTGTGTGTGTGTGTGTGTGTGTGTGTGTGTGTGTGTGTGTGTGTGTGTGTGTGTGTGTGTGTGTGTGTGTGTGTGTGTGTGTGTGTGTGTGTGTGTGTGTGTGTGTGTGTGTGTGACTGTTGTAAAAAAACTGTAATATGTGGTTTGGTTTGTCAAATAAAATGATAACAACGTGTGTCATGTTGGCCTTCAACTGAAAAACACAGTCTCACACTGATAATGTCCCATTAGAGTCCCGGGACTGTAGACTTCACATCAGGTACCAAACCACCAGCATCTCTCACCGGGGAGGAACATCGTCTGACAAGTATTTTGCACAAATTATGTACAAATCAGATAATACCACACGCACAATATTTAGGTGATGTCTTTATTGTCTTTTTTTAAATATGTATCTTGTTTATTTGTTTATCATATGTACACATGTACAACGAGAACAATGTGTAACCAGAGTCAAATTCCATGTATGTGTTGAACACACACATGGCCAATAAAGCTGATTCTGATATTCCATTTATAAATATTTAATATGCCCTTATCCTGCTTTTAAGATGGCTGAACTCAATACAACTATTATATACAGGGATTTTAGAAATTACAGTTCCCATTATGGATAAATTATATATCATCCACATTGACACCCACATTATACTTTTTAAATGGGTAAAATCATATTTCATTGTTGAGCTGTGAGCTCAGCCCCTCCTTATCTCTCTCTCTCTCTCTCTCTCTCTCTCTCTCTCTCTCTCTCTCACACACACACACACACACACACACACACACACACACACACACTGACAACAGACCCGGCCGTGACTAGCCCCTCCTCTCATGACGGGGACACTCTGAATCAAAACATGATCATGCGTCAGGACCGCTGGAGGCTTGTCCCTGCAGAGAAGACGGCTGGCCGGATTCCTGAATAGATTTAATCCAGAGGTCCAATTGTCCAAAAATGATACTTGTAGCAGTACTTTCTGGTCAGTGGTGGGCCGTCAGGGCCAGCTAAGCCTTCTTTGCTGGCATAAACAGAATTGCAAAGTTATAGATATTTTATAATTTAATTGTTTTTCACAAATAGACTACATGTATCATAATTATTTCTCCCTTTTAGTTCATTTTCTCATTGCACAGCTCCTGTCTTTGTCTGTTTCTCTGCTTCCAGTGCAGCTTGTTTTAAGGAGAGCTTTTATCTAATCAGCTATCTATGGCTCTATGGGGCGACTGTGGCTCAGCGGTTAGCAACTTTGTCTTTCGATCAGAGGGTCGGTAGTTCAAACCCCTCAGCCAGTCCATGTTGTTGTGTCCTTGAGCAAGATACTTAACCCTAATTGCTCACCGTTGCTGGGTCTACTTTATAGCTTTGGATAAAAGCGTCAGCTAAATGTAATGTAATATGGAAGCAGAGAGGCCAGAGGCCTTCTAGCTAACCTTTGCAGATTAAAGTACATGGGACGTTGTCCTCGATTGTCATAGTCTTCAACCAATCAGATCTTTAGTTGGACATGCTGGGCGTATTCTTTGATGTGCCAGGGCCTGAAAGCTGGCTTTGAGCTATAATTTCCTCACCATAAATAATGAAATCAAAATAAGTAAAATACCTAAATCTATTGCAGTCAATACAATCATTAAGACATAGCAAAATATGCAGTTATATTGAAAATCAGCAATATATCTGGCCTGTATGGAGGAACCATTTATCAACAATATACCCTACCATGTAGGTTCACTTTTGCTTATTTTACTCTGATATATTTTCATACCAAAAGGATTCTTTCTGAATTTTTAGTTATTGAAGCAGTGACGTTAATATTATGGTGGGATGGCTGAGAGGCTCTTTATGCTCAGGCCAATACGGGTTGGATTTTGGAGCAATTTAGTAGCGCTTAGTAGCACTTAAATGGCAGTTACTGATAGCACTTTGTAGTTCAACTTTATAGAAGAAATTGTACTTTCTTGATGTTCCGAGTTTGTACTTATGGTTCAATGCACTTATTGTAAGTCGTTTCAGCTAAATGAAATGTAATGTAATTTGAATGTAATTCATGTTCTGCATATCTTTAAATGTAATAGAAAGTGTTTTTAAATACAAATGAATAGAGATAGGTAGACACTTAGTTTAGGGAAAAATTAAAGATGTATTTACAATAAAATAAAATGTAAGATGTATGTACAATGCAATACAATAAAAACAAATACAATACAATCAAATAAAATATAAGATATATGTAAAATACTATACAATACAATGTAAGATGTGTGTACAATACAAAACAATATGATGCAAGATTTATGTACAATACAATACAATGTAAGATGTATGAACAATAGAATACAATTCATCCATCTGTCAGCCTTCCCTTTTGACACACAGGAGTGACGCTCTAGGCTGTAGCCCGGCCACCCGGAGGAAACTCATTTCAGCCGCTTGTATCCGCAACCTCGTTCTTTCGGTCACCACCCAGAGTTTGTGACCATAGATGAGTAACGACTTGTCGAGCTCCTGCTCCACCTTACCCTTACCGGTGAGCAAGAACCCGAGATACTTGAACTCCTTCACTTGCAGCAGGCAGTTCAAGTATCTCGGGGTCTTGTTCACGAGTGAGGGTAAAATGGAGCTGCACTGAACCGTCTTCGTTAAGAAGGAGCTGAGCCGGAAGGTGAAGCTCTCAATTTAACGGGCGGTCTATGTTATGTACAAGCAGCTGAAATGAGTTTCCTCCGTAGGGGGGGTCTCAGTGATCATCCGTGATTTTTCAGTTGATGTATTATCTTATCGCTCTTCTCCTGTCAGGGCTGTTTGAGCTGTTGGCTGTTGCATTAAACAAAAAGTTGTTTGAATCTCCAAACTATTACAGTAAATCATCAATACAGGGGAGTGATGCACTTCAACCTTCTAGCTTTAGTCCCTGAACGTCCTCTTACGTCTGCGACTTTCTTTAGCCTGAGGTGCGGCCCTGGATGTGTGGTGGACCTGTCCGTTGTTAGAGGTGTCCATCGCCTCTGCGTCATCAATAGGAGTCTGAAAGAGGGAGTTTTGGGATATATTTTTAGACCATTTTTTTAATATGACAAGTACTTTGATATAAGAATCGACTTACTCTGTTTCTTCTTCTCTTCCTGTCCTGGCCGGGGCTGTTTGAGCTGTTGCATGAAACAAAACGTTGTTTGAATCTCCAGACTATCACAATAAACAATCAATACAGGGGAGTGATGCAACACTTCCCATCTAATTCCAGCCGGCTGGTTGTGACGACCCTCTCTGCCACTGGTCGTTGTCCCTGCAGGTGTGCAGGTGTGCGGGTGGGCGTGGCAGAGGGTCGTCAGGAGAGTGGGGACACCTGCGCTCATTAGTGGCAATGACTTAAAAGGCCCTTGTGTCTGTGCTCTCGCTCTAGTCGGGCTGGTGTCAAGATCCAGGTTGAGTCCGAGTGCAGTCCGGTTCGTGACACTGGTGAACAAGGCCGGCTCACTGGTAAAGCATGCAGGAAAGACAAATGCAAAAAAGGACCTTGACGACGCCACGAAATGGGGACTTAAATATTCCCCAAAAGAATCCCCCTTCTGAAATACAGTGACTCTATAAATGTGACCTCATCCTGAACAAGCAGGCAAAAACAAATAGTCCAAACTAGAAAGCTCTCACAATGTTTAAGGAACTCTTGCCTCTCCCTCATCCTTAGCTTTTGTGTTGTATGTGGTGTGTATATTGTGTAGTCTGTCTTCTTTCAAGCATATCATTGGGGAGAGGCGGTTGTGTGGCCCAGCTCATATGTTTACAATCTCTCCACTTAATGCAGTGGTTCCGTTTCCTCCACACTCGTTTCACTTGTGTTAGTTCTGTCTGGTTTGAACACACAGCGTCTATTGCAAGAGGAATCCGCCCTGTGTTGCTCTTCCTGAGGTTTCTTCCATTTTGTTTCCACATTGAAAGGATTTTTTTTTGGGGGGGGTTCATCTGAACCAAAGGTCTAAGGATAGATGGTGCCATGTGCTGTGCAGATTGCAACGGCCCTTTGAGGCAAATTTTTCGAGTTCTAATTTCTGGCGGTATTGACTCAACTCTCATTCAAAATTTTTCACAGGCTAATATCTTGCATACATCTAATATACTTAAATTGGTTCAACCAGCAGATGTTACACTTACACTGCTTATTAACTTTTCTATTTTAAAAATTACTCATTTTGAATAATGCACTGTTACAAACAAATGTCAAGTGATTCACAAAGACTCTATTGTGAAACAGAAAAGGGAGTTTATCACCACACTTGTTATCCCTTTTTTTCACAAAAGAAAGGTGGGTGCGATGACCTTTTGAAATGCATCACACCCTCCAAAGCTTCACATTTTCCCACAGCTTGAATCTTGAAAGCATCTGGCGACAGAAAAACATAATATTTATCTTCCTGTCTTGTTGGTTATGAGGAATGATTCGTGAGCTCGGACTAGACTATGAGGGCCAGTATAGTGACGTACTACATTCCCCCCCCCCCCCCCCCCCACCCCACCCAGTATTCTGCTGAACATATGCTGTGCTGGCATCGACTCTTCCAGTAGATCCAGGAAAACGTGTTGTCCTTGGACACCGTTGCTACAGCAGCATCAGCAGGAAATACTTGAGATGAAGAGTCAGGAGATGAGGGGCCTGTTTCATATGAGGGGAGAGACCTCTGAACACTGATGAAATGTAACCGCCCAACATCTGCCCTTGTTAACCCACATGTGTTTACATAGTGTGGCGTTCATCATATGTTCTGGTACACAAAGTTCTGGTACTTATTTTTGCTTTTAATCCATACTGACACGATAACAGCTATTATCAGGTATGAGGAAAACATGCCTTTGTATCAGTCTGGCATTCAGTTTTAAAAAAGGGATTATTTATAAAGCCGAAGGCTGCAGGAGTTTTGCACTTGTCAGGGACACAACTGTACCTGCATAGAGTGAAAAGTGGATCAGATTGCCACAGTTAAATATTTACCTTTCCTTCTGGTCTTCTACGCAGTGCGGTGGAATCGTTTATAGTGCAATGAGGACAATAATACGCAAGGCACTTCTTCTTTAGGCCACTGTTTGACATTCCAGCCCACTCAGGACGTGTACAGGTCAGGGAACCTTGACTATGAGGAGAAAACACCTCTTGAAAAACAGCAGGCAGGGGGGAACGCCTTGATATTGATGCTACAAAAAAACGTCACACTCAGGACATTCAGAAGCCCAGAATGGCTAAATCCTTTAAAGAGCATGTCAAACCAACTTCAGGTACAGTGCAAAGAATACATTAAGTGTATCAATGCCAAAAAGCTGCAGTTCCCGAGATATAAATAATGATGCACACAGTGTAACCTTTGGTATACTATTACCACAATATTATTAGATTTATTGTGGTAATAGTATACCAAAAGTATAAAGTTTGGTACCAAAAGTATAAAGTTTGGTATACCACTACCACAATACTATTATATTTATATTGTGGTAATACTATTCCAAAAGTTATACTTTTGGTATACTATTACCACAATATAAATATATTAATAGTGTAATGTTTACATATTTGTAAAATACTAATATAAAAAAAACACAAAGTATAATTTAAGTGAGCTATCTGCATTATATTAGCACATACACAATCATATACTTTAATTGAACTAAGTATACCTTAAGTTGTTCCAATTTAGCACACAAAATATACTAAATACACTTCAAGTTGTGTTTAACTACTATTTAATCACAACTAAAATATATTAAGTACAAAATAAGTTGATCCAGAAAAGCTCGTTAAGTATACTGATGATTAGTAGAGCTTCAAGTATACTCAAGTATGCTACGATTTTTCACCTGGGAAGGAATATAAAGAGATGCTGAAAGAGACAGCGGATTCATTCATTCATTCATTCATGTCAGTGCCCAGATCTCTAACCTTTGCCCTTTGACATTCTTTGTTTGTGAATTCGATGACTGTGGAAAGCTCCTACCGCATGCAGCGAGATCACGCTGCAAGTGAGGAGACCTTGAGTGCCTGCAGCCGTCTCTTTGTGAGCAGGCATCCCACCACAGACCGTAGAGCCCCACTGAAGGGGCCTGAGCAAAGATGCAGGCCTGTAGTCCCCCAACAGCAGGGCTTCCTGGTAGTGTCTGCAATGAATCAAACAATTAGGATGTGGTGGTAGAATATGGCTGTAATAACATGACACACACTGCTGGGGGCGACAAAACGTCATATGTATCAACATGGGGACACACGTGAGATAAGTAACGATTTGGCATTATGGATATTGTAAGAGTAGATTTGTATATGGGCTGAGCTTATTTTTGGCACAGCCACAACATGTATGTGGCTTAAATTGTGTGGTTCGCGTTAGTGCCCCTCTAACTGACTGTGCAGGCTTTTCACGTGTGAAACTGATTTAACACCGAGCATAAATGTGGCATGTAACGTCATCAGGCGAGGAAACTAAACACCTTCCAAAGTAAAAGTGTTGCTTTTCTAAACGAAGAAGCAGACTTATCGCACATGATGAAATAATAATGAGTTACGCGGAACAAGTGTGATAGAAAGTCTCTTGACTTAAGCAAAGGCAGTCTGCACCTGAAGCTCATTATATCAATTAACGTCACTCACCTTCGCGGGTGAAAGGCCAGCCGTGGGGTTGCACTCTGACGTTGGCAAATTTCCTTGAATTCGGTTAACTTTTTGTAAATTCAGGTTTACTCGTCTTAATCATTTAATTTTGTAGTGCCATTACGAGAGACGAGCCTGGTCACACTATGAATTAGGTTAGTCCTCAAATCTTCGCTGCCTGCATTACTTCATTAGTCCAGCAAGCGGCGCCAGATTTAAAACGTATGTCACATAGTGGCGACTTCTGAGCCGTTTAATTAGAGTCACGTCCTCTCCATTCACTCCAATGGACCTTTTTTATAATTTATAAACTTAACTCAGGAATATTGTTTATGTATTTATTGACATTTGTTATTTTTTCCAGTGAGATGTTAATAACTTTACATAGTAACATTGTTGTAAACATTATTGTCGTTAATCTATAAACAATATTTAGTTATATATAAATTATAAATAACTTATTTATAATAAAGATGTTCTGAACGTATTATTTTATTTAAATTCTGTGTGACTATTTAAAAAAAATGTAGTCATGGAATTGAACATATCAATTAATTGATAATAGGTCTTCCACACGCTTCAAAGGGGAGGGATGAACGGAGGGCTATCTTGTTGCTTGCAATCTGCAACCTCAACACTAGATGCCACCAAATGTCACTCTGTTCCTTTGAAATATGGAACTTTAGGCTAAAATATGTCAACAACTCTAGTTAACCTTACTGATCCTCAAATATTAGCACATTTTACTTTTAAAAAAACACAAAATTGATTTTTCTAAATACGTATGTTGCTTTTCCATAAAATTGTTCTAAAACAATTACTACTGTTAATAATAACTACTAATTAGTAAAAATAGAATTTCTGTATCTTTATTTGTACCCATTTCCACCATTATCTACGCAAACAAATTGCTCGCCAAGTACTTAGAACTATCTGAAGTCTACGTGACTCACGTGACAATATAGTGTTTTGAACCGTTGAGGCAACTCTCCCTTTATAAGGCTCTGGGCTGCATAACCCCAGTAGATAGACATCTATGCTGCTTTCACTTGCACCTTGTAACCTTCTAAATCCTGGAGGGACTTCACTTTTGATGGGACAACAGTAATGCTAATAATAATGACCAAGATAATAACAATAATAATAATGATAATAATAAGTATTTGCAATGCAATATTATAGTTACTTATTCCATTAGAATAATACAACTATTAAAGCAGTTGCTGTAATTCAACACTTTGCATAATGATGTAAACGGTGTCATAATGTTTGGATTAATAGTTACTAAGATGTTCTTTCGACAAAGATCATATTTATTTGTGATGTTGTTTCACACAGCTACTCAAGTGGCAAACACAAAAAAAATTAAAGCATCGATGACAACAACAGCTGCTAATTGTTTAATCATGGCTATTGCGGTAGTTCTTAAATTAAGATCGAATATGTCCGATAGTCCTTGAAGGCATCATACTACTATACTATTTGTCTTCTTCCGCGTTTACCTGCAGCGGGAGTCTCCTAAATGGGCGTTTGTTGGAGAATTGAACAGGTCGCTAACAGAGCTGCATATTTGTGTATGTAGGAAGAAAGAAACGTGAAAAGGAAAAGGGAAATGAGCTGAAAAAAGTTCAACCGAAAAAAAGGCACTTCAAGTTTTGTTTTCGTGAAAGTTAGCTGAAGTTGTTCACGATGGGATGTTGTAACAGCACCGAGGTAAGTCAGCTCCAATCGGATGGAAGTTATATTACCGCTGTAAAACTTTAAAACTGTCGCGCTATTCTTCCGAAGACTTTGGGTCAACGTGGGGCGATAGCGTCACTTCTTCAGCAGCGGCGGCAGCTTGTTTTACAGCAACAACTCAGTGATTTGTCTGCTGGTGTAGGACGAGCAAGCTACTGCGTCGCAGCAGTCACAACAAAACAGACCCACGGACATCTGTAATCTTTCACTGCCTTTGTCATTTATGCCTTTGCAGAGCAAACGGGACTGGAAACCGCTGAAAGAGCGCAGCTGCACGGACATCCCATGGCTCATCATATTCCTGTTGTTTTGTATTGGGATGGTAAGTTTTCAGTTGAAACGACATGCATTTTGTATTTGACCACCCCGCTGAAGCTAGTGCCATTTAATACAACAGAAGTGCACTAAGTCTTTTATTCATGAGGGTAAAAATATAGACATTCTTTGCTTGTTTAAACTTTTTAGATACGTGTTAATTCAATTAATTGCTTGGTAATTTTGGAGACTGTAGTTTGTGCAGCTGTTTTATTGCATTGTAGAAGTATTTTTTTTAATCATTTCTCAACCCCCTGTATTTCAGTTAGGGTGATATTGTATTACAATACAGATCAACATCTCCAACAACAATGTATATCTTCCAAAAAATATCATGACGTTGAATAAACCCTTCTCTAAAATAGTCACAACAAAACGGAACATAACCTTCACGAAGACGTCTGACTGAAGCACATAATAAACTAACATTTCTCTGTATTTGTGCATGTCTGACTTACTTGCTTACATGTACTGACCAATTGATGCTAGAAATAAAGTTGGAGATCAGTGCTAACCTTTGCATAACAGCCGCGAGCCATGTAATCAACTCAGGTTTGGCTGAAGTCAAGTGTCCACCCCTAATATCAGACAATACGACATACCTGTGAGTGTAACACAAATCGGTTCAACAGCACTACAATCTGCATCCTCTAAAATGACATCATAACTGAACATACACCTCTTCAAACAGTTTCAACCAAAACAAAACATTTTAGCCTCTATTGCAGGAATGTTGCACCGCTCTAGTTTTAGTTACAGGTTTACTATAAAACTGTAACCGAAGTGCAGGTGACAAATTGGCAAATCAAATTTCTGTTTCTGTGTCGTCTGCAGCTGTGCATTTGTACCTATCCCATCGCCACAGGAGCCACCTCCAGGCTTATCTCTGGATACGACAGTTATGGCAACACCTGTGGGAATAATAACACCAAGATCGAGGGAGTGCCCCTCAGTGGCCGGGACATGAGGGGAAACAAGTTAGTCCGATTTGTTACAGATGTCTCAACGTGTGACATAGATGTTTATTTACGTCAAATATATATTTCTCTTTTATTGAAGATGCATCGAATCCCTGTTGTGCTAAAAAAGTATTTTCTTTAGCTCTGTTTTCCTGAGTGGATCGCCCACAGTTGCAGAACATTTAGTTATAGATTCACTACTTTAAAGTTGAGACCTCTTTTGCCCTCTGTGAGTGTTGGTGTTCAGCATTGCTTGTTTACATGCAAGGATTGCATCATGTAATCCTAATCTAATTTACTTCAAACAACTGGTTACTGCATTTGTAAACACTTCACTTTACTTCCCACTCCGGCTTACATAGTTGAGACCGTTGAGCTGTCCAGACCAAAACAACCTTACATTCTCCTGAAAATGACATATTCTCAATTTTCTCAAGAAAGTTCGATGTTTGGTCTGTGCGACTTTAATTTGCGTAAATTGAAGAGAATTGGATCTGTCAAAAGGTTAATGTATATTAAAATCAGGAACACATAGTTACACCAACTCATGGTTGTATACATAGTTTAAGAACATAACTCCTTTATTTAAAAAAAAATAGTTTGTCAATAAGAACGACTGGTACAATGTGTATCTTTATCACACAAATAGAATTGTTGCAAATAACTTCTCCTCTTGTCATAATTTATGTGAAAAGTCTTTTATTGTGTTCCTACTTTTGGGCTGTAGCGTTCCATCAGCATGCAGCCTGTAGGCCCAGTTTTACTAGAACAATGGGTCATGCTTTATTGATGGGCTGATTGCCCATGGAGGCTTTGAATAAAGGCGTTTCAGCTACAAAGACGGATCTGTGCGAGAGGGTAGCAAATGTCACCATCTTTTATTTTCTGCCCCGACAGAACCGTACCCACTGGCATAGTAAGACCCAAATATGCTGATATTTTGTTCAAGGGAAAATTCCACCACTTAATAATTCTGATTTTTCTTCTTCCCATCAGGTATGTTTTCTTTTTAGACCCTTGCAACCTCGACGTAATTAACAGGAAGATCAAGTCCGTTGCCCTGTGTGTGTCCAAATGTCCCACTGCTGAGCTGAAGACTCTCAGTGATGTAAAGCAGTTTGCTCTGAATAACGGTGAGAAGAGTGACAATGACTTAGAGTTTTAGTTCACTTGATAATTACATTTATTTATAAGAATATATGGGATATGTGTATGTGTTTTGAATATTTTTAACATCTAATCTCATTTTTTTTTTTCTTCTTCTGTTGACAGGATCTGATCTCTGTTCCTATGATATTTCTCCGACAAGATACACAAGCCATTCAGAGAGATCCACAAAATGTCCCAAACTCCCTGTTCCTCCAAGGTAATTAAGCACATCCGTTTAGGTTTTAGTTTAGATACTTGAAGATGAATAAGGAGACGGGAAGAGGGATAACATCACTACTGAGTTCAAATCAACATCATGAATACAGAAAGTCTCCCATTCATTCAGTCATTTCTTATTTGTTTAATTATGTATTTCAATGGTTAATTCCAAACTATGTCTCACCCCTGTGCCCTGTAGCCTAACCTACATGTACACATCCCAGGACCAAAAAGGAACAAATACATATATGGATATAGTCTGTATTCAACTGCCTTAAGGTTTATTCCTACCAAATGGTTTAACCCGTGCTCTTCTTTCTTGACCTGTTCGCAGTAAGTCTGTCCCTCTGCTCCACCGCTGTGTTCCTGTGGACATCGGCTGCTATGCTGAATTCGCCCAGGCCTTCATTACATTCGTCAGTGACAACAGCGTGCTGCGCCGAGTCCTCGCCGGGGTGATGGCCAGCAAGGAGATCATAATGGGCCTGTGTGTGATGGCTTTAGGTATAACACATCTGGAATTATTTAAGATATATGATTTAATTGTTTTTATCCAATGATAAATTACTTTTTTTTTTTTTCTGCTGCTGCTCCCACTGCACAACCGTAATTACTCCATGAGGATTCAGTAGGAAGGCAACTTTCGGAAGCAAAGCTATTTTTGTCATTAAAATAACAGGAAATGTCTGAGTGGTTACAGACATTGTATCCGCTGAAGTTTAGCCCACGGGCAGCATTATTTTCTGCTCTAACTCCTCCCAATGCTACAGCAAAAAGACAGAAGTGATCCGAAGTTTATCTCTTTTTATCTCAATTATTTGATCTGTCTGGTGTGGCTGTATTGAATGTCGAGGCTGCACCATTCATAACAGCACAGAGTTTCCACACATGGGATGTATGGGCCTTTCTCATTTTATTTTATTGCATAGTTAACCCTGCGTTATTTATGTCCAAGATAAGCCAGTATTTTATCAAACCTTTCAATGAACAGATACCATAAAATCAGCACTTTTCTGTAGCTTGCTGTAACATGTTCCATGTTAGTGGTGTTTGATGCTCTTTGTTCTTTTCCTCAGTTCTGTCCCTGGTCATGATGGTCATCATTCGTTACATCTCTAAAGTGCTGGTCTGGATTCTGACGGTCCTGGTAATCATCGGCTCTATCGGTAACTTTCAGAAGCAGCATGCATGTTGTCGCACCGACACACTTCATTCATTTTGTGTCTCTTAATTACATCATGTTGACACAGGATGGTTCTGTATTCAGGGGATACTTGAACTCTTTTCCGCTCTGATGTGTTGCAGGTGGGACAGGCGTCCTCTGGTGGCTCTATGCGGACCACAGGAAAGCCATTGATAACAATACCGTATCAGTGTTTGGGAAAGAAGTGGCCTCCGACAATGTTAAGGCACTGCTTGTGTATGCAATTGTTGCTACGATTTTCACGGTATGTCTGAGTGTACAGGTAATTCATGAATTTAATGTACTATTCCATACTGCTAGTAAACACAGGCTGTGGGATTTAGGTTGAATACAGTTACATTGATGTGCCTTTGTGCAACTATTTCCCTACAGGAAAGGTGTCTGTGTTTTTAAATGTAATTCCTAAACTCTACAGCTCCGTTCATTGATTTCACTCCATCGCTGTCTTTGTGTGACCCTCCAGTTGGTTCTCCTGCTTGTGATGTTCTTCATGAGGAAGCGCGTGGCTCTCACCATCTCCCTGTTCCACGTGGCTGGTAAGGTGTTCGTCCACCTTCCCCTGCTGGCCCTGCAGCCTTTCTGGACCTTCATCTGCCTCATGCTCTTCTGGGTCTACTGGATCACTGTGCTTCTCTCTCTCGGGATTTCAGGTAAGACTAAGGCTCCTGGGGAGCTCCAATACGAGTATTTTATTTACGTGAGAATGCTACATTTTGGTATGCTTCAGATTAGCATTTATTATCAATGCGGCACGCAGACACGTTTCTAGCATCAGATGTGTCGGTGGGACCGTTTCCAAAACAAGTATTAGGTTTGGTGCTTGAGACATTTTGTCTTGGTTTCATGGCATGAACAAACTCCCACATTTGGAATCTTGTGCTAGTCCCGTGATGTGGGAGGACGGAGCAAAAGAACAACTTCTCTCTTCATCTCCCACTTCTCTTTTCTACTGTGGATTTTTAATTCAGCAAAGTTTTATTCAAAACGGAAGGCCAGCACAAATACAGTCAAAACCTCACATTTTCTGAATTAATATTTACTATGTTTCTCTGTATTTTGGAAAGTATTCAAACAAAGGAAATTATATTATTGATTTAATTTCAATAGCAATGAAATCTCTTCACAATGCATTAGGATTAAAAAATATATTGTATAGTGAAGCTGCCCAAGGCCATGTCTTTTTGTTGCATTACATAACTTGTTTGACCTTATAATGTAATTGTTTAAAAAAATCCATGGTATATAAATATAAAAATGTTTTAATGGTATGTTAATTTGCTTATTTTGGGAATTGTGTTCATAGTTTTGAGTTTATGAAGAACAGGTGCATTGTATTGCACTTGTTTCTGTCAAGGATGCTCAAAAATATCAAAAGAAATATTGAGGCATGAACTGTAGATGCAAACATTTGAGCCCTTGTGTAAAATGACTCTGACTGACTCAGTAAACTCTAACTCACGCTCGTATTCCTTCACAGGGACACCAGTAAAAAACAACTTGACGGGTGTTGTTGAATATGAAATGCAAGGGCCTCTTCAGTACTTGGTGTGGTATCACGCTGTGGGTCTCATCTGGATCAATGAGTTTATACTGGCCTTCCAGCAGATGACCATCGCCGGAGCTGTGGTCACCTACTACTTCACAAGGTAGTGACAGGATGTCATTTGTGTTTTACCACATGGAAGACTTTATTTGATCATTCTTTTTTTAGGCTGTATAATTAAAAACATGGCTTATTTCGCTATTTCTATCTGATTTTTAACTTCAGGAATAAGTCCCAGTTGCCAGCAACTCCCATCCTTTCCGCCATGGCCCGTACCGTCCGCTACCATCTCGGGACTCTGGCCAAAGGCTCCTTCATCATCACGCTTGTTAAGATCCCTCGTCTCATCCTAATGTATATCCACAGCCAGCTCAAAGGAAAGGTGAGGCGTGAAATTAAGCCAAATGCTACAAACTCCAAAAACCCCATGATGGCCTCACGTAAGTGAAAGTTGTCAATACGTTTGATGCATACATTTAAATTCAGTTTGTTCTTAATTCTTCGTAGGAAAACGCGTGTGCTCGCTGCATGCTGAAAGCTTGTGTCTGCTGTCTGTGGTGTCTTGAGAAGTGCCTCGCATACTTAAATCAAGTAAGTCATTTCAGATTCGTGGAGGAAGGAAATCCAGTGTCGTGGAAATAAGGTTCCAAGTATTGACGGCGTACACGTCTGTTACAGAACGCTTACACTGCGACAGCCATCAACAGCACCAGCTTCTGCACCTCGGCCCGTGACGCTTTCATGATCCTGGTGGAGAATGCCCTCCGAGTGGCCGCCATCAACACTGTGGGCGACTTTGTCCTCTTCTTGGGAAAGGTACCACACAGAGACCCAGTTCGCTGCGTTGTCCACCAGCAGGAATGTCTTACGTGAGATACTCCTCACTTAATGTTTTTAACCAGTCTTCCATCTACTCTCTCAGGTGCTTGTGGTTTCCTGTACAGCTTTCGCCGGCGTCCTGGCCCTGAACTACCAGAGGGACTACACCGTGTGGGTCCTGCCTCTCTTCATTGTCTGTCTGTTTGCCTTCCTGGTGGCTCACACTTTTCTTTCAGTCTTTGAGAATGTGGTCGACGTTCTCTTCCTCTGCTTCGCTGTGGACTCAAAGTACAACGATGGCAGCCCTGGACACGAGTACTACATGGACAAGGCCTTAATGGTGAGAGAATAGTGTGGAAAGCTAATGGAATAACACATTATATGTATTATATTTATTCAGAGAGCATGTTCCTTCCCCAGTGAGTTTAAGAAGCATAGACTATAGACCATAATATTCTCGGATGTAATAACTCTGTTAATTGTCACATCCTCTTGACCGCATCACATATTCGTCATGGATTGCTTTGTTTCAGAAATACGTAAATAGAAAACTTAATGTAAAACCATTCACTCTAGTGTCTGTCACAGCACAGCGCTGCTCTGATGACACATCCTTGGCAGAAGTTCTATTCATATTTTCTAGTTATTTTGCCACCCTAATACCACCACTGACATCTGAAAGCAGACTTGGAACGGGGGGAGCCTTATGTGGCGATTTTAGGTGTTGACGGTGCTCGAGGAGCGATTTTATTACAAGTTGGTCTGGTTTAAACAGTTGACAAATCTGAAAAAGTTCTTGCATGAGACTCATTGTTTTGAGTGTCAAATGTTTTTTTATGGATTTATTTTTGACCCAGTGGTTTGTTTGAGGCTGGCATTTCCTTCTACTTTGTTGTGCAGTCCTCACATTTTCACCTGCTTCAGGCAGCTTGGCCATTTATTTAGGTCCATATTTGTAATCCAGAACTCTGTCAATCATTCACAGGGAACATGGGAAATATTTTGTGCAAATTCATATATGAATACTTGGTCACTGACATTCTTTATTTATTTGACATAAATTAACTTGAAGGTCCATTTGTGCCTCAACCCCAAAGCTTTTCTTGACCATAATACTTTTATTCTTGCAACAACAAACAAGAAGCACATTCTTTGATATAAAATGTAAGTAAAATAACCGTTCTATAACTCTGCGTTTCACTCCCCAGGAATTTGTTGAGAACAGTAAGAAAATAGGTTTGTACAAGCCTGATGATGGAGATGGACGGGAGATGAAGCCCATGGTGAGTGTTGGGTTCTCAACAGTACTAATGTCTGGAAGCTCGCAAGCAAATACAAACATGTTTTTAATGTCCCATTCAAACCAAGTAAATAAGATATGGTTGTGTGTGTGATTCTAATGCTATGTGTTGTGTGGTTATGAAAGTGAGAAAATATATATATATATATTTTTTTTATTTCTTGCAGGCACGTGGAGGGACTTCTGCTTGACCGAGCGCCAGAAAGACGCCAAAACCACTAAAAATAAACCCTCAGAGCTCTATAGCATTTCACTCCAGACACATCATAAAGATGCTCTTCATACTGATGCTACAGAGAGTTTCAACAAGAGAGTTGGGTTGTATTTTTATTTTTGAGTAACAGTGATTGTAAAGTTTGACACTAATAGCTGTAATATGTCAAATGCTTATTTGGGGTGTGTTATGTTATTAATAAGATGGGTTTGCTTCATTTTCTCTTTTATTCCAGTTTGAAATAATATGAACGATTTGACATGGTTTAACATGTTTGGTTATCTTTGTTACATAATTTGTGTTGGCTATAGTTTGAATGGTTTTGTGTACATTTTGAAATGAAAGGCTAACTGTGTTTTGTCAAAGGCTGTTCAAGTTGTTTTATTACCTTTCAAATTTTATACTAAAATAAATTAAAACACAAAGTTGTATGTTTGAACTTTTCTCCAAATCTATAAAACTCTTCATAAGTCACATAGTGTGTCGCCCACTTCTCTGAATTTCAACAGTCATTTTACTGAACATCACTTCTAGTTAGCAGGGGGCTTGTGAATTGTAACATACAAATATTCTGTTTTAGATTTACAGTTTTTTTCCAATGGGGAAACCACAATTCTAAAAATAAGGATGTCTTTCAAAAACCTATACATAATAAAACTAAATACAAAACATAAAATCTGTATAAACCCTCTAAACAATGTGTTTTTACATCACAACTTTACACAAATGCTAAATAAATAGCCATATGCCAACTGCACACGGCAAATATAAAACATCTAGAGTAATTTGTAGCATGCTGTAAATACAGATTATGAACACAAAAGCACTGGGGAAAGAGAAAGATTTTGTATTCTCAATGTTCACATAACAGTATATAATTAGACACTATTACTTCAACTAAAGGTGGTATGAACATAGTTTATGTATTATACTGTAAACAAAATACAGCATATTACAATAACCGTCTCTATCTGTTGCTCAACAATATACTGTTTGTGTATATATATACAGTATATTGTTGTGCACACTAAAAAGCAAACCTGAATCCTATTTCTGGTGATCAAGCGTTGCTCTCAGTGGTCTAATTGGTTGCAGGTGTGTGCACAGGTGCATTCTTGGTGCAGGTGATAACTGAGTGTGATATTTCACAGTCAGTGGTTAAAAACACACAAAGGCTTTTTGTTTTGAATGTTTAATGTAGATAACCACATGCAGTGTTATTGTGTTATCAAACCCAAACCCAAAATGTAATATTGTCATTGACATTATTCTTAAATGCATCAAAGGTAACAAACATTACTTGAGACTGTTATACAATGGAGCTGTGGGGTCTGACATTAACCACCTGAGGGCAGCAAATCCTGTTAAATAAATGGGATCTCCATTGCGAATCCATTTAAATGTAATGCCCTACAAAAATAATGAGAACAAAATGACATTTCAGCCTCATACCAGAAATAACAAGTTTAGAGTTCTCTGAATCCACTTAAGGAGAATAAATTATGTTGCCATTTTGATTCCATGTCCCAATTTTGGAAGTTATTTGACATCTCATGGCCTAATTCAGATTTGATATTTGATTTAGAAAAGATGAAACCCCCCCCCCCCCCCCCCGACTGTTTAAAAGAGAAATGTACCTATTGTCAAATAGCAGAATTATTTTGTTCAGATGAACAAGTAAATTATTAAACTTACAATAGAGTGTGTATGATCACCATGGACGGAGACAGGCCGAGCACAAAGTTGATTCCTCATGAGTGGATCCACAACCTACAAGCTGTACAGATTACTGTCTCATCCCCTCCAGGTTTTTTCCAATCCAGCATTGACCAGGCAAGAAGCAAGCCACTAAGCAGTTAGAGGTTATTGATGTGAAAGCTCTCGCTGCACACCGCTCACGGCCTTCATAAAATGCAGGAATCCAGAGGAAGACAGCTCGATGGCTGGTAGTGAGTCACGCCGAAGTGATTTCTGCAGTACTTACCGAACTAACCAAGCCCTTTGTCATTGGATGGAAAGACAGGAAAACACATTATGCTGGAGGCCGCCTCAGATGGAAGCCTGAATGGGATTGTTTTTATTTTTATTTTACTGTAATTGTAATTGTGTCATGAACAAAGCAGGCAGCCTTGGACATGAGTGTGAGTTAAGACTGGAATTTATCGCTGTTCGCTTCTTTGGAAAGCCACGTCCTCAAAAGCTTCGTTTTCATATATTTTGAATTATAACTACATCAGTGTATTTCAAGTATACTGCAAGGTTTTCCAAGTATGTATTTTTATTTGCACTATGTTGTAAAAATTGTAGCTTCTCAGAATACATATTAAATTAATCTCAAATAAATGCTTTTTCTTAGCACTTTTTTATATTTTAAACTCTCTCTTTCAGCATATTCTAAAGTATGTGTGCATTTTATTTATTCACTTTGCATGACAGATACTGTATGTCATTGTATAGTGTTCTCAGCAAAGGCAGTGTATGAAATAAGCATTTGCTTCTTGAAAGCAGCATCAATGCTCTGATTCAACTGTTAAATAGTATACAAGCATTAAACCCGTTCTGCCCCATCCTGTATGGATGTCTATTGTATGCTGACTCAGGCGTTGTAACACGAGCCTGCTAAGTGTCTGTGTGTGTGTGTGTCAGAGAGTGTATTGACCAAACAGTGACTTCACCATTAAGATGAGCCACACTGCCTCTTCAGCTGCTCAGCTCAGGCCTTTTCAGTGGTTTCAGTTTAGTACACAAACCAGATTTCCACGATGAAAAGAGCTCACAATGCTGCTGAAAACAGAGAGTAACCCTCTTATAGAGGATCGAATGACTCACCATAATATGAATAAAAAGAACAAGGCAATCATGTTTAATTCAATTTTTCATTTCTCATGTTGGGAAGAGTGAAATGGTCGAAATAGGGTAACGATTGTATTTTATAATTTTTTTTTAAAATATTGAATACCAGTATATGATATGGCGAATGCATACGAAAGCAAAAGCAATTATTTAAACTCAAACTAAGGTTCAGAGATTATTTCTTGAGCATGAAACTCTTTAAGTGCTCAGGAAATTGAAAAGCTGATTCTGCTGATAAATATCATGTGATTCGATAAAAAGTTCAAAACTAGCCACTACTTTGTCATTAGAGCGTTGCATATTGAGCTGACATATTTCTACTGCCTATCAATATTATCATTTCAGTATATGGCGCCTAATAACACAAACTCAGTGGGTGATTACACCTCACACAGCAACAATACCTCATCACGCAGCAGTGTGGAAGTGATAAAAGAGCCTGCGTCACAGCATATTGCTTATCCAAGAAACCTGATTTCCAAACATCATAAGTGCTTCCTGCAATTTGAAGCTTTTCCCATCAGCGCTCAGTCATGCCGTCTCCTCATACACTGGCAAATTACTTTTTATTGTTGGACGGCCTCCAACAACAGGCTCCGCTGTGTGGAAATTAGCCACCGAGATGGTATCTCGCCACATTTCTATGGTCAGCACATAAAGACAGAGGAAGAGTGTGTGAAATGAACATTGGATATTTACCCAGTGACTTCCTGCGTCCTGCTTACTCTGGGCTGTGAAAAAACAATTTTAGTTTTTACAGGAAAAAAAAAGAAGAAAAAATACTTTTCTAGGCCAATGAATGTACCTTTTTCCTGTATTGATTCCTTGAGTGTTTGTGTTTAGCTCTACATGTGCTATGTGTGCTCGTATGTGCTCTGTGCATACATACATGTATGCTGTGAGTGTGACGGATGCTTATAAAATATTCACCTGTTCTTCACATACATAATGCAGTAATGTTCCTGCACACAGAACTCAAACAGAGTTGGTCACTCCTGACTGTCAGCTTTCTCTCTTTTAAAATTGGTAATGTAATAATATGTTCAGCTTCTCTTTATTGCAGGTGTTGTGCCCTTTCATAACCTCTCTAAACAACCGCTCTGCACCTTTAAATGCTGGGTTACCTTGTGATGTTTTCTCAGTTCCATCACTTGTGACGTCTTCTCAGTTCCCTTATTCTCAGCCTACTCAACTTTATAGCACAAACCTCAGACAGGTTTCTTTCTAAATATATGCAGATAAATGCAGAAACGAAACAATACACATGGAACCGAAACTTTGGAAACAAAGAAACAAGAGCTGGCTGAATGTATTCATGTCCGTCCTTCAAGTATTTTTTTTTACATTTCATTTAGATGACGCTTTTATCCAAAGCGACTTACATGATATACAGTAGACCGTAGACACAGCAACGGTGAGCAATTAGGGTTAAGTGTCTTGCTCAAGGACACAACGACATGGACTACCGGAGCCTGGGATCAAACCACCGAACCTCTGATTAAAAGACAGACTTGCTAACCACTGAGCCACAGTCGCCCCCAAGTTGCACTCAGTCAAGCGAACATTGGTCAATATAGCTTTTATTTCAGCAAATTATACATACACTGTAAAAAATGCATCTGTATCATAACCTTGAAACATATCAGAGCTGTGATGACAATGTGTGATTGGTTGAGAGTGCATGGCTACAGTGTCTGAGGTCATTAAAATGATTTGCATGTCATCACACTCATGAAACGGCACACTTTAAGACTGAAACATTTTCCAGATCCTAAAGTGGATTGAAATTCCAAGTTAAAAGGAATGAAGGGAGCAAAAAACAAAACTATTGGACAGTTAGATGGCACTTTTCAGGTCTTAACATGGAATTTCAACAGACGATGCCCGAAGGCAGATTAATAATTGAAAATTAACATAGGAGCTAATCTAATCCCAGGTCTGCATAAACAGTCACAGGACTTGTCAAGAATACACACATCTGGGGTCAGTTTCAGTTCTCAACCCTGACAGATATACACTATAAGAAGTTAGAACAGATCAGGTACAAACCAAGCTTTAAAACAAAGATAAAGCAAAACACTGTAAGATAATCATCTGTCATTCATATAAAGCTCTCTAAACCAAAGCTTTCTATGGCCAGTGTACTAATATATAAAACATGTTCAAATCCAGCAGAATCTAAGTGTTCTTTATGCCTTAACTGCTAAGTTCATCTGTGCTTCTCTACATTCTAGCGACCCTATGGAACAAATCAAAAGATCTGAAATATGGCCTATGTTACATCATCGCAAGAGAGACCCAAAACACAAGCCATGTCAAAACCCAAATAGTATCAGGGCTGGACAGAGAAGCCCAGCGAGCTTCTGTAAGCATGCTTCTTACACTATCCCCGCCATCTGTCCTTATCGGTGAAAGGCACACCTCACCCTTTATCCCCTGCCAGACATTTCCAACAGGTCTTCGTGGCTCTGTGGTTTCATTACCTTGCAAGAGAGTTATTCTGTTAAACAGTGTGCTCAAATAACGTAAAAAGTAAAACATCAACTCCAATTCTGAGCTGTGGTGAGGTTTCGTTTTAGCTCACTGACGTATTAAAGGACAGTAAACATTTTTATTTTATTTTATTATCCCACAGACTTGTGTCTCAAGCAGTTTATAACTAAGTGCAGTTTCATCTGTACACGCTTGAGGGACAATTTCCCCCTCGAGCTCCATTATGTTTTGAGTTCCACAAAGGTTTAGCCTCTGGTTCTACAGACTGAAACAACATCACGCAGTATTAGACATGCTACCACAAATCTGTTTCATCATCTGTATTCATCCAACAATGGATTAGAAAAATAGATAACAATAACATGTCCCCCCCCCTACCACCACCGGCCAAGCAGTAATATGTCTTTTCTTGTTGCTGAGTCTTTGAGATGATTTGACTTGATTTGTGTCTCCGTGAAAACAGATAGCATGTCGGTTCTGATTGTTATCCAACTCACGCTGTGTTTTTCTTCTTTTTTTTTGCCTTAATTCTCCTAATGAAGCATGTCTAACTCTTATCATGTTTTTCCACACAGTTACAGTCACGATTACAAATCAAGATCAAAAGAAACCTAAAGAGTGCAAGATTCTCTTATCTACATCATCAACATCCCACCTATACACAGGAACATTTGATAAGGAGTAAAAGGGGAGGGGGTTGGGAGGGAGAGGATGATGGAGCGAAGAAGGGGAAATCTCTTTAACATTGCGCCTCAGGCATCAACAGACTTAGGCATCGGAGTGCTGCACAAGGACAGGACACACTATAAGACATGGACTGTCCAAAGAAGGGAGAGAGGTCTTTGCACATGTGACCAAATCCAGAACACTGGATTGGTTGTGGGTTAGTCCTGGTCATGTTCTCTGGTTGGCTGACACACAAGTGCCATTAACCAATCATATTTTATACTTAGAGAGGACGAGAAATCATAAACGTTTGCCAGGAATTGATTTTTTTTTTTTTTTAACTTATGAACAAACAATACACAGAGAGTAGTCCATAGGCTGTTATGACGATTAAGTATCTGCCTGGGGAGTCACCTAGAAACGTGCAGTTTGACCAAACAAACAGTTTTCACTTTTTTTTCTTTTCTTTTCGGAAATTTACGACAGGTACTCGTCGTTGTCGTCGTCGCCGTCCTCATCTTCGTCGTCCTCGTCGTCCATCCCGGCCTGGTCGTTGAGACCAAAGGAATCTTCATCGTCGTCGGTGAACAGCGAGTCTCCGCTGCCGAGGTCTCCAGAGGACTCCAGAATCACGCCTGAAAATGAACCAAATCTGACAATTAAAGGAGTTGTTTTGTAGGAAATGAGTACTAAATAGTTATCACAGAAGATTTACACCACTTTCATGTCTGCACAGTCAATATCAGCTTAACATAAAGCAACCTAGCCTGGCAATGTCATGGACAAGTACAACGCTACAGGAAGTTACCCAGCCAAGAAGTGCATGAACCCAGTTAAACCACAACTTGAGATTTTTACACAATTTGTCAGTCAAGAGATGTGTCAGCTTTAGAGGGGTTGGTCGGTGGATTTTGTTCCCTTTGCAAAGAGCCATGTTTCTTGTTTCCAGTCATTTTGCTAAGATAAACTATCTTGCTATGAGAGGGGTAATCTCGTCATCTAACGCTTGGCAAGCAAGCGATTATGCGTCTCTCAAACCTGTCAATCTATTCCTATAACAGTTTTGTGTTACAAATACATTGTGGTTACGGACAGATTTCACGCAATACAAAAAATGTAAATCAAGTGTTGACACATATATGATTTCCTCCATGATGCCTCAACTGCAAATAACACTGGATGTCTTTGATTTCTTACGCTGAAACATGACACACTATTTGCCTACCGCAGTTCGCAGGGCCGTGGGTGCGAGAGCTGGCCACCTCGTTGCCATAGCGATCTGCACACCAGCACTGGCCGCTGCTGCTGTGACACTGGTGTGACCGGTAGTAACCGTCCTCATCACAGGATGGCAGGTATTGACCTACGAGCCAAAACACACAGACACAGACAATGAATTAGGGTAACACACTGTTTGTGTGTGTGTGTGTGTGTGTGTGTGTGTGTGTGTGTGTGTGTGCGTCTCACCAAGCAGTTTCTTCCCCGCTTGCTTCTTGTTGATACTGGACAGCTCTGCTTTACAAGGGGAATCTGAAAGGGAGAGACACAGAAGGCTGGTAACAAACTGCAGAAGTCAGCGTTTCTGGCTGCCTTTGTGTACTTTTTGCTTTCGTCAGGATGTTTTTTAATCCGTGTCTTCGCTTTTACAAGCGCGGCTCCGTTGACTCAACCATACAGTTTCTTTGTTACCAAAAAGAAGAAAAAAGATTTGTCCTTGGTCCAATCCAATAGCATTCTAATGCAGTTTTCGTCCTATATTGGATTTTATTGTTCAATAAATGATTGGATAATAATGTATTTTGTACATATCAAAGAAGACTATGCCAATCTGATTGAATGAAAGGTGACTTTTTATTTGGTATCATAGTTAAGTTAGTTAAGAAATTTGAGAAAACCTTACAGCTTTGATCTTGATTTTAGAGTTTTGAGTATCATTTCTATTTGTTATCAGAACAATGTGCAATGAACCAAAGTGCTGCGGAGCTTGGGAAGGAACAATGGAGTATGAAGGGGAAATGGAAGAGGTTGAAAATGATTCACCAATTAAAAACTGAAACCACTATACTTGGCTGTGTATGAGTGCCACTAAGAGTAGTCAACGTTAAACCTGAAAGTAATTCTTTTGTGATGGAGATTAAAGAGGAATAACACATCCAGGTGTGAATGCATTTCAGGTGTTGTAGGTGTTGCATGTCAGTGCATGGAGACACCGTACCTGTGTACCTCTGGAAGCACGTGCACCACTCAGAGCTGCTTATAACTTTGTCTGCATGTGTATCGCAGGATTTGAAGAAGGCGTCGGAGCACGGCTCGTTCCTGTCCAGATACAGGCTCTTGATCTCCGATTGGTCCAGCTGGGCATCAAAGTTTGTGTCCAGTCGGGAGAACATCCAGCCCAGAGGGTCCTTACAAATAGGTGACGCCCCAACCTCGAACTCTGCAAGGAAAAAGGTAAAAAAAAATGAGAGAGATGCAGCCAGATATCCAGTGTACAAATGAAGGAGGCATTGTTTTGTATGTTATTGTTTCTCTCTTTGCTTTATGCCACATGACTCACTGTTTTTCTCTGGCTTCTGGATCTTGACTCTCTTGTTGTTGCCATTCTCATGCAGCACCCTGAACCAGTCTCTCAGACGATTCACCACCTCCTTCAGGTCCGACTCACTGCACACTGAGCAACGATAACACTAATGATTAATGGTGATAAAGTGACGCTTTATTGTCCTTAATCTCTCCTGGTAGTGAGAAGCCAGGGTCAGCTACTGCACAGCTGCCTTAAACTTGTTGGGATTCAGTGTCACTTCATCAGGGCAGAAGGGTTTAGCTTGTCAAGAAGGGGTTATAAAGGGGCTTGGAAGACTTTTTAATTGAGGATAATTTACTGTTTCTCCTGCAAAGTATCCCAGTTTACAGTGTGCAGTCATGTGTGCAGAACTGTGTACCTTTCTTCTCTGCAGAGCTCTGCTCGGGCTGGGAGGAGCAAGGACACATGCCAGGACACTTCACAGCAATCTTCTTTCCTGTGATGCATGCCTGGTAGTCTAACTTACACTGAGCGGGAGCGGCAGAGACAGATGGGACGAGACAGAAGAGGAAGTGAGATCAGGATGTGTGTCTCATCAAGAGGAAATGAAAAAAATGATTTCCTCACATGTCTCTTACGTGAGAGACATTGTGTGTGCGGTTACCTTGGTGGAGTAGGAATGGCCGTCAGTTCCGCAAACAGGAGAGGGGTGGACCACGGGGCAGGGTTTGCACTTTGACCCTGGACTCTGGTACAAACTGGCATCTTTAAAACTAGAGAGGAAATACAAAAAAAATAAAAATAGAATTCAAACGATGTATCATGGTGCAGTTTATGTTTCCTGCTTTATCCAAAACTAATATTTTTTAAGCATTTCACATCCAGGGTGTATGTTCTTGTTCTTACATCAATTTCAGAAATGAGACAAGGATTTGGATTTAGATGTGATTATTTTCTCATTTGCTGACACTGTGCAGAAGCAATTGTGTTTCTGCTAAGAATTGAAAATGAGGTCAGTAAGGCGTTACTGTCCTCTGTCCAGTCTGCAGAGTTTCCCAGACAGACAGACAGACAGACAGACGCACGCACGCACGCACGCACGCACGCACGCACGCACGCACGCACATACACACACACACACACACACACACACACACACACACACACACACACACACACACACACGTACAAAGCCCATTCATATCACTTGGCAGAACTTTGTGTTCGTTGTAAGGCAGTGCCATTGCTGGGGTAATTGGACTAAACAGTAATGTCGCACAACAGTCACAAGAGAGCCGAGCAACCAGTGGACAAGCTGGAAAAATAGAAAGCCAGCCACTCTTCTGGTGTTGTTGCTTATCATGCTGCGTAAATAATTGAGTAGAAAAAAGAAAAGAAAAGAGATGAGAAGAGATGAGAAGTAATAAAGAGATTTGAATTGCTCTTAATCCACTGTGTTTCATCTCTGGCACAACTGAATGCAAATTTAAAGGACAGCTCTGGGACCAGTTTAAAAGAGCAAGTTCTTACCTAACTCTCCTCTGGCTGACACAAGTGGCGGTCTTATAATCCTCAGACACACACACCTTGTGGCGACTGCACTTGATCTTAAGACAGGGGTCTTTGGCTGGATCAAGGCCTAGAAAGCACAAAATATGGAATAAGCACTCTTTTCAGTGTGAGACGTGTCTGCAACCCAAGCACAGCCTCTCTTGAAAGTGCTTTCTAGAAAGACTAAGCTCATGAGCATGAGCATGAACAAAGACAAGTTCCCAAGGTTACATGTTCCTTTTGTTGTCTAAAATCCTAGATCAATGATTGCTAATTAAACCACGTACTTCATTTTTATTTTTACAGATCCAAGCTGTGAGGATAAATGTGTGTGTGTGTGTGTGTGTGTGAGAGATAATTCTAGCCTCTTGTCTCTCCCGCTGAACTGAAAGCCATAATACCATTAAGTATCCTTACGACTAAAAACAGATGGAACTGGTAATAGGCTACTTCTGACCTCACAACAGCCTGCACCGAGCGCCAGTCTTGTGCGCTCTTGCTGAGATCCTAAAACTGATCTGGTATCAGATCTCACAGCTGAGTGCCATTGCTGACTTTGAGAGCAGATTTTAGATCTGAGTCTGTGGCTGAGGGTGCGATCTTTGCTGGTAAAGAATAAGACAAGCTCGCTGTTTCTGACCGCTTGTCGGCCTTCAGCGTGACAGCTATGGCGCAGGATCTAAGGCCCTCTGCTGATCTCAGAACAGTTTGAGAATGACCTCTGCTCTAAAGAACCTTACAGTAATCCCTGGGCAGCTTTAGCAGATTATCCTGCCTCCATCCTCTAACGCAGCATCTAATGCTTTTGTTTCCTTGACATGTATGCATGTGTGTGTGTGTGTCTGTATGTTTAGGGATACAGTAATAAGTGAGAGTGAAAGTGGTCATGTCATGCCTGGGTGTATGAGCTTATGGCCATCATTAACTCAATGAGAAATGAGATAATCATAATAACAGAAATTAATCCTTTTTCACTGTAGCTACACACATATACATGTTGTTTTAAATTGTGGATACATTATAAATAACACACACACATAAGAACACACAGAATGTAAAGGTCTAATAAATGTTTTCACAACATTGCTACTAATTCTTATTACACACACACAGGGCAAATTACTCGCAGCATATTTCCAGCAAGAAAATGTGTTTTATGGTCTAAATGAACAAGAACATATGCGATTCAACTCAGAAACATGAAGGTTTAGGATCAATTTAATGCATCTGAAATGCTGCACGGTGCGGTGAGGATAGTTTCCTCCACCAAGGTTATGTTGTTGCTCTCAATTTGTTTGTCTATCTGTTATAGTTAGAAAGATATTTCAAAGAACTACCAACAAATTGGTTTTAAATTAGGCCATGTTCCAAGCAACAAGTGATTAGTTATTTGTTTTTGGAGGGAAGTGCGTGACCATGTGGCCAATGACATTTTTGATAACAACTTAATAATAACTTTCACCGTCGGATTCTTTTTCATTTCGTCTTCATGTTACATAATTGGGTGACCTTGAATAAATGTCATTCATTAGAGTTTTGATATGCTATATTGTTTTCCTATAATTGGCTGCCAAAGCATTCCAGCATGACCTATGACCTTGATATAAACTGCCACGCCTCTCAAGTAGTTGTGCAATTGCAACCAAATGATGCCATGCACATGACTTTGAGCAATCCTGCAACATTTGATGGCGGTTTACCAAAGTGTGTCGTTACAGTACCATAATAAATCCCAATTTAAAGATTTTTTATTTATTTTTGCTGTGGAAGAGGTATCCGTTGTTTGTGTCTTTATAGTGTTTTTTTTTGGTTTGAACACAAGCCAACAGCACAACCACCCGCTGCTCTCACACCCACCTTGATCGAAGGGCTTGGATGGAGTCCATGTTCCAGGCTCCTGAAAAAGGGTACAACAATAAACAAAATAATTAAAATATTGTTCCAGTGACATCTAGAATTCATTATACGTGGCAAATACAAGACTATTAAGCAGTCATACAAACCTCCACTTCCTTTAGGAGAAAGCATTACAGAAAGAGAGAGAATAAGGAATTAACTTAGATTAGGTTTGTCTTATTGAGTGAAAACTTTGCATAATGAAATAAACTTGATAGGAAACACACACCAACACACCATGAAGTACACACATGGAGCATGCATTTATTTAGTTGAGAAAATATTGATGTTATGCAAGCAGCTCTATGCATAATAAGGAGTGTTTGTGTGTGCATGTGTGCTGCTTATAATGACCTTAACATTGCCTCGTGAATTTTTCTTTATATACCATATGTGACACTACTATAGAGAGAGGATGTCACACCAAACAGGATGAACAGTTTAAAGGTGTGAAAGGAAAATAAACATATTTGTGTTTAGGTCGACTTTGGTTTAGGTCATGAAAAGGAAATTTGAAGTGCAATTGACTGACTATGACAGGCTTTTCATTTAAAGTTAAGGTTAGCATGAGGCTTTCAGAGAAGTACAATTGGGGCCATCTGAATTATAATAAGCCAACATAAATGTTTGCAGAGCAGAATATTTATTTTTGTTATAAGCATGTCATAAAAAATACCTGCTCAAATGTAACATTTTGACATGTTCAATGAATCCATTGACTCTAAGCTTTGCCAAATTGCCATTACAGAATGGAGCTTAAATAAGAAGGACATGTAATTAAAAGCAAAACAAAAACAAATAATAATAATTCCCACATAACAAAGCTTGGTTATAAAATGAACTGTTTTTCATAACATTCCTCGGTATAATCAAATGGCTCCAACTGTTTCCTGTGGAGGTGTTTCAGCAGCCTGAAGAAGGATTGCATGGAGGTGAGTGATTTGCCTGCTTTTAATAGAAGGACAAGTAGGAGACACACCCAGGGGTGCTGGCTCGTGATGCAAATGTTAAAGAGCTTAAGAAATAGTGAGCTGCGTGCCGTTTTACTCAGTCCAAGTTCAGAGATCTCATTACTCTCAGTTCCTTCTCTGGGGCATTATTTCAAAGCCAACACTGCACTTCTCTCTCATTCTGTCACAATGATTACCTGTTCTACACACACGTGTGTGTGTGTGTGTGTGTGTGTGTGTGTGTGTGTGTGTGTGTGTGTGTGTGTGTGTGTGTGTGTGTGTGTGTGTGTGTGTATTTGTGTGTGTGACTCATGCCAAAACAAATAGCAACAGAGGGAAATAGGGGAAAAAAATCCCTCAGGGTGGCCGAGCGCAATAACAGCTTTGAACATTTGCACATTTCAATGTTGTGCAAATCTCCACCAATAGAATGTTTCAAATACAATTAAAGAGTGAAATTCAGACCTGTGACCTAAACAGCAGTGAGTGAGAGAGAGCTATTTCCCAAAGCTTTTACTTCTTCTGCTTTCCATTTTCCTTCGGTGCACATTTCTATGGACACAATGTATTTTCTACATGTAGCATTTACCAAGGACGGGCCATAGAAACATTCATAAAGCGGTTAGGACTCTTGATAGGAAACTTAAGAATAATGGAGCTAAATGCCTTAGAAAAAGGCCATTGTTTCCCTTTTGTAAATCTAAATCTAAATGAATTAAACAGACACTATTGCAAGGTACATTTTCAGTGACAGCTGCAGTTGTTTGACAGAAACAAGTTCAAGGTTTCAGTATTTCCAGGGCAATACGTGATTGAGGAAATTGTGCAGGTTAAAGGATGAGTGAGAGCAGTTGTTAGATGTTTTATAAAGGTGCAGTACGACAGCTGGCTCTGTGGTTCTGTGCTACTTCAGATCGTCTTTGGTATAAATGTTTTATTGTAGTCTTTAAAGGGTTTGCCGCCTTGACAAGTTAGCAGTAAAGTAAGAAAGGTTCAATGATGCAAACTGTTTTTTGTAACAGGTTGAACATTTTGTTTCAGGAAGCTTACGTTTACACCTCAGACTTTGTGAGATTCCGTTTCAGTGATGTTTCCTGTATTGTCCCCCATGGCGGAAACTACGAAATGTTTTTCTTCCGCAACTATTAAGTGTTGTTGAACCCAAAGTAATGAATGAGATTTTCCCTTCGGATGTCAGTGCAGTTGAATTGTGTACGTGTGTGTGTGTGTGTGTGCAGTGCATGTGTGACGCCAACTCTCATACTTCAACACTGTTTGCCACATGACCATAGTTATTTTTCAAAAGGCAGGACATAACCCGGCGGGAAGTCAGTATCACTTCCCTGTGCTGCAGGTCAACTCTTGTCTTTTTTCAGCTCTTTTTAATTCCTCCCACACGTCCTCCATTGCCAACCCTTTATGACCCTCTGCATCTTCACCACAGACTCTTCATCACTCATTCACTTCTCCCTCTTCATCTTGCGCTTCTAAAAAGGTCCATGGTACGTCAAGAGGGGTGACTGTGGCTCAGTGGTTAGCAAGTCGGTCTTTCAATCAGAAGGTCGGTTTGATCCCCGGCTCCGGCAGTCTGTGTCGTTGTGTCCTTGAGCAAGACACTTAACCCTAATTGCTCACCGTTGCTGTGTCTACGGTTTACTGTATATCATGTAAGTCACTTTGGATAAAAGCATCAGCTAAATGTAATGTAATAATGTCTTGGTAGAATATGGGTGCGCTATGCTAGTAGGGGCTCTGTCTGTTTCTTATATATAGAATTAGGCACAGCCTACATGGACAGCAAACTATGAAGTAAACCCACAGCTTGAAAGGTTAACAGACATGAAGGCAAATAGAGAGGTACTTTTGTTTCTGCTCCCCTCTAGCACTGCAGACCATTGAGACTGAATAATGAGAACATTGCATTATGGGGGCCAAGCCCTCTAGACCAGTCAAGACAACAGAAGTGCTTGCGGTCTGATTCCTTAATGGAATCAACAGAAGCATGCAAGGACACACATGCGGAAATACACAAAAAAAAAACACACACACACACACACACACACACACACACACATATGCATGTTCATACGCATGCATAAAGGAATAAACTTATCACCACAACACTGACTGTAGTGTCAGAATCTGTCAGCACTGCAAAACCCTTCACTGTGCAAGCAACCAACCACCCACTTTCCAAAAAACACAGAAAACCCAAAATTCAACAATAGAACTAATGGCCTCCTGAGTGTACGCTAAAAATAGCACTTTTCAATTTATCGCTCCATCTCTTTCCACCTCTTTCCACCTCTTTTCCTCTCTCTCCCTTGTAGTTATAACAGTCTCTCTTTCCTCATGTGCACACACACACGCACACACACACACACACACACATAGAAAACACAATCTTGTGTTTACTCTGTTGGCTAGCATCCTAATTAGCGTGTGCATTCTGATACTATTATAGAAACGCGTCTATATATAACAATATGTTGCCTCTGACAAACACTTTTCTTACCTTTACGGTAGGATTTCACACATCATTGCTACTAATTGTGTCCTAATGACTTCCTTACCTTCCGTGTCTCGTTGCTGCCTACGCCTAGCATCCAACATGTGCATGTTTTCACTGTACTGTCTCTGCTCGTCTTGCTCAAGCTTGTCGCATGCACGCACGGACACACACAAATACACACTGAGGTGCTTTGAAGTGGAAAAGGCCTGAAGCTCTGTACCTTCCCTACATCATTCACCCAAACAACACAGGACAGACACGCACAGTAAAAACACACAAAGAGAGAGAGAGAGAGAGAGAGAGAGAGAGAAAGGAGGAGAAGCGAGGAGCGGTTCTGCTCTAATGAGGCTGGTCAAAAGTATTTACTCCGACACTGCACGATTAAGCATCACGCTCTTCATCACACACCCGTCATTGTGAATTTCCTTACATTGTTCAACATATCTTTTTACTCTGTGGCAGTGCTTTGAGTATAAGGCAAGGCCCAGAAAGGGGAACAGAGTGTCTAAAGAACTCGTGATGCACCAGTACAGAGAGCCCCGGGCCTCTCCAGACTTCTTAACAGGATGTACAGTAAATCAGTGGCCGAGATCCTATCTAGTGCAGGAGACCCACTTATGGCTCTTGCTGAAAGATGAAAGCAAAAGCATGAAGTGCAGGCCTTACATGTAAAATGTAAATCACAGTCAAGCTAAGTTTGGCATAGAGTACCAGTACGGGAGATTTACATTTCTGAGAGAAAGACAAAGTGTGTGTCAATGTGCTTATGTTATAGAAGGAATAAGATGACACCAACATCTTTGAGTGAAGGTAAAGAGTTTCTTCCCAAACTAAATCATCCAAACCGTCATGATAATTAATCACATTATAGATTAGTCTTTGAGGTCAGTCAGCAAACGGATTTGGTTAATCAGCTGTTTTTGAGTTATATTTGAGTTATATTTAGCTATAATATAGCTATAATTTGATATAATACATTTGCTGCACCATTAAAATGGAAGGAATGCCTTGGCTAGAGCCTGTCGCAACAAAGATATGCTGCGAGGAAACATTTGTAGCTCTGTCCAATCAAAAGCAATGTAAACAGGAAGTTTCTCTAGCATCACAAGATGTGATATAACGTCAGAGTGTGACAGGACTATTTGTAGGACAATACTAGAAGTTAGCGTGCCACTTGCTCCTGCTACAAAAATACCCAATGGGAATTTTCCATTGGATTTTGTATTATTGCAGAAAATAAGCTCTTAGACAAGCAGACATTTTTCACATTCTGTTCAGCAAAATAATCTCCACAGATGAATACCATTTTTATGATAATGATTTCTGAAGTGTAAATGCAATCGTCAGAAGTAAAAAGCCGTTGTTCAGCTATAAAGAACTACACCACAGTCGCAGGCTGAGTAGTCGGCGTGATATCCTTTTGAAGTTTCATTAGCCACTTGTTAGCAGCCGTTTCAAAATACCCAAGAGGGGTATCTACTGACGTATTTTATTTCAGAACTTTAAAATTTCTTAAGCTTGTGTTAACCACAAACCCTATTTCAGGATTATTACCAAAAACCCATTGACTTCGAGATGAAGGAACCAAAAGTGCAAATATGCTGACTCATTTCCGTGTTCCGGGGCTCATTCGTGCATCACTCTATGTCGGGATGACTTTGTTTCAGGGTTAGTTGTTACAAAACAGAGATAAGGACATATTTGATTTAGGTGATTGGCATGAACCTAGCCTGGTTAAATATTTAATTTAAATACATTTCTATGTAGAAACTAGATTCTGTGGTGCAACCTGTGTTAGTGTTGGGATTCGTAAATCACCTCGTAGGAAACAGTGACGTTAAAACCAGGCTAAGTTTGCACTTATAAAGAGCAGCTGCAACCAGCTCCAGTTATTAAAAAGTTCATTTTTAGAGTGTAATCAAGCATGTTAATCAATCTACTACCTAAAAATACATTTATATCTAGGCTATGTATCTCTGAAGTACAATTAACAGGATCTTTATGTTCACTATATGTACTATTTAGAGCAAAGGAAAGTATAATTATAAAATATAGGTGTATGACCTGTGTACCACTGGAAACATATTGATGATGTAAATCTAATTGGTAACAAACATACAAAGATAAAGGTAAATAAGCGTAGCTTAGCTAAGACTAACTGTCACTGTTAGTTATTTAGTTGAAAACTAAACTACTTTTGTACCAGTATTGATAAGGTCCTGTGAAAGAATGCCAAATCCCACAGTGACACACATACAATCTGGGACATATAACTAAACAGTAAATAACAGGCTTGTACATATACACAGAGTACATAACGCTTTTGTGCACCACCTCTGTCTGTAATGCCTGAAGCCTCAAGGTTAGAACACAGTTATGAATGCACAGAGAGCATTCAGTCCACCGCCATACACTTCACTCATCTTTCCTTTCCGCTCTTATTATCCCGTCCCTCCCTCTCAGGTATCTTTCTGTCTTTTTTTTCTGTTCAGAAAAGGTACGGCTAATTATCCTTAGTGCCATTAGGGGTATTTATAGACCTTTGTTTGAATTAACACAATCACCAAGCTCTCTCTCTCTCAACTCTGTCTGTCAGAGTTCCAATCATCTCACACCGTATTTGCATAATCCAAATCCTGCTCAATTGTTGGACGTGGGGTGAGTCACATGTGTCCACTTGAGCCGCTGGGTTCACACACTTACAGTAAGTGTGGTAGGAAGGCCAAATGAAAGATAGAAAAAACCTGTAACAAAGGGCACATGGAACATGTCTAAAAGAGACAGCACCTGCCCTCAATCTTGAGAAATTAAAGAGAACGTTGCTCCTTCTTGGTTTTATTCACCTGACAAGGAATATAAAGGGCTTCAGGAAAACCTCATGCATGCATGTGTGCAGCATGGTGAAGATAGTGTGCATGAAAAGTGTATTTTCTCTGGTGCATTATGTAAACCCTCTTGTTTTTGCGTAGCTTCTGAGCAGAAGCTTGTTTCTTATAATGTATGTGTGCATAGTATGTGCACAAATGTGTCATTGTGTACGTGTGTGTTTGTGTGTGTGCTTGAGTGAGTGAGTGAGCGAGTGACTAAGTGCAAGCACAAGCATGCACAAATCGTGTGCATCATTATGGACCCATTTACTGTAATCTGTGGTTAGAGGCAAGAAATCCTTCTAATAAAGAGAATCCGCCTGAAACCTGTGATACATCGTGATACAGAATTACTTAAATGTTCCTTTTACATTGAATGCTATTCATTTCAGTTCTGTAATTTGTGACATCAATTTCTACATGAAAGTGGAGATTTATCTGTAATCTACAGCTAATAATATAACTTAATATGAAGCGTATATGCGTGTGTCATCACTGTAAAAAAAAGCACCACATACACTAGCAGGGTGATGTTTAATAAATATAAATGGTGTTTTATTAAACTTAGTTCAGGAACAGGGACCACGCCCCCGACGCAGCTCGTCCCCCGCGCACCGGGGTATTTAAATGAGACTAACCTGTCCACATCCTCCGTGACTCCGTCTCCACATTCGGACGTAAACAGCAGCCAGCGAACGCCCGTCATGGAACCTGAACTGTCACTCACCCCGTCGGACAACGAGCTGTTCGACACAGAGCCGTCTCGTCCCGCATCTCCGGAAATCCCACTGTCTCCGGTTATCCGTCGCCGCCAGCGAGGCCGGCCGCAATCAACGGTTCACATTCCCAGTCAGAGATCCAAGGATAACTCCGGAGCCACCAGCCCAGGATTGAGATCGCCGCGTACGCGCTCGCACACCGGGTCGTCATCCAGCCGCCATCGCCACGACCGAGACCCTCGCTCTCCAAGTCGACGCTCCGCTAGGCGCCACACGCCCAACACATCCAGGTGGACGGTCCACCAACTAAAAACAGCCCTCACCGAGCTCAACATTCCGTTCCGGCATTCAGACAGGAAAGCGCAACTCTTCAAACTTTTCACGGCCGCGCGAAGCGGCACCAATCGACTTCCGGAGTCCCAGCGCCGAGTCAGCCGCCCCTCCCGTGACGTCATCACGCACAGCACGGCCCGCGAGGTCCAGCCACCCCTCGACGGTCAGGTCGTATCATATCCCGCTCAGAACACGGCAGCCGCCCTCACACAGCCGGCACTTCTACCCCACGCATACGCACCCACCTACCCCTTCGCATCTCATTCTTCCTTCCTTCCTGCCCTCCCAGTCTCGGCCACCCTCGCTCCACCAGCAGGGACCCGCGGCGGGGCCTTCCCCCAAAACCTTTCATTTCCTCCTGTTCTCAACCCCCCTCCTCCCCAACCCTTCCCCCATGACCCAAATGTTTTTAACACTAACATCCCACCACAAACTGCCCCCTTTTTTCCACAGGTCCACCAGCATGCACCCACAGTTTTTTTTCCATCCTATTTTCCTCCGCTCGCCAGCTCTACTTTGGCCACAGCACGACCTCCACCACGCCCGGCAGCACCCGCTCGGCCTTCCCCCCTGTCGCACACGCTCAGGCAACAGATACTAGCCGGTAACTACATAGATCTAGCCCAGCTAATTCTCCCGTCCACCAGTAACCCCCACATCCCACGAGAACTGCTCACCGCTTTCGGTCCGATTGAATTAAAACAGCCCATTCCCACCCGGACCAAGGAGCTCACCACGACCGAATTTGCATACTCATTCTCACTATATCGAGACGTCATATGCGCCGCGTTCCCCGACCGTAGGCCCGAGCTAGACGACTATCTAACGTCAATCCTTGATCTTGCCCTGCGTTTTGGAGGGAACGGGTTCTATACTTACCACGTCCTGTTCGCCTCTGAAGCCGCCGGTCGAGTGCAGCAGTTCAACCAGGGCACTTACTGGGGCACAATCGACCCAGAGCTTTATTGCAGAGTCTTTGCAGCTCGCCATTCCCTCTCCTGCGAGCTCTGCGGCGCACCATCTCACCCGGCCGCTACATGCACCCTCACGGCATCCCTGCCCCTCCCCCGAGACGCAACCCCGGCACCCACCGCAGCCCACCGTCCGCAGCCCCCCCTCGTCCCATCATTCCCAAACCAGCTTCACCTCGCCCAACCATCCGAGGGCCTCCCCCCAAGGCCATAGACAGGCGAGGCAGACCCGTCCTCTACCAGGGAGGGAGGATGGTCTGCAACAACTTTAACGACCTAGGCTGCAACGCCACCAGCTGCCGCTTCCTCCACACCTGCTCCTTTTGCGGCGGGGCCCACAACAGACCAACCTGCCCCCACAACCCAGTACAGCACAACACTTGTAAGTATCTGAATACACCGATAAACATTCAAGCATTAGCTGCCGCCCTCAAAGGCCACCCCGACAGCCAGGCCACAAGCTATCTCATACAGGGCCTCACAGACGGCTTCCACCCAGGCTTACAGGTTAAGCCTGAGCATCCCTTTACGTGCAAAAACCTGCAATCCGCAGACGCCGAGCCAGACATAGTCGACACTCTCCTAGCCCAGGAAGTCAAAAACAGATTTATGATCGGCCCGCTCACCAGCCCGCCCTTCCCCACATTCAGGATAAGCCCAATCGGCATAGCTACCAGGAAATATTCCGGGAAAAAGAGGCTCACCATAGACCTCTCAGCCCCCCGCGGTTCTTCCACACCAAGCATTAACAGCCTAATCCCCAGCCCGGACTTCTCCATGCAGTACGCAACCATTAGCCACGCCATATCCCTCATCCGCCTCGCCGGCCACGCCGCCTGGCTGTCCAAATCGGACATCACCAACGCCTTTAAAATCATGCCCATCCACCCTGACTATTGGCATCTTTTCGGAGTCTTTTGGAAGGGCAAATACTACTTCGCAGTGCGCCTGACCTTCGGGTGTAGAAGCAGCCCCAAAATATTCGACTGCCTCGCAGAAGCACTCTGCTGGATCCTGACTAATGTCCATAAACTCCCGTACGTCATCCACCTCCTGGATGACTTCCTCACCATTACGCCATCCTCCTCCCCTCCGGCACTAGGCCTCCACACCTTGACCTCCACATTCCATGAACTCGGAGTACCTCTTTCAGCAGAAAAAACCGCAGGCCCCAGCACATCATTAGAATTCCTCGGCATCACTTTAGATTCCGTTCGATTTCAAGCATCTCTCCCTACCGAGAAAATCAACCGCATATCCTTAATCATTTCAAACTTCCTCCTGGCCCCTAAATGCACCAAACGCCAACTCCTCTCGCTGCTAGGTCACCTAAACTATGCCATTCGCATCATTCCCCAGGGTAGATCCTTCCTGTCACACCTCCTCTCAGTCACCACCTCCGTAATGAATCTCCACGCACAAGTCTCTCTTGATGCAGCGTGCAAATCAGAGCTTAAACTATGGCAACAGTTCCTCTCCTCCTGGAACGGCATCTCCTTCTTCTACGATGAATACATCACCACACCAGAAGACATACAGCTGTTTACAGACGCAGCTCCATCCATCGGTTTCGGCGGCCTCTATGGGAAAAAATGGTTCTCAGCCCCATGGCCGCCAGAATTCGCATCCCTCACCCCCTCCTCCGCAATCTCCGAAACATACCCCATAATAATAGCAGCCATCCTTTGGGGTCACGAGTGGTCCAAAAGAACCATAGCCTTATACTCCGACAACAGCGCAGTCGTAGACATCATCAATAAAGGACGATCCCGCTGCCTAGACATCATGCTACTTATACGGAGACTTACCCTAGTGTCGGCCCAGCACCAGTTCATTATCCGAGCCATTCATATTCCGGGCCACAAAAACGCCATCGCCGACTCACTCTCGCGCTTCTCGTTTCAGAAATTCAGGCGATTAGCACCAGCCGCGGACCCACGGCCAACCCCGGTCCCACCGTTTTCAGCCACGATTTTTCTCTAAACCCTCGACTGGAACAGCTGGCCTCCGCCTCCAGAGACGCCATCCTCAATAGCGTCGCTCCTCGAACACTCTCATCGTACCTTACTGGATGGAAGAGCTTCAAAGCCTTCCACGCCGCCCATAGCCTGCCATTCCCGTCCCTCGACATTCTCACCCTCACGCACTTCATCACTCACGCGCATTCCTTCCGCAGAATTAAGCCTACCACCATCAGAGTCTACATAAGCGGCATTAATTTCTTCACGAAACTGTCCTCGGGGACCCCGTGTCCAGCCACATCCCACTCACACGTAGCCATGCTACTTAAAGGTCTCAGCAAGGCGGAACCACGCCCCGCGCCTAGTCGCCTGCCTCTCACTTCGGACCTCCTGGCCCGTTGCATCCACACGCTCCGGTCAGGCTACCTGTCTCCATTCACAGATAAAACATTAGAGTCTATGTTCTTGCTGGCCTTCTTCGGTTTCCTGCGCTGCTCTGAGTTCACCGCGCAGAGCTCTGACCACCAGCCTGCACGACACGCAACCCTGTCCGACATTTCAATCCATCCCCCCGATACCATAACCTATCAGCTTAAGCACAGCAAGAACAACCAGCACGGTCCACCCCAATTAATCTACCTATTCCGGCTAGGCTCGTTCCTTAGCCCGTACGAGCCTATTCTAGACTACTTAAACATTAGATCCGCCGGCCGAACCTCCGGAAGTGACCCCCTCTTCATCACAGAGACGGGTAAGGGGGCCACACGGTCCTGGTTTCACCACCACCTCCGCACGATCCTATGCAGATCCGGAATACCCCCCGAATCATACTCGGGCCATTCCTTTCGCATCGGCGCCGCCTCCACCGCCGCTAGCCAGGGAGTCCCGGACCACCTCATCAAACTGCTTGGCCGCTGGTCCTCCCCCGCATACCTCTCCTACATCCGCTCCGACCTTAACGTCATCAGGAACGCCCACCGACACTTATCTTCATGACGCTGTCTTTTGGGGACTCTGACATCCAGAGCCACCGAAGAGACGGCCCCCACTCAGTCTCTAACACCCCCGACGCCACGGCGGTCTCCCATCGCCCGCCTTCGACTATCGCACCACAAACCCTCTCCCCTCATCCCGCACCCCCTCCCCCCATCCCTCCCCCTCTTCCCTCATCCCTAATCCCCCATCCCACATCCCTCACCCCCTACCCCTCATCCCTCATCCCTCATCCAGCATCCCTCATCCCTCATCCCTTACCCCTCTTCCCTCTCCCCTCATCCCTCATCCCTCACTCTTTCTCCGCTTCGAGAACCTAACAGGTTCGATAATAAACCATTTTGGAAACCAACTATCTAGCGTGGTCCTTGTTAGTGAAATGGTGTTTTATTAAACTTAGTTCAGGAACAGGGACCACGCCCCCGACGCAGCTCGTCCCCCGCGCACCGGGGTATTTAAATGAGACTAACCTGTCCACATCCTCCGTGACTCCGTCTCCACATCCCTCCCACCCACCCCGTTCTTGTCTCCCTCCTTCTCTCTCTCTCTCTCTCTCTCTCTCTCTCTCTCTCCAGCAGGAACGACGGGGGGACTCTGACATCCAGAGCCACCGAAGAGACGGCCCCCACTCAGTCTCTAACACCCCCGACGCCACGGCGGTCTCCCATCGCCCGCCTTCGACTATCGCACCACAAACCCTCTCCCCTCATCCCGCACCCCCTCCCCCCATCCCTCCCCCTCTTCCCTCATCCCTAATCCCCCATCCCACATCCCTCACCCCCTACCCCTCATCCCTCATCCCTCATCCAGCATCCCTCATCCCTCATCCCTTACCCCTCTTCCCTCTCCCCTCATCCCTCCTCCCTCACTCTTTCTCCGCTTCGAGAACCTAACAGGTTCGATAATAAACCATTTTGGAAACCAACTATCTAGCGTGGTCCTTGTTAGTGAACTATTCTATATGGAAAGCATAAATATAGTAATTATTTGCAACCTGGCCAAAGTTATTTATCAGACCAGTGAAGACTGCAATATTTAATGAGTCGACGGACAGCCATTGATAGATCATTATTGATATTTTCAAACTGCACTGTATATTTTTAAACAATGTACAATACACTAATTCTAGCCTGTTATACGTTGTCATTTTATTTCCCTTTAGTCAAATACTTTCCTGCGTTATAGCACAATAAATTCAATTTTAAAACAACATTATTTAAAAAAAGAATTAGCCCTTCCCAGATTTCATGGCAAAGAAAATGCTCCATCCAGTTATGAACAACAGACACTGTGTATTTGAAATAAGGTCTAATAAATAAATAGCTGTATTAACAAACAAGGTAATGTTATGGACTAAGGCAAGGTGTCATCCGGCAGCACATGTTGTTATTTGGGATCCCTGGAAGGAGCCCAGTCCGGTCCGTTGCCACTACCTTGAGGCAGGTGTCTATTACTGGAAACAAAAAGCACATCCAGGCCTCACTGCTGCGGATCCCCCCCTCCCTAAACCTGCCCGTAATTAGGCCCCTTTCTGGGACTGAGTAGCTCCCCTTGGACAGCTAGGCTGTGCACATTCGTGTTTCGCAGAGGCCTTGGCTATTTCCGCTCAACAGGGACTGCTATCGGCGAGGACCATCCCAGTACAGCCAGTGTATTTACTGTCTCAGTGGCGGACGTGGGCTTAGACACAACGAGAAAACGAGGGGCGCGTGATCACACACCAATGAGCTATATAGGGAGAAACGGGGTTTGGGGGGGTTCTACATGAGATGATGAGAAGAAACGGCGTGAATAAAATAAGCCAGACATATATGTGACTTACATCTCTGAATTTATCCCATCTCCCAGCGAGCCACTTATCATCCAAAAAATTGCCGCTGTCGGAGCGAGCGGAGACGTGTCCGAGGGCGACGGCACACAGACACAGCACGGCGACGCTCAGCATCTGCGGACACACAACAACAGCACGGAGAGAGGACATCAGATCGGGCTGGAGGACACCGCGATCGCGTTGAAAACAGAGGCGGCTCGATCCGCATCACATGCGCGGTGGAGGATGACCGTCAACACTGGGTACAATGACGCGGAGGTGCTCGTTCTCCTACCTTGTCGCATCAGCTGCTATCCAGACTGTATGTGCTCGCTGCCGTTTTCTGTCACTAGTAATAACAGCTCTCTCTCTCTCTCTCTCCCTCTCTCTCTCACTCTCTCTCCGCACCGGCTGTCTGTGCGCAGCAGAAAACGGGAACGCGCAGGGCACCGTGCGCGCGGGCCCGGCGCTCTGTCCCTCTTTTCTTTTTTTTTACCCTCTGCCTCTTTCCTCAGTGCGGAGGAAACAGTCATGATTGCTCACTGTGGGCTGCTATCAGGCCGTCGCAAAAGTGTCCTACACTGATTACCTGTTATGGATGGATGGATGGATGGATGGATGGATGGAAAACACCTTGGGCAATGCTGATAAAGTAATTGATTCATATCAGGGCAAAAATATGCTGTAGCAATGATTTACTGATAGCATTTAAAACAACAACAAACAAAAACAGCCATAATGTAAGTAACAATGCTGTTAATAACACAAAAAGATTGGAGTTTCTTTTCCAAAATGAATTCTTAATCAAAGATCTTCTGTGTCCTTTACTTGTCCCATGTTTCTGCTTCGTAGGCGCACGGGCTTGTTCACAATAGTGACTCGTGAGTTCCACTCACATTCCTGGCAGAGGTTTGCTCAGGACTGTAAATTGATGCTAGATAACACTGTCTCCATAATAAATGCACGTACATGGTCCACTCCGAGTGATTCAGTCAGTGCAGTAGTCCTTTCTAGGAAATTGCAAAGCCCCAAAACATTCTCCCTCAGAGTGGGTATGTGTTATTGAAGGTGTTTCAAAGGGGGGGCTCTTGTAGTTGACGCACTGTTTTCAGACCGACACCAAACACATTCTACTACAGGATACCACAGGGAACCTGCAGCTTTGTCACAACGGCAAACAGACAAACAGATGGGTGATGGATTGAATGAAGAAAACAACTTGGTGAGGTGTTGAGCCACCAGAACACCTTCAATACGGCTTCTGCAAGTGTCTGAACTCTTCTGGAGCAATATTCTTCAGAACGATAATCTATTAGCTGTTGTTAGATCTTTGTCTAGCATGTCATGTCAATATTTTCCATAGATCCTCAACTGGTGACTGTAAAGGCCACTGCATGATTCACATTGAACAAGTGAACAAGATAAAGAGGTGGAGAGAGGAGAATGATGTGGGAATAAAAGAGCCACAACCTTGCTAACATGGTGAAGACGCGGAAGTTAGAGTGTATGTTAATATTATTTCCAGGCTCTTCACTGCGAAGCCTGATGGTCAAGGGTCAAGCCATTATTATGCACAGTTGCTGTAGAAACCAACCTTGACCTCAGCTTCACATCTTCATCTTCATAAGAGGCTGTGAAAGAAAAGTGTGTGTGGGCATGTGGAAAAGATGACGGGGTGCAGCTATTTGAAAGTCAAATTAGAACTAAGTACGCAACTGAGATGCTAAATGGTCCACTGCATTAGCACACACATGTAGACGGTAGAAACATGTTTGGATGTTTTTCTGCGTTCTCTCCACAGGAAGTGAGCAACATAAACAGGAAACTTGTGGTAGAGATGCCATTGTGGTTGGAGGCGCCTCGTCTTTGAAGCACACTTTGTTCTCTCTGATCAACACAAAACAGGTGATCTAATCTTGGTTATGACGAGACAGTCGTGAAGATGGCGGTGTGCAGGACTGTGGTTGACACACCGTTCTTTCGGGAGTACTTGTGCTTTATGAAATTTGTGCGGAAGGAAGCGGTACAAGAGGTGTTTTTTGTACGTGTGTGTGTATGTGTGTGTGTGTGTGTGTCTTCCAGCCCAGGGGTTCATACATTATTCAGTCTTAGACATTAAAGATGTAGATGTGGTCAGAGACATATGCAGAAGAGACACACAGGACGCTCACACTGACACACATGCACACACACACACACTCATACACACGCACACACACACACACACACACACACACACACACACACACACACACACACAGACACACAAACAAACAAAGACTTCTGTTCCTGCCTAATGAAACTCTTTATAGATTCTTCATTCCACTGTCATTTGATTTTTGAAAGTGGAAAATGTATTGAGCGACAATTATGGTTTACATTTTTTTTTACAGGAAATCTCATCATCGTAGTTTAGAGTCAGAGTGTCACTCTGTACTTTACAATATAATATGATAATCTGAATGTATATAGGCAAACATATTTGGTTATGTGATTGTTGAACATCTGATTCAAACTATATGGCACTATAACAGCCCCCTGCTCTTCTGATGTTTCTCACATGAGTTAGAACCTGGCTGCACATATTTGCTCCCAGTCCCCCACAAGAGCATTAGTGAGGCTGGACATTGATGTTGATGAGGCATGGCATACGGTCGATATTCTAGTTCATCCCAATAAGGTGGTTGTTGGGGTTGTGTTCAGGGCTCTGTAAAGCCCAGTCACATTCTTTAATACACAAATTTTTAATGCACATCACTTTGTGCAAAGAGGCATTGTTTTGTTGGAACTGTAAAATGGCCGAAATGTTATTACGATTGAAAAATATTACGATTGTCCAAAATATTATCAGCACTTCTCATAGAAGACATTTTAAGCCCAGGTTGAACTAACAATGGCTCTGTTCCATTGAGTGTGGGCCAGTATGTTCAATATCAAACACTTGAACCGACCATTAATGTTATAATTAACGCTATTGTTAATACCCAAGTCTGTCACAGTGTCTGCATGAAAAAAAGGTCTGCTGACTAATTCACCCATCACTAATTGTGTTAGATGTACATGCTCCTTTCCTGTGGTGACATGTGAAAATCATCTGTGAAAAATGGTTGTTGGTAGTAAGATTTGACTTTAATTGGAGTGAAGAGGCCACTGTTCACATATATCTGCTTGACCTTGTAGATTATGACTCTCTCTCTGTCTCTCTCTCTCTCCCTCCTTCGATGCAGCTACATTTCATACATTCTTAATTGCACGGGTGTCAATCAAACAGTATTGCGAGCGTTAAATTACAATGTTAGAAATAATGGAGCTTTATAATAATAATCTCCCTCTCTCCCGCCCCCTCCCTCTGCTTCCATCATGATGTGGGAAGAAAGGTACCGAGAGAAAGACTCGGGTGTGTCTAAATCTTTAATTGGATTTCTTGTAATCTTCTGTTCTTCAGTGAAATGAAACATTTGGCTTGTGTGAAGATCTTCTGTCCGACTTTTTCGACAACTTTGTATGTGTGGGTGTGCACACATGGATGTGTAGGTGTGTGTGAGTGAATTTGTTTTGAACACGGCGGTGTGTGTGTGTGTGTCTTTGAGAGAAGGGTGTGGGGGGTGAGTGTGTTATCTTGCAAAGCAGACGTTTTGGAGCATAGCTGTGACTATAAGGTCAGTGTGAGTCCTGTGTTTTAGCCCCAGGATGAAGAGCTAATAGCAGAATAATGACAGAGAGGGAAACTGCAAACAGGAGATAAGGCAGGCAGAAGCAAAATGGCCATCGCTGAGAGGGCTGATTACAGAGCCAGCGAGCGAGCATAGGAGAGAAAAAGAAGCTAAATAAAGAGAGCGAGAGAGCAAGATGGAGAGGGGGTGGGAGACAAGGCAGGATGAGCAATATGTGGATGGATGGATGTTCTGACCCCTGGACTTAAGTAAATTGCATTTGAATTGCTCCCAGTGAATTTTGAGAAGGTGACCCTGCCTTTTCAGAAAGCCCAAATATTATGACAGAATCATCCCAAAAGAAATACATATATAGCTGCCCTATGTAATATCTATACGGCTGCACTTTTGTGCTATCTAAATGCATCCAGCTGTACTTTTCCATTTCAGTGTGCATTCACATTTGACGCCCTCCGTTTTCCCGCAACCAGAAATCTACAGTCCCAAGTTTCAAGTCAGATGACCTAACAGGATGTCTTTGATCTGTAGCTTTGAGAGTCACATGAAACATGTTAAAGGCAGCACATACACACATACTCTTTGTATTCATGTTCAGGGAATAAACAGACATAGAATTAGGAAAAGTGCCGAGGAGAATCTTATCATGTCATTGAAAATTATGAATCAACTGATGGCAACATACTGCAGCTATTTTGGGTTCTGGTGTTTGTTCTCCCCCTTGTGGGGATTATCACACATTACACCAAACAGAAAAGCTTAGTGACTGTGAAGCATACTTCTACAACATTTTTTTTTTGTGCAACAATCAAGACCAAAAACACTATGTGTGGCACAATAACCCACACAACTAACTAATAGAGCCTGTTTACGTCATATCTCTTGACCACATGCACACGGTTACCTATATTAGATCTACAAAACTAAAAAGCCTGTGTGTGTGTTGTTTGCTCACCACTGACAGTGACATAACACCCTCAATTAGCAATCACCTGCACCCAGAATGCACCTGTAAACACACCTGTAACCAATTAGATTACCCATAAATCAGAGCTTCAACACTAAAAAGGATTCAGGTTGGCTCCTTAGGGTGCACAACACTACAGGCCAATGGAGAGAGGGGGAGAGGACTGTAACTACAATGTAATTTATTTTGTTTACACTGCAATACAGTTACTCTGTTTCAGATCAGTGTTATTATATACTTTTATGAGTATATGAATTGAGTGAACAAAGTTTCCCCATTGCATGTATGTTCAGTCTCTATTTACAGCATGCAATAAATTACTCTAGATATGTATTTTATCCATCAGTTAGCATTTGGCATGTGGAACAAGCTATTTATTTGGTATTTATAAAGTTGTGATGCAAAAATCTAATATAGTTTTGATTGAAGTGTTTACTTTTGCCAGAGTTGTAAAATATGTTGTATTTGTAGTTTGTTACGTATATGTTTTTGTATTTTATGTATAGAGTGACAATTTCAAACAAATGTATTCAATTAGAACAGGAGTTTTGAATTATAAATGTAAAGTGTGGCTTTGAAAACCAAATGAATGTATACCACATTAAAACGGCAGGTTTTTTAGATTTATATTTGAATGTATCCCTCTTGCTTTCCCTCTGCAGGTCGGTCAGAGTGAAAGCTAAGCTGCAGTGCAGTTTCTGCAGAACACTCGTCTCTCTGGCCACAATTATTTTCACTCTTAAAATTTCCTGTGTGAGACATTCAATTACACTGCAATCTACTACAACGACCCTGAATGAATACATTATGAGGTGTATAATCTCCAGTTTTGTCAACATGTTGGTGACATTGGAGCAGTTAGAAGATGGCATTATGATGAGGTGTTTCTTTTGTCAGCTAATACTTACACACATAACATAATCAAACATTTCCAGACAGGGTGTCAGCAACACTGACTATTTATTAATTGAGAAAAGCTGTTATAATGGATTGCATTACACCTCATTAACTGTTAACTCAGTGTACATTGATTGCATCTGGATGGCTCTTACAACTGTGTTGTAAGAGCCATCCAGACAGTAACACACAGTAGACGTACGTACACACACACACACGTAGACGTACGTACACACATACACACGTATGTACACAGACGTACACACACACGTACGTACACACACACACACACACACACACATACGTAGACGTACACACACACACATACGTACACGTACGTACGTACACACACACACATACGTACACGTACGTACGTACACACACGTACACACACGTACGTACACACACACACACACACACACAATCAATCTTATGTGCAGACCGTTCAAAGGGAGGACCTTTGAGGATAAAGTGGTAGGGCACGAATAACACGGGCAGAAATACTGACAAGGGACACAAGCAACCAAAGCAAACAGCCTGACAAAGGAAAGCACACAGTACATGAGGGACTAAATCATCAGTAGTACAGGTCAGGTAGAACACAGGAGGGAAAAGACAAAGGAAGTAAAACAAAACGTAAACCAAACTACAAACAAACCACACGGGACCACGTCAGCTTTAAACTGTATTTCTCTCATCACTGAACCCGATGAAGGATTTCACCCAAACTCAGAACACAGCGGCAGCATCTTTCTAGACCCGGTGAGGACTGACTACTGAAGAGTTGTGCCGAGGAGTTTCACACAGATGCTTTAGATATTTGTAATTATGCAAGTAATTGCAATCAGCTGTGAATGGATGTTTCCCTTTTGTTTCACACAATGTATCTCAAAGTTGTGTGTCTTTCTACGGGATCGGCGTTAACTGTTTTGAAAAAGGGGTCTGAACAATGTGTGAAACCATAAAGAGTTAACTCATTTGCAAGACACATATTCTGCTGTGCTAAGGAGGAAATTATGAAGATAAAGTGGAGTTTCATTTGGCATGTCTTGGCAATCGAGAAAAACTGTTAATTCATGTAACCTCTTTGCATAATTGCAGGGAAATTGTTTCAGATAGCTCTAACAATTGGCTTTCATGCTAACTCAGAATAGCCATTCAGGTTTCAGACTCAATTCACAGAGTCCTCTGAAGCGAGTACCGTCATCTCTACAGTACTCAGTCCTCATGGAGTGAAAGGTCACTTTAATAGATTATTCTCTGTTTTACATAGTGATTTAAACATAATCATAAATGTCCCAATTGTTTCAAAAACTGTTTTCTTACAGATGTACGGTGCTCCTCAGGACAGCTGCATTCTTCAAACCAAGCGCTGTTTGCACTCAGAGGACATTTTAATTGATGAATTATATGTCTAACTTTTGTAAACTAACACATTGACTTTCACTTTCTTCACTGATAGGCCAGTTGCACTTCAATAGCTCCTGAAAGTGTATTCTTCAGCTGCGCAAACTTGTAAAAATCAACACATCACTGTTTACATGTATACTTCTTTTCACAAACCGTACAAGAAAATGATCCATCAATAACTTTCTAACTATTTCTTTTAACCCAAAGTAAATATACCACAGATAACATAATTCCCATTAAATCCTCGACAACTCGACACATGATTCATTACTTAGATTCTGTGAGGACCTTTTATGAGAGTCTAGTCACCTGATTGTCTGACATTACCCACACTGCACCTCCAGCCTGATCCTGCATGTTTACACATCACATTCAAGGGATCAGACACATCTTCATGAGGGATTAAGGCCAACCTTTATGAAAAAAGTATTGTAACGCCCTCATTACTCCTGACACATGTCATCCAGCTGCTCCATTGAGAAGGCTGCACACTCAGCCTGTTAAACCTGCTCACATTCTCCCATCTCAACCACTTTTCCTCCCAAAGAATGGTCAGCTGCATGCTAGAGCACATGTGCAACCTTGTCCGGCCCTGCAGACCTCCAGGTTGCTCTTCAACACATAAGCCATTATTCATATTCTGCCACCACCACGTGCTTGACTGTCCTTCCCCTGCGCTGCCCAGGCCATCACCTCACACAGTCGTGATGACTGACTTCTGGCGGCTCAACTGAGAAATGACCTTCCTAGTCTGCAGAGAACAGCAACATCCCTCCTTGCCTTCTGCCAGAGAAAACTCATCTTCCATATCACATCACAAATACGCCCTCTGACTGAATGTTACTCTCACTACAGCTCTCTATAAAATATTCTCTATAAAATCCCCTTGTGTATTTCTTCTCAAGGCACTCAGAGATATGATCCCTCCAGCGTGTCCTGGGTCTTCCCCGGGGCCTCCTACCAGTTGGACATGCCTGGAAAACCTCTAAAGGGAGGCGTCCTGGAGGCATCCTAATTAGATGCCCGAACCACCTCAGCGGACTCCTTTTGACACAAAGGAGTCAACTCCAATAAGTCTAATACAGTCTAATATCCTGTCAAAACCCATTCATATCATTGAGAGTAAAAGATATAAACACATCTCAGTATAATGCAACACAATTCAACCTGCAGCACAAAATGATCATAGAGTTCAATCAACTGCTCTCTAAAACAGTCCAAGCAACAACATTATAACCTTACAAAGGTCGGTTTTTATTAAAATTTTATTTTTCACTCTTTTCTTAGTACATATTTGTATTTCATGATATATATGGATAAAAAAATAAAGTGACTTGAAATGAAATGGAAGAAAAGAAATCACATTGCTGTGGTGAATAACATGTGTGACATTATCTATGTTTTTTAGTTTGTGTCCAGCCCCTATGCCCCTGGCTGCACTCTACAGAGGACACCTTTACCCCGTCAGCCATCAGGGCATAACACATGCTGCCCTGACACAGAACTTTTTTTATTTATTTTTTTATTTTACCTTTATTTAACCAGGCAGATCATTAAGAAGTTCTTATTTACAGTGATGGCCTGACAAAACTTTGCTCCGTTCACCCTTTTATAGAATCATACGCTTCAGTAAATGATTATCAGAAATAAGGTATTCACATAACGTACAATCTGTCTCTCATTGTGTTTAACTCAAGGGTGGCACACAGAGATCTAGAGGAGTGTGTTGTCTGTGAAGTCACTTTGCTGCGTAAACCCAAATGACAAAAAAATTCAATGATTTTAAATGTAAATGCTCCTTATTGTATCATCTACTCTAGATCTGATTGCAATCTGATAGCTTTATTTGTCACTCTACTGATAACACACTGGTTGACTGCTCTGCAGGGTTCTAAACAGTATTATCACAATTATAATCGAGTTAATTCCCATGAAAAGGACAACTCTTATCATGTAACGTAAGCAGCTACTGCAGATTATGTGACATCTGACTGAAAGATTTTCTGAATGATAGGACGTTACCATCAGATACGGACAAATGTAGACCTCTCATACTCTCACAGAGATGTTACTATAATCGTAAATTGAGCAGGGAGTAAACTTCAATCATAAGCACTCTAGGTCTGTTTTTCTTATCAGATAGTCTGAGGATAGAGAGCAATGTCGTATGCTAAACATATTGTAAAATCCTTTTTAATTTTAGGTTTTTAGGTTTGCAAATGTACCTTGAGGGGACACCCTCTGTCCTCTGACCCTCTTTCAGAAGAAATTCCCTCCAAATATGCTGATTAGCAGCGCTGCAGAGAAGAGGTGCAGAGTGAAGGATTCAGTGTGTAAATGTTGCCATGCCTCAGGGATTACAATATGTGTTTGTGAACTGTGATTTAGGTCATCACCTCCAAAAAATCCAACAAAACAATCTTACAAATATATCTAAGTAAATGTACAGTCAGAGCCAACCTTTGCTTACTTAACTTGTAATACTATTGTTTTTCCACTAGAGGGAAGAACAGAACGCTTATAGAAGCATCCATCCATCCATCCATTATCTGAACCGCTTATCCTCTTTAGGGTAGCGGGGCTTATAGAAGCAGAGTCCTCTAAAACTGACTTCTCAAAATGCAAAATATTATTCAAAGTTATTGAGTCCCGCTGTTTTCCAAGTATTGCTCATTTATTTCATGGTTGTTGTGTTGCTCCCAGTGCGTAATATTCACAGGTTAATTCAGTTTTTACTCCTTATAGACAAACTATGTATGAATTTATTCAGTATTGTTATGATGAATTAGCTGTTCCCCCAAATTAAGACATCAGAACATTTGCTTTGTGTGTTAGTTTTATTGCCTCGCTGTGCACAATCCAAACGCCCTCAGATTTATCATCCCTGCCCATCTATCTCTTTGTTTGCGGTCCCCTGGGCCATTCTCCAAAAATATGCAATTCTGAGCAACCCCACTCTCCTGTCTCTTTCTTTTGTAACACACACACACACACACACACACACACACACACACACACACACACACACACACACACACCCACACCATGACCACCACACCTCTCCATGGGAGAGTACTGTCATGCTCTGTAGATTGGGTGTCCCAGGGTGATTACCTATTGATAGGGAGCTCAGGTAACACACCTGATATCTGGGGACAAGGAGAAAGGAAGGGAGGGGGAGGGGGCAGGGAGTAAGAGAATATACAAAGAAGAAGGGGGGGCAGAAAAGAGAGAGTGAAACAGATAAATTGGGTAATTGGGCAAAGATGGAAAGAGACACATGGTGAGAGAGAGTAAAGGCTCAAGCCAGTGAACAGACAAATAAGTGAGTCAAATCTACATGCAGGCCCTTTTTGGATTGGAGGGCTGAGCGGATACTCAGGCCCAGTAGCCAATAGCAGAGTGGCATATTGTGATGAGTCAGGGCATAGCTGAGGAAATAAGATGCCTAGACCCATAAATGCCAGTGTGTGCGTGTGTGTGTGTGTGTGTGTGTGTGTGTGTGTGTGTATGTGTGCGTGTGTGGATGACTGACGAGTAAACAAATGGACCACTGTTAGGCAACAAACATCCATTTGTCTTAAACTACACACTTCATCGTTCTTTTCTCCAACCCCGATTCCCCAAAGTTATCCGAGTGTGTAATCCGTTTAGATGATTTGTTTGAACATGTGCGTGTTTACCATGTAAACAGACCTACCTTTGTGTGACAGTTAAGTCCCTTTGTCAGCACATATACAATGGACTCAACACTTGAATCCGTCTCCGCCTCTTTTTTTTTTTAGCCTGATAAGGGTCTGTCTTCTCTTGACTGTTTTTGCGGTTCGGAGCTAACCTGAGACCATTTCCCAAGCCTCATCTTCAAGTGAACTAATAGAACAACTAAATAGGCTATGATGAAAATAAATGTGTTGGTGGCTGAATCAAGACTAAGCTATGTCTACAACACAGTCTTCACAATCATCAGCTGGTATTGTTTGAACAACTAATGACATTCATTTTTGTCGAGCTACAAAGTACAACACACACACACACACACACACACACACACACACATACACACGCACACAGACAGGGGACTAGGGCAGATGGTGTAATAATGTGGCTCAGCACAACAGTTTGCTGTGGATAGCTAATTATCTTGCTGATTATAAAGATATATTGCAACGGATTTTCGGCAATATGGTTTTAGCAGAACAGGGTGCTTGATTCCAGCACCATCAGGAACTTTATCTTCCAGCCCTCTGTCATCAATCTTTTACAAGCAGAAACGCACACACAGACAGAAAGCTAGACAGTTTTATGCTGGTAAAAACCTAATATTCGACGTGCCTTAAGGACATGGAACCATCTCTGCATTATATCAAGTTGATCAGTTTCTTCTAATTTCTCATTGCCATCAACCTTAACTCACATTGAAGGAAGTATTTATTTCTTACAGTTTCTATTCAATGCTTATCTACTCCTCTACTTTAAGGGGAGAGGTTATATAGGCACTTATATACAGACTTGATGGATTCAAAAGCCTATATTACTCACTTTTTAATAGCATTTATAGCTACATATTAAAAGCTTTATCAGAATCAGAATTGTTTATTGCCAAGTACTTTGAGCTTAATAGTACAATAACCATTGTGCAATAATATATACATATGGCAAAAAACAAACAGATAACAGTGTCCTTTAAAGCAAGTATATATATATATTTTTAAAGTATATTTTAACAAGAGAAGAAAAGATGTGCAAGGGTGTTTGAAATTGTCAGAGTGAGTTAGTGGGGAAGCCCAACTGTGGCGGTAGTATTAGCTTATAACTGACCAATAAAGCATTCATATATAAGTTATTAACAATTTATACAATGGTTGGTGCTTGAGTATTTGACCAGAATCAATCAAGCAATCGATTAGTAATTGGCATTATATACCTATGTGTACAGATTGTTAAGCCCTCAGAGGCAAATTTGTATTAGTGATTTGGGGCTATACAAAATAAACCGAATTGAAAAAAAAGACCAATCAATTACAAATAATATTAATTATAATAATTAATCCCTTATTAGTCCGACAGTGGGGACATTTATTCTCTACATTTCCACCCATCCTTAGTAATTAAGGAGCAGTGGGCCGCTGTGAAGGAGCGACTGGGGCTTCAGTGTCTTGCTCAAGGACACTTCGACATGCAACCTATGGAAGAAATTCTCTGGTTCCTGCCTCTCAAATGTGGAGGTTTGCTGCTTTCCCGGTTTTATATCATATTAAACTTAAAATCTGTGTGTTCAAAAAAATTGACAGGTTAACCCACAAAGAAAAATAAAGGTTAGTTGCAGCTGTACAATTTACAAACCAAAAATAAAAGGCAGTAGAATATCAATAGATAGACATTTTTTAAAAACAATATAACTCTGTAATACATCTTTTTTCTTCAGATAAGCAAGTCTTGTTTCAGTTGCTCAGCAATAACTTCCTATGAACACGATCAATCAGTGACTGAGCATGACGTCAGCCAGAGAAAGATGGCCAGATGTTGGCCTCCTTTATAAATCCAAACTAACGTATGGCCTCAAGCCGACATCATGCAAACTGTTGGCAGTAACAACACAGATTCAGTCACCTGCGACAGAGGCCAATACTCGCCACTCCAACCTTATTGTGCTTTACTCAACCAACCACATGGTTTCCCCTCTGCGGCTCCCTTCGTCTCCATCTCGCTGCGCCTCTAGTCCCGCCTCCCACCCACCCACCGCCCCTTTGAGTGGCACTAGGAGCTTAATGGTGTTCCTTCTGCCCGACTTTGATACCCGGGTATCCATTTTACTTTACTGACACTTTTTCCTTGCCACTGTTTTTTTTTGGGTGTTACACCACTCCGACAATTTTAATTGAGTTAAAGAACATTTGCAAAACTGCAGCGTCACCACCACCCCATCTCTCTCCCGAGCAACGTTCAAGTCACAAGGTAAGGTCAACGCCGGGGAGCGAAACAGGTGCTCGTCACAGCAGCCTGCAACTCGACTTAGCGACACTTCTTCTTCTTCTTTCGTTCTTCTCTTCCACGCTTGAAGTTGCGACGATAATATTTCATACTTGTAGAAGTTGACAGCTGTTCAACTTTACGTTTTTTTTTTTTTTTACCGAAAGCTCAGGTGCGACACGACGGTCGAAACCTCCTGAGACGCAGGTGTAGCCAGGTTGCTGCGTTCAGGTCCTCCGCGAGTTATCCCTGACGGAGACGTCACCGGGGCATGATGCATTTGTGAATTCGCCAGTGGACCGCTATTATCAGCAGTCATTGCAATGGTAATCCTGCTCGTAGTGTTACTTTGATATGTTTTGCATAGCGTAATAAAACACATTAAACAAATGTAGGAGCTAATTTCCCTTTCTGGATTATCAGGCTTTATATTTCTTTGTGACCCTGGTGATCTTTTACACCCATGGAACATGCACTGATATATTTCTGTGGCTTAAACCTCAGAAAAACAAACAATGTCAAGAAACACAGGCCCCGTGCCAAGCTGACATTTTACGAGTTATCATAATAGTTGTATTTGTGATGTAACATTGTCTGATTCAGTTACAACTGTTGGGAGAATGGTAAACCCCTAATGTGCAGCAGGCTACCCCATATGACCTGGCAACTAAAGATGCGCTGACCTCACCAGGGTTCCTGTTCTGCCTCTAGCACCCACAAAGATCACCTGATGTTTAAATACTGGCAAACATGCCAACACCAGAACTTTATTAATTTGCCTCCTCCTTTCTCAGTGGTGTTGCTTAAACACTCAGATTGTGTGTGTGTGTGTGTGTGTGTGTGTGTGCCATGAGGTGTGTCTTTATTATGGGGTGTAAAAGGATAAACTCATCTAGACTGAGATAGACTGCGACAATTAATTATAGACCTGTCAATCCCAATTTCATAATACACTTCATTCCACGAATCAACACTCGCGGAATATAATATGTAAGGAGATTTCACAACCAGTCATCAATGCTTCTTTATTTGCCGTGCATTATGGTAATAAAGTACTGTTGATGGGTACATATAACCTTGCTGCTGGGTCTCAACCCTCTGCTTTATGTCTATAAGCTTCAATAAATGTTGATTCTTGGAAAGGCAGAGTCTTGCCAGACCTGTTCTTTTGTGTTGTAGGTTCTTGTAATTTGAGATTATTCGAGTGAGAGGAAAGAGTACAGAGAGTTAGAGGTGGCAGAGAGAAATGGCAGAGATGTGAAAGGAAATATGTGAGGCAATGTGGTTGAATACTTTGGTGAGTTACACTGAAAACTGTCTGACTATTTGGGTAATTGATTTCCTGATGCTGAAAGCCCAGTAGGCCATTTTGCCATATTTGCATATTCTATACGTATGAGGAGCAAGTCTCTCAGATATTTACAAGTAGGCTTTATCCATATCCAATGTACACTTTCTATCAAATGCTGAAAAAGCTTTAAGATGTAAGGGCATGCAGAAAGACCATGTTGTCATTATAAACAGCTCCTTATGTGCCTTGGCATGGGAAAGTCTAGTGTTTTTTCTTCCCACTTTAACTTCACCAAAATGAAAGATCTAAAGGATTTTGACCTTAGCTTAGCTTAGCTTATCTACAACTGCCCTGGGCACCAGTTTTCATATTAGATATTTAAGGACAAAGTTGTTCTTTTACAGATATCACAATAGTATACTTAACCCTTCGTAGACTTTGAGCTAACACAGGTATGCACAGGGATGTGTTTGTTGGCATAAAGCCGCCTGGCCAATTGTTGTTTTGGTGCCTTAGATTTCATTATCAGAGTATTATGTATAATTACCTTCTTGTGCCACTCTTAATATATGGAATGAGCGTCATGCTGTAATTGGTGTGGTTTTTAATAACACACAACTGAAAGCTGCAATACAAGGCAATTCATTTGAGATGTTAGCAGAGATATGGTTCGAGTTTCCAATTATTTCCAATTTATTTTTATTATTGAGGCCTAAGTTGTAGTTTGTTTTGCACAGTGAACTCATATGCAATGTAGTTTGAAGTGTCGTTGGGCCAGTAAGAAACGGACCTATATCAGAATATGGATAATCATATAAAACAACAAATTGATGTTCAATGCAATTACTTGTGTACCATGGTTAGACATTACATTGGAAATTATTATTTACATGTGTAAAAAAAACTGAAATTATAAATTGTTTGATTATGATCATATAATCACAATATGACTCACTCAATGTCAATGTAAATTATTAATCATTTATCTCTTTGTGATGATATATGTAAGAAGAAGAAGGAGGGGAACAAACTGTTAAAATAAAGTGGATGCAGAATATTGGGTAAAACTTTAAAGGAAAGTATGAATCTATTTTGCAAGTCACTTTTGCATGTGCATAATATATATGAATTATTGAATTGAATGAATAGACTCACTAGTAAATTCCTTACAAACTTTAAAATATGTTTATCTACTGTTTTAACTTTTGTGTCTTATTCAACTCCACTTCGTCTTCACCTGATGATTTGGTGTCCTTGAATCCTTTTCCTTCAGATAACTTCCTCAACCCTCCTGTGTGCAGAGTAAGCCGACTCCATTGTGAATTGTAATTTAAGTAATGACGCATCACAGTCCGCGGTAGACAGCGGATGGTTTCTATGGCTACCGTCAACAGTCTGGGCCGAGAAGTGTTTGTAACAATATCCTCAGGACAATGCTGAGGAGAACGGCGGCACCTTGAGTCCTCTTCCTACCAGGCCCCACCTGTTTGCGGAGATAAACTCTTTATATGGTGGACAAACAGGTGTCCAAAGCACGCTATAATCCTGTAAAGATGCTATCAGGAGGTGGAGGAAACAATGTGGGCCGTGCCATTTGATATTCCAGACATATCGTAAAGAGATATTCATAATCTGACAATAACGGCTGATGTGAGAGATATCTTTGTGGGGCCGACAGGCGAACATTCTCACAGTTCAGGGTGGAAGAGAGCTGCATCACACAACATGCTGGACAAGAGGCAGGGTACGCGCTGTCCAGGTTTCTAGTCTGAAACAAACGGATGTAGAATCACATCCAGGCAGTTTAAAATGTCCTATTTCCTTAATTGTCTATCTTTAGACTGTGGGAATAAATCCATGCAAAAGCAATCACCTACAAACTCCACACAAGGAACACTCGAGTTGGATTTAAACCAAGGACCTCTCCCATCATATTTATTTTATTAGGTGTAGCGCATTCCAAGGCTGATTACATCAATGCAATGTTGCAAGGTGCCTATGTCGCCCTTGTAGGTTCGCTTCTTTCGGCAGCATCTGAAGTTATGTACTGATAATCTGGAACAGCAGATTTAAATAGATGTATAATATCTCCAATGCCCTAAAAAGGAAAGGAGATAGTGGACTATTACATCAGCAGAAATTATTTATGTGCTGCTACAGTGTTTTATGTCTGTAGTGAATCATTTAGACGCCTTTTTTTAACGACACAAACGTCACTGTCCAAAGTTACAATCACACTTTTGCTCATGGAGTTTTATGGAAAGATCCACATTTCTTCAGGTGTAACACCCAGTGTAAGGGCACATGGCTTAGTCATTGTAGATTGAGAAATCCTGGATAACTGATGACTCTCCATGAAGCGGTTCTCCAGTGTTGATGATTAATCCAAGTGAGAGGGAGAGTGTAGGCATATAGGGCACAGGCTACGACATGGGGGCACAATAATGGCTCTTTGTGTTTGTGTTGGTGAAGAGAGTGGCCAGAGGTTTAGAATGACGTTGGCGCTGCCCACACGGGGCGGAGTGAGCTCGGGTGAAGGGGTGGAATCCTACAGAGAAAGAGAGGCAAAGGTTGATGAGGAAAGGTAACTCATTTAGGATTAAACAAATATAGAAGTTGTATTCTCTCAATATTACTGAACTGAACCTCAATTGAGGATGAGGACAATATTTCGTTAATATCCAGGAATGAAGTTTGATGCACAGATTTTCCCTTATGTTGGTGACTGATAAATGGTGAGCCAGAATAAAGTGTAAGATGGCAAACTAGACACTAAAAAGCTGTTCTTGCTCAGTCCTGTTTCGGCACCTTTCTGACCATGTATTGAAGATGTGAGCGGAAATAGCATTTGGTGCCATTTGCCAAAATAATTATCTGTATTGAATGTATACAATGTGTGATACAACTTCAAACCCAACAATACTCTTGATGTTTCTACCTGATGAGCAGCATTACTTACTATTTGTATTAAGTTGGCAAAATGTAAGTTGCTGTGTTTTTTCTCTCTATAATTTCAGCCATGCTGCTACCCTCGTCACTACTGCTTCTCCTTGGCCTCCTCCCTTGGAGTCCCAGTGCATCATGGGCCGCTAAAGTGATCGTGGTCCCACCCATCATGTTTGAATCACACCTTTACATCTTCAAGACGCTGGCCACGGCTCTGCAACAGGAGGGCCATGAGACCCATTTTCTAATTTCAGAGGGCCGCGGGGTGCCCCCCTCCCCTAACTACCACTTGCAGCGCTACCCGGGGATCTTTAACAGCACCACGGCTGACAATTTCCTCCAGTCCAAAGTCAGCAACATCTTCTCAGGCCGCCTGACGTTTCTGGAACTGTTTGACATTCTTGACCACTACTCCCAGAACTGTGATGCCGTTGTCGGCAGTGTTGAGGTGATGACCCGCCTCAAGGAGGCCAAGTTTGACCTGCTGCTGGTGGACCCTAACGAGATGTGTGGTTTTGTGATCGCTCATATCCTCGGTGTGAAATATGCCGTGTTCAGCACAGGCCTGTGGTACCCAGCGGAGGCGGGCGCCCCGGCCCCGCTTTCATATGTACCTGAATTCAACTCACTGCTCACAGACCACATGTCTCTGGTCCAGAGGATCGCCAACACAGCTGTTTACCTGGTGCAGCGCTTCGGAGTCCGCTATATTGCATTGCCCAAGTATGACCGGATAATGAAGAAACACGGAGTGAAGCCTCAAGTGGCCATGTCGGACTTGGTGCAGGGCAGCCAGCTGTGGATGCTCTGCACTGACATGGCTCTGGAGTTCCCCAGGCCCACCCTGCCACACGTGGTGTACATAGGAGGCATCCTCACCAAGCCCCCCAGCCCACTGCCACAGGTCAGTACTGTGAGACACACAGGCAGCTGACAAGCACATGGTGAGATTGGCAAAGACAGACCACATGGTTTTGTGTGGTGGTTGTGTGAACAAGAGGGCTCATTTCACTTTGAGTTCATGTTGTATCACATCACCAATGGCAAATCAAGTACGACACTTTTGATGGGTAAAATAACGAGACAGCAGTGTGTGTTTTTGGCAAATCCAGCAACATGAAGGTACTTCATCACACTGATTCAAACATCATATAAAATCTAATGTGGTCATAAATCAGTCTTACCTTTCCCACAATGGCCTATTATACCCAGAGAAAAGGTGAATGGCTGCTGGAACATGAAATGAGGGTTCTGTGGCATTCGTGACAAAAGTACTGCAATACAAAGAGTTTTACTGTAATATTATGCAAAATACAGTTTTCATACAGGATGGGGAGCCATATTGTTATGCTTTAGCATTTACAAATTTGTCTTTTTATTCGACCATTAGCAGGAGTCCACTCATACACTATGGGCGTGTTTATCGGGCTCTGCCTTTTATGTGTGTCTGTGCATGCTAAATGATTTCAAGGGATTTAATATTAAAACCACAGGGTTTTCTTATTTTGACTACATCTGTCAATTTGTAATCAGCAGTTGTTATTGATTAATGTGACAAAATGTTATATATTAATGTGGGGAGAAACATAGTGGTAGCTCTTATCTCTTAGATCCATTGAAAAGGAAATTTGAGTTTATGGTGTGAATGAAGTCCCCACTTTGTATGATGAAGCTCATTGTCAGCTTACAAACAGAAAAGACACATACACTCTTGGTATTATCTCCCTTCTCCTGTCTTAACGGTCTGACTGAAATTCAGTCTTTTTTTTTTATCTATCCTTGCTTGCCCCCATTGTCTCCCCTTATCATTTGTAATTGCTATTATCAGTCCCGCTACAAAGCCATCCTTTATAGACGATGCTGGGGTGAGAATGGGTTTGGGTTGAATGGAAGCGGTGGATTTTGAGCAGAGAGGGAGGGGAGTCATGGAGAGCAGAGGCGGGCGGTGACGGGGGGTTAGTCCAGTGTTCGGCGGCCGGGAGCGCGCGGGCCATCGGTATCCACTGCGGGGGTTTTTTAGAATGCCGCTCCGGCCAATCGGGAAATAGGAAGCATTGTGCTGTGTTGTGTGGAGGGAGTTATAATGGAAGCGGAGGGAGAACGAGGCCATTGTTCCTGGCAGAGCGCTGGGGACACTACGACTCTTTTATGGGGTCACTGAGGCTGCGTTGTAGGGACACAGAGCCCAGTGTGTCCCTGATGTTGCCCCGTGCCAGGCCAGCCTGAGCTGCCACAGCTGGACCGTGAGCCTCCCTCCCTCTCCTTGTCCTCCAGTTTGATCCCTCCAACATGGCTGCTCCCTGATCACCCACTGTCAGACCATACGTCTTATCTTCCCAGAAGCTGGTTTACTCAGTAATGTGGATACCTCCCTTGAGAAATACCTAGAACAGGAATAGGGCCCAAACAGGAGGAGGAGGAGGAGGAGGAAATATTTCTTTTGTGGATTACCTAAAGTATCTGGGCTGATTCTAGAGAGGCACACTGCTGTTGAGTTTTCTTTGAGAGTTGATTCATACATTCCTTTCAACATTATATTAAGTTGGCATCATACACTCTTTAGTCACTGCTCAGAACTTTACAAATAAAAAATGTAACTGTCATGTGACTAGATGGCCCCAAGGGGACAGGATACTGTGTTGTGATTTAGTGTCCTTAAAGGACTTTGTTATTGTGTAGGATGGATCAAATGTATCTGATGAAACACTTTTGTATGCTTTTATGGTATTTTTTAAATTGGTAAATTATTGGTAATCAGCAGTGCTGCGAGTTCAAGACAAGTTTCCCCACAGAAACAATCAAATATTTTGTGTAACCGTCTCCCACAATAGACCTTGTATGGTTTTATATTAGTTAATTTATCAACGTAATGCACGTGCAGTTTGTGTGAGAGTGCCTGGAGAAAAATGGTGATCTCTTGCACAAATATGCTTCTTATAATATATATTCAAGTTATTATTATATAATGAGGACTATAGTTTGACCAAAAATACCATGGATTTTATTGTTGTGCTCTCTAGTCTATTGTGGATCTGAATGTAAGGACTAGAAATAAGCCCAAGTAGATGTAACATTATTAGGAAATGATATGGGTCCATTAAGATTAGTTACTTTAAGGAGTATCAACGTTCGTTAATGTTGTAATATGAAGTAATAATATATATTATTCAAAAAATTGCACCAATGTACCAAATTGCAAAAAGCAAGGTCAGCATTTCCTGAGTTGCATATATTGATAAATACAAATAATGTTACAAGCTACAATATAACTAGAGATTGCACTATGGTTCATAGTCTGGGAGGCCCACCTGTTGCTTTTAAGTGAACTATATCTTCATTGCAAAGTCCAGTTAGGTTCATGCAATATCATAATTATCTGTTAACTGATAAATAACTACGAACACGTGTGAAATAAACCTAACTTGAAAAAGGGACAAAGACCACAAAAACAAAGTTCAAAGTTGATCTTTTATTGATGTGAGATATTTACCTTTAATGCATTAAAAAATAATCTGAGCTGGAGCTCAGCTGTTACATCGCAATGCTCACATTGTATCTCCCGTTTTGGTTTTTCATTTTTAATTCTTGCAAAATACACATGAATGAATCAATTATGAAATGTTGGTATAAACAAGAAGAAAACACTTGGCATAGTATATTTAGCATTATTAACCTTTTTCATGGACAAATAAACTAACTGTCTCTCTCATTGTCTTTTTATTATATCCCCACAGGACTTTGAGGCGTGGGTGAATGACACAGCGGAGCATGGCTTTGTCGTTGTGTCGTTTGGAGCGGGGGTCAAGTACCTTTCCCATGACATTGCTCACAAACTGGCCGGAGCCCTCGCCAGGCTGCCCCAGCGTGTCGTCTGGAGGTAAAGTATCTGTTTGGTCCATCATACTGGACGCAGCTGTCACTGGGACAACATGGGAAACCAGATTTTCTAGTGAGCTTCAAGTTACTGACTCCACTCTGCACACGGCTCTGGATGTCAGAAATGTAATTGATTGTTTTTCATGGACCTCCATAATCAGCTACTCTACTTATGTTGATTGGCACATCATAAAACAGTGAACATGTTGTTCCTCTGTGACAGTCTGTGTCTTCAGACCAAAGTCCATATTCCCACCTCTCATTTGCTTCACACTGCTATCGGAGGTTGTGCAGTAGAGAAAGCAGCATTTAGTATGCAAAACTGAACTCTCCGAGACTTTGTTCTCCTCTCAGGAAAACTTGATCGTATCCATCGGGACTTCCCGTTCTAAAGATGGAACGACCTTAGCATTTGAATAAATTCAGCCAAGTCACAAACGCGGTGAAACCCACGGCTCAGTGTCTCACAAACATGCAAACACCTCAAATGCTCATGCTATGTGGCAGGTGCTAGAGCGGCCAAATATGTCTGTGATGAGGAAACTAAAACTTCAGGATGACATATTAACAAGAGGTCCTTATTTAAAATGGTAATGCTTGCCCAATGAGAGAGATAAGTGCAATTAAAATCGTATTTTTTTTTGTAATCATTTACATATAATGATCCACTAACCTGAGAAGGAAAACATAAAATAAAAGAGGGGGATTCATGGGGATGAATACGAGGAGGGCGCAGGGTTAAAAATTCCATTCATGAACCCGTTAATCCTTAACTCTTATCTTGGAATATTTTAGAGTTTGTGATTCACTGACCACATTTACATTGTTTCTGTGTAATTCTTATCTCATAGATGACTAAGGGATAAGACATGCAAACGGACTGCATATTTCTTATGAGACAATAGCATATGTTTATATAGGTCAATCTATTCTGCAATGTCCCAACTGGTGCTTTACAAATATAGACCTCAGGACAAAGCCTTGATCCTCGCACACCGGACTCCTCTAAAGGTATATGGTGTAGCTGGGCTAATGTGTGACCATGCACCTGAGTGCAGACGTTGGTGAAGGTCTTCACTTGTCCAAACACACTGCACAATTTACTGACAGCATGGTCAATAACATTCCATTAGGTAAGCCTGGTCCAGACTGTTTTAACATGTTTGTAGTTTTAATAGGATTATGGAAATTTGATTCCAGTTAATTTTTAATTTATATATATATATATATATTTATTTTGATTTCAGTTCTAGTTTTTAGCATTAACTTCACTCTTTGTTTGAAGTGTATGATTTGTTCAATGGAGATGGTTCACTGAAATTGAAATGTTGTTAACAATGGGTCCTCATTTTTTTTAGTTAATAAATTGTAGCCATTCAATTTGTTTAAGATAATATGCAAATTAATGCAGTAGTTTACTAGGACGACTGTGGCTCAGTGGTTAGCAAGTTGGTCTTTCAATCAGAAGGTCGGTGGTTCGATCCCCGGCTCCGGCAGTCTGCGTCGTTGTGTCCTTGAGCAAGACACTTAACCCTAATTGCTCACCGTTGCTGTGTCTACGGTCTACTGTATAGCATGTAAGTCACTTTGGATAAAAGCGTCAGCTAAATGAAATGTAATGTAATGTAATGTACTAAAATGATGGGCAAAAGGTACTCTGTGTTGTAATGAGGAGTGCTGAAGCATCATTTCATCATTTGTCATTTTAGTGTATACAATGACAAAGTAGAGTCTCAAGCACTGACAATGATGCTCCCCATGTAGGTATCTGACCAAGTTTACAGTGATGTAAGCAGGAGCCTCAATACTTTGTATGTGACATTGAATGGTCATCTGGCTTTTCAGTGGCCCTTCCAAATGGAAAAAGGAAGAGGCCTGATGAGCGGGACAGGAACCACGGCAAATGAATCGTGTCATTGATAATTGGCTGCATGAATGTAGGCTTTGATTGGCAGGACAGTGAATTGGGGCTTTGTTGAAGAGAGAAAGAGAGATGAAAGACGTTGGGTGAGGGAGAGAAGGAGACAGAGATGGACGGATGGTGGTCGTAATGTAGCATGCATATGTCTTGTGTGCTGCATTTGTTGGAAAATGCTTCCGCACACACAACCACACACAACCACAGACATACACACAATGCTGTACACATTCAGCACCACCCGGAGAAGACAAAGGGTCTAAACCTAAATATCTGGGTGGACAAGCGATGCCCTTCTGCTTTTTGTTTTTTGTTTCTGAAAAAAAGAGATCAACATTAAATTCCCCCTTGTTCACTTTCTGCATAATGCAAATGTCAGACTTAAATAATTCATTTATCCTTCTGTATATACATTATTTATTGTATTCCCTATTCATACTATACATCCTCTGCCCTCACTATGCATGTTCCTCATGCAGAGAAGAAGTCTGTGGGCGACTGTGGGTCAGTGGTTAGCAAGTCTGTATTTCAATCGGTGGTTTGATCCCCGGCTCCGCTAGTCAATGCCGATGTGTCCTTGAGCAAGACACTTAACCCTAATTGCTCACTGTTGCTGTGTAAGTCGCTTTGGATAAATTAAATGTAATGTAAAAGAAGTATCACCAATAAAAGATCAACATTAAGCACCTCTACGAAGTAAACCATAGTATGTCTCTAGAAATATAAATACAGTCCACAAAACAAAAAGGTGAGGAGTAAAATACACAAGTTAAGCCATACATAAGTTAGCCCAACATTATTGTGAGTTTAGTGGTGACCATGAGGCTGTCAGGCAACCAGTGCCGACTCCTTAAAGTTAATGACCTCGGACAGGAAATAGTCTGGTCCATAACCTCCTGTAAAACTGTGACATGTCATTGTTACACTTCTGTTTTTGTGCAGATGAGATATAGCGTGTGGATTGGTGAGTTGTGTGCTTTTGTTACCTTTGGACAGTCCAGCTCGCCGTTTCCCACTGCTCCCAGTCCGTGTGCTCGGCAAACTGCTTCATATTTACTTGACTTGAGAGTCATGTTGACTTGAGCGTGGTTTCATTCTTCTCTGTTCACTCTTGGCAAGAGAGCAAATAAGTGTATTATCTAGAATGTCAAAGTGTTATTTTAGTAAAACACTCATATACGTAAATATGAACTCCTCCAACAAAGGTATTTAAGGAGTAGATATAACATTTGCACATTAAATACTGTGTGACTAGTGACTCATAGTGTGTTCATACCCTCTGACACCATAATGTACTAAAAGGTGAGCTAAGCTATCTTATCATTATTTACTTTTTCCTTCCTTAGGTTCTCTGGAGTTCCACCCAGTAACATTGGCAACAATACCAAGCTTGTTGATTGGATGCCGCAGAATGACCTATTAGGTGAGTGCATTTGGAGGACACCACACACTTCATCTTCTAGTCGAAATGCACCATTAAAATTGAAATGTATTTGACTGGTTCAAGACATATTTTAATAGAAAAAGGCTCCAATTGATGGTATAGTGGACTTTGTTTTGTGTGGGTGGGTTCCTCCCATACCTAATAGTTTGAACACCACATTTGCCGTTTCTGTGCATGTCAGGATTTAGCAATACAACAACACTCAGCTAGCATTGCATTCTGCGGTGGTGTAATAGCACCATGGTTAGCCGACCCTGAACATACAGAGGTTATGCCTTTCTGGGTTTCTGGTTGCTCAGTTAAAGGGATTTTAGAGGGAGAGCTCACCACAAAACCATGAACAATATATTTCCTTTTACTGTTGCACCAACGTGCATTTATGTTGATGGACAAATTCAACTTTTAGTTTATTGAATAAATACAGCATCTCCATCTCCTTCCAATTATTATAACATATGTGGGCTTGTCTTCACTGAAGCATGTCCTTCAACTGTATCTTATCTCATCCAACTTATCTATAAAGAGGAAATAAACTGATAATTATTAAAATCTGTGATTATCTTTTGATTGGAACATTGCTGTCTTTTTGCTGTATTTAGTGCTTAACCAAACTTTCAAACATCAGCAAATCATACTGTGCAGGTGTATATATAGGGCACTGATTGAGAGGGGAATTACTTTTGGACATGTTTCAGGTAAATAACACCATTTTTATAAATTGTTGAAATGGGTAGAGACAAAGTAAAGCATTTACATAAAAATGTCTCCCCTGTTAAAAACACTGACTGATGTATTTTGTTCATTATAGTGTTGAAGTGATTCTCACACACACCGTCTGTTTTCTGTAAATGTCCCACATTCACAAAGTGGGGAGCAACAGTGAAATACTGCTGTGTGAAGCAGTTATGGGATGTACTGTATACACTCTAAATAATATAGCAAAATAAGCACCCTGCCAAAAAATGACGAATGAACCACCTAACGTGCAAAATAACACCCCCGGCTCTCCTGTCATCTAGGCCATGCCAACACGAGGGCCTTCCTGAGCCACGGAGGCCTGAACAGCATCTACGAGGCCATGTATCACGGGGTGCCGGTGGTGGGTGTGCCCCTGTTCGGGGACCACTATGACACCATGACTCGCGTGGCAGCCAAAGGTATGGGTATCATGCTACACTGGAAGTACATGACCGAAGAAGACCTCTACACAGCCCTGACCAGCGTCATCAAAGACACCAGGTTAGATTTCCAAGTCACACATGAACGCTTTGTACATGAGTGTAATTGTTCATCAGTGCCATCTGGTGACCACATCTGGAATCACCACTCTGTGACTTCATGGCACACGGGCAACGTTCACCATCTTAATCTCCCTTTCATATGGTTGTGCTCTCATGAGTATGTGTCCTCTAACGTGTTGAAAGATGGCCCATAAAGACTTGTCCGTGTTTCCTTGCATCCTTGTTCTTACATCCCTGTTTCCAACCTCTGTCTCTCCCTACCAAGGTACCGGCAGCAAGCGCTTACTCTCTCCAACATTCACAAAGACCAGCCTGGCCATCCGGTGACCAGGGCCGTCTACTGGATCAGTTACGTTCTACGTCACAACGGTGCCAGCCACCTGCGCTCTGCTGTATATGAGGTGTCCCCCTACCAGTACTTCCTGCTGGATGTGATGTTTACTGTAGGGGCGGCCTTGGCTCTGACCGTCTTTGCCCTGCGGCGGTTGGTACGATTGCTGAGGGGGAAGGCCGGGGACCAGAGCAGAGGAGGCGGCGGCACCAGGGATGATGGGAACATGGCCAATGGACATTGCCACAGCGAGAGCATGGCCAATGGGAAACACAAACGCAATGGCTCTTTGAAAAACGAGAAGAAGATTAATTAATGTTTTGAATGGCCAAGAGGGACGAGGAAGAAGTAGCCCCAAGGACTCAGCTCTAGGTTTGGTTTAGTGGTTTCGTAAAAAAAGCTCTGAGAGAAAGCGTTTCTTAGGTCTGTGTCAGGAGGCAACTGCTATTCTGAGCGAGCAAGAGGCTGTAGGAGGATACACCGTGCATCGTGTGGGGACAGAGCATGGCAGCGGGTGCTCAAAATGTGTGTGTGTGTGTGTTTGTGGGTGTATGTGTATGTGTGCACTGAGGCGAATTTAATGAAAACTCTAACAACAGCAGCTACTGCAATGCAACACCAAATTGAAAAGTCACTGAGGATGAAACACAGAGAAGACACATTGGGAGGACATTGTTTCTTCATGTGCGTCATCTTTCCTGCATGTTCTCTGCTGCCCTCCTTACCAGTCGCTGGATGCTGAAGAGGGGAAATCCTGAGCGCCAACCCCTCATCCTCAGAACAAAACAAGAAAAGAAATGGATAACTTTTAAATAGTTAGGATTTAATGTTTTTAACTGAGAATTCTGCTTCAACAAATGTCTGTTAAACTGTAAATGGAGGACCAATCTATTTATTACTGTACACATTTTAATGATGAACCTTTTTAACCTATATATTTTTAATTTATTGTATGTATCAATGGCGTGATGAATTGTGGCAGATGAACACTCCCTCCTCTAAGCTTACATTTGCAAAAGACTGTGTGCTTCATTTTGGTGAAACAAACAAAACGAAGGCTGACAGCTGCAGTAATTACAATTTTGCACAGCAGCTGCATTATCCACAGTATTCATGGTGGTCTTGCTTTTGAAAATAATCTGTGTTGGACATATTTTTGATTTTCCCTCTTCTCACACGGTGGTGGCATCCTGTGGCAGCATTCGGCCGCGCAGCAGTCCGGTTGTCTCTGGACTGACAGTTTGTTAGGGCGGAGAATAACTCAACTGACTTCTGTTTGGCACAGCCAGATCAGAAATGTGCTCAAGCTCCTCCAGTCAGGTGATCAGGGACGAGTCAGAGAATTATTGATTTATGATTATTTGCTTTGTCAGTCCCATTCCCGTTGTCTATTTATTAATTGGGAAGGATTCATCACTTGATTGCCATTTTTAGTGCCCCACATGACTTTGTACATTTCTCTATGATTCACTTGAAGGATAGTTTCTGACATACTGTGTGTTGCAAATCCTAGTTTTAAATTACGCAGATCAGGAAGAAATCCATTCAGCGCCTCTCAAGTTTGAGCCTGTTAGATTTTGCTATTGAGGTTCAAGGACAAACTAGGTCAACCTTATGTAATTATATTAACTTTGAGTGTGAATGATTGATCTGTATGGGGCCTTTTATAATGCAAATATTTGTTTATGCAGTATGCTCGAATGTATGGATGCCAGGTAAATGATTTGTTTTAGCCCACTGAGTCCTGTCTCTCGACCACTGTGTCTGTTAATTCTTAATGCAGATGGAGGAAGGCTGTAAGGAGGGTGAGAGAGTGACTTAGCCCCAAAAACAGAGGTGAACATCACTACTTCTACAATGAGTGACACTGATCCCCGCAGCGCAATTCTCTTTCCTTGAACCCCCGTCGAGGAGATCAAAGTACAGGGCGAGCTGGAAGAGTATCTCTGGAGTTTGTGGGGATTCGGTATCTTGCTAATGGACATTTCAGAAGGGCTCATGGACACGGGACAGAAAAATCTCATGAACTTGAGACTTCCTGTTGGACAATTCATCAAACCACCAGCCGCATTTTCCACCATTGTTCCAGCAACACAGTCCTGACATCAACCTTTTTTGAGTTTCAAATTGCAACCACAATTGGCATTGTAGGAAACACATTGTTTACACATTGTTTAAAAACGAGAAGAAGATTAATTAATGTTTTGAATGGCCAAGAGGGACGAGGAAGAAGTAGCCCCAAGGACTCAGCTCTAGGTTTGGTTTAGTGGTTTCGTAAAAAAGCTCTGAGAGAAAGCGTTTCTTAGGTCTGTGTCAGGAGGCAACTGCTATTCTGAGTTTGTGGGGGTTCGGTATCTTGCTAATGGACATTTCAGAAGGGCTCATGGACACGGGACAGAAAAATCTCATGAACTTGAGACTTCCTGTTGGACAATTCATCAAACCACCAGCCGCATTTTCCACCATTGTTCCAGCAACACAGTCCTGACATCAACCTTTTTTGAGTTTCAAATTGCAACCACAATTGGCATTGTAGGAAACACATTGTTTACCAATTATTCATGCCTCACAAGCGGACAATTAAGCAATGTGTCTGAACGAAACAAGAGTAAATGATAGCACTTAATCTGTCAAAAGTTGTTGAAGACCTAGCATCCATATATGTTCTCCAATCCTGTAGGATAATTAAGAAATCCTTCATGATCTTCCGGACTCTGTGAGCTACACTTACACGTGCACAGCCCAACGCAGCCCTGCTGAGAACAGACGAGTCTACTTGAAACATCCTCATTGTCATCGTCCTCCATAACAGGTTCAGCTGTTGGGTATGGCAGGTGGGCCTGCAGGTGCTACACAAGCCATGAACAGGGTCTGGAGAGGAAAAAGAAATTGTGAAGATAGATATTTTTTTTGTTATTATTTTCAGTATTAATGCGTAGCCCACATAGTTAAATGTCATCCAAGTCCCGTCCTTAACTCCTGCCTCGTGTCTGCAGCCCGACGTGTCTCTGTTCTTGTGACGTTTGCATTTCATCCGCTTGAAGTTTCCGTTGTTTTGTCTTCAATAGTGCACTTGCTTGTTCCATTTGTCCACCTCTTTGTCTTACTCTTGACTTCCTGGTGTATTCTGCTGTCATTGTATTCATTGTAGTCTTTTTCTTCCTCCTCCTCCTTAAATATTAGATGTCTCCGCTCACTCACTTTTATTCTTTTAAACCTTCATTTCACTTTGATTTTAAAATGACAAAGTCCTCAATTTTCCCATCATGTGTGTGTCCATGTTGTAAATAGAACAATGTAAACAAAAAAACTAATGCTGAATAAAAATTAAATATTTTGTTTGCAGAGATGATTAAAACGTTTTTTCTCATAAAGTGTTCTTGTTACATTGGATTGTCTTTATTATTTTGTAGATTTACATTTAAAGTAGATGGATGAAACACCGGAAAAAAAAGGTATAATGTAAAGTACTATACCAAAGTATGCCTAATTATATCTCACTTCTCCTAAAATAATTGGTTGTTCCATGTTATCAGTGCCACTGAACGGCACTATTGAACCGACCAGTGCATATGTCTCCGTTTTTGAGACCTGAAGGCGGATGTGGATTACAGCCGGTGATTCTGTCGGTCTCAGTTTGATAGGGGATGTATAGGCTTTCTGTCGGGAATTGTTACCAGGCAGCAAAGAGGTTTTGTAGGTATCAAATGGTAGAATCCTCTAAAGTTGCCAACTGCACAGACACATGCACGCAAGCCGGGCGGATAGATAGGGTTATCTAATGCTGTATGCTCGTGCTGAGTGAGGCCAGGGTAACAAAACACCCAGCCTGGTACCCTGCCTCGCTCACTGGCCCTGTTAATTATTCACAGCGGCTGCAGGGGCCCGCAGACCTAACACACACACACACACACATACACACACACACACACACACACACAGTCAAAAGCTTCTGCGGGTATGTTTAATTTACGCTCTTGAAGTTGTTTTCTTTTGTTGTCGCTGGTGGCCAAATCAGGCACTGTTCTGTTAACTGAGACGGGAAGGGGGGAAGAAATGGAGGGCGGGCCTCCACTGATGAGGAATCTGATATCTCAGAAAGCACAGTGGGCATCATTCATGACATCCTCCATTCATCCCCAGCCACCCCTCCCTCCTCAGACCTTTTAAGTGCCTATTATCTACCTTTCCTCTCCACCTCAACGGACAATCACCAGGAGCAATTAACCCCTTTGTGAGGGACTAAGTGGGCTTACTGTATAGAGTAAGAGTCATCCCTCTTTGCACAAGATCTAAATGATGGATTTGCCAATAGTTTGACAACAGGGTGTTCTCTAATCTGCACGCAGACATCCACAGTCTTCATGTGAGCATAAGGCTGAAGGGATATAGTAGGGATTGCACGTTTGCACCACGGACTTCTGGGTGAAACCTAAGGGTGTGTGCCAGTGTTGTCTTAGCTTGTATCTGCTTAAATGAGCCATGTCCTTCCCTCAGTGTTTATTCATCTCTTTCACAGCACATATATACCAAGAGCCATACCTGTAATATTCCCAGAAGCATATCATATTTCTCTGCAACTTGTTTGAGAGGACCGGAAGACTTTCCCACCACTACATCCACCCAGAGCTAAACTGACCTTCATATGTAATGAAAAAAAGAGGAAAAAGATCAGTTAATTTAATGGAACCTCTGTTAAGCTGCTGAGGTCACTGCACAGTGGAAAATAATCGTATTTTCCTCTCAAGTTAGATCGACGTTATGGATATCTTTGAATTTCCTTCCACTTTAAATTTCATATTGTCACGTTTAAATTGTGTGGAACCAAGTGTGAAACAGCCTTGTTCTCTTGGAACAAAAATAGCCCAAATCCTAATGTATTTTGAGATTTGGCTGGTCTTATTACAGCAGAGTGAGGTGCTGCAGTATGCGCAGTACGTACTTTGCTCTTAAAGCTAAAAATATTTGCTTTTCTTCCCGAAATCACTGAGCTGTGTGTTGCCTTGTCAATCTCAAGATAAGGACCCGAGGAACAAGTAAACAGTCTCTGTGCACGTAATGAGAGGACTCATCGTCATCAGCCTGCGAAAGACTCTGCAAAAGGCTGCTCTTTACTCCTCTGTCACTCTTTATCTTTCATTGACTTGCTTTGCTCTTTTCAAAGTCCAGTGAGAGGTAGAAATAGAGGAAGGATCGGTCGAGTGTTTCATCTTCTGAAGGGTTGGAGTCAATACAACCGAAGGCAGCTTCTGCTTGATGGTCAGTGTAACTAGTACCATGAGATGGGTGTGTGTGAGTAAATGCAAAGAAGGAAAAGAAAGTGAGCGAGTAAATATTCTGCAGGTTCCCCATATGTCCAGTAGAGGGTAGTGGTAATCCATAATCAAGTTCTCCAGTCACCTCATGCTTCTCTCCTTTTCTCTCAGTCTAGCCTATTTTCTTCTCTGCCTCAACAACTGATGGACCAGTTTCAACTTTAAGAAGCTCTGAGTTCTGTTGCAAACATATTGCTATATCTAGTGTGTGTGTGTGTGTGTGAGTGTGTGTGGCTTCCTGAAATGTCTTATGTTGAGGCGGGCTGCCATCGTCATTCCGGCCCAGTATATATTCAGCTGTAACTCTGATTAAATTCCCCTTAAAATCTCTTGTCCCAGCATGACAGATGTGCCCTGGTAGAAGCCTTGATACAATTCAGCTCAAACATCAGAGGCCTTAGCATGCTGTGTGTGTGTGTGTGTGAGTAAGTGAGTAAGATTTCAAAAGAAAGTTAAATGATCCGTGTGGAGAAACAGGGTCCCTTCGGCAGCTTCAAAGATAAGAAAGACGAAGCCAAAAAGAGACACGTGGATGTAATAAATAATTGCAACAAGCAAATATAATTGGCATCTGCTATGTATTTGTGCACGCAGGCCTTATGTGTGTGCATTATGCTCATGCATGTGTGTTACATGTGCATGTAGTTGTATGTGTTTTTGCAAGCATGTGTACTAGTGTGTGTGTGTGTGTGTGTCAGGGCGTTTGGGATAGATGGAACCCTGTCACTGCGCCACCATGGAGATAAGAGAAGCCTGACAGCAAGGGAGAGAGAATGACAGCTTTTATATCAATCATACTGACTTATAACTGTGTGTGTGTAAGTTAGGGGGTTAGGAAGGGTATTAAGCTAGAATCAAAAAATAAATCAATGTCATACGGTTTGTATGTCAACAGCTGTTGACAGTTTGGCCCCACTTCTCAAGGTAATCTCTAAACTCCAGTGACCACACGTAAACTCACACACACACACACACACACACACACACACACACACACACACACACACACACACACACACACACACGCGATTCAGTGACACACAAGGAGACAGATGCCAGTGTGTGTCACCCATCTCTAAGTGCCTGGACATCAGCCAGAAAGTGAGAGTTGGCCAAATGTTGTCCTGGCACACAAATCTACATCTTTCAGCTTCCCTCTGATCCAATTCTCTCCGTCTAATTTACTTTCTGCTCCTGCCTGAATTCCCATCCCTCCTCTTAACTTCCCTCCTCCCCTCTACTCCTGCAATTCCTTTCCCACTTCCTTTTCCATCCTCTGTTCTCTCTCCCAATATGCACTTTCGTTCCTTTCCTCCAAAAAGCGTCCAACCCAGGGCCTCAGTGAGTCTGTAAGCTGATGCAGCGTATCTGTGAGGAATTGGGAATTCAATTGGAGAAAATCAGGCTTTTGAGTTTTCAGCCAGATATTTAATTATGGGAGTGAATTATAGCTGTGTCGCTGCCGGGACACAGCAGAGAGGTAATGTGACTAAGTAAACAATAAATAAGCACTAAATAAACATAAAGTCAATGCCATGCTTCATTAGAAACACAACACCCACTGGTGCCCTTGCTAAACCTCCAATGCCTACTTACTTTAGCCAACAACATCCAAATAGTCCCCTCTCCATGTCTGTGTATGTGTGTAAATACCCATAAACATATCACTAATATTATCTCAGCCCTTTGCCCCGCAGCAGACCTCAGACAGTAGCAGAGAGAGAGGCCTGTCGTGAGACGGAAAGATAGTGAAGGAGGGGGTTTGGATGATAGCATGATATAAATCTAACCTCCACGGTGGTTAGGTACTGACCTCATAGGCCTGCTGTCTGCGCTGATAAAGAAACAGGAAGAACCACACACACACACACACACACACTCACGCACACTCACGCACACACACGCACACACACACGCACACACACTACCCTATCCGTTATTTTGAACTCAGTAAATTATTTGATCCTTATCAGATGTTCATTCATTTCATTTCTCTCTTGTCTCTTTTGCTCTGGGTTTTCTCTCTTTTCATATTCTCTCTGTTCTCCCAAAAGCTAAGGGAAGAGTTTATCTTGTCATCATCTGTTCCGAGAATCTATTGTTCACACAGTCCTCTTTCATTTTCTTGTTCAGTTAAACACTAAGGCCAAACAAGGTAAACTCAGTTTTCCACAGACATTTTTTGCCTGGTTTAAAAAACAAATCAAAACCCCCAAAAACTTGCTACGGTAATTTTGCTGATTCGCCCATTAAATAAATCAATGACAGGTGGCATCCTAAGAACACAGTGCATCTGAGAACACATCAATGGACACCCATCTGTATTAAGTGATGGCTGATAACTTCCAGTCATTGATAAGACGTGTTCCTGAAGGCCTCATCTGATGTCAAGTAACTGGTACCAGACTTGTCAGATATTAGATATCCGTACCCTCAAACATAACTCATTTTAAAGTCTGCGGTTTAAGCAGGGGATAACATGGTTATCTCGTCTCTTACTGTATATCTGTTGCAGCTACATATTCATGAATGCGCGAGCATGTGCCGACTGACACTCACACACACCTCCACTGAGTCAGTCAGCGAGCTCTCCATCATTGCCAGCGGTAGCCCAGTGCTCTTTGGTTGGTTGCAGGTTGATGGATGAGTCTCCCTTGAGCAGCTCTGTTAAAGCGCCTCTCTATCAGGCTGCAGCCGCATGGGCCCTCACATTTGATTAGATCCCAATGGAAGCCAGTTGCTCCCTGTCATCACTCATACAGCATAGGCCTGAGATGCAACAGAGACAGCCAATGGAGCACAGAGCTTGACACGCTGAGGAAGCCATTTCGGTGCAAAGAGAGGATATTATGTGACTCATGTACAACTCTGTCTCACATGGGTGGCGCTGCACTTGGCTGGAGAGGAGAGATAGTGTGAGGGAGAGGGATGCTCATAAAGAGCAGAGTGTTATTTCCATTCTTCGCGGTTTATATTCTGAACCGAAAGCCTCGTCCAAGATTCTATCAATCAAATTGCCCACCCTATTCATTTAAATTACACCTGAATGAGAATGAGGACCATTACAGCACTTCAAAACTCAACAGCCTGCTGTCACTTTGACTCTCTCTCTCTCTCTCTACTCATCTCCTCCCTCTCTCTATCTCTCCGTCGGCCCTCATCTCCCTCCTTTGGTATTTACATGTCAATGACTTATGTGTTAGTGCCTTTCTCTTTTTTCTTGTCTCCTATTTACATGTCAGTGGCTTTCGCTGCTTGATGCCGCCGCATTAGAATGAAAGTCATTTGCTCTGTGACAGTCAGACCATTTTACCAGCTATTACTCTCATCCATTCTGGTCAGTGAATACTGATGACAATGAAACCAGGGAGCTGTGAAGACATTTTGCAAGCTCTCGTGTTAGTGACGCTACTATAGTTTACATGTGTTGGCTGTACTGCCCCATTCACCTCTAAAAGAGTTATGCTTAATCATATGCAGCGTCTTTGTCCTTTTTTTGTTGTTCTTTGTTAAACCACGCAGTCATTTGAAATCTTCATGCCAGTTATTGCCTTTATTGTAAAGTGTCGGCTGAGATACAAGGAGAACAATTCTCTCTGACTTCTCATCTTGGTTCCGTTAGAATAGGAGTGTTGTTTATTGCTCCAGAGCTCCCTGGTCACTGCAGCCTTAAGTCAAGCCTGACATTCTTTATGAACTACACAACAATGTGAAAGCCATTACACTTCCAGTAAATTGCTTTGAAAACTTGATAGCTGCACAAAAAAAGCAATTTCGGCATGAAATCATGGTACTTCCCAGTGAGGCCTGAAGATAAGTCTGAGCTGATGATGCGGTTTAAAAATAAAGACTAATTTCCTTTTAATCAGCTGCATAGACTGCGCCGCCCAGAGTGTTAACTCACTGTTGCAGAAGTGATTTGAGGATGGGGCATGATATATAGTGATGAGAGGCTTCTGACATGCTCAGGGTCAGCAGCTCACATGTGTGGACGGACACACACACACACACACACACACACACACACACACACACACACACACACACACACACACACACACACTAATTCTCTGCTGTGTTGTTTTTAAGGGTTCCGTTGGCCATTAATGATTTAGTCTTACAGGCAGGACAGAAATACGACTGCTTATGACTGAAATATTGATGGAGTTGTATGAATTATTAATAGGGCTGATTTCTGGAATAAAGATGCAGTTGACCTAGTGTAGTCAGAGGTGAGGTTCAGTGGTCCCACTGTTTTGTTCGATGGATGGTGCTGGCGTCCTTGGTTTCACAGGGATGTATTTTTTGTGCTGAAGGTGTTTCTCGCACGGTGGCTTGAGATATGCATGTATGAAGGAGAGCGAGATGTACTGAGGACATCTCACTCGTGATGTGTTTATTCTTTAAACAACTACATTGTACACAGATTGTTAAATTGTCACCTGACGAAATAGCAGCCTGGCTACTAAGCACAGCGCTCTTTTTGCCAAGACAACCGGCATGCTTTTGAATCTGTTTGTGTTTGTGTTGCCGCCGATGAATTTAATTTGGCACTGAAAAGCGGGTAGTTAGTGCACAACTTATGTATATGTAAAGGGTTGATTTATTTTGTGTTTGTTTACATTGGATATATTTATCTGTTCTCTCCATATGTTCAGTTAAATATCTCTTCTAATCTCCTTGTCTCCTTCCCTCGTGCCCTTAAATATCTACAAGCTTTGATGTTGTCTTTCATCAGTTTGTATAATCACAGTCTCCTCTCGTCTCCTCGGTTTGGGGCAGTTAGTAAACCATCACATTGGGTTTCACTGCTGGCTGAGTTCTCAGGCTCGTCCTCTCTCAACTCTTCACTTCACACTTATTCAGCTCTCAAATTAGTGGGGCATTGGATTGATTTTTCACCCTTTCGTTTTATCTTAACACGAGCCTCTGCAGAGTGTTTGACGATGTCGTTTTTTTTTTTTTTTTATGGAGCTGTGATAGATAGATATGAAGTTCCGGAGATGAGTTTGACTTGAAGCTCGAGGCAAAGGAGACAGTAATACATGCTAATGACTCGCAAAAATGGGGCCCTAGAGGTGCACAAAGAGTTTGGGCGACAGGAAAAATTGTCCAGTGCAGGTATGTTTCAAGGAAGGACAAAGAACAAAAGGAGATTATTGTTAAGCGTTTAGGCCCTTGCTAAGTTTGCGGGATTGGGCTGCTTTGTCCTTCACATGGGTCAAGAGGACAAGGGTGCAGGGGGGAGGGGTGAACAGATAGTATCTCTCTCCTCAAGGGATGGAGAGAGGCTGAGGGGATAGAGAGGTAAGCGCGGTGAGGAAATAGAAAAGATGGAGGGATGGAGATAGGGGTGAGTGGTAGAGAGAGACCTCAGAGTGGGGGATGGAGGGAGAGAATGGGGAAGAGGCGTTTTGTCCTCTGATAGGAAGGGGAACAATATTTAGGATGAGATAGTGAAGGAGACTTGTTTTCTTCCAGCAGGTCTGATTAGTTTTGTTTACACTCAAATTGCCCCCTAAAATAGATGGAGCGTATAATACAGAAGGTGGAAAAATGTCCCTCCGATCACAGCAATATTTTGGAAAGCTTAGTGTTTCAGTTGCATTGTGGGCCACAGGGTGAATACCTGGGCTTAGATGCCAGGTATAGATGAAACAGATTTAAGGCTGTAAAGAGATTAGCAGTAATCTATCACTGAAAGCAGAGGGCTTTGAGTAACATCATGCACAAGCACAATGGAAGTCTGTAAAATTTGGATGGAGCATGGGTAGAAAGTGTGCGAGTGTGTCTTTAAATGATGAAGTTGAGTCCCCAAGCCACCAGCTAATGGTTTCCATAGATTTATTGGCAGCACCGGGGTACTTTGTTTTATACTCACCAGACAAGTCGCAATATGTCACCTACTCAACCAGCCTACAGACATCAGGCACCAGATCGGTTTGAATGGCTGTCAGGATGAACGAACAAGGGAATGTGTTCAGTGGAATGAAATGAGAACGAGAGGGCAGTAGAAAACCTAGAAGTGTTTAGAAGCTAATATGAGAGGCAGAAAGGCACGGCTGGTTCAGTGAAACAACAACTGGTGTTGTGTGGTCGATTCCACCCATGGATATTGGATATGCCTTGCTATGACCACCTGTGAAATCACAGCACAGAGCATTTGAAGCCTTTAGGCAAAGTACTTGTCTCTCCAACAACAGTGTTTTCATAACCAGCCAACTGGGAGGAGATCTAAAGAGAGAGGCAGGAGCACTAATCAATAGGAGAGGGCGGACCGGTGTCAAACGGCAAATAAACAAACAAGCCATTATCCTGACAAACACACACACACACACATTTCAGGATATAAATGCAAAGACAGACACGCACAGAGGTTTACTCTTGGTAAATGTATAATAAAAACTGAGCGTTAAAGTGCATGATTATATGCAACTTGTAGAATGGAAAACAACTCATTTCTATTCACACTGCTTCTGTGTGTGTGTGTGTGTGTGTGTGTGTGTGTGTGTGTGTGTGTGAACCATTCACATGCAAAAAAGGCAAACGAGCTTTGCACATTTATGATAAATGTGGGTGTAAGTATTTTTTTTTCCTGGGTGAAAATAAAACAAAAGTGGGAGCAGAGAAGATACGGTGTCTGGTGTAAACACTGATATTACTGTATTGATCAAACCCTCATATCTGGTGGCAGATTGTCCATGTGCATGACTCGCGTGTGTGAGCGTGTTAAAGTGATCTGTGCATCATCTGCTGTGTATGCATGCGTTTGTGTGTGCACGCTTTATCCCCCTCTGTCAACAATGTGTGTGTGTGTGTGTGTGCGTGCGTGCGTGCACGTGTGTGTGTGTGTGTGCTGAAGTTTGTTCTGCGCAGCACTGGTGACAGAGCAAGGGAGAAGGGGAAGTGATATTGATTTTTAGCCCAGCCATGCTAGAGAAAGATCTGTTTGGGTGGAACTGTGATTACCTCCCTTTCTCACCTCTCTCTCTCCCCCCTCACCCTTTCACTTAGCATACATGCAGTGTCTATCTATCCGTCCAACATCTCACCCGTCTCAATCGTTAGGCCTAAACAAAGCGTGTGATGTGCTCTCGCTGTCGTCTGTTTCTGGATGCCAACACGTCTGGGAGAGAATATGTTTAAAATGTGTGGCAGCTTAGACATGTTGCATTTATATTCTAAGTATACCACACTTGCCAATTGGGATTTTGTGTCTCTGTGTGTGTGCACTTTCTAAAACAATGACAATAATATCTGAGGTTTTAAAAGATTTAGCAGGGAGGCAGTTGCCTGGTTACAGGACTCTGTTTGGAAGCTGTTTGCATGCAGACACTTGTGGACACACACATATAACCACACCCATATACATGTATGGATACACTCACTGAACATGCACATGGCAAAGATTTTCAGAAGACATGGACACCATGTAAAACATGCCCCATTTACTTTGCCAAACTTAATCCTGTTTGCTAAGTACGAATGGACTGACTGGCACTTTCTGACCCCAGATCAGTGTGCAGCTGTCTGTCTGCACATCTGTCTGTCTCTCTGCTCACCAGCTTGTCAGTCCTCCTCTCAGCCTGTTAGAATGGAACAGACTGCAACACAAAGCCAATCTGTGTTTCTCAGTGTGCGTAGTGAGATAAACAGATAAATGATTAGTTGCAATAGAGTAGAGGGAGTCTGAGTTTCATCATTATGAGGGAGAGAGGGATCAGGATTAAAAGAGCCGTATTGTGTCTAACAGATTATTCGGTCTGTGTGTGTATGTGTGTACGTGTGTGTATGTGTGTACGTGTGTGTTTGTGTGTGTGTGTGTGTGTGTGTGTGTGTGTGCATGTGTGTGTGCCTGCATGTGTGGTTGGCTGGTTTTCTCATTACAGGATTAAAGAGCATCTGGTTCAATGTTCCTACTCAACCCTGCCATTCAAAGTCATGGGGGAAATAATACACTGTTGTCTCATGCAAGTGAGCTTCTCAATGTGTGTCTGTGTGTGTGTGCGTGTGTGTGTGTGTGCGTGTGCGTGTGCACATGCCACATACATGATTGTACATGCATGTCAACTGGGAGAACAGATATGGATTGAATGAAACTGGACACAGGCAGAAATGAAATTGCTGTCTAGAGCCTGTGTCACAGAGAGTGGAAAAGCTTGTATTGTGGGCTCTCTGTGTGAAAAACTCTCGACTCAAATCTATTTCTGGTTATATAATGAAAGGTGGACTGCGAAGGGCTTAGCTGGATCTGTTGGTGAGTACAAAGCCAAGAAAGTGGCGTGAGAGAGAGGTGGAGGGAGACCGATAGACAGATATACGGATAGATAGATGAATAGATAGATAGATGGACACTTGCTGCCCTTTGATTTTCCCATCTACGTGATTGTTTGCCCTGATTGTTTTCACCTGTTGCTCATTAGTCCTGCTGTCACCTGTCCTTGATTGTCACTCCCCGTTCATTGCATATTTAGTCTGAGTGCTTTGCAACCTTGCTGCAAAGTAAATATTTATATATATTTTAAATTCTTTTTTTAATACTTTTTTTAAATACTTTTGTTTAAAATACTTTTTCATTCTACCTATTAAGTTTAGCTTTTGAGGCCATTTCATGCTCATATTATATAGATAGATGGACAGATATATAGATTGACTAAAGCTCGTCCAGTACGGGCAATGGAAGCACTAATGCTGTTATAGATTTTCTGTCTAATTAGGCCTTTGTGGGATGTGGCTACACAGTGCATTATATTAAGTGTTTGACACAGTGAGCTCATTTATCTGACGGACTGAGGATATGGCCTTGAAAAAAGAGTGAAAAAAAGGAGTGAAAAAAGAGTGAAAAAAGAGTGAACTTAGAGTGAAAAAAAGGTTGGAGCAATAGCAGAAGGTAAATACAGCTGTATTTACCTTCTGCTATTGCTCCAACCTTTTTTTAACCTGTATATGACAGGGGTATCTGACATTTGCTTACACCAAAAGCTTCATTAAGGGTGTTTGCTTTGGACTCATAAGAAGTGTTCAGACTGAAAGCAGTGAATTGCAATGCTCTATTTGTTTGTTTACACCTAGAAGCTACTTGACAACCTCCAGGCACCATTTCATACATCTTTACTTATGTTTAATGTTTGTTATTTGGATATATTTACACACAACATCTATCAGGAAGTTATCATGAGGTGTTTGTATATATCTGTATATTTGTAGATAGCCAAGTAGTCACGAACCAGTAAAGTATAAAGGTCACAAATCCCCACATATTGCAAGTGGGAGTGAAGTTGAGGTAGATGGATTTTTTTTAACCGATTTCTTAAGCGAAACCACGAAGTGTAATGTGCAGCACATTTGTGATATTGTGCAAAACACATGATTGACAGTTGGTAGATGTCATTCTGCAAGAAACAAGCAATGAGCCAACAAAGGCAAGGCAGAAGTGCACAGTAAACATGCAATCAATGTAAGGATATTAGGATTTATAAAATATATGGTTTGTAAACATTATACGGAAAAGGAAATACACTCAGCACATTTGCTATACTGTACATTTGTTTGTTTACAATAGCACTCTATATGGCATCTTTATGCATACTAAGATAACAAGAAAAGAAGACAGCTGGAAATTATTCTTCATGTCATTTAGCGACTAACCTGTCACAAACACTGCACTTTCACACTCCCCATACACACACAGTCGGTGCGTCGCTTGCTAGCTACAGTGAACATCTGGATAGTTGGAATATTGGCTGTTTGGGGCAAATTAAAGATTGCAAAAAACAATCCAGTACATACATTTGCACCAGTAATGCACAGGGGAAATTGAGTGATAAGTTTGAACACGTTTTAATGAGTGTTAAGTACAAGTGTTGATAATATAAGTACAAGTGTTGTTATGTTAATAACACAATGTGAGTTGCTACTTTGATTGGCTGACAGCATTGCTGGTTCTGCATCCTTTATACCAGACCCTACCAGTGTCTGAAATCACTTGGTAACTTGCTTTTCTTTTGATAGATGAGTTCATGATTATTATGTGACGACACCTGTCAGTATTTGTTTGAAATCTGAAGTCACTGCTTGTTCATTGTAGAAGGAATAGGGACTAAGTGACACACAGCCCCCAGTATATCAGATATTTAGATTATAATCTTAAAATGGTTTCAAATTGTGCTATTTCATCACGTAAACATTTATGGCACAATACAACTTTTGCTGTCAGCTATAGTGTAACTATGAAGCATTCATAACTAATGTATAGTGAATAATTGGTAACATAAGATAACATAGCTGTGATTATATATACAATTTGTTACCATATATGGATAAGTTATAATTGTTGACAAATACATTAGAAAACACAACATATATATGTTAATAATAAGTAATAAATAAGGAATAATTATATACATTTTATTTAACAAAACAGAATGGCATTTTTCAAGAAATCAATGCATGAAATAATGGATGAACATCTGGGATGCATTCAACAGTTTTCCAATTTATTAACTTTGCTTTTAACTCAACCGAAACATTAAACAGGCAAAACATTGAATAAGAGCATACCTTAATTGTATAGATTGTATTTTCATTATGACGACACAATAATAATACATCATTGTGATTGCGTTGTTGATGGTGGTGCTGAGCTAATAAGTGTTTGTCAGTATTTTTGTGTGGTTGTGTATGTGTGTGTTTATTGCCTAGGCCCCTATTAATCAGAACCTATCACTTGTGCCTAATGGAGATAGATTATCAAGCTGAGAGACGTGACTGTCCCTAGAGAATGCCTTGTTCTCTGTGTGTGTGTTTGTGTGTGTGTGTGTCTGTTATAGTAAATACCCCAATAACTGCACGATTTTCTGCTTGACTACTAGAGCCACCATCGTGCGTGACACCTGCCCCCGATAAAGAGGGTGAGGGTGTTTCTGGATACACAGAGGTTAAGCACACTCATTTATTACACTCGCCCGCTCTGTGTGTGTGTGTGTGTGTGTGTGTGTGTGTGGATGTATGTGTGCACATTGTTTGAGTATAATTAGCTGAGACTATGCTTGCTGGCGTACTCCAAATTTATTTCCCAAACAAACAAGACTTTAACAGCACCTGTACAGGCTTTTTCTACACAGCCGGAGGTAGAAAAGAGTTTGCTACCAGCTGCAGCAGAAGGCTTTAATCCCTCAGAGATACCATATTATCCTCGCCACTCAGGGTAAAATATCAGCTACATACTAATATTTCTCCCCCGCTTTCTTGAAACATGGCCTTGCATTGCTCCCCAAGAAACCTCCTGGCCTCTTTGTATCTTGGAAACATTTCAGGTGTATTCAGCCGAAATTACCACATCAAAAGTTACAAACTGTAGCTCACATTAATTCGGAAGGAACAATATTAGTGACAATGCATAATCCCATATCGACTTGCCCTCACAAGGAAACCTACACTTGTGTAAACTCATTTAACGTTCCTAAAGTATCACTCAAAATGGATGAGAGCTCTCATTTCATGGAGTATTGGCAAAGACTTGATACTGTATGAATGTCTCTTGAACATGGAGAAACACATGTGCATCAACCTTCATATACATATTCTCATTCTGTCAGAGGTGTTAGGTGAGAGAGATTTAAAACACTTCTATTGCACACTTTTAAAACCTCTTACACCCCAACCATTTTGTGGCGAGAATTGAGAATGGTTTGCATCTCATACATTATCTCCTCATTCACAAGGTCTATTTGAATTTATGATATATAGGTCTATTTGAATAATTTAAAAAGGTATGATATACAGAAAACCCATGTAAACAGAAAACCCATGTAAACATAGATAATAAGTTCATATATGTGTTAGTGGTATATTTGTACACAGTACACAGAAAAAGAAATTCAAAGTTCATTTTTATTATCGTAACTATATTAACGAATGTTTTTTTTAAATATATAAAATAACTCAAAGTTTGGATTTGATTGAGTGAAGTTAAGTTTTTTAATAATTATTTAGTTCAGACATTTTGAGAAATCCAACTCTGCTGAAGTATAAATAAATGGTTAAAGTATTTTTGAAAAAAATAAAATATATTTTAAAAAAACACATAATATATAACTGTTATTAAGTTAAATTTCTGCCATTTTTCCACAATTGATCATGAATAAATGTGTCAATGGGCAAACAATGGAATTATCTGTATGTAATGATTCATAAAATGATACATTCATGTATTTAAATAAAGCCTTAAACTATTTGGGTGAATGTTACAGGCTATAGTTTTGAGATGTGATGAGTCATCCTCAACATTTACCCAAATAGTTTTAATCAGCCTTTATTAAATGATTATTGATGATTAAATGAATTACAAACAGATAATTCCAATACCCCTGATCTGACATTGTTCATCATACAAGATGAGCAATGACAAATCATTCATAGAAGGTTAGAAAGGGCAAAGCCGCTCAGTGAGAACAAAAAAAAGGGAATAACATTACATTAATTGTTAACGTGACTGGTAATTATTGCATCAAGTTGAGAATAGGGAAGATGGGCTCAAATGTCCTGCAAAGAACCTGCAGTATTTTGCAAGTTTGAGGCGACTGATAGATATCTGGGGCAGTCTGGCATACAATGAGTTACAGTAATTTAGATGGCTGAAGACCAAAGCTTGAAGGAGAGTTTGAGCATAGCTAAATTAAATAAATTATCTAATCTTGGCAATACTCCTGATTTGAATGTTAGCTGATTTGGTGATGATGCTGAGATAAGTTCAGGTCCCAATCAAAGAACTTTCATATTTCACGGCCTCATGGATGCACCGCGAAGTCTGATTTATCAAATCCCTGTCTCCTCCAGGTTTTATCACTGTTAAGCATTAGGGAGCTACTTGACAACCAATTACAGCTTCTCCCTGTGCATTATAAACAAATGGCATAAGGGATCCATAAGGAGGAGCTATACTAGCGTGTTCATGGCTGTTATAAAGCAATAATTAAATTAGTCAAACTGTCAATCTGCCAGGGGTTCTGACGTGTCACCTGAAGACAGCGAAGGGCTTGAACGGGACTAGTTAGGGAGCGGTGGAGCATAAGAGTTCTGTAAACAGAAAGACAAATAATAATAAACCCGTCTACAGTCCCAAAACAAGTAACTATTGGTAACAAAAGCCACATTGTAATCGCTGCAAGCCGATAGTTGTGTGTATGATGTAGTAGTCAGGATGTGAGATGGCGTGGGAGGCGCCGCAGGAGTGTGATGCAGCGCAGAATGCGGAGGAGTGACCAACACCCAAGAGTTCCTTCGCTGGAGCTGGAGAGACTGCCGGGGAGAGCGCAGGCTTTCTTTGAAGACCTTCCGGTCATGTTCGCCCCGCGGCTGCCATATGTAAGGGAGATCGGAGGCCTCCGGAAGAATGTCCTGTTCATCCATCGCATTACATCTCTTTGCCAGCTGGATGTCCTGGGATGACATTGTTAGCATTAGCAGGGCCAATGCTAACAAGGGATTTAGCTTAAATAATCCGATAAAGGAAAGGATGGATATTCTTTGTTACAGTTCAGTGGGTTTTGTCTGGCTAAGACACCCAGGCTGAGCGTTAAGTTATGGTGTGCCGGCCTAGCTAAATAGTTAGTTTTTCAGTGAAATGGTGACTTGTATTTTCTAATTTTGACAACGCTTTGATTGCTGCATGGAGAGGAGAAAAATGTAATGAAATGTTATTTGGACCGTAGCTGCCATTTGAAGGTCAGGTGAAACAACAACCAAGTTTTTTTTTTCGTCTCTAAGGGAACAAAATACTTGAAGCACCCAAATAACAGCCTCCTTTCTTATTGTTCCATCTTTTTCTTTCTTCTATTGATTGTCAGCTGTCTTCTGGGTAGTCAGACTTGCTGATGACCTTTAAATCCTGTGTGTGTGTGTGTGTGTGTGTGTGTGTCAGTCTCTCTGTCCAGCCACAGCATGTGCACTCTTTGTGTTCTGTCATGTTATCATATTTTCTCCTGTTCTTCTCATCGATTACCTGTCATCAAGCTGAAAAGTGGACTTTTGTTTCACCAAGTTAGCAAATAGTGTGTGTTCTCCCCTCTCATTTTCTGTCTCTATTTTAATTGTCTCTTTTATTTCTAAAATACAAGATTCCTCTGTCATGCCAATCTCTACCTGCTTATCTGTCTCGACTTTCACACTTTTGTGTGTGAAATATTACGTGACTGTGGCTCGTCTATAGCTCTCTTCATCTGCGAGGTTGTTAGACGAGATTGCGTAACTTATTAAAGACATCCGTATATCTGTTTCTTTTTCAGTGCCATAAAGCGCCATGTCCTGGCAAGTGCAATCAAAACCGACCTGTCAATAGACATCTGTTATGCATGGCTTCATTTGTTTCTGTCCTCGTATGTCTGTTTGTGCATGCAGGTGTGTGCATATGTGTGCACTTTATGTGTGTGTTTCTAATGTTGGTGGTACGCATGACTGACTGCGGGCTGGTTCTCTTGCATGGATGCTAAAAGGCAGAGGAAGAGAAGGTTAAGTAGGAAGGTCAACAAACTAGAGAGGGGAAGATATCCATCACAGGAACCAATACATTTCCGTGGACACCGTGGCTATTTATTTCTGTTTCTATGGAAAAGAAGACACTTTCTGCAGGTAAGCTGGCAGCCTGCCTGGGGCCAACTTGACACATCCTCTGCAGACATTTGGAGGAGAACAGAGAGCCCCGGAGTAAACAAACTGACTGGGCAAATCAGCTTGAAAAGTTGTTTGCTTGGTTCTAGAGTCAAGTTTATTTATTCATTCAAACCAGAGGTCATTCGGTCAAAGCCATATATGGGTAAACACATTTATTTTGTTTCAATAAAACTATTGGAAAGACATTCTCTTCACCTTTAAGGCTAAAATACAGTTGTGTGAAAAAGTGTTTGCCCCCTTCCTGATTTCTTATCTTTTTGCATGTTTGTCACACTTAAATGTTTCAGATCATCAAACAAATTTAAATATTAGACAAAGATAACACAAGCAAACACAAAATGCAGTTTTTAAATGAAGGTTTTTCTTATTAAGGGGGAAAATAAATCCAAACCTACATGGCCCTGTGTGAAAAAGTGATTGCCCCCTAAACCTAATAACTGGTTGGGCCACCCTTAGCAGCAACAACTGCAATCAAGCGTTTGCGATAACTGGCAATGAGTCTTTTACAGCGCTGTAGAGGAATTTTGGCCCACTCATCTTTGCAGAATTGTTGTAATTCAGCCACATTGGAGGGTTTTCGAGCATGAACCGCCTTTTTAAGGTCATGCCACAGCATCTCAATCGGATTCAGGTCGGGACTTTGACTAGGCCACTCCAAAGTCTTCATTTTGTTTTTCTTAAGCCATTCAGAGGTGGACTTGCTGGTGTGTTTTGGATCAATGTCCTGCTGCAGAACCCAAGTGCGCTTCAGCTTGAGATGACGAACAGATGGCCGGACATTCTCCTTCAGGATTTTTTGGTAGACAGCAGAATTCATGGTTCCATTTACCACAGCAAGTCTTCCAGGTCCTGAAGCAGCAAAACAGCCCCAGACAATCACACTACCACCACCATATTTTACTGTTGGTATGATGTTCCTTTTCTGAAATGCCGTGTTACTTTTATGCCAGATGTAATGGGACACACACCTTCCAAAAAGTTCAACTTTCGTCTCGTCAGTCCACAGAGTATTTTCCCAAAAGTCTTGGGGGATCATCAAGATGTTTTCTGGCAAAACTGAGACGAGCCTTTATGTTCTTTTTGCAGTGGTTTTCGTCTTGGAACTCTGCCATGCAGGCCATTATTGCCCAGTCTCTTTCTTATGGTGGAGTCATGAACACTGACCTTAATTGAGGCAAGTGAGGCCTGCAGTTCTTTGGATGTTGTTCTGGGGTCTTTTGTGACCTCTTGGATGAGTCGTTGCTGCGCTCTTGGGGTAATTTTGGTCGGCCGGCCACTCCTGGGAAGGTTCACCACTGTTCCATGTTTTCACCATTTGTGGATAATGGCTCTCACTGTGGTTCGCTGGAGTCCCAAAGCTTTAGAAATGGCTTTGTAACCTTTTCCAGACTGATAGATCTCAATTACTTTGTTAATTTATGTTTTAACAGGGTGGGCAATCACTTTTTCACACAGGGCCATGTAGGTTTGGATTTTTTTTTCCCCTTAATAATAAAAACCTTCATTTAAAAACTGCATTTTGTGTTTACTTGTGTTATCTTTGTCTAATATTTAAATTTGTTTGATGATCTCAAACTGTATATTGGTAAGAGTATCAGCGGGTTTTGGTCTTTTTAGATTTTCCTCCCATTGTTGGAACCAGTCATGCAATGAGACAACGAGTATTTCAATTGGTGGACAATGACCAACGAGTGTGACCTATTCAGAATCAGAACCATTTATTGCCACGTTTTTACATACAGGAATTTGTCTTGGCAGGAGGTGCATAACATTTAAACAATAAACACAGTGCACGAAATAGGAGCATATTAAATGTACAATTACATTTACAATATAATATCAAATTCAAATAAAGTGCACAGACAAACAGATGACAGTACTTTAACCTTTAAACAAGTGTAATGTGAAAGTGACATATGCATTTAAATATTCAGAACAACATTGGCGGCAGGTGCATCAAAGGAAAACCTTATCAAGAACATTTTATAGCATATTATCCATTTTATATTTACTCTATATTTACTCTATACTATATTTGTGAAACAAGCAGATCTAGAGGGAGGTATAACCAGAAAACAGGCCGGTCTGATCACAGCAGGTGTGTTTCACTAGTTTGCCTGACGGGTCGATGATTCTGAGAGTGAGATGAGCTGCTTGCACACTGCTTAATTAAAGCAGCAGCAGAATGTAAAAATACATCTACTCTTCCACCTTAGCTTGTCTGTTATCTTTTTGTCAGTAGAGTGTCAGATGATGGAAAGCAATCAATGTTTTCCAAGGTAACATGTACAAATTGCTTATTTTGTCCAACCAACCATTTAAAACCCACAAATGTACAATTCATGATAACAATATTAGAGATTCATTTCTAATCAAAATTGTAGCCAATTAAGTATCTATCAATCGACCAATAGATTTCCCAACTGTCCATTGTTCTGCTTTCCTCAGCATGCTACGTCTTTCTAAATCCAGGCAAATTAACACATTGTTCTCTCTCCTATAGTCAAGCCACTTTTCTGGACTTCATCTCTCTCCACCTCACTCCCACATGCTCTGTCACTACCATTCTTCTGTTTTTTTTATACCTTTCTCTCTGCTTCTGCGCTCCTCTTTCCTTCCTCCTGTCTCCACCTCTAACACATCTTGGCATTATGGCTAACTCCTGCTATGACAAGCCATGGCTTGATCTATTTCTATCTCCTCTCTGACAAGTGTTACATATACACCAACTGTTCATGGGTGTGTGTGTGTGCTATAGGTACAGGGAGTGCATATATATGCGCAACAGATGTTTTGTTTTAATTTGACAATCAGCATTACAACTCACATCACCAGCATGCACAGTGCTTTAGGCGGACAGTGTGGTCTTTGATGTTTCTGAAAGCACAATGGTGCATGAGGTGGAGATGACAATAGTGAGGTAGCAACTGGCTGCGTATGATATTCATATGTGCCTAGCATCTGCTATGGAGACAACTGAAATCACAAGTATCTAATTGGAATTAAACTTTACTTATACTGTATTCAACTTATTTAGTTTGGTCGAGTGGTTTAGCAGCCTTAATTTTAGAGGATTAATTGCGAGCAAGTTTCTGTCCAACATGTTTTCACGCCCAACTCGTCAAATACCGCCACTTGGTCACATGCGCTTCACTCTATGACGCGTACTCTTTGTACCCCTCAGGTGTCAGTTTTGGACATGTCAGCTTTTGATGCACACATCATATCTTTACAAAATAATAGTATACGTGTTCACAAGAAATGTACAGTTTCCACTCATTAAATGCATACAGTTTTTTACTTCTAACAACACTGCTTGGTTAGCTTTAGGCAACAGAAGCACTTCATGGGGAAAATATATTCTGGTTTGGGTTGAAATAACTATTTGTTATGTTTGTAATAAAAGTCTAGAAGTTATAATATTATTATTAACTCCTCTGGTATTAGAAAGCATTGTTGTTAATGATCAACAATATCCTAAAATGATCCTATATACAGTAGATGCTCATTTAGATGCTAATAGAATAGATGCTTATTTAAAGCTGATGTAATCAATATTTTTATATTAACAATGTATCAAATATGTAGAATATAATGGGGAAGTTGAAGCCTGTAGCAGAGTAGATCAAAACAGAGATAAAAGGAGACTTGCAGATAATAAAAGGTGTTAATATATCAGTGTCAAAGTTTAGTTAAATAATTGTGTTGATTGGTTTCTGGCTGTTAATGACTACAATACTTTGATATGCTGTGTTGGAATATATCATTATCACCCAACTGAGGACCTTTTTTTGTCCCTCTAGCTTTTCCTTTATCGATTAAATCTATTTAAAAATAGTTCAGCATTTTAAACACCCAATCTGATTGTGTGAAAAGCTCATCAATCACAAAAACAACCCCTTATCTGTTTTCTTTTCTTTTAAAAGCAGTTTTTTTCACAAAGTTTATACTCTTCAAATCATTTTGATGCTGCAGATAATTACACTAAAAAGTGAAAATCAGGAAAGTATAAAAATACGAAACAAACCATATATACTGGAATAAAGCCCATATCCACTATATCTTCAGTGCCACAACACAGTGCTGATTGATCCCCATAAATCCTGGATGACTGTTATTTCTGGCAGCTTGTTGAGGTCAACAAGTTTCTCTATGTGTTTGCTTTTCTCTCCATGGGGTCATCAAACACTTCACTGTATTCCCTGGAGGCCTTGATGTATTTAGTGTGTGTGTGTATGTGTGTGATAGTTAATGCAGGACCCCTGTCTGCGCTAGCCAAAAGATAGCGTGGTTTTCTTTTTGACCTCCCTTGTACCCTTCCCTCAGGGGCAAACGATCCAATCACAGGATAAGCCTATTTCCAGACCCTCCCCCTGGGAGTGAGAAAGATCCAATCGGATAAAGGTTCATCTCAGATCAGAATCAACAGGGGAGGTGGATAAGGGACCACACGGACACACAACCAGCAAAAGAATGACATAAATTGTTTTTTTTACAAACACACAAACACAAAAATGTCTGAACAAAAGGATAAACAAATATCCTACACAGTTGTTGCTTGTCATATAATAAGTGGATAAACCGCTATGTATTCAAACACACTCAACATGTGGGAGTTTCCCTTGTTTATGATCAGATGGACAGACTGGGCTCCTGCTCCCCCTTTGTGATACTTCTCTGAAAGGGCTTCAGCAATTGGGATAGAAAGTGCTCTAAAATGTCAAAAATACAAAAAGCTTTCCCTGATTAAAACAAACCAAAGATGAACGCAGCGGTCTTAGCTTGAACATGTGATGAAGGTAAATATTGTCTTTTCTCATGCTGTGTGCCCTTGGAAAAAATATCTATCTGCCTTTTCTTTAATATTCCTTTGAACTTTTTGGTAAGCGTTTCCTCCTTCCTTCTAAATGTCTCATTCCTCTAGCATGCAGCAGGTTACCCATAAAGAATCATGCAGGCCATAGGCTAGTGCGTTGTTGTGTCACTTTCACCTGGGCGTGCTCCTCTTCACTCTATCTAATGCTTTGAATACACAAAGAGACTTTAATTCCCTGTGTTGCTCACAGTGACACCCAAATATGTACAAAAACACACGTAACACTGAAACATTCAGGGTTGACACTCAAAAGCTTCATTTGCATTCGTCTTTCAGCCCTGCAGGAGAAATTGTGATCTGTGAAGCATCTCCTTCTGGATGATTATTCGGTTGCCCAGAGGATGTTATGATTATGCATGCTACAACATGCCGAAGTGATTGTCTTTGTGCACGTCACTATTTGTGTGGGTGAAAATATGTCTACGCAATGGGCATAGGTGTGTGTGTGTGAGAGAGAGAGAGAGATTTAGTGTGGTCCACAAATTCAGATTTTTACTTTGTTGTCCATATTGTAGCTGCTTCCTGTCAAAGAATAGAACATGCACTATACTTATTTAAATATGACGTGGGCGAAGTAGATCATTTCTTTTTCTTATTATACATATGTCTTTTAATGTATACCGTCATTTTATAGAAAATCTGGCTGCCATACATTGATTTAGTGTGTATTTGCGTGGTTGTGTGTTTTCTGCATCGCTAAGGGCAACAAATGTCCTTTATCACTGTCAAAATGCCAAATAAGTTATCAACACCTCCCCGCCTGCTGCTGTGACATATATGCCCACACACACACACAAACACACACACACACACGCACATACATACACACACACACACACACAGTATTACTCAGACACAGAAGTAACACTGTATATTCATATTAAAGTGAAAGTGAGGAGTTTGGCATTTGAAGGAAATATAATATTTGTTGTACGTTTTGGTGTGTGGGTTCCTACACTTGCTTATCTGTTTATGTGTGTACTGTATACATTAATGCTTTTGGCATTTCTTCACTGTCAGTTAAAAACTGTTCTCCGGCGTTAATGTAGATTTTCACCTCTGTGACACACAAACACGCACTCGGGTGTATTGACTAGTGTCTTACTTAGAAAGCCTGAGGCAGTTGAGTGGGATGGACCTCAAAACATTTTCCCTGGTAATTTATAAGGTCTACTAAAGACACTGATATGATGAATTAATTAGTGGTGCAAAATGAAAGGGAATTGCACATTTTAATGAACAGTGTTCTCAAAGATATGGAAAAGAAATCACAGGCATACAAAATTATAAGTATACAATAGAAGGGTGATTACAGTGGTGGTGTGTTAGGACACCGCTGTATGTTTTTAATACAGAACCAGAGAAGAACAAAAACTTTTAATTTTAGTTTGATGCAGTGCTTCAATAAACCAACACAAATGTTCAAATAAATTGTTTCAATCAATTTGAGTCAGAGGGACTATTCATAGAGACCACAGATTTAGGTTGGGATTGGTAAGAATACCAGAGTAAAACAGTCAGAGGCAGAGTAGGGCGGTCATGTCTTCATCAAAGCATAATACCTCAACCTGGACACTATAGAGTGCTGCAGTCCTAAAATCATTTTTGCACTTCCAGTTCATCTCATCTTTATTTTTGTGTATGGCTTTTTGGTTCGATACCTGAAACAAGATCTAGGGTTAGCACAAGCTTAAGAGATTTTAAAGTTTTGTTCTACGATATAATATATGTTAATAAATATCACTGAATTTTGAAGCTTTTACGAGTATTAAAATAGGCGGTTGCTAACATGTGGCTAAATAAGACTACTAAATGTCATCTCACCGATTTGTCCGCCTCTAGCTTAGTGGTGGTGAAGTAAACGCCATGTAGTTGTAGTTCATTTAACATTATTTACTTCTGATGATCACATTTATGCTGCAAAAGACATACAAAACGTGTACGTAACATAAATCTGTGTTTGGCACAGAGCTCACTTTCTGCAATAATCAAAAAGCCGAGGTGACTTTTCCATTGGATTATGAGGTACCCAATGCGATGCTTCTTCCTGTTTGGCATCCCTGCACAACTCTATTACTCTGCTTACTCTCCTATTTTAATGTTTTAAACAATTCAAACAATGTCTGCTGAAAGCCATTTTTCTGTTTACCGTTGTTAAAGTAAAGCTAAAAAGTGATAATGGAATATACATATTGTAGAACGCAAAGTGATACTGTACTATTATAGCTTGAGGTATCCTGGCAAGTAAATACCAGACAAGGCTAAAGTGAAGTGCTGCCACACAAAGAAGAGACCCTGATTCCATAATCTTCTGTGTTGTGCATATATCCACTGCCCGCTGGCAGAGAAGATGTTTTAATTCTTTATTTTGGATCAGTGAGAGCAATCACGAGTGTGTTAATGTTTTATCCCGTATTTGCCATCACCACAACATTTCCCAAACTCTAACTATGCCGTAGTTAACATCCACAGAAATTGTCAGGAAATAAAATCAAATGTGGCCACTGCAGTAAGTGTTATAAAACATTGTCATTTAACGTAATCCAGGATTTTTTAGAATACTTTTTAATGTGAGTACTTTGTGGTGGTTTATTGATGAATAAACTAAGAGCGTAAATCATTTCTCTATCTTTCTTCCCCCTTCGACTCAGGAAACCTCTGTGTGAGCCATTCGTTTCAGACCACATTCACAAAAAAATCTCCATCTGCACCCTCATTCTCCATTCTGCTTAAATACATAATGACATAGAATTACACATAATTACTCAAAATCTTTTATCTTATTTTATTCCAATACGTGTGATATTCTCGCTCTCTTCGCTATTTTATTAGACCGTCAATTAGTTGGTTATGAAAACGTCAAAAAAGAAAAGAAAATCCAATCCCTGAACGTCATGCAGCGTTTGACGCGCGTTCATCCGCAGATCGCGGAAGCGGATCTTGAAGCGGATCTTGGAGCCTGGTTAGACACCGTGCGTTGACCTTGTCAGATCAAGTGCAAATGCAGCTTTAACCCCGTCAGCCTGCTGTCTAAAACAGATGTAAAGATCTCCTGTACTTTCAACATAAGGGATGTTCTGCTGCACAGCCAGCAGAGCGACATACTTTCAACATCGCTCCCCACTGAGGATGAGATTACATTAAAATGTCCACAGGGCAGATCTTATGTTACAGGCGTGCCTTGCACATTGTGGAAAGGTTACAATCCAGCGAGCTATCTAAGTTTCAGCTCATTAATCTTCGACACATGAAACCAACTACCTCCATAATGTTCTTGAAAACCATAGAGGCTAAATATTCCTCCACTGCTTCTACAAAATCAAGGCACATTAATTAAATATTTTTTTCTGAAGAGCTCAAAATGAACTTTGCATGGTTATCGATTAATAAATTGCTTTGCTTTAAGAACTTAAAGCAATTTATTTGTAGAAAACCCTTCCAGCTTTGAGAATGATTGCTTCATTACACCATTGTATTATTAAAACCTTTCCGTCAAGTTTTTAAATATCTTTTCTAATCATGAATGTATGTGTTTGATGTGAGTCTTAATGAATTTGAAGTGCTTTGTTATTCCAGTGATGCAAAATCAATGTAATACTAGCCTGAATATTGCAAGTGAGCTGTGAAGATTTACACTCCAACGCACATTTGATTTCCTTTTCTCCCTCTCTCTCTCTCACACACACACACACACACACACACACACAGACATGCATACATGGTGCATACATTTGCCTAAATTCTTAAAATGAAAACTAACTAATCAGTTTTTTTCACACTGATACAAAGTGGTCTCATTTAGTTCAACCAAATGGAAACAACACATGAGTAGCCTGCCATGTAGTGGCATGTACAAGAAAATGAGGCAGATTCATGATAATGGCCAAAACCGCTGATAGCAGAAGTACAGTACATGTATGATTTAAATATGTAGGTCAGATCGGGCTCATTAGTGGTTCATACAAGACTCTCTGGGGAAAAGTAATAATAAAGTGCATGTTTATGGATGAGATTCACTGCATGTATGTTCCTAGCTGCAGCGAGGTACATGGGCTGGTGTCCAAGTGTGCACACGCAAATGTGACATTGGTAAATTAATGGCGAAGTGATAAAGCTGGGGTGCTGGTAAATAAATTAGGCCTTACGAGCAAGCTTCCTTAGAGATTTCAGACTTCAGAAGGAAGGGAAGAAGAAAGGGACAGAGGGAGGGAGGAGCGAAAGCAATTGAGGAGGAGTGGAACGCACTGAGATAGATAAGCTGAATTTTTGGGGGGGAGATTTTCTCCACTTTCTTCCTCTCTTTTTCCTTTTTCTTCTCCTTTTCATCTCTGTTTCTTCTTGTTTTTCCTCCCTCATTGTCTTCCGTTCTCCCTGTCAACCCCCCTTCTAAATAAATGCTTTTCTGTCTGTGCAGCCTGTACTCCAAGTCTGTCAGTTCTCCTTTGAGAAACCAGGAGGTGAAAGGGGGAAGGAGACAGATGGAAAGACAGAACAAGAGAGGGAAATAGAAGATGATGGCTCTCAAAGATATTTCAATATTAATATGGGACACAATTTCAATAATAGAATTCGACCTTAGATCTTTTCGTCTTAGCCCCTCTCTCAGGGAGCCCCGCTGTCAGGTTGTTTTTCACTTGGTTGGGTTAAACAGGGGGCTGATCCATCTTGCTCCGCTGAGGACACACACACACACACACACACACACACAACGTAATCTGACATCATGTAGCCTCTTGAACACTTGGAAATTCAGATGAAGATGCCTCCAGCGTAAAAGATTGAGGCTCTCTCCTGCGAGAGCCGGTGCTGACAGTCTTCCAAAGGAATGAAAATCACGGTTGGGTTGTACACACAGTCAAGGTGACTTGACACTTTTGGAAAACACCCTGATGCACAAACATACTTCCAGTATGGGCAGTGTATTTGAAAAGTGGCTGGACGAATGTGGTGAGACTGCTTCTCATTCACGCGTCCTGCTCTGCATCTCACTGCTTGACAGAATTCCTCCGTTCTTTTCACTGTTGGAGCCATCATGGTGCTAACTTGTGCCCTGTAAGAGTTGGTTGAACACTCGCCAAACAAGCACAATCTAGTTCCTTGGGTTCTATTATTTATTTCATTCTGCCAGCACACTGAACGTGTAGTTCTAGTTTTGTATTTCAGCTAGTTTGTCATTGGCCCCTTCTGTCACCCAGGCACATGCAGACTTTACATATTATATACTTTATCATGCATACTGACATCATTCACATGTGTTAATGAAATAACCACACACATTGTTCACACAATACATTCGGTTTAAATGAATGTATTAGTTTTATTCAGTTTCCCAAATGTTTGTTGCATGATCTCCTGCCATTATTAGTTGAAGGTTTAAGCAGAGACTGTCAAACAGTCTGGTAGTATGCTTCTGATTTCATTTTAGATAATTTTGAAAGGATTGTAGATGACTAGTTTCAGTTCAAGCTCAATAATAAATAAAACATTGACCTTGGGAAGTAAATCAGAAGAACAGAGTGTCATTTTGAAACAAGATACTGTACCCATGCCTTATGTACAGTAGCTTATTTCTTATTCAACTAATTTAAATTCCTCTTACATTAAAACATTTAAATAATGATTCATTCTAAAATGCATTCCTGATTTTATCTCTGTGTTATAAGCAGCAGCAGATTGGTGCTAATATTCAGTAGGACTTCACTGAAAATGCAATGTTACCCACCACCCATCAAGCTTCTCGACAAAGTTGTATTATTTGGGTAGCATTATCCATACAGAATGAAAATACATTTTTACTAGGACAAAATGAAGAGGGGTGGACATTATGGTGGTAGAAAATACTATTAACAATTACAATAAAATATTCTATTAAGCTTTAACAGGTAATACATTTATTGAAGTCTTACATTGAATTTATACTTTATGTTGTATCCTCTCAACAGTGGGTTTATTGTATTTTTCTCGCTTTTAGTATGATATTACATGATCTGTTTTAATTGTAAAGCTGTCCTCATCCATCTTGATTTCCCCAGCTCAGCTCTGTACAGTGGTTCCTTAAGTAAACGCTATCTATTTGTCATTTGGCTCTCACTGGTGGGAATGCATAACCAGAGTCGAACACTTTTCATAACACACCCACATTATGAATACCACAAGCAAAATGCCATGCTGTAAGAACAAAACACTAGGGCATTATCAGCCAATGCCACCAGTTTACCGCCATGTTGTCTCTTTCCGTCCCTTCATCCCACTTGTCCATTTACTCCCAAAGCAGGGGCCGAGAATTTTCCCTGAAACTGGAGCAGAAAATTCAGACTGTCTGCCTTATAGCCCTTATCCCCCTGACTTTGCACTCTCAAACCTGCACACACTCTTCTCTTGCCCTTGCCCTTTAAGCTGAAAATAGTGTGCGCAACATGAGTGTGATACAGTTTGTGTGTGTAAGATAGAGGGAGGAAAATGAGGACATATGGCTGTGAATTCCCTGAGATCCCACCTAAAACACTGCAGTATTCAACGCATAAATCATCCAGACTGCTGAAACACACAGTGCAACGTGCTTATGTTTATGCATCTGTGTGTGTGTGTGTGTGTGCACGCACCTGCACGCACACACACACACACACACACACACACACACACACACACACACACACACACACACACACACACACACACACACACACACACACACAGGAGTATTTCCCCACAAGCACACATTGGTCAATGTGATGATCACACATATTAGTTTGCATTAACATGCCCTCACACTTGTAGCAACAATATGTGGCGTATGTGAGTGTTCATGTTTGTATGTGTGCATGATTTGCATTCCAGTGTACCATGTGTACAAATCCTGGCCTCTAGCTCTGGTCCACGCTACACCCTCTCTCTCTCCCTCTGTCTCTTTTTCAGGTTCAGAGCAGGTTCTCTAATGCTATCACTCTAACCATATGGTGGGAGCATCAGTTAAATTGCTGCTGTTTCAGCGCTGCCTGGCCTGTGTACAGATCAAACACGCACGCACACAAACACACACACTCACACATGCGCATACTTTGGCTGGCATGTGTACAGATCCAAACAAAGCCATATGGCGCTTCTCTTTCTTCATTTACCTCATTTACTATATGCAACCTGTATGCAGCTGAAGTACAAGAGGCACCAGAGACACCTGTGTTTGAACACAGGAAGAGGGGCGGAGGAAAGTGGTGCACACGGGACCTTCCATTTGGTCCGAAGGCAGCCTAGATCCCTGCCCTCCTGCTGTCCAAAGCCACTTAAGCTGCACCACCGGCCATATAGGAAGACTGTATGAGATTAAATTATTAAATAATCCATTTTATCAGCACTGCAGTGTGCTGCAGATGTACGTTTTATTTAGAAGTATGGATCTATCCTGTTTGCATCGTTTTGACTCGTAAGAAAGGTCAGAGTGTTGTCGTCCGAGGCCAGAGTTTATCCGAGAGCAGACAGAACAACAGCATGTCTAACTGCCTTATCTAATGCCCGTGTATGCGTGTGTATGCCCGCGTGCGTGCATGCATGTGTGTCTGTTTTGTGGGAACATGACTGTGGATGTTTCCTCTCCTCCTAGCCATTAGAAGGGGCTCATATAACCAGCCTCTGGGCCTCAGAGAGACACACACTCTATAAATACACACCACTTAAGGGCCTGTGGGGGACTCGGTACACACATACACATATCACACAAGTACTAGTTCCACGACTTGCTATTAAGCTTTCAAATAGATGTTCATGTTTTCGCTTAATAGAAACAGGCCTCACAACTATATGCTTCAAAATTCAGCAAGGTAAAAAAAAAAACTACTTTATGCAGAGCAGAAACCCATTCCCCTCCCTAATGCCCCTGTTATTGCTTACCGTACCTATTTTATACTGTTCTCATGTGTGGCTTTGATTAACTAAATTTATATAACTTGTCATTCAGCGTGGCTCTATAGGGGAGTGGAATTTTTTATTTTTTTTTTTTAAATAAGGTTAGTTGTTGCTCTCTTCATACATCACTATGCGCCTTTGGAACATTCTGCTAGTAAGGAGATAAAACTGTGGAACAGATGTCCCTGTTGTCCTTCTGCCCCGTGTGTGTGTGTGTGTGTGTGTGTGTGTGTGTGTGTGTGTGTGTGTGTGTGTGTGTGTGTGCCTGTACAAATCCTTTGCCATTAGTATTTTTTCACTTTTAGCACCTTGTTTTGGCAGCATGTTCACTACTTTTATCTGGTACCTCAGTAATGGCCCAGGCAGCATCAGGCATGCACATACACACTACTACACACATTAACGCATGTGCGCCCCCCACACACACACCAATGCACTATAGTGTATGCGCCAAGACACACACACACACACACATCTGCATATTGAGTCCTTCCTCATGTCAATGGTCTTCAGAGATACGACGTCCTCTCTTCACCTGGCCCCGGGCACCACAGCCTCATTTCTACATCAGAAGTCGAGCCTGTTCATTTTTCAGCCTGCCCATTTAGCGCATCCCAGTAGAGTTTCTGTCTGTCAGCTTGTCTGTTTGTCCATCTCATCAAAGCTCGCTTTCCCTAATAGAAGCACCATCTGTCTATCTGTCTGTCTGTTCAAACTGTCTGTCCATCTGTTTGTCCACGCATATGCATGCCAGTCTCTCTTTGCCCTAGCTTTCTGTCTTTCACGGTCTTTCTCTCCAGTTATCAATCTTGTTATTAATTCCTCAGATCCATCCGGCTGATTGTCTCTCGTCAATCTGTCCATCTGTTGGTCAGTCTGTGTGAGCGGTAACAAAATGCATTTCTTGCATCCCCCAGACCAGAAATTATAATTTTTACTAGATGCCAATAAAGCATGTTTACTTTGTCTGTATGCTGTGAATTCACAGGTCATTACACACTAAATGGCTGTTATGGTTGGAATGTATAGATGATTTGTAAAAGTAATATTCATAAAATGTTGTACAAAATTGAATTTATTTGGAAATTAGATGAAGCTATAAAGATCCTAACGGAGATGTTTATTGACACTGTTGACAACATTATCTACAGAATATTAAACATTCGTAATCAAATACATTGATTATACCAATAACTGAATCATCATCATTAACACAAGTGGAGATGATATGAATGTGAGGTCTGCATGTCAGTGTCTCAATTAGATTTTCTAAGTAGATGCGCTGGAATGAATCACAAGCTGTTAGCATAGGTAAAGGCTAATGTAGAATGTGAAGATATATCAAAAAGATGTTTTATCAAAAGGCTGATTATTGATATTTAAATAATGTAAAAATATGTTTTGATCATTGTCCATGAAATCAAAACTAAATACAAAAATGTCAAATATAACAAAACAATGAAACAGCCACTGGTGAGTTACACTGAGTGACCAGAGCAAGTAGACCTGCTGCTGCCACACACTGCTGTGGACACGGTGCCGTCAGCTCTCTGTTCCAGTCTGGCTGCTGTGCGGTCGAGTGTTCTTGGCTGCTCCTCTCTCCCACTCAGTGAATGCAGCCGTCACCCCAGAGACACAGCCAGCGAGCACATTCATCAGGCAGCGCTCCTCAAGGAAGGCCTGAGAAGGTTTCTCACTTGGCTTGTTTGCAAAAAATAAAGTTGCTAAAGTCACAAAATCCAGCACCACAGTTGCTAAGCTGGCAACACTGGTGTGTATTCAGGGATGCCCAGTTACCCTTTGTGTTAGTACGACTAAATTAAAATAAATGGGACACACTCCTAACTGTAACACACTGTGCTTTCTATGTGTCTTCCCAGTGTTTCCTGATGTGTCCTCGTTCCAGACTCCTCCCTCCTTGTGTGTGTGTTTCCTGATTGTTTAATGTCTTCACCTGTCCTCGTGTGCCTTCCCCCTGTGTGATTGTAAAGCCCCGCCCTCATTGTTTCCACCTGTGTCTCGTTGCCTGTCTTCCCCTGTGTATTTAGTCTGTGTCTTCCCCTTGTGAGTTGCAGGATTGTTTCCTTTTGTCATTGTTGTATACCTGCATGTGTCACTGCCTTCTAGCTGTAAGTTTTCTAGTGTTGTTTTGTGACTTTGTTGAGTAAAGTACATTTTGAATTCGCCTCACCTGGACTCCTGTTGTCTCCTCTGCTCCTGAGTTTTAACCCCAACACACCCTGTTGGGCTACTAAGACTCTTTTTGGCACATTTTCATTAATTTTCACGATAGAGGAAACTATATGTATTTGCACTCTAAAAACATGTATTGATTTTTAAATGGGTCCATTAATTTATAATATAATATCTGTAAATTTGACTTTATACATTGTAAAGACTTTTCAAGGATTAGTAGACAACATGCTCTCTGTTCAGTACTGTGTTACATTGCATAAGGAAACAATATTTCTTACTATTTATTTAATTATGGTTCACAAAAGGATCTTCCTATCCGCCAAGAAATACCACAGAAGTTAAATGAATGTGAAACAAAATATAAATGTCATCAAGAACTTCAAGCAAAACAATTATTGCAATATTTAAGTTCCATGTGCACAGATCTCTGCGCCTTCCAAAACAGAGGAAAGAAGCCTGAACATGCTGCATGGTGCTATTTTCAGATCACATTATCAGATGGAAGAAGAAGAAACTCAGAGCTGTACGAACATATATCCCCATAAGAATTTGCTTTTGTTTATATAGTTAGTTTGTTGTGCATTGGCTGTGTCCGTAAATGCAGGTCAGAAATATTCAAGCACATCTACAGCACAGAGCCAACAGAAACAGTAATAGCCCTGAGCCGTGTATTGAGACTGTGCAGTACAACCAGGCAGCGTTAATTCATTTTCCATATCTGCTTACTCATTTTCAGGGGCTGCTTGAGCCGATCCTAGAGAACGTAGAAAAACACCTTGGACTGTTTGCTTGTGCACCGCAGGCCAATGCATAAACTGACAAACACATCGAAACCTTTGGGGAAATTCAGAATCTTCAATTTACCCGACTTGGATATGGTGGTGGGGAAACTAATACCAACACAGGAAGAAACATGCAAACTACACATAAAAGAAACGATGATATGTAAAGCTGACTTCCCATATCATCATTGAGCTGCAGAGTCAGGTCACACGTTATCGCCACCTTTAAGCCAACGTAGATGAGGGCTGCTGTGGCACGAGTCACAGTACACGGGGCTAGAGGTCTGCTCTGTCAGGTACACCTTGGGGTGCACCTACGGGGCATGGCACAGAGGTTTAGGTGCTCTGAGACTCCATCAGTTTAGAGTTTAGAGCCGAGTTCCTCTAGAGTCTAGTTATTGTGGATGCTGTCTGTCTAGAGTCTAGACAGACAGCATCCACAATAACTCTTCCTGGCTGACAAAATCGTGCGTTCGTGCGTGCGTGCCAAAGTGTGTGACTCTGCACGTATATGTGTTTGTGTGTTTAATCTTTTTGGCTTATCCATCCAATTTCAACAGATGTTCGAGTTTGAAATGCAGCCTGTGACCATTAGCAGTAAATTACCTCATATGTTCAACCTGATTACTCACATACACCGATGCTGATAGGTTACACTTTACAATACGGCTCACAAAGGGTCGTCGTTACACGGAAACCGGATGATTTCATGATTTGGTAATAAGAGGTTCAAAGAATCAGGCGGGATCAAGGACTGAGTTACTAGGGAGACACAATATTGAAGAATAATCATGTCATGATTAGTTCATAAATATTTGTGAACTGACATGCTGATCACTATCTCCACCTCTGTGCCCCCTGAAGTGAAATGGTACACTAGAATAGTAGTTACTAAGTCATCCCTCATTACTTCAGGATTATCTGACCACTCATTCCTCATTAACTACTGACCACACACATTTCCCTTGTGGGATGGAAACCTAATAATGTGTGAGCCTTTGAAAATGTACTCTCTACATTTGTCTCTTGTGTTTGAAAGTGTGTCTAAGTGTACACATGTGAGTGCATTTCTTTCTTTTCTTCTGCAAGTGGTGATCCATTACTCTGTCAGCTCTTTCCCGTGATGCTTAACAGCAACAGGAACATTGTGTGTGGAGAAATTGACTTCATCCTCTAGAAGACAATACTACCCCATTCCTTTATTTCCCCCAGACTGCCTCTCTCTTATGTGTCCCATCCTTCTGACTCTTACAGTCTACTGTATACTAGTGTCTGTATCAGTGTCGCCTCTCTACCTTTCTGTATCACTTCTGCTCTTCTTATTTCCTGTCTATTACTCCCTTTTCTCTCTTTTCCATTCTGGTGCTCACTCTGTCTGCTTTATAGATACTCAGTGTCTTTTTGTCTCCGATGCTGTGGAGATACGTCTCTTGAGTGAGGGATGATCGAACTAGCAGCTTCTACATAATTGTAATGTGATACACACACACACTGCATTTTGTATTTCTCTTTCTCCATTTGTGTCTCACACACAAAGAATAACATTCCTTTTGGAGTTATTGGCACCAACCCTCTCACTCTACTATCCCCAAGATAACTGACCTTGGATGCCCCTTTGCAAGTTTTACATTTAAATTATTGCATTTCCCACAAGCTATTACATTTTCCAGTATATGTCATCAATACATTCCTTTTTAATCTCAGTGTTAAAATTTATATTTTACAAATACACCCGAAAAATGTAAATATCCATAGACATTATTTCATTTTTTCCAGTCTGTGGATGAAAGAAGCACGTTAAGCAAGTAAAAAAAATAAAAAATGTGTCAGTCATAGACAGAAATAGTTACAGCGATCTACTTTTAGAAAATACTTCCAGCAGTCCTTAATGTTTTTTGTGTGATTAATAAAACGTACATTTGGTCGAACACGGGATGAGAGGTGTCCCTTGACAGCACGTACTGACACATGCTGGATAATCGGGACTGTCCCGTTAATGGGACATCTAATCACCCTGGTATCCCAAATCTGGGGATCCCATGGGAAAATGGATATATGATATCATTATAATTATCATTATATTATTCATTAGTCTTGTAAAATGTTTTTCCATGGCTGCCTTATGAATGAGCTGTGTGACAGGCAGCTTTACAACTGCTTTGAGGAACGAAGGAATTACAATCATCATTGTGTAAGCATGAATCACTTTATCCAAATCTAACAAGGCTGAGAATGAATGTTTCTTTGAGTTCTCAGTTAAAAAAGTATCAATCCTTAGTACTCAACCTTTGAACTTTAAAACCTAAAACACCATTTCTTTGTATAATTGGCTATCATCAGCCAAAGAATGATAAGAGAAAACATCAATATGAATGGTATTCTGAAGGGGAAGATGATTCAGGTTCAAAATACTCCCCCTGCCCCATTGTTATCAGGGTGTACACATGTTTTAATGTCCTATTGTTCAAGAAGCATTCGGGGCAGCCATCCGTGTTAAATTAGTTTCAATAGGGCTTTTTGATTGCACTCTCAGGCTCAATGGCTCGGGCGGTCATCTGCTTGAATAGTGAGCTAGAGGGGAGAGACATGTATTTACCAAATGTTCTGCTGAAATTATCTGCTGAAACAGAGGTGTTATTCCTTTGGTCTTCTTTCACACCACTGTCATAATTGTTCTATGTTCATTTCATTCGGCTTTATTATAAGTGAGTGAATCTTGAATGAAATGAGTATGAATTAAATGTACTTGTATTAATGGGTTACAGCCCTCACCTATCAAATATCTCTGGATATGCTAATTATAATTTTCCATTACAACAGATAAATCATTGGTTTTATTGTGTATCAACTTTAAGAGTCATTACAATCTAACTGAAGCCTCATTTGTTTTTGTGTTATTTATTTTTTGCTACACAAAACAGACCAACACTGCAATGATTTGCAGCGAATGAGCCGTATTAACATATGTTCATGGTTCATATGAACCTTTTGAAATGATACGTTTAGTGTTTTGTTGTTAATGTTATATTTTTCACATAGTTTAATAATCACAGTTTCACAGTAGTTTATAGTTTAGCGTTTGGGTATTTTGTGGGTTTATTTTTTTCTTTTCTTTCTCACCGGCGTCTGCCGGTAGCGTGGCAGGCGCCATGGCTAGCGGGTGCTACAAACACCTCACCCGCAAACACGGTGTAAAGGTGTGTGCCACGTTCCCCTGCAGCGTGGAGGACATCGGCCTCGCTGTGGGGGAAAAGGTCGGCCACAGCGGCGTCGTGTCGGCCGCACGCATGAACAGTGCCGTGGTTGTTTTCCTGGACCGGGTGGAGAAGGTGAACTCGGTCGTCGAGACGGGCATCACCGTTAACAGCTGTTTCGTGCAGGTACTACCTTTATGCCAACCCGCCACCAAGGTAGTCCTGTCGAACGTCCCCCCCTTCATCACCGATGAGTTCCTCAGCAGAGAGCTGTCTAGACACGGGAAGGTGGCGTCGTGCACGTGGTGTCCCATCGCAGACAGCTGTATATGATACTGAACAACCGAAACGAGGAGCTCAACCTCCGTTTCATTGTGAAAGTAGATGATTATGACTACACCATATACGCCACTTCAGCGGGCATGAAGTGCATCGGTTGTGGAGAGGAGGGACACTCGGTGAGGGCCTGTCCGAAGCGGAGCGAGCCGGCTCCGCCCGGCCCGGGAGCGGCTGCGGCTGCTGACGCGGGGGCCCCCGCCGCTCCACCGGTACCGGAGCGGCGGAGGTCTCCCGCCTAGGGGGCCGCTACCGCGGCGGGGACCCCGCTGCACGGGACCCCGCTTGCGGGGGTGGCCGCCCCCATCGTGCGGCCGATCCGCCGCTGTGGCCGAACCAACACACGGGGTGAGTTCAGTTGACGCACCGGGGGTGGAGGTAGTTACGGGTGAAAAGGGGGGTTTGGGTGAGGGTATTGTGCGTAAAGAGGGGGTAGTGGGTGAGGAGGTTGTTCGGGGAAGGGAGGGTGTTCTGGGTGGGGTGGGGGAGAAGGAGGTGGGGGGTGGTGTGAGCGGTGTGTGTGGGATACAGGTGGAGGAGAAGGCAGGTGAGGGGGTCGCGGAGGAGAAGGCAGGTGAGGAGGGCATGGAGGAGAAGGCAGGTGAGGAGGGCATGGAGGAGAAGGCAGGTGAGGAGGGCAAGGAGGAGAAGGCAGGTGAGGGGGTCGCAGAGGAGAAGGCAGGTGAAGCAGGTGGAAAAAAAGAACAAGAAAAAGACGGGGGGGAGCGCAGTGCGCTGTGGAGTGAGCAGGTGGAGGAGGCGGAGATGGAGGAGGAAAACGAGGGAAAAAAAAAAGTACAACAAAACGCAGGAGGTCGAACAGGGTGGTGGCGATGAATGTGGGTGTGACTGATGAGAGTGCGAATGATGAGTGTGTGTCTGGTAGTAGTGATGTTCCGGTTTTTAGCAGTAGTCAAAAAAGAAAGATGTTCACAGCAGAAAAATTAAAATCGTTTTTAGCACAAACAAAGAACCAGCATGGGGTAAAGGCGGGTGAGCACTTCCCAGACCTAGGTCTTTTTATTGCCTCGGCCAGACTCCACATGAGCCAGAGGGAGGAGTCTGGCCTCACAGACCAGGAGGCTTTTAGACTGAAGAAACTTGTGCTTAAGGCAAAGCGTCAGCTGAGCAGTGATGGAAAGGGCAGCTTGGGATATTTTATCTAAGTTACTGTTTTATTGGTTGGTTTTTACTTTAATTTTATCCACCATGGATGTTTTTAAAGTGGGCCTGTCCAATGTAAATGGTGCCAGAGACATCCGGAAGAGAACGTCTATCTATGAAACATCCAAAATGAAAAAGATAGACGTTCTCTTCCTACAGGAGACACACAGTGATTTTAACAATGAGTCTGACTGGAGGAGGGAGTGGGAAGGGGAAGTCATTTTAAGCCACAACAACTCCCTTAGCGCAGGAGTGGGCTTCCTCTTCTCACATTTTTTATTCTTGGGGGGGGATTTTAACTGCACAGAGGATGCAATTTTAGATCGTAATCACGCAGAGCCTCATCCAGCCTCTCAGCACGCCTTGAAGCAGCTGGTCCGCTCTCACGGCCTGGTGGACGTGTGGAGGAGGATGCACCCAGACTCCAGACAGTACACCTGGTCCCACCTCAGAGAGAGCAGGGTGTCCTCAGCAAGGCTAGATCGTATTTATTGTTTTAAGCATCATTTTAGCATTTTTAAGAGTTGTGTTATTATGCTTACTGGTTTTAGTGATCATTCTCTGGTTTTAGCTCATGTTCTTATCAGGAACATTTTACCCAGAAGTGCGTATTGGCATTTTAATTCTGTTTTAACATTTGATAAGAGTTTTAGAGAGGTTTTTATTTATTTTTGGGGTATTTTTAGACAGAGGAAGGGTGATTTTAGCAGTCTTAAGCAGTGGTGGGACCATGGTAAGACACAAATAAGACTACTGTGTCAACAGCACACTTTAAACGTCACACGTGATAGCACCAGATCTATGAAAGATCTAGAGACCGAGATAGTGGAACTGGAACATTTAAGTGAGTCCACAGGAGATCGAGGTTATATTGAAAACCTCAAAGAGAAAAAGAGGGCTTTAGCCGACCTGCTGGATAGTAAGGTGCAGGGCGCCCTGGTCAGGTCCCGGTTCCTGAACATCACAGAGATGGATGCTCCCTCTAGCTATTTCTTCAGTCTGGAGAAAAAGAACGGGCAGGGGAAAGTAATCCACGCACTGCTGTCTGACACAGGGCAGGAACTGACGGAACCGGGCCAGATAAGGGGGCGACCTGTGAGCTTTTATCAAAAATTATACTCCACGGAATACCAGGAAGAGCCAGCTCTCCTGGAGGTTTTCTGTGGAGGACTGCCCCAGGTCTCTGATGAGGCCAACTCACAGCTCCAAGGCCCCCTCCAGATGCAGGAGCTGCTGGCCGCCCTGCAACGCATGCAGGGGCGGCGGGCTCCTGGCATCGATGGCCTTACGGTTGAATTTTATAAGGCCTACTGGGACATCCTCGCAGAGGATGTCTCGGAGGTTTTTAATGAGTGTCTGGCCTCTGGTTCCATGCCAGTGTCCTGCAGGAGGGCAGTCCTCACATTGCTGCCCAAAAAAGGAAACCTGCAGGACATCAAAAACTGGCGCCCTGTGTCACTGCTCTGTGTGGATTACAAACTCCTGTCCAAAGTATTGGCCTCCAGACTGGGAAAAGTTATGGAGCAGGTCATCCACCGGGACCAGACCTACTGCGTCCCCGGCAGGTCCATGGTGGACAACGTCCACCTAATTCGAGATGTTTTGGATGTCTCTAGTTCATTAGGTGTAGACGCTGGTTTGATTTCCCTGGACCAGGAAAAGGCTTTTGACCGCGTTGAGCACAGCTTTTTGTGGAGCGTGATGGAGAAGTTTGGGTTCAGCGCGGGCTTCATAGCTAAGATCAAGGTGCTGTACAGGGATGTTGAGAGTGTGCTGAAAATCAACGGCAGTCTGAGTGCTCCTTTTAGAGTGTGTAGAGGGGTCCGGCAGGGCTGTGCTCTGTCTGGGATGCTCTACGCTCTCTCCCTTGAACCTCTCCTACACAAGATACGTTCCAGCACTCAGGGTTTGTTTTATCCGGGTTTTAATAAAGAAATGATTTTATCTGCGTATGCAGACGATATTATATTTTTTATTAAAAACCAAAGTGAGGTCAACATTTTAACAGGTATTATACAGGATTTTAGCTCAGCATCGGCAGCGAGGGTAAACTGGGGAAAGAGTGAAGCCCTCGCTGTCGGTGAGTGGCGCGGCGGTCTCCCAGTTCTCCCCCAAAACCTGGAGTGGAAGAGAGGAGGTTTAAAGTATCTAGGGGTGTTTTTGGGAGCAGACCATATAGTGAAGAAGAACTGGGAGACCGTCACAGAAAAGGTCGAAGGGAAACTAAAAAAATGGAAAAGGCTGCTCCCCCAGATGTCACTTAGAGGGAGAGTGCTGGTTTTAAATAACTTGGTAGCATCCCAGTTGTGGCACCGGTTAGCCTGTGTGGACCCCCCATTAGGCCTACTTGCAGACATCCAGAGGAAGATGGTGGACTTCCTCTGGGGGGGTCTGCACTGGGTGCCACAGGGGGTGCTGTTTTTAGCCAGGGAGGAGGGGGGACAGGGCCTTGTCCACCTGGCCAGCCGGACTGCCACTTTTAGACTACAGTTTATTCAAAGGTACCTCACAGGCCCGGCAGATCTGGTGTGGAGAGATGTGGCCAGCAGCATCCTGAGGCGTGCCAATAACCTGGGGTTGGATGATGCTCTGTTTTTAACTGATCCTAAAGTTTTAAAATTAACTATGTTGCCTCCTTTTTATCAGGGTGTCTTTAAGTCATGGGCCCTTTTTAACCATAAAAGGTGCCCGGAAGCCAACTCTCTGCACTGGTTGTTGAGAGAACCACTGGTCAACGGAGCCAGGCTGGACGTCAGCAACCACACCACCCACGGCCTGACGGCGGCGCTGATCCAGTCTGGAACCTTGACCCTGCAGCAGCTGGTGGATGCAGCGGGGCCGGCACTGACCAACACCCAGGCCCTGGGTTCTCTGCTGGGGCTGCAGTCTCTCCGGGTGGCAAGGAGGATCCTGGAGCTCTGGTCACAGAGACTAACAAAGAAAGACAAAGACCTCCTGATGGGTGGCCAGACCAGGACCAGCCCGGATGCTGCAGACCCCTACCCGGACATCATCCTGAGCCCAGGGCTGGGAGAAAAGACCGGCCCCCTTCTGAGAGTCATCCACGCAGAAAAACTAACAATAACGAGAGCGGACAAAGAGACTCTGTACCGCAACTGCGTGAAGTGCATCCACCAGGCCGGACTGAGCGGCAGGCCTCCAACTGTGTGGACCAAGAGATGGGGACAGGATGGACCCAGCCCACAGTGGAGGATTTTATACAAAGCCCCCCTCAAAAAACGGACAGGTGACCTCCAGTGGAGAATCTTGCACGGTGCCGTCGCTTCCAACGCTTTTATTTCTGTTCTTAATCCAACTGTTTTTAGCGGGTGTCCATTTTGCGGCGTACGTGAGACAGTTTACCACATTTTTACTGAGTGCAAGAGACTCACCAGTCTCTTCTCTCTTTTAACATCGTTTTTTACACGTTTTAACGTTGTTTTTACTGAGAGGATTTTTATTATGGGAGCTGGCTACAACAAAAATTTTAAAATCAAGTGGCAGCTCCTCAACTTCCTCTCAGCCCAAGCTAAACTGGCCATTTACACCAGCAGGAAGAGGAAGGTAGAGCAGGGGGAGGGGCAGGAAGTGGCGGCAGTGTGGAAGACAAACCTCCGGTCAAGACTCCGGCTTGAGTTCGGATTTTATCGACATGTTTCCGATCTTGAGTCTTTTAAAGAGCGATGGTGTTTTAAGAACACACTGTGTGAGGTTTTAAATGATCAGCTGTCCTTTTCACACTTTTTAACTGACTGATGTATTTTAAAAACAAAAGAAAACAAGTCTTTTAATTTAGTTTGTGGTATTTATTTTGCACGAACACTGTGATTGTAAAAAATTTAAAAAATATGTAAATAAAGTGTTTTTTGTAAAAATCAAAAAAAAAATCTCTCTCTCTGCCTCTCTCTCTGCCTCTCTCTCTCTCTCTCTCTCTGCTGACAACTGGGTACTAACTGGGGGGAAACCTCTATCACTTCCTTGTTCTCTCTCACTTTTCCTTTATACCTCCTGTTGTGAGTGGACACCTCAGGGTAAATATATTTTTCTTGGCATGATGTCAAGGTATTTATGTGACTAGAAAAGAATATATGTGCTTCTATGTTCGTGGATGTGTTTGGATTCATGCTCGTCCTATAATGTCATGTTGTTTGAGCTCCTATTAACTGTAGTATTTATGAGCACTATATCAACAATTAATACATCACTTTTTCCACACTACAACGCAGCATAATGCAGTTATTCTGAGATTAATTATTTCTAACTAGCATATAAACCGTTTAGTCATGACACACAACATTGCAATCATACATAATGTCTTTAAAACACATTTATAAACTCTCTGACAAAGGATCTTAACTAAAAACTCACTTACTACATTTTCTCAGTTCTTTTAAAACTACCACAAACTTTCCAACAATCACCTTTTATTTGTACATGTTTGCATTCTTTATGTGCAATAAATGTAAGTTATAACCCACTGTAGGAACCCAAAAAGCAAATCAATAAACACATTATTATAATTGGTTATTCATACATAATGTATTTGTTAATTGGAAGCAGTTGATGGTGTGTATCATCTAAGCTGCTATTTATGTTACAGCAAAGAACCATTTTCACATCCAGGACTTACTGCTCTTAAAGCAACAATGCTAATGTGGCACTGAGAGGGTGTCTCTTTTGGCAGACAGAGTGGGAACCAGAGTATTTCCAGGACTGCTTCACTATCACCAGAAAGCAGAAGAGCATCCTGCTGCCAAGTGTCACCTCTCAGCCCACGTTTTGGAATTACAACCCTTTCTGAGGGCCACAGTCACACCATCCATTAGGGTTAGGTACGATGCGTGACCAGGATTAACATTTACATATGGAGAAGTTATTCACGCAGCAAAATCAATGATGAAGGAAATATGTTGTCACAATAACCCCAATGAGGCCGAGATGGAGAAAAAACTTCTGTGAAATTCCCATTTTTCTGTTTCCAAATAAAGGCTGACAATCTTGTGATCAATTCATGCGTTGGCCTATTTGCATGCTCTTTTTAAACCATTACAATGGTTACCATTATTTCTGTGGCTTTACACAAATACAAATAGTTATAGTTATATTAGTTATACATATAAATAGTTTTTGTACTGAAATCACACATGTTTCAATAGCGTTGCATGTGATTTGTGTATGTTGGCATCTGACTGCTTGGTAAGCATTTATTTCATGTGCATTTCGACAGCCGGGTTGATATAGCTGTGTGTGTGTGTGTGTGTGTGTGTGTGTGTGTGTGTGTGCACGTGTGTGCGGTGTGCGTGCTAGGTGGGCACTGCAGGGAGCACTGTTTCCATTAATGTCTGTACTAAGATGCAACTCAGCTTTCTGAATTATGTAAATGAGGTGCTGTAAATTCATGACAGAATCAATGGCTTTCATTTTTATCAAATCAATCAGGCCTCCATCAGTCCGCACACTCCACACTGGAGGACACACAGACACACACAAACACAGCAGGGCCTTATATTAATCCTGCCAAGACAGGCCTTAGAATAATGAGTTTTGGAATGATGTGTATACGGTCATAAATATAATTTTTGCTTTTAACCATCAGCTGATTCATGATAGTGATGTGTGTGTGTGTGTGTATGTGTGTGTGTGTGTGTGTGTGTTTGAGAGAGAGAGAGGAAGAGAGGGAGAGAGAGAGAGAGAGAGAGAGAGAGAGAGAGAGAGAGAGAGAGAGAGAGAGAGAGAGAGAGAGAGAGAGGGGGCTTTTGTGATGAGTCAACTATTGGGAGGTTACCAAATGGATCTCAGCCTATTCACTTTAAGTAAAGAAAGATGAAGAATTTGGATATTTTACAACAGTACTGCATATAAACACACACATAGTTGTGCTTTCAAGACACAACTATTCACACACATAAAACTGTTCCGGTTTCCAGCATAGTACAATATAATAAGTTAGACTGCGGAAATACGTCCCCCCTCACACACATGCACACAAACACACACAGCGCTGCCTCACATCCCGAACCTTTCCATATTTTAGCTTTATTGATTTGTCTTTGCTGGGGCCACGAGATTTCTTTGTTAATACATTTAGTGTATTTGTTTGTTGGATTTCAATTATTTAATTGACCCACTGCATTTGAGGGAAATATTTTGTCTGTGCCCTGAGGTTGTTTATTTAATGCAGAGGCATTAGAAGCCACCTAGAAAGACTGGTCGTGGCCCCTTGCACAGAGGTTACTCGATATCCCTGACTCCTGGACACCTGGAGGAGAGGCTCTCGTCTGGACCTTGGATATAACATATGCATGTACTGGTGGACTATGACCTTAAAGACACTCTCTGTGTGCACTGTTTTCATTGTTTGTATTCATTTTTTTAAATAAACTTCATCCTTATAACGACTTAAATCATTGTGCTGGTTTGACCAAGTGCTTCCAAGTAGGGTTCTCTGGGAAAAACACATGTAACAAACTGCCTCGTTATAAAAAACAACATTAAAACACTAAAACAGCAGCTAACAGCCCTATGCTCATGACCATGTGCAAAAGGCTCCCAATACATGTGTCAATGGGACCCTTGTCTCGTCGGTCTTCAAGATTTCCACTTGTTCAGGGAGAACCAGAGATTACAACTGCCTCATCTGTCACTTGTCTTCATACCAGCATACAGCTGGTCGTGACTATGCCTGTGTTTATGGGTACATCCCATGTCTCTAAGAAGCCATGAGTGAGGATGCAGGGAGTCTTTAAAGGGCTGACACGCCCCCTCGTTGTTCATCAGTCATTTGATCAGAGTTTCATACAAGAGCGAAGACAGATTACAGATTAAACTCAAGTTTTATATTTGATTTGTTTTCTGATTCACCATTTGATAAATATATGTTCACTGTAGAACAAAAGTACCAAAAAGAATTCCCTTCATTTATTAAAAAGAATTGTCTTGGCATTATCTCTTATTTCTCCCAAATCATTTGTATTATGGATACAGAGAAGTCAGAGAGAGCGGGAGCACCGAAAAACCTTTTACATCATTGAATGTCATTTCAATTCAGTCACGTGAGGCTTATAATTCCTGAGTGCCGGTCTTCATGAGTCATATGATTTAAATATCCCCGGCCTAACTAATTAGTTCCAGTGTTCAAAATAAACCACAATCATATTCTGGGTTATTTAATAATGACTTTATGATCAAACTGTCAAAACATACAGACGCATATAACTTATAAATAAGACAAATGTATTTCCGACAGTAGAAATGCCTGGTGATGGAGAGACGCAAGAAAAAGATGCAAGAGAGGGAAACAGGGATGCAATCTAGAGACTTGGGATGTACCCGATACTGTATGTCCTGTTATGTGGATGGAAAGGTACATCAATCATTATTTACACAAAGTATGTTGCAAAAAACATTACATACAGAAGAAACTCAATGAAGCATGAAGTGACAGTATTGGACTGCAAGAAGTGATAAAGGTTCTGGAGGCAGTCGTCTACTGAATCAAGGATTAACCCAAAAGCCTCTTTACGGCAGCCCAGTCGCCAGGAATAAAAGGTTCATTCATTCATTTGTACAGCAACGCGCAGAGCAATTACATTTTATATTGAGTATACAAAGTGAGAAGCTAAAGTTTAAAGGGAGGTAGACTGCTGTTTCTTGTGTCTGACCTAATGGTTTACACTACGTAAGAAAGCCAGTTGAAGTTGGTAGTTATTTATGTATGGTAGTTACATTGTAATGGTTGTTATCTTTTTTTCTGACCTTAACAAAGTAGTTTGGTTGCCTACCCCGATTGTCGACTATTCCACGACGTGATCTAAGGAGCCTGACAGTACAAGTTGTTTTTTGGTTCGCATTTTTTCCAGTTCGAACCTTCTCCCTTTTCGTTGCAACAAGAAACAGCTTTGTGGAGGTCAGGGGACTCATGTTTACACACATCATTTGCATTTATCTTCAAAGCTTTTTACATATGCAAACTATAAAAATCTGCCATGTCCAATCGTCCAATCATCGATGGGCTTCTCCAAGTCACGTCAATATCACATTCCCACTTCGTTCTTACATCAAATAAAGTCCATCGAGGGTTTTTCAGCACAACCTTGATCTGCCATTGAAGGCTCGCTCCACTTGTCTGTCTCATCATGTTACACAAGCACTGCATTTCACTGTACCTTACCTCATAATATCAAACTATGTCTAAATTGACCTTCAAATCGGTATCTTTTTCTAAGATTTTGTGACACAGTTCTTCTTCTGTCAGTTGTAATATGAAGCATTTAAATCTTTTTACTGCGAGTGTCACATTCGGAGGCCATCTGTCGGCGCAGTGGAAAAAAAAAAGTCAAACCAGATTTCACATTTGCTGCAATGCAACATCATCCAATAAAATACTTGTAAGAGCACATTCCTTTTTTGGATTATTTAATAGGATTTCTGCTGTATTTCTACTGTTGTGCTGAAAAAAACAACAACCCAGTCTCACTCCCAGCTTGTCAAATACGACGGTTGGTCAATGCCTCCATTATCTGAACCACTTATCCTGTTTTAGGGTCGCGGGGCGCTGGAGTCGATCCCAGCTGTCACTGGGCGAAAGCAGGGTACACCCTGGACAAGTCGCCAGTCTATCCAGGGCTCACATATAGACAGACAACCATTCACACTCACATTCACACCTACGGGCAATTTAGAGTCCAATTAACCTAACCTACATGTCTTTGGACTGTGGGAGGAAGCCGGAGAACCCATGCTGACATGGGGAGAACATGCAAACTCCACACAGAGGGCCCGCCTAGACCGGGATCCTGGGCCCCACGGCCCCTCTTGCTGTGAGGCGACAGTGCTAGCCACTACACCACCGTGCATACAACGGCTTTCAACTAACGCTGATTATTAGACAGAGCAACTCACGCAGTATAAAGAGTGAGATGAGAAGTGGACAGGTTGAAAAAAAGATGACTTTTGTTGTCGTTTGTCACTTGCTTGTCTTGTGTGTCAGTAGTCACTTCATAGTGACTGAAGTTGTCAACAACCTTTGCTTTAATAAATCAAACTAAGTGGTTTTGTCGCCTTAACCTAACTTCCTGTCAAGACCAAAGTGTATTTGTAAAAGACTCTCTCTGCATGCAACTAGAGGAAACTGAAACGCTGCACTTGCCTCGTCCAAATGTAACGTAGAGGGGTACCTAGAGCGTCATTGATTAAAATGTAGGGTCACTTAGGGTTTTTGATGAGCTGGGAGAGAGAGTGTGTTGATAAAAACAGGTCTGATATCTGATCACTTTCTAGGGTACTAAAATCCTGTCATACACTTAATTGACAACGCTGGTCCCTGTGAGGTAAGAATAGGTTATCCAATCATTGTTCGATCCCCAATGTTGAAATATCCTTGATACACTTCGGGCTAAATTGTCCCTGATGGTTAAGCTCGCACCTTGCACAATAGTTTGCTGCCGTCCATGTCTGTGAGTGACACGTGAAAGAGAAGCAAAAGAAAATGAAGCCCTGTAAAGAGGCCGATAATGTATCAAGGCTATCACGCCTTTTTATTGACCAGCTACTGCCGTACATCAGATACTCAGACTGAATGACCATTTTGTTACCACTCCATTGAAATGTATTATTTATCATCTTGGCTGTATTATGGCGACTCCCAATGACGTACTTGCTTCTCCAACTGGGGCCACAGCCATTCCCAAGAGCAACACCAGACCGATTGAAATGAGGGTGGTGATTCGGAGGACTGAAGCCTGGATAATTACCATCTCAACTTGTTATGCTGTTCAATAAATACATGAATAAATAAATGAATAGATGATTTGATTTCATGAACTAAGGAATTATCATCAGCAAATGCAATTGGGAGCAATGCATATGTATACTAGGAGAAACACAATATAATAAAGCAATGGTAGCTGCTGCATTATTTATTAATCGAACAATATTACTTTAGATAATCTGAGGAGATCGTGTGTTTGAATTTAGTTTGTTATTCATTCTGTATGTTGTAGGTCAACAAATGTAAATGTTACAGCAATTTGAAGCAAATAAAATGCTCTACACAAGGTTCCCTTTGCTGTTTTTCTGAAGCTTCCAACCAGAAATCCTCCTCAGTGGTCACATGATGAGGATTAACAAAGAGGTACCTTGTGTTTACAGAGATTTTTTGTTTTTGATGGTTGTTTTTTTCTCTGTTTCCGAAGTCTAAAATAAACCTTGAAGCCCAAATAAGAAAGTATGTGATGTTTTGTGATGTTGCATTTCAAACGTGTTTATGTATTCATTAAATGCTTTATGAAATATCACTGTATGCTACATTGCACTTATTTGTGGCCGGATGTTGGAGTTTGCTTTCACTTGTTCAGCGTATTCAGGCGTGTGTATATCTGGAAGTGTCTGTGTGTTTGTGTGTGTGTGTGTGTGTGTGTGTGTGTGTGTGTGTGTGTGTGTGTGTGTCTAAAAAGTGCAATTGGGTTGCAATCATTTCCTGTCTCCTAGTTTAGAAAAGATGTTGGCATGACAACATGACACTTGGGAAGGGTTGGAGGGTAGTGTGCAGGGGAAAGAGGGAAACAGTGCTCTCTCCTACGCCCATAAATAGACAACTGGAGGTTTCATGCCAGCTTTGAGAGGGAACGTACTTCAGACCGCAACTTACAACTCAACCTAGAAATACCTCTAAAAAGGGAGAACAAGTATGTTATCAAAAGCTAAAACAAGACTATTTTAAACACAAAACAAACACTTAAATTAATTAAACTACATACACAGTATATCCATATTGAAACCAGCACACCGTGCCCATGTTTTTTTTTACCTATGTAAATGTACAAATTAGCTTTATGCATCGCCTGTTTGAGGCTGAGCCAAGATCAGCGCTCAGGACGGAGCATTCAAGTCATTGAATACTGCCGGCATATTGATCCCGTCTATCTGTCATTCACTCATATAATATTCATGAGGCGGCACCGTACTTCATTCCTCCATAACCACAGATACCAGCATATAGACGCTTAAACACTGTGGTGTGCCTTTACTGCTTATTTGAGCACTTTGCGGAAACTTTGTGAAATGCGATTAAACACTGCTGTATCTTTTGCATCAGTATTAATGTTTCATGTTGAAAAATCGGGAAAATATCTCAGTCAAAGCAAAGAAAATGACCTGTAGAATTTCCACTGTCTATTGTATTTTGCATTCACCCAAGGACAATAGAAGATATAATTGTTTATAACACAGTATGCTTGTGTTTTCTAAAGGCACCTTCAAAATAAATTATAAAAAACGAGGAGATGAAATAATAAATAAAAGGAAATATATAGTAAAAGAGAGGCGTGGGAAGAGAAACTGGGGATGTTATCACCTGAATTATTAAACATGATAATTCAACTCCCGATGACAAGAATATCTATCCCTGCACCACATTGCACATACACATTTGCACATCCACTAATACATAAGCATGCATACACAAACACACACATTTGTTCTCGCATAAGCGCAAGACTCTTTTATCTTGCCTACTCGACTGTTATCTCTTTAAAAATGGGTCAAGACAAAATGAAAATCGAGAAACTTCTCATTGCGTGAAAGAGATAGACAAGGGGAGAGAGTGATACACAGGGGAAGGAAGAGAGATAGGTTGGGGCTGGAGGGAGGGAAGGAGGGAGAGTTGCTTGATAAGAAAAGTTCCCTTCAAAACTCACAAGATTGCAAGGGGAAGTCACCTCATGTTTGTAGATCCAGTTTACATTTTACAGTTTTTTGACACAGTGCATGTGTGGGTGGCACTATGTTTGTGGGGGCAATCGTATGTGTGTGTGTGTGTGTGTGTGTGTGTTTTGCAATGAAAAACAATAACTTTTTCCCAAAATACACAATTTAAAAAGTGCCTCTCACTAGTCGAACCGTTGTTTTATGCATCGGCTTCATTTTCCAGTCTGTTCCCAAGACAACCAACATATAAACCCATTGTTTTGTTCAGCTCCAATTTACCCCCGGCTTTTTTTCTTCTTCTATATGTCAAAAGGTCAGAAAGTGTAATATTATGATATGGCTAATTATACAGCAACTTTTTAGAATTCCTGAACAATATTTTGCCACATATAGTTGGCAGAAGGAATAAGCAAGAGCACGCTGAGCGAAGGAGGGAAACAGTGCGCGAGACTGCGAGAGGAAGCAGAGGAGGATGACAGAGCATCGCGGCTCACAGACAGATCGTGGTGACGATATCATCTAATAAACAGTTGTTGTATTTGCATATCATTTTCTTTTCTGGCAATCAAAGCTGTTTAATAATCACAAGCTGAGAGCCTGCTGTATGTTATCACAGCTATTAACATGTATCATGGCGTCATACAAAACATGCCTCAAAGCCATTCACTAATGTACCAAGCTGTGTTTTTTTTTTTTTTTTTTTGCAGTGCATGCCTGTTGTCAGTGATCCGATTTCTTTTACTCCCTTATTGCCGTCGGCTTTATACTAATTACATTTATTTTTTCGTATTTAAATGGAATCAGGTTGACATAACTGCATCACAATGAGAACTGACAAACCATGACACTGTATCAAAATGTGGCTATATTGAACTTTAGAAGGCAGCTTCTGCACACTTTATCAATTTTTGTAATCAAATTGTCAGGCTTTTAGCTTGTATCGAGACATAGCAGATGAAGGTCATTTAGGACCGAAAGCACAACAATATTGCTTTGATCAAGTGTGTGAAAGCTGTGCTTTTCATACCGCTTTTTGAGTCTTCCTGTGTCTGCTTAGTTTCCCCGTAGAAGGCTATTTTTACCGCTGCCTGTGAAACGTGTCTGATGTGTCATGTATAGTGTAGAAGTCCTATGGTGCCCCTATATTCTCCGCATGTGTCATCACACTATCAGGCCTGACTGCTAGCTGAAGCATAGGGGAAGCAGCTACAGCACGAGGAACAGACTTTCATAATTCAATAGCTAGTGACACCATTTTCTATTTGTTGTTGTACTTTTGTTTTACTTTTAACTTTTGCTGTCCATCACACCCTCTTGAATGTAGAGAATATTTAACTTTAAACTTTATTTCTAAACTTCTTTTGTTTGTCATATTACATACATACATGAAATAAGTATTCTGCATTTAACCCATCCTTGGCAGGAGCAGTGGGCAGCCATGAAACGCATGGGGAGCAACTGAGGGTTCAGTGTCTTGCTCAAGGACACTTCGACATGTGAATGGGGGGGGAACAGGGATCGAACAAATTAACAAAATAGTTAATACCAAGCCCATCACCAACCAAGAATGTGTTGGATTTTACAAAACAAAATATTTCTTTCTACAATATCTACGCATGCAAACCAAATTGTTATTGTCATGGAAATTGTGTGAAGGACAAATAAAATATGCCAGGGCTATTTTCTGCCTTAGCACTGAACGAGGAGCAGACTCATCGAGCAAGGAGGTCATTTCTGGGGCTGGTTCAGGCCGTGCCGTGTCCAAGTTCCCCCTCCACAGCAGGGGCCCACTTCCCCCACTCGAGGAAGTGAAAGAGAGGGGATCACAGAGAGATGAGAGGAACAGATTCTTTGAAGAGAGCTGCGTTGCATAAATTAGCTGAATGATCATAATAACAGCACTTCAGCATATGTGAAATTTGTGATGCATGATTAATTTGTGGTTTAAGCATCTTCCTTCAAGCACATTTCATTTAATTGTTTCCCTCTGTGCTGGCAATACCGCGGCTATCACGCAGCAGTCTGTGTCAGTCAGTCAGAAGACATGTCATCTGTCAGCCAGCTCTCGCTGATAATGGCATTAAACATGTGTAGTCTTGCAACAACAATTTAAAACTCACTTGCTATGAGAAAAACACACAGCATTTATTTCCTTATTTTATTTGTTGATTTTTGTTGATTTGAAGATATTATTTCAACACCAGTGAAAACAACAGGTGATGATTATTAGCTATAAAAATGTAATTGTAATCGTGATTCTTTTCATTGTGTGCCTAAATAACAATGTAACACAAATCTCTCAAGTCTGTACTTGAGCTGAAATATGCATCTCATGAAAGTTGTCACGTTCCTTTCTTTTTATGCCTTTTGGCATGTTCCTTTAAATTTGCTTAAATTGTTTCAGTCATTATTTTTAGCCCCTCACCCATAGTAATCCTGCAGCATGGATTTGTGGGATAAAACGGAGTGGACCATGTGGAAATGTTTAATAAGAAATCCATTGGGATTCCTTCACAGTATGTAAATGAATGCAAATCATCTTTTGCATTATAAGCTGTGGTGTTGAGAACTTGGAAGGCTTTTTACAGTGAGACATATATAGACACAAACATACTCTAGATGTATTTAAACATCAGGCTTTTGTATAAATACCAGAAAACCAGAAAGACATTTCCAATATTTACATTTATAATTGAATTATATTTTAGTATTAATGTGCAGCTTCCAGCATCTAATATGCATTTAATATGCTTAGTATTTCTTGTTTGGGATTAATAGTTATACAAAAAGGTTTGCTTGGGGTTTTCTGCACAACTCAGCTCCAGTTACTTTGTGCATAGTTCTGCTGAATGCCACATTTTTGATATAATTTTCTAAGTGTTGGCACTGATACTTGGGGCCAATTCCTATGATTAATTGATCAATTTCAGCTGTTCATTTATCTAATGACTTTAAGCATAGAGCTCATAAAGAGAGAGGAAGATGGAAGCAACAAGCTATGACTGCAAGAGGTTTCCGTGTCCAGCTAAATGCCTGCGCAGCTTTATGCTTTTGTAGACAATATTTAGCTAATTAAGTACTGCTGTGTCAAACAGTTTACGTAGTACTTCCTGTCTACCACACACACACTGAATTAGGGAAATGAATCAGCAATGTTTAGGAGGTTGAAAGCAATCAACATGTTAAATGTATGTAAGGTAATATGACAATAAAATAAAGATATGAATTGAATGAATGAATATATCAGAAAGTGTGATGACATCTGCCGATAATATGTTCAGCACCCTCAGCCTCAGACAAGGTAAAAAAGAGGACAAAGTGGAAGAACCAGACAATTGTATATGAATTACCTGCATATGTAAAGGCCTGTGTATTCTAACAGCTGTATGATATTGAAATGCAAAGAGACATAAGTCTACATTTTCAAAGACGAGGACTAGCAAATCAGCTATGTGGATTTATGTATAAAATCTCTATTTGTATTCAATAATGCTAATGCACAAAAAAGGAAAACCCTTTTGATGGTCAAAGTAAGGTTGTTGCTCTTGGTGACAGCAACAAAGACAACTGGTTCCTTTTTTCTTTAGTACTTGGTTTGACTTGTTGGTACAAGAGATGCCTGGCTGAATAATGGAAGATTTGGCTTTTTTTTTTTCATTCTGAGAAACATGATTTAATGTGGCATGATATTTTGTGGCATTGTCATCATAGTCAAGTCAAAGCTTTGAACAAGAAAATGCACACACGTCTCTGGAAAATTACCTCAGGCGCTGTCTGTCTCTAACTGCTTGTCAATCACCTCGCTTCAATCTTTAATATTTATTTACTTCTGAACAATTCTAAATCCTAAAAGCAATTCATAATTGATAATTACAGCGAACACACTTTAACGGTTATGTTAACATTTTGTCTCTGAAAAATACATTTCTGCTAATTAAAATTGAAATGACAATCTGTGATTATCTGTTAACATATGTTTGTGCAATATTTTAAGTCATGAAATGGAACAGATTGCTCTTTAGTTTGCTCATAACCTAACAATACAAATGTATTTCAATTATTTTTAGCACTTTCAAAGACGTAAGTAACAATTAGCCTTTTGAACCCTTGTCCTCTGGCTCAGGCCCTTGCTCGCATGCCCACAATAAATAGAGTGTATCTCTGCAACTACTCTGTCTAATTGAATAATCTTGCTATCACAACAAAAATGTTTACGCATCACTATATCTAACTGGGTCAGATTCTAAAAAATATTTCATTTACGTCACTAGAGTGACTATTCCTTTGGACTTATATAGTTGCAGCCCAGAACCTTTAACAAACAATATTAATATTATCTAACCTGTGCACGGATTGATGCTAAAACAAGTGAAGCAGAGCAAAGATGAAGAGCTAGTTTACAGAGTTTTGGTCGTAGAGTGATTGGAGTCTGTGGAGTCTCCGCTTTCTTCATGAGATATCGTTTGTGCGTGTGGAATAAACTAGAAAATCACACCCACTGTGCTCGTTAAGCCTGTTTTTGCTGTGTGCTCATTTAGTTGCTTGGTGTTGGAATTTAGTTCTGTTTTGCATGAGCTTTAAGCCAAGCTTCTTACGTCTTACCGTTATGAAGGTATGCTGGATGCAAATGTTGCTCCATGTTTAACATGTCCTTATCTGGTGTTTGTTGATGTGCACAGCTGCCTCTGGTCCCGAGGACCGCTTCAGGTCTTACTTATAACTAACGCTTCGTTGTATTCAAGTGTGCCAGTGACCCAATAATAAGCAATACCAAGACAAAGAAAGGGATGCAGTCGAATGGAATTCAACCATCATTCATTCTATTGTTTACACCTGTGCCCTATAGTGACATTTTAAAAAGGCTGCTGTAAAAAATGCCTATTAATGCAGAAACATTTGATCTAATCATCTTGACAATTCTTTCAGTCAGGTGGGCTCCTCATGTGCTGCTTTTGCACAGATGCACAGTAGAAGTGCCTTTTACTTGAGATCAATGCCTCGGTTCATAAGGGCAATGCTAGTGTTAAGCTATTGTGAGCGTGTATGTTGTATGTTGACCAACGAATACAACTACTGCTAATTCAGCTAATTATGACATAGGAAGTCCTATACATGACATGCTTGTTTAAGTTGTTAAGTGCGAGAACACGGCTGCAGCATGGACATGACTGTTGCTGTCGGCCGAGGATAATTCAGTAAGTTAGCGTGCTGGTAACGTAATTCAGGAAATGCAAAGGCATATTTACAGAGTAAAAATATGATTAGGAATATCAAAAAGAATTTTGGACATATTATAAAAGTTTGAAGCAAAAACAATTGATATGCATGGTTAACTGTGTTTTGTCCCATACAAATATGTGTCATCATGTGATTAACGGGTCTATGACCAAACACTGCTGAGTTTCGGCACTTCTTTTTTCCTGCTTGTCACAAAGTATCACACTCAGTGTGAAAGATATATATATAAAAACAAATATGCTCACAAACAAACACACACACACAAAAACACTAAGGCATGCCAGTGCACACAAACACAACCTGTAAAGCTTATAACACACTTAATTTGCGCTCTGACAGCCCAGCACATGTTCTAGATGAAAGAATTGACAGTTCAAGGTGACGGCTACCTCCAATCAATCCAGTGTTACGCTGTGTGATGTGAGCTCTGTGTACAGGAAGTGTGTGTACATGTTTGTGTGTGTAAGCACACATGTTTATGTCTCCTCTTCTGTGGCGTTGCCCTCAGTAGGGGGTAGCTGACAGGTGTCCCTTTTTCTTAGCCATGCAATTTATCACCCCACTGGTGGTAGGGACCTTTGCTTGAGTCCAAATGCTCATAGAACAAAACTCTCTCTCTCTCTCTCTCTCTCTCTCTCTCGCCCTAAATAACTAAACAATAAGTAAAACAAGCAACGATCAAATCATTTCAAACCAAAGCCTTACTGATATGATAATATAGCTCTGTTATAACAAGACTTCACCATTAAATTCCTCTGGCTGACTTCCCTTCTCCCTCTTTCGCTCTGTCACATTCATGCACCGACAATGGCAGCGAATATAATCTAACCGCGGAAAAGTCAAGGCATGCTGAGCAGCCATGGAGATTTTAAATCTTTTGTTCTTTCTGGCTTAATAATAACAAGGATTTCAGGGCTCGCTATGAACCAGCTGTCAGAAATAAAACATGGCTATCAATATAACTCCCCAGATATCATTATTTTAGTTCTTTTCAATTAATTATGAGAGCATGGTGAGACGGTACTTTAGATCTCATTTCAGGGACTAAATTGGTTTGTGAGCATAACAATCCTTATTGTGTATGCCCTGTGGCACACACATACACACACAGAATAGCGTGGAGAGTGAGTTTGGATATGGAAGTTAAATGTATAATTTTGTAGCTAAGGATCAGAACATTTTTCTGGATATCGACCAGCTCATCATCAAGCTTTTATTGGAAGTAGAAATCTCTCTTCTGATAGTGTGTTCTAGATGATTTTTCTATTGAAATGCACATTCCTTTACTCTCTCCTTGGTGACACTAGCTTTCTCTGTTGGGGGCCCCTTACCACCACTCCACCCATACCACCACCCCCAACACCCTTCCTATTCTATTCATCCCGCTGTAGCAAATCAGCTGGGGGTGAGAGTTTTATGAAAGCAGGGGGTGGGCGTCAGGGTTGTGAGGGAAGCATGAACCTGGTGAACAGCACAAGCATGCAGACGGGCCTTAAAGCTTCAAGTCTTTGTTTTTTCTATCTCTTTTTCACCCTCTCTTATATTTCTAACGCTCTAGTCTTGCGGTCTTCATCTGCCACCTCTCTCTCTCTCTCTCTCTCTCTCTCTCTCTCTCTCTCTCTGAGTGGAAGGAGTGCTGAGAGCGCGGAGCGGGGTTTTTTCGAGAGCGATTTAGCGATAGTAGCGTTTTGTTTCTGTACTGGGTAAAGAGTGTGTGTGAGAGTGTGTTGTGGTGTTTCGGTTCACGGGGTTGTGTGTGCACGGGTAGCGGGGTGTAGTGTCTTTGTGCAGCGCGTGCTGCGCGGCGCGCGGCGCTAGCATGGAGCAGCTGCACAAGCTGACCAGGAAACACGGCGTGAAGATGGCGCCGTGTTTCCCGTGTTCAGTGGAGGACTGCAGCCTGGCAGTGGGGGAGGTAGTGGGCCACAGCAGCGTGAAGTCCGCTGCAAGGGTGAATAGGGCGGTGGTTATATTTTTAGACAGTATTCAAAAAGTCAACACGGTTGTGGAGAAGGGGATCGTGGTGTTTGATACTTACGTACCCGTTCTTACTCTGACCACACTGGCAGTAAGGGTAGTGGTGTCCAACGTCCCACCATTCATAAAGGATGAGGTTATAACGGGGGAACTCTCCAGACATGGGAGAGTTGTATCCCAAGTAAAGAAGCTGTCCTCAGGGTGCAAGTCTCCTCTCCTAAAACATGTGGTGTCTCACAGGAGGCAGGTTTTCATGATCCTCAACAATAGGAAGGAAGAGCTGAACCTGGTGTTCAAACTAAGGGTGGATGAATACGACTATGTTTTCTTTGCTACGTCGGTTGACATGAAGTGCTTTAGTTGTGGCAGAGAGGGCCATCAGAGCAAAGCATGTCCTCAAGGAAAAGCTGCTGAACAGGACGGCACCAAGAAAGACACACGGGATAAAGACACTGAGGACAGAGGAGACAAGCAGGATGGCCAAGAGCAGCAGCAGGAGGCAGGTGGGGTGCAGCAGGTGAGCAAAGATGGGGTATCGGGGGTGCAGCAGGTGAGCAAAGATGGGGTATCGGGGGTGCAGCAGGTGAGCAAAGATGGGGTATCGGGGGTGCAGCAGGTGAGCAAAGACGGGGTATCGGGGGTGCAGCAGGTGAGCAAAGATGGGGTATCGGGGGTGCAGCAGGTGAGCAAAGACGGGTCAGGGGGGGTGCAGCAGGTGAGCAAAGAAGGGTCAGGGGGGGTGCAGCAGGTGAGCAAGGAAGGGTCAGGGGGGGTGCAGCAGGTGGAAAATGAGGGGGCAGGAATAGTAGAGCAGGTGGAAAATGAGGGGGCAGGAATAGTAGAGCAGGTGGAAAATGAGGGGACAAAGGTGGTTCAGCAGGTAGAAGAGGGAGGGACACAAGTTGGGCATGAAGTGGAAGAAGACAGGGTGGTCTTCATTCAGAAGATGGCAGAAGAGGGGGACGTTGTGGGCCAGGGGAGTGCACAGTGTCAGGAGGACAGCCAGGTGTGTACCGGAGGACAGGGTGAGACAGGTAGACAGAAGACAGTAAATGTAAAAGAAAGTTGTGAGAGTGGACAAGTGGGGTTGACGGGCAGTGAGGTCGACATGGTGGAGGATGAGGAGGCAATAAAAGTCCCTCGGCTGAAGAGGAAGACAAGGAGTTCTGGAAACTCACAGGCCAAGAAAGTGGCAGTAAGCACAGTAAAAGGAAGCCAAGGAGCAGCAGAGGCCGAGTCCAGTATGGAGGAGGACTCTGCTGCTGACAGCCAGCTAACTGGATTAAGGCCTGGTAGCCGTAAGAGCACCAAGGAATACAGTGTGAGGAAGATACAGGACTTCCTACAGAAAACGAAAGGGGAACGGGGAGTTGAGATAAAAGACTACTTCTCTGATGAGGAGAAGCTCTACAGCGTCTTACGGACATATTTGAGCAAGAAAGATAAAGGAGGCTTCACATCGAAGGAAGTCTTCAGGCTGAAAAAGATAGTTGAAAAGCTAAGTAAAGAACTTGACAATAATGATGGGGATGATGAATTTTAAGATAACATTTTGTTTGTTGTTTCTTTTTTATTTAAGTATGAGTCTGTTACGCATAGGCACATTAAATATAAATGGAGCCAGAGACTCAGTAAAGAGGTCGCTACTCTGCCAGCTGATGAAGATCAAGGCTGCAGATGTGATGTTTTTACAGGAAACGCATAGTGACTTGGCCAATGAGGCCGAGTGGAAGAGAGAGTGGGGGGGAGAGGTGGTGCTGAGTCACAAGAGCACCACCAGTGGGGGGGTGGGGATCCTCTTATCAAAAAGATTTGCCCCGGAGAATATAGCAGTGGAGCAGGTGGTTGAGGGCAGGCTGCTGGTGGTGAGGGCAAAACTTGAGCTTTTTAACTTTGTCTTTATAAACGTGTATGCTCCTGTCTCTGGACCTGAGCGGGTGCTTTTTTTAAAGGTTTTAAGCAGTGTTTTAAGCAAAGTGGAAGTAGAGGATCTTTTATTTTTGGGAGGGGATTTTAACTGCACAGAGGATGATGCAATAGACAGGAACCATCAGGAACCTCACGGGCCTTCACAGAGAGCAATGAGGCAACTGGTAGAAGAGCATGAGATGGTCGATGTCTGGAGGAGGGGAAATGGAGACAAGAGACAGTACACATGGGCTCATTCAAGAGGGAATTTAATTTCCCTTGCTAGACTCGATAGGTTTTACTGTTTTTACCATCATTTTAACATTTTTAGAAAGTGCACCATGTTGCCTGTTGGGTTTTCTGACCACGCTCTGGTTCTGTGCAACCTTTTTATCCCCAATGTAAAGCCAAAAAGCGCATACTGGCATTTTAACACGTCTCTCTTAGAAGATGCACATTTTAAGGAGATTTTTGGGGTTTTTTGGAACAGGTTCAAAGAAATAAAGCATGAGTTTAACTCATTGAAACAGTGGTGGGATCGGGGAAAGGTAGAGATACAGCAGCTCTGTCAGCAGTACACTCTCAATGTCACACGGGACACTGCTAGGTCTATGAAGGAACTAGAGACTGAAATCGTGGAGTTGCAGAATTTGGCAGAATCCACTGGAAATCGAGATCATATTAAAGATCTCAAGTCTAAAAAGTCTGCTCTTACAGATCTGCTGGGCACTAAGGCACAGGGGGCGCTGGTCAGGTCCCGCTTCATGGACGCAGCGCTGATGGACACACCATCAAAGTTCTTCTTCGGACTAGAGAAGAAGAATGGGCAGAGCAGGATCATCCATGCAATACGATCTGAGTCGGGCCAAGAAATCAGAGACACAAACGGCATCCGGAAGAGAGCGGCAAGTTTTTATACTGAGCTCTACTCAGAAGGACATATTGACAATGATGAACTGTTTCAGTGTTTCTGTTTAGCGCTACCAAAGGTCCCGGAGGAGGTGAATGCGGGTTTGGAAGGCCCTCTGGAGGCAGATGAACTGTATGTGGCTCTGCAGGGCATGAAGGGGGGGAAAGCCCCGGGAATTGATGGGATCCCGGTAGAGCTGTACAAAGAGTTCTGGAGCGTGATGGGGGGTGATCTGTTAACTGTCTTTAGAGAGAGCTTTAAAGACATGATGCTGCCGCTCAGTTGCAGAAGGGCAGTAATAACTTTGCTTCCGAAAAAAGGAGACCTGCAGGAGATGAAGAACTGGCGTCCGGTGTCCCTTCTCTGTTCGGATTACAAAATCCTGTCCAAAGCGCTGGCCAACCGGCTGAGAGAGGTGATGGGCCAGGTCATCCACAGAGACCAGACTTACTGTGTGCCTGGTAGGAGCATACTGGACAATGTGTCCCTAATTCGTGATTTTTTGGACATCTCGGGTTCTTTGGGTATTAACACTGGTCTCATTTCACTAGACCAGGAAAAGGCTTTTGACCGGGTTGAGCACCTTTACCTCTGGAAGACTCTAGAGAGTTTTGGCCTCAGCCCAGGTCTCATAGCCATGATCAAGGTATTGTACCAGGACATTGAGAGTGTGCTGAAAATTAATGGAGGCCTTGGCGCCCCCTTTAGAGTGCGTAGAGGGGTGAGACAGGGCTGCTCTCTCTCAGGAATGTTATATGCGCTGGCTATTGAACCACTGTTGTGTAGGATCAGAGCGAATATTGAAGGGCAGGTTTTAAAAGGTTTTAATAATAGAGTTATTGTCTCAGCATACGCTGACGACGTTGTCGTCTTTGTTAAGAATCAGAACGAGGTCAGCGCACTGACCTCTATGGTTGCAGACTTTGGCACGCTGTCAGCCGCTAAGGTTAACTGGACAAAGAGCGAAGCACTAGCAGTTGGGAATTGGAAGGAGGGTCTGCCCAGTCTACCGGGGGGGTTGACCTGGAAAAAAGATGGTTTTAAATATCTTGGTGTATACTTGGGGAAGGAATGTATTGTTAAAAAAAACTGGGAGGGAATTGTGGAGAAGATGGAGGGAAGACTGGCTAAGTGGAAATGGCTGAAACCACAGTTGTCATATAGAGGCAGGACTCTGATCATCAACAATCTGGTGGCCTCAGCTTTGTGGCATAAGCTGGCCTGTATGCAACCCCCTAAAGGCCTCACACAGAAACTACAGGCCATCCTCACAGATTTTTTCTGGGACAAGCTACACTGGGTCCCTCAGAGTGTACTCTTCTTACCTAAAGAGGAGGGGGGGCAGGGGCTCGTGCATATTGACAGTAGAGTGACCACTTTCCGGTTCCAGTTTTTACAAAGGTATCTCACAGGTCCGACGGATGTGGTATGGAGGGAGGTGACAGACTGCATCTTAAGGGAGGCAGCGGGGTTGGGACTAGACTCTACACTTTTTCTAATGGATTTTAATCTTTTTAAGTTGAGCGGTTTATCTCCTTTTTACCAGTCACTTTTTAAGGCATGGAACTATTTTGAATGGAAGAGACCAGAACCCACGTGCTCCCTACACTGGCTGCTTCAGGAACCGCTGGTATATGGATCCAGGTTGGACGTCCAGGACGGCACGACACCAGGTCTGACCAGCGCGCTGTGCTCCTCCGGACACACCACCCTGGGGAGACTGGTGGAAGTAGCCGGGCCTGAACTGGGAGACGCGTCTGCAGTGGCTTCGCTGCTCGGACTGAAATCCATCCGGCAGAGCAGAAGGATCCTGAATCGCTGGGCGGAGAGACTGACGGAGGACGAGGTCGAGATGCTGAAGGAGTATGGAAGAGGAGAGGAAGCTCCCGACCCTGCAGATCCATTTCCGGATCTAGGATGTGTGCCAAAGCTGAATGGGGTCTCAGGGCCACTATTCCAGGAAACAGGTGTCAAACTCTTAGACCTTCACATGGTGGAAGGCAAAGTGATTTACGCGCAATATGTAAAAGTGCTCAACAGGAACAAACTGGACCAGAGAGCCGACACTGTGTGGAGGCAAGAGCTGAACCTAGACATTGGGGTGAAACCAGTTTGGAGGGTGCTGTACAAACCTCCCATAAAAAAGAGGACTGGAGATCTGCAGTGGAGGATCCTGCATGGTGCTATCGCTGTTAATAGTTTTATTTCACGTATTAACCCTACCGTTTGTAAAAAGTGTCCATTCTGCGGGGAGGTAGAGACCGTGTTCCACTGTTTTTATTACTGTAAGAGGCTCTGTATCCTCTTTGATACATTGCAGGATGTTTTTAAAGAGTTTGGTGAGACCTGGTCCAGGACCACCTTCATTTTAGGAGTCAACTATAAAAAAGCAAACTCCTCCATGTGGAGGCTGTTGAACCACCTCGTTGGAGAGGCAAAACTGTCAATTTATACAAGCAGGAAAAACAGAGTAGAGGACAGAGCGGGGCAGGAAGCTCTTCCCATCTTCCTCTCACGAGTGAAAGCCAGGATCTGGGTTGAGTTTAGGTTTTTTAACAGTATGAACAACATACAAGATTTCAATGAAAAATGGTGCTACGATGATATAGTATGTTGTGTGACTGGAGAAGAGCTAGTTTTGAAAGCTCCTTTTAACTCAATGTGAGGAGCAACTGTTATGGTTTTATTTATTTATTGGTTTTATTTGTTTTTATTTGTTTTTTTGCGTGTTTTTTGTTTAACATCACTGTATTTGGTTATGACACAATTGTGTCATAACTATGACGTTCTGTTTCGTTAGTAAAGTTGAATAAAGGTTTTCTAAAAATCAATCTCTCTCTCTCTCTCTCTCTCTCTCTCTCTCTCTCTCTCTCTCTCCTTGGCAGTGGACGGAAGGAGTCAGGGTGATAAATAGGTGGTGTCCGATGTGCTTCTCCTTTCCTGTCCTTCTTTCTCTCCTTCTCTTCCACTCTCCTCCTCCCCGGTCTCGGCTCACCGCACTCCGAGCCCAACAGCGTGTTCATTCCTGTCAGCAAAATGAGAATCACTGGAACAACCAGATCTATGGCGCACATGCACAAAAATACACACACACACACACACATTTTTGCACTTTACACACACTCAGGTAGACCCACACATACATTTACATCACGAGAGGACGTAGTAGGGTTGATAAAAAAGGACAATGGCGGGATGTTAGTGTTTAAAACGCACTCCGAGATTCACCAGCAGCCAGGCTCACTGAGCTTACAGTACATGCACAAACACACTCACAGCCAAAGTCTATTAGTGTTCACAATGCACACAGTCTGGATGAATTAACATCAGTGGTCACCAACATCGACACTGCTCCACATTTATCACAGGCACTTTCTCCCTTACTGCTGTGAGAGTGTGGGTGTTTGTTTGGATTATGTGCTTGGATAAAAATCCCAATTTAAGAAAGAAAGGAGGGGAAGAAAGAAAGCAAGAGCAGGAGGAAACCTTAGCAGGAGAAGGTGGTCAATACCTACCTCAGCCATGATGGATAGTGGCCCTGGAGTTAAAGCAGAATGTAGCTTTATTCCTCCTTCCTTCTGGTGACAAGTGTCCTCCCAGAAAACCATTATCAAAGTAAATGCCTGTATCTCAAGCAGAACCATATATTTCAGACTACAAGAGCTCGCAGTAGAGCAGAGCTCCTTCATCCGCTTCCAAAATCTCTTGAAAAAGACCCCTATCCAGATCTTATAGTGTATCTCAAATGGGAGCAACACATCATACACTGCATTCCAGTTTCTAATAGCAAAGCCTGCAGCGTTAGTTTTCCCCTCTCAAAACATGTTCAGTGTAGTGCACTTCCCTTGACCCCTTACTGTGTAAGTGAGTGTGTCACTGGAGCTTTATTGAGGAACAATTGGTGTAAGCATCCCCTCAATGCTGCCATGCATCACCTGTTGTATAATTGAAGAGGCTGAGTGCCTGTTAATGACCCTCTGCTTGACCATGGGCCTGTATTTGCATTGTTTTTAGCTTAGCACATGGCTAATAGCTAGCCTGGAGTCACACCGGCTAAGGATCGAACACCAATTTCCTCCATGCCAAGAGCGAGCTCCTCACATCGTTTGGAACACAAGGGAAAAAATGTGTGCATGCCTTCACACAAAGGCAGGCGCTCGTTCTCTATATTTCCTGCCCCAACACAGAGTGTCATGCACACATGCACACAAATACATTGTATTACTGAACCTAAGTGGCCAGGGGGTGAGTTGAATAGGAACAGTGAAAGGTGCTATTTATTTAACTGATGAGAGTGAGTGGAGGGTCTGAGGGGGAGGCACTAACACCTTGAGAGAACTGGCTCTTTCCTTAACCCAGGACAATTCTTTTAAAGAGGTCACAGAGGGTAAAGAGCAAAGACAGCATGCTGCAAAATAAAATTGAGCCGAAATGGAGCACGCTAGAGAACAGACGCATCCAACACCCCCAGCCATTTTTCTGAACATGTCTTTAAATTGGGTTGTAAAAATGTGTATCTCTCGGGTTTATACGAGAATCCAATCTGCAAAAGGAAGGGATGAGCAACAGAGCAAGTGATAAAAACAAATAAATCAATTTAGTTGCCGGGTTTATTTTCCGATCACAGAGAGCAGTGATAAAAACTGTATTACACCACTGTTAAGCTTCGCTTGCATTTTCCCTTACGTGCATAGCATTTGTGTGCATGTGTGACAGTTGCCTTCGTCAGCGACAACTGCACTTTCGTATGTCTGCTTGAGACAGAAATGCAAGTTTCTATTCACTTAACAGCTGCACAATGTCATAACCAATACACAGTAAAAGCCCACTGGGTTCTATTTAACAAAGAATGGTATGTGCAGAGATATAAACAATGTTATAGCCTCATCCCTGGCCCACTGCTGTCCTTATGCTTCCTCTATACTTTCTCTCTTCATGGCACTTATTATTGGAAAGTCAACAAACATAAAAGACTCAGTGTGAGTAGAGAAGCCCAGCCAATGTTGTGGAGTGTCATTTGGCAGGTGTTGTGGGGAGGATATTGGGAGAAGGGCAGCAAAATTGCCTCAAATCGAAAAAAACTGTACAGGAAATAATTTACTTGGACTGTATGTCTCTAGGCACTCAACATTTAGAAAGGGCTCTGCTGCTTTAATTGAAAGGGAAAGAGAGACAGGGAAAGAGAGAGGAAGGCTGTTACAAACAAGAGCATGATTTATGAAATCCAGCCCTCTGTTCGTCAGAGCGAGCTCATTATGTATGCGCAACAGTGAGAGTGTGAGAAGACAGATGAGTCGTCCCGGTGGCAGAGGAAGAGGAATGGCGGGGCTAAACTCTGCCGGTAATCAACTGGTGAAATTAAACGTAAAAAAAACAGGAATGATTGTGTGCGGCAAAGCGATTTGTCTGTAATTAGTGACCGGTCACATAACTCACACCCAGGCACACATAAACACACTCATGCTTAATGAAACAAGACGTTTCACTGGATGTGTATTTGTGCATGTATACAGAAATACGGCACAGGATAACCATTAAAACACTAAGTTAATAAACTTGAGAGACATTAACAGGACCTGGGGCAGTTGGTGAACAGCTACTTAATTTGTTACGAGCTATTATTGAACGTTTTCTGAGAGGTAGCTGCTTGTATTTATAGCCTTGTCTCTGTTTATGGTAGTTTAGTTGATGTGACCGAGGGGGGAGTGAAAGGCCAAGGAAGAGAAAAGAGACATTTTTGTTTACATGGTATTTAAAGTGTTTTGGCAGTATCTTAAGTGTAGGTCACCTGTTGCATACCAACAACTAGAATACAAATCAGGTCTTCCCTTCCTCCTGGGGTCTCATTATTAAAACCTTTTTTAGGATCGACAATAAATGTTTGCAAATGTAAAAAATAAGAAATGTAAATACACCAGAACATGCCTGCCACTCTCAAAGCTAGCAGAAGTCTCAGTTATCTTCTCAACAGAAAATGGAAAAAGACACAACACAAAGTGATAAAGAACATAAATATGATGGTGCTGGGAGGCCATGCCCATCAGTGGCACGAGTGTTCTATAGTTTATTGGCACATAGCTACATATTATTGATTATGCTAGCTATAGCCCGCTAGCTCACTAGTTTGCCAGCTAGCAAGCTCGTCACTGGTCCAGAGAGAGGCACCGGCATGCACCACCTCAGATGTAAGTAGACCAATCCAGGTGATAGCGAGATACTCATAATCAATCATTTGTACCAGCAAACTGAGAAACATGCTACTGACGTGCTTCAGCTAACATCAACTGTCCGGCGCGACGTGGGACACAGTTTTGTGCTCTAGGAGGACCCAGTGTGTCCCACGGTGCCTGTTCAGAAAGTCTCAGTCCCATCACCTGGCCGGAATTATTTTTGACCAGGCACCGTGATGGGACACACCGGGTCCTCCGCGCTAACCATTTGATGTTAGTCAATGCACGACAGTTGAACGGGTCCTCCTTGAGCGCAAATGTGTGTCCGACGTCGTGCCGGACACTTGATGTTAGCTGATGCACAGCAGTGGCATGTTTCCCAGAACAATATTCAGTCATGCAACGCCTGTCTCTCTCTTTTTGTCTTGCTTCACTGCATTGTTGTATCTTAGAAAAAAATATATTAACATGCTGCCATGTCTGAATTTGTGTTATTGTGGTTGTATGATGTAATTTTTATAAATTTTGTATACATACATTCAGGGCCATATGTACGTATATGAGCTGTGACACCATTTACACAGATTTAAAATAATGCTGTAGACTTTCTGCTTTAATTCAATGGATATAACAAAAATGTGGCATTGACCGTTTGGTAATTACAACTATTTTTACACAGTCCCCCACATTTTCAGAGGCTCAGAAGTAATTGGACAATTGCCTTACAAATGGTTTGATGGACACGTGTGGCGTGTTCCCTTGTTATTTCATGACAAATTAAGCAGATAAAAAGGTCTGGAGATGATTAATTCTGCGTTTGGTAGCCGGTCCAGGGAACTGTCAGCATGAGGACCAAAGAGGTGTCAATGCAAGTGAAGGATGCCATTAAAAGGATGACAAACTATACAAACCTATCAGGCAGCCAGCAGAAACATTAGGATTGACCAAATCAACAGTTTGGAGCATTCCTAAAAATAAGGAACATATTGGCAAGCTCACCAACACCAAAAGGCCCAGAAGAAGTAGTTATAGCAGAATTATTTCCATGGTGAAGAAAAACCCTTCATAATGAATACTGAGTTCAGGAATACTGAGGAGGAGGTAGGCGTGTCTTTGTCAATGAAGGCAAGAGATGCCTTCATGAGTCTGAATACAGAAGGTTTACAACAAGGTGCAAACCATTGGGAACACTGAAGAACAGGAAGGCCAGATCAGACTTTGACAGAAAACAACTACATAAGCGTGATCAGTTTTAAATGAAGGTTCTTTGGAAGATGAAACCAAGATTAACTTGTACGAGAATGATGAGAAGAGAAAAGTGTACAGAAGGAAAAGAATGGATCCTGATCCGAAGCTGATAGTAAAGCCCTAAACACCTCAAAACTCATCCTGCCACTTCAATCTGCTCAGATTCAGCCAAATGCTGCAAAACTGATTTGACGGCGCTTCCAAGTGCAAATGGATAATGACCCGAAACATACTGTGAAAACAGCCCAAGAACTTCTCAAATAAACAGAATATTCTTCAAAGGCCAAGTCAGTCACCTGATCTCAACACAAGTGAGCATGCTTTTCATTTACTTCAGATAAAACTGAACTCAGAACGACCCACAAACAAGCAGCGACTGAAGGAGGCTGCAGTAAAGGCCTGGCAAAGCAGCTAAAGGGAGGAAACTCGGCATCTGGTAAAGACTTTGGTTTAAAGACTTCATCATCAACCATTGACTGCTAAATATTTTAGTATTAAAAATGATCATTAGATTCACTATTATGTTAGTTTTCCAATTACTTCTGAACTTCTGAAAATGTGGGGCACTGTGTAAAAATGGTTGTAATTCCTAAACAGTTAATGCCATAGTTGTGTTATATCCATTGAAATAAAGCTGAAAGTCTACACTTCAACCACATATTGACTGCTTAATTTAAAATCCATTGCAGTCGTGTAAATAGGCCAAATTAGAAAAATTGTGTCACATTCCAAATACTTCTGGTCTTGACTGTATAGAGTAACGGTGCTGTTAGATTGCTGCTAGTTCAAACATGACAGTCAACAGTGGCAGGATTGCAAGAGGCAGTTACACCAGTTGATTGATCTGGTTTATTGATCTCAGCATGCCCTTGTGTAAAACAGAGTTTGCTGCAGATACATTGTGGCCACTAATGAGTATTGCAACATATATGTCTCAAATCCATAGATATCTATTGCTATGGACTCTATACTAATTGCGTACATTTTTGTTTTTCTTCAACCAATATTGTCAAAATAAAATTATAATGTTGTCCAACCTAGCAGTGTGCTTTGACCACTACAGTAATTGCAGGTTATTGTAGTTAAGTGGCTGTTCACGTCATAACTTTTCTAAACAAATCCTGCCTAATGGTTGACATAATAGTAACTTTGAAATGTATTTTCATGATATATTGTAGAAAGATATTGTCTTTTTACCTTAGTACACATTTGTATAATATAGTAGATTTCAAAATCATGAACGTGGCTCACCTGTTGTCTAGGATTGACTTTTTGAAGTAATTCAGTGCATCCCTCATCTAAAAAAGATTTCACCAAATTGGAAAAAAAAATAATTGATATCACCTTTCTTTGACCTCCACTAGAACTGTTATTGGAATTTTGCCAGAAGCATTTATCTCATAAGTCTCGTCATACTTCCCAGTTTCCTTCTCAGGGGCTGGGAAGCAGCTCTCAAATGTCTTTCCTTCTGTCTAATTGAATTCCTTGTGTATCAGTGGATTACTAGCTGTCTGAGCTTAAGTTTGTACTCTTCTTAATCTTTAACATGATTGCCTGTGGTTGTCAGGCCTGACAGACCTATGCCATAACAATCCAAGAGCTGCAGACATACACACAGATTACTGAGCAGATGTGGTCACTTTAAACAGTTTGATAAATCAGTGAGTGAGGCCCCTCCCACTGTCTTGAATGCATTTTCAAAGGTTGCCCGATGATGCTGGAACTCCTGTATGGACGAGTATTAGTCTGGATGTAGCCTAAAGCTCACATCTACGTATCCTGCATCACCTTCTACTGGTTTTGTTCTAACTGCTTGCTGATTGTGAGTTAGCAAGCTTGTTAGCTTAGTTGAGTTTGGGACAAATGAGTGAACAGAGTTTATTCAAAACGTCAATTGCAACATCAAACATTAAGTAGCAAACCACTAATTGTGGTAATTAAATGGGAATTACTTGTTTTTGTCATTTTAAATGCTGGTGTGACTGGACAATAAGACCATAATCCATGTGAGTGTAAACACACATGGCCAATAAAGCTGATTCTGATTCTGATATAATAATAATGGCCCTTCAGACCAATGTGACATTATTAACTCCCCAGAGCTAAACCTTAGCCTCCGAGCCTAATATGAGTTAGATTAAGACTGGTTGTCAAAAGAGTAAATCACCACTGCTAGTCTCTTTACTGAGATCTGAAATAGGTTTTCTTTCCTCTCTCCTCTGAACAGAAAAGTGCCTTATAGCAGCAGGGGTGGGGGGGGGGGGGGGGGGGGGGGGTTGGATCAGGGCAGTTTCAGCGTCAAATGATTTGTGGGACTTGCTCACACATTGTATGTTGGCCTTTCACCTCACGCCACGAAGCAGGTGAAATAGGGTCGACCCTAACCCCTGCTTTTTCACAGCATGCAAAGGAAATGGAATCTTATATGATTCACATGGCTTGATAGGGTTCATCAGATCACACCAACTTGAGGGCCCAATACAAAATCCATATCTTCCAGTGTCTCCTTTCGGGCAATACTCACACCTCTTAATCTGTATGTCCCCCTGCAGTCTTCAATCTATCTTTTCCTCTTTACCTCTGACCTTTTCATTTTTCAGTACTTCCATACCAATCTGCTCCTCCATCTTGTCGTCTACACTCTCTCTCAGTCCTGCCATACTACTGACCTTTCATTTTCATTCTTCCTTCATTTCTCTACCTCTCCTTCTGGTCTGCACTGTAATTCAGCTTGTTTCAGGGCCAGTTAGGCAGCCAGTGGAGTTAATCTGCCTTTTCAGGTCATAAATCACTGTTTGGCATCTCTCTCTCTTTATATATATATATATTTTTTTTTTTTTAATTTCCCTCCCTCCCCTCCTTTTCTCTTACCTGCTGCATGGGCGTACTTACTTTGAGATGATTGCGTCTGACACTCAGTGCTGGTGCTCTTTGCATGCGTGTTTGTGTGTGGTTATCACAGCTTTAACACCCAACAGATAGGGAGTGAAACTGCATACTCTTGAAGTGCCACAGCCAATAAGAAAGGATTGTTGAAATGTCAAGACCAATCAGAAGTGATGCTTTTCTCTGTGATGCAGTTTGGATCTTGCACTCTGTGTCTTTTCCTTTCCTCAAAAACAGCAAAGACTCCCACTCTAGTAACAGATGGAATATACTGGAGGAAATTAATTAATAAAACGAGCAACTTCTTGAACTTCTCTGAACTTTTAGAGAATAAATTAAAGGTGTGTGTGTTTATGTGTGTGTGTGTGTTTTTTTTTTTTTGTGTATATTCTGACATATCTAAGACCTGGCAGGTGCATGGGAAACTGTTGGCCCCTATAACAGACAAAACCGCATCAGGAACTGATGGGGGGGGGGGGGGGGGTACAGAAGAAAGAAGGGGAAGGAGAGAAAACAGCTTAGCGTAGCAGGAGGGAGTAGAGAGAAAGAGGAAGAGCGCGGGAGGAGAGTAAAGTTGAATAGGAGGAGGGCGGTAGTGGGAGAGCGGGTGAATGAATGTGTTGTGGATCTATTGTGTCCAGCTCCTGAATGGAGTGTTAGTAAGCTAAGTAGTAACTGGTGATTTACAGCTCCGAGGCCATATCAGCTGAAGTGGGCCAACAATAGCCTTTCATAAACAACATTCAGAAACTAGAAGAAGCATGTAGAACTGTGCTGTTCTGGATCTAAAGTGGGGTGAAGTGTTTTAGAAGTATGTGGTTGCGTGCAAGAAGACACTTCAGCAGAGAGGAGCGAGGGAGATGGAGGGAAAGCTTATGATGGGCAGCAAGAGAGGAAGAGTAAAAATTGAACAACGACTGCTATTTGTATTATTTTAGTTTTAACCAAAGTATTGTATTGTCTCAGTTAAAAACTGAAAGATGAAGAGGATGGCATATTCAAGTTTATTTAAATTAATCGCATAGCTGAGCTTTTTTTGGAGTGTGTTTGCGTTTGGGGGTTGGTATTCTATATAATCTCCACACTCTCTTGTGGTTGCAGGTTTCCAAAGATTAGTTTCCCTTCTCCTTTAGAGCTTTAAATTCCCCCCCACACACACTCCAGATATATAGACACACAATAACTGGACTTTGATAACAAGAAACTGCATCAATTCTTATCAATGCTTCTCCGATAACAAGAAGCTCCACAAATGTGGACATTTGTAGGTGCTAAACATGTTTTGAATAATTTTCTCTGTCAACCTCTCACTTTCTTTGTCGGCTTATCCCCCACAGTCTGTGAGAAGTTTTGAGATACTAGTGATTATGAGCAGAGAGCCGCGCAGCATGGGGACCCTGAACGCAGACCTATCCAACAAGCCCTGTGACGAATTGGAGAAAATAGAGGAGTCACGCTGTGTATGTGTGTGTCCTCAGCTACACGTTTGCCACTCTGATTTATTGAGAAAGAGGAAAATTCTGTTGACCATTCTGACTGCATTGCACTGCAGAATTGTGATAAAGGCCACACACACACACACACACACACACACAGACGGACACACACAATCATATACTTAATCAGCAACTGCATCCCATACTGCAGTGCCCATTCTACTCTGCATATAGATTACAACAAAGATAGTCTGCAAGGAGGGTTCTGCAGAAGTGTCATGGAGTAGGACACTCACAGATAAACACACTCCATTGCACGTGCACTCTGAAAAGCGTCACACACAAGTCCTGCAGGAGCAACAGTTGGCTCTAGCTTTGCTCCCCAAACCCACAAGACCTCAATTCAGAGACCCCAGAGACCTCAACCTCCCTCCTAATGCTTCTCCATCCCTTTCCAATTCATCCTCTCCTCTATTCTGTTCCTCCCCCTCCTCTGCCCTTCCCGCCCCAGAGAGTTCTCAGTTCTGACAGAACAGTTAATCATACACTCTCTGCAGGTCTCATCCTAGGTGTGTGTGTATGTGTGTGTGTGTGTGTGTGTGTGTGTGTGTGTGTGTGTGTGTGTGTGTGTGTGTGTGTGTGTGTGTGTGTGTGTGTGTGTGTGTGTGTGTGTGTGTGTGTGTGTGTGTGTGCACGCGTGTCCAGATGTACACCTTCATTTTCAACAAGACAGAGAATCTATCTATCTCACCGCCATTTTTCACTCATTTTGTTCAACCCTTCTTTGACTGCCCTTCATCTCTCATATCTTGACCATGAGAGTATTAATAACACAAACAAATACATAAAGTAAAATACATATTTCAATCACAAAAACCCCAATGCATGTTTGGGGTAATTTGTGATGATGTAGTAACTTTACAGTTTTGTTGGGAGCAGCCTCATTTACCTCTTCTTTGGTGAATCTTTCCTCTGTTGGCCATAAATCTTCTGAACACTTTGAACATTAATATAGCCATCTAGTGATTATCCCTGCAATGTTTGGGCTATGTGTACGCAACCATGTACGCAACCATGTACGCAACCATGTACGCAACCATGTCTCCCACAAAATGATGTTCCAACACAACTAAACTGCATTCTCGTTTGTTTTTTGAGGCCAACATATTATCTCCTTGCAGTTTTAAACACATAGTAAAGTATGTTATTTGGAACTAAATAAAATAGAAATGCAACAAAATTAAACTATTTTGTTTGTAAAATGATGGTTTGGCTTAAAATAAGTATGTTTGTTATGTTATTTGAGTTGCTGACATAATACCAACTATCTTTACATTGATTTAAGGTTTCACACAGAACAAACGCATTTCTTTCAAAAGGTAAGTGACAATGCAGTTTTGTTGAAAGGGAACGCAAGTTTTTAGTAGATCAGGCTGGTAAGAAAGGTCTATGATGGAAGTGACAACCCTTAAAGAAATACTCCAGCTATTTAAAGGATAGGTTCACGATTCTTAAAACTAGGGATGCAACGATACCATTTTTTACAAACCGATACGATACCGATATTTTTATTTGTGTACTTGCCGATACCGAGTACCGATACTTCTTAGATTTGGTCTCCATGAAAGTGCAATTAATTTGGAGGCAGATTTTATTTTATCCTCTGCAGATTATGTCAAGCCTATAGTACAAAATTAACAGAAGGCTATCCCAAGCTTTAAACTTCTTGTGGAAGTCCCTCTAATGTCGGACCATAAAACGCCCCCGTGTCTGGGTTCATAATGTAAGCGATAATATTAGGTATCGAGCAATTATATAGGAAGCTGTGTTCCAAGTTATGTTTCCGGTGCTTTTATTGTGGAGGGAGAAACGGAAAGGAAAAGAGTGGAATTGTGGGATATACGTGTGTGAAGGAGATAAAAAAGTGGTTCAAGTTACCCTGCAGCGTGTTTTCATTTTATTAGAATTACAAATATAGACACACAACAGACACTCGGCTACAATAATATCATCCGTAGCCGCACAACAGCGTCTGAATGAGGCCGCTGCCAGCGCTACTTCAGGTGGATCAGCAACAGTTTGATTCAAACCGGCAGGACGGCGGTGATGACGCGCAGAGCTTCTCAATTATAGATGTATTAAATATGGAAAATTTCAACTCTCGCGTCTAACGTGCCGCCGGCTTAAATTTGCGTCTGTCGCAACCACACGCGTCTGTGCATAGACTTTACATGTAATCTGGTCGCGCGAAACATTTGCGTCGCGTTGGGACGGACTGATTACAAGTAACTCCGGGGCTGTCAGCCACTAACAAGAGCACTAATATGAGCACTAATATGTCATACACACGTATGCAACACCGGTTAATAAGCACAATATCGATAAAGTCTTGTATTGTACTCGCGTCTCACTTTTCTCCTGTCTATTGAAAGAAGTGAGCGCTGCGTAGCGAGGATCCAAGATGGCGGCTCCAGATTCTGCTGTTGAGACAAACTGGCCATCTGATTGGACGGCAAAACAACTTGGATAGCGTGATTGGCTGCTCAGAAGTTGAGACTGTTGAGACAGTTGAGACAGAGAAGAGTGTCTCCGGCTCCGCCACGGGGTTGCTTCTCCACAAAGCGCGACCAGTTTGTTGTAGTGAAATACTGTTGAGTGAGTATCGGTTCTTGGTATCGGACATTGAAACCGATGCGAGTACGAGTATTTAACGCAGTATCGACCACCGATACCGATAACGGTATCGGTATCGGTGCATCCCTACTTAAAACAATAATCAGGCCCCCATTTAAACATTGAAACAGGGTTTTCTCACTGTAATAATTCCTCCTCTGCATACTGACCATTAAAACATCCCTTTTATAACTCACTCAAAATAGAAGTGATGAGGGACAAAATCCACAGTTCTTGTACTGTGTAAAAATACACTCTGGCGTTTATCTAAAGATGAGGCTTTAGCAGTCAAATCAAAGACATGTTGAAGAGGACGAAGAAAATGAAACTCAAACATCCTTCAAGTTTGCTGCGAAGATTTTCCAACACAGTTTTGGACATGAATTTGTACTTTCCCATTTAAAAAACTGAGATAAGCCACAGAGCACATTACACAGCTGTAGAGCAGTGCTCCCCATGGCGAGTCAATTGGTTCAAATATGTAAAATTGGTGGAGCGCCTCTTTAATCAGAGGTAAAATGTCTTGAACTCTGGTCCGTCGAGGCTGCTGTTGGTGAAGGAGTTGGTAATTCTGTGTCTGCTGTGATGGATTTCTCTGAGTATTATTAGTCCGGAAAGAATTTCAGTTTAAAGCTTAAATCTGTAACTCTCCGCACGTTGTCGCCTTCGCGGTCTCCAGCAATGATGACCAAGTTGTGATGGAAGGTTGTGTGGAATCGGCCATTGCAAGACTTGGAAAAATATCTCAGCTAGTGAAGTGTGAACCTACTGGGCTTATGCTTGATGTTGATGCGTGAAACCACAAGTGTGGTGAGAAATGTTTCGTTTTCAGTTTTAAGTGGACTTTATTGCCGCTGCCATGCAGAACAGGAGCCACCTGACAAGTCACAACTATCAGATAAGCTCACCAGCAGGCTACGGTCTCCCTGCAGTTAATCTAATTAATATGTTCACACCCTATTTTAAAAGTATCATGGAAATCATTTTTAGAGCCACATAGATTTGTAAAAAAAATCACGATATATTTTAATGGATCTAGGGCAACAGTTGCCTCGTTCAGATGTATGCACAGCTGCAACAAACCATTAAAAATAATTGTAACCAACGTGAAAGCACATTTGACCAACTGGCGGAGAATAAACCAAAACTAAGAAAAATGTATGCAACGTTCTGTTGTTTCCTTAAGCATGCAACAGTGTGACTTAGGAAAGTGTTGCTGCTTCATGCAGTAATAATGTTAATGTTGGTGACAATGATGATGATGATGATGATGATGATGATGATGATGATGATGATGATGATGATGATGATGATGATGATGATGATGATGATGAGATGATGATGCCGGTAACATTCCTCTTACATTGAAAATGAAGAAACCAAGTCTGAGGTTACTTGAGGTAAATATAAGTAAATGCTCCCATCCATCCCATCATACATGCCCACTCTCCACCCTGACCTCTAAATCCGTACTCCTCTCTGCACAAATCCAGCTCTTTTCTCTGCATTGCCATTGACGGTAAATCACATGGTGCGGAAGCATCCAATATGATCATCATTTCTAGGATATAGCAGTTTATAGTGGAAATTGCCTTTTATTATGTTGCTTCGAATGGGTGCATGTATTTCTTCTGTTACAGATGGAATACAAGACATAATTGCCCAGAGTGTCATGAGATCACAGCCTTCAGACATCAAGGACATTTACAACATTTTGCAGGCCATAAACATTTCTACAGACCCGACCCACTCTGCTGCCTCCTCTCTGTGTGCAGATTGAGATTCAGGCAGCGTTTTGTCCCTGGACCGTCACCTGTCTGAACACTGCCCACCTCAGATGACTCCCTCACCACATTTGCCACCCAGCCAGATGAACCACACATGCACCACAACCCACGCACACAGTGCTGGATGCAAGTACTCGAGTAAAAATAACATTAGCAATGAAAAGCTGTGGTGTTAGTACATTAGTCTGTCTTCACTTCACAACAGTTGTTGTAATACATTTATAGATCTACCTGCAGTATATGATATTATTATTATTATACAAATCGAAACCCACCTCTTCAGAACTGCTTTTAATGTGTGATTGTGTGCTCTAAGTTCTTATTGTTTTAATATTTATTTATTTGTTTTTATTTTATAGCTTTTATGATGATTTTAAAAATGTTTTGTAAAGTGTCTTTGAGTACTATGAAGAGCGCTATATAAGTGAAATGCATTATTGTTATTACTATTAGGAAGCTATACTGTCTTGTTTTAATTCAGGACCATGTTTATATTCATTTAAAAATGTGTTGAAAAACTTGTTTCTGTTCCTTTCTTATGAAATGAAACACTGCTCTTGTTATACAAGTTTTTTTTTAGTTGGTTATTAGAATTTATTTATTCATTGTTTTTATCGGTATTTAAGAGGTTATTTCCCCCTCAAAGTTAGGAGCAAGCGTTTGGTCATAATATGAATAATTACTTTGGGGCATATGACATGTGTGGAATAAAGTTTGGATCCCAACGCTAACTTGCAAAACGTCTTCCGTTCATATTCTTAAGTTACACATTTTTCCCTGAAAGCTGCAGATAAATTAAAGTGTATATCCGACCATTGATTCTCCCTCGTGCTGATATGTAATGCCGATAAACACACACTCTCCCTTTCTATCTCACACACACACACACACACTCACATAACCATCAAGTGTTCATGGAAGTGTGAGTGTGAGAGAATATTACAAGTCAGCAATTTTGAGGGGTGAAAATTGCTCTTGCTCTCCAGGATACTTTTTTATTTCCTATTAAACATCATTACACTCGCCTGATTATGCATTAAAACCACCATCCTGCACACGTACGCACCTACACACACACACACACACACACACACACACATATAGCACCGTGTCTCTCTGTCAAAGACAAACTCACCAAGTCACTGCGTGACTGCCCATGTGATGCTCATCCTTGTCATCCATTTCATTAGACAGGGGGGCCGAGTGAGCTATTCTGGGAGAGAGCGGTAACTCTTTGTTGGTTGCTCTGCTGAAGAGACGTCTCCAATAGCAACTGAGACCTATGGCCTACCCCCTGTGGCGTCTAGCTCTCATACTTGTGGTTGTGGGTGTCCGTGTCTGTCTGGGAGTGAGTTTGCATGGGCTCATCCCCCTGTGTGTGCAAGCCTGTAAGTGTGTACCTGTGTTTTGCATGTGTCTTTGTGTGTGCAAAGACGAAACAGGAAGCGATCTATCACTCACGGATCCATAACGGTGGCGCACAGCGAGGGATGAACACGTTAGTGTCAGTTGCAGACGAGGGAGATGAGCAGAGGAGAGGAGTGATGTGACTGTTATCGATCCTGCCTGGTAATTACAGCACGATTTATTACCAGAGAGAGAGGGGGGGGGAGAGGGGGAGAGGGGGAGACAGAGAGAGAAGGTATCATATTTAGTTTGGGGTTGTAAGTCAGGTTTTTGGCGAGAGTGAACAAGGTCAGAGGGAGACAGAGACGGATCACTTTACCCCTCCCTCCCTTGAGTGCTGTGCGATCTGATCACTGTTGTGCTTTCTGACATCCTCCACCGTCCTTTCTCTCTTCACTCCTTTTTATTTTCTATTTTCTGAATCCTCACATAGCCCATATGATGCCGTGAGCACTTATTTTCAACAGGCTCATTCCTAAACACTCTTGCATACATGCATCCTTCCCCCTGCGTCTGTCAGAAGCATCACTCGGAGAGGAAGTGTTGATGTGATAGGGAAGGGAGGTGCTCTCTGTCACTCGAGCAGCAAGCCTGCAAGTGTTTGTGGCTTATAAAAGTGTGGGAGTGTTGGGTTGTTTACCGAGCTGTGTGGGCGTTAAGCATGATTTTGTGGTTATGTGTGTGCATTTATGTGTGTTCCTGTTTGTGTGGAGGCAATATTGTTCCTGAATAGATCAAACAACTGTGTTCTTACTGGCCTACCGCATCCTGTCGTTCAATGAGTCACACAGAAATGTACACACCTACCAAAACATTACGATCCTCACGTAAATGTTTGGTTGAACTGTGTTTTGTCCCGAACGCTTGCTGTTTCGCTTTCAGGCTTAAATACTGTTGATTTTGTTGTATTACCACAATTGTAAATCATAACACATTGATTCTTATTTGCTTTCTTTGCTTTCATCATCGCACAATAGCATATGGTCTATGAAAGTGAAGAGTTCAATGACACTAAAATGAAATAAAATCTAAATGTTTTTTAGAGAACTTTAATCACTTTAAGTGATGGAAAAAACAAACGCAAAGAAACAACTATATAATATAAAATGATTTGTTCTATAAGTGTTGCTCCTATTATTATTATTATAATTGATATAATTGTACATATAAATTGTCATATTAATTGGCCACTTTAATGTCAATTATTTTTTCTTTATGTTTAGGCAATGCATATGGGCCGTGCTATAGGAGTATTATATTATACTGAGAGATGGGTTATATTAAAATTAGAAGTTTATCTGGAACTGCTAAATAAATAATTGATTTGATATTATCCTTAGCAGAGTATAGTTTGGTGGTGTATGTTGCTATGGTAATCCTTCTATTGGCAACCTTCCAGTAATAGATTGATTTGGGTCTGGTTATTCTATACACTAGACTATCTTGCTGTGCATGTGAGTGTGTGGGCGAGTGTGCACGTGTACGTGTGTGGTGTCATGCATTTCTATATTTGCCTTATCAATCTGCGAGCGCTGTATTGATTGGCCAAAAGATATTTCCTCTAATATGCTTGGGGATGAGGTGGAGGTGGAGGGGGGGGGGGGCTTTCACTTAGCCTCCAAGCTCTTAAGAGAATATCTATCTATCAACATTTCCAGGCATGGGGGTGGGGTGGGGAGGGGGGGGGGGGGGAGAAGGTAGGTGGTTCGATTGCACACACAGAGCAGGTAGAGGGAGCAGGAATCGTTAAAATAGCAACAGCATCAAGCAGCCAACACACCTAAGCGGGGTTGGAGCTTGTTGTTGTTTACACTGTGGGAGGCAAAAAGCTGATGCGTCTCAGAGAGCTGCTAGTTTGAGCAATAGATCCGGCTCTTTGTGGAAAGCGCCAGGAGAGAAGAGTATCATTATTAGTGCAAGGGCTCAGGGTCTAGTATGTGTTCAGTGGGAGCATGCAACAATCTGTCCAATGCTTTGTTTTCTTTTTAATTAGGGGGGCAAAGCGTGACTGTTGCACTGTCTGGATGCCTGACTCCTGGGATGATGTGATGCATCGTGATGATAATGTCTTCCCCTGTTTTTACACCCGAGCTCAATTTGCTCTCTTCAGGCCTCGAACTAGACTAACGGAGCCACCATTTAGCTCTCAGCAGGGAGAGAGAAGAGGGGGAATCAGTCGCTCCTCCTCTCTTATCTCTCACTTAACAAAAGCCTGTGATGAAGACAACAAGCATTCTCCCGCTCTGTCTCTCTTATGCTCTCTCCCATTTGTCTCTTGCTCTCCTCTGTTTAACTGTCAGAGTGCTAGTCGAACATGGCAGCTCCGACACTTTTCACATCTCTAGTCCTTTGTTGTGTGCGCTCACACATGTGTGTGAGTGGCTGCATCCTTCCGTGTACTGTTGTATGAAGCACAGGCTTGCTTGTGTGTGTGTCTGCACTTGCTTGCCAATGTTTGTGCTTTGTAAACTTGCACCTTGGCTTGTGTGTCAGAACAAAGCCCCAGCTAGAGTGACCATATGCTTATTGTGTGTGTGTATGTGTGTGTGTGTGTGTGTGTGTGTGTGTGTGTGTGTGTGTGTGTGTGTGTGTGTGTGTGTGTGTGTGTGTGTGTGTGTGTGTGTGTGTGTGTGTGTGTGTGTGTGTGTGTGTTTGTGTGTGTGTTTGTTTGTGTGCATTCTCCTCCTCCGCTTTTGTTAGCAACAGTGCATGTCTCCGTAATTACATTTTGGGTTAATAATAACGGGTGAAAACGCGTACACAATGTATCCTACAGTGTAGTCTATGCACAGCTGTCAAGTTTTCATTTATGGCGTATTGTCTCCAACTAGCACCACTGCAGAATTGGATCTTGTGGAGGAAATGGGTGAACAGCCTCTCTAATTACACTTCACCCACTGACACTAATTTACATACAAACACAATCGCACTCCAATCCAAACCTTCATTATCTCTGGATTCCATTCTGTAGGGCATGATATTCTGGCTGTTATGTTTCATTCAAGCTCTGTTTCTCAACATCACTGCTTAGTCATTACACTAACCAAGAGCCACAAATAGGTTTTCCAGTGAGATGGTGCTTTTTTTTTCAAACTATAAGGATAACAAAAAGGAACATGATGCAAGTATGAAAAGAGGTTTCTCAACGCTCTGGGTTCATTATATGCACTGTCTGTCTGTCTCTCTCTCTCTCTCTCTCTGTGTGTGTGTGTGTGTGTGTGTAATGTATCCAACAATCAGCCCCAACATCACCGTCTGAGAGGTGACAGCGCAACTGTGTGTCTGTCTTGCTTCGGGTTCATACATTTTCTTCACGCTTCGGACCATAGTGTTTTCTCTCTCAAACACACACACACACACACACACACACACACACACACACACACACACACACACACACACACACTAAATAAGCTCCATTGTAAGGCCATTACAATGTGAATGAGGGGCCCACCAACTCCACTGAGATGTGTGTAAGTAAGTGTGTGTCAGTGCAAATAGGTTAGAGAGATTGATGAACTACTGCAGAGAGAGAAGGGAACACCTAATCAAGTTAAAACACTGCGTGATTGACACGCGGTGCTTGGTTGATTGGCATTCCTGAGAAGGTTGAATGAGGCTGAATCACACGTGGGTGAACATGCATGAATGAGTGTCTATATAGTGAATATCAGAAGGCTATTCCTGTATTCTTTCCCCATGGCTGTTACCATTCCTGATGATGTGGAAATGCATGTAGTCTAAGTGTTCCCCTTCCGTCTCCTTCCATTTATCCTTGAGTACTACAACTTGTGCAAGTAGCGAAGAGGGAATCAGCAAGACGTGCCGTTAACTTGCGCCGGTGAGTATTCGCGCGTGACATCCCTCATCCTACAAACACCAACTAACGGGCCGTGGGCTTTTACCGGGGCCAGTGATCGCTGATGCCCGAGAAAACGGCTGTTTGTGTCAATCAAACCAAGCCCCCTCCCCTTCTTTCTCTTTCTAGCCCCCCCACTCATACACGCTCCCCCACCCTCCTCTCTCTCTCTATCTCTCCCTCCCTCCGTCGCTTCTGCTTGTGTAGGCGCGCTTAAAGCCGAGCATTTACGCGCGGCACTCAGTCGTTGACGGGCAGGCTGATGTCGGGGCTCCTCCGTCTACTCTCGCCGGCTGATCTCCACCTTTAAAGAGCGGAGATTAAGAGAGAAGTGAGCAGAGCGGGAGAGAGGAGGAGACAGCGGGGGAGACGAGAGAAAGAGGAGAATGATGACAGGGGGGAGGAGAGCCGATCATTCCGGCTGCCCGCATCTGCTGCTTTAGTGGAGGGTAGAGAGTGTGTGTGTGAGAGAGAGAGAGAGAGAGAGAGAGAGAGGGAGAGAGAGAGAGAGAGAGAGAGAGTGGGGTGGTGGGTGGGGGAGAGATGGCACATCGCTCGAGCATCCAAAACACACGGGAGTGGTTCGCCACCGAGACCGGAGCCCCGGACCCACCCGCAGCAGCCCCGCGCTCCCTGCGCTCCCTTCACGCCTCTCCTCCACACGGCAGCGCCTCAGCCTCGGTAGGAGGTAAGTGGGCGAGTCGGTGCTCGGTCTTAACATAAACTTCTCCGGCACGAAGCGGGATGGAAACTCTCTGGAATGATCTGCTGTTAGTTTGAGTTAACCTATCAGCCTACAAATAGCCAGGAATATTTACAAACCCCTTGGTGGGTTGTTTTCTTTTTTTATTAGAGATTTAACCGCACAAACAGATAGACTGGATTGTTTCTTTTGTGTGTGTTAATACTAAACTTAACACCATGACCCTTCATTCACTGTTAATCTAATGTAATTAACGTTGGATGATGTTCTCATGGCTTTCAAAAAATATTGCAGTTATAAATACAAGCTATCATTATTAGTATTACTATTAGTGTATATTATTAAAGAATTTAAATTGTAATTTTTTAAATGGTCCCAAACTTTTTCTTTTCTTCCATGAGGCATTTAACAAAATGCACAAAAGCGACTAGTGGGCAGAGCAGGCCTATGTTAAGCTTTTATTCATATTGCATTATTTAGAATACCATTTTAGTTATTAAAATGCCAAGAGAAAAACTTCCACGTGAACTCGCATGTGTTAATCCAATTCCAGCGCCCTCCAGTGGGCCCTAATAGTGAGACACATGCATACCTCCAGTAACAAGTTAAACAGCACTCACCTATAGTTGAGACACTCAGCTGTTTGTCACATAACAAAGGGTAAAAAAATAAATGACCTAAGAACGATTAATTGCACACTCTTTTTCTTTTTAGGCTCCAAGAGACAATTTCCTCCACACCTGTGGTTATAAAAACACCACAGAAGCTATTTAAGATAATTAGTGTAGTCATTAAAGTAACAATTAAGATGACACACACTTTATCTAACACAAAAATGATTAATTACTCCTCTGTGTTGCAATACAGGAAAAATACTAAGTTATTTTCCTTGTTTCATATTTAAGGAATATAGCTGTGACCTTCTCTTCGCATTTGTTATCTAAAGGCGAGGAACAAGGAGAGAAGGATGGGGAACGTGAGGGAAGACTATTGATATTCAAACAGACAGAAGGAGAGACAGAGGGGGTGTAGACAGATAGAGAGAGGGGGAGAGTGAGGCGAAGAGGGAAAAGAGAGAGAAAGAGATGCTGTGGGATCTTTTCTTCTCCCTGGCTCCGGGCACATACATTAAGATGCTAATCCTGCTCTTTTTTGTCTCTTTCTATAATTCATTGCATTTTGTTCCTCTCTGCTCTGTCTCTCTTATTCGTGCACTTTTCTCTTGCTCTCCATTTCCTCTGTACTGTCATGGGCTCCCCCCAGATTAGCGCTCCTGGCAAAAGGATTCCAACTCTAATTTTGTGGTATTTCAGATGATTAGGTTCAGAAATAGGACAGAAGTGCACAGAGTTTCGCGCAATTATAGGAATTCTCTGTAGAGCGTTATGGGACTGATTAGTTGAGCTCCCATCCACCTCCCCACTCTGCCACATTAACACACAACCAGCTGTTGTTTATTTGTGAGGATTGACTTTTGTCTTGTGTTTATGCTTTTAAATGTGATGTCACTTTGTGTGCGCGCGCCAGAGGTTGTATAAGCCCTAAGGATACAAGTTGTTGTTCAATCAGCTCTGTAGTTACCAGCTGTGCCTTCACATTCCCTAGAGTGGCACAACCTAGGTACACGCACACCCCGCGAGCACGTTCACAGAGAACTAATGCATACTATTCAACCTTGCCCAACAAATTCACTCTTTCTTCTTTTCTCCTTGTCCCCATTTTCTGCAGACATTAATCATCACTCCCTCTGCATGTGATTCCTCCGTGAGGATTGGAAGGAGAGTACCTCGACCGCATTTCCCCAATGAAGACCTTTGTTCTCCAACATCCGGCACAGCTCTTTTCTCCGCCTGCCATGGTGACATGACACACCCCTGAGTGGCTCTGCTCCTTTCTCGCGCACACAGACAATCTCTTGGGCTCCTCAAACCCCCAAACTCGCACTCTCCAGGCTCCAGCAAACTAAAAAAGGACATATCCACCTTTGACGCACAACACCTCCACTTTGCGATGACGGTGGCCGTGCGATTCCGGCGCCACTTGCGTCGGCTCCTGCTCCTGCTGGCCTCCTGCTGTCTCCTCTCCCTCCTCCTCTCTGCGTACTTTCTGTTTACAAACTCCTCCCCTTCCATGCAGCTTGGACAATCCCCCGAACCCGCCTGTTCCCAGCCGCTCTCCCCATACCATGAACTGCCATACCCGTACCCCCCTAACCCTCCACACACACATATCCACACTGACCCAGTGGTGCTGGTGCTTGTGGAATCCCAGTACTCCCAGCTGGGTCAGGACATTGTGGCTATATTGGAGTCAGCACACTTCCAGTTCCGCATGGAGATTGCCTCAGGGAAGGGCGATCTTCCTCCGCTGACAGAGAAAGGTCGTGGCCGATATTCGCTCATCATTTATGAAAATCTATTAAAGTATGCACATGCAGACACATGGAACAGACAGCTGTTGCATCAATACTGTACTGAGTACAGGGTGGGCATCATCGGTTTCTACCGCTCCACCGAGAACTCCCCACCTCTCCTCAAATTCAGAGGCCTCCCGCTGGTGCTTCGGACCAACCAGGCGCTCTGGGACTGCTGTGTGGTGTCTAGTTCACCGCTCCTCCACCTGACCAAGCCCGGCACAGATCAAGGGGCTTTACCTGGGGACGACTGGACCTCCTTCTCCTCCAATCACTCCACCTACCAGGCTGTGCTGCATGCACGGGCCAAAGAGGGAGCAGGGGCAGGCAGTGGCGATAATCCAGGGCCTGGTTTTAGTTCAGGCCTCCAAGCCACTGTGGTGCAGGACATGGGACTCTATGACGGAGTGAGGAGAGTGCTATTTGGCCAGGGACTCGGCTACTGGCTCCACAGACTCATCCTGGTGGATGCCATCTCCTACCTCACAAACAGGAAGCTTACTTTGGGCCTGGACCGGCACATATTGGTGGATATAGACGACATTTTCGTGGGAAAGGAAGGGACACGTATGAACGCCAAGGATGTGAAGGTATTGAGGGTGATGGGTGTGTGATAATGTGCATTGGAGCCAGATAGAGTGCAATATAGAAAATGAATTATTGCGCGGTGGTGTTGGATTATATTTTTCCTTCCGTTATTAACTTCTACAAAGACTAATTGATGGCGGTGCAGTGGTGAAAATAATGAATGGCCACTTATTGCTGTGTAAGTCTACAGACACCTCAGCAAAACATTTTACCTGGAGTATATTTTTGAGGAAATTTAGCTTGGGCACGGCTGCGCCAAGAGGGTATTTGAGAAAGCTTGTGTGTGTGTGTGTGTGTGTGTGTGTGTGTGTTGGGGTACAGCTAGAGGCTATTTATCTCAAATGGAGGTTTAGCCAGAAGTAAAGAGGCCATTTAAGGGAACAAAGACGTGGAGTGAAAGAGAGAAAGCGAGGTAGTGAATGAGCCCGTGAAAAGATGAATGGCACTTATTCCTCTTTTCCCACGTTCCTCCTCTTAGGGAAACTGAAGGAGAGTCAGCCATGCAGCCCGCCTCTCAAGACAGCTATTGTTTCAACACACACGCTTGCATGAGCAAACACACACACACACACACACACAGCATAGACATAAATACTCAGACGTGCACCTCTTCAAATTATTTAATTTACATGTGTTCACATTCATTTATATCGGTATTTCAGTCGGAATTAAAAAATACAATAGATTTCCAAATAAGGGTAATCAAACTTCATGTTTGCTGGAGTGTGGATGAAACACTTTTTTTTTCAATTTAGTGTCCTCACTCCTCAAATTGTGTTTGATGTGTTTTCACGTGTGGGATTCTGTGTGCATGTGAGATTTATGCTGCTCTGCGCTGATGTGCACGAGCTAATCCTGTCAACCCAATATACATGATAGGGAACTGTGTGTGTGTGTGTGTGTGTGTGTGTGTGTGTGTGTGTGCGCGCAAGGTTTTTTTGAATCACTACTTTAGATTAGAATGTCACTCCCCGTCAATGGTTGACACCTGTCCCGTCAGAAAGAGACGAGCCACCTGTCCATGGCTGAAACTTGGGGATAAGATGAGAGGAATGGGGAGGCTGAGAAAACAGGGGGGCAGTGGGTGGTGAAGTGGGGAGGAATTCCACCTTTGAATATAAAAAAGATGCTTGACTCCAAAAAGGATAAAAAAAATGCATATTCAGACACACACACTTACACACACACACACACACACACACACACACACACACACACACACACACACACACACACACATAAAGAGAGAAAGTGCACACACTTATTCACAAAATGAGCACACAAGTGCTCTCTAGTTGGAGTTTTCATTTTAAGTCTGCCTGACTCTTCAGCTTTGTAGCATAAATATACATGAGGATGAACCAGTGCTTTAACAGAAGGACAGGGAGATGGGAATGGAGGAAGGAGGGAGAAGGGAGAGGGAGGTGGAGATAGAGAGAGAGAGAGAGAGAGAGAGAGAGAGGCATAGAAAAAGAGACAGTGGTGTCCTTTGAAACACTCACACTCTTTCCACATTTCTTCTTTCTCTTCTCGTTGCAATCACAGCTAGAAAGACTGGAGGGAAAAAGAGGAAAAAGAGTTGGAGGCCGGAAGGGAGGGAGGGGAAGAGCTAGCAGCTAATTTCAGAGAAACAAAATGCTGAGGGGAAATGGGGAAGCAGAGGAGGTCAGCAGGGATATGATGATTTGTTGCAGCCCCCAGGTAGAGTTGTCAGATTACTGTTTGAACAAGGCTTATTTACAATGACAAGTGTGCAAATCTTGTAGATTCATAATTATTTGCATCAACTAATTTATCTCACTGTTGTCTAAATGTCTTTTATCCTCGTTGTGAGGCAGGGATTGTTTGATTAGTAAATCCTGTTGGTTAGTTGTCAGATTGGCCCTTAAATAGAACCGTTCCCTTCCAGCAGAGTGTCATTGAAAAGCTGTTAAAGGATGACTCATATTAGATGAGCAAGTGTCAAACACACATCGAGCTTTGGGTGAAGGTGACGGCTGAAAAGAGGTTTCTTCATTTTATTAGAAATGATTAATGCATGCAGAATCCAGGGAATTATTTAATCATGAAAGCAAGACGTTTGCACCAAGTTAAGTTGAGGTTGCGTAAAATCGGTCGTCGGTTAAATGTGAGTCAGAACACACTGACTCAGGGTTAGGGTGGCATTACCAAACAGGCTTATCACAAACATCTATATTCAAGCAAGATAAGTGATTTCATCCTTACTTTATTGAGGCATCTAATAACATTCTAAATATTCTAAATATGTAAGTACAAAACATTTTTTTTGTAAAAAGCATCAGTTACAAGACACCGCAGCACAAACATATATCATTTCTAAAGACACACACATTATGTGATAAATCCTCTCTCATTCCCGGTGCTTCAAAAAGCAGCGTATGTCTAACACTGCATCGAAGTATGTAACAGGATGTGTTATTGACCAATTAGTAGGACAAGGTGTTTGCAGTGCCAGTGTTAGAAATCCCCTCTTACTTCTGTAAAGCCAACATTCAATCTCCTGTCTCTCCTGGAGTGAGACAGAGAGACGGAGAGAGAGAGGCCAATTAAAATGCCTCCCTCCTTCTCTCTGCACTCTTCATTAGTCTCACCCCACGAGTTCATCTGGTGACAAACAATACCTACACCCCCTCCTGTCTGCACGCGCGCACACACTCACTCACTCACACACACACACACAGGCACACACACACAGCTGTATTCCCTCTATTAAAATGATTCACAGTGAGGCACCTCGCGGATGACATTTCTCAAAATGAGGGATGATGCCAGTCAAAAACTCCCATCAATGATGTGCGCGTGCCGGGGCTTGTGTTTTTTTAAATTCATGTCTGCAGATTTTCCCCTCTTCTCTGGTCGTTAGGGAGGTGTCCGGTCCTCATCTTCAGATCCCTCTTCATCGCCTCCTCTTTTCTCCCCGTCCTCCTCCTTCTCCTCCACTCACCTTCCTCACTCCCTCCGTTGCCCGAGCCATTGATCACCATCACCAGCCTATTTGTATTCTTCCCCAAACCTCCCTCTCAACTCGTTCTCGCTCTTTCTCTCCACACTCCGTCTGTAGTGGTGTCATCTCCATTGAGGGGACACCCACATGTGGACACACATACTGTACATGAAGCCAAGACACGCCTTCTCTTGGGCTGCATTTACTTGAACGGAATATATTTAGCATTTTCTATGTATCTAAAGGAAGAGTCGCTCAGTGATATGCACATTTACGTTTTACTCAGAACATTTCTGTGGAGCTTTGCTGTGTGCAAATGATTCTCATGTTTGAGTGGGTGTACTTTAGATGGACTGTTATGATAAAGGAAATCCCTTGTATTTTGCACATTTTATGTTGCTGCAGTGTCTCCCGAGAAGGAATCGTTGGCTAAATAAAATTAAAACTTGCCTTTCCAAAGGCACAGTGGGGCGTATCATAACTTTGTTTGATTTTGCAAGACAAATAATTACTATTTTCATGTGGCCTAATAACCCATAAAATACCGTTTTGCCTTTAGGACTGAATAGGAACCCTGTTTTAACATCTTATCCAGCTAGGAGGTTGTTATTTTCATATTGTGCATTGTACTGAAGGATGTAAGACTCAGGAAAACGGGTAATGAGTTTGGGAAGTTTGAAATGAAGAGTGTCAAGGCTAAAGTGTGTTTTTCATGTTGTCATGTTCACATTGGTCTTTGCAATAAAATCTGGCATAAAAAAAGGAATTTCACAAAATGGCCAGTATTCAGACTTCAATGAAGGTTTTTTCAATAACAGTGTAATTTATTGTGCAGTCCTACTTAGAGTTAATCTTTAGACCAATTAAGTATGATACCACTTGAGTCAGTGGAATTGAGCTCATTCATATTCGACCATTACTTTGCCAAGTAATGAATAAAAGACAAACATTGGAGAAGAGATGTAAACGACTGGGAGCAGACAAGGAAATAGGAGAAAAGGAGACCATTTTTGGTCTTTTGTTACATGAGGCATACAAATATATATATATATATTTGTCATGCAACATCATTAATGTAATACTTGACAAAGATTGGCGTCCTTGATAGGGGATCTTAGGTGGTAGAGCTTAATGGCTTTTAAAGTGACAAAGTTGCAGGTGGGAAAGGGAGAAAAGAAGATGACATATAAGAAGGCAGAAAGGAAAAGAATATTGCTTCCAGCATGATGCGTCCTGACATCTGCTTTCATTCGCCCCCCCTGATCTGGACCAGTACAATGAATCTGATCATAGTCATCGCTGCAGGGAAGGACAAGTTTTACAATTACACTATTACAAAGAAAAAAAAGGGCTGTTACATCATTATGAAACATACAGCACAGAAAAGGACATGGCAGTGTCATTGTGATGAATACTCTAAAGCAGGCATCTTAATAACATTTTTAGTTTCATGAAATTTCTTTTGTCAGAGCTTAATTATCCTCAAATTAACTCTGAGAATGTGGCAGTGGGCCACGCATTTTCTTCCACAAAATGAGGCAGGTTTTGCGGTCACAGCAATCACTGAAACTCAAAATCCTTAAAGGGTCTGCCAAGTAGCATTTAGTGTAAGCAAAGCGATGCCAAAGCAATCACAAGTACCTTGGATCTGTAAATGCAAGGGAGTAGATGATTTTGTTAAATTCTCCAATATGGAAAGCTACACTGACTTAAATCTGACAAGCACGGCTGAAAGTGAGACAGAGAGGGGAAGAGTAAGCAAAAGGAAGACTGGCATTAACGGGTAAAGTACTCTCCCTGCTCATCAAATAGAGATGCCTGACCCAGTTAAATGTGCTGGTCTGGTGTTCACATTACATGCACAGATACACACACCTACACAAACACTGAACTCATGTATATGAATCAAGAACTTTGACCGTCTTTTGCACAAAAATGAAACCCCATAATGCTCTTGTTCCTCTCATCACGCCTTCAAATCTGTTTGCGCATTAAAAATCCCACTCACAAAGATGTATAATTACTTTTGTTCTTTTAGATCTCCCAGCCGGGCTTACGGTTGTGAAAAGAAAAGAGAAGAAATGGTGCAAAGGCGAGAATGACAGAATGGGGATATGGCGGGGAGGTGGTTGGTGTAAAGGGTTTGTGAAAGCCAGTGAATGCCAGCTGTCCAGATGCCTGTCTCCCATCTGTTTGAACCCCAACATCTAGCTGGCACCTCTTCTAGTGCTTACCACACACACATGCAAGAACACACATACACACTCACACACCCCCACTGTCGCTCTCACGCACACAGAAACAAACTGGCATTACTTCTGACACTAGCAGTGTGAGGCAGCTGTGGGATTGGGCACAGAAATGAGGGCTATCGCTAACCGCTAATCCATTTGTGTGTTTACCTTCATCACGCGGATTGTCAAGATCTCTCTCATGCTACTGGTCCCACCTCCTGCTAATCTAAATCCCCCCTTCTTTCTTATAAAGTATCTCTTATGGCTCATTTTAAAACCATGTCCAGCTTTGAGCTCAGCATCTGGTGGACAGATTGGCTCCATATTGCTCAAATCCCTTCATTCTCCCAGATCTGCTGCCGTTACCCTCAGGAAAACAACAGGGGGCGACTTCATTGTCACTCTGAGCCAGAGGTAGGGTTTTGTTATACGCTCAGTGCGAGTGATTCTGTCCAAGAGGTGCACTCCTTATTGTTGGGCATAGTTTGCACCAGCGGTTCTGCCTCCTCATGATGATCAATAAGAGTGCAGCTGTTGCTCTCTATTCTTGAAATTAAGGTTTCTGATAAAACAACACCCATGTCTTTAGTTTGAGGGCAGTAAACTACCACAATTTGCCCACTTTTCCTTTTTTCTTTTGGCTCCGGTGTTAGCAAACCATTGCATTACCATTGTTGTGATTATGGTTGTGCTATGAATATTTTACCAATAATGAGCACTCTCTGTTGTCTGGAGAACCTCTGTATAGGACACACCCAAACACACACTAATTTGTCCAAATTAAATGCTATTCAAATCACAAAGGCCCTTAAGCTGCCAGTACAGTCGCCGTTGAAGGGCCTTTACAGAGGTGCCCGCGAGATGGTTGAAAAGCTTCGGGAACCCACCACATCTGTCTGACAGCTCATACCCACTTCACACAGTTATTGGCCAGATGTGTGGCAGTTCTCTCTTTGCTCTTATTCAAGTTTTTCTTTACAAAACAGTTTCTTTCACTTTTCACACAAACACTGGAGTGCAACACTATGAAGGTATTTCAAAAGGAAAAGTGTGCCATTGTTACCATATTTAAACAATATGACCTCAAACTGAAATGGATTCAGTAAACTGAAAAGTGTATTTATTAGATGTAGCCCAATACATTACACATCTTTTGAATGGTTTGGAAACCACTTTGCAGAGACCTGAAACTTGCTTGTGATGACTGATCCATCACCATGAGCAATTTGTTGCCTGGGAAAGTTTCATAATCAGTGTTGCGGTTGCTAACAAAGAGTTTTTGTTGAGCTGTATTTTGTTTTCGAAACTCTCCATGTTTGTGTCTTTGAGATTTAAGAATTGGCTGCTGAACAAGGTCCTTGATGCCAGAACTGGCTAAGTTCACATTACCTCCTTTTTAACGTTTGCTTTTTGGTTTTCTGGATTTGCAAGAGCATATAAAAGTTTCTTTGCTCACAAAGGCATCACTGCACAATTAAAACATAACTTTTCCAAGAAAGAAATAAAGGTAGCAAAATGTTCACTGTGACAGCACAAGGGTAAAAACCATGCCAAAGTATCTCCGAGTCTTACTGACGCATAACTAAAACTGGTCTCTTCTGTCTTCCGCTATGGATGTAAGGAAGCAGAATACAAATGAGGTGTTTAAACTAATACGCTGCACACTTGGACACACACCGACGCCGACTCTCACAGATACCAGCACACGTTAATAATGCATTTCGACCAAGTGCATCGGGGAGTGTATATTGAGTTACAATGCAAAGCATTCAGCGACAAACCTAATTTAATTCTTATGTCTTTGTATATGAATGTGTGTGTGTGTGTGTGTGTGTGTGTGTGTGTGTGTGTGTGTGTGTGTGTGTGTGTGTGTGTGCGTGTGTGCGTGCGTGCGTGCATGCGTGTGAGGGTAAGATGTAGAGGATGTCTCAACAGAGGAGACAGGGGATCAGATTAGTGAACTGTGCACATCTGTCAGCACGCAGCCTTCTTCAACGCCATTAGATTAGAGCTAATGAAGACATTGTGTGCGTGTGTTTGTATATTTGTTAGTTTGGGACATGCATGCACACGCACACACACACACACAGTGGCTGAAGAGAAGAGACACAGAGAGAGTGCCTGGAACCAATTCCTTGCTCTGACATCAGCTGCTCAGGTCTCTTAAATCAAGCAGTATTCCTGGGGATCGATTAAAAGCAGCATGACGAAGATTGGTAATAGAGATGTGGTGCGTAGCCCAACAGAAAGACCCGGCAGACTGAAATATACAGGGAATTATTAGAGTTTCATAAATAAACAAACTATTTGTGCAAGGGAGCAAACGGCGAGAAGTGCAACGATAGCAAGAACACGGGGTGGGAGAGTGCAAGAGAAAGAGCAAGGGGAGGGAGAGAGCGTTATAGAAAGGGAGTGAGAGCGATCTTTCCTCCATGCCGCTCCAGCCTTCCTTTCAAATTAGAACAGCCCCGTCTCCTGAGAATGTGACATTTTCACGGAGCAAGCGAGAGAGAGATGGAGGTTCAGAGAAGGGTGGGTGGAAGACAAATGGGGAAGGGGGGAAGGGGGGCAGAGAGGCGACTGCAGGTTCTCAGAAGCGGAGAAATGGAAGAATAGAGGGAGAATCAGAAGAGGCAGCAGAAGAGTGAGAGAGGTAGAGAGAGAGGGGGAGGAAAAAAGAGAGAGAGGAGAGGGGGGTGCAGGGTTTCACTTGGTAGTGTTGGGGATGGATGGAAAGAATGAATGTGTGGAGAGGAGTGTGTGCGGGGGTTATTAGTCCACCCTCCAGAGGCTACTAATGCACTGACCTTCATTAACTCGCATTACAGTCGGTGTGTGTGACTGTGTGCGTGAATGTGCAACTCTTTAGTTAACACTCATTACAGAGTCTTTGTTTAAAGGCCAGTAAACTAATGAAGTCATTAAATAAGTGGTGACATTCCTGATTCAAGTATTGAAACCAAGACATTGGTAACTTTAAGTACAGGAACGACTACGGGAACTGTAAGTACACAGTAAACATACACATAGTAAACATACACATAGTAAACATACACATAGTAAACATACACATAGTAAATATACATATAGTAAACATACACATAGTAAACATACACATAGTAAATATACATATAGTAAACATACACATAGTAAACATACACATAGTAAATATACATATAGTAAACATACACAAACATACACATAGTAAATATACATATAGTAAACATACACATATTAAACATACACATAGTAAACATACACATAGTAAACATACACATAGTAAACATACACATAGTAAACATACACATAGAAAACATACATATAGTAAATATACATATAGTAAACATACACAAACATACACATAGTAAATATACATATAGTAAACATACACATAGTAAACATACACATAGTAAACATACACATAGTAAACATACATATAGTAAATATACATATAGTAAACATACACAAACATACACATAGTAAATATACATATAGTAAACATACACAGTAAACATACACATAGTAAACATACACATAGTAAACATACATATAGTAAACATACACATAGTAAACATACACATAGTAAATATACATATAGTAAACATACACAAACATACACATAGTAAATATACATATAGTAAACATACACATAGTAAACATACACATAGTAAACATACACATAGTAAACATACATATAGAAAACATACACATAGAAAACATACACATAGAAAACATACACATAGAAAACATACACATAGAAAACATACACACAGAAAACATACACACAGAAAACATACACATAGAAAACATACACACAGAAAACATACACACAGAAAACATACACATAGAAAACATACACACAGAAAACATACACACAGAAAACATACACATAGAAAACATACACACAGAAAACATATACATAGAAAACATATACATAGAAAACATACACATAGAAAACATACACACAGAAAACATACACATAGAAAACATACACACAGAAAACATACACACAGAAAACATACACACAGAAAACATATACATAGAAAACATACACACAGAAAACATACACATAGAAAACATACACATAGAAAACATACACGCAGAAAACAGTACACAGAAAAGCAACTGTAAAGGCCAGAATGAATGAACCTGATATACTGTAGTCTGTTGGGTTGAATGTGATTCCGTCTCTAATATCCATTTATTGTGTCTATATATTTATCGTTCTGTCTCTCTTTCTCCAGGCTCTCCTTGATACTCAGAAACAGATGCGTTCTCAGATCTCCAACTTTACCTTCAACCTGGGCTTCTCTGGGAAGTTCTACCACACAGGTGGGTTCTGTTTACCTGCTTTCTATCCCAACATACACACCAGTGACAAGCGGATTGACTATAACTTTACTTTTTTTTTTAACGGCTGTATGATTCTTATATTACTTTTTATGTGGACGCTCTACATGTCACTTGTCAAAGTGAGTGGTTAAATTGTTTGTCTTTAGTAAGAGCTATCCATCCATGCCTATCAAACTAAATATAGAACATGCAGCAGTTTTACGTAAAAAGCTGTTTGTTTTTACTTTCACTATATTTCATTTTTTTTACTTTTTTTTTTTTGACTTATCTTAAATTTCAGAGGTCATGAACAGATATTGTGGGGCTTAACATGTTGGGTTTAATGATGAAGTAAAAAAAAAAGTATGGCACTTAGCACAATCCATAAACTGAACACATGATGGCCACTCAAATCAATTAACATGTTATTCTATTCACCATATCATAAGTGTGATATGCTGACATACTGGTGTGCATTCTAAGCTCTGCTGTGTTTCCAAGGACAGATTTTATTGATTTTCTAGTTAAGTGTCTAAATCTGCAGCAAGGGAACAAAGGTACTCCTTTACGCTGGAAAGGAAAAATAGAGGTGGGGCTGAACATAATTATAATTAGAAGAAATCTGATGCCAAACAGAACACTATAGCTTGATTTATTTGTTTATAACCATGGGATTAGACCACCACCGTATTTGCATTAATACATGTTATTCCTTGTCCTTTTGTCCTTTGTGTGTGTGTGTGTGTGTGTGTGTGTGTGTGTGTGTGTGTGTGTGTGTGTGTGTGTGTGTGCAGGCACGGTGGAAGAGGACGAAGGAGATGATTTACTATTGAAGTATGTGGATGAGTTCTGGTGGTTCCCCCACATGTGGAGCCACATGCAGCCTCACCTCTTCCACAACGAGTCCTCACTGCTGGAGCAGATGGTCCTCAACAAGGAGTTTGCTCTGGTGAGATGGACGCACACGCATGCACACACACACACACATTTCTTTATTTATTTCAGTGTTGCACTTTTCTCCTTGTGTGTCCTTTTAATCATGCTCGCGTCCCATGATTGCATTTTCTTCAAGGACGTCTGTTGCCGTTAGTAATTGTTGTGTTTTTGCCACTGCAGATTGCAGACATTATGTTTGCAGGTCAAAGTGCTGGAACTGTGCTCACACAATGAATACACTCTTTGTTACGTACACTACATTATTAACAGGAAACCAGCATAATTGCCGCCTTGTTTACATTCATTTGTATAAGAAAATCCATCCCGGGTGACATTCCTATACCACAGGACGTAAACACTGTAAACCACATTTCATCACCTGTGTATTACATGTTCTTATGTTTAAGTTTAAAATGTGTTTTAGTTTCTACAAGCCAATACTGTAGCACATCAACAATATGGACAGTGAATGTTTTACCGAGTGCAATATACCAACAATTTGTTATGTTGATCCAAATCATAATATGGGTAGAATTACATTTCATGCAGAACACATTTGCTCATGAACATATTTTTAAGAGGCAGGATTGGGAACAATTTTGTTTTTCTCCCAGCATAAGTAATAACAATAATAACAATGTTCTACAGTCAAACAAAAATAAATGAATGTAATTTCCCAGTTGGGAAGTGATGCACTTATTTAGCAGTGCACACCTGAGCCCGGTTTTGTCTGACGTCCATAAAGGTCGAGCACTTTTGTTGGCCTGTTGTGCCTTGTTTTCCCGCTCTACGTCAGTGTGTGTGAGTGAGTTGAAATGATTTGTATGACCCTGCTGGTACTGGCGTGCCGTGGCACGCATACAGTACAGTGAGGAGGGGCTGGTTCATGTTGTTGAAGGTGAATCTGATCATAAAGTGTGATCCCTCACCTCTATTGTACACACACACACACACACACACACACATACTCCACTCCCTCATCCCCTGACCGCTCATGCTTAGCTTTGACAGTGTGTGTAGGTGTGTGTCAGAGCGAAGGACAACACCATCAGTCTACGAGATACACCAAGCAACCATCCACCCTCACTCTCCCACACATACACATGCTCTCACAAACTATTTTCAACCTGAAGGCCGGCGTCGTAACAATCAACACAACACAAACCATGCGCTTCTTCCTCAAGGTCAGACTGCTGGGCTCGGTGTGTTTATGTCCCGCCATGTCCTTTTGTCGGAGTTGTAAATACGCTATAACTTTTGTTTATGTATATAACCCTCACAAAGCTGTCTATCTCTGCGTATGCATGTTTTCCAGGAGCACAGCATCCCAGTGGACATGGGCTACGCCGTGGCCCCCCACCACTCAGGTGTCTACCCGGTTCACCTGCAGCTGTACAAGGCTTGGAGACGGGTGTGGAACATCCAGGTGACCAGCACTGAGGAGTACCCCCACCTCAAACCAGCGCGCTACCGCAAGGGCTTCATCAACAACAACATCATGGTGAGGACACAAAACTGTTAATTACGTGTCTGTAAGAAGCCTCCAAATGTGCTCATACATATCCATGACTGCACTTTGATCAGTTGACGCGCACAAGCATAATAATTGATTTACACTTTCACAACTGGGCATTCATTATTATTATTTTTCCAGCTGAATGGCAAAAGGTCCATTTTAAAATATATTCTCCAACAAACATCTTTGATTATTTAATATTTTTCTTGTTTCGATTTCTCCCCACTAGTTTTTTCTTCTTCTAGAGATCGTAATAGTTTCCACAGATGGTGGTCATGGGTATCCTTTGATACAAGACAGTGCTGTTGCTGTGTGTAGACACATTTTATACAATATATTGGCCTGGCAGATAAATCATAGATGTGTGTGTTATCTGACAAAAGAGGGGAGTCAGGTTAATCAGAAAAACAAGATAAATATCACAACAAAGTGCACCTTTGAATAATTCCTGTCTGTGCGTCTCTTAACACGACGCATTTGATCACACAGAGGTAATCAATCAAACCTAACACTCAAATATGTGTTATGTAGTATCCTTGCTTGCCAGAAAACTACTTTCTTAAATCATCTGATGGAATTAAAACCACGGGTCTCTAAATCAAAGCTTAAGTGCAGAACCATTGTCTGTTTGGATTCTTTTATCTGACTTTGAAAGAACAGTTTTGGATCTACTGTCTCTTTGTTCAAGTAAGTGTTTGCTGAATAGTAAATTGTCTGCTGATTGTTTCTTGCGGTCTTAAATGTAAAATCAATGATGTTTTGTGCGGTGTGTAACCCCAGTGTGTGCACGCGTATGTGTCTGTGTCGGTGAGTGCGGTATGTCTTCTTTGACCTCGTCTCATCACGGCTCTGCGTTGATTCAATTTGAATAGCGTCACAAGGCGGCTAAAGAAGTTGGCTTTTCTGTGTGTGTGTACGTCTGTGTGCATTTCTACATGTGTGTATGTGCAGGGTGTATATCTAGATATGAGGATCTAGTAATGAGAGCATTTCATGCTCCAATAAATAATTCATCAGTCACTGTTTAAGACAGCAATGGAATAAAACTCCCGTCACCCATTTCACTTAAGCAAGTTGTCCTCGTCCCTCTCTCTGTTTCTCCTCCTCCTCCTCCTCCTCCTCCTCCTCCTCCTCCTCCTCCTCCTCCTCCTCCTCCTCCTCCTCCTTCTCCTCCGCTTCATTCACTTGTCAGTCAGGCTCTTTGTCAGTGTGCATAACTGCAACCATATTGACAAAAGAACCAATCACATCTGACATCAAAATTACCAGACCATGTTGTTCTGCTGTATTTGGGTCTCGAGCAGACAATTTGAACCGACAGCTATGTCAATTTCCTAATCAGTCCTCGAAGTCTGCTTTTATTTCTTGACATCTTGTCACAGAGCCACAAAAGACAGCTACTTAATCTTACGTCCTTTCAATACAATAGCAAGCTGACACTTTGACAGGCTATAATGTGTTATTATACATTATCAATAATATGGTATTGAGAAGCATCAGTGAATCACTGAATTAGATAATAAGCCATTGAACAAAACTACATATTCAACATTATACATTGCACAGAAAACTGGAGGAGCAAACTGGCAGAAAAAAATGAAATCTCCTTTTATTTTTTTACAAAATTTGTTTTGGAAGAAAAGCTGAGGAAGTACGCTGACATAAAGCTACAATTTGTCTCGAGCTTACCATCGACGGATGGATTCTGCTGTTCTCCGAACATTGTTTTTGACAGTTTTGTTCTCTTTGTCTTTCAAATAAAACACCAGGTTATAGTTTTTATTGGCCGGAATAAACTTATTGTGGGAAATTTTGCACCAAAATCACATTGGTAGGAAATTGAGGACGCATGCAAATCAGTCAATTGTGGAAAGCCGGTGATCAGGTATAGAATGAGCATGTACCAGCTGAGCCCTACTCTGCTGCAAGCTACAGATGTTTGGCAGAGAGACCACATGCAACTCTGTTCAGTACAGGCAGACGTCAATTCATTCTCTGAGGAAAATCTGTTGATGAAATGGCCTCTAGAAAGCACAGCTGGACCTCGGTTCTATGAATGTGAATTAGCCGCCACTGGTGGTCTCAGAGGTGTCCAGTATATGATGCATTGAATTCATTCCCACCTCCAACAATGTCCCTCAAAATGCAGGAATTGTGTATGTTCACATTTTTTATTCTCCATATGTTTGGTTTGAAGACTTTTCCAATCTTCATCCTCATCAGGGGCAGAGGATGCAAAAGCGATATGATCGAAAGCACCTCAACTTTTAAACCAAAAATAGCTCTGAAAAAACTTTTAGAAATTACGTTACATATGTTTATAATGAGGAGTAAAGTAAGCAATAAATAGCAAAAGGAGGCTTTTTTTATGTGGATGTGTGTGTGTGTGTGTGTGTGTGTGTGTGTGTGTGTGTGTGTGTGTGTGTGTGTGTGTGTGTGTGTGTGTGTGTGTGTGTGTGTGTGTGTGTGAGTGTATATATGTGCACATGCATGCAGAATTTAAACATAAAATAATTTCCCCATAAATTGTCTGGTTAGCTTTTAGATTCTGATAATTCATCTCCTCTCCTGGCATAATCTCATAAAGTTACTTTGGCAAATCACAACCAAACCCTCTGCCCTTGCTCCATCTTTGTTTGCTCCGAGGAGGACAGGAAGTTGTCTCAAGGCTGTAAAATTGGTGTTTGTGTGTCTCTGTCAGCAGATTGAGAGCCACCCAGTGGACCCACAGTATCAGAACAAATCAGACTGAAATATGGGATTGTGCTGTGTGTGTGCGTGTGTGTGTGTGTGTGTGTGTGTGTGTGCGTGCGTGCACTTGCGCAAACATGCATACTTGTGTGTGTGTGTGTGTGTGTCTGTGTGTGTCTTTCTTTTTAAAATATACTATATCAGTTTGAGATATAGCTCTGTGGATAATTGGTTTGGTGAAATAGTGCTGAGTGTCTGTGGCTCTGGTGGCTTCTCACTCTCTCTCCCCCTCTCTCTCTCTCTTTCTCTCTCCCCCTGCCCCTCTCTCTCTCTCTCTGTCTCTTTTGTGTGTGTGTAAGTGTGAACGACTGCAGTGTTTTATAGATAAACCAATATCTGCGCTTCCAGCCTTTACTCTCTATTTCACACGGAGAAGTGCTCCACAAGGAGTTCACAATAAAGACCTTATTCTTCTTCTCTTCTCTTTTTTTAAGTAATTTAATGACCTAATGAAAAGGAGATTAATTCATCCGCTGTTAAACACTTGATCCCGTACTCTGTCTGTTATGCTTGTGTTGGGAACATTATTTCTTTTTTTTTCTGCAGCATAGATTAATTTAAATATATATTAAAATCAGACAAAATACTTTTTTACTCACTAATTAAGTGGATACTTTGTCTCATCTTTGACAAATGTTAGTATTGCAGTTGAGGTAACCTGTAAAGACTTGCAAATTTAAAACCAAACCAAAAAATGTCATTGCCGTGAAACAATTGTTTTAAAACCTTGTCCAACCACAACATTGTTAGATTTAGAAGTGACATAGAACAGTGTTTTCATTAATCAAGGCACGAGTGTGTAACTGACACAGAGTGTTGGCAATGATCAAGGATGCACCTGCTCGAGGAGGGATTAAAAGTAATCTATTATCATCTCTCTCCACAACGAGTCCCCAAAATACCAAACAGGTGTGGGTGAGGAACAGTGCTCTGACTTCACCCGTGCATTTCATGCACCTACATGAGAATGAAGGGTCTCTACTACTGCAGGGAAATAATCTCAGCTGTACAACTCATTGGGACGCATGGCTCCAGCACAGCAGTAAATGGTGTGTCCTTGAACAAGTCTAATTTGATTCTCGTCGACCTTTTTCACAGCAGACATGTTGACTCGTCATTACAGGAAAGACACAGGTAGAGCTAATAACATTTAATGACGGTTCTATTCTATTTAAGTGTCCCAGCAAGCCGTGTCAGCGAGCCAGCCTGCACAATACCAGAGTCCTCCAACTCGGATACCTAAATGGAACAGAGCCAAATTTATGGTATTAATTACACCTGTGCTTTTTATTTTATCACAAGTCAAAATGCCGGATTTGAAAAAGTGTCTCTTCCACTGCATATTCTGTAATGTGACTTGGTCCATCTGTAGGATTAGCACCAGTGCTTCTTCACTGCGACAGGTAACATTACCATATGCCGGATGACACAACACATCACAATATCCCTGACATGCTTTGCTGTCTGCTTCTCCTATTTCTTGAGTAGACAACCTTGGCTCTATAGCTGTACATTTCATCCTTACATAGCTGTCATATTTTATGCTGCTAGCTGAATTATTGTAGTTATTTTAAGTCATCCTGTCATCTCTGGTTTGTTTGTGCTTCGGCCTTGAAATTGGTGAGTAAGCACTTTCAAAGACCTTAAACAAAGCTGGCTGTTTTAGTTTCCTGGTTAATCTCAAATCATTGTATCACAGTAGATTCATGTGCCGGTTAAAGGGGAGCATTAAAGTGTGTTTACAGATCTTGGGTGTGTGCGTATGTGAACAAATTAGTCGAAAGCCTTTTGTGGCTCCAGGGGGGCATAAGTCAAACCTGATAAATGTGCGAAAGCTCTTCTACAACAAGCTTGGAATGGTGTGTCTGTGGAGTTAAGGCTCAAGGCTACAACAGCCGCTACTCGCATAACACACCAAAATCTGCGCCTGTATAAAGGCCAGCTGTGGACGACGTGCTGCACTCGGCCCACAGCGCCCCGATGCCCTGCCCCGACTGCTGCACAGCGTGCTGTTCACTTGCTTATTCAAAGTTTGTTCATATTGATTGTGTCACATGTCCAGTTTGCTTTAAATTCAACACTGCACATCCTCGGGTTCCGAGCAAGAAACCTGCCAAGAGTAAAGTAGAGAGGGTGAGCGGTTCTCGCAATATGCAAAAGACGCAGACAAACTTTTGTTGCTTTCATGCTTTATTATTTTTGTCATATACATTATTTACTTCAACCTACTGATCACACTTTTCTTGGTTGACTGTTCTCACAGACTATTTGTCCATTTACACTTCCTCCTTATATGTGTATGCGTAGGTGCTGCCCCGCCAGACGTGTGGCTTGTTTACTCACACCATCTACTACAAGGAATACCCTGGTGGACCTAAAGAACTGGACAAAAGCATCCGTGGAGGAGAGCTGTTTCTCACTGTGCTTCTCAACCCAGTGAGTCACAAAACCAGACACGCATTTAAACTCACACAAAACTCTTGCACATTCAAACGGATATACAGCGTGAGAAGCAGCAAGGCCTGGCACTTTCTGTTTAGATTTTTGCACCTTAAAGAGGCCCAGCTGGGTTTTCAGCTCCCTCTGTAAAGGTAACTTCCTCTGTCTGGCTTGTTCTTTTTCATTTTTACCTTTTACCACAATGTGTGTGTGTGTGTGTGTGTGTGTGTGTGCTTGTGTGTGTGTGTGTGTGTGTGCTTGTGTGCGTGTCTCTTTTCCTGTCAGGGGCTGCTTCTTACTGTGGAGCCGTGTTCATCTCCCCACTTTAAATTAGGTCACACCACAGGGGGAGTTGCTGTCACACATTCACACATGCACACACACACACACACACACACCCTACCCCTCTTACCCCTGCTGTGTGTGTCAGCTCATCTCGATTTTGCTTTGAATTAAATAAAATAATTAGGTTTTGGTGGCATCTAAGATGTTCGCACACATGCTTACAAGCACATGCATGCACACAGTTAAATGAGGGGATATCAATTCCCAGGAATTATCTCTGAACCACTTTCTTTGACTCGTACCATGCACACGCTCAAACATGCACAGAGATAGACCAGCAATAGGCTGTATTGAAGTGTCAGGTAGGGGACTGCTGAACTAGAGGAGCTGTCAGAACTCAGCGAACATCAGTCAAGTGCAGCTACGCACAACAACCCAATCTTCTTCTTCTTCTTCTTCTTCTTCTTCTTCTTCTTCTTCTTCTTCTTCTTCTTCTTCTTCTTCTTCGTCGTGCTTGCCATACTTAAGGACAGAAACATGTTATACATTGTTGTTGCTAACAAAGGACCTAACGTGCTTTTTGTCACCAGTGATGTCATCTCAACATGAGCTCACAAACCAAGAGGGAGGCCTCCGCACACTCACTGCCCCTCCCTTTCTTTCTCTGTCTTTTGCACACACACACACACACACACACACACACACACACACGCACACACGCACACACACACAAACAAACACACATACACACACACACACACACAGATATAGGGTGTGACATTATTATTGAAAGACAGAAACACACAGGCTAATTACATTTCTTCCTCTGTTTCCACTCTTTTGTCCTTCTCTTTCACTTCTTTTTTAATCAGTGTAATACGAGATGAAACTCTCCTCTTGTTGTATCTCTTAATGAAGAGAACTATTCTGCCTTGACGTACGTCCACACCCACACACACACATACTCTCACAAACATAAAGACTGATGATTTATTTTTGCTTCTCCCAGCTATGTTTCCATTAGCGGACGCATAAGCTTTCATTAGTGTGTGCACTTTGTGTGTATAATCAATAGTGTTCTGCAGCTCACTGCTTTGGTCCCCGGGGGTTTCCTATTGTTTGATGATCTGCGCATCGGTAACATTGTCACTTCCCATTCAGTGAATTTAAATCACATTTGGCCTGTGGTGGCAGTTCACCACTGACAGCAGCCAACATATTGAATGTGTGTGTGTACATGTGCATTAACTTCATGTGTGTGCACGCGTATGTGCATGGGTCAATGTGCGTCAGGATACTTTTGCATCATTCCGGGCTGCATCAGCGATCATTGAGCTCCCCGTCTCACATAAGCTCGACAATCGATTGGACGACCTAGACTCTGCAAACAGCCAATAGGGCACAAGTCATTCCCCGATAAATGGCCGGAGAGATGGTGAGAGAGGGCGGAGAGAGAAGAGAGGAGAGAGGGAGGACAAGAAGAGATGGAGGGGGGGAGAGTCGGGGGAGAAGGGTGAGAAGGTGGCAGACAGAGTGAGATTTAATTTTCAGGTCACGGCATCTTGTGTCACTTGAGAATCCAGACACATACAGGGAGGAAGTGATGCACATACAGGCACACACACAAACACACACACAAGCACACACCCATGCATATGTTTGTGTGTCAGCATCCAAATATCTGCGTCTACGTGTGTATTTTTGTGCAAATGAGTGTATAGCTGACATAAGCAGAGCTGTAGACATATATCAGAGATGACATTTAACGCTTAGCTCTGCCACTAAGCGTATTAGCCGTATCAGCACAATCTCCCTCTCGCCTTGCCTTCTGTTTTACCCAGTCCTCACCCTCGCGCCTCTCACCTCTCCTCCAACTCTTTCTACCATTCTCTATTTTTATAACATGTTCATGTTGACTTCCACACATGTGAATCTTTTTGTCTCATTTCCACTCCTTCCTTCCCTTTCTCCGGAATCCTGATGATTGCTACTGAGGGCTTTGGCAGCTCATCAACACACTCTCTAACACACACAAACACACTCTCTCCCACACGCACACACACACACGATACACTACAATCCAAACAGGAGTAGAAATTACAAAGTGAGAGTAAAGCAGTGGAAGTTGGCAGAATGGAAAAAGGGGCAGAAGATGTTGACTGGAGCAGGCAGAATAAATTTAATCGAAATTATTTGGTGTGTTGACGTTCAGATTGCAATTATCCGCTGATGAGGAAGAGACACTGCAAGAGCAAGAAGGGGAGAGAGGACGATGACGGTGAAGGGGAGAGAGCAAAACCGAGAGGGAGGGGGGATGTAGGCTTCTTTTTAGTAGCAACAACAATTCAATCAGGGAGAAATGTATATGGAACTAAGTGCTATGTAATGGGAAACAGGCTACTACAGCTATATATTGAAGGAGAGAGAAAGCAGCAGAGAAGGCAGAGCAGAAAGAGAGTAAGAGTTGTAGGCATGCATGGATGGATGGATAGACAGACAGACAGACAGACAGACAGACAGACAGACAGACAGACAGACAGACAGACAGACAGACAGACAGACAGACAGACAGACAGACAGACAGACAGACAGACAGACAGACAGACAGACAGACAGAGAGAAAACTAGAAATTAATCCAACCTCAACCAAAATATGTATTTTCCTCAAAAATGCAATCATGTTACGCTGGATTGGAGCATGTCACAATCTCAAATACATGGCTGGGGTTCTCTTAATCTTCCAAGACATGGGAGATGTGTACTTGTGAGTGTGTTTGTGTGGCTGTGTGTTCACAAGGATTTTGAAGAACATCCCTCCATGTTGGACTGACATGCTTCATCAGAGCATCTAGGTCAGCATGAGATCGAGAGAGTAAAGAAAGAAAAAAATACACACACGGACTTTTTGCAGAAAATGAGAGAGCGAGGACAAGACATTAAAAGGATGAGAGAAGAGGAAGGAAATTAAGCTGCATGGAGGCAATAAAGAGCAAAGACAAGGGGGAAAGCTTAAAAGAGGGAAGCTGCAGGGTTGGGTTTATTTCTCTCATTTTTACCCTTCTCTTCCAGTCCAGTTCCCAGTATGATTTGAGCCCAATTCTGGTGTTAAATTATTACCGCTGTATTCTTTATTAAAGGCACACAGGGGACTCAAAGCAATCCAATATTCAGGAAATGAGACATGGCACCAGATGCAGAGAGAAGGTTTAAATGGTTCAGTTAATTGAATTCTTACCCACAGCCAGTTCTTCGGCCAAAAGGGAGAATAACACTCTCTCAAGTGCCTTTTTTTGTTTTTTAATTTAGACTCACCTGCCAAGGTTACTATATATGTCACCGGCCCCTACCCACTCTCTGTACTTTGTTTTCTCTTTTTCTGCAGTTCTCCAATTACAAACGCAAATCATCTTCTCTCACCCCCATTGTTTAATTTGGCAGCGAGTGCTTAAGCTCCATAATGAATGTTTCCATGTTCAATGACACCCAGATTCTCTCACACTCTCTCTCTCTCACTCTCTCTTTCAATCGCTCTCTCTCTCTTTCATGCACACACACCCGCACATAAACCGCACACACACACACACACACACACACACACACACACACACACACACATGTACTGGGCCAGGTTCCTGATGGTATTGAGTGATTTGAAAGGAGAATAATTTACTTTTTGATCACTTTGCCTGCTTTCAAAAAGCACAAAAATTACACAAAAAGAGAAAGATGGGACAATTTGAAATGGTTAATAGCTTATTTAATAGTTTATTTACTCAGGTCAGATTTGTCTGCATTGACTGTGTATCAACCTTTTCATTTTATAATACCCCCCCCCCCCCCACACCCCCAACCCCCTCTCAAACCACTGCAGCATGCCGTGGGAAATATTCTGTCTGAATCCTAAATGCGAATAGATGTTTGCGGTGAGACGCTGTCGAATTTAATATTACACGTTTCTAAGAGCAGCACACCAATTTCTCTCTGCGTGCTTCGAAGAGAGAGGTTCTGCGTTTTCGACATTGCGAGTCGCTGGAGAGGAGGAGTGAGCAAACATGTATTGCTGCCGTGTGTTTCTGTTGTTCCTACTTGAGTGCGTGTTGGTGATGCCTTGCCAGTGGTTCCACACTGTTGCCCTTACATCAACCAGATTGATATGAAGCAGGCGAGGCTGGATGGTGCACTGCTTGCTTAAAGTGAGCACAAGAAAAGAAGGCCGTGGCAGATGCACACACTTGTGCTTCAATACACAAACACACAGATGCATGAACAATTATGCTGACACTCTCACACACACACACACACACACACACACAGGAAAAATGACTCTGACATGCATACCCCTGCTCCTCTCTGTTCTTTCAGTGTTGCGTTCTTTGTCACAAAGACACATGCAACTAGCCACACACATCTGGTTCCTTTTTCTCCCTCCCACAGTGTCTCTCTCTCACACACACACACACACACACATCGGTATTCGGGGGCGATCAGTATTCTGTACAGCTTCCCAGGTCGGCCGGACGCTGATCCATCAAACCCCGACACTGTGTCGCTTTGTATCTGCAGCAACCTTCAGCATTAAAGAGGAGCACCGACAGTCCTCTGTCACCAGGAAATTCACTGTGTATGTTTGTGTGTCATTCTGTGTGTGTGTGTTTTCCCATTCATAGACATTCTCCCAAATATACTGACACACAGTCATTCATGCACACACTGACAGACACACACATGCTCATACTCTCCAAATAATTCATATCTTAATGGCTGATGTTACCGTTTCATCCAGACACTTCACGTTCCCAAGCTCCCTCCAATCACACACAAAGTGTGTGTGTGTGTGTGTGTGTGTGTGTGTGTGTGTGTGTGTGTGTGTGTGTGTGTGTGTGTGTGTGTGTGTGTGTGTGTGTGTGTGTGTGTGTGTGTGTGTGTGCACATTTGTCTGTAGTAGCTATCTTAGCTTGTCTCTTTGATCAGCCTATAAAAGCACTGAGGCGAGGACAGATAGCCTGGACCAACACACTATCGCTCCTTCACTCCCTCTGAGTGACTTCTTCTCCATCACACACATTAACCATCATGAACACACACCGACACACTCAGACACTCTTTCCCGTGTGTAGCTGCATCTCTCCCATCACCCAGTGGCTATGAGGAGTATTGTGCTGCCCCTTCAGCTTTATCTTCCAGGACTGGTGAATACCTCAGCTTCAGTTTATCTGTTTTCCTCTTTATACTTGAAACTGTATTTCGCTGAGAGTGAATGTATAATCTTACATAACAAAAGTGAGTGTGTCTCTTTGCAAAGTGATAGCAAATATTGATACCCGGTGGACGGCTGCTTTGTTAGTGACTTTAAAACCTTCACACACCAAGAAATAATCTGTTTGCTTTCCACTGCAGTCACAACAACATTGATTCGATTTACTGCGCTGCCTCAGTTTTTCACAAACACGGCAACTTGGGAAATGAGATTTTGACTTTATCTCAATTTTGCACTATACAATAAGTATGTATTTCCTTCTCTCCCTCCTCTCCTCTCCACCCCTCTATTCTGTATCTGTCTCCCCACCGTAGATCAGTATATTCATGACCCACTTGTCTAACTATGGCAATGATCGACTGGGCCTCTACACATTCGTCCACCTGGCCTCCTTCCTTCGCTCGTGGACAAATCTGAAACTCCACACACTCCCACCCCTGCAGCTTGCACACAAGTACTTCCAGCTTTTTCCCGAACAAAGGAACCCGCTCTGGCAGGTGTGTTTGCATGGGTCTTTGCCCACATGTACAGGCTTGTGTGTTTCTGCATTCCTGTGTAAAAATATTCGGATTATGTGGATTTATTGAGAGATTTAAAGAGAGTTCATTTTCCAGTATACTAACTGTGTTTCAAAAAGGAAAAGGAGAGATGGACTATTTAACTTCTATTTACTGCTATTTATTTATTAGACCAAAAAAGTGATTCATGATTTTTTTTAAGCACAAGAACAAACAAAACAAAACAAGAAGGGGCATTTATATACAAAGATGATGGATATAATTCAATCAACAATGTTGGAAATTATGGTCCAAAAGAGTCTGACACAAACAATAAACCATGGAGGTACCAATATACTAAAAAACAATATAATAAACAAAAAAAGGAAACAATCAGGGAAACAAACAAGGAGCACAACCAATCAAGGTAAGAGACAATAAAATAACATGGTCTGAAATATTGATGTGTAGACATTGTTTGCCTTTCTTTTAATTTTACCATATTTCAGCATTTTAAAGTAGTTTTACAAATATAAAAAGTAAATTTTACATGAATACAGTTAAAGAGGGAGTACAGCCATTCCGTTTACAAGAATGAAGATGATATTTGCCCAAAATAATAACAAGGTTACCAGTATCAGAAATTTTGATTAAGAGACAGATAAAAGGACTGTCTTCCCTTTATATCCCGTAAAGAGCACGTCCCTCGAATAATTTTGTTTAAAAAACAGACAAATCGTTCTGTTAGCACATTTTGTATTCAAGAAGTTGACATCACCAACTTTTAGAGAAGTTAAGGAAGGTGCAATCACAGAACATTGCATACTGCTTTGTATAAATTGAGGTAAAGAAATGGGAATAAGTTGACAGATTTTGTAATACCTATTTCTTGAAAGAGTCATTTAATATTTGATGGTAAAACCTTAAAAGAATGAAAAGGTTCTATCTGAATTCAATAAATCACAAGCACATTTCAAACCATTTCCATAGCAATCAGCATGGATCGTCTCTTTATCATATGAATTGTGTTGTAGACAATGCAGATCTAAGCATATCATTGGAAAGTTTTTTTAAATCGTTTCTATGGTATTGTTTGAAAAATGATATGCTGCATTATTGTTCTGTCTTGTAAGTCCATGCTCGCTGGCAATATTTGTCATTCAAGTCCTGCATGTACAGAAGGTAAATACTGTATATGTATGTATGTTTTATGTGTACATCATTACTTTAACCGCTAATCGTTTGTGCCTTTGTAGAACCCATGCGATGACAAACGACATAAAGACATCTGGTCTAAAGAGAAAACCTGTGACAGGTTACCCAAGTTTATGGTCATAGGCCCACAGAAAACAGGTGAGCAACACACAAACACAAAGAGTTAGACATGGACATACAACAGAGAGACTCCTTGTATGTGCCCAGGTGTCTATAGATCCTCAACATCAGAGCCCATTCATTCAATCCCTCTGGCTCCTTTGGTCCTGTCAGAGCGAGACAAAAGAGGAGGCTTTTGCCTCGTTTCTACCACCCTTTCCTTTTCTGAATTTCACTCTCAAAGAGAAAAAAAGATGACATTATTAAAAATCTGAATACGCTGGCTTCGTGTGATCCCAGGAATTGTAATTGCTAGTGTTTGATGTGAGAGGTGAGAAGGTCCCGTAATGCTGCTAATTAACCAGGTGATAATTTACTAATGGGGTCACGATGGCAACATTAGCAGTCTAACAACAACCACAGTACAATAAATTCTCATTTTATTGCAGGGTATGCCTCACATGACAGAGACGTTAGAGCAAATGGGAAACAGGGTGAGGGGGGATGTAACAGGATGCGTGGGAGTGCGTTTTAGGGGAACAGGGTGAAAAGGGAGCTGCTGAGGGTGAGACAGAGGGCACGGCCATAGCCCCAGGTGCTGATTGGTGTCAAATGGTTTTTGAATCATTTGATAGAGAGGCCTGTGATCATTGCACACACACACACACACACACACACATAGTGTATTCTCAGCAAGATATAAATCTTGCGGAGGGTAAAATCATCCAGTATGGATTAGTGGACGACAGCTCACACACATACTGATACACACACACACACACACACACACACACACACACACACACACACACACACACAGAGACTGCTCTCTGCTGAGCTGCATTAACGAGCCAGTTATGAATTATGCCCTTTCTTCCAGGAACGACAGCACTTTATCTCTTCCTACTCATGCATCCCTCCATCTCCAGTAACTTCCCCAGTCCAAAGACGTATGAGGAGGTCCAGTTTTTCAACACAAATAACTACCACAAAGGAATTGACTGGTAAAAACACAAACACACACCTACATCCTATCACACTCATCATTTTCTCTCTGGGCCTTTTTATTGGTCAAATTCTAAGGTGAAAATCAATATTATAAACAACCATTTTCCATTTTGCAAGGTTGTTGTAGATGTCAATGTGTCTTGTAGACTTCAATGATACATTAAGCAGTTCAAAACAGTTTAAAATACATCTTCAAAAGGATCTGTTGAGCCTGCAAACATAAGCCAACAGACATATGGATGCCTAAATTGACCCATAAATGTGTTACTCAGCTGACAGAGACACAGCTGGTGCAGTATCCGAAGTCATCCAGAAAAGACTTAACTCTGAAAATGTGTCATTAAACACTGTTAAAATTAAATTGTCAACATTTTTTTAGGCTCTCTGTCTAAGCACAGATTAAGGCCATAACTTTGAGACTGTCTCTGACTTTGTAAAAAATGTTGCACACTACACTCCGGGTGACTGAGTTTGCAGTAAAGCTGTGCTGCTTGTGTATACGGCATGTAGCATTAGTGTGCGTATGCGCATTTGCATTTCCTCTCAATTTTCTGTGTGTCTGTCGCCTCAGGTACATGGAGTTTTTCCCCGTGCCGTCTAATGTTAGCACGGACTTCCTGTTTGAGAAGAGTGCAAACTACTTCCCCTCAGAAGAGTCTCCGCGTCGAGCTGCTGCCCTGCTGCCCAAGGCCAAGATCATCACCCTGCTCATCAACCCCTCTGACAGGGCCTACAGCTGGTACCAGGTACATGCACTAGCACACAGAATTAGATGCCAGTGACTGTGCATGTATTATGTGTTACCTCTACACAGCGGCCTATGACGTGCTGCATCTCTGTATGGATTTTAATTGAATTCTGTATCCAAGATTGAATTTGGAGTCGGATTTCTCTCTGTGAGTATGGAGTTAATGAGCCAGATATTTCTATACGTCTCAGTGTGGGAAATGTCACAAGATCCTGAAATCTTCCGCTCAAGTCTATTTGATTAATGAGACATGAATGTCAACAACGTGCCAGCTCAAATGTCATTGTCGACAATAAAAATAGTCTCCCGTGCAAAGTTGTGAATACATATCTTGACGTTTAAGACAAGGAATGAGATCCATTGTACAATTAGAGTGATTTATGTGGCTGAATCTGCTAACCTTCCCAGCATCAAAGAGCTCACGAGGACCACGCAGCCCTGCAGTTCACCTTCTATGATGTCATCAGTGCAAGAGCAGGAGCCCCGGCCGAGCTCCGGTCCCTGCAGAGCCGCTGTCTCATCCCCGGGCTCTACTCCTCACACCTAGAGAGGTGGCTTACTTCCTACCCTGCTAACCAGGTACGCACAGGCCCAAATGCACTCTGTTGCACTGTAATACCGAACTCATGCGCAGATAACACACTATGCAATGTAAAAGCCTTGTATTGGTTTTGCAAGTTGATATTTGTAGATTTCAGATTTGGCATTTACTAATTTCTTTCTGGAATCAGGAAGCAATTTTATGTAATGGTATCATTTGAAATTCCCTTATATTGTGTAAAGATAAGAACTACATAAAATTAAACTTTGAACATTGCCTGAAGAAATAAGTTGAAAAACTACACAATAAGAAAAAGAGTAAAGTACTATATTACATCTTCTTTCAGAGATCTGTTTCCCAGCATTTGTAGCATCATTTAAGTGGATATAATTCTACTAAAAAAGCTGCTCCCATGCTTTTCATAAACAAGTTAGTCAATAGTACTCAGTGTTACAGTATGACTGTGTCTGTGTGTAGGTGATGATCATAGATGGCCATCAGCTGAGAACCGACCCTGCGGCAGTAATGGATGAAGTCCAGAAGTTCCTGGGAGTCACTCCTCACTTCAACTACTCCCAAGCCCTTACGTAAGTCTCTCTTGCTTTCTCTCTTCCACCATCCCTGGCGTCCCTGGGTAAAGAGCCTTTCACCTGTTGTGATAGATTCAAGCTATAACAAGACTCTAAACCCAAATCTGTGTGAAGCCTGACATCTATTGGTGAACAGTGGAACGTTAAACTGGTCGTCTCCAATTTGCTAGACTTTTGGTGCCAGTTGGTGTCGTTCTCTAAAAACAGTCAGTGACATCACCTGCCATCAAATATCAGCCAATAGCATATGGTCAATTCACGACTCGCTTTGAGCTGTAACATTTATCCCTTAACTCAAATTTAGGTTTGCATGTAGTAGTGTGGTCCTTTAAGAGAGAGCAAAGGAAATATAGATAAAAGAGGAACAAGCGACAATGAGACAAAAATGAGAAAATAAACATCAAGGTATTTTGTTGCATTTAAGTATAGAGGACATGGCTTAAGTTCTTAGATATAATGGCAAATTAAGGTTAAGGTTGGGAAAAGGAGTAATTTATAAGTGTAAAAAAAAACATAACAGGTAATTGTGTGCAACATGTTGTGACTCGGTAACCCTGATCCTTATTTATCCTAATTGCCAGCAATCAATGATACACTTGCATCTCCTGACATTCATATTCTAGGCATCGCTTCCAAACACATTATATTAACATCTGATTACACTGTTTGCACATTTTTGAAGACCATAAATATTGTTTTTATTTCATACACACATCTACACAGGCAGCAATACAAAATTGATGCCTGTTCTTGCCAAAAGACAGTCAAGTGGTGAAGTCTCAGCCCCCTGAGTCGCTGGCCGAGGATCAAATCCCAGCAGAGCGTTGACTGTCTCACTTACACTCCCTGCCTGTCTGTATTACAGCTGTCTGAATAAATAAAAGTACGCAAAGGTTAGTGCACTACAGTGTCAATCCGAAAGAAGTAAAACACCAGTAAGCAAGGTAAATAACTAAAGCAACTTCTACAGTATGAACTAAACACATTTTTTGCATTATTTATTAACAGATTTAAAACAAAAAACGCAGGTGAAAAGGCAACAACTGGTTTCATTGTGTCATTATGTATGATGTCTGTAGCCTAGAACGTTGTGCATGTCAACCAAATTAGCTTTGGCCTCTTGATGCTCTCAACGCATTCTTCATTAGAGATGTTCCACGTGACCTTTAAGTTTGGGAGGAGTGGGAGCTGGTTTAGTTATCTTGAGCACCACTCATCAGAATGCATCTGCTCGCAAGCCCTCAAATCTCCAGACAAGGACATCTAGAATGTGAAGCTTGGATTGGGATAGAGAGTGCTTCTGTCTTGAATCACAAGCCCACATGCATACAAATAATGTGTAAAGAGATGCTTTTTGACAGAATAATAAGGAAGCTGTGTGTGTGTGTGCTTTTTTGGGGGTGAAGACAGAGTTACACAAAAGCCTAATCTTTCTTTTCAACTTCTCATTCTTTTGACATGGCAGCGGTCTGACAGATCCTCAACACTGGAGCCTATTTATTTAATCCCTCTTTCTTTTCTCCCTCCTGTTCTGTCAGAAAACTGAAGGAGAACCACTTAACTATTTTTTCTCTTTATTCACCCACTGATGCATGCGGATAAAGAACAATATTTGCATCTTTCAGTCACATCAACATTAGCCTTTACACTCTGACTGCCAAATAGCAGTTGACAGTAATGTATATCTTTATATCGCTTCTTTAGATGTACATTGCACTACTTTCATGCCTATACACAGGACAACAAGCATGTATTTACTGAGGTTCTATGCTTTGAATGTCCTCTCCTCGCCTTTAGATAGGGTGTCACATCACCTGATGCTGCGGTCTTTGCTCTCTAATATGAGAGGCACTTTGGCTTCACGCGGGAGGCTCATAGAGCCAATATGGGAACATTATAGAGACATCAATGAGACATGTATTGAAATATTTCTCTCTCACATTTATGTATTTTTTTGCATTTAGTAATGAACTGAAGTGCCACCTTAGGCATTATATGTTAGCTTTTTTTTATCTCATTGTTATTATCTCTCTTTGGGAGCCATGTTTTCTGATGTCTACTCTTTCCAATACTGAAGTTGTGATCACTGTCTTTACCTGGTCATGTACCTGTAAACTATGGCAGTCAGATAATCTTCCACTGTGTTTCTGTTGAGAGTGAGTCTTGATTATAAGACATCTCCATCCATCCATCCATTGTCTTCCGCTTATCCGGGCTCGGGTGGCGGTGGCAGCAGGCCCAGCAGGCTGACCCAGACTTCCCTCTCCCCGGCAACCTTTTTAACTCATTCTGGGGGATCCCGAGGCGTTTCCAGGACAGCTGGGAGATGTAATCCCTCGAGCGTGTTCTGGGTCTTCCTCGGGGTCTCTTACCAGTTGGGCATGCCCGAAAAAACTCCAGTGGGAGGCGCCCAGGAGGCATCCTCCGCTCTCCCCCGAGACCTGACATAGCTCCCTGGATCACTGATCCACTCAAACTCCTCCACCATGTTAAGATGGTGAAGTCTTGATTGTAAAATATCTACTTTTTACAAAATACTTTATTGGATAGAGACATATTAAAATCATGCCGTTTTGTGTGTCTTCATCCTTTTATTGTGTTTCCATTGTTGGTTTTTGTGAATCTGTTTGTTGTATTGCCTTGCATTTTTTATCTTGCTGCTATCGTGCTTCAATTTACTTCAGAGGATTAATGAAGCAAACGTTCAATATCCATTGGTCGTATAGGCAGTTCTTGCGGTGTATGAATGGGTTTGCATAATGAAATAGTCCTGATGGGCCGGTGGCACATTGCATGGTATAAGCCCTGCCATCAGTGTATAAATGGGTGAATGACATGTAGTGTTAAAGCACTGTACAATTTACCATTTACCATAACTTAAGTTGAATACTTCTTTCATCCTTTCTTTCTTTCATCTGTCTCTCTCTGTTTCTTTTATTCCAGGTTTGACCCTCAGAAGGGCTTTTGGTGCCAGCTCCTTGAGGGAGGAAAGACAAAATGTTTGGGAAAGAGCAAAGGGAGAAAGTACCCTCCTATGGAGCCAGAGGTAAACATTGTAAATATAATAGATTTCTGCTCGCTGAAAAAAAAAATTTGTATGCATTGAATGAAACATTAGACAAAAAGAAAAAAGAAAAAGCAGCAGCCTGACAGTGATACACAGTCCCCTCCACCGCTGTGGCAAAATTTCCCACAGGACTCAGTGGTGGGGTGGAAACTGTCAGCCAATCAGATCCAGCCAGAAAGTTACAACCTAATTATGAGGACTCAATAGTGACATAGCACCCGTGAGTGGGTTGGGGGGGGGGGGGGGGGGTAGAAGGGATAAAATCCAATTCATTAATCTTTGTCCTGGCTACTGATTCCACAGAGGAGAGACCATACCTACCTAATGAATCACATATTTGCTCTCACATGAAGACAAACACACATAGGTACAATGTGTCTTCCCTCCTGTGCTCACACATGGCTAATGGCTGCACCTCAGTGTCACCTGTAATTAAACTGCATTTGAGTTTTCACCAAGGGGACAGAAGGAGAGGACAGATGAGGAGGAGGGAAATGGAGGGAACACCAGGGAGGACAGACACAGAGGGGGAAATGAGGGATGCACACAGGAGGGGGAGAGATAATGGATCTTATACATCCTTCATGTAATTGTCTCCCTCTCTCTAACCTCTCCTTTCTTAGCTCTGTTCATACCACGTGGCACTTAGTGGCCCTAAAGTCCTATCGAGGAGAAATAAACTAATCTAAAGATGCTGGCACATCATTAATCTCTCTCAATTTCTTGTTTGCCCCATTCTCTCATGTTGTCTTTTTATTTCCTCCTCTAAATATGCCTCCCTGCAACCCTTTTTCCATTCACCTTCCTGTCTCCTTCAATACTTCCATTTCCTGCCTATTTCCATATTTTACTATACGTTATGTCTTCTGCCTCTGCCACATATTGAATACTGACTCACCAACTTTACTCTTTCCCTGTATGTGTTATTTCCTCGCTCGATCTCACTCACTCCCCTTGCTCATCCTCTTACCTATTCTGCTCTCACCATTCCTTTTCTTCCATCTTTCGCCCCTCTTCTCTCTTCAGGCACATGCATATCTCTCCAGGTACTACAGGGAACACAACGTGGAGCTGTCAAAGCTGCTGCATCGCCTCGGACAACCCCTCCCCTCCTGGCTAAGAGAGGAGCTGCAGAAGGTCAGCATGCATCTTAATAAGTATCTTTTTAGGATTATTTTAGGGCATTTCTGCTTTATTTCATAGTGCTGTCATGCAGCAAAGGGCCCTGGTAAACTGCAAGGACAATTAGTGTGATAGTTTGATTCAAACTTGGCTCACCTCTGATTGGTGCATGGAGATATATTTGTCATCACCCCTTTCATCAGCTTCAGGCTAACTTCAAACCATTGAGAAAGGAAAGACGAACACAATACATAAATCCCTGATGTGAAATAACCCTAACTAAGGTTTTATGTTCATGTAGAACCCCATCACTCAAAATAAGAATCAGATTGCATACGTTTTATAAGACCGTTAAGCCCTTAGTTAAACAATACAAAGCAAGCAACGGAAGCAAAAGGTTTGGATAGAGTATTAATGGATGATTCAAAATACAAAGAGAATACAATTATTGCTGGCTTCTTTGAAAAAAGACATCCTCTTATTTCCTCCTAACCCTGTTGAGGTATTTAAATCATGCACTTCCTGGTGTAAGTGCTGCTGCTGACAGTCGCCTCTGCAGAGCCCTCTTTCTTCTCCAGTGCTCAACATTGTTTTGTCTTTTGTCTGTGGATTCTGTTGTGCTATGGTTGGCCACTGTTTGTGATTCAGAGGGAGCCAGTTGACACATCCGTTTAGGGTTTCCAGCCCATTCACAACAATTGCACCATGTTTTCTTTCCTTTTTAGTGTTTGGCATTTGAATCAGTAGGTAAACAAAATGGAATTAAAATAATGCTTTTCCCTTCTCTTTTCCCACTCCTCTGTTTCCCTCTACATCCCCTCCCTCTCTTGACCTCTTTCTGAAGGTTAGATAACCTTTGCATCCATGAACCAGGGTTAAAGGTCAAGGGGTCAAAGACCAGGAGCACCCGACCTTCAGATGATCAATCTGTGGCCTTTTAGTGAACCCTGAGGTGAATGCAAGGACAAGGTGCCTTGTTTCACCGAGGAGCTGTGACCCAGCTGGAGGGAGCAGCGGGCTGAGGCTGAACTCTTGGAAGGATGAAAGGATGGATGGAGGAATCAGAGCTCCAGGTGACTCTGCCAACTCTGCAGAAAGTGGGACTAAAATGAAGAGCCACATTACAAGGATGAAGAGATCCATGATAGACAAGAAGCATTTGGCAAGTCCCTGATGCTCAAACCCTGTTCTGAAATGTGATGAACTCTTGCGAAGAGCTTCAGTGACTTTGATAGTGATTATCTTTTGTTTAACCTCTAATTTATGATGCCAGAACAGCGCTGGTCAGCTGTGCGTGGTTCCCATAAAGATGACTTTGCACTAAGTTCTGTTCCATGCATCTCCAAGACAAAAAAAAAACTCACTCTATATGGTTGTTTTTCTATCTTTTAGTTGTTGTTTTTTGTCACAATGAGAGTGAATAAGCAGGGAGGATAAGTGCATATAGACTCAGGGCGAGTGACAGGTTTCCCACGATAGGTTCTCATTGTTTTATGAGTTAATTTTTTTAAGTTTCTGGTAGATCTGGTAGCCTTGCTCAACATTAGAGATGTCACTAGAGGCTTTCACTGGAAAGTATGGCCTGGAAATGAGTCCCTGGAGAAAGATGCATTGCCCGCTCATTATTTTTCCTGTGACAAGCCATGCAGAAGAACGCTGTGTCCAGTGAACGGAGCATGAGCGCTGATGATTTAAGCGCTAAGGACATGAGTTTGTGAAGATAGCTGACCAAAATGAGCCGAATGAATATGACACTTAATTCCGAGACTCTTTAAGTAGCTACTGTAACCGTAGGCAGTTTTTGTTTTGTCAGTGTTTCATTTAAGTCTCAACCTCCTTTTTCTTTCCTTTTTAAAACCAGTGGCCTATGTTGTTGAGCTTCTATTTGAATGCAAAAAAAACCTAAATGTCAAACACAGAAACCGAAATAAAAAAAAATGGATATTACTGACAGATTAAATTTTTTGAATGAGGAAGCAACACGGATGACCCATATTGTGCCGGGACACACCTGCATACACACTTGTGAAGTCTAATCTTTGGCCTAAGTGGTTGACAATAGACTCAAGGTAAGTGTACAACGACATGGGGAAGGTTTGCTAACCGACCATACAATAATGTTCAGTTAACCCTTGTGTAGTCTTCATATTTTTGTTATTCAGCCAGTGTGCATAGAACCCTGATATCAGATCATCCACATTTCTTCACTTGCTAGCTGCTGATGGGCTGGTCCTGGTGCTCGCCTTCATTTTGGAACTAGATGATGCTCAATCTCATCCTCTTCTTCAAAGTCATTGTCAGACTCTGAATTTTCATAAATGTGATCCTCACATTCTGAAACCTCTTCCTCTACATCATCATCAAAAGCTTCTCTCTCTCTCTTCCAAAATCAATTGAAAGGCCATCTGAGTAGGGAATATTTGTATTTATTGTGTCCCAATACCTTATTGGACCCGAACATCCTGTTAGTAGTATAAAGGTGTAGGAGGGGCGTATAGTGTGTGGTCATTGAAAATGGGTTCTGATTTATGTTCTTTACAGAACTGAGTCTGAAAAAAATATTATTCATATCATTTTTCTTTTGATATTAAATGAAAATGGGTCCCACTGTCACGGTGCGAACCACGGAACTCAAGCACGACTCTTAAGACGGAGGTAAACAAAGAATGTCCTTTAGTGGAGGAACAAAACAGGCAGAACAGAACAATAACACTGGAGAGCTTGGTACGAATACACAAGACAATCTGGCAAAGGACAAGTGCAAGTGAGGGGACCTAATTAGTGAGGGACTAATGAGGGAATGGGCTGCAGGTGAGGTTTGAGGGCCAGGTGAAAGGAATGAGGGCTGACGAGGAGGGAGTGACTGACAGAGTGAGGAGGGTGTGGCGCTGAACTGTGACACCCACAGACCCGAACACCAACAACAAGGTTGTGTTACTATTCCTTCCTCAAATTAACTTCATATAAACTTCTACAGGAGGAATATTTCAATTAACATATAGGCACCTCACCGCTGTTCTCAGACAGACTTGGAAAAAAATGTGAACCTGCCCTCTCAGGCACAGCATGGTAATCAGTGTTAGGAAGTGTCGGTAAGTGTTTTGATATCTTGCAGTGAGGGTTGGTTGCCAGGTGAGATTGTATTTGTCAATCTGCTGTTGAGCTGCTTCTTTTTCTGGCCTTATAATGTAGAGCATTTGCAATCAACCTTGAACGTGATGAAGGGCCTTGACATTTCCAAAGCAATAGGAAACAATGTTTAGCCATTAAGTCAAATGTAGGCAGCCACCATAAACATGTATGTCTTATAAGTCCCACACTACTGCCCCAACACGTCTGTACGTGTGTGGCATGTGACCACACCCCTCCCATGCACTAGGTGTCCCTGTTGCTGTTTTGTTCCTGGTTGTCTGTTGCAGGTGCTGAATGGAGGATCGGCAGCTGCATGAGCCACACCTTCATGGCCCGTTGTGTGCTCTGGCCATGAATATCTCCTTCATTTGGCAGCTTTGGGCTCTCTCTGGGGGTCCTGTCGTCACCCCGACATGATGCAGTTTTTGTTTGATGTTCTCTTTCTACTACACACCCATGCATGCAGTTAACTACTCATTAGCTGACTCCTGTAAACTGCATTACTTGTGTATGTTTTTGTAAATAAATACTTTTCCTAGGAGACTGTTCCTCTGGTCTTCCATTTTTACTGCAGATTTTGAGCCTAGCTGTGAGAGGCTGGCGTAAAGGACAAGAGAACATATCATCTTTATTTGAAAAGCTTTAAAGCAACCCTCAAATGTTACACACATAGAACCCCTTTTGGCAGATATGTATACATCATAATGGCTTCCCGTAAATCATTATCTTTATTAACAGTAGCTCCATTCCTGCAGTAGCCCCTTGTGTTTGTAAGGTGCCAGAACTGACTGAGTGAAGGCGACTGAAATAATGGCAGGTATCCCAGTTGGCTCACTCACAATATTAGATATACTGCAGAGTCCCAGGGGCAGTTAATAGCAGGAAGGAGTCAGTGTTTTAAATATTAAGTCTATGACCAGGATACTTTTATATATGAAAAAAGATACATTTTCGGCATGATATACTTTTCGAGAATTATCTGTTTTCGGTTTTTAAAGCCTAAATTAAATAGATGCGTTCATACAGAAAGGAGGAAAAAAATGCGGTGTGGCCAGTTGAGAGAAGAGTTTATCTAGTTATAAACTACATTATTAATTATAATAACACATTGTTATGCTTATGATTTGCATGTAGGTATGTAGATCTGATTATAGTTTCAAATATTTTATTAAAGAAAGATGAAGAAGAGGAATCAGGCTAAAAGTAATCTTAAATCCATAAACATATTTTCATATTCAAAAGCAGTTGGCTAAGGAGCAGCTAGCAGCAAATGTAATGTGTATGATCTCTTATGCAGGTTTAATCATTACCCTCATATCTTTCCCAACTGCTTTATCATTGTTTCCAGAGTTTGAGGGAATGCTTTGAATAATACTGTGAATAATAAGTGTAAACGTAAAAATCAACACAAGAACAATGCAAAATTATAAGAAGCAAACAGGTTTTAATATTCCGAATAAAAACACACTGCCAAGTTATATAATTGACATTATGAAATAAAATCTTAGATTCAATAAACCTTTACATGTATTTAATTAGCATACATATATATATATCCAGGATTGTTTGTATCAATAATATTGATATCTGTCCAAAGAATAAATGGACACTTACAATTCAAAATGTTCTATGTTTAATGATGTTGTCAAAATACTCATCAAGCATCACAGTGTCTTTAAACAGGACATTTACAAACGTTTTTTATGTTTTATTTTCCTTATATTAACCATATAGAATTAGAGCCAATGTTTTGTAATACATGATATGACCACAGGAGGGTGGTATCAGACAACGAGGACAACTATACTGCAGCTGAGAGCAGAACTTTGAGTTCAGGTAATCAATTCTCAGCAGAAGTAACCCAAGATAAGTTCTGATGGATTTGCACGTCCCCCTGAAGAATGTTGTCCCTTCCAGCGTTATTAGTTCAATTAAATCTGCCTCTCTGTTCATGCGTGTGAGTGACTTATTTTGATTAAAAACTGTTACTTCCCTATGCTTCACCAAAAGTCTATGAGGATGAAAAGGGAAAGGTTCACTGATATACATGCTGTGATGCCATCTCATAAAATGCTCATTAAATCAGTATTTTAAATTCAAGTAAGAGCGCATCTAAAAGCAGAGCCAGGGCAAAATTAACATCAGCCACAACTTTCAGATCTGGACAACTTTATACATTTTTAGGATTCCTTTCAACATTATTTGCATTGTCTTGGCTTACAGTTTGTACTTTGTACTTTGTTTTTTAAGTATTTGACAGTGTTCGGCCACTCTGTCTTTGCTTGTCGGCTTCTGGTTTGTCTTGCAGGACCTGGTCGTCAGCTTCAGGAGCCATACCTGGGCCCGTGTGGTTCAGGATGTGAAGGTCACCGACTTTACTCTCTTCCCCTGCGAATAAGGCTGCTGGTTTGTTTGTCACAGAGGCGTCACACATCCATACATTCTTCCATGACTAATGACTTCCATATAGGTTTTGTTTTTCTGGTTATGTTGTAAATAAATATGCCAGTAACAGCATGTGTTGCTGATTGGGGAAAGAAGTAAACCGTTTTTGACTGTACTGGGTTAATATCTGGTGTTGTTTGTTTTAACTATGTGAATAAACTTGGAAAGGATGAGCACAAGGGGGGGACGGGGGGGACGGGGGGGGGGGGGGGGGGTATAAGGATATTGTGACGTCACGGGAGGCGACGCCACATTCAGCGGGGTTCACAAGCAGTGCGAGGAGACCGGATTCGAGCAAAACAAGGCTTTTATTAATAGTCCGGGGAAATTAATCAAAAACACAACAAAATTCTGTCCTCTCGGGAGCTTTCAATGCTCACCGGTTAGTATAATCCACAGGGAAGTATATTCCAAAAGCATAGCCTCGCCGCCCTCTGGTCTTCCCCAGAGCCCAGCTGCGTGGCTGCGTTTACTCTCACCCAACAACACACAACACCCAACCCCAACACCAACACCCGTGTGTCTCCTTTTAAACCCTCCCGCTCATCAGCTCCTGATTTGCTCCAGCTGCGTGGGCAGCTGGGCCCTAGAGGGGTGTAGTTCCCGACCCCGCCAGCCGATGGAGCCATAGCGGCCTGGGCTTGCCGCCACCTCAGGAGGATGCAACGTCCCTCCAGGACACAGCCCCCCCCCCCCGTGACATCACACATCCCTCTCCTCGGGACCGACGTCCTCGTCGGGGACAACGCCGCGCCGCCGGCGTCCCGCCGAGAGAGGGCATCCGCACTGCCGTGGTGCTTGCCGGCCCTGTGGACAACAGAAAAGTTAAACGGTTGCAAGCTCCAACTACCTGGTCCCTAATGTCTCCCGGCCCCACTGGCCCCACACACGGGCCCGAGCCGCTGGCTCGGCCCCCTGTCTCCGGCCCCACCGGGTCCCGGCCCCCTGGCCCGTCAGCCGGTCCTGCTCGGCCCTCCGGAGCCGGCCCCGGAGCGTGTGGATCTCCCAGCGCAGCCAGTCCTCCTCCGCCTCCTCCCGGCGGATGATGAGCCCCGGCTGACCCGTGGGCCTCTGCCGCCTCGGCGGCTGGCCTTGGCCTTGGCCCCACCGTGCCCAGACCTTCTTCCCGGTTGGCGGGCATGGTGGCGTCCTCCAGGGCGCCTCCTCCGGGTTCAGGGCCTCCGCCCGCCCCCTACAGTACCGCTGGATGTGGCCCCTGAGTCCGCAGGTCCAACACCGTTTGAGGCACTGCCTCTGCTGATGTCCGCTTCGGCCGCACCCCCAGCACCTCCGCTCCGGTGCCTTCGGCGGTGTCCAGCGCTCCGGCCGGCCCCATCCGCCGTTCCCTGGCTCCGTCGCTCTCTCCGCCGGGCCCTGGTCTGGCTCCTCCGGCGCCGACCGCCGCCGTCGGCGTCGCGTCCGCCCCTCCTCCACCTGCTCGGAGTCCGGGTCCGCCTTCGCTGCCGTCTGTGCCGCCGTCACCGTCATCGCCGGAGCCGCCGCCGTCTGTCTGCCGACCGCAGTCAGCCCCTGGCGGTCGCTCGGCAGCTCCGTCGTCCGCCCCCCTGTTGGGTGGACCGCCGCCTCCGCCGTCATCGGAGCGGCCGCTCCCGCTGCCATCTCCGTCGGCGCCGCCGCTGCCGTCATCGTCGCTGCCGCGCCCGCTGACGTCTGCGCCGCCGCCTCTGCCGTCGTCGTCGCTGCCGCGCCCGCTGACGTCTGCGCCGCCGCCTCTGCCGTCGTCGTCGCCGCGCCCGCTGACGTCTGCGCCGCTGCCTCTGCCGTCGTCGTCGCCGCCGCGCCCGCTGACGTCTGCACCGCCGCCTCTGCCGTCGTCGTAGCCGCCGCGCCCGCTGCCGTCTGCACCGACGCCTCCACCGTCGCTGGAGTCCGCGTCGTCGGAGCCGTTGACGTCTGCGCCGCCCGGGTCTTCTGGCGGCGGGCGTCCGTCTGGGTCGCCCCGACCCTCTGGCGCCTCACCTCCGTCTGGGTCGCTGCTTCGGCCGATTCTGGAGCCGCCGCCTCTAGCTCACCAGACGCCTGCAGCCAGCTGTCCAGCGTCGCAAGGCGGAGCCGCTCCCTCTCTGCCTGCTCCTCCAGCTGCTTGACCAGCGTCTCCACCGTGCTGGCGTACCCCTCGATCTGCGCCTCCAGCTGGCCCCGCTCGTCCTCCAGCTGCCGCAGCCGTGCGCTGTCGGCCAGCTCCCGTCCCTCTGGTGCCGTCGGGACCCGCACCGCCTGTGCCTCCAGCCGTGCTTCCGGCGCCGCTCGCCGCACACCGTCGCCGGTCCACGCCGCGTACAGCGCCTCTAGCGCCGCACCCCCGTCATCTGGCTCCTCCAGCCGCTGCGTCTTCCCCACTGGCGTCCCCCGTTGGGCGCCACTGTGGCCAGGTTCGATCTTGTGGGCCTCACGCAGCTCGTCGCAGAGGGCCGCCACGAAAGCGTAGCGTTTATGGCGCTTTGGCATCGTTCACCGGTACCAGCTTATCCCCACACCTCTGCTTCTCCTCTTCCAGTCGGCGGGGACCTTACGGCCAACTTGGAACCCTGGGTGCTCAAACCGCCGGTTTTCTCCTCCGTCATGCACTATTCACGCTTGGATGCCCACATTCTCCACCATCTGTGACGTCACGGGAGGCGACGCCACATTCAGCGGGGTTCACAAGCAGTGCGAGGAGACCGGATTCGAGCAAAACAAGGCTTTTATTAATAGTCCGGGGAAATTAATCAAAAACACAACAAAATTCTGTCCTCTCGGGAGCTTTCAATGCTCACCGGTTAGTATAATCCACAGGGAAGTATATTCCAAAAGCATAGCCTCGCCGCCCTCTGGTCTTCCCCAGAGCCCAGCTGCGTGGCTGCGTTTACTCTCACCCAACAACACACAACACCCAACCCCAACACCAACACCCGTGTGTCTCCTTTTAAACCCTCCCGCTCATCAGCTCCTGATTTGCTCCAGCTGCGTGGGCAGCTGGGCCCTAGAGGGGTGTAGTTCCCGACCCCGCCAGCCGATGGAGCCATAGCGGCCTGGGCTTGCCGCCACCTCAGGAGGATGCAACGTCCCTCCAGGACACAGCCCCCCCCCCCCGTGACATCACAATATAAAGCATTGGTAATGTATATTGTTTTTCTGAGCACGTCTAAACAATTCAGCTTAATTAGCAGCCACTAGTGGCTGAAGTATAGGACCAATAGTCACTACAAAGAGAATATTTCTATCTTTGTTGCTAAGATTGTATGCAGCTTCTTACTGAAGCTGTTCGTTATGTATGTTCAGTCAACATGACTTGTTTGCCTTGTAAATAAAACAATTCAGGGAATGGCTGCCATGCCCCTGTCGACACTGTGATACACTAGTGACAGTGTGTGTGCATACACATTGTCTGACATAGTGGTGCTCACTTTGACAGCTCATGGTCAGAAAGAATCCTGAAAGAGCTCTGTTGTTGCAGCTCATGTCACCTTTCACATGTGAAGGTTTTTACATAAACAGACCAGAGGCATTAGGACTGAAAACTTTAAGAGTCTTAACTAAACACACAACAAACTCACTTTTATTTATTTTTTACAAAAATGTATAAAGACATTTTACAGAACATTAAACACAGTCAGTAAACACCAAATACGAAGGCAGTGTAGTTGTTTCAAGTGTACCAGATTGTCTCCATTCAGTGTTGTCAAATCTGCAATTTTAACTTAACTACATGAATTAACAGTGTCAATATTACAAATCAACATTGAGAAACGCTGTCATGTGCTTTGATTCAGAGACACTTAAGTCCCTCCCTTCCTCTGCAAATGTCAAGCAGCACTTAGACAAGTATAAATACTGACTTGATGTAAATTATGAATGCCTGAGTAATTACTAAAACCTGAAATATTATTTTTTCACAACAAAACAATAAGCAAAATGGAGAAGCATTACATAAACATTGATGAAATGAGGTTAAACACATATTCTGGTTTGGCAAATGTCAATATGACTAGGATGCTTTACACAAAAGTACTGACTATTATGCATTAAGTAAAAGGGGTTCATAGTGCAGGTCTCCAAGATGGTATCATGCCAAATACTTGCTGTGCATGCATGCATGTATACTGTAATCTGTGGTCCCTTTACATTTTTAATCACAGATTTCACATCATAAATTACAATGTAACTGTATGACAAAAGCAAGCACAGAAAACATTATTACCATGAAAAGTTCAAGAGAATATGTAATCAATAAAATAAGTGCTAATGTATTTGGATGAGAGAAAAGACCCCCAAAAAAGCCTTCCTCTCTCCAAAAAATATTTAACAAATTATATTTGAAAAAGGTCCAGCGTTGCTTTGTGCTCTCCGTTTGTAAATCAGGTTAAAACTTACATCACTGGATAATCAGGTCATAATATCATGTTATTACATTACATTACATTACATTTCATTTAGCTGACGCTTTTATCCAAAGCGACTTACATGATATACAGTATACAGTCAACCGTAGACACAGCAACGGTGAGCAATGAGGGTTAAGTGTCTTGCTCAAGGACACAACGACGCAGACTGCCGGAGCCGGGGATCGAACCACCGACCTTCTGATTGAAAGACCGACTTGCTAACCACTGAGCCACAGTCGCCCCATGTTATAAGTTCATCATGACTGACATCTATTGTTGTATCAACTGTCAAATGACCAGTTAAACGAGTTGAGTGTCTTGAGTGTCATTGTCTCCACTTGTCTATCAGCTTCTCTCTTTTCTGTCATCACGTCCAATCACCTTGCGTATCCAGGAGCTGAAGGCAGATACTTTTGTGTAGACGCCAGGGGACTGCTGTGTCCTGCAGGCATGACCCCACGACGTGACCCCGTAAACCACCCAACCCCCTCCCGGACGCTCGCACACCAGCGGACCTCCACTGTCACCACGGCAACTGTCCACACGCCTCTCTGACTCCATGCTTCCGCCGCATAGCATGCGGCTTGTGAAGGCGCTGTGGAAATGCTGCTGGCAATGACGACGGGGAAGCAAGGAGAGGGGTGCCTGCTGTAGGGTCTTGGAGTAGGAGCGGCCTGAAAAATGAGCCAAAGCGTAAGAGTTTATTAGACAGGTGGTAGGTGGAAGGTGTGTATGAACATCATATTTAGTGTCATATGACAATAATTCCATAAAAACCTCTCATTTAATATATTATATTGTAATTTAAGAACTTGGCTCTGTTTGTAGGCTTTAGAAAAGCTAGCCTGTGGACGGAAGACTTTGGCCAATCACAGGTCGTTTCAGAGAGAGGGTGTTTCTATTGGCTGTTCTCCAAATGCAGCTGCGAGTGCGCCTCCCTTCAGGTGGTGAAAGCCTGACTCAAAGGCCAAAAAATCCTGCAGAAAAAGTTCCTATTCCATCATTTGCAACCTGGATTTATCAAAAAGAGTTTGGCCTTCTGCCAACTGTAGCCAAAGGCTCACAGCTATGTAGCTTATTTGAGTCTCAAATCATATCCCATCTCAAATGGCATTACAGGTCAACAAGTTTGCAAATAAAACAGAAGGGCTACTTTCAAAGAATTGCTGTTATATGTATAACTGCATCAATCCCAATTGTGAGGGTGTTTGAAATAAATGACTAATACTCACACAGGTTACAATATGAAAAATGCATATATATGCCTGTGCTCGTCTGGTGAGACTATGGACAAATAAAATGTGTGGATGTGAAGCACACAAGGGTTCCCCAAGTGCATGACTTATATATATATATATATATATATATATATATATATATATATATATATATATATATATGTGTGTATATATACACATACACACACACATACATATATATTGATTTGCCTTGTCATGCAAGCTGGCAGCAGAAACCACTGGCCACAACCTTTGCAACAAGGCTTTCAGGGCTTTAATTTAGAGATGTATGATCTCGAAGGTTTCTGGCAGAGTCTAAGGGGGGCTGTTTCTTTCATCTTATGAAAGTTCCCATTTCATATATTGTTCTGTCTCAAGTCTTGATTCTAGTCCGTCAATAATGTGCTTACTGATACACATACTGTCCCCAGCATTGAACTCCAAAATCTGAAGCCCAAATCTTTTCCGTCCCCTAATACCCTCTCCCCTTCTACTGTAACCCACTCCACAGGGACATGATCCTTCCATGGCTTTCCACAACCCACGTCTTCACAGTGTTGGGTTTTTGTCCTGGCTCTCTCTGTGACCACACAGTGTTATCAACTATAACTCCCCCTCACACACACACATAGACACACTAACCTCTCAATAGGGAGCACATGTTTTTGCATAAGCGTGTACTCTTGCCCTTTGTGACTACGTTGCTATGATTAATGACATCAGCATGTTATGAAGCGATCACTAACAGATGTGTGTCGGTTTACACTGTCAGGGTGTATGGACAGATTCTCTATCTGTCCATACACCCAGCAAGTGTAATTACACCCAGCAAGTGTAATTACTGGTGGAGGATTCTCTTCTACTTTATGCATTTGCAGTTGACCTTCAAAATGACTTGCATATGACAGGAATACTGTGGTTGCAGCACATGACTGTTTTAGTGTCTGTCCAAATGTACAATGGACTTCACCCCAAATAACTAGTCCCAGTATTGTGTGACTTTCTACAGCGCCCTATTAACGTACTGATTTCCAGTGCTTTTGATTTTTTGGTGCATATCTTCTAAAATCAAATCGCTCTGATACATATCTTTGAATTAAATGTGTTGTGTATTTATAAAAGCTCGGATGAAATTAAATTATGTAATGCTTTGCGCCTCAGTATCCACCTCCCCCTTTACACACACACACACACACACACACACACACAAACACCCTCACCAGTGTCACCCCAGCCAGTAATGTGACAGTTGCTGGCTTGTTTGAGCACTCTCTCCTTCCTCATGGGCAGACAGGCGGGAAGAACATGGCGGCTGAATGACACACACTCCCCCAGCATCTGGCCCACTGCCCCCGGTGACAGACGAACCAAGGCCAGGTCGTAATCGTTACTATGGGAGTGGTAGCGTGGGTGGAGGACAATCTGATCGACGCCATACTCCTCTTCGTATTCCTCGGGGACGAGGGTGTGGTAGTCACCCACTCTAACTTTATACTGCTTCGTGCTGTTTCCGTACCTGCGGAGATGAATACAGGGATGGATCAAGAGAGACCATTATAGAAAATGTGTGTGTGTGTGTGTGTACGGAATCGTACCTTAAAGTATTTTTTTTTTCATGTTATTATTGTATACTCCTTGTTTAACATTGTCTTGCAGTTTTTTTTAGCTACGTCTTCTATTGTGTATACAGTTTGTGTTCCCCCTGAGGCTTATCAATGTTTAATTTGCTCAATCAGACGGTCCTAAAAGCTTTTCCCAAGAAAATAATCAGCTACAAGATTTATATTTTTCTCAGTTGTACCTTCTTCTTCAACTCAACATTATTGAAGTCCTTTTATACATTCTATCAATTCACTATAAACCAGTACTAAGGAAGGTTGACACACTCCTTACACTACTTCTAGGGGCTTAACAAATGAAAATGTTGACAGAGAGCGAGAATAGAGAAGGCACAAATGATAACAAAAGATCTGTCATTGTGTCTGTGTGTTTATGCTTTCAACTGACTCATAGGTTGACATAAGTAAGTGTTTCCATGCTTTCAAATTACTTGTTGAAGATGTTTGGCCAAGTGGGAGAGAAGGAGAGGAGGGACGAGTAGGGTAAGTTAGGGACAAGGGGGAGGGAGGGAGGGAGAGGAGTGAAAGAAGGAGGAGGCCTTTCAATAGAGCCAAGTGTCTGTGTCCAGTTACAACTGGTAGAGTGTTTCCGAAAAGATTTCCTGACCTGGGAATGCCACGATGTTCCTGGCAGAGCGGAGACTGCTGACCAGTCATTTGTGTACAGTACATACCCACCGTGAAGGCAAAATCTCAGGATTAAAATGGGAGTTTGAGTGTGACATCTAAGTTACCTTTCACACTGCTGCAGGTGTTACTGCTGGCCTGTCACCAGCTGTACAGCAAGAAGGTATAAATAGGTTTGATATCTTAACGGCATGTGCCCACTGATCTGAGGTCATTATTTATGAACCTACTAATGGTAATAGTAGTGTAAGGGACAAGGTAACATGATCGCGTTCGGTGGTGGCAGGTTAACGTCATCTGTGCTTATGTGCAAATTACAGCGACAGATGGGTATTCTAACTTGTTGATGTATTTTCTGTATATTATTTGACTGCATGGGTGCATTTGTTTGTTTGTGCTGTGTGTGCTTGTCACCCTGTTTTGGTTACCACATAAGAAAGGTGACACTGTTAAGTCGGAAGTCTCTATCTTGGGCTGCATGCTCTGGCTTGCAAGCAGCAAATTACTTTTCAAAGCGGTCACGGCTGAGGCTAATAGCTGATACGTGATCAGGCAGGCAAGAGAAGTGCTTTATAGTGTCTGACCTTTTGTGTCTGCTTACAATGTCTAAAATAACAAATACTTATGTACAGCTAAAAATACCTTTTACGGTTTCTGTCATGTTTTAATATATGGGTGTGGGGACTTTGAGTATCCCTTGAGTAAAATAAGAAATATATCAGAAATTCTTAACTGAGGAACTGAGGAAAGTTGTGTTGATTTGCAGTACAAATGTTGTGCTAATCTGCAGCCGTCAGCACAACGTTACTTTTAAAGGAGTGTCATAAATCTGAATGTGACGGACAAATTCCAGGAGCTACAATCTATTATTAAAACCCATTCAATATAAAAAGCAATGCCGGAGGCTTTCGCTGAGTGAGCACTTGGCACATTGAGCACACCACTAACATATAATTAATTTGTTTGGATAAAGCCTGTCATTTATTTAGTCTTGCACAAGCAAGCTATGGCATTCAACGACAAGAAGAAAACAGATTAGGCATGCCTTATGGATGAGGAGAACTATTGTGCCTACTGTGCAGTTTGAAATGACTTACCATTGTTAGTAAAGCGTCAGACAGAAAAAATATTTATGTCAATCAGCAATTACACTGCTGGTCAACTAATAGCAGTGTTTCCGTTAATCAGTCCGAGAAGTCCTAATTGCTAGATCCCTAGTGGGCTTAATGTGCAGCATAGCGCAGATGTCTGTTTCCTGTCTGTGTCGTTTAAAGGTAGAAGGTGAAAAGGTCACATCGCAGAGTTGAGGTTCCTGCTGTAAGAGTACAACAAAGGGACTGGGGATGCCTGGAGAAATGGCACTGGAAATGATTTAGTGAATGACCTCATCCTCTCTTTAATGTGGAAATATCAGGATTTACAATGGAAGAGCTGCTGGTGCCGGTAAAGAGTTCTGGTTTTCCAAAATACAGTCTGAGAACCTTACATGTCCTGCACAAATATAAAAGGCAGGGTTAGTGCCCTCACAGCCGTCAACTTTCTCAGCTCTTCACAAATTTGCAGTCTCTCTATTCATTTCATTTTTCTTTTTCTTTTTCCTTTTCCTTCCAGCTGCCTTCTCTGCTCTATGCATTAAGTGATTGATTTCATGTTGGCGGTGCCATGTGGAGGCCCCCAGATGAATTTCTGTCTGTCTCCCTGTTGCCTGAACCACAACCACAGCCAAACCACCCACTGATCACTGCTTACATTGTTGAGGTTCTCATGCGTCTGTCAGACTCGAATATACTGATGGAGTCAATAGGTCGTTTAGTTTGGGAGTTGCTGAAGCTGCAGGAAGGGGGACATGTATGCATACGGTATGTAAACCCACATTCTGTTGAATAAAGATACCTTCAAACCTCAAACATGTGCAGAAAATCTAATGTTAAAGGTAGATTGTTTGTGTAAGCATGCGAGGAAAGCAGCTTTAACATTTGATTTGAAGTGGGCTTAGATTAATACATTATGGCAGGATTTAGTTGTACTTAGTTTTTTTAAATAGTATATTTAATTCCTAATTATTTTATTTGGAATGTCACCACACTTAACAAGCCAATCATTGATGCTGACAGAAGAAATTGCTCACTGTGCAGCGTTGTGGGCGTGTAAAAAATTGTTGTTGTGTCGGGTGTTTTGAGAGGCCTGAGAACACGTACGTGAAGGTACGTTATTATTTACTGAACCTGCCGCATGAGATGAATCGAATATTAAAAGTTGAACATTGGCCTTTCAAATTGTGACACATACTGTCGGAGTGTGTGTGTGTGTGTTTGACCTTTTGAAGCAGTGTGCTGAGGTGAGGACCCAGCAGGTGTCGATGAGAGTCGCGCCACACACCAACCTCCCGTCTCCACGAGATCCTCGCAAACGAACCGCAGCCTGCCAAGGCCAGCCACCCCTACACACATGAACACACAGCCAGCCACACACACACACACACACACACACACAAGAAAGTATTATAAAAGTGCACAGATAACGTGAACCTTGATTGATAAAAACAGCTCTAAACAGGTATAGCCAACAGGAGCGACAGGAATTACATCCAAACAGGATTTATGTGATTTTCTTTTGGAGAGCACTAACATTAGCATACCTGGCACACATACAGAGTTTACATGCAGCTATCTGAAGTGTAAGCATGCCGTATGTCATCTAAACACACACACACACAAACACTTAAATGTGACCGCACGCACTCTATAAATGTTTATTCCAACCTCTTTCCATCTCTTTTTATGTTTTTCAACATAACACGCACACACACAAAGCAAAACAGAGAAAGTCATAACCATTTTCTTGTTCAATTCCAGTGAGTTTTTCTGTATTAGCCATGTGCGCCTGTTTCTCTTTAATGTAAATTATTTTGGTGACATTCTTACTCACTTCCCACGCTTCCACTTACCCATGTATACTTTGTTTTTGGAAGTACATACAATTGGACAGTTCATTGCCCGTGGCTTCTAATCAGCTGTTTTCCATCTCAGACCTGTTGACTTTAAAATGTGTCCAATTTTCTTTTTCTATATGTCTCTGGCAGACGTCCTCTGTGCTGTCATTATTCCCTCCTGTCCATTCCAGCCAGCTTACCTCAGAGAGTTTTCTCCTCCTATGATTCGTCGCTGGCGAGTGTGTATAAGACGCAAACCACAAATTGAGTTGACAGGATCTGACAGAGACAAAAGAGGAACCACTGGCTGTTAATATATGAGAGTGTGTGGGAAGGAGATGATCGTTAAACCATACTTTTGGGCTCAGATGTTGCTCATATTAAATATTTAGACTCATTAAAAACATAATGTTTGAAATCTTTCACCACTGCATATGCACCAGAAATAAAGTAAATTAAATAATTGGGGGATCATTTTCATAGTCTGTGTATGTGATGTTAAATTCTACAGGCATAGGTTGAGCGCTTTTTCATAAGATGTAGTTCATCATAATGAAGAGAGAAAACACCCTCATGCACATGTGCACGGGAAAAATGGAAGTAACAGCATATGTGCAGGTAATGGATAGCATTGGGTGAGTCTGCCCTGATGTGTGACAGACAGGGTGAAGCAATAACATTCCTCTCTCCATTTTACCATCTGGATAAGCACAATCTAAAGTCCTGCCCGCTTTCTTCTCAGAATCGTAACTCTTTCGTCATTTGTTTCTCATTAATTTTTCAGTGTATATAAGATAATGGAAATGTTTGCTAAACACACTAGTCTCACGCGTGCTCAATGCACACTCATATGCTCCAAATCAATCACAAGAGCTCCATTTATTTCCAGTAACGAAAACTGACTTGACTGACCTTTGACCTCTTTGTAGCTGGGTTGCGATTCACCATAGTCACAGATGACCCCGGCGTCCTCACTATGGCGACAGTTGTGTGTGCCGGGTGCCTGTTTGATGCAATCTGCTAACGAGCGCTCCTCGCCGCTGCACTTCACATTGTCCACGTGGATGGGCCCTGTCCCTTCCCCGAAGTATGCCATCACACGGGCCTTTGCCACGCCACTGTGGAGGATGGATAGGAAACACAGACATTGCATTGCCATTGCTGTATACATTTTTGTTAAACTGTAAAACTATTAGGACTGACAAAAAGTATTTTATCTTCAGGCTGGAGACAAAACAAACTGCAAAATCAGTCTCACAATAAAAGCAATACATATCAAAAGACAAGAGAGCAACAAGATTGAAGTATAGGATGTGCATTTTTATCATATCTTCTTTGATTTGTTTGGTTGATTTGATTCTTTGAAGGGGTTAAAACTCTTTCACTCTTTTTTATTGTTTAATTCTGTGTATCTTTTCCTGATGACCTGATGACACAACCACTGAAGAGTTGAATGCTTGCCTGACATCTTTCTGTCTGCATGTGTAAGCATATAGGTGATGACATCTTCGTATAGATGTTATGGTTTGACATTCTCTGGTCAAATCTGTTTCACAATCTGATAACAACAGTATGTGTGTCACTTTCTCGCCTCTGACTTTAATTAGCAAACAGCTAACACACACGCCTGTAGGGTGAGGTGTGCCTGTATCGGCTGAAACTGTGATTTTAATTAAGATTGATAGATAACCGACTCAGAGGGTCTCGTGTTGCGTCCCTGAGGTGTAATGGGTGGCAGGTCTTGTATCCCAGTAACACCATGTCATCAAGTTTCATGTAACGTCCATGTCCTGTGAATTATCTTCAACATATTGCATAGCCACATTTCTTGACCTTGGCTGCATTTTTGTTGGATCAGATTTACATTTTGCAAGGGATGATGCAAGAAAAGAGGCAGCCGATGTGACTTGGATGCATCTTGAGATGCAGGTAACGGGCACTTAATGCAATTTGGACAAATCCAAGAAACCCCTCTTACTGTTCCTTTGTTGTCACAGGCTTGTCACAGTCTGGCTCTATGCCCTCTGAGTTTTTGTGAAGACTGGACTTGTGTTGCATCTTTAGAAGATGATCAAGAATCTGGAGGATTTTGTGTTCCAGGTTTTGGGTCTTCTATTTGTTGATTAGGCTCCGTCAAAATAGGTCAGTCCTGCGCTGAATCGATCACCGGCGATCTAACGGGATGTTTCTTTAACTTCCTGTGTATTCTTTGAAGGCTGCTGAAAACTGTCCGACTTGACTGCAGTTTTCTCTCAACACGCCCTGCTGCTGCCGCCTCTCGTCCACTTTCATGGTGAGGCAGTTCATCTCCAACGAGCCTATTCATTCATGTTCAGAGTTTCCTGTTTGATTTTGAGATACTAAAATCTCCTGTTGTTTCAGTTCATGAACTTTTATGTTTCCCGCCTCCTTGATTATCCACACCTGCCCTCAATTATTCATCTACCTCTTTATATGCTTCCTTGTTTTCATTGTCCCTGTTTTTCCAGTGGTCCATATGACCACCTGCTTTTTTTTTTTTGGAAAAGAGCACACCTTTTATCAAGCATTACATTTAGCTGACACTTTTTTTCAAAGCAACTTACATGATACCATAGACACAGCAACGGTGAGCAATGAGGGTTAAGTGTCTTGCTCAAGGACACAACGACACAGAATGGCTGAGCCGGGGTTTGAATCACCGACCCTCTGATCGAAAGACAGAGTTGCTAACCACTGAGCCACAGTCGCATACATTCATGTTTTTTTTCCTTTCGCCACATTTACAGAAATACAACATAAATGGCTGGAGGAAGACAAACAAGCGCCCTTTGCTTTAATACTGTTTTCAAGTTTCAGGTGTGTGTGTGCTTTTTAGTTTTATCACCCCCAGACCAACCTCTAATCCTTGGGGACCATCTGTGTATGTGATGACCTTTCACCACACCCTGTGTGAGACAGAATGATGATCCTTACAGGACTTTTACACACCTCCAACACGTTTCCCTGCTCTCACGCTTATGTGTTCCAGATGTGGCTTTCGCACAGATCAATTTCAGAAAATTGGGTGGCTAAAGCCAAATTCACACAACATGACTTTTACAGTAGTCAGATCCTTGTACTGCTCACACTACACAACTTGTCTTGTAATTGTGAGTCTTAAACTTGTTTAGTGTCAGTACCTGACTGACTTACGACAAGGGAGACATTTGTTCTCTCAAATGTAACACATAACGAACACAGTTGACACGACCCCTACGCCAGGTTTCCCCTCAACCTTTGTCTTTGCTAAATATCTGGAATGCGTCTGCGATGCACCCACGAGCCCTTAGAAAGGTTAACAGGTATAGTGCTCGAGGGCCAAGGCAACGTGGATTTACCTCTGATCTGGGGCTTATGTCTGGGAATTTTAAAGACGGAAAATCAGGGTTAAAGTTGTGTGAAGCAAGAGGGAGCCGTTTAATACAGTACAGTTGTCTCTTGCCATCTCATTGTCAATGTTTTGGAAATCTGGACAGTGTCTCACTGGGAAGAGATAATGGGACACGAGAGAATGAGATGAGGTAGTTGGCTTACCCTCAACATATCTTGTCACTGTGAATGCGTCATATGCACAATCAGCCTGTGCTTTAATTGGATGTTTATCTTGGCTCTGCAAAAGTGCACAGCTAAAACCCTTAATAAAAGCAGCTGGCAGCACACCAGTGGCTATAAGAAGTGCTCAAGAGCTATTTGTAAAGATTGAGTAATAAAATACAGTAATCTTGAATGATCCAAGCATACTTTAGTTTCTCCATTGTAGGTCTGCTTGAAACTCGAGACGAGCGTGATGAAGTGCAAACTGAAAACAGAAGGGTTCAGGGATGAAAGAAAGTGGGAGCAAGTGTATAAGACAGATGCCAAGTTTAAGTGGTGATTGATTTTGGAAACAGAGGCTGTGAGGATTAATAAGTAAGGTTAATGTATAGAGTGATCAAATTGCAATTCTCCAACTTTTTACCTGCACTCATACATCCTGACCATGACGGAAAACGAAATGATCAGCAGAAAATTGTCAACGGTCAAAGTTAATTCACTTTTCATCATTTCAGTTTTGAAGCATTTTTATTGGTAATATTTCCTCTTCCTAACTGAACCTACATCGGTGAGCAATGTGTGGAAATAGCCACTTTTACGTTCATAGGGCATTGTTTCTGCACATGCATGCAAGTCAGTGTGCAAGTTGTACACATACATACATACATACATACCTGTATCCTAACTGTCGGCACACCACCTCAGCATCACGATCAGTCCACCCGTCATCACACACAGTCCCCCATTGTCCAGACAGATAGAGCTCCACTCTGCCTTCCCGAGGGCTCTCTCCTCCCACAATTCTTACCAGCACACCTAAAGAACACGCATGTGCACAAACGCAATTTAGACAGACTACAGAGACTCACGCACAGGTTTAATGCTGTTCTCTGATGTTACCCAAAACCCTTCAGTCGAGAAATATTCAAAAGACATTACACACATACTCTCCAAGAAAACTGATCCTCCAGGCGAGCATGTCTAGCGAATGAGGCATGTGTGCTCATGTTCTCTAGAAAGGAAGTAGCTTGAACACCTACATAAATACTCTGGTTTTTAGACTCCTGTCGCTGTGAAAAGACCACTGTTTTGTATTGCCTCTCTGTTTTTCACATGCTCACTTGTTCTTTCTCTCTCAAATGGTATTCACTCACACTGCTAATTAAATAAGTCTGGGCTTTAAGTTGAAACCATCCATCATCATTTGTCTGCACACAGATTCCCACACATACACACACTAATCACATTTCCGTGAATGGCGATGTCTTTTCCATGCGTGGACCATTTCAGGATCAGTTTACACTCTTGCCAAGTGTTTGGAATTGTATGCCATTATGTCTAACGTTAGTTGTGTTCTGTAGCTCAACCATTGTATGCACTGTGTTGAGTTGGATGCATGTGTGTGCCACATTCAGACATTGTGTGGCACATATGAATAGTAAGAGGTGGGAAATGAAGGTAGGGAGAGTTAATTGTGGGAATGTTTACCTCTTTGTTGGTGTTTGCTATTGAGGAAATGATCATCTTTGTCCTCTTCCATAGAACTACAAACACTTGTGTCCCTGTCAGCACACACACACAAGTTAAATTGCTGCTCTGATATAACCCTAATGTGATGGTCCCACAGTGTTTGTGTGTGTGTGTGTGTGTGTGTGTGTGTGTGTGTGTGTGTGTGTGTGTGTGTGTGTGTGTGTGTGTGTGTGTGTGTGAGAGAGAGTGAGTGAGAGAGAGAGAGAGTTCAAAGCATAGCCTGGCTTATCTGCTTTGTCTCCTTTTCCAAAAACAACATAAACCAATCTGCCTGTAGCATGTTGAGTGGGAAAAGGGATTTGTGTACACATAAACACTCAAACAAATGCACACAAACACACACACACAAATGCTATGTGGAGTGAGTGTCCCTCAGACTCTCCTAAAAAAAACATAAGCTACTTAAACTCAACTTAACATCACTTAAAGGAAACATGATGTATCCTTTGTGTGACATTCACCAGACTTATCAGACTCATATCTGTGACATTCAACATTATATAATATTATATACAGTATGAGGTGAAATCTGAGCCACTACTGGTTCCATCCAGCTATATGCTCACACATCTTTATTGGTGTCTGGAGGCTATAGAAACTGGCTTGTTTAATGATGCTATCATTAAACCTTCTCTCCCTCTTTTAAGCAAGTAGTAACACCACTGAACCCTTCTGTCTCCTCTCATAAAGAGGTAAAAAGGGCAGTATTTTGTGTGTCTGGCTCCATATCAGCCTACTGGTGGCTGATAGTTATGCTCTTCTTGCAGTTGGGAATAGTGGCATGAGGGAGACCCACATTAGGTAAAGGTTTGCAGTTAGTCCATTTAATCATGATGACTTTATAAGCGTCCCAGTAATAAAGGCCGGACAAGCCATCTAACAGCTGTGCCTATTGGAGTTATGACTTACATCATCCTCTATATGTCTGTTGGAGAATGTTGGCTTTACTCATCTAAGTAGAGCTCATATTGACTGCAGGCTGAAGTTGGCAGAGATCTCAGGAACAGATTTCAGATCAGCTTGCACTTCCATTACTGGATTTTATGAAGTGAAGGCAATTACATGGACATCATTTGGTTTCCTGTTCTTCACTGCCTGTATGTGTGCTCTTAGTGCAAAGTGTATCTTCTACAGTCCTTCTTTTAAGCTATCACTATTACTGATAATAAATAAAAATAAATAAAATATATGTTTTATTTCTAAACTTAATGTGTATCTGTATTCTTACAAAGCTTTGAACCAAATTTAGAAAATATATAAACTTAAGGGAATAAAAAAATATGAGGTCTTTTTTTTAAAGATTTAACTGAAATAGTTTTAGAGAAATCCAAATGTCCAATCTCTTTGTATGAACATTGGGGTTGCAGCAATAAAAAGAGAAGAAAAACAGGTTGAACTGAACCCTGATGCACTCCAGATTCAATGGGGACTGATGAATTGTATTCAACAATGGCGACACAAAATCAAATGATCAATAATATCAATATGGACTAAAAAAAACAAAGTTATGAGTGGAGAGGATCAACTCTCAAGCAGTTTGGAATTTTTGAGACCAAATACAAAAAGCACACTCTGTCTGTCAAAGTCCAAAAACAAAATGTTCTCTGTACCCATTCACGGTCTGCAAGATAAGATTAAATCTTACTCGTTGGGAGACTCTCTCCGATGCGATCAGGGTTGCATGCGATGTTAACATCTTCATGGTGTGTGCAGTCGTGACGGAGCCACTCCTTCTTGTTGCACAGCAGCAGACTCGGTTCTTTCCCTGTGCAGCTCACATCATCCAAAAGTATGGGTCCTGACCCCACCCCGAAGCGTGGGACCGGGGTGATGTCTAGTCCTTCGGAAAGGAGAGTCTCACCTAATCTGCAAGGTAGACATTTACACACACAAACGCACACATTGTTTGTTTTTATTAATGTCAATATAATATTATTTGGATGTGCCGGAATACTTCACGTTACCTGTAACCAAGTTGTCGACACACGACTTGTGTGTTAGAGTCTGTCCAGCCATCATCGCACACTGTTCCCCAGTGACCACGGTAAAATACTTCTAAACGTCCCTCGTAGCTGCTTGTGCCCCCGACCAACCTAACAGAACCATCTGGAGATAAAGACAGAGGCAGGCAGAGAGTGAGTCGCTAATGAGGATACATTTTACATTTATTTGATTTTTTCCCTGCCTTCCATCCGCATGAACCTTTTAAACAAATCCCAATTATATTGAGTTGTTGTTATTGATCACAATATTGCAACACAATGCTGAAAATCCTAACAAAAAACACTAATTTCTGGCAGCAAAGAAAAGCTCTGGGCGATGACTTCTTTGTAGAGCACTTCGTAAAAAAAATTTAAAAGCTGCTATATAAATAAAGTTATTATTATTATTAAAAGCCATTGTCTGTAGCCTGAGGTCAATTGCCATACCTTTTTGATATAACTTTTTGACTAGTCATACAATATATTGTTGTTGCTTATATTGTTTGTTTTTACCAACTAAAGTGCTTTGAGTCACTTGTAAAGCGCTATACAAATAATGTATTATTACATTACATTACATTTCAATTAGCTGACGCTTTTATCCAAAGTGACTTACAATAAGTGCATTCCACCGTGAGTACAAACAAGAATCAGAACAACAAGAATCAAGAAAGTACAATTTCTTCAATAAAGTTCAACTACAAAGTGGTATCAGTAAGAGCCATTCCTGTGCCACTAAAGTGCTACGGTGCTACTTTCCTTAATCAAGGTATAGTCGAAAAAGATGTGTGTGTTATTATTATTATTATTATTATTATTATTATTATTATAAAAGGAAAGGCACAGGTGTAACTAACAACTTAAATGATGGCTCTATTCAATTTAGGCACCAGAATTGTAATGCAACCCCTTTTGCCACAATAAGGTCTTAATTTCTGGAGGAGTTTCCATATATATTTATATACGTAATGAACAAATATGTGAATGTTATGGATTGCTTATACCAAGCCAGGTTCTTGTTCTACCTGTAAGAGGGTTACAGGACACTCCTGCAGCTTCAGAGTGCAGACAGTTGTGTTCCCCCCAGGCACTTTTTGGACACTGCTCCAGAGTCAGCTCATTGCCTGTACAACGCACCTCGTCCAGCCACACACGGCCTGAACCCTTGCCAAAATGGGCCTGGCCCCATGCTCTTGCCACACCACTACAAAGAACAGAGAAGGTACAGAACAAAGGTCTGGTTTCCAGTAATAGTTATACAATGAAAAACAGATGTACTGACTGGCTTACACAATATGGGAGTTTAAATTAGTTTTGTTTAATCTGGATATTAAATAGAATAAACCTATTGCATTTGAAATAAACTTTTTTTTTTTAAATACATAGACATTGCAACACCACAGAGGCGTACACATAAAATGCTCACACGAACATTTGTGGACAGTGTAGTGTTGCTAAATATGCATATCTCTGTGGTACTAGAATTCATGCAGGAACAATGAGCCTGATTCAGTGTCTGACCCCCAGATGTTCTTTACTGCTCGCTCCTCTCTCCGTGTGTGTCCGAATGGAAAGAATACTTCTCATACTTTTGGAGACAGAGGGGGAGACAGACGGCTGGACACCCACACTAGCTCATCGAAGCTTCTATCTTCACACTTTTTTCTATTTTTCCCATACTTACAATGTATTTCATTTACGCTAATTACTAGTTATAATGAATCTGAATATGAACATTAATGTGTGTGTGTGTGTGTGTGTGTGTGTGCCTCTTCACCTCAGCCCCAACTGTCGACACACAACCTCTGCATCACTGTCGTCCCATTGGTCGTCACATATGGAACCCCACTGCCCTGTATGGAAGACCTCCACTGTGCCCTCTGATCCCGATCGACCGCCCACCAGCCGTATAGGGAGCACCACTTCTGCTGAAACCAAGCATAAATACACACATTATCAAATATGATACTTAAATGACCACCATTTGACATTCAGAGCATTAATATAGCAGCAAACAACTATTTGCTATGAAAAGATATAGCGGAGTAATATTTACCAGAGAATGAAGTACCTCGGTGTGTGTTGTTATCTGAGCTTCACTGTGCTGCGCCTGAATGTTAGTGCATGTGAGCGTGCACCACTGGTTAGCTATTGGCCGCTTCTCTGCACTGTGCTATGGTGATTACAGTTAATAACGCCATCCCGACCCACGGTGCAGTTGTGGAAGCTCAGTGCCCACCCTCCGATCCCCTCCAAGCACTCCCCTCCAGGTATAGCATCTTTCCACTTCTCATGCATCAACAGATTTGGTGTATTCCCACATCGCCGTGTTCAGTGCAGTTGAGAGGCAATAGATATATGCTCTCAATTTTGCTTTCAGCAACTTTAAAGAATCAAAATGCTGGGATGTTGTTGTTTTTTAAAGCATTTATTGCGGACGATTCTAAAACTGAGTAAGTGTTGTATAATTGTTAAAGACATTTAGAGTTATCAGATTCCGTATATTCATGTAAACCTCTGTCCATTCATCACATACCTATAATTCCCTGTGAGGAGTGTGTACCTTGTTGCTGTATGCAAGTGATGGCTGCAGCCAGAGGACATTCCCCTCCATTCCAAGTAGTCTTAGAACACTGGAGCAGGTCTGGCTCCTCTCCCTGGCAATGGACCGCCCTCCAGTGGAGCTTGGCCATGCTCGGCCGAAACAGGGCAACTGCACGTGCACGACCTGAGATCCTGAAAGGGGATCAATAAGCAAACAAGTTACTTTTACTGATTTAAAATACTCTTTTGGACAGTTTTGCTTTCTTGGATAGTGTCAGCTTGGAGACAGACAGGAAAGGTGAGTGGGATGTATGCAGCAAAGGGCCCCGTCTGGAATCAAAGCCTTAACAAATGTTGCAAGTGCTCTATCAGGTGAGCTACTGGGGTGCCCCTGAAACACTTACAAAACATGTTTTATTTATGTTTAAGATAAATGCAACCTCATTAGAGTTGCTTGACACTTCTTTTTTCATATCATCTGAGATAAATCCTGCAGCCGGGCTAAAGGAGGACCATCTCAGAGGAAAACGTACAGCAGTCAATAAAGCCTGGGAGCAGTAACCCTCAGCCACATGTTCATGATCTACCATTGAAGGGTCAATGCGGTCGGCAGTTTTACAGCCAACAGCTTCAATAACTGGCCACGTGAAAGTCATCACCAACCATTCCAGCTGACATATGTCTGACATTTGCCCTCTTTCCTTTCCGCTGAGGATTTCCATTGACTCCTGTGTGCAATATGCACACACAGCCATGTGTTCATGTCAGCATGTGTGCCGGCTCTGGTGTTAGTGTCAATATGTGTAGTATGTTAACAGAACGTCTCTGTTCTCCAGGGTAATAGGACGTTCTCTCGACTGACTAGACCACAGCTTATGAACACTGTCTATGATCTGTCTGCAGGCTCCCTGGAGATGCTGCAAATCAGTGGCTCCTAGCATAAAAGCATCTCAAAATTCAAGACCATGAGACACTCGTACATGTGGATGTGTGTGAACGAAGAGAGGGACAGAGACAAAGAGAGAGCTAGTAACAAGGTAAATAGCTGAGCACTGAAGGTATTCAAATACCTCTGGGGAATAAGGGGGGTTGGAATGCAAGGGCCACACAAGAAAAGTACAAAGACTGTGGAGGGAGTGCATACATGTGTATGTCTGTGTTGCAAGTGTTGTGAAATTCCCACCAAAATTCCATCACACTCTTACCATATGTCAGACCTCTGCAGGCTGCTTCACATTGTGTATTTATATGACAGAAGGGGATTGTCCTTGCACCTGTGTCTGAATACGTATATGTAATGGGAAAAGGCAGACAGGGGGCTGCACATATTGCACGTCTGAGTGCATGTGTATGCATGTGTGCTTTCTCACCCCTTGCCCAGCTGTCTGCAAACCACTGCGGCGTCTTCGTCCCCCCAGTCATCGCTACAGACAGACCCCCACACTCCTCCCAGATAGACTTCCACCCTGCCATCAAGTTTGGAGCGGCCTCCTTGCAGACGCACAGAGCCTGGGATGGAAAGAGGGTTGGAGAACAGTAGATGTTAAATAATACAGCACGTACGAAATAGGGGATAAAAGATGACACTAAAGAGATGTGTCACACCACATGAAAATATACAGGCAGGGTGTCAGAGAGCGTAAAGTAGCAGGATGAAAGACAGAAAAGCAATAAAATGGGCAGAACTGCGTGCAACGTTGGGAGGCAAAAAGACAAAATGCTCAATAGAAGTGGAATAGTGAAGTTCTCATTGCACTATGACATCCATTGACAAAACATTTCCTGCATGTCGGCACATCACAACTACTTTATTAAAAGTTGAAAAAACAATATGTGCTTCTGGTTGCCTTTTTTTATTGTCACATCAAATGACATATTGAGCTATCCACTCTTTTTTCCCCCCTTTCTGTCAGAATAAAAGGTATTTCCTCTGTGTGTGGCCCCCATAGGCCAATCAAATTTAGCCACATCCTATTCAGGATTGGGAATTAAATGTTTCAAGAAGTTTCCACATAAAAAACACGGTTACAGTGTGCGTTAGTGTATGTTGTTTATTGTTGGATGTAACATATTCATTTTGTGTGTATATATTTGAAATATTTGGGAAGAGGTAAAGATGGCAACAGAGAATGTAAGGGTGCATACTCTCTGTCTACCTCTCTCTCTCTCTCACTCACACACACACACACACACCTACACAGTATATGCACAGGTAAGTGCCTGTCTGTTACTGCCATCAGCATATCTGAACTTAAATCAGAGGCAACACCCGGTGTGTGGCTGTACATCATTTCAGAAAAGGTCATACACAGAGAATTAACAGAATTCAGACTTCAAATGTGGCAACCCCTTCTCAAGGCTTGTAATCCAAACATATGTAATAACTGAATGAAATGTAAATGTAAAATGAAATGTAATGTAACTGGCTCAATGAATGTCAATTCTATGTATCAATTGCCAGAAGATCATCAGTAGTTGAAACCTGTGTACTTGATTTTTATTGATAGTATGGTGTTCCCTTGTCAAACTATTTAGAAGAGAGATTGTATTGAGTTTCTTCTATGACAGCGGTGATCCATTGGACTGTGCTATTCCCAAACACATTATATAAGCAAATACCAGTGCATTCATTACAGCCTACATGTGCTTAGACATGCGGACTCACACCTGGGACACTTTAGGTGTGTCCTGTCTAATTATTTAAGCATGGGATTCCTGAGTTTAACATAATTGGAGCTCAGAAATATGTTCAGGCAGTCGCACAACAAACCCAAAACAAGTGCAGTTATCTGCTATTCATCCGCCCCACAAAAATGAATTTAATAAGTTACAAGGGCTTACTGTGTCAGATATTGCATGTATTTATTTTTAATAATTGATTTCATTTGGCGTTTGGGTTTGGTCATTTCATTTCCTGCGTGTCTAGTTCAAACTGTTTTCTAGAAGAGCATGAAAACCAACACAACACAATAGCCTATTGCTGTGTCTGTACAGGCCTGCGTGTTTACCTTGTTTACAATCGCAGTACCCCCAGTCCACTCTGCTTTTGTGGTTCCGGAAAAAGCACCAGGGTCGAATCCTGCCGTCCGGGTTGCGGCAGTGATTATGCTCTCCTATCCCCTTTCCCGGGTAGCGCTCCTTGAAGCCGTCCACTTCTGTCCAGTTCATGCACCGGGTGCCGGACTCCGTGACGTCTATCGCGCCCTGGTAGAAGCCGCCTTTCCCACGGCTCTGGACGCAGTCCGTGAACGGCAGGATGAATGAAGGCACGCTACTGGAATAACATAAGCCAGTATTCGCAACAAAAAGCGCGGCTGTTAGAGCAATAAATTGAGCATTCATGTTTGGTCTCTGGTTGTCAGTCAGCTGAGAACGATGCTTCAATCACCAGCAGCTTATATCATCATCTGGGGAGACGGTTTTTAGTCCGCCTCATCGCCCTACCGTGGGACGAGAGTGAGAACCGGGAAAGGAGAAACGTCGCGGATCAATGAAACTCCTATTTGCGTGGGCTACTGGGAAATCAGCCCTCCAACGGAAATCCAATATTCGGAGTAATTTCCCCCCATATTGCCATTTTAGACTATCAAATTATATGTGGCTATTTTATAATCGCATTGAATCAAAGTATGGTTTCGAGATCAAATTTACAGGCAGTAAATGGGGGCCCATCCTGTATAATGTAATATTTAGGCTAAGTAGTCGGCCGTGTATAGTCCTTAGTAATCCTCTTAGAGAGCTCAAAACTTGGATACATTGCCTCTTGTTGGCAGCTAAAAAGCCAGCAAGATTATCCTGAGTTTACTTGATATTGTTGTTCAGGTCTATCTGCATTATGACTTCTAAAGCTCATCTTTATTTTAAGCAATGCCTTTCCACACGAACCTACACTACATTAAACCAAATTATTATATATCTACTCACATGGATCCAATTAAGTATGCAACTCAACAAAACGTGTATTATTACCGTTAGCTCTTGGCATTTAAAAATATTAAAATGTTTATTCGTCACAACTGCTGATATAATGCAGTTTGGCGCAGAATGGCAGTGAATGGCGAATGTTTTTATAAATACACTCTTTCTTTCCCAGTGTGTGTGTACGTAATGATCACGGCGATCACAGACAGACTCTCGTGGACCACAGAGCGCCTCTAGTGAACGGCGTCTCGCTCATAGTATTATCTGATTGGAGGATGAATTGAGCGAGGTTAAACTAAAGCGTCCTCGTTGGTGACATCATCACTCCGCGTCCATTCAATCATAAAAGTGTGCACTCCTAATTATGACCGGCGTAGGCCGAAACCCGCCCCGGTGGGCGGAGTAGACAACCGTTAAACCGCTCCATCGATTCCAAATGGGCTGGCAAGATCGTTGCGGATGTAAAAAGCACGTATACATGATTGGGAATACAACTATTGAGCTGTCGCAGCCTGGTGTCATACACATTTGTTTACCCGCCAAGGTCCCAAATTAAACCCGAGCAACCCGGTGATCATAACGAGCACACCCTTTGAGATTTTTAGCGGCTATTGGGCATTAGCCGGTTGTTGTCAACCGTAATAGACAACTAGGCGATTACATTTAGATGAAAAGCTTTGATGTAACAACGACCACATGTACTAGATAGTTATCGTTGTTAAGAAAACATTACAACTGAAGATATGAACAGTCGACTGCAAGAGATCCGCGAGCGACAAAAACTTAGGCGGCAGCTTTTAGCTCAACAGGCAAGTGGACAGTTAGCCTCTTGTTGTTAGCGCGGAGCTAACTCCTCTTTTAAGTTCAGTTAACGTTCGCTGACTTCAGCTCACGCTATGTGTTGGCCACCTTTGGACCCGCTAGCTAAATAATGATTTTGTGGTGAACATGGGCCATAGTTCTGTCGCACACATGGGGGGTAATATAGCCAAACATTGGTACCCCTCGAGTGGACTTAATGCGCCAACAACTTCTTTGTAACAATGTAACGTGTATTTAGTAACCTACATTAACATGGCCAAGCTATTCGAGCAAATATAGCTCACACAGTTGCACGCCATGTTAGAATAATGTTACAAGTAACGCTAAGTTACTAAGACAATACACTTCCATTTACACATGTAATGTGTAAAAAAAATAAGAAGTGAGATAAGATATTACTTTATTCCAGGTTATAATAATTGAATCTCTATATAACAGCATTACAAAATAATGACATAGAAAACGTTAAGTAACACAAAGCATAATATATATTAAGTAGACAAACAGATTTTGAAAACTATGTGACTTTCCACTGGCTTTTTTCATCCTTATCTAACCACAGTTGGGAGCTGAAAGCGCAGACAGCATCGGAGCTGTCCTTAACAGTAAAGATGAACTGAAGGAGATAGAAGAGACAAGAGAAACATGCAGGTAAGATAAGATGGCTTTATCTTGTGAGAACAAATTAACGAACACTTGGGAATGCATTAATTCAATTTCCTTAATGGCATGAAGAACACAAAAAGCTTGCTAAACAGAGTAGCTGCCCAATCATTTTTGAGTTCTTTGTGCCATTTTGTCCTTGTATTAAGGCACATAATGAGCATATTTAATTCACTCATTTTACAACATTCACAACCTCCCTCTTTGACATTTTTGTCATGAGATCACAGAATATGGAAATGTGTTTGTGTGATTCGCAGAGCTTCATTTGACAGTTCAGCAGCACCCCCCAAAAGGAAGGCACAGGAGGGAGAGGACACAGAGGAAGATGTGGAAGAACAAAAGGTGAGTATTTTGTGTGCCGGGTTCTGCGGCTTCCTCCCACAGTCCAAAGACATGCATCTAAGGCTTCGGCTCAGTTTAATTGGAGACTCTAAACGTAGGTGTGAATGTGAGCGTGAATCGAGGTCTGTCTATATATGTGGCCTGTGATAAACTGCCGACCCGTCCAAGGTAACCCTGTCTTCATTTTGATACCGCTCAGCCCTAGTAGGGCTATGATTTGTGCCAAATGATTTGCTCCACAATTGGCCAATAATGCCAGGATAAGAACCTCCCTGTGTCGACCTGTGTGTCAGAATTACCTTTTTTCTTTCTGAGCCAAAAGAAGCTTATAACATGTTTCAGTTGACTCTTTTTGGGGCTTAGGGTGTAGGATCAATCAAATTCAATATTTTAATGTATTTATTTGTTATTTTAGGATAAACCACTTATCATAATTGTGATTTCACTCATATTTTATGAATTCCTTTAAGATTAATATGTTTTCAGTTGTACTCATTGATCAACACATGTCCCACATGCAGATAAAGGATCTTTTCATCAACACAAATATGAACTTCATTGTGTTTTTATGTGACAGGATGAGGTGGAGGTGCAGCAGCTGGATGAAAGCAACCCATATGAGGAAGTGTACAAGGACTCAAGTACTTTCCTTAAGGTTAGAATCTTGCTGTCTCTTTCTTTTATACACACAAAGGCTCTTTTATATTGTGTCTCACTAATTATGTTGTAGCCTGTCAAGCAGGGAGAAATTAGCTACATTAGAAAATATCAACAGAAACTAATGTCAAACATCTTAAAAGTGGTTAGTATTTAGTACATCAATACTGTTTTTGTTCCTGGTGGATGCATGCAAGCCATGAACTTTAAAGGAATCTACCTTTGCACTGGTAATACTGGTAACAGTTGTATAAGATGAGCCGGAAAAAGATCTTCAATTTCACAGGTGTCCAGATAGGGTGACAACTCAGTACAAAGTATTTTTGGAAAGGGAAGTAACTGGAATAAGCAGCTTTTATTTATTTACCCACTGATAATGCATTTAGCTTGTGAGTGATTTTCCATTCCTTTATGATTTTTTTGTAGTGACTGATTGTATTTTACAATTGGAATATTTGAAGATGGTTTAATTTATAGATATTGTACTGTGCAGTTTTAAAAGTGAAGATAGTTTTATGTTCTTTTATCTTCTTTCAAGTGCAATAACAATGTTTATTAGGTGTGCGTCAGCCATTCATGCCTAACCACCAAATCGTGAGATAAACAAGTCTTCGTTTATACTCAGAATCCAAAGTTTTATTTGGCAGGTAATGTTTGAATGTACTTGTACCCAATGTACCCAATGTACCCAATGTACCCGAGCTTAATTAATGTCATTGGAATGTTAGGAACATAGTCACATGATTCACTCGGGTGCAACATGCGATAACAGACGTACATGAGTCATTCCAGTATGTGGAAACTAGTCAAGCGTAACCAGTGACGTGACAACAGCTTAACATTCATTTTTATATACATACATTGCTTTTGATAAAGTAAAGATTGTGTACAATTCATTATTTAAGTTTGGAAAGAAATTAGAAATCCTAATTTTTTGCCTCATAATAAAAATTAAATGTGACCTTTATTCGAACTTGCTGTTTCGATTAAACTTTTCCAATTCCAGACATCAAATGTTTATTAAAATGCTTAACTACACAATCCAGCGATATGTTGTTGTTGTTGTTAATGCAGATATATTTATCTTATTACCCTTTCTCCTGCATTTCATATTCATCCTTTTTTCATTAATTTATTATTTTTCAGGGTACCCAGAGTTTGAACCCTCACAATGACTATTGTCAGCACTTTGTTGACACAGGGCACAGGCCACAAAACTTCATCAGAGACGTTGGTGAGTGTGTGCTTGTGTTTATCTTTTTTATGTAAGTACATGTAAGTGCATGTGTGTGCTTGTGTGTGGTTCTAACCTCGTTACCTTCTGTGTTTCAGGCTTGGCAGACCGATTTGAAGAATACCCAAAGCTTCGAGAGCTGATCAGACTGAAGGACGAGCTCATCTCCACCACCAACACCCCACCCATGTATTTTAAATGATGAATGTTAGAGTAGATATTTACCTGAATGTCATTGTGATTACACCCAGAGAAATTGTCTTTAATGAAATTGAGATCAAGTTGGCATCAACTTAAACAAAAAAAAACAAGTTATCTCTATTTAAAGTGTGTGTGTGTGTGTGTTTGTTTTTTTAAGGTACCTCCAGGCTGATCCGATGCACTTTGACCTGCAAGATTTGAAGTGTGAGTTTGATGTCATTCTGCTTGAGCCTCCCTTAGAGGAATACTACAGAGAATCCGGCATCAGCCACACTGAACGTTTCTGGACCTGGGATGATGTATGTATGCATGCATGTTATACTGCATTTAGCAGTTTGTGCAAGTATGTGAATATACTTATGACTGGCTCATGAGCCACAGCAAAGAACAGAGGCGATAACAATTATTATCTGAAATTGCTTAAAGTAGGTTGTAATAATATATGCAATATTGTGTGAAAGAAGAGGACAATGTTAAGCGCTTGTGAGTGCAAATAAGTAGGAGTATGCTGACCCTCTCCCAGTAGGGGGCGACATTCAGAATGACCCTGTCAATGTCCACAAGTGAAGATAAAATGGCAGAATCACCCATCCTGTTGTCTCATGACAGGACTGTCTAAGGCAGTGGTCCCCAAACTAAGGCCCGCGGGCCGGATACGGCCTGCCTCCACATTTGGCCCGGCCCCCTGAACAATACCAGAGACGCATTATGATTTTTTTTCAGTCTGGCCACGCAAATCCTAGACTAGCCCCTGTCAAATAGAACGGAATAATGGCGAAAAGGTTAGGTAAGAGAAAAATGTATTCAGAATGCAGGGTATTTAACCTGCAGTGGTCAAACGATTATTTTTTTGTTTTTCTGTTACAAACTGACCCCGGCCCCCATCAGAGAAGGGAAAAGTTATGTGGCCCTCACAGGAAAAAGTTTGGGGACCCCTGGTCTAAGGACTTTGCTGAAGGAAAGCAAACGTTAAAGTGATTTATGAATGGTGTATTTACCCTGCATAGGTGACTATGATATTGTGCTCCCTCACCCGTCTTTCCCTTCTCTGTTCTTTGCGATTGCAGATCATGAAATTGGAAATTGAGGAGATATCTTCTCTCCGTTCCTTCGTCTTCCTCTGGTGCGGCTCTGGTGAAGGCCTGGACTTGGGCAGAATGGTAACATTGCCTAATTTCACAGGCAAACTGTTACTTTATTTCCAATATATATCTTATTCTGTACTGGTTTCCCAAGGTTTTGCAACTTGAGGCATGTAAGCTATTTTTAACACTTTATCCTTCCAGTTATTCAGGAACTAGCTGGTTCAGTGTGCATCTGAACACAGAGTTGGGCAACGGTTTGTGTAATGTTATGACAATAGCTTTGAATAGATTATATGTCAACCCAGACTAAAGGCTTAACCAAAACGCCTCCACAGAAACAACCTGGTTCATGCCTGAACCAGAGTATTTTTAACTTTGTTTTTCTGGTTGTCTGTTGTCAATGTGACGCGTGTCCTCTTTGAGCTTGTCAATAACACATTACATTACATTTAGCTGACGCTTTTTTTCCAAAGCGACTTACATGCTTTACAGTAGCAATTAGGGTTAAGTGTCTTGCTCAAGGACACATCGACATGGACTTGCGGAGCCGGGGATCAAACCAACGATCCTCTGATTGAAAGTGCTAACCACTGATAATAACAGTATTAACAAAGTCAAATATGGAGATTTGAATTGAGGAAAACTGATGTCAAGTTTTAAATTTGAGCTTTAGAGCTGTTAAAATAATTTTGGTCTGATTTTAAAAAGTTGTTTGAATTGTTTTGAACGTTTTTTCTAATGCCTTTATCAAAAAACCAAAAGTAGACAAACTTTAAAATATGAAGACGGAACATGTTTATTGAAAAGTAAATGTGAAACAATTATCCGTTGTTATCTCAAATAGCATTAAACTACTACAAAACCAAAGAACGAGATGGAGACAATAGCCAAAACATTATGTTCTGTGCAGATTACTAAAACTGTGTATATACATATATATATATATATATATATATATATATATATATAACTGAAAGAAACACTGGCATTATTGCTTTTTGAACCACAGAATAGGTGATGCACCTTTCAGTTTCCTGGACACCTTGGATTTTGTAACTGCATTTACAATATTCATGCTACATGATTTTCCATACAGTTGAAGGGTAGGGGACGTCCTACTGTGCATGTACTGTGTTAATGTCTTATTAATGCATTAATTGTCTCACATGTATCACAAAAAGATTGACCTTCAATTTTAACATCTCTAAAATGAGTATATGCAGTTCATAGTCCATTACATTAACGGTACTTATTACATCCATTTCAGTGTTTGAGGAAGTGGGGCTTTAGGCGATGTGAGGATATCTGTTGGATCAAGACCAACAAGAATAACCCAGGCAAGACCAAGGCACTGGATCCAAAAGCAGTATTCCAGAGGACCAAGGTACAGTAGAAATGTGAAATACATGTACATTTTACAGAAGGAGATTACTCTGGGATTTGTTCCTTTTTAAAAATGTGTAGATGTAATTTTAGACACACAATGTAACAATAACAACTCCTTTACACATGATGAAGTTCAAACAGTTAAAATATATGCCATGATGTATACAACCTATTCCCTCCAGGAACACTGCCTAATGGGAATCAAAGGAACAGTGCGTAGGAGTACTGACGGTGACTTCATCCATGCCAACGTGGACATTGACTTGATCATCACTGAGGAGCCTGAGATGGGAAATGTAGAGAAGCCCGTTGAGATCTTCCACATAATTGAGCACTTCTGTTTGGGTCGCAGGAGGTTGCACTTGTTTGGACGAGACTCGACCATCAGACCAGGTGAGACGGACAATCTCTTTCATTGGCCAATTTTTGATAACTGCATATTGTACAGTGAGGTATGTTTGCTTTTAGTTTCCTAGTGTCTTGCCTTTCTCTGAGCCCCTGCTTGTTTCTCAATACCCATGTTGTTGGTTTTTTGTGTTCTTCTCTTTCTAGGCTGGCTGACCGTGGGTCCTACTTTGACAAACAGTAACTTTAACCCAGAGACCTACCCCTCACATTTTGTCAATTCCCACCTATCTGGCTGCACAGAGGATATAGAGAGGCTGCGGCCTAAGTCTCCCCCTGCTAAGCTGAAGTCGGAACGAGGTGGTGGAGCAGCCAGAGGGGGACGTGGTGGGCCAAATGCAGGAAGAGGCGGAGACAGAGGCCGTGAAAGAAATCGGCCAAATTTCCGCGGGGACAGGGGAGGGTTCAGGGGCAGAGGAGGGCCACATAGGGGCTTTCCTCCTCGCTAGAGCAAAGAGCTCATGCCACCCAGACTGATGCTAGAAATCTCCTTCTGCTTACCCTGCAAACACAAGCTTATTTTGAATGCAGTCAGTGTATTGTATGGTTAGTATGTGACAGATGATAAGTTAGTGAATGTGAACAATCTTTTTTAACTTTTGTGTTTTGTTTTTATTTTTTCATCGATACACTTTAGATTGAATGGGTATTGTCTGAATAAATATCATTTTCACTTTTAATGTTTGTGTTGATTTTTGTTGTACGTCGTCTTTGAATATCTATGCAGTTATGGAGGTAATGACAACATTGTTAGCTGACATGTAGAAGGTGTGGTTGAAAGTCAACATGCGCAAGTGGAACATACAAAACAAACACTATACAAAATATAAGCAAGTCATTTTACAGTGCTGTTGTACTGTTGCAGTACCCGCCCACACTTCGTATTGTCATAATTAATCATTTATTGGAATTGCTTGTCATACACTGTAAATAGACAGCTATTCAAACACTGATTAAGAGGGTTCTCTTGCAACTGTGGCCAAAGTATTTTGACATTTGCATAGCATGAGCATCAGCTCTGGAAGCTGATTGGCAGTTGTCTTATGTACATGCTCTCCATGCATGCTGTTGTGTGTACAGATTGTAATGCTCTGAGGCAAATTTGTGATTTTGGGCTATACAAAATAAATTAAATTGAATTGTTGAGCACATATGTCGAATGTCAACCAGACAATTTAGTAGGGGTGCCATTTGAGGAATGCCATTCAACTTCCTTAAATGCTACTTATTCCGATGAAGAAATAATTTAGCTTTGTGTCAGGCACTGTTGCTAAACAGTTCCCCTTAGATAGATTTAAAAGTAATTTGTGTTTACCATTTTCAAATACATGTTAAAGGGTGAATCAATCAATCATCATTGTTGGTCCTTAGCTGTGAAACCGCAATCTAAAGCCCATGCCCTTATTGTTGTGACTTCACATAGGTGGAAGAGGCAATCATCAAACAGGAAGTAGACCCCTGCAAAGCATGAGGTGAGGAAAATGACAAGGTTGTTCAAATCATTGTCATAGCTTTTACATTTTACAAACTTTTGATGGAAGTGTGCACATAATGCAATACTGCAACAAAAGCAGTAAAAATATTTTGCAATTTAATGTCAAAGAAAAAAAATTATAATAATTTCCGAAAAAAAGAAACTTCCAGGATGTAGTTCCTCTTTTTAATTTTGCATATCATCGCTTTTTTCTTCTATAAAATACCACTATGTGTTAACATTATCTCTGCAAAGTTTGACTTTGATTAAGTGAAGTTAAATAGTTTTAGTAATTCATTTAGTGTAATTCTGTGAACCGTGGGTTTTGGTCCACTGAGAGCCAAAATGCCCTAACTTTCTTCCTGTACTTTGGGCGCCTCTGGTTCCACAACAGAGGGCCTCTGCTCAGCAAATGCACCAATACACACGTAGGCCTAAGTCATATTTGAGTTTTTTGGGTGAAAATAAATGCAATGTGATTGATATCTTGCTGAGGCTTCGTTTGACAGTGGATTTGGCGCAATTAACGGATTCTGTAGGTCATAAGCTTTCATGTTTGGCATCAAGTTAGGGATATGAAAATTGATATTTCAATAACTTGGGGAGCTCTCTTGAGTCACTTCCGAGTCCTCTCGAGTTATATTTATGGTTTATGTTAATATGTATGGTTGAATTGTGTTATAAACTGAAATGGACTCATATGCTCTTGTAAGACTGTCACATCAGTGGCTCTGGTATCGATTCATGGGAGTACGAGGACTTGGAGAGTGAGGAAGAGCTCCTGCTGAAGAATTCAGCCCCCCATAAAGTTGAGTACCCCTGATCTGTGAGTAGATTTGGCACCAGGCTTAAATAAATCAATGACATTGCAGTGTTACTTACATCTCTCAAATTGATCTCAACCCCTTTTGGACACAGTGGATTAGGGATTGACTTGTGCATCTGGACTTGTGAGCACTGGTTCGGCCTTTAGACACGGAAATGTATCTACTTTAACAGAACAGGTCAAGCTGTATGCCAAAAGTTTCAAGTGCTGGAACAATATTGCGTCAAAGCTGGCATTGAGCAATACAAACATCAGCAAATATTAACACTGCTGTGTACTTATGTGATGTTAAAATTTAAAAATGTAAATTTTAAATGCTCTCCAGGTATTACTGAAAAATAATAATTTCTGCCTTGTTTTGTATGCACTAGAACACTGCTTTAAAGTGACAATTTGTATTGATTATTTGTTTATTATCATAATTCTTATCATTTTTACACCACTAATATAATATATGTAAAATTAGTAGCAGTACAACAATGTATGTAGACATAGATTGCTTTCCGGGGTCTGCCTGGTCTATAGTCAGCCGGAGATACTGTAAGTGCAGAGCTCAGGTTGTCAGTTGAGGTGTTATAAGATGTATTTGAATCAATGTATTGCCTGTAGAAACAATCAGCTTTATTGGACAAATACATACCACTATTTAATACAAGAAAACTAAATTGGTCATTGATTGGAAATAATACAGTATATATGCCTTATACAATCAAAATGTAATTATTCAAAAGGTTGGCCACTTATTATCTAGATAGTTTAAATACGTTATCAGCAAGTTTCAAGTTTAATTTCCTTATTTTACAGATTGGCTACACATTTGTGTGCATAGTTACTCTGCTTACGACAGAAAAAAAGAAGTTAAAATTGACTACTCCTGTTGGTGGATCAAATAGCTTGCATGTTTAAAAGCCTCTGAAGCCATTCAGCACTTATTTTCAGCCAAAGGTTTCTCTCCAGAATGTTAACAAAATGGATTCAGGAAATTCCTGTACTTTTTGAGGTTGTTGAACTATGAGCACGAGTCTGTATGGTGAGTCATTGTCAAACCCCTGCAGCTACAGTGAAGGAAAACCTTATGCTATATGCTGTGGAAACAACAAGTAGCCCATGATTGACGGTGTGTTTAGCTAACAGCTAAAGGAAATACACAAACAGCTGACAGCATCACAGCTATTCCATGATTTTTTATTGGGTATCAATCAGTGTCTAGATGGGAGGGCTAACAAATTGTGGGTCATATACTACATTGTTGACCGCGGACAACCTGCATTGTGCAATCAAACATTTCAGCAGTGGTCGTTGCAGACACAGCTAGCCGAGATCTGCATCGTTCTAGTATTACCTTTAACATGTTGTGATGTTGTGATAAAGATCACTGTGCATCTCTGGAATTATCTTCAGCATTGGTTATTTTCCCTTTACTTAAATTTGACTTTCACCTGATTTCTTTATCAATCATTCATGTGTTTTGTCCCTCACTCTCTTGCTTTCAGAACAAAGTCTCCTGTGTTTTGTGCTATCAATTTTAGTGATCTGAGGAAAGATGATGTATCATGATTATAATGATACATCGACTTGTTTGACCACTTTCAAAACCTTAAGAACCACATAAAACATGATCAACATGAACACTAAAACAGACCAACAATGCTTGGGTTCCCATGTATGTGAGGAGCTCAACCCATGAGAGATTATATTACATTTACAATAATGCATTTGTCCTCTACAGTGAAATATGGAGTTCAAAATTGTTGTAAAAAACTAATCCTAAATAGTAATTCAGTCTGTAGTCCCTCAATAATGAGTTAAATGTAATGTTAACAAAGAGGTTATTAAAACATTATGCTGCGAATCCGTGACATTGCTGACGCCATTATCATGTGAAACCGCCCGAATGAGAGCAGTGCAAAGCGATGGTTGTGAGCTAGTATGTGGGGCCATGTCACGTGCACTAAAAGTTGGGTAACAACACACCGAGTGGAGGAGCGACTTCTTTCTCTGTTCTTTCTCTACTATATCTTTACATAGCAAAAGTGGCTTGCAGCTATATTAATATTCAACATGTCGAATAGAGCTTTTTTAAGGTAATTTATTTTGCTTCAATTATCAACGATATCGGCCGCTTAATATTTACTTTATTATAGTTTGTTTTCCCTTTGTTTATTATATTTGATAGATTATTGGATTTTTTTTAATCAACCATCCATCTGTACATCGTGTACAATAGCTCTTCAAAAGAAAAGCGAGAAAAAATCCCCCTACAGAGTTGTTTGCCATTGGCTACCAGTGGTTTGACAATGTAGTCAAACCTGCCTTAAAACCTTGAACATACACCCTCAAAAACGGAACACCACAACCTACTTTCTGGAGTTATGCTGGAAAGTCCCCGTCCTAACATGACATTTTGGTATTCCAGAAGAAATATTGCAAACATCCTCCTCAAATCTTTGCAATCAAATCATATCAAAAACTGACTTTCTTATACAGCAGTAACTGTAATTACAGTAATCGTGTATTTTATATTTAAGCGTAGTCATATTTAAAGAAAATTGTTCATGTTATATTATATTGTTGCTTAATAAATACAAATTAAATAAAAAGACAATTTTAAACATCTTTTCAATGGAAAAATGCTCACTGGGCAGTAAAGCACATGCTTTAAAAAAAGCTTCAAATAACAATGAAGTTAACTTCGAGTGCAGAGGATAGCATGACAGTCTAGATTCCTGCTGACCCTCTTACATGTACTTTTGTCCTTTTCTCATCTTTTACGTCATGGCAGGTATGACAGTGTGTCAAAACCATAATGTTGCACCTTGACAGTGAGCATACCAAAGGGACTATTGTCTAAATTAGTTGTATTTACTTGGCTAGTTTTGTGATGAGTTGGTATTGTATCTCACTCTTTGTAGATTGTGTGTCTATGTCAAATGGATCATAGCCCAGTGCAACTGTAGTAATAATAAAATGTGTTTAATAATTGGATGTTTTACACATATTATCAAGCACATTTTTAAATCAGGATTTTAATTATGTCAATGTTGGAACTACTAAAGTATAAAAGCAGAGTATAGGAAAAAAAGTGACATTTAATGGTTTACCCGTTACCTTTTTGTAATAGCTGATTATGAGGCTGACCCTAATGCAGCTGCCTGTACAAAATTAAATACTAAAGTTTTCCAGTTTGGCTGCAAATTAAGCAACAAACAACCTGTCACAGCTGGAAATTAATCAGTTCATAAATAGCACACCGATTAAGGATTGGACTTATTATTAAGAACTTATTTGAAAGAGGTATGCTGTAAGGGTGGACAGTTTAATCCAACGGTAATAACTATTGAATTTAAATAAAGAAAATAAGCTACATACCTAGAGATACCTACATTGTTATTTAAATCCCTCAACGTCAACCAATCCCCGTCCCCTCTAACTTCATCCTTTTTACATGGAAAGAAACCAGCAGAACAAGTCCTGCAAGATTTCTCAGACGTTTCAAAGGTAAGAATTTCTGGTCACTCACAAAGCACCCACTCACTCATCTTGACGTCTTCAAGGTGTCTGGTACCTTCTTTGTGTCAGCTCGTACCATTCATTGAACAATTGTTGCGAATATAACAATATTGCTGCACAGTTGGACTCCAAGATGGTAAGAAAGCAATTTATATTTATATTGACATGGATATACATATAAATATACATATATAGATATATAAAATGTCAACCATAAGAAACAGTTCACTTTTTAGTTATCAGTGAGCCATTAATGTAGCTTTATTTTGTTCAATGTTCAGCACATGCATAACTACGTTTGTACTTATGATTTGGTGGTTTTATGTACAACTTTTTGTGACTGTGAATTTTATTGTGTGTTATATAATGAATTCATTTACATTGGGTTAAGAAAGCCATCAAGGACATTATAATTACAATTCCCAATCTGTGCTTTTCCTTATAATATGTGTAAAATCTTTAAGTCCCTCATTTTGATTAACTTTCAAGGTATTTGCTCAGATACACCTTTGACTTCTAATATGTCAAAACCTCAAAATCCTGATGAACAAAGCATTATTAAAAGTAACTCATATGATTCTGAAACATTCAATAGGTTGTATCACTAGGATTGTGATGCTTGGCTTGTCAGGGTGTGGCTGCTCAATCTAGCACCGCAGTGTTCTGTCATCCATATAAAGAACAAAAGATCCTGCACTGTAGCAATTATTTAACTGTAGCTGCTTTATTTTAGAAATATATATATATATATATATTTCATTAAATAATAATAATTAAATAATCCAATTGAGACAAGATAATGAAGAAGATAATATCCCTTGATAATTCACCTGAGTGTTGTCTTTGTCATTATATGTATTGTTATTCTCCACTGAGGTGTTTTAGAAACATCTAATAGACTCTTTGGCCTATATGAGACATATTAAGGTGACTTTATTGAATCCACAAAGACAGTAGAAAAATGTGCGTCATAAACTGGTCAGCGATCACATAAATTCTTTCCTTTTAGAAATATGAATGGAATACATTGTGCTTTTTGCTGTGCATAAATTGAGTTGAGCTTATACAAGAACATCCTTTACACAATTATTGAGTAATCTTAGGCGGTTTGACTGGTTGGAACATTGGACACCCTTTGAGGTGTGGCAAAGTTAACCAAACTTGTCTATGCAGAATGTTGGTAGACCCGATTCTGCACGTCTCACACTCAGGATGTGTTAGAGTGTGTTAAATCTCTGAAGCATGACTTCATTATGAGTTTATCAGTGAGTCATTGCCACACAGTGGAAGATGAGAACACATTTAGTCAAAAGCGCTCTTGTTTTGTTATTATATTTGAGTTTCTATAACATAGGCTTAGTTTCCAGCTTATTAGGTGCACCTTATTAATATGAATGAGGTGTCAAAATAACACAAATGCCTCTTTGAACTACAATAAAATGCACAACACTTCTAACTAAAACCATTTTATGGGACTGTATTAGTTTTATTCTAGTTGTACACAATACACTGGGTGTAAACTGTATTCAAATTATATCATAATACATGTGCATAATACACATTTTTTTGCAATGCATTTATAATGTGTTGACATTTCACAGGAACCAAAAAAAAGGAGGATGGATCCTCTGATAATTGTTCTCCTGTTAGCAGGTATTTATTGCAGTGCATACTTCTGTGTGTGTGTGTGTGTGTGTGTGTGTGTCTGTGAATGGATATTTTTTTACCTATCCTTATTCAAGAGTGTGGTTTTTCAATTTGAGATAATTTACATATTCAATGCACATTCTGATTGTGTAATGCTTTTCTTCAGAGCCCTGTCCTCACTCTCACATAGCCTCTGCTTGTGCTTGGATTTGCTTGGCTTCTGCTCAAACTGTATGCTTGCAAGTAGATATATTGTTGCTTGCAAAGATGTCCTGTGGTCCGGCTTGAGCCGTTCTCCTCACACTGAGGCTGCTTTTTCATACATGTGAAATGTCTGCTCTCAGATTTATCCACTGCTCTTGGATTCTTTTCAACCCTCAGGTGTATGCCAGGTGTAATGTTGACCGATGCAATGATCCCTAACTCGTTGTGAATAAGTTTGCTTCACTCCCTGACATTCCATCTTTGTCAATCTTTAACCTGGTGTATCAACTTCCTTTCTCCAAGGCTTTATTAATTGCTTTATTTACGCCTTTTGGAATAAAAGGACAGTTAATATATATGGGTGTGTTGGTATATAGTATATATTACAGGGTTGTTGCACAAAAATAACACAAATCATAGTAATCTGAGAGATGTTTCACAAGCTTAATGAAGCAGCCTGAGTGTGAGAAGAAGGGCTAATGCTGGAGCAAAGGAAGTCTGTAAAAGCAACAATATATCTGAGTGCAAGCACACAGCACAGGGTCTATTTAAATGTGAGTACAGGATACAGGGCAGAACGAGTGAGAGAGAGAGAGATGTTATAGTAAATACTATTTATTTATCTATTAGTAGGGATGAGTTGTGAGTTATTTGTGTAACATAGCTGGCTACGTAACTTACAGAACTACTAATGTTTGTAATTTTGGAAAATATTTTAATAATATATAGGTGGAAGCTTCAAATTAGCCCAGTTGTTTTTTTTTTGCCTCTTCCTGCACAGGGATATTCATTTATCTACATTGTGTTTGTTTATTTTTAAATTGTATTGTTTGATGTGTGCAAATAAATAAATAAAATAGGTTACTTAGTTTCTTCTCATACATTTTTTTATTTCCTGTTGGTGCTCAAGCTACAACATCAACAGCTGCAACAACAATGGAGCCAGGAATTGAGCTGGGATTTAAGTTGCAGCAAAACTTTACATCACAACTTACAAACAAATCCTCATCAGAGTTCAAGCAATTAAGTGACAACGTGACCACAGTGGTAGGTTTCAATATGTTTTTTTGATTCTTTCTTTTTTTCATCTATCCACAATCATATTCCAATTCAGCATGCGAAGAAAACAAATGGAATAGTTGTGAAATAATATCAACTTTCTTCCCTTATGTTTCTTTATATGTTTTAATTGTTTTCAATCAAATTAATTCACAGCTCAACACAGTCTATTCACAAAAATATGGAGCAGCCTTCAATCGAACTGTCATCAAAGGCTTCAGGTATAAATCATTCCTTGCTATTAAATTCCAAAAAGTGTTTTTTACTTGTATTTTAATAAATATAATTTGAATTTGGTATTTAATGAGAAAAGAGATGAACAATGTACTTTGTTTCATTTGTGTATAATGATATGTTTTATTATGGGAATTTAAACTTTGTCTCCAGATTGTCATTTACGTTTTTATATACATTTTTGACAAGGATGATGGTTATGGTTTCAATTATAACTATAACTATCATCCTTGTCATCAATCTCTAAGTAAACAACAATAGACTCAAACACCCTACAACATTGCAGTATTTAAGCATACATTTTATAAAATATTTCTGTTACAGGCAAGGATCCGTTGTTGTCGATGCTGAGCTGATATTCAATAATGCGACTACACTGCCTAATGTCAGTTCTGTGGTGGAAACTTTGACGACTGCGTCATCCAGCTCAAACTTTTCCCTCAGTGTCAACACATCTTCAATCACTGCATTTGGTAAGACATCGTAATTGCTGAGCTCATTTGTTAGTCTGCTTCATGATAATAGTACTACACATGTTTTATAGTAAATACTATTACGAGTATTAGGGATGAATTGTACGTTATTTGTGTTGCATGGCTGGCGTAAAGTAGGCTACTTAACTTGCAGAACAAACTACAGTGAATAAGACAACGTTTACTTGGTTTCATCTCATAAACATTTTCATTTCATGTTGGCACAACTGAACCTCAACTCAACATAACTTCAGCTCCAGTAAATGGCACCTCACCGCCTCCAGGTAATGCAATCTCTCAGTCAATTGATGTGTCATTTCATTTTCTTTATAATCATTGTCATTTCTACACTTATGTTACAGCGACTCCAACTTCAGCTCCCAATGCAACAACCGCTACCACTTCTGCATCAACAAATCCTCCTACATCTAGTGAAGGAACTATTGGCATTAAGTTTAGTCTTAACCAAACATTTACGTCTGATCTTGCAAACTCATCCTCATCGGCGTTTCAGACTTTGGCTGCAGAAGTGGTTGGAGAGGTAAGATATCTGCAAATAATTTGAAATATTGATCTATTTCTCCACATAATTGTAATTGTAAAGCAGCAATAATTAATATGTGTTTAAGTACAAAATGGTATTCCTTCATTTACCCAATATTGTTTTAGTACAGTCTGGTAAGACTTCTGTAATCTTGTAAACCAGAAGATAAAAAAGGTATAGCAGCCACCAAACCAAACGTGTGCATCTCTTGTGTGTCATTACACTGCAAATGACAGTAATGTTGTCTTTCAGCTAAACAAAGTGGGTAGAAGTCTGTATGGATCATCTTTCCTGCGTGCCATCGTTAATTCGTTCACGTAAGACTAAATCTCAATCATTGGCAAATTTTTACGGACATGTCTCAGTCACTTGCTTTTAAAAGGTGCTGTTATGTGTCTTTTTCATTAAAGGAGTGGATCAGTGGTTGCTAACACCACCTTTGTGTTCAAAGATAAGAGCTCAGTTCCTTCAGCAAGCAATGCAACTTCACAGCTCAGCAGTGCACTTACGAGCAGCTCTACCTCCCTGAACATTGTATCAGGCAGTGTTGATACAAGTAAGTGATAGGAGCTTTTAAAAATCTAATTTTCTATCAATCTGATGAAATTAAATGTATGTGCATGTTACAATGTCATATTCATTGATAACTCATTTATTTTTGTACAGCTTCTTCTTCTGTTGCTACCACTGCTGGACCAACTGTTACAATTGCAACGACTGCTGCCTCGACAGCTGCTCCCAGTGTTACAGCTGCTCCCAATGTTACCGCTGCTCCCAATGTTACATCGACTCCAACTGCAGCTCCCAATGTTACCGCTGCTCCCAATGTTACATCGACTCCAACTGCAGCTCCCAATGTTACAGCAGCTCCCAATGTTACATCGACTCCAACTGCAGCTCCCAATGTTACAGTGGCTCCCAATGTTACAACGGCTCCAACTGCAGCTCCCAATGTTACAGCAGCTCCCAATGTTACAGCAGCTCCCAATGTTACAGCAACTCCAACTGCAGCTCCCAATGTTACAGCGGCTCCCAATGTTACAGCGACTCCAACTGCAGCTCCCAATGTTACAGCAACTCCAACTGCAGCTCCCAATGTTACAGCGGCTCCCAATGTTACAGCGACTCCAACTGCAGCTCCCAATGTTACAGCGGCTCCCAATGTTACAGCGACTCCAACTGCAGCTCCCAATGTTACAGCAGCTCCCAATGTTACAGCGACTCCAACTGCAGCTCCCAATGTTACAGCAACTCCAACTGCAGCTCCCAATGTTACGGCGGCTCCCAATGTTACAGCAACTCCAACTGCAGCTCCCAATGTTACAGCAACTCCAACTGCAGCTCCCAATGTTACGGCGGCTCCCAATGTTACAGCAACTCCAACTGCAGCTCCCAATGTTACAGCGGCTCCCAATGTTACAGCGACTCCAACTTCAGCTCCCAATGCAACAACCGCTACCACTTCTGCATCAACAAATCCTCCTACATCTAGTGAAGGAACTATTGGCATTAAGTTTAGTCTTAACCAAACATTTACGTCTGATCTTGCAAACTCATCCTCATCGGCGTTTCAGACTTTGGCTGCAGAAGTGGTTGGAGAGGTAAGATACCTGCAAATAATTTGAAATATTGATCTATTTCTCCACATAATTGTAATTGTAAAGCAGCAATAATTAATATGTGTTTAAGTACAAAATGGTATTCCTTCATTTACCCAATATTGTTTTAGTACAGTCTGGTAAGACTTCTGTAATCTTGTAAACCAGAAGATAAAAAAGGTATAGCAGCCACCAAACCAAACGTGTGCATCTCTTGTGTGTCATTACACTGCAAATGACAGTAATGTTGTCTTTCAGCTAAACAAAGTGGGTAGAAGTCTGTATGGATCATCTTTCCTGCGTGCCATCGTTAATTCGTTCACGTAAGACTAAATCTCAATCATTGGCAAATTTTTACGGACATGTCTCAGTCACTTGCTTTTAAAAGGTGCTGTTATGTGTCTTTTTCATTAAAGGAGTGGATCAGTGGTTGCTAACACCACCTTTGTGTTCAAAGATAAGAGCTCAGTTCCTTCAGCAAGCAATGCAACTTCACAGCTCAGCAGTGCACTTACGAGCAGCTCTACCTCCCTGAACATTGTATCAGGCAGTGTTGATACAAGTAAGTGATAGGAGCTTTTAAAAATCTAATTTTCTATCAATCTGATGAAATTAAATGTATGTGCATGTTACAATGTCATATTCATTGATAACTCATTTATTTTTGTACAGCTTCTTCTTCTGTTGCTACCACTGCTGGACCAACTGTTACAATTGCAACGACTGCTGCCTCGACAGCTGCTCCCAGTGTTACAGCTGCTCCCAATGTTACCGCTGCTCCCAATGTTACATCGACTCCAACTGCAGCTCCCAATGTTACAGCAGCTCCCAATGTTACATTGATTCCAACTGCAGCTCCCAATGTTACAGTGGCTCCCAATGTTACAGCGGCTCCAACTGCAGCTCCCAATGTTACAGCAGCTCCCAATGTTACAGCAGCTCCCAATGTTACAGCAACTCCAACTGCAGCTCCCAATGTTACAGCGGCTCCCAATGTTACAGCGACTCCAACTGCAGCTCCCAATGTTACAGCAACTCCAACTGCAGCTCCCAATGTTACAGCGGCTCCCAATGTTACAGCGACTCCAACTGCAGCTCCCAATGTTACAGCGGCTCCCAATGTTACAGCGACTCCAACTGCAGCTCCCAATGTTACAGCAGCTCCCAATGTTACAGCGACTCCAACTGCAGCTCCCAATGTTACAGCAACTCCAACTGCAGCTCCCAATGTTACAGCGGCTCCCAATGTTACAGCGGCTCCCAATGTTACAGCGACTCCAACTGCAGCTCCCAATGTTACAGCAGCTCCCAATGTTACAGCGACTCCAACTGCAGCTCCCAATGTTACAGCAGCTCCCAATGTTACAACAGCTCCCAATGTTACAGCGACTCCAACTGCAGCTCCCAATGTTACAGCTGCTCCCAATGTTACATCGACTCCAACTGCAGCTCCCAATGTTACAGCGGCTCCCAATGTTACTGCTGCTCCCAATGTTACATCGACTCCAACTGCAGCTCCCAATGTTACAGCGGCTCCCAATGTTACTGCTGCTCCCAATGTTACATCGACTCCAACTGCAGCTCCCAATGTTACAGTGGCTCCCAATCTTACAGCGGCTCCAACTGCAGCTCCCAATGTTACAGCAGCTCCCAATGTTACAGCGGCTCCCAATGTTACAGCGACTCCAACTGCAGCTCCCAATGTTACAGCAGCTCCCAATGTTACAGCGACTCCAACTGCAGCTCCCAATGTTACAGCAGCTCCCAATGTTACAACAGCTCCCAATGTTACAGCGACTCCAACTGCAGCTCCCAATGTTACAGCAGCTCCCAATGTTACAGCGACCCCAACTGCAGCTCCCAATGTTACAGCAACTCCAACTGCAGCTCCCAATGTTACAGCAGCTCCCAATGTTACAGCAACTCCAACTGCAGCTCCCAATGTTACAGCAACTCCAACTGCAGCTCCCAATGTTACAACAGCTCCCAATGTTACTGCTGCTCCAACAACAGCTCCCAATGTTACTGCTGCTCCAACTGCAGCTCCCAATGTTACTGCTGCTCCAACAACAGCTCCAAATGTCACAGTGGCTCCAACTGCAGCTTCTACTGCTGCTTTCACTGCTGCATCATCTACATCAACCACCATTGCATCAACTGATCCCCCTACATCCAGTGAGGGAACCCTTGGTCTTAAATTTAGTCTCAACCAAACATTTACATCGGATCTCTCCAACTCAGCCTCAGCAGCATATAAGACTTTGGCTGCAGAAGTGGTCAAAGAGGTAAGATGATTTAAAAGTAGGCTTTTTACTGCAGCAGAAAATGTAATTATAAATAAACAGTGTTAATTATATAAGGATCAGTAGACAAAGAAGTATGTTTAATTACATGTTTTGGACAATGTATATTTACATTTGGTCATTCTGTTCATCTACATAATTGCCATTTAGAAGCAGCAACAGTTTTTTGTATGAATACCTCCTTGCATTACTTAATTTGCCCAGGATTTTGGTCGGTCTTTTGTAATCTTGTAAACATAATATACATCCAGAAGATATAAAATACGGTATAGCAGCCTCCAAACCAAACAGACCAAAACTATTTTATTGTAAGCCATTACACTGCAAATGACAGTAATGTTGTCTTTCAGCTAAACAAAGTGGGTAAAAATCTGTATGGATCATCTTTCCTTCGCACCCTCGTTAACTCATTCACGTAAGACTAAATCTCAATCATTGGCAAATTTTGATGGACCGGTCTCATTCACTTGCTTTTGAAACGTGCTGTTATGTGTCTTTTTCATTAAAGGAGTGGATCAGTGGTTGCTAACACCACCCTTGTGTTCCAAGATAAGAGCTCAGTTCCTTCAGCAAGCAATGCAACTTCACAGCTCAGCAGTGCACTTACGAGCAGCTCTACCTCCCTGAACATTATATCAGGCAGTGTTGATACAAGTAAGTGATAAGAGATTTCATCAATCTGATGAAATTAAGTGTATGTGCATGTTATAATGTCATATTCATTGATAACAAATTGATTTTTGTACAGCTTCTTCTTCTGTTGCTACCACCGCTGGACCAACTGCACGTAAGTTATTGGTGACTTAAATGTGTTTAAGTATATAGTTTTACTTCAAAATGTATAGAATTCATGTTTTCCATATGTTAATCTTTTAAATTATTAAATGTATTTTACAATGTGACATTTGGAATTATTTGTTCTTTTTAAATATATATATATATATATATATATGTATATATATATAGGATGGGGGCTGAAGGTTGGGATGCAGCTTCCTTTTAACCTGTATTTTGAACTTGTTATGGTATTTTACTTACTTTCTGTCCAGATAATTTCACTGACAACACAATCTAACAATCATTACAATCTTTTATTTTTCTAATATTTCAGAGTCAACATCAACATCAAGCAGTCCTCCTCAGCCCACCATGGGCTCACTGGCAGTCTTTTCATTAACACTGCTGGCTGCAGCTCAGATGCTGATAGACTTATAACTGAAACCCCAGGTCGATGCACTAACATGGCCAACAGCTTTTGCTATGCTATCAAGTTTAGGAAAAAGCAATGTAACATTTAATTAAAAATAAAAGACATAACAAGTGTGCAAAATGAAATGTATCAATGCAATGTAATTTGGTAAAAAGATGTGTACTGTGTGTCAAAGATTACGATTATCCACATTTAATGTGTCTATTACTCGTGTTTTAATTCTATTTTATTTGAACAACTAAGACTGTGAGTAATAAAAATACCTTATTTGATAGTTTTTGGGCATTTTCTTTGGTAGATGCCATACAATGTGTTTGTTTTGTAACTGCTTCTTTATATGCAATTTTTCATGTGGCATTGTTAACGTTGTTAAAAAATGCAAATATGTATAGGATAATGTTTAACATTTTTATTTCCAATCAAAATCATTATATGATTCATCAGGACACAATTTACATTTGTGAAGTGCAAATGAAAGAAGAAGTGTGTAGTTAATATAGTGTGATGTCAAAAGCTAGGGGTGTAACATAAGTAACATAATGCTGTTGATGAAGGCCAATAATCCATATTACATGTGAGACCAATCATTTTTATGACTACGTAGTTTAAGGTAACTTACTTTACTGACACCACAGTGGCCATGTGAGGATGTTGAAGTAAAAAAACATTGTCATTGAACATCAAATCATTTGTCATTGAACATAATGTTGGGTTTTGCCGGACCATTTAGTATCAAGTGAATATGGCAAGTGGATTGGTAGATGCACGTTTAAAGGTTTTCTGCTAATATCCTAAAATGTAGAAAGATTATTGTAATTGCTTAACTCTTCAAATTGAATACTGGTTATTCCTGTATGTTTTCGAGAAGGCGGATAATACATATGTGTGTCTTTATTAATCAATGAGTATTAAAATATTACTTTTACAATGACCTTGTTGGTTTTCAAATGTATCTTTTTTTGACACTCTTAGTTTCCGTTCCATTATCTGAACCGCACTCTTTTAGTATAAAAAGAAAATATTTCATTGTAATTGGTCAAAAGAAAGGCAGATTTGAACATTTACAATCAGTGCTGTGATGGATATGATACATATTTGTTATGTGAAACTTGCCCTTTTATTAACTTCAAATATTTAAATTTTGACTCATGCTGTGAGGGCGACTGTGGCGCTACCTGAGGTGGGAAAGGCTGCCAAAAATCCATTCTAAAAATCCATTCTCGCTCCGCTCGGCCAATGGCGTTGCGCAAATTCATTCTCGCTCGGCCAATGGTGCTGCCCCCTTGCTATGGACTCGCCCAATCGCGACGCCGCCACAGCGCCCACAGTGGACTCGACCAATGGTGGCTTTCTTGCATTCCGCAGGTACGTCGCGTCGCTATCTCGCCACGCTGAAGACTGACATTGATCTGGCAACCAGCCGTTAAAATAACTTGGACACCTATAGTACGTGAGTATTTTACTATTCTATAGCCTTAAACGTTATTTGCATGTACGTTAAAAGTCATTTTAATTTTTCCGTGTGTCGGCATAGTGCCGCTAAATCGCTAGTTAGCGACAGCGTTACTACATGTAATAATAACGTGTCTTGGGTGCAACTGTGTGGCAAGACAACTCGTGTAGCAAGACAACACGTCTTATTCTCTCTTCTCCAATAGCCCCAAACGTATTTCCAGCCGTCACATAAAGTCATTTGTTATCGTTTTTCCGTCCGGTGGCACGTTAGCATAGCGAGCTAACGACGCTAGCGTAATATCGCGAGCGCGCTAACGTCACTTGTAATAACGTTACCTGCAAGGTTGCGGTCCGGAAACGTCCGTCTATAAATACTACTATGCAAGCACGGAGTGACAACACGCAAAAGTCCAAGTATTGACAGTTATTAAAATGACAGTTGAGCTACTTTGTTGTAGAAACGGTGTATCAGTCAGTGTTATTAAACGCCCTGTTTGACATTATACAAGGTACAAGATCAATTATAAAGACTGAAGACATAAAGTATAATTACACTGTATACATGTGAATAGAGTGTGTCTACATATATGTATTGATATGATTACATGTATTAATAAAACACCATGTATAAATAGCAACATGTTATCAGTGTAGTTTAACATTTGTTGTGTTCCTGTAGTATGCACTTCAGCACACCACGGTTATGGGCCTGTTATTTAGCAATTGTTATTATTTCCATGTTATCTTTAGATGATGAGCGGCACAAAAATAACAAAGAGCCACAAGGCCATGGGAGACGAGGAGTGGATGGCCAGGCTGAGGTCGTTTGCCAGCTCTGGGGTTTGGCCTTCTAGGGGAGGTAACAGACCAGCCCCAAGGCAGAGGAGGTGGCACGACCTCTATCAGAAGGTAAAGTATAACAAGATATGTACCTATTACCTATTACTGTCACTAGTATGCAACGCACTCGATTACAAATATGTAATATGACGGTGCAGATAATGTCAATCGGACGTTGTACACTGAGTAACTCACTCCAGGCTAAATAGCAATTCTTATCATTACAGATTGAGAAATGCCCCATGCAGGCCCGTGGACAGACCACCCTCTTTGCAGTGTCCATGGCCTCCCGGGCCTGTAATTGTGGGTTCCACGGCGTTGAGGTGATCTCTTTAATATAAAGGCCAGCATCACCTCCACATTTGGGTCCATTTTGAAGTTGGACTCAACCAAAAAGGTAATCATTATTATTATAACTATTTGTATTCTCCTGAACACATTAACACAGTTGTCAGTGAAAACATACATATGCAATTATTATACATGTAGGTTGTGTAACACATCCACTTTCCCTTACTGCGGTAGATATGTGTAAAAAATAAAAAGGTGTAATCTTAAAGATCACTGTCGTTGCATCACAGATAACAAAGAAGCTGGCCGGACACGGCAGGGGGACGGCGCTCTGGGTGACCTCAATTGGGAACGAGGTCGGTCAAATCCTGAACAGCGTCCTGACTGTGCAGGAGGGGCCGGGACTGGACGCCATGGTCTCTGGGGTGATGGAGCGGTACAGCCAGGCATCAGTTCCACCCCCAGTGGTGCTTTACATTGACTGTGGCTGCTGTGTGAACGAGGGGGAGAGCAAGCTGCAGACCAGGTTTGCAGCGTGGCCAGACCTCCACATACGGCTGGACATATGGCACTTTATGCGGAGACTGGCCGTCGGCTGCACCACCGACGCTCACACCCTCTACCCGGCCTTCATGGGCAGCTTGTCTGCTTGCATTTTTGAGTGGGACGCCGGGGACGTCACTCTGTTGCGGCAGGCGAAGCGTGAGCAGCTCAGGCAGGAGGGTGTACCTGGCCTTACTGATCGCATGGTGGACATGCGAATACATAATGTTGTGCAAAGAAATACAATCACTGTCTGTGTTTTGTCCCATTGCTTCTTACTTTCCTCAAATGCTCATCTTTGTTTTTTTTGTTCAGGCTGTGGATAATGTCTGCATGCCCGGGCTGGACAAGGTCGACATGTTAGCTGAGTGTCTGGTGGAGTTGAGGAACCAGCCCTCCATGACCTTAACTAACCAAACGGTGAGGAACATTTATTGTTTTGTTATCTTCTCTCTGTGCCATGATGTACGATTTACATTTATTTTCTTCACATGGGCTGTTATGTTCTCTCTCTCTCTCTCTCTCTCTCTCTGCATAGGCAAGCAACATTGTTGCTCTTTGGCAGAATCTGGACGACTTCGATAAAAAGAAGATCATCTTTTCTCCAAGGCATCACAGCAGGCTGGACACGGGGAGATTCAGGTCCCCAAAAAAAAAGGCAGAGTTCACTCCGGGGGTGGAGAGTGTGAAGAGGCATGCCCTCACAAACAAAGGCCCGCTCGCACAGTGGCCCGATTGTTGCCGCCTAATGGAGGCAATTTTCATCAGACTGTGCGCAATCCACCAGAGTCCCAGAAAGAAGGGGACTGGGACTGTGTCTAGGTGGGATTTAATCGTGCAAGATTATAAAAATATCCGGCAGCGCGTTCTGGGAAACGGCATTGTGATGCAGCAGACCAACTTGCAGCTGGTAGATGTCAGCCACACCACCGTGGTGCAGTGGCACAACAAGAGGGTGAAGAAACAGGACAATGCCGTGGTGATGCAGGGGATAACCCTGCCGAGCCCCTTGTCCCTGGCTACTCACCCTCTTGCTTGTGCCACTGTGCCACCGGCACAAACACCCACCTTGCCGGGCCCAGCCCACTTTTACAAGCTGCCCAGCAGCACTGTCGGGCAGGCCAAATTGAAAAGAAAGCGGCAGCTCTTTGAAAAGAAAGCGGAAGCCCCTGCTTCCACTGCAGTTACTCCTCCATCCCTGGCCCCTCAGCGCCTTCTGGCCCCTGCGCCCACAGCAGTTTTTTCATTTATTCCTTCATCCCAGGCCCCTCAGCGCATTGTGCCACGGCAGATATACCCTGCCTTACCCTCGGGACCTCAGAGGCTTGCCCCTGCGCCTGCCCCTACTCTTGTTCTTGCCCCTGCTCCTGCTCCTGCTCCTGCTCCTGCTCCTGCTCCTGCTCCTGCTCCTGCTCCTGCTCCTGCTCCTGCTCCTGCTCCTGCTCCTGCTCCTGCTCCTGCTCCTGCCCCTGCTCCTGCCCCTGCTCCTGCTCCTGCTCCTGCCCCAGAAAGCTCATCAGAAAGGTAGCTTTCAACACGTGCAGAAAAATGCGGGCAGTTCAGGACTGCAGAGACTGGCCATAGCCAGTATAAGGGGACAATATACTGCCCCTCAGTAGAGACTCTTTCAAAGGAGCAATGGCTAGACAACAGGCGAACCAAATGATGACTGTTTGAAATATCCATTTTGTATATAGTTGTGTGTGTGGTTTTATATTGTTGTATTGTGTTATTTTGTATTATAGTAGTGTTTTTTTACATGTTTTATTTTGCTGTTCATCTTTTACTGTTGAAATTATTAATTATGATGTTTATTGTTCTATTATAATGTAAAGATTGTTCCGAGTGGTGTTTTGTATATTTTTTATAGATCATTTTAAATAAAGGTCTGCTTTAACGATACATTTTGTGTGCAAACTCTTGTTTTCAAGTGACTAGTAACTGTCCAATACTCTGAGTGGAGTAAAAGGTACAAAAAGGCACAAGTCAATATCTTTAATAAATTCAAACAGACAAAGGTACACAAGGTAAACAAGATAAGTTTAATTTAAAATGTGTGTATCAACAGGTTATTGCATTGGATAAGTCAATATTTTGAATGAATTCAAACACACGGGCAACACAAAAACATTTATTAGGAACATCCTATTCTGCCATCCTATTCATCAATTCTGCCGTGGTCGGGATTTGAACCTGTGTTTTTTCATTTCCTCTCTCTTTTTTTCTTTTTTTCTCCCCCTTCTCCCCCCTCTTCCCCCCTTTTCTTTTCCCCCCCCCCCTCTACCTTAAACAGACTAATGTTCCCCAGCTTTGGCGCAGTGGTTAGCAAGTCGGTCTTTCAATCAGAAGGTCGGTGGTTCGATCCCCGGCTCCGGCAGTCTGCGTCGTTGTGTCCTTGAGCAAGACGCTTAACCCTAATTGCTCACCGTTGCTGTGTCTACGGTTTACTGTATATCATGTAAGTCACTTTGGATAAAAGCGTCAGCTAAATGAAATGTAATGTAAAGATATATGCTGTTATTTCTTATTGGACCCTTGCACTGATTTTTAACCTTACTTCCATGCATTTTTCATAGTATGGCATAATTTAACCTTAATTCTTACACACCAAGGTGAACGCATTACACTAAGCTTTTTAATAATATTCTACCACACACAAACCTGTCCTCGTGAAACTGCCTTGCTGTTGTTTGGTCTGTGACTAAATTATCAGGTGTGTATTTGTGGACAGTGTGACGACAACCTGTGTATATGGTACATATAACAACTACAGATTATCTTGCGATGGGAACACACCAGCTGTAACACAAAATCGGACCAGGGGCATAAATTGGGTTGGCCAAAGTCTTCAAACTCAGCATTTATTTGGATCTCAACAGACAGACAGATCTGCCAAAGTTCCCGCTTCAATATGCGTCTCCAGGACTACATTTTGTCAGGCGCAACACAATCAACGCACTCCATGCCTCGTTCCAGCGAGCACAAACCTAAAAAGGAGCCTGCCATGTCAAAGAGACAGAAAAGGATGAACAAACAATGTGATGACCATGTTGACGTAGAATGTCCTCAAAACCCACCCCACTGAAAAAGGACACTGATATTGCCAAGCTGCGTGTAGAGTGTGAGCAGCTAGGCCACAGTGAAAGGGTCTCTTCCTGCCTGCCTATAGATTTGGGAGATGCAAAGCCATCTCACAAAGCCATCCTGCCAGGCATTTCTCAGATAGGTCTTTACTAGCCACACCATCCCAAAGTATTCTTTGACGTGCCAGGGCCGGCTAGGCGGCATCAGCACTAACATGCGCTGTGATTGGTCAGTGGACCAGCGTGACTTAAGTCCACAGAAAGCTAACTAGCTGCTAGCAGGACTCAGGAGGAGTAAGAACAGTTCAGGCTGAAACATAAGAGAAGTTATGACATTTTTAGTGTTTTACTTGGTGTATTTTGGCTGAAGGAGGAGCAGAAACAGACTTGGTGGTGGATTTAATGACAAAGCGGATGTTTTAAACCCCTAAAATGCACGGTAACTTGGGCTGTCCTCACTGGTGTTCCCGGCCATGGAGAAGGACCTGGTACTGGAACTGAAGCGTACCGATAAACAGTACAACCGTGTTTGTTAACAAAGAGACGGGTGGACTTTTTCCATATTAAGTGAACAGCATCTGATGAGTGAACTGCTGTTTGTGGTTTTACATCTGCAGTCGTATAAGCCAGTTAGTCAAGGTCACAAAGCTCTCACGTCCCTCCTGGCCTCTTGACATGAATCCAAAAGGTAAAAAGTAAGAAATGACTGTCATTCAAAGACACATTCCCATTTATTATCTTCTTTATTTTGCCCACTTAGTGAATGAAGACACATGAACTCCACAAACCATCTTTTTGATCAAAAATGCCATGCCCAAAATTAATTGTGTGTGTCTCTGTAACAAGGTCTATTTGTTATCATAATGAAGGTGACATTCTATTTTAAGCATCAGTGTATATATTATCCTCCAGATGGAGACATAGACCGCGTTTTCATATAGAAGACAGAAGGTTTGGCTATTCGATGCAAGAGGAAGGCAGATTGCAATCTCTCCTCCATACCATGCAAATGAAGAGACAATGAATAGGCACAGCTGGAATCGACTCAAACATTCAGAGACTTTAGCCATTAGTAGAATTGATATGCCTTGAACACAATGTTTGATTGAAAAACAGAAAAGGTAAGACATTATTTATGGTTATTGCTGTATGAGGTGAAATCAATGTTTCCTCTTCTTCAGGTGCTAGTTCAGTGATTTTTGGGGGAGTGATCTCATCGTGTGAGAAGACTTATACAGTATTAATCTATGGAGTTTTTTTAATTCTTAATGACATAACGTTAGCGGGTAGCATTAAGTAGCAAAAACGAAATGTGTGTTTCAATGTATTTTATCAGCCACCGTAGTTCTTCTAGAAGCTTGGGGTACGAGAGAAGTTTCAACTAGTTGCAGTCTGCAAAGTCACTGCTGGATGGTGCCAAATCCTTCACACTAGACTTTTAAGACTGGGATAATGAAAGAGAATGTGTCTGGTAGCTAAGCTCAATTAAGTAAAAGAAGGGAAACACATAGAATTTACTCTACCTACAAAATAAATTAAAACCTTTTGTTTAAATCAGTCGGAAATTGTCTACCTTCCAACTGGATTAAGTTCACCAGCAAAATTTGGCAGCTTTTCAGATATGACCTTCCCTCATTATGTTACTTAAACAAAAAATTTGCAGCATAATTTTTCTCTTAAAACCCATTTACAAATGACTGGTATATAAACAATATAAAAACCGGGTTTCAAATTCATACTAAGAATAATACAATATGAATTTGAAGCATCGTAATATTATTAATCAGTATTACACTGTTGATAATGAAATGTTTAATCATATTAGATAGGTCACCTTATTTACCGCTTACTAAATGCAACAAAGTCTGGGAATCAACCTCTGCTCTCTCCTCTTTCAGAGACAAAAGAACAGATGTGCAGCCAGTCTATCCTATCTGCAAGGCACACTTACATTACACATATGAATGACTGGTTTAGAAAAAAAACACGATCTATTGAACCAATCTGCCTTTTATTGCACCCTTCATTAAAAATCCCCCATGCTTAATTAGAACACATCCGCCACACTTGAGATATGTCTGTCACTGGCTGAGGCCCAAGGTATTCAAGCTTGGCAGGATTGGTTGTGCTCCACTGCACACTGAAACACATGAAAGGGTTGATGAGAGCTGTTTTAATGGTACGAAGAAAGTGAAGTTGCACTCAGATAATAAATATCCTTCATGTACTTACTTAAAACCAAAAATGGTGTTGTTGTAAGTATTTATTTTTTTCTCCTCCAATTTATTTATGAATTGTATAATACAAAATATCAAGCCAAAACAAAAAATGCACAACATTTTTGCATATCATTTCGATTTGAGTTAGACTCAGCATTTCAGTGAGCTCTGGGCATTCTATAAATATTATAAAACGTTTGAAGGATCAAAGTCTCCTGCATCATTTTGACGCATTACAAATTACTGATGAAGTTATTACAATTATTCCTAAAGGCAACATGAATGCCTGAATCAAATATCATAGCAATCCATCCAAATTATTTAGACCTATTACTAAAAAAGAAAAGATATCCACTTGCTGGAGGCATTTCAAGAGAGGGATCACCGAAGTCAGTAGGATACACCTTCTGGAACTATGAATGTATGTACAACAATGTATGCACCAAAGTGGGGGATACAATGGCTGACACTGTATCCCTAGAGCCACATTGTATAGTATGGCTTAAAAAAGTGTTTTGAAAGACAGCAAAAACATTCAGGATGTGCACTGATGTCTCTGGAGAATATTAATTGTGTTGTTTTGCTGTAAAGTATTTAGTGTATTCTCAGCATGAGCAATCACGATTTTGGATCTATCAATGATTTCAATTATAGGGTTATGTTCTCACATTGGTTTGTTGTCAAATATAGATTTTTGGGAACAACATCATTGTTCACACAATGATGTACAATTGTACACCTTCCAAAGTGATATATAGATACTGGCCTGCCCTTATTCAACATACCACAATACAAATTAAATTAGCAATCATTTAAATTGAGTTGGCAGGGGAGTTGGCAACGGACTGTATTTCGTTACTGTGATTATTGTTGCATGCGCTCATTACAGCCCACTTCCCAGCCCATCCCTCCTGTCTCTGTGTAAAAGGTGCAATATGATACAGACATGAGGACAGACGATCATCTATGCTTTACAGGTGAGTGTCATTGCTTACACAGTTTTCTGGTTATGCATGTGACATTTTACGATTGACAAACATTTGTTTTTAATCGTAATTTAAATTAGTTTTTCTTATAAATGCTTAGTAATTGAGCTGTTCTTTGTAGAATCAGATGGAAGAATCCTATTGAAAATCCTACATTCATACTAATAGTATTGTATGTTCCTGTATTGCAAAAGATGTAATCACATATTATCTATATAAAAACTAATAGATGGCCATTGTCTTTGAATGTTATTTTCATTATTGCCAGGAACATGTTTTTATTCACTAGATTACATTTGTATAAGCTTGACAATAAGACATTATGCACAGTGAGCTTTTGCACAAACATTTGACTAATTATTGTCTACTGGCAGTGTAAATTACAATTGACAATAAGAACACAGCATTTCTAAACAAGAGGAATTGTACCAGAATAACAAGCTAAAGTTCCGTCAAATTTAAAAATGCAATGCGTAATGTCCAGCCAAATGAGTGTGTGAGAGAGAGAGAGAGAGAGAGAGAGAGAGAGAGAAAGAGATAAAGAGGGGTTGCACTCAACCAAGTCTACAAGCCCTGCAAAAACCTACCCACTTTTCCACCACCACTGCACGGACCCTGTAGTGTTCATTAAAATCTGTCCATATTAGTCAGCTGAAACATCTGCTCCCTGTTCACACTACATGCACTCTGCTCTTTACAGTCATATTTGTTATGTTTTGTGATATTCTGCATTGTGCAATGTATAAATCCAAAGGAGCAAAATACATAATGGTTTCCAAAGACAAACATACTTGCAAAATTAAATAATTCTCAATATTCTCATAATATTGTCAAATAATTTCAATAATCTATGAGATGCGTGTAACATGCAGGGTTCAAATTCCCAAATGTCTTTGTAATAAAATGTGACTGCGGTGTCAAGTTCCACTTCAACTGACCTAATGACTCGTATGAAAAGTTTCTGACTGATCAAGAGCTGCAATGTATTTATCTGACACAGAATGTTTCTTGGTTTAGAAGACATATGCAAAAAGTAATACTATATAATTTTCCTGATTAGGTCTGTGTTGATGAAAAGAACATCTGGTTTTGCTCTCAAGACCAAGCAAAGAGATGGCATTTTAGATAAGCCAATAACACCAGAACATTGGCATTTCAGGCCTACAGTTTTGCATGATTCCTATGTCAAATTTAAGTTTACAGTTTAGAGATTAACTAATGAGAAGTTACCATGGAGCAGCATTTGGGACAAAACAAACAGAACCCTGGTGGTGTGTCAATGTTTTCATTGTTAATGTATTATGGAGGAGTGTGACCAAAACACTCATTACTTACAACTGTATTTATGTGTTTTGACAGGCTTAATTTGACCATGGATAACAGCAGTTTGGGATTACTCGGAGATGCTAACACATCACTTCAGATTGAACTTGAATCCTGTATTACATTGAGGAACCAGGTCTCTCGCATTTTCCTGTATGTCTTCCTCTCTGTTGGCATCGTCTGCACAGTAGTGGGAAACTTCCTTGTGGTGTTGTCCATCGCCTACTTCAAGCAGTTGCAGTCACCCACAAACTCCTTTGTTATGTCCCTGGCAGTTGCTGACTGCCTTGTTGGCCTGGTAGTGATGCCATATAGTATGATTCGAACCGTGGAGGGATGCTGGTACTTTGGTGTCCTACTTTGTCAACTTCACTCTAGCCTAGATGTCATGCTCTGCACTGCATCTATATTCCATCTCAGTTGCATTGCCTTTGACCGCTATTATGCTGTCTGCAACCCTTTAGTTTACTCTTTAAAGATGTCCCACAGTCGAGTAGCTCTCCTTATTGTTATATGTTGGGCTGTTCCTACACTCATCTCCTTTGGACCCATAATGCTAGATCTCCATATTGCCGGTGTGGACATCCTGCTTCCTAAAGATGTATGTGTGTTTTTGGTGAATCGCATTTATGCTGTCATGGCTTCTTTGGTAGCCTTTTACTTGCCGATGGCTATCATGCTAATAGCCTACTGGAAGATCTTCAAAGCTGCCAAACGGCAAGCCCTGCAGATCAGCGCCATGGAAAGCCAGATGGCTGCTGGAGTCGGGAAAGACTCAAGCAAGAAACGAAGACACCGGAACACAATGAAGCGGGAACGAAAGGCAGCAAAAACTTTGGGTATCATTATGGGAGTTTTTCTAATTTTCTGGATGCCCTTTTTTACAGTCAACATTGTGGACCCATTTATTGAATACAGCACAGAGGTGATTGCCTGGGATATATTTTTGTGGCTAGGATATATCAACTCATCTCTAAATCCCTTCCTGTATGGTCTCTTCAACCGCTCCTTTCGTAGGGCATTCCAAATGTTCATGGGCTGCAGGGTATGCCTGCCTGGCTCCTCCCCTGGGATGGAGCTGTCGCACACAAAGAAAGAGGCAAATGAACGTGCAGATTAACCTTAAAATAAACATAGTACCTCTACATGTTGTGTAGGCATTCAAAGACCAGTGAACAGACATGGCTACATTACTGTAAATCAACGTTAATATTCAATGTGGTACAACCAAATGTTTTTGTCAACATCGTGGAGCATTTGTTTAAATCAGGAAGAATTGTATTTACAATTTAAGAAATATCAGTGACGTGGGACTGCCACCATCAATCTTTAAGTAGAATCATTCATGTGTATACAGCTACATTGAAGATATTTAAAAAAATATTATCCTTAAAAAAAGGATCCAAGAGGATGGCAGAACAGAAATAGCTACAAAAGAGAATATTTAGTTTTCTTTAATCTGCGTACTAAAGATCAAAGTATATCAAATTCTCTGGAACTAAAAAGAAATAGGGCAAAGGTGTGACCGATGTCCGAGACTTCAAATGGGTTGATGAAGCTACACTATGGTGACACAACTGAGATTTATATCTCAGGTAAAAACCCTATTGATACTAAAAATTATACTTTTTCTTTGGACTTTGACTCATTTAAAATTTAAGTGGATCTGTTAAAGGAGAAAGGTATAGGATATGGCCAGCATTTTAGATTAAAACAACATAAGAATTAACTAACATTATCAACAGTATGTAAAAAGATACAATGTTGACATTATGTCAAAGACATTTATGTATTCTGCTGTCGAGATATTCGATTAAATGTTTTTATCCTTCCTGCTGCCATGAGGAGAGCGACCAGGCACTTATAATACACAGTGCATCTTTAACAATGTAAAATACATTTGGACTTTTAGTATCGTCAGCTAAACTCGGTGTATTATAGAGGTGTAGAATATTATGTGTAATACATATACAATACGAGTTAAAATAGATAATTATTCATTTGTATTATTGATTTTTATTTGAATGTCTCTTTGTCATAACTAAAAATATATATACTATGATTTAGAACTCTTTCAGAGTGGTCAAAAACCACAGTGGTCAAGGTGAACTAAACATGAGTTCCAACAACTGCAGGACAATAAAACATAATTATTAAAACCTGCAGATAAAGACTGAAGGTGTACACATTTCAAGGTAAGTGTGCAAAATAAAAAGAAAGGCAAAGCACAGATTGGACTGTGCCTCTCATACTTATATCAGGTCAGTTAGTGTAGTTACTCAAACACTATCTGAGAAGGAAGAGCAGTAAATGCAGTTGTTGATCAAGCCAGAGCTTTGGTTATGGCCAATGAGTAAATACCAGACACTTTTTTTTATTCCTAATCAAATGTACATATACTCGAATTGATCTAGCAAGATGGCAAATTACATGTTATTATCAACATGTGTCAGTTATTTTATATGAGATTGAATCAAAATATATTAGAAAGAGTACTGTACTGTGTGTCCCAGTTAATTGCATCTCTAGATGTTTAATTGTACTTCTGCCAAACCCTAGTGAATTATATAAAATGTGACATCTTGATATCTGTTGTCTTGCTGCTGATATATGCTGAAATTAAGTAATAACCAATGAATTAATAAAAAAATAATTATATAGATATTTTGCCACCCTCAATGTCCTCCTTAGAGCTCAAAGTATAATGATTTAAGTGTCACCCATACAATTTTTCTTTTTGAGGTGAAAATAAGGTGAAATTTAAAAAATAGGCTTGCCTTGTACTTTTGTTTTTTATTTCATGTATTTATTGCTGTTGTATAATATTTTGTCCAAAACAATCTGCAAATCTGAAATGTTAATAATGTTCATTACATTACAATTACCATCCAGCACTTTGTTCTCTCTAACTTACTTATTTCATATTTATCTGACTTAATTGTTTGTGGTGCATATGAAAATGACAATATGCACTATTAAATGAAAATTGGATTAGGTAGGATTGGCGGGAGACAAATAATTAGTACTCTGTATACTATAATATTATTTGGATTGTTGTAATAAACAGTGTTCAGTGTGTAATCATCAAGGCAGGATTACTTTTCCAAACATGCTTGCTTGATGGTATCTTTGGGAATAGAAAAATGAAATGAGGTTGTCTTTTGATTGTTTTTCTGAAATTATTGCTGTCTGAGAGAGGACAGGCTGAATTCAGGAGTTGCAGCACAGTTTAGCCAGACTGCATCTTTTTGGGGTCCTTTAGGGAAGTCTCAGTTTTGCTTTTCAAACTGTAATAATAGAAATTATCAAGGATAAAGGCAGAATAATTTGGCCGAAAGAAAAAAAGAAAAAAAGGTTTAGCTAAAGAGGTAACCGACCTCACCTCAGATAGTGAAAATAGCAAATGTGTGTTTCCATGGTAACCGCATCAGATGTCAACGAACAAATGATTCAGATTGTGGTTTAACACTGCTGTAAAGTGAGCAACAAGATTGTGAAGTGTTTGGAAGACCTGGCAAATCCTTGTAATTATATATAAATTCTGCTATTGCCTCTTCTTTTAATGTTAAATCTAATCCTGCAAGGCACAGAGATGATGCCAGAATGTATCGTCAGACTCAAAATCAAGTCAAGGGCCAGATAGCTTTGTGCAAATGATAAACTTAGATTTTTATTTGCGGTCTGTTTATCAGCTCTTAGCCATAGTCAAAGTATTTCTTTGTTAAACTAATGCCAGTGTTGTCAGTACAGACAATTACGAGTGAAGGCAGTGGCTATTTCGCTTTATGTCACAATGTCAAAAGTGCGACAACACATGGCAGTTGGAGCTTGTGCATGTTATCACTCCAGTTAAATAAAAAATACTCTTATGTTATGTTGTTGTTTCAAGTCTTCTTTTTGAGGGACAGAAGTGTGAGGGACAAATTGTTTCAAAGGGCATTAATCAAAGAACACAGAAAGGAGAAGAAGCAATGCTTTTGTATTTGTGTAAAATGGTTTTGTATACTTTATGGCGTGTTATATTTATTTTATTTCTTTCTTTCACTTAGAGTATGTTCATGATTACAAATTCAGCTGTTTGACTTTCCCCTTGGTCAAAAAAACAATTGAGTAAACTCATGGTGGAATCAGGCTAATAACAGTAAGGAATTGAGATTTATTAGTCTTGATAGTGTCTCTCCCTATTTCTCTCTCTCTCCCTTTTGCATCTGCAGCTCAAGCATTATGTGAATGTGACTGATTGTCACTGTCTTTGAATTCCTAAAACCTTTAATTGTATTTCTAGGTCAACAGATTCCAACTACTCTGTTCACCTTGGTTGAAACATACACATATGGATTTATTTCCATCAATTTCATTGTTAATTTGTCAAAACACATTTTCTTTCTTCCCAAAAGCACAAGACTTTAAGGTAAAAAGATACAAGAGGTGAAACGGAATAATAGTGACATCTGCTGGATTAGAAAAAAACATAATTGTCTCATCATTGTTTTGCTTTTTATTTTAATTCTGATTTATATCATAACATCAAAAAGTGTTCCTAAAAAAGCATGTTTATCTCACATTAGCACTCGATTGGCAAACAAATTACAGTTAAGCGGGCCAAGAGGACATATGGATTTGTATTTAAATAAGTTTACATCAATGCCAAATTAACTTAGAAATCCAACAGTTAGAATAAATACTGTGCAGCATCTTTATTCACTCGTACCTTTACAATGCCTTGTCAAAACCCCACACATGGATGAAATATCATAATTCATTTTCACATATTACATTTAATTAAATCCAGACATTGTGGCAACAACAAAAATTGTACTTACAACTCTTATTTTGCTCTGCACTTTCAATCCCTAACAGTTGTATGTTATTTTATATCTACAATCAGCTGAAATAGAAATGTAATATAGAAATGTAAAGAAATAAGCGGTAATAATGAGGCCAATGTCAAATGTCTTGCAGAAACGGCATACGTGTGTCAACTAGGCTGTGTAATGTCGATGCACAATGCTTCTAAGTACTTATAGTAAGTCCAAGTAAGTAGTGTCCACTTAAATAGCAAGATTGTTCATCTATATAAACATGATGTGAATACAGGATTGAGATAAAGCCATTGTTCCCAGCCTGCAGCTTTAATCAAACTTGGATCCACAGATGTTTTTGAACAGAAAAGTATGACTTTATGTCTCTGAAAATGAATAAAAGATTCTCTGGTTAGCCCCTAAATGTCCGTCTCTTTTAGACCATAGCAGTCTGCCAGATCATAGAACTGGTAACTGCTCTGCTCACAAGAGTTGTAAATCCCCATAGAGACTGTTTCTACTATATCCATCCGACCCACTGCAGGTTTGGTTCCTTTTCCTGGCCCTCCCTTGATTTTATTTGACAGATTGTTAACTTTCTCTTTCAGCTGAAAAGAAGATTTTTGCAGAGGTGGAAACAGACTCCATCTCTTGAAGCCTAGCGAGGGCCCTTTTTCCTTGTGAAACAAAGAGTTGCCACAGGATTCGTGCGCAGCATAGCCGGGCTTACAGTCTCCTCTCTGATCCCTTGTCATTCCCTTGACAGCCGCCCGCCACCTGTGGTCATAGAAGCGACGCAGGACCCTTTGTCTTTGATGACACTGGCACCTGAGGAGCCGCGTGAATGCCCGCTTGAACTCTTTGCTGGAGCAGGGGTAGATCATGGGGTTGATGCAGCTGTTGAAGTAGCCCAGCCAGAAGACCACCTTGAACAACGTTTCTGACGGCTTCAGTGCTGGAAATAAGGCGCCTAAAAGGAGGTGGAGCCATAAGAAATAATTGTGAGGAAACATACCTTAAATGCACAATACAAGAAAAGTAAACTGCTTTCATTGTTCTGTTAATAATTCAAGAACCCTTTCATGAGAAAAAAAAGCATTATGAAATGGAACCTGAATCTGAAACAAACAATGCATTACACTGCTGTATTATGCTTGTGCTACATGCTATGTATTTTTCATCCCTTTGGCAGTAGGGTATTCACAGCATAATTTGTGTGGTGATTTGTTGTGTAGCAGTAGTAATGGGAAGCTCTGACATTTTGTGGACTTTTATTAATGGGGACAGATATTGACTGAGCATGTTTCAACCACAAGCCCCAATGCACACAACTATTTTTATGAGGCTTTCACTGGAGTAGAAAATGGGAATAATTTTCTTTTTAGTGCAAAGTACTTGAATCCTTTCTTGAGTGATTCTAATTGATAAAAACAATTGTGGTGTATGTCTTGTAAGATGTTTGAAGGAGACTTCTTTTTTTAATTGCCTAAAGGCATTTCAAAAATGTTACTTGCTTTGGTTATGACATGAAATGGCATGCTGTTTTTCATGGAAAGCTGCCTTTTCCTATTGCTTCCTTGTTGTTCTTGTCTCCCCCTTGGATTTTACATAGTTGTTGACCCTGGACACAGCGGCAACGTGTCACAGTGCTAATATCAAGTCTGCACTGCCTGAGCCCAGAAGTCTTTTTTTTTCATTTCTATTTTGTTAGTACTTAATTGTTTCATTCGCTCAGAGACAAGAACTGTATTATAAAACCGTTCTGTCTCTGACTTGTAACTTTTTCTGCAGCATGAACAATATTCTGTGGAGATCCGGCTGCCTGCCTCTGAACTTGTTTTCATTTCTGTTAAAAGACTCGTCTCTAAGCCGGTTTTGACGCAACACTGTTAAAGACTAAGATGAATCAAGTGAATAAAGGGAGTGATGCTATACACTGATTATTCTTATTGAAATGACATCACCTTAAAGGCAGACAGCAAGTGATTCACCACTGTGACGCACTACCACTACACTATGACAACAGATCATATATTGTTGTTTCATTGCCTATCAGATAACATTATCCTTTAAAGTTGTTCTGAGTTTGTACTCATGGTGGAATGCACTTATTGTAAGTCGCTTTGGATAAAAGCGTCAGCTAAATGAAATGTAATGTAAAGTTTGATGTCTGCTAAGATCAGACCATCCTCCTGAATAAAACACTAGTATAAGTCAGTAAATGGCTCAATGCAACTGATATTTACATGTATAGAAAAAAGTCAGGTAATGTAGTATATAGAGCAACACAGTACACGTAAGAAAGAGGTCCAGGTGGATGGATGGGTCAAACAAACATTGGACTTCCACCCATTTGGGACCTCTCTTTTGTGTGAGCAGACAGAATCGTGATCAGCCCTCAGTTAAAGAGTTTGATATTCTGTGTAAAGGTCAACCTTTGATGGCTTATTAAAACAATTGCAATTACACATTGCAATTACACATTGCAATGCTCAGAGTAGCCATAAACTGTAAGTATTACAGTAGCTGTTAGACTAAAACCAACTATGAATTAGTCTTTTAAAACTCTCTGCCCCAAGCACATTTGTTCCTACCGAAGACATACATTTTACAAAACTTATCATGAATATACATTTTCATTCCTCGTTTATTAACAAAGGAAGTCTCTGGCACAGATAAATGAGGTTCATCAGGCTACAGGTTACAATATGTTAGTAATATATATATATTCATTGTTTTGGTCTTCTCATGGGATTTGTTAACAAATAGAACAATATAGAATATCACCAATTTGTATGCTTTAAAGAGAGAAAGCCTTGTGTTCTTCATAAACAAGTATAGCTGCTCTCTCACCAGTCAGGTGAAAAGCTCCTTTAATTACCAGCTTAGTTTAATATATGGTTTTGGGTTATTTGACATGTGTTCATCGACTAAACGTACTATCCACTGTTCTTGATTGATACATTTGCTTCATTAAGTATGTTTTCATTCAAATATTTGTTTTATTGTTTATTGTTTGCTTGAACATCTAATAATTGTTCTCTCCTAGGGTCGACTTCCTGGTTGACGATGACGCTCTCTTGAATGTGCACACATGAATGACTCCTTCTCCATCAGGTGTTAGCACTGTGGATTGTACCAAACATGACTTTGGGATGGGGGAGGATTCAATGGATTTCATATTTTCATGTATTTTAGCCTGAGATCAAATAACTGTAGCTTGAATAATGTTTTTAAGTTATTGTATCTTAATGCTTCAAGGGAAAGACTGGTGTAATTAACAATCTTAATGGCTAAAATGGTCTGCTTAAATGTACCCTAGTGTCAGCAATGTAACCAGGAAGTATTTAAAACTGTTGTTTGATTTAATCAGCTTTTTGTCCGTGTGCTGGGGATCCCTCTTTTATATTCATGAGTATCCTTTATTCTTGTATCAATGCTATTGTATGTGTACTAATTAAACAGTGAGAAGTCATAAAAAGCAGATCTTTGAACCAAGTTCCTCTACTCTTGTGCTCATTTTGGTTCTCCAAACCTTCTAGTACTGCTGGCTCACATCCTGATCAACTGGTTTTGGCATTTGCTCACCCTAACTCCCACAAAGGTAAATTGTATGGGTCCGCATTAAGCTTAAAGTAAAAATGTAAATCCATATAAGCATAACTGCAGTAGCATTGGAATTCATTATATTTCTCAGTCCAATTTTCTAGTCATACATATTGCAAAATGATGTAATTGCCTTCAGACCAAGTGCATTTGTTCCAATATTCCTAAGAATAGAAATCACAGAAAACCTCATATAGGCCCCATCCGCCCCAATTTTGGTGCTTTTGGGTTTAGCCTCTGGGACTGAAAAATACTTAACTTCACCCAATCAAAGCCAAACTTCGCACAGATACTCCTACAACATTGAGCTATTTTATAGTAATTTAAAAAGTGTTCACATCGATGTGTAAGGTAATAAAGATTAACTTTTAACATAATTTTTCTTAAAAGAAATACATATTTTTACTTTTTTTTTCTTTTGTATGTGTATTATCATAAACCAATATACCACTAACACATATATGGCCTTATTATCTATCTTCACAAGGGTCTTCTGTATTTTATAGCTTTTTAAATTTTTCAAATAGACCTTGTGAATGAGGATTTAATGTGAGAGAAAAAGCATTCGCAATTTTGGCTGAACAATTGGTGGGGAGCATAAGGTTAAAACAAAGAAAGGCAACTATAAACTCAAATTGTCAGATAATTACCTCGATGTCTGTGATAAGGTACAATATCTTAGACATTTTATTACTGAATAGATGAGAAATGATGCATACATCTAAACGCAATGCTGTAGGATGCATGCACAAGCAAACATTCTCTCACGCAAGTTTGGTATGTGTACAGATGGAGTGAAGAGGTCTGTGTTTAGAGCATATTGCACACTTGTGGTCCAATTACAAAAAAGCAAGCCTACAGAGGCTTCAAGTAGTTTATAATGACGCTATGAGAACATTACTGAAGAGACAGAGATGGGGTAGTGCCAGTGAAATGTTTGTGGCTACAGGAGTTAAAACTTTCCAAGCTAAGAAATCTTATGGTTAAATGTATCTGTCGAGTTAATGACTCTGAAAATGGTTCATGGTTTTATCAAACATAAAGTATAGTGCTACAAGCTACCAGTCCCATCTGTGGAGGCACTGCTACAGCTGTATATTTATAAAGCATTGATAGGTCTATGTATTTTAATTGTGCTTTTATATGTATTTTATTGTATTTAATGTATTTGTATTATCTGGACATTGAGTCTGTAATAAAAGTTTGATTGATTGATTGATTGTAATGATTGGAAACTTGAAACATGTATGATTGTGTGACTTTATGCTGGCTGGATGCAACAAATAAAGGAAAAGCAGCAAATTAAAAATAGTTGAATAATCCAGACTAAAAACAAAAATCTATATTCCCTATGAGATAAGTAGTTCTGAAAGGCTATTTCTTTGTATTCCATCAGTTTCTGGTATTCATGAGTGTGGTGCACTAATATAAGCAAATTGTGTTTGGGCACTCTCTGGAGCTTCAGATGTCTACTACTCTGTCTAGTTTTGCATCATCCCAGAGAACGACCCTGATTGGCACAAGAGATGCTAAAAGCACGTCTGCCTCTCAGCTAAAGGTTATGCATTAACGGTGTTTCAACAACGTTACAGCATCAATCTCTCTCCCTGACTGAGTGAGCAGATCTAAGAATTGTAGTTGGTGAATATCCTACACTCATCAATCAGTCATTTCATTAACAAACCGCAACCCTCCCCCATGGGGATGAATCCATAAAACAGGGTAACACTTTATTGATCCCTATGGGGACTTTGTGTTTTTAACTACTCTAGGGAGGTCAAAGGACAGGGTCAGATGGCAGAACATCATATCCGAGTTGATTCTGCAGGACACATTTCCAGCAACGACCATAAATTCCTTTGAGTTCGGAGATCTACTTGACTAACAATCACATTTTATTATTATGATACTGCAGACAATATGGTTTAGTTTAGAATCAAAACGTATCATGCAAATTAGAGGCCTCTACCATCTATCAGTTGGCACAAATTATACAAAACTTAATCTCAAAACGTATTATTCCTTTTAGCAGAGCTCCCTTTTGTTTTCTCTTTTGAAATTATAATATATATTTTAGCATAGTGCCACAATATGAATCATGGAGTCTGCATACTGCATCCTGGGTGATGTTTCCCAGCTACATGCTGTATAATCACAAATGCATCATATGCTTATGAAAATTATATGAGATTGTGATGTCTGTTAATTTGTAATCCATTAACAATCAAACCTATTTGTTTCTTGCTTGTATTCAATCACAAGAGAAGATGTAGTATACAGTACATCTAACTTAGACTTCTGGATATAAATATTCCCCTCTTCACTCCCATTGAGTGAGTATAATTATGAGCAGCATCCACTTAATTTCTTGCACTGTCTCTCTCTCTCTCTCTCTCTCTCTCTCTCTCTCTCTCTCTCTCTCTCTCTCTCTCTCTCTCTCTCTCTCTCTCTGCAAGCTTTACTGTAATAATGTGATTCAATAAATCTGGAGGTGCAGCAAGAATGAGAAGGCTGTACGTGCTATACCTGATAAAGACACACTGGCCGTTTGTTCATAAAGGCTTTCATAATCAATTGTGTGAAATAATATGCTGAATTAAAATTCATGAGGGCACCATAAGTGTGTGTGTTTTGTGTCAGTAGCTACTTTCTGAAAGTGCATGTGTATGGGTGTTGCATACTTAAGTTGTATATATGTAGAATACATAATGACTTGCATTAGTCATCCCCTCTGAAGGGGCTTTTGATCAAGTGTTGTTCCATGTCTCACTACTGGCCTGTTGGTGACATTAACACTTACATTTCTAGTCTAGTGTGAATAATCTTGTTTAATATTCAAACTGTATCCTTCGCCACAAAACCATTCACAAACAAATATATATATATATATATACATATGCATATATTTATTGTGTTACTATGTGAGACTCTTTCTAAAACAGATAGTCCACTGGTAGGTGTCTGTGATGGCTGCAAGACGTTGGGAGATCAATTATCATTGGTGTAGAATATCAGTCTACTGCTCTTTAAAAATGTGATATTAGCCATCTGGAAAAAAAATGTATTGCAGAAAAAATGACAAGCATGAAAACAAGCCACATTAATAGTCACGTTGCAGATCTGACATGATCTCACCCAAATATTAGTTTTTATAAAAAGAAATCTAAGTTTTGATCAATTCCTGGCATAGTTTTGAGAATAAACAGTGAATTAAATCCAACATGTGACATTTCTGTTTTCTCTTCAATCTTAATGTATGTTTTTGTAGTTTATGTTGTACATTTTCTTAAACTGTAATTTATTGATTGATTGAATATATTTAAGTGACGCAAATTCATAACTAATCACATAAGAAAATATACCCCTGCAAACGATTTAACACATAATCAGTGCTGGAAATATTAATAATAAACCAATGTGATGTCCTTGAAAGAGACCATATAGCCTATGTTATAACATCCCTTACTGCAAACACTTAAAGTGCCATAGACGCACTTGGGGACATTTAGTGCTGGGCCACAAGGAACACAAAGTTATAAGACATATACATACCCATAGGCAGAAAGAAGAAAAAGGGCAGCCAACACAAGATGAACATCCCCACAACGATGGCGAGGGTTTTAGCAGCCTTTTTCTCCCGGGAGAACTTCATTAGCCGCACTGACAGCGAACTTCGAAACGGGTGGTTTTTGCTGCTCTTTGCGCTGGTGGGGCGAGCGTCCTCCAGCACGCTGCGACAGTGTATCCGGAGGACCACTTCCATCGAGTTATTCCTCTCCCTTTTGACGCCTGCTTCTAGGCTCTTGGTAGTCCTGCGGGCCACCACATAGACCCGAAAGTACATGATGAGAATGACCATGAGCGGGAGGTAGAAAGAGAAGAGCGAGGAGAAGAGCGCGTAGCCGGGCTCCTCTGTGATGCTGCAGATTCTGTCGTCGATTGGCGGCGGTTCCTTCCATCCCAGGAGTGGTCCGACCGAGATAACCGTGGATGATACCCACACTAGCCCTAAAATAGCTATTGCCTTCTTCTCTGTCATAATAGTTGGGTATTTCAGGCAGTGTTTAACACCTATGTACCGGTCGATGGAGATGACGCAGAGGCTGAGGATGGATGCGGTGCAGCAGAGAACATCCACCGCTGCCCAAATGTTACAGAAAACACGGCCAAACACCCAGCATCCCAGAACCTCCAGAGATGCAGAGAAAGGCAGCACAATGCTGCTCAGCAGCAGGTCTGCCATGGCTAAGTTGACAATGAAGAAGTTTGTGACCGTCTGCAAATGTTTATTGCATACAACAGAAAGGATGACCAAAATGTTCCCAACAATTGCCACCGCAATAAAAACGAAGAGAAAGATCCCAACGCCGACAACCTGTGAGTCCACTGTGAAATTCGGACATGTCGTGATGCTGTCGTTTCTGTCCACAACAGATCCATTAAAAGCGTCCGCAAAATAGATCCCATAGTTGCTTTCGTTCCTCAAGTTAGAGTCAGTCATTTTGAAACGCCATAAAGATAACTTTGGAGTAAGTTTCCTAAAGAATGCAGTTTGTTGTCAGGTTCTCTTTCCAGTGAAGCGGTCGTCTTTCGACGCAAACGACTGATATTTAAAAAATAAAAAGACCAAACAAAAGTCCATATGATTGGAGGCAAATGCATGCATGATTACGAAAATGTTGTTTTAAAAAAAAGAAGAAAAGGAACGATAGCGCTCACTCAAAAAACAATTGAAAACAAAAATATCAAATGCATGTAAATGCATTTTTACGCATTTCTTCCTCGCGCAGGCTTTCCATGGTGGCATCCTTTTGTAAAAACTCCGCGATCAAATTCAGAGCTGGTACAGCAGATCTGAACCTGCAGCTCCACCCACACGTCACATATTTACTGGTGCGTTCAAAGTCTCCACAATAGAGCAACACTTTAAATATCGGCACGGATTCTACAATTGCACCTTTTGTTTTTTTACTTATCTATCTGACATATTTTCATTAACAGGCCATCAGTGTCTGAGATTGTTGGTTATATGCGTCTTATAATGCATTAATGGTAAACTATTAAAAAAAACTCTCATCCAATTTGCAAAGATAAGAAAAAGCAGCATCTCTCAGATCATCAGGCACCAACAAGTCAACTCTGGCCACTGGAGAGAGACAAACACGGAGTGCCTTCTTCAGGCAGAGCTATGAATACTTAGACTGACACTGCAGCTGCCATCTCCATGCCGTGCATAGCAGGACAGGTCTGTACAAACCACCAGGGAGCCTGGAGGAGACAAGAGGTCAAAGGGCGAAGTCACAGTGAGGACAAACAATCCCTGCATGGGAAAACAGCATCCCAGTGTGTTGTTACATACAGCTCCAGGGGTGGAAGTAACGACTTATACATGTACTCGTTACTATAACCAAGTCGGTGTATCTCTGTGTGTGTGTGTGTGTGTGTGTGTTACCTTGGTCCGTGTATCATCCGATCATTCAATTGTTTTAAATGTCGCTGTACATCAAACGGAGCAAGTCAAAGAGCCATTTAGTGAACAAGAGCGGTATTGTCTCCCCTCATACTTTTTATACAGCATCACAACATCATTGGCTAAACTTTCATGTTTAAAAACATATTGATGAGGACAAAAACTATCATGATATAATGCATGACATCTTACCTCACTAGTTGTATTTATTTAAAATGTATATGTGGAACATGCTTTGCAAAATGTTCCTTGAAAAAAATAAAAATCTGCAGATAAGATTGTGAGCAGCAGAGTTCAACAGGAGGCGACCAAACCAAATGCCAAAAAACCAACAGATTTGCGAATAAGATTTGATTTGGTTCATGTTTTCTTGTATATTAGATAACCAATTCAATAAAACAAGAACACCTTTCAAGCGTACAAAACCAAAATAATATTATATTGGCAATATATGTTTGGGTTTTTGGTATGCTAGATTAAATGGAATAATTGAATGATCAGATGAAATTGTACTCTTAAAAACCACAAGCAGGCCATCGTAGTTGGCTGCGTGTTGAAGTCCTGATACACTGTGTGAGAATGGGAGCGATGAAAGAGTTTAATCAGCAGCTGCTGCTGTGTCCTCCAGAGAGGAGACGCTGCACTCCGGAAATGATGTGAAAGTTTGAGTTCACGGTCCGAGGTCACGGGGCCTTGTCACGACTAGCAATGCAATCACGATTACATTAAGGGTCCCATATGAGTTGTGGCATCAATTACCATTTTTGCACTTCAGCATAATGTTGCAAAATGTTGTATGTATCCTAATTAATAACTAATGTAATGCACCGCGCACACACACCCAGGATGTTCCTGGCCTCGACAGTTGGAGCACGCTGCTAACATGGTGAAGGCGAACATGATCATGATAATCCCTGATGTGCAGTGGACTGGTTATACAGGGACAAAGACTTCAAGTGGACTGGTTATACGGGGACAAAGACTTCAAGTGGACTGGTTATACAGGGACAAAGACTTCAAGTGGACTGGTTATACAGGGACAAAGACTTCAAGTGGACTGGTTATATGGGGACAAAGACTTCAAGTGGACTGGTTATACGGGGGCAAAGACTTCAAGTGGACTGGTTATATGGGGACAAAGACTTCAAGTGGACTGGTTATACGGGGACAAAGACTTCAAGTGGACTGGTTATATGGGGACAAAGACTTCAAGTGGACTGGTTATACGGGGGCAAAGACTTCAAGTGGACTGGTTATATGGGGACAAAGACTTCAAGTGGACTGGTTATACGGGGGCAAAGACTTCAAGTGGACTGGTTATACGGGGACACATACTTCAAGTGGACTGGTTATATGGGGACAAAGACTTCAAGTGGACTGGTTATACGGGGGCAAAGACTTCAAGTGGACTGGTTATACGGGGACACATACTTCAAGTGGACTGGTTATACGGGGACACATACTTCAAGTGGACTGGTTATACGGGGGCAAAGACTTCAAGTGGACTGGTTATATGGGGACAAAGACTTCAAGTGGACTGGTTATACGGGGACAAAGACTTCAAGTGGACTGGTTATATGGGGACAAAGACTTCAAGTGGACTGGTTATACGGGGACAAAGACTTCAAGTGGACTGGTTATACAGGGACAAAGACTTCAAGTGGACTGGTTATACAGGGACAAAGACTTCAAGTGGACTGGTTATACGGGGACACATACTTCAAGTGGACTGGTTATACGGGGACACATACTTCAAGTGGACTGGTTATACGGGGACACATACTTCAAGTGGACTGGTTATACGGGGACACATACTTCAAGTGGACTGGTTATACGGGGACACATACTTCAAGTGGACTGGTTATACGGGGACACATACTTCAAGTGGACTGGTTATACGGGGACACATACTTCAAGTGGACTGGTTATACGGGGACACATACTTCAAGTGGACTGGTTATACGGGGACATTATGCTTTGAGAAACAAGGCGAGGAGAAGAGCCAGGAGCAGAGTGTGGATGACCTGGCGGTGCCCGTTCAGACACACTGCTGAACGCCTCTCCAGATGACAAAGTCAACAATCACATAGTTGCCAAGCAGCGTAGTGTGTTAAAGTCTCTCCTCTGCTGTAAGCCTAATATTGTGGTGTTGTTTGTTGGGTTTGTGTTGTTTGTACACCTCCATGGTGTCTGCTGTATTAATGTGTTATTCTACTATTGATTCGAAGTGAAGTTTCAGGTGCTGTGGTGTCCCAGCTTGTTGTATTTTCTTTGTCCTTCATTTTTTTCTTCAGTTTTGTCTTTTTTCTGGGTAATTGTTGTGAGGCTACACTGAGGAAGCCAGTTGTATATTTATATAACTGATAATCACTTGTTTGCTCATACTGCAGTGCTCATTGGTTTGTTTGGACATAAGTGGTCCTGTTGCTTATGTTATATCATCAACCTCCCCTCCCATTGACCTAATATTACAGTATCAAAGAAGTGAATGTACAAAAGACAGCACTATAGTTTCTACTGGACTACAGTTGTTCACATTATGCTGATTGTTTGCTGCTGATTGTCGTTTGCACATCATCTCTTGTTATTTGATTTGAGAGGAATGCGTTACTCCCTGAGCTTGAATGTACACATTAGAGTTTCTTACAAAGTATTCTAAATCCGTTACTTACGTTACAAGCAGCATTGATGAATAGTTAAATATGTTTTATGTGAAAACAGACGTGTAAACCTTAACTGGTTGCATATCAAAATATTTTTGGCTGTTTTGGGGCCAGCAGAAACAAAGTGTGAACACAACAGTGATATATCATCACTTTTTGCATTGATATGGTAAACTTGATAATAGAGTGATGACATTCACATCGTGAATGATTAAAATGTCTCCTCGATCTGCCTTTACAGAGAGATTGTTCAATTTGCGCTACAGTGCATTCTGTGTGTTTTTAGCTGAGCTCAACCAGAGAATATTTGGTGTAAACTCACTGGTGATGTTTTGGTCTCCGTGAAGTTTGTTGTGATGTATTGTGGCTCCCATGCGTTTTATGTGGAATAATAAATGCGGCGGACTGCGTTTTAAAAAACCCTGGTGTTCAGTCTGTGGGACGCGTTTAAATTTTTTTGCAAAAGAAAAATTATCCGATTAATTATTTTTTCATTGGCTTTTTTTTCTGTGAAGAACGTAAATCAGAACACATTTTCAGTGACTACGCACTGTACACCCCCCTACACATTTATATTACATACAGGATGTTCGGGTCCATTGCACCCGGGGCTAACAAGAGTGTGTAAATTGAAGGTGTTGGTACCTTCACTCTGTCCTCCTCATGTCTGGGCCTGCTGTTAGAGAGAGAGAGTGTGTGTGTGTGTGTGTGTGTGTGTGTGTGTGTGTGTGTGTGTGTGTGTGTGTGTGTGTGTGTGTGTGTGTGTGTGTGTATGTGTGAACGCATACACGTGTGCTTCTGGAATGGACTAATTTAGAAGGAAGGTGTATTTATGGAGACAGGTGGAAGGAGATGGACCATTAACATCTTATTCCTGCCGGAGTTTTCAGATCCAAAGGGGAATCCACAGAATCCCTGTGGGATGCAGAGACTGGCAGATAACTATTTTATTTTGTTGGCTGCTTTAGAAGTCTTTAAGAGGACTCTACGTGTCTGCTAATGTCAATGATACTGCAGGTCATCATCAATTGCAAAGATTTGTAACTGAACCAGTTTACTTTACTTTTTCCAATTGGTAAACACATAATAAAATTGCTTCACTGCTAATCTGATGTTGATGTGGACCCAACAAAGTATAGATGCCATTGATTAATTCAATATGTATTATGCTCAAAGCCAAAAACAACAAACTCTTTAGTGCATCCTGGAGGTCTTTTCCCTATGTTTTGACTGCTTAGCCCAGCACAATGCATGTGATCGACTGACTTAAATGACACCCACTGTTGAAATGCTCATATGATGCTCTATTGGTCATTAAGCGAATCTTCCAAATGGGCAAATGGTTTGGCCACACAAGGCTTTCCAAGTCTTTAAAAATGAATTCCCATGAGATTGATGCATGTATGATGCAATTCTATACTGCTGCCGTAATGAGCAGAGCATTCCCACAACTGAAGTTAAACTTTATTGTTAACTTCACTTGTGTGACGCAAAAGTCTGCATCATACACAACCTGTCCTTCAGCTGCATTCCACTCACGCCAGAGGCTTTCGTCCTTCATCAAAAAGCCTGGTATATTTCCTGTATTAATGCACTGTGATGATGGACAGTAGGGTAGTGAAACACTCAGCCTTCTTGCCTATGTCTTTAAAAGTCTTTTAAATTATGTTGTAGGCTGACAAAGAGGAGGAGGGGCATTCTGTTGCCAAGGCATATTTCGGGTCCATTAGTTATGGTGTGAGTCCAGATATTTGCACATTTACCAACGCTCACACACTCACAGACAAACATTTCTTTCCCCCCCCTCAGCCTCTCAGTATGGTAATCTGCTCTAGACTGTGCGCCATCTTATCAGTCCTCGGCAGATCGCTGGTATTCAGTTGGCCACAAGTCATGTCGAGTTTTGATATCGCTTCGTACATAACTGTTCCAAGGCTCAAATGACAAAGGTCAAACGGTCAGACGTTTATCAAACTGCTTCCTGGTTTGCCACATTTTGTAGTTGGGAAGACAATTGACCAACATGTGCTGCACTTCAGGTGTTATTTGTGAATCACCTTGGTGTATGGCAGTTAGCACCTTGTTTTGTTGTAAATTGTAGCCACTTTGCTTCGAGGTCAAACTGAAGTTTGACTGTCTCACCATCTCTGCATTAAAAAGTGTTGATTTACACCTTGTAACTTTGCATCAATGAGGGCCCTTGTCTGACAGGGACAATTAGTTGCATTCACTGCTTCGCTGTGGAAATTAGTGCATTTATCACACTTTACCAACGCTTCAGCTAATTAATGCCATTACAAAACAGTCCCTATCTGGAGGACGATTGAAAGAAGAGTGTCATTGGGGGTGCATTTCATCATTACCACCTTTTATCATGACAATGCCCTCTGACTTTGACAGTGCAGATATTTATTTTTAACCTTGCAGACAAGGTCTTGCATATTTATTTTAAGTCTAATGAGAGCGCTAAAAGCTCTCCAGAATCATAATCTGATTTATACTGTTTTCATTTTTAGGACAGCTGTGAAAAGTCTTTCCATGATGCACAATTCTGGATGCTATAATTGATGTCATGAATGTTGACTTACAGGCAAGCTAGTTCAATGATAAGTGCATTGTTGTGAAGCCTATGGGTTTTAAAATTAAGTTGTTTGAAAACAACAAAATAACAAAAATAGCAAACAAGGACTCTTTTTTATGGGGGCTGTGGAATGCTATTGGCATTATGTCTGTCAGTCTAGATTGGCATGTTTCAAGATTATTCTGTTTGTCTAAGAGTTCTGGAGGCCAATGCACTGGACCTGAGATAGACCAGAGTACCAACATGCACACAGGGGAGTGTCTGAATCACTTGAAATGATATGCTTCAAGAATTAGCAATGAGCTACACCGTTTCAGTTCATTTCTGTCAAATCACATAACAAATTTGATCATTTTCCGGCCACAATTGTGCTTAAATAAAGTATGTTACAAATGTGGGAACATGGAGACAAATGGGCTATAAAAATGCAAACAATATTTTGAATTAATTAAACAATAATGGCTACATCAATGCTGGGGCATCTTTCTCTCCTTGGTTGGATGGTTTGGAATTATTTGGATGATTCCTGTTTTGATATTTCGTTAAATAATAGATATCCACAGGGACTCTGCACATAAATAAGGGAATAGGCCCCAATGACCATTTATTGTTTGTATTTATATTCTGTTTGTTTTTAGCATAAACATATAAGGACATATATTGTTTATAGTGGCGTAAACATACTGTGGAAAGCCTTTTTTTTCCTTTTAGTATGTAGACTAAGTCTATTTAGCAAACTTGCAATAATAGGGCCACCTCCAACTTCCAGCTGTCTGCTGAATACTAAACTGTAAAGACGCACGATATACTATACTATTAAATGCATTACCATTTACTTGACTGATATAACTGGACAATGCAAGTGTAACAGATCATCAGAATCTGCCATGATACTTTTTATACATAGACAACCCTTTTGGATATTGAAATGACATACAACAGCCAAAAGGAAGTAGGAAACATAGTGGCAATCTCCCTCCAGCCAGCTGCCACATTATTTAGGTTTTTGTAGTGAAATGGGAAGGTATCCTAGAGCTAACTCCTCATTTCAAATTCACGTATCAGCCTTTCCTCATCTTTTGCAGTCTTTCAACCGAGTGACATGAATACATAGAAACAAGGTGTCATAAAAAACGCTCAGAAAAAGATCTTAAAAATGTTGAACCTGTGTAATTTAAGAACGAATGTTCAAAGGTAATTTTTGGCCAAATTTGACAGCCCCACACATACAAATGCAGACTGCTACTCCTAGAGGTATGTTTCCACTGGAGAACAGACTTGGGTCTGGACAGTCAGATACACAGGTGGGATTTACTGGAAACCGGGATGTAACTTAAATCTACCGTCTCAAACAATAAAGTGTCAAAGAAAAAGTAAATCACCCAAAATGGTAATTAACACGAGCCACCAGAGATTGGGTTGTGTTGGTTACAAGAAATATAAATGAAGGAGTAAACAGTGGTGTCAGTTCATTTGAATTGTTGATTTATGTTTTCCAAAGGTTCTTAAGTAAGGTTCACTTTTTCCGGTTGACATTTTTCTGGAAAATCTCAGATTGCATTAAAGTTTGTAAAAATGGATGCAATTTTCCGAGAAGACTATTCTGTACAGCTGCATGCCACTATTTTAAAAGGCCATCGTACGTTTGTATTTTCTCTTTTTTGGAGCCTAATATGCTCCATGGAGTATTGCTGAGTGATTAAGGCTTTGCAAAGTCTATTTCGAGGTCTGGACAACACCACGGTTGTCTGAATATTCTAAAATTCATCCTGATTTGAAGTTGCCCCGGGATAAGGTGACTCACAGGAGTTGGGCAGAATAAATTCTTAGAATTGGAAATGGCAATTTTCCATAACATGTATGCATACGGACAGTAGGATAATGTTTTCCAGAAACAAGTGATAAGACACATGGAGAAATGACCTTCTGGTGTGATCAGCACTGAAGTCCAGACATTTTCTAAAGAAACCCACGTTTCACTCATTAAAATATATGAAGCTGCTTCAAACTGACAGCTATTATGAAGGCGGGTGTCTGTGATGGTGATGTGACTGAAAGCAGAGTGTGTGTGGGCCACACACTTAAAACACAAAAACTATATGACAAGATGAAATTGTGGTATACGTATGTATTAGAAGATATTGTTGAAAACTATCTGCGCTCTGTTTGGTCAAATACTTCTCTTTCTGTTTTCTTTAATTATATTAGATGTTATTTTTCATATCTGACATTGAGTGTCCATGGGCTACAGTCCAGCCCTCTTCTCTGCCCTCCGTGGGAGAGGAATGTGATGTGAGACAGTCCTCATAAAATATTGAGCAGAATTAGATTTGAGTTTTGAGTTGAATGATATCTTTTATAATTAAGGCATTTATGGAATAGTTATGGCTCACTAGCACAAACATGAATATCACTGCTATTTTGTGGCTCTACTGTACAGTATGTCTTTTTTTATTATTTAGTAGTACAATAATGTTGTATTAAAAAGCATCCAAGCTGGAGATCGATACATTGGTTTCATAGTCCTACTCGTCATTGTAATTGTAACATTTCATTTCATTTGATCGATTTTTCCAAGGAAATCATTTATAACTCTTATTTATAGTTATATAATATGATTATATTTTGAACCATTACATGGATTGCACTTAAATCCCATTTAGTTGAATACATACTTGCATAATATGTAAAACTAACTAAAGACAATAACTAGCGCAAATTAATTTAGCAAAAATGGCAGGAAGCTTGTCTTCCATTAAATTAGGGGGTGATGATTAGTGCTTGAACATGCTTGAAGGTTTACAGAGATCATTGTAATTCAGAGTAAATCAGCATCAGACTCCTCATTTCATGCAGTCAAAAAAGATATAACTCAGTATTCTGCACATTTACTGCCACCCCTCATCCTCTATAGACATGGGATGTATTAGATGCTGTAAAAGTCACGAATTTCTAAGGAGGGTGATGGACACAAAACGGATTATTTTCCTTTTGTAATTAATACATATGTTGTTCTGCATAACTATTGTGAAGTCCACAAAGAAACTGCAAATGAACAAAAGCATAAATGTTCTCAAAGCGACTGGGACTTCAGCACCCCGGCTGAGCTAAGAGTCAGAACATACAACAAGGAAACCGAGTATACGAGTGAGACTTGTGTTGACCAAATTAATTGACCCATAATCTAGGAAACTTTCAATTGTAAGATTTATTTGTAATTGTTTCTGTGTGTGTGAGAGAAAGAGAGAGAGAGAGAGAGGTACAAAGGACAGGAGTCATATCACTATTCGCCTGGCAAGGATGCTAAGGGGGGCAAATAGAGAGAAGAGAAGTTGAACCTGGAGCAGATTGTGCAGGATTCGCAGAAAGACGTCATAAACACTGTTAGCTTAACAAAAAAAGTCCTTTTGTAAAAAGTGAATCTCTTATGTGTTCAGGCAGTTCTTGATAAACAGAACAGAGTTGGCTAATTAGACTGTCCATAGTCTCAGCGCTGCGAAATAAACAAAAGCCTTATTATTGCAGTTATCACAGCTCAGACCTTGAGTTGACTAGCAGTGGAGGTGGATCTCACGGGCCTAACAATGTTGAGGTGGGTCAGAAGTTTCAAAAATATAGCCAGGAGCAAGGATTTCAGATTTCAGAATTCAGAAATACATTTTTAGACGACCAGCTTCAGTCTACAGAGAGTCTTTTCCAGTAAGGTCTGAGGGCAAAGGGCAATTGTACTCAATGTTGCTTAATAATGCATTGTAACTGCTGCTTTTTATTATCAAAACAACACTTTTCATCCACTCGTTGGTTCTTTTGGCCTCTAGCCCATACTATGTAAATCCCACTTAATTACCCACCACCGACTGAGTTTACTGGGACCATTCTCCTGAGATCTGCTGTGCACTCTGAGTGTCCTCCAAAACGCAAGGACCCTGCAGCGCCTTTCTCACGCTACATGCACTTTATTGAGTTTGTGTCAGTGTTCTTGTGGACGGATGAAATCAACACTGATCCCCAATAGAATACTGGTTAACACAACACACACTCCTTGACCTGTATTTAGTGTTGTGTAAATCTCCCTTGATTGCTCACAACAGACTCATTTACCATGACTACTTATCTTATCTGAGAATGATAAGAACAATAAGTGGATTCTCTTCCAAATTCTTTCCAACTCCATCTCCTGTTTACATCCTTTACAGTTCTGACTGATGATTTAATCGCTTCCTCCATAATTAAACTTTGTGCTTCCTACCTTTTAATAATTACTTAGACCAACATGTTGCCCAGAGTTGCACTTTCTCCGCAACACAGTCATTAATTCCTCCAACACTTTTTATATTGAACAATCAATCAATTGACATTGATAATTTAATATGAACTCAATAGTATCCCCTTTCTGGCAAACTGTTTTTTATTCTTCCTGTCACTACTTCAATTTAGAAATGACTCATTCTTGCTTTGTGTATGGTCAATGATGTACATGGATTTTTTTATTTTGAGTGCACCACTATGCAAAGAAAGATACTTTTGATTTACCAGTGCTGCTCAGATGTTGCCTTGCAGGGTAGCTTGTATTGTCACGAGATGACATTGTGATCTTTGACGGATGGTTCATCCAATCCCCTGTAAAGTATGCTTTGAAAGTGCATGTTCTTTCCCAAACAGTTTCCAATGATGTTTTCATCATGTTTAACGAACCATCTGTCAGGTCAAATTAGTTGAGATGATCAATATGTATGTAAGCTAAAACACTAACTGAGCAATTGTGTTGAGGTTATTTTCATTGTGTTGCTTTTGTCTGAGTTGTGCGGGTCCTTGTGTAGCTTCCTGCTGTTCACTGACGTTATTGAAGGTGGGCGTGTCTCTATTGAAGGTGGGCGTGTCTCTCTGCTCCAATTCCTGTTTTTTCAACAGGCACGTGTTCTGGTGATTTTCACCCGACAATAGTGATAAAGGGTGAACATTTCATATGGCTTTTACCATTGAAGGGTGATTTTTCCTTCACAGGACAAGGCTCACATGTCCCAGGAACAGGTGGACCAAAGAACAAGTTCATAGCTCCTTTATTTATAATTTTAATCATGTTTTATTGATGACTCCCTAATTTTTCACTCGATTTTGAGCCTGTTGAACCTGTTTTTCGTTTTATGAGCAGTTCTATAGGGTAAAATGAAAGAAGAGCACTAACGGTTTGGGACTATGTTAACATGTGCTTTATAAAGGTGTTTTAATACTGCAATTCAATTCATGATTAATTCAGGTAGTTACTGTCGTTAAGAGAAAAAAATAATAAAACATGTATTACTGTATTACTTATGAATTGCATACTAATGAGTGTTAATGTTGGAACAATGCATTATAAATGATGGATTAAGTGTTTACTACTTAACTAATGCTTAATAGCGTGTACTTATTATAAAGTGTTACCTTATTTGGTAGATCCTTTAGTTTTGCTTTAGAAATGCAGTGCAAAAGCAAGCCATGTCTTCAATAGGCTGATGGTATATTTAGGCTTGGGGTGTCTTCAAAAAGCAACAAAGATACAGCGTCAACAATGTCTGCAAGGTATACTGTAATATAACAGACATCTGATGGGCATTTGTGCCTGCTTACTTTTTTACACTCGTTCAACATCTCCTCGTTCTCGGGAAAACAGAAATACCCTTAGGAATTCACAGCAGAGAGCACAGAAAGGAGTGTTTGTGGTGATGCAAGACTGTTTGCATTCAAAAGAAACTAAAGAACCCAACATATGTGCATAGTTGATATTCTGGTATAAAATGTGCACAGCAATATGATCATTACGAAGCACAAGACAATGAAAATGTTCATCTTTACGCATTTTATATTTGGTTACCATGTCTGACAAAGGATCAACAGTTATATATGCACAGCATTTCAAATCTTCTCTCGCCCATTGTTATCATGGTCATGCCATCAGCAGGGCTGGTTGCTATGACAACAACGATTCAACATCTCTTTTCGGACGATTACACTATTATGGATAACGTGTCAATCTTTATAACATATCTGTCTCTGTCAGGAACAGCAAACAGCCAAGGAGCCATGCCAGTGATTATATTTCAAACCTGTAAATTACCAACAGTTGTACACTGACTATCTTTGAAGTCAGTGACACCTGTGCTGCAGCACACTTCACTTTAACGATATAGCTTGATTGGCGAAAGGCACTGACATTCGAAGTAAACTAGTCTTCTGCTCTCCTGAATGTAAATACATTTGTTTTTGCTGCTACCAGCACAGTTAAGGCAGGAATGCATTGTTTCAACAGAACCAGTGGCACAACTTGTAGCTGTTGCTGGTTATTATTATATCCGCCAGGAGACTCATGCCATCACACATGCGTGCAAGTGTCTATCTATTTGTAGTCTATGGCCAATCTCGCATTCAGCTGCAGCTGCATAATATTTTGGGTGGCCAATTATGGCTTCATGCTCAAGGACCTCTCATGGATGCGTTGACCGACAGGTTCTCAAAACGTCTTTTATTGACTCTTTTATACTGCTACTGAGTTCTGACCCTTCTCTTGACTGGCCACTGGCCGCCAAGTGATAGCACCAGAGACACAGTGGGGGAAAACCGTAGACTGCAGGATTTTTGCAGACGCACCTGGGACACCTTTCCAGTTTGAGTTTTCCGGCAGTAGCAGTAACCGTAGCTAAACCGCTTAGCTTGGGCAATGTTTATGTTTATGTTTATTAAGGATCCCCATTAGTCTACACCGTAGTGGAGACTATTCTTCCTGGGGTCCAGGCAAAAAAACATTACAATACAAATCATAAAATGCATTACAGCATGATCAATATTGGTGAACAAAAAAACACAGACTTAGAGAACAACATTTACAGCAAGAAATAAAATAACCACAAAATTTGTCCGAAAATACCTCAAATAATAACCTAATCTACTCTAATTTCATTTCTGATTATTGATGCCTTAAGTTTCCTTTTGAAATCACATTTATTTCTTGTTAGAGTCAAATATGAGGGGAGCATATTCCAGTATGCAATAGCTCTGTACATTACTGTTTTCTTAAGTGCATTGGTTCTGGGTAGAGGAAGAGTAAAGTGACCACTTAATGCCTGTCTAGTTTTATAACCATGTCTCTCATTTGCATGTGATAGCCGTAAAGACAAACTGACGGGTTTCTGTGAGAAATACACATTATTTAAAAACAGCATAAGGCTACATGCCAGTCTTTCATCCACCCTCATCCACGACAGCCTGGCATGCATTTCATCCACACTACTCCTGACAGAACAGTGAAGTGCTAGTCTAGCCGCTCTGTTCTGAGCAAGCTGAAGTTTACTAAGTTCTTGCTTTAATGCACTAGACCAAATAACAGGACAGTAATCCAGATTTGACAGAACTAGAGATTGTATGACTAGTCTAATTGTTGAGTTAGTTAGCAGGTGAGCACTCCTTCTAATGGCATAGATACCATTAATCATTCTCACCACTGTATTATTAATCTGAGTGGACCATGACAGTGTTTCGTCAATAATGACACCCAACAGTTTGACTTCTTTAACCTGTTCCAAAGTAGCACCCTTTAAAGAGAGGCTTAATTTCTGATCTGTCCTGAGAGCATATTTAGAACCTATTACCATGCATTTAGTTTTTGAGACATTCAACTTCAGCTTATTTTCCATGATCCATTCAGAAACCAGCTTTAACTCTAGTTGAAGCACCTTATTAACATGTTCAATGCTCTCTGATGATACATACATAGTCGTGTCATCCGCATAAATCCCCATTCCTGCAATGTAGGGGGTCAAGACATGAAGGTTGGTTGGAACCTGACGGTAACAATTACTCTGAAGTATTCCAAAAATATGAGGAACTAAGAGCAAGAGAGGGCAAAATTAGTCTCTAATAGTGTGAAAATGAAGTTAAGATAAGGCATCTAAGCAGACACCAATAGAAACTGACGTCCACTAAGGCAAGAAGAACATTGATGCAAAAAAAAAGAGAAAGCACTCAGTATTGCCTCAAAACAGCCCTCTAAATAATGTTATTTATAGGAAAATGTATATGCATTATAATAATATCAACAATTCTATTGGACATTGAGTTTTTTATTTTATCTGAGGAAAAAGTTGTGTGATGCCTGTAGGTACATAAATAGGATGTTGGATCTTTGACAACCTAGCAAGACTGAGGTGGGTCTGTATATTTTGATACTTTCTGAGCACACAAGAATATTCTCAAAAGAAGCCAAAGCCCTACACAAATACAGGTAACATTGAGGATTGGCCTAAAACCTCAAAGCGGACCCAATCAATTTCTGTTGTAATCCTGGATTATGTAGCAACGTGTTAGTAAGATGTATAGCACCCAATAGGGATCTATGGCCAGATGCCAGGATTACAGGGTGTGTTTGCTTCTATGTACACTGTATACTCATCCTGGTTTAAACTGTGCAGTCTGTCTGGTGGGATCATGGGAATGTTAAGCCCGGAGCAATGTAGAACGACGTGAACATGAAATCCAGCATGCCAATAAAATCTTACACCCTTAAACGCTACTCCTCCACTTCTTTTAATATTTTTTTGTGTCAATATCAATTGCAAGAATAGCTGAAGAGCAAACTCCCTAATATGCCAAGTAAACTCCAGTGACGGGTTGGTTGAAATAGATTGTATTCTCACGGGCATAACACTTGCATAATGAAATAAAGTGTGAAAGCAGGATTTAGTTTTTACTTAATCTGAGACAATCAACTTTGCTGTGCTCATTAAAAGCAAAAACCCACTCAGTAATTAAAGAGACTCAGCTAATAAAGAAGAAGGGCGTGGGGAGAAAACACAATTTAAAAAAACTGAATTTGTTATCTTCTGATAGAAGACAATCTAATTCATGACATACTGTAGCTGATTGGTATCAAACAATTGAGGTCAAAACGTAAAGGCAGGCAACAATTTAGGTTATGTACATACTGTACATTATGTGATAATATTAAAAAGTCTAATGTTGATGATTAAGACAATAGTGCAAAAAATACACCCTAGAGTAATTCTGTTTTATTCTCAAAAAATACACAGTATTTAAACTAGCCACGACATTAAATAATTACTAACTCTGTATTAACTTTTGGCATCTCCAAGAAAATAAATGTCTCCTGCCCTCACTACGCATAACTGCATGAAAAAGAAGCAGATGAAGTGTGATCATCTTTATAAAAGTTGCTCAGTGGTGCATACAGCCAAAATGACTCCAGAGTAATGTAATTACCCAGATCTTCCACCGGTTTTCTGCATCTATGGTCCCATTGATCAAGTTTTCATTCAACCCTGCCTCCAAACTGCTCCGTCTCAGGCTCATTTACATGAACTGCAGCACACCAATAATTCTGGATTCGGCTGTTATTGCATTTTACTACTTTTAGAGCCTAGTGATTTAAATAAGTGCTATTTAAGTGGTTGCACTGGGAAGTTGATTAACCGAAAAAGACAACAAATAAGAAAATCAGATATACAGACTTTTCTTTTGGAGTCTCTCTGGAAAAAGTATTTGTTAAACAATTTTTTGGCCCAATGACATAATGTGACAGACCGGGAAGTTGTAATTCCATGATTTGGTCAATATTATAATTAGCTTCAAGGCCTGTCCGCTTGGGGCTATCCCACTTCACTTTTAGCTGGTGGGAAACAAGACACAGTAACTTGGCTTGGGTCTTGGTACGTCCTAACATTTATCCACCAACAGCCTGGCCTGTACATAACGGCACTGCTACTTTCACAGCTATAACATTATGTTTACTGCAAATGTCACAGGCTACTCACCGCCACACACACTCTCTCTCCCTCGATACATTGGTGAAAACCCCGGAAAATATCTTAACAAGGGCACTGAGAAGTGGATAAAAGATGCTTCTCAATATTTGCTTGGTCCCAGATCTGACAAAAGACTGGATACGATTGGTGTGAATATCGGTGAAAGCCCAGGATGGAAAGCTGTGTTTCTCAACATGACCCAAACTGAGCTGTTTAGTTGCGATTACATTTTTTTTTCTTCGATAAAGCCGGGCATTCTTTTTTTAAATCTTGACTAAAGCAGGATGAAAGACAACCGACAGTGCCTTGCAAGCATGAGGCTATTAAACTAAAATTAGTGATCATGACACTGTAATTTGTGATTGGTCATTAATTAGTGGTTAGGAGAGAGGGAGGTGGACAGTTTGTCATTCAGCCTTCCCCTGTTCCAGAAACTAATGACGACTGACAGGCCGGCCTGATTATTCCACAAGTGGAGCCATAACGTATACATGTGTCGACTGGAAAGATGTATTTAATTATCTAAATTTGAAGGTAGCCTTCTTGAATCTATAGGCAGCCTGGCAGGTGTTTGCTGTTTATATTAGATAATTAAATTTCTCCTCAGTCTGATCATTGCATGTTTGGTTTTGTTGATTGGTGTTAATTATTGAAAATAAATTAAAGTCTCCTACATGGAATGACTGACAGGTATGCAAATCAGTCATATAATTAGAAGTGCATCCACTAAACTATTAAACCTCCCCATTTGCTGTCAAGTTGGTGCTCACACATTTTCCAAAATAGAGGCACATGCTCAGAAAGCGGATATAATAAAAGACTGACAGGCACTTTTCTTAAGGATAACATCTTTTATAAAATACAAACTTACATTTACAAATTGTCTATTTGATTAAGTCATATCATCATACTAATCTACACACATTTTGTTAGCCACATATTCCTGTGTTATAAGGTTAAGCTCCATTCATTGGTGCACAAGACATTGCGCAACAATCTGCAGGAAAAAACACTGCACAAATATTTGTATTTTGTGGAGGGTGTAGGAGGACTTTAGGAGTCCCACCACCTAAGGAAAGAAGCCCTGAAGTCTGGTGGTACGGCAGCTATGTGGCTCAGAGGTAGAGCAGGTCGTCCACCAATCGGAATATTGCTTGTTGGCGGATTCCAGCTCCCCAGCCCGTTGTTTGTAATCTGGACGATGATGGTAGTGTCATCTGCAAACTTCACAACAGAGTTCCCTACTTGTCGGTGGATGCAGTCTTGGGTATACAGTGTGAATGCAATGCCATGCAAACTGCCTGAGGTGTGGTACTCAAGTCTAGTGTGCTAAGTTTAACAATCAGTTTCATGGGGGAGATTGTGTTGAATTCAACAAACAACATTCTGATGTAGGTGTTGCTATTTTCAAGCTGTGTGTGGGCTGAATGGGGACAGTGGAGACGACATCCTCTGTGGGCCTGTTGGCTCTGTGTGAACAATTGTGAGGGTCCGGGCTGGCTGAGATGTTGTTTTTGATGTGCTGGAGCACCAATCTCTCAAAGTACTCCGTCAGAATGGGGATGAGTGTGAACGGCCGCAACAGAACCACTTGTAAATTCTCTGGATGCTTAATATAGCCGGCATCTTGCCATGGCGATATTGTTGTCTTGAGAGCTGCCCTGTCGCCTGAGCTGAAGGCAGGGTCTCAGGTCCTCAGCAGGGAGCTGACCCCCGGCATCCAGGGATTCTGGTTGGCGTGCACAAAGATTGTCTTTCTGGTCTAACCAGTTTCACCCGGGATCTGTATGCAGGCATTAGCGTAACAGAGATGTGGTCTGTGGAACCAAGGTGGGATGCTTTATGTCTTTACTGGACCTGGTGGAGGCCTTGCCCAGTATGTTGTTTTCACTAGTCACAAAGTTGTTTTGTTCGTTTTTGTCGACGGGGAAGCATTTCTCATAAAATCTCAGTTTGTTTTTTTGGGTTAGCTGTGACTCCCCACTTCCCAGCAGTTTGGGAAATCAGCACTATTCTCTTTTTGTTCCTTCCAGCAGTTTGCTTTTATCTGCTGTGTAACATTTGTGATAACAAACACACTAATTAGCCACTCTAACCACAGCGGAAGAAGAAAGCCTCTGTGGTCGCTGTATCCTGGCCACAGAGTGTTCAAACGGGTCGCTTCACATAACCTCAGCTTTTTGCAGAGAAACTGGCCATTGTCATTTTTTTCTTTTCTTTTCTAGCCACATTTGATTGCAGCTTGGAGGAGTTATCTATTTTTGCATCTGTTTGGCATATAACATTTGGTCCTGAGATTGAAATGTCAGCGTATTTTTTTGAGTTGACCCGTAGATGAACTATCAGCTTATTTCACCTTTCCTCTACAATATCCATATAACTTCAGATGAGAATTATATAGAGTATGATGGGAATATCTATCTCCTTGGTAAAAGGCACTAGTCTTCTTGACTTAAATACAGGTTTTTTCTGCAGACCTGTGGTCCACAGTAGAATAAGATTACAGGCTTACATATGCTGCATGACTGTCTGACTCCATTTGCCTCATACATTGTGACAGGTAATTGATAGTGTAACATCATGCTTCCTATCTGCAGGCAGTTCTGTGTGTGTGTGTGTGTGTGTGTGTGTGTGTGTGTGTGTGTGTGTGTGTGTGTGTGTGTGTGTGTGTGTGTGTGTGTGTGTGTGTGTGTCCGCATGATTTTATAATTCTTTAGCGTGATACTTAAGTGGTAAAGACAAATCACTCTAAGTGTACCTAAAAATAGCTCTTGTCATTCATTGAAATTCCACATGGCACAGCTCCAACTTTAAAGGACATGTAGAAGAGAAATATATCTCTCAAGACATTTAATTTCTGCAACGGAAATAATAATAAAACTGCACTTTGTATAATTACGTATTCTCAGTCAGTGAAGTAGAGAGATATGGCCAAACAAGGCAGGCTGATAACAATAAGCTTCCTCCTTCCAATTTCCTCAGTACTCCTGTTTAATAATGAGATGCTGTTTTAAACAACATTTGGCGGACTTGTGATTGCAGCTGGACTGTGATTACATCTGTCCAAGAGCCAGGGGAGCCTGTTGGGCTTTATGAGATGGAAGTGACTAGAGTTTGCACAAAGTGGTTTGAGGAAGTAATAAACACACAAAAAGATGAAGGATCATGGCCATTTTTGAGAGGTGGAGAATATATTTCGGGTGAGAATACAGAGAGTTGGAGCCAAAGAGACATAGAGGTGACATTGTTTGACAGTGACATATTTGTTTGTTGTTCCGACTATTTAACTTTTCTTCTCTTTACTGTTCATCTTCTTGTAGGAAGAGCTATGCACGTCAACACAAAAGCTCCTTCCTCAATAGTGTTGCACCATTTTTCCGCATCGCCATTCTGTATAAAAGGTACGGACATTGAAAGCGGAGTTACAGAGTTGTTCACCATTAATCCTGCAGCTGTAGTAACAGAGCCAAATCGATGTCTGCATGGCAGGACTACATGCACACAAACCACTAGACGCTGGTGCTGTTGGTGTTACGTCATACAGAGGCATGCTATCCAAAGCCACACACTTGGGCAGCATTTAGCCGGCATTGTTTGGCTGTCAGATAGCTTCTTAACCTTATGCTCCCCACCAATTTTTCAGCCAAAATTGCAGAGGCTTTTTATCTCATATTAAATCCTGATTATCTCCTCATTCACAAGGTCTATTTGAAAAATCAAAAAAGCTATAAAATACAGAAAACCCTTGTGGAGATGGATAATAAGGCCACATATGTGGCGGGGGCGACTGTAGCTCAGTGGTTAGCAAGTCGGTCTTTCAATCAGAAGGTCGGTGGTTCGATCCCCGGCTCCAGCAGTCCGTGTTGTTGTGTCCTTGAGCAAGACACTTAACCCTAATTGCTCACCGTTGCTGTGTCTACGGTCTACTGTACACTGTATATATCATGTAAGTCGCTTTGGATAAAAGCGTCAGCTAAATGAAATGTAATGTAATGTAATATGTGTTAGTGGTGTATTGGTTTAAAAGAAAAATCAAAAAGAAATGTTCAAAGTTAATTTGTATTACCGTACACATATAAATGAACACTTTTTAAAATACTATAAAATAGCTCGATATTGTAGGAGTGTCTGTTCTTTGATTGAGTGAAGTATTTTTAATTAATTATTTTAGTTCAGACATGTCGAGAACTCATGTTAACTCCGCACAAGCATGAAAGTTCCCATAGTCCTCGGTGGTCCCTGAACGGGGCTCGTTTCACTGCAGCAGGGTGCTCCGTGGCCTTAGCTTTCAGTAGGGAGCAGGAAGGCCTGGAATGTTCATATTTCAGCCATAAGTAAGTCAATTTTCATATTCTTTGCTGGACACAAATGACATTCTTGTGCATACCTTTGCGATGCTTTGTGTGAGAGTGGAATGGTTGGTATTGGCGGACTCTGTAGGCTCTATGGATTCCAAAAAATGTTTAGCCTTCTAGCTATCAGCATTTTTTCAAAACTCTGGGTGCATTTTTAGTCGGTTTTGAGTCACTTTAAGTCATGCTTATGGTTTATGTTTATAATTATTGTGTAATAGTGTTATAAACATGACACAATTAACTTATATTGACTTGTGAGGCAGGGATTAGACATTTTTGGGGTTTTTTGTTTTATTTATTTGATTTTTCTTATATTTTTGCTCAGTCCCAGAGGCTGAACCCAATGTTCCGAGATCGGGCCTGATGGGGGTTATGTTTCTGGCTTTTTATTGAATGCCTGTAATTGGTCAACTGTGCAAATGTGCCTAACCAAAGTTAAACTCAGGGGTGATGCCATTTAATCGAACCAATTTAATTACAGACATTTGCTGTTTGTTCAAATGGTGTGGTTGATCTTCAAGTAGAACTGGGTGTAACTTTGATCTTGACCTTGACGTTGACATTGATAGTGAATGTGTATCTTGTTGCTTTCAACATGCAGCACACACTACATGTCTTCAATTTTAATTGTCTATGGGAATTTTTTCTCATTGACAGTTAAACATTTTGACTTGTTTTTACTGTGAAGCCCTCTGATATTAACAACACGGAAGACTGCGTGGTCATTCAGTGGATATCACGTATTCCTGCTGTTGCAGGTGAAGTTTAAATAATTTATGTGAAAATATCGATTGATATTACGTGAACTTCTCTACTTCAGGGGCACTTTAGTTCACTTCTACCTCAAATCCATGTCAATGAAGAATAAAGAACACCAGGAAAATCTAAATGTGTTTTGTACAAGACATCCATAGCTTGCTGAATGTGTTTTCATTGTACTGTGTGTGTATATTTATGTTTTCATAAAATAATAGTAAAAAAATAAATACAAAAAATAATTAAATAACACCATGAACATCTGATGTAGCTATACGTATGCCCTTGGAATAAGCTGGTTTTGTTTCTTTGCTTATGTTGTGATTTGTATGCAGTTATTCATTTGTAAGCTGTGACAATGTGCCCTCTTGCTGAAGTGAGTGCCTGCAGAGGAAACAAACCAAACTCAGTGTCATTGACTCAAAACAGCTGTATTTGCTCAAATACTGTCGCCAGTTCAGCAGTGTTTCAGAGAAGAGGTAAGCAGATGATTCTGGCTCATCGTGTCCTCTTAAGATGAGCTTTCCAATGGCTGTGAACTGACTTCTTTATTGCTGAATTATAAAAGTTGCAAAGCCAGTAATTCAAAAGATCTTGTCTCATACATGGGGATAGATAATATTTCTTTAAACCCGTTTGTTTGTTGTTGGCTTTATAACCTATTATTTTGCCTTTTTGACACTTTATTATATTTTCTCTTTTCTCTCTCCTTTATTGATGTCCTTCTCCCTTGTAAAGCAATTTTTAAACTATGTCTGATTTGAAAATGTCTATATCAAGCATGTATTCACCTATTGTAACTTTCTTCTACAGACAATAACAACAGAAAAAGCTGCATTGCAAGAATATGAATGTGCTAAATCAGACTTTTTGGGGTTAGTGTTGTCGTGGCCACACACTATGCTTTTGTACAGAACAAGCACCACAGAGCATTGCAGACAGCATGCACATGTCTTCTGAACAAGCTTGACTCCAACTTTCTCTATTTTCACTGACTTTCTTGTATTTCATTCCCCTGAACGACCTCAATTTCCAAGAGGTCAGCACAAACAAATTTGGTTTGATTAGTTCATTTGTCATTTTGTCAGACTACGTGCTCTTTCTTATACCAGTTCACTTCATTTTGTGTGTGTGAGCCACATGTGTGAGTATTATGATGCTCTGACCACAGTAATGTTTGCTGTGCAGAAGAGGATACGGTTCAGATGAGGTCCACGGCAGCGAGTGAGCCGCAGCCTCAGGCGGCTCTGCAGAGAGTCTGTAGTTCAGCAAAGAGAATAACTTCATGCATGTTGATTTTTATCCTTTTGGATAAATGCAGTATTGAGTGTTCAGGCAAACCAAGGACAACATTTGTCTGAGATGCGGAATTAACGGGTAATTTCTTAACTGTCATAGTTGTCAGTAAATTCAGGAACCATTTGTTTGCAAATAAGAACAACATTCTTTGGATTTAGGTAACTGAGAAATCTGATGCCTAGTGGTTTCCAGGGTTTGTGCCAGGGCGAAATCAATGTGTGTCCTCACAGTAGCTACGCAATTTAGAAATGTTACAATGGATCTTACAGAGCTACAAATAGTTTTTTGTCTGAGGGTAGTGCCATTTTAAAATATTCATTTAATATAATCAGAGGTTTTGGACAATCATTTCCTGAATAATCTGTTCTTTCATATTTAAATAAATCCCTCTCTCTGTTTAGTATCAGTGGAGTTACCTCATTCATGCTAAATATTGTAACCAGCAATGGAGACAGTATTGTACGCATCAGAAACCAGATATTAAAAACTCTGTACAACAAGAGCACAATAAAGTATAATTGTAGACAACAACAAACCAAGACTATCCATCCATCCATCCATTTTCCACCGCTTATCCGAGGTCGGGTCGCGGAGGCAGCAGGTCAAGCAGGCTGACCCAGACTTCTCTCTCACCCGCAACATCTACCAGCTCATTCTGGGGGATCCCGAGGCGTTCCCAGGCCAGCTGGGAGATATAATCCCTCCAGCGTGTCCTGGGTCTTCCCCGGGGCCTCCTACCAGATGGACGTGCCTGGAAAACCTCTAAAGGGAGGCGTCCTGGAGGCATCCTAATTAGATGCCCGAACCACCTCAGCTGACTCCTTTCGACACGAAGGAGTAGCGGCTCAACTTCAAGCTCCCTCCTGATGTCCGAGCTCCTCACCCTATCTCTAAGGCTGAGCCCGGCCACTCTACGGAGGAAACTCATTTCGGCCGCTTGTATCCGCGACCTCGTTCTTTCGGACACGATCCAAAGCTTGTGACCATAGGTGAGGGTTGGGACGTAGACCGACCAGTAAATTGAGAGCTTTGCCTTTCGGCTCAGCTCCTTCTTCACCAAGACGGCCCGGTGCAACGCCTGTTTTACTGCTGCAGCCGCACCGATACGCCTGTCGATCTCCCGCTCCATTTTACCCTCACTCGTGAACAAGACCCCGAGATACTTGAACTCCTTCGCTTGTGGTAGGCACTCTGTCCCCACCCGGAGGGAGCAATCCACCGGTTTCCGGCAGAGCACCATGGCCTCAGATTTCGTGGTGCTGACTCTCATCCCCGCCGCTTCACACTCGGCTGCAAAACGCCCCAGTGAATGCTGGAGGTCATGGTCCGAGGAGGCAAACAGGACCACATCATCTGCAAACAGCAGAGAGGCTATCCTGAGATCCCCGAACCTGACATTCTCCGCCCCACGGCTGCGCCTAGATATCCTGTCCATGAAAGTCACGAATTTTTTTTTGATTGATTTATTTATGGATTGACATACATACATAACCCAAAAGGATAACATGTTAAAGTGTAAAACACTTATTTCCAACATGGTCCTTGGTGGTAACACATTTCACACACAAAAAAAACAAAGACCTAATATAAATCAGAGACAAAAACATTTACACAAATCATCCGAATTTCAACAACATCCTAAAATCAGAAAATCATAAATCACATAAATTAATCAGTCTACACTAGTTAAAAAGATCAGCTACTCTACTCCATAAAAGGGCCTTAACCTGGTATCTAAAAGTCCCTCTGGTATTTACCATTTTGAGGGAAATTGGTAAATTATTCCACAACATAATACCTGTATAAAAGAAAGTAGTACTTCCAGCTGCATTGTTGACTCTGGGCACTTTACAAGAACGGACACTGGCCCTAGTATTATGGTAATGCTGTGTATGAACCATTTTTATATTGGAGTGTAAATATTTGGGAGCAGAACCATTTATGACATTATACATATGATTCAGCTTTAACTGCTCCACCCTAACCTGTACTGGCAACAGTCCTACTCTTTTAAAAGCATCTCTGCCAATATGAGTCCTAGGGGGTGCATTTAACAGGAAGCGGATAACATTATTTTGCATCACTTGCAGTCTGTTTTTAAGTTTAACTGATAATCCACAGTACCAAGCTGAGCATGCATAATCAAAATGACATTGGATTAATGATACAACCAGTAATTTCTTGATAGAAAAATCAAAAAACCTTGTTCTGCGATAGAAACATTTCAATTTACCTGCACACTTGGATAGTATTTTGTCAGCAATAGATGAACAGGTTAATGACTGATCTAATGTTAACCCCAAGTATGTAACACTTTCCTGAGACACTATTTCAGTGCCATTACATTTGATCTTAAGCAATTTTATTTTAGACAACTTCTTTTTTGTTCCAAATAAAATGGACTCAGTTTTTCCCATATGTATTGAAAGCCTGTTGTCTATAAGCCACTTGCTGACACTATTTAATTCGTTACGAACAGGACCGGTGATAAAGGGCAGCCCTGGCGGAGGCCAACACCCACCGGGAACGTATCTGACTTACTGCCGAGGATACGAACACAGCTCCTACTGCAGGCGTACAGAGACCGGATGGCCCGTTGCAACGGGTCCGGCACACCATACTCCCGCAGCACCCCCCACAAAAAGCCCCGAGGGACCCGGTCGAAAGCCTTCTCCAAGTCCACAAAGCACATGTAGACTGGTTGGGCAAACTCCCAGGACCCCTCCAGTATCCTTGCAAGGGTAAAGAGCTGGTCCACTGTTCCACGACCAGGACGAAACCCGCACTGTTCTTCTTGAATCCGAGGTTCGACAAACGGTCGGAGCCTCCGTTCCAGCACCCTGGCATAAGCTTTTCCCGGGAGGCTGAGTAGTGTGATACCCCGATAATTCGAGCACACTCTCCGGTCCCCCTTCTTGAAGATGGGAACCACCACCCCGGTCTGCCAGTCCATAGGCACTGTGCCCGACCCCCATGCGACATTGAAGAGGCGTGTCAGCCAAGACAGCCCAACAAAGTCCAGCGCCTTCAGCATCTCAGGGCGGATTTCATCCACCCCCGGCGCCTTGCCACCAAGGAGCTTTTTGACTACCTTAGTGGCCTCTGCCAGGGATATGGGTTCATCCAACCCCAAGTCTTCAGGCGCTGCCCCCTGTTCAGGGGACATGTTGACCGGGTTTAGGAGTTCCTCAAAGTCCTCAAACCAAGACTATGATGATTTTAATTGTTTGTGTGGAGGGAATGCCTTTCCTCATGTTCAAAATCTGGCACAGGGCTTAAGCAAACCAGTGAGGCAGTTCAACCGATCCATCTGATTTCAGAGTGATATGCATGAAACAACCTTCTTATGTGCTTCATTTAGTCACTCCACATGCTATGTTCCTCTTCTCCTTTATACAAACATGGTGTACGAGATAAACAGAAAGCCTGGAGGTTTTTGTTCACCCCTCTCAGTCTGCAACCTTCTGTTCTGAAAAATGAAACAAATGCAGAATTTCCTTAATTTTGCGTTCATTCCAATAGCCAGCAGGGGTCGACTAACTTCATTGACAAAATGAAGTTAGACAGTATATAAGTCTAAGAGAAAAATTACCCTCTATTTCTCACTTGCTTTATTACTTAGTCATTGTATACGTGCGTGTGATATTTTTAAGTCTTCTCTTAAACAGCAAATTCATGATCATCTTATTCATGATCATCATGGTGGTCCCATTTAGAGTAAAATATATTGAGATAGACAGGTTGCTTGTCAGCTGTGTATTTGTATTAGAACTTTAACTCTTTTTACAGTTCCTTTCATGAAAGTTAATTGTAACCTTTTTGGTTGCCTAAACTATCTTATTTAGTTTTTGTTTGTTCTTAGTTCCACCTTCTTACTTCCATTTGCAATAAACAAATGCAAAATGACCAACTCAAGGTTTCAAAATGGCATTCTAGAAACCAAAGGGTGACGTCACAAGCTTGATGGTGAAACATCCGGTCGTTCGACATACAACTACAATCAATGAGCAGAGCACGGAAAAGGAAATCATGGCCCAGTTACACCGGACCTCCAGATATATAGCCCCTTGACACCAAAGGCTTATCCATCATCAGACCATCAGACCAAACTCAGGCATTTGTTCACTTTTTCCTAACAATGATCTTGAAGAGCTGAATTTTTGGCTCAGAAAAATCATGTTCCACTCCAAACATGTAAAAGAGATTAATCCCTTGGCTGCCCTTTTCTTTAGTTGTGGGAAAACTCCTTGGATGTCTTTAGGGGAAGCTTCCTCCTTCCGGCCGTACACAGGAAGTGTCAGAAAACGTAAATAAATCCCCTAAAGATTTAGCCTTCAAGCAGCAGGTTAAGGAAGTTTTGTCAAACAAGAAAACAACCAAAAGTATAGTGACTGTTTCTAAGTCTAGTTATGCAAGACTAATAGCCTAATTAATCCCTTTTACAAGCACTCAAAAGGGCATGTTTAATATATTTATATATTTTGTTTAATAATCCATTATGGTAGTGTTTATACAGCTGTATTTCAATCTTTACTGCTGTTAGGGAAATCCAGTATCGAGGACTCCGTGTGATAGAAATGTCAATAGACACACTGATATAAATACTGTATCCAAATAAAACAAATGAAATGTGTGACATTAATATGCTCCGGTGTCAAATAATTCCTATGATCATTTGGTCGATCTCCAGTGTTCATGCCAAGTTTGTGATTAAATTATGATATTGATTGACCCCACACAAAAATCAATATACCACTATTGTGGCCTTGTTTGTAGCACTGAGCAACAAAATCGAATGTGAAGATCCATCGGTCACCGCCAACCATGATTTTAGAAATTAGGAATACTTTCAGAACTGTTCCACGCTGTACATTCAAACAGTTGAACAGGTCAGATTGAGAGGAAGTTTCATAGAATACAACTGACATCTTAGGTAAAAGCTCAAATTGTTGCAATAGTGACTGTGGCTCAGTGGTTAGCAAGTCTGTTCAAGTCTGTTTCAATCAGAGGATCGGTGGTTCAAACCCTGGCTCAGCCAGTCCGTGTTGTTGTGTCCTTGAGCAAGACACTTAACCCTAATTGCTCACCGTTGCTGTGTCTACGGTCTATTGTATATCATGTAAATCGCTTTGGACAAAAGCGTCAGCTAAATGAAATGTAATGTAGTGGTTATCATGGGTCAAAATCATACATGTATAATGTTTGAACATTTTCAGAAAAACCTTGACATTAAGTGACTTAAATAAGTGAAAAAATGCAATTGAGAGAAAAGAGTTAATTACAGTCCCACTCCATACACAGCAATTGTAGGCCCCTGTTTTTATATCTAAAGTACTGCTGTAATTGGAACACCGAACCTGCCTTTCCTAAGATTCTAAAGAACAAACACATTTTCAGATTACATAACACATGTCACATTGGCATTAGCACTTTTTTCGCTGCTGATCTTGCCGTTACGTACATACTAACGTGGTCAATGCTGCTAATGCTAATAGCAGCAGTGTTGAGTTTCCCTTAGAAGCCACACTGGAATTCACACCCCATTCATTTCAATGTCTCCTTTGTGTCCCCTAAAGCTTCATCTCGTTGGACTTTGACTCGTCACATTGTGAAAGTCATCATTACTCAGTCAATGTGAGAGAGAAAAGGATTGACTTGTTTATTGTATGGGTTTAATGATAGTTTGTAATTTTATACTGTAACTGCAGTAACAGAGTGCAAAGACACTAATAAATAATATTGTGATACAAAGATGCATTTGTTAGCAGGCTAGTCATGCTCACTCTCGCAGTCCTTGCTGTTTTGGGCCTGTTTTTCAAAACTGTGCATGAGTACATTCTGTCCAGCCAATGTTGGTATGGAAGGATTAACACTAACATTTTCCAGGATTTTGGGAAGAAAGAGGCATGGAAAGAATGTTACCTATAGTATGCTAACTTTGAAACTGAAGAAGAGGAGAGAGAGTCCTGTTAAGGTTCAGAAATATGGGAGTAAAAAAGTTTAATGAAATGAAAACAAACTTGTTGAGGGTGGTGAGGGATTAGTTATATATTTTCTTTCTATTCCAAAATTACACTTTTGTTCATAGTTATCACTACCACTTGCAGATAGCAGTAAGTGATTTCCTTCCATTACAATCAAGTTTTGATGCCAAATAAGGATTTAATTTCTGTTTTGTTTTCACTGTCTCCTTTCTCTGCTGCAGGACTCTGAAATGTCTAGCCACAAAATTAAAGCCAAAATGGTATACATTTTCAAGAATTACACCTTTGCTTCTTTCCATAATATTCCATACTCATGCGGCTCAAGATTTCTATCCTATACAAATGTTTAGATAAAGCTACGCTTCAGGAAGCACACTTAATCCTGAAATGAGTTAATAATGAGTTATTCGCACAGTCAATATGGTAGGTGTGTGTATGTTGAAAAGAGCTGCCATAGAAGTTAACGCAGAGTGGGCCATTAGGCCCTATCTGATTACAGCACATCACCAAGGCTACCAAGTGCTGTTTTGGCCTAATCCTGCCAAGACCCTCTGCACTGACTAAGAGCACAAACACGGGGCATTAGACATGGCCAAACATAGGAGGTTTCAGATGGCTCTCATTTTCTTTAAAATTAGAGAAAAATGGCAAAATACGGTATAACGTGAGCCAGGACACAGGAGAGAAACTAAACGGTAAAGAGCGACAGCAAATCCTCTGCTCAGGGGATTTTTGAATTGCTACATAAAGAGATATGGAGGTTATTCTTGGAACCAGTCCCCCTGAAGAATGTAGTGCTTCAGTACCTCCGCTACGGTAAAATACACCCCAGGCAATGATGATTTCACGTACGTTTTTTTATGAATCGTATTACTTAGTGTGTGTGTATGTATGTGAGGAGCAATAAAGTCACCAAAGTCATCAAACAAGATGCAAAACAAAAACCAGATGGCACGTGTCATACCGCTGTATGTGTTATTGTCAAAGACATGTGAATGTAACCTACAAGCTGTGTGAAAGTGCTTTCATTCTGCTTTTGCCAAAAAAGACCAAAATAGGTGTTCAGAAACAGTGGCTCCCAAGATAGGAGCTTGGATACACTGACATCAATGTCACAGCTGATAGGAGGCTAAGTTAAACCAGTGTAGACATTATATTGTATTCTTCTGTATAGACAGCCATGTCAGAGAACCATGCACTTATGATGCTGACCACATCCACAACCACATTTGTGTTTTTTCCAGCAGGACTCGTGGTAACACTCTCCCTTTGCAGCCCCTCTACATTGAGAAAAGTAAATTACCGTGAAATTAAACTATTCTTTATTTGCTAAGAACCCCCTGCGACTCTATCTGGGATTTGCATTTAACAATCTGCAATACAAGAATCCTGGCTTCTCAGACGAGATCAGGAGGGGACTCTCCACGGCAGATCTTGTTTCAAAAGCTTTTTATTAAAGTGCAGAGTTTAAATGGTTTAAACTTAGATCAAGCAATACTGCATGTCCATGTAACTATGGTCAACGTTCTGTAACACTCATCTATTTGTGGAATATTAGGACACTGTATTGGCTTTGAACAGGGCCCAAGCCACCATCAAGTATCATGTTGCTGTTATTTACTTAAATTTTACAGTACTTCATATCTTACATGTATGTAAATATTGCTCAATCTACAGATCTTACGACCACATCATCAAAAGTCACCACAAGTGCTGCCCTGTTATATAACAAAGGGTCTTTGCCAAGCACAGCATTCTTTGAGATTGCTTGGGCTGTGTCAAATATTTATTGTTATTTTAAGAAATTCAATCTCAGCCATGTCTGGGGGAAAAACCTTCAGGAATTTTGTATGTCTTCTTTTATATAGCTCTTTTTAAACATGTGCCATAACATGCAGCAGAACCAGATCTATTGTCTTTTTTGTTCCAAAAACTTAGGTTGGAGAATCAGGTGTTTTATCATGCCATTATACACTATTCAAAATAAACTGAATTGAATTGAATTGAATTATCATTCGTCCTAGTGGCCACTCACAGAATTGCAATGAAAAAAAGGCATTTGTAAAACAGTTGGCTGGATACCTCGGACGGCAAACAAGTTTGGTTTTAATCTTTGTATCATTCATTTTTTATCCATGGAGGTTTTATGATTGTAAAACTTTTCCAGAGCCTGGAAACAGGATTTTTATTTACATGCCATTATCCTAATGTAAAGTCTCTGGGCGTTTTGCAATCATAAGTGACACAAGGGTGGATCTAAGTACAACCGAACACTTAATAATAAGACTTTTGTACATGACCAAAATGTTACAATTATCTTTCTCACACTGTGAAATGGTTAAAGGTGGAAGACAGATACAGAGGACAACTCCCAGACCGGACAAGGCCCTGGTAGTGACTCTATTGCAAGAAGACACATCCTGCTTTATAGTCTATTTTACTCTGTTGGGGACCATAATTGACTAAATGAAAAGACTTGTAATTAGCAACATACTCATGTTTACAATATGTATTGAGGTAATACATCAAGTAAGAAGTAAGGTCCTTTTCTTATAGACTTCTTTTTGCAACCAAAAGAGTTGCCCCATGCTGGCTTTTTTAAAGAATTTCCATATTGGCTTCACTTTTAAGACCCGGAGGTTGCCACCTATGACGAGGGAGATTGCATTGAATCAAGAAAATTTAACATTAAGAACCTATTATGAGCTTAAATCTATAAAGAGGTGAATAGTAATTTCAGGATGACTGCTGAGCTAAAACACTTATTTTCAACCAAGGACAGTACTGTGTCAGTGTGGAGCAACTGGGAGGCAGATTTATAAATTCAACCTCTAGCAAATCCCTTCTTCACTACAATTTAGGACTGCTGTGTGGTGCAAATCAAGCTGTAAATTATTAAATGTACAGTCTGTTGATATAGAGCAAGCAGGAAAGCTCTTGCTGGAATCATTTTCTTTTTCAAGTTCCTCTCTTTGAAAATGTAATTTCCCCTGGCAGGATTAATAAACTATACCTGACTGATATGATTTGATACCTTGGCTTAAGTCCCTGGTAACCGTTTTAGGAGTCCCAGGAAAGCAGAAATCCTCCATCACGCTAATTGGTTTTACAAGCACGCAGATCAAAATGTTCTTATGCTTGTAAACACAGACATACAGAGCTGATTTTCAACATCTGGATGATATCAAATGGGATCCTTTCAAAACATTTTCCGCTCCGCTTTTGATGAGTGCTCTGTTTTCATGCATGAAATCAAATCAGTGATTAGTGTGACACTGAAGACAAAGTGTGTGCTTTTAGTTATTGCACCTAGCTATAAATCAACAATTATTTTCCAAATGATAATATGTAAAATATAAATGAAGCATAGCACTGGAAAAGCACATTGTGATACACACTGTTAGCTGGAATGTTTTATTCAGAAATAGTTGAATTTAGCCTTCGCAGCATGTCATCGTGTTCATCGTACTTGTTCTAATCTTAGTAAACTTGGCTTTACTTTGCTGATGAATCATTATTTATGGCATTTGTCCTTGAATACTGCTGATACAAAGACCATTTCCACATGCATTTTATGGTAACTGTTATCTATTCCCTTTTTTTTTACAAGGATATCTAAATAAGTCTTTGCAGACAGCACACATTTCTACATGCCAGAAAACCAAAAAAGATCTTGAAGAAGACAATTCAGGCTCTACTCAGAGCCACCCAAGTGCTGCCAAGCAATCTTGCTCATTACTGCCATTATTCCCATCACAATATGCTGCACAGTTGATGCAGGCAACAACGGGCAGCATTTCAATAAGGATGCCTTTGCCGTGTTCAGTAGCCTCAGCAACGCTATTGGAGGGTCCGTAGGCGGACATTAGCAGATAATGTGACATTTTCACAGACATGACTTATGTTAGACTGAGAGTGACCTGACTGTATAAGCAGGCCCATGCATCACCGTGTATGTCAGGTAGAAGCTTGACATCCGAGGCATCTCCACCTGACTGATGGGGTCTGGATGGCAGTGAGACGTAGGTAGATGGAAGGGAAATGGAAGTGTCTTGAGGAGGAGGTGAAGGCTGTGAATGGGAGGTAATAACGGTGTCAGGTGAGTCGGCTCATCAAGAGAGAATGAAAAGGAGTCTGTGATGTTTCTGAGCTGAGCTAATATAGGGGCATTCCTCTCAGTACACATGCTAATTCACATTAGATCCTATGGTTGGTATTCCCATGTTCTGCATTCCTAAAACAACTTCAATATCCAATTATGGTAGTATATTTACATATGACACAAGACATCCTTATCAGAGACATGTGTTATCATGTGGCCACAGTAGTACCACAATGTGGTGTCATGTCATGCAACCCGGTCTCCTGTTGAAGTATTGTTGCAAGTATGAAGTATGCTTTAATTACCATAGCATTACTATCAAGGATATATTACCTCAAATCTCAAAAAATAAATGTTTTTGTTTTGTTGTTGTCCCATGGTATCTGACCATGCAGCTTTGTTTTGTTTTTTACTCACGGCTATGCTACTTCTGTCGACAGACTGCAAGATAATCCACAAACCTCACAAACCTTTGTTTGAAAAGTATTTTCCATGGATTCTAATTTTGTGAGGAAAATACAGATTGTGTGCACTATTACAGCACATATGATATGTTTAGATAATTGCCGTCCTTGCTAACAGATTTGTGTGACAATTTATCTGGAATCTCGGTCTCGTGTCGCCTCTCTTCTCAAAAATACCCTGAATTACAGCATGGTGCATTAATGTAATACATTGCTAAATGTTTGCAGAAAACACAGCTGATTATCAGGAGAAGCTCATGTAATATATATTACAGAAATAATAATTTTCACGCAAAATGCGCTTTACTTGCACTGTACTTAATTAAAGCCTAAATGGTCTACATTTAGGCTTCCATTAAGTACAGTGAAATTAAATGGAAATGGAACACGTCCATGTTTACTCCCGGGATCCTGACAAACAAATTTTAATGAAAAAAATATGAACTCTGTGCTTAGTCCATCTCACAGCTTGACTCTCAGCACATGGGAATATACTCTTGATAATATGCTAGTCTGAATCTATTGATTGATCTCAACTCAGATGTCCGGCTTGATGGACATCAACGGAGATGTTGAAGGAATCAAAGTAAAGAAAAAAACATTTGGCCTGAATTGCCAAAGAACTATTGTGTGTTATGTAGCAAACACCGGTGGTTGGCTTTAAAGGCAATGCAACCTTTCAGATTTGATAGGTGACAACTGCCTTTTGTAATTCAACAAGACTAACAGTCTACAACCATGCATACTGTCTTAGCATGCTAACATTATTTAGCTCTAAACACAACGTACTGAGGCAGATGAGAATGTTTATATTTAGATAGATAGATTTAGATATTTGGTCATACACAATAGTAACGGACAATTTGACAAGGTGATGGCGGTAAAGGAAAAGTATACCAATCGCCACTATTATTACAAATCATGTAAAAAATATATTACATATATATACATTATATATATTACAATATGCAATGTCAATCCATCCTCTCAGTCAAACAACAAGTCTTTATTGTCTTGGTCGACTAAGATTTATTTCAATGATTAGTAATTTTTTATGGTAGAAACCAAGATTTAAAATTGTGGATAAACTTAGTTAAACAAGTCTGTCAATATCAACTATTTGTGTGTAACACCTGAGCCACATAGCCTGCGTGAGAGTGCTCACGCAGGCTATGCAGGCTATGTTCTGAGCAGACACTGACACCACATTGGCATTTTTAGAAAATATAAACGCAGATGTAATACAGTCGAGCACTGTATGATGGGAAATGTGGGCTGTTGCTGCACATATGCTAGATTCAGTGGTGTGCAGCAAACGACAAGAGCATCCAGTGAGCTGATAATTGTGCAATTATGTGTAATGCATGCAGTTTGCGGTTTGCAGGAAAGGTTCTCATAACGGCACAGGTGGGTGCAGTTATTAAACTCCTGACCTGTGCACCATGACCACACACTCTGCCCTGCCGGTGGCAAAATGTGGATAAATACATTATTAATATTTCAGATTGCGGTTACGTAAGACGGGGTTGAGAAGGAGCCATGCATGCAGCTGGCACGCAACAGTTTCAGCATTGAGCGTCGAGCATTACCCAACTGTCGAAATTGTCCTTACAGCCATAATGTGATATTAACCCTATGGTGATATGCTCGTGAAAAGTCAAGGATACACAAAAGTAATTTGGATTCATCCTCTGGGGACCATGAATGGCTGCACCAAATGTCATGTCTATCCATCCAGTTGAAACATTTCAGTCTGGTAGAGTGACATACACTAGACATGAGCAATAACAAGTCATATGTAAAAAAAAAAATACAAATGAGACTTTTGGCTGTTTTGAATTTTGCACCCTTTTCTTTCAAATGAGAGATATCCACACTTTGCAGATTTACAATACCTTCTGTTGTTTGAAAACCAGTCCTTCATGGAGATCTAAGCACACATTCTGGGATCTGAAATAAATCAAGTAACCTTTTACATTGATGCATCCTAATTGAATAAAGAGTTTTGCTTGACATGTCTGACTCATTTTGCGAAAAAGGATTACAGAGCGAGTCTTTGTGGAGCCGCCTTGTCGTTCAGTAATCCTTCTTCATTGAGGCTGAGGAGGGAGTTAAATTCATATTCATTGAGTCACTATGAACCTGAACATGATGCAGGAGTACATTAGCATGTATGACATCTTTAATTCAATTTCAAACCTTAAAATCTAATAGACATTTCTGCAAAGAGCTGCACAACAGAAAAGGAGAATCTTCTGTGCATGTATGTATCTGCATTATTAGCAGGCCAACCGTTACCTTTACCTCTGTGGTTTTAATTATAGGCTGTCTTCAGCAACTTACAGTGAAGGTGTTTGTGTCCTGCAGTATCTGCCATGTTATAATTTTAATGCATTCTCTATTTTCCCCCCACGCGTCAACATGTCTTGTGTTTTCGGTCAGTACAATAGATTTTCCCGGGCCTGTTGTTATGACACGTCCTGCACTGTGAGTCTGACAGTGAAGATTTCTACATGAGCAACGAGCAACAAAATATGCACATATAGTGGACTAACTGTAGTGAGCTGTGGTATTGGTTTGCAGTGGTGACAATGTTTAAAATAGAATCGTATCAAGTCAAGTTGGCTTATTTATACATTGCATTTATCAGGAAAAAAGACAACAGATGCATAACATGTATTAATACACAATTCTATTACCCAAAAAAAGAAATGTAAAAAATTATAGAAGTAGAATATAACCAACAAATGAAAAAGCAGTAACTGGATGATTGAAATGAGTAAGCAGGGGACTTGACAAAAGCCATGGGGCAGCCTCAGACTGAACTAGAAGCAAGAAAAAAAGGTGGGTCTTTAAATGTGTCAGTGGTGGAATATGATTTAATATGGGACAAGAGGTTATTACAGAGCCTGAGAGCAACAATAGAAAATGCTCTGTCATCTTTGGTCTTAGGTAAGGAGTTCTTGTGATGACCTGAGTATGATGGGGTTAGCAGGTCAGTAATGTAGGCCTTTTATGGAGCTCATCCATTTAGGCTTTAACAGGCTTTATTTTTTACATTTTTAATTCCTTTAGCCTTTAATAATAATAATAAAATTAATAATAATAATAATAATAATATATGGTTTGTATAGCGCTTTAAAAAGGTAGTCAAAGAACTTTAAATGGTAAAAACAAACAATAGAAGCAATTACAATGTACACTTTGCTAAGCATCAGCCAGTGTTAAGTAACCTGGTTCAATGTGGAGGGTCCTTCGTGGCCTGTAATGCAATTAATTAGGAATTTTCAAATAATACAAGATGTTTATTGATTGTAACAGTGAATAAATACTTAAATGTTATCTCATAATTTGTCCATCTACGCGTCAATACATTAATTTCACTCTTTAATCCAACAATGATACAATACACATAATGGAAACACATAACTCAAATTATGTCTTCACCTCAACCAACCGTTATAAGCATGAATTATTTGGGGCATTCATTATTATTCACATTTAAAATGCACCTGATGACTCAGAGATATGCAAAATAAATGTGTGTGTTGATTCATGGTGAATATTTTACCGACCCCTGTCAGTATGTGCCTTCAACACACGTCTTTGGCTCACAAGTGCTTCCTCCATTAGCAGTTTGTCACAGCGCAGCTCCGAATCCACCCGTGTGAATGATGCTGATCAGCAATTAGTAGCAATGCAGAGGAAAATGACTATCTCTATCACTACTGACCTTCTCACAAACACACACACATACAAACTTTAAACATGCAGGCCGCTTTGAGCCGGTGAGGAAAGGAGCTAGGAGACGAGGCAATTTAAAGAAACACATCAAATCACTATTAAGATAGATGAATAGGATATGAAAATAATTCATTGAGAAAGTCAAATCATAAATGTGTGGATCATAAAGTACTGAGAAATCTTGTAATGAACAGAGCTTAGTATATACATATAGATGAGTTTGTTCTTGCACCACAACACTTTAATACTCAGTAAGGTATGATTAGCATCTACAATGTTGTAAAATAAGGCGTTTTCCTTTTTATTACTGTGTTTTTAACTTTGTCTGACCTTTAGCATTCTTATTATCTCATTATTTAAGGCAAATGTTTCTGCTTGCTAGTTTTGGCGCGTGTTTGATTTCACCCCATTTCTCCTACCAATCCAACGTGGATATCAGACTTGAGGTGAAAGCTCGGGAGAAAAATACCATTAGGTTGAAAAGTGTCAGCGCACAGTCAGGCAGGGATTGTGAGTCGAGGTTGAGGCACGGGGGGATTATCTGAGGGTGATGACTCATACCAAATGATTACATGGCGTTGCTATGTAATGATGGAGAGTGATGTGTGTGTGTGTGGGGGGAGGGGGGCTAGAGCAAGCAGCAAACACACAAGGACTAGAGCTCTTCTCCTCTCCGCTACCCGTTACATGTACTATGTTTATCAAACGTCCCTTTTAGAAACAAGGTATAACAGTACATGATCAGCAATGGGACAAACATGCAAAGACCTTTTATTTAAATGTCATTTATTTGTGGATTGTCACGATATTGTGTAACTGAATTACAGTTATTAGTTTAACATTATTGGTGGCATTAAAGCCAGTAGCTAGAAAAATTGGGAGATGGGCTGCTGCTGCAGCTGATGCTGCTGAGAGGACCCTGTTTTACAGGGAGATCACTCGTGAAGGGCATTTGGGAATTTTTCACGTGAATTTTGTACTGTATGTCTCTGCAACTGCTGCTCAATTTAGCAGCAGAAAAATTGGAAAAAATTAGCCGCACAGATATTTAAGCAGCACATTTTCATTGCATTTGATACTGCGCTCTTTGATTGCTCATGCCACTGTGACTTGTGGTACATAGTCACATTCTTGGTTTTATATGGTAGTCATTCTATTACACATATTACAATTCAATTATGACAATGTTATCATCATGAATGCAGTCTTGACTTTCCAAGTGGTGTAGCTTTTCTTTCTGAATAGTCAAACAAAGCACTGATCAGCGCATGAAAGCCCTGATCCTGCTAAAAAATACTCCCGTTACACTTTTTTCAGTATTTTCTATTCACCTCCATGCTGCTAAGTTGCTGTGCTGCTCTGAGCTCTGGGGCCAATGTGAGGTCAGTCAATACACTCTGCATCATACCAGACAAGGCTGTCAGAAGCACAGGGTAACCAGGATACCGTTTTATGTTTTTATTGATCACTGACTCGTTACAATAAGCCATTAGTACTTCTGGATCATGATGCTCGTTTAATAGTGTGCTTCATCAGTGAGGTTTAACATTTCTGTGGATACCACCGTTGATATTTACAGATAGTTTACTTGTTGCTTAAAGAAACACATAAGAAAGACATATTCATAGTTCTATGTCCGATGACACATATTCAAACTTGGCGTGCATATATACGCCAAACCATTTTTAGTGGACAACAATTGGAAGCCTTAAGTTGGACAAGTTGCCTGGCTCCAGCTTGTTTTTTTTGGAGCAAAACGTGCATATTTTGGTGCTATGAGGAGAGATAATTATTGTTATGCAGTAAAGTTGGCTATGTAGGAACTTGTTAAACAGAAGGTGTCGGGGCGACCTTTAGCTCACCTGTAGAACGTGTGCTCCATATAGGTTGAGTCCTTTGTTGCAGCACGTGGATTCCAACACACAGCCCTTTGCTACGTGTCATCTTCCTCATTTTCTCTCTCTCCCCCATTTTCAATCACTTTCTAACTGCTCGAACAAAGGCAATAAAAGAATCACAAGGTATAGCCATGCCCTAAAGCATACCCTGCTTTGTCATATATTTTACTTTAAATGGGACCATAATTTATCATATAAACATAGTGAAGAATACTTAATTATTTTAGTGATCTAAATTCTTAATTTTTCCCTTATCCTCATCCTGATTTCTGCAGGGGAGCAAGTTGTGGACCAACAGTCTTCTAAGGCTGCATATTAGCTCAGTATTACTATGTATTTGCTAAGCCACATCACTCATTCAGTTGATTTGGGAATGACGTCACATAACGAGTACAAATAACTCAAACGTCTGTGAGTAATAACTTAGCGGCCTGGGAGCCTGCATGTGAGCAGTCTCATTGATCCTTTTGCATTTTGAGTTTTCCAGGTAAAACCCACCCACATCACCTGTAAAAGATGCTCTGTGAGACATAGCTCAAATCTGTTGGGCAGGACCGTCTACAAAGACTGGTGCCATTGTGTCCATTCAAAACATATTATTATATTCCTATACAACTGACAGGTTGACAGCAGTGGGTCATCAGCTTGGATGAATAAAGTGAAGGGGAATGACCTTGAAAGTAGTCTCTGTTGAAAAACTTATAGACAAAGAGAATATGTATTCTGCACCTGGGAGGAAACCACTCGACACATTCTGTCTCATCCCTTTTTAATGATGTGAGTTCCTACCGCTTTATTCTTCACCTTTTTTACTGATTATGATGTGCATTGTTAAATGTGCGAAACAAAAGCTGTGTTCTACACATCATCTAATCAGAGACAGCATGTGTCTCAGGGTGGTAACAGTAGGCAGAAAATAGAGTTGCAGAATTGTATATTGATTTTCTTCTTTTTTTTGTATTATTTATGGCAGTGTGATTTACTCTTCAATCTTTTAAGCACGAAGACTGCCAAAGCAACCCCATGCCGTTCCCCTCAACGACCTTCATCCAAGTATTGTCCTCTGGCTGTAATCTACTGCGTTCATGCCTTTAAAGCTAGGTTGTTGTTGTTGAAGTTCTAAAGTTCTAAAAGCAGCATCCCGAAGGCTGCTCCTGTCTTGTTAGTCAACCTAACTATTAAAGTCAAACCTTTACTGAAAAAATATTGTTGTTACACTGGTATGTCCCTTCTGCAAATGCATCCCTTTTGTCTTTGATCTCTATTTGCTGGTTCATGTTGCCCCTCAGAAGACACGTCGTCTAGGCTCAGTGTGTTTTTGTCTGCCCTCTTATTTGCGTGTCATCCCGTCTCAGTGGCTTGTGTACCGTCTCAGCGGCACTCAAACAGAAAGCCCATGGGATACAGGAAGTTCACAGGCTAAGTCAAAGCTTGTGGGAACTCATCTGTACATTCTCTTCCTGTCAGATCACCATGTATCTCCAACTGGGCTCATCTCCAGTGTCCTGAACTGAGATCTAATGTTTATAAGAAATGCAGATCTACTGGATGATGATTCTCATGTTTGATTGGAAAGGAAAACAAACGGCCATTGGTATTTTATATTTTGAAAATATACAAGGCTAATATCATATGGGGTATTCAAACATCTGTGGCATTCTCAATCTAACTAATACTGTTAATACTTAATGGAGATACAATATTTTCTCTCTTTTATTTTTTATCTATTGTATTACACAAATGTTTTAGTCTTTCCCCCCTTTCTCTTTTGTGTCTTTCTTTTTCTTCTCTTAACTTTTGTACACAATAAATATACTCACTTTTTTGTGTCAAAGCTCAAAATATGTACAAAATGACCAACATTTTTGTATTTATACTTCCAACTTAAACTATATGGATGAAAAATAATTGTAATTTTCAATTAAACGTCATGTTTTATGATGTTTGTGGCTTCACTATTATTAAACTGTGGGTATGGGCATAGAATCGACTAACTACTAACTTGTTAATGAAATACTGGTATTAATAAATTAGTGTTGGGACTGAAGAAGTTGAATCAGTTAATCTCGACATGAACCACTTCTCTCAACATGCAGCCATTGAGAAAAGCTGTCCCGGTCACCCCTACAGAAAGAGCTTTAAATCACAACCACGTCACAGCACTGAGAGATTCAAGCCATCTGCACTTGAAGGGTCATTTCTCTCCTAAATTGTCTCCTCAAACAGCGGTGTAGTCGGAGCACTTCATTCTCCTGGACCTCTCTTTCTCTTTCCTTCGATTTATATCTGATGATCTCATATTGATGTGCTCTTGGTTCTGTGAGCTGTGACTGTATTTGTGTCCAATGACAGAAACACGTTTTCTCAAGTGCAACTTGCAACTGTTGTGTGTGCAGCTGCCATTTTTTGTCAACAATGAATTCCCATGAACACATATGTTGATTTATTTTTGCACAGTTGTTTGTAGATTGTGTAATTGTCATTTCTGTTAAGTTTTTTGAGAAGTAACTCAGCTTTAGTTACTTTGTGGCTGCTGGTAATAATACAACTTAGAATCACGCCACAGGGCATTCTCATCATCCGTTTTTCCTGTAACTGTGTTTATTTGTACATTGTTTTTGTATATTTAAATAGTTTTGGGTAAACGTTCCCACCGAGGGAACACCAGCAATCGCAGGATTATGTTTTCCCATTTTTCAAAGATGTAGAGACGTCAGGATCAAGGTTGCATTGACTTGACGTGTGAATTGTGGTTTGTAGAAACAGTGGCACTTTTGTTGTTTCATGCTGTAAGCTATGTTTTAATCATCCTGAATTTTAACTCGTTGTTAAACCAATTTAATGCACAGTTGAGCTTACAAATTGTGTCAGCAAAGACTTAAAAAATACAGAATTAAAGTTTTTCTATGGACTGATTAAAAAGCGTACTCTGTCTCCTCCCATTAAAACCCTACCTTGCGTGTACACTATTTTTGTCTGTACAGAAGTTGAGTCAAATTAAAATGCATGACTGACTTTGCAATCAGCCTGCAATTTACAACAGGGTTTGTTACCCGGTAATGATACATTGTGAATGCAAAGCATGATGTTTTAGATTGCAGCAGTGTTTATTATTAATGCATGATGTCAACAACAAGTCAAATACACAAAAAAAACATATAGCTTGAAAGTGTACAGAAAAAAAAGTGTTTTACCGTCTTTCATGTCATGATGGTTTTGGCTAATGAAGACGAGAAGAGATTTGTACAGTGAGTCCTCAAGAATATGTCAACAGTGAATGACAAGGAGCAGACAGAAGGAGCTGATTAGACATCATCAGTCTGGAATCAAGAAGATTGGTTGTGTGGCTCAGTGTAGTGAGCAGAAAATCTATTTTGAGCAAAAAAACCCTCAAAGGGACAAAAAGGTACTAATGGGCCTGCCAAAAGGCCATAAGCCAAGGAAAGCAGCTCCTGCACCAATACCTGTTGATATCAAGCACCCTCTCAAGCTACTGATTTTGACCATGTCTTGCATAGTCAAAATGCACACAGGCTAATCAATGAAGATGACAAGAACCTGAATGAGAAGCACAAAGTGTACAATGTTTCCCAATGAAATTAGAAGTTATTGTGGTGGTAGCTGACCGGCGGCGTGTGTAAGAAAGGAGGTGAACGCTTTCTGAAGCAGGTAAACAGCGTGCTCACCTCCACAACCCAGCAGTATTCTATTGTTAACTCGTAGAGGTCTTTACAAGCTAGAATCCTTGCTATTAATCAAAATGAATAGCAAAAGGTGTTTTTGTTCCCCTGGTTTTGTTTGTTTTATTTATGTATTTGTTTTCTATTCCTTTTGCTCCTTTCGGTTGTTTGTGTTGGTTTTGTTGTGTTAATTACCTTTATGGCATGGTCTTTTTTTGCCTACTGTTTTCTTAAATGTTTACCTGTATTGACATTACGTATATTTAAGCTTTGCTTCTCTCACTTTGTAAATGCTGTTTTTAACAAATCTATATAAATTAAGTTATATGTTATTATTATTAACAACCTTTTGAAGGGTTGGGTAGCTGAAATTGGCAGCCAGCGTTTCCCCTTCATTCATTATACAGCGGTGACTCTTATCAAGAGTTGTGGCAGTGTTATTGGTGTTGATTGAGTGATGTTTGTGTGATTATGGCACCTGTCTGGCTGGATGGATGGTTCATTAGAGGGATATTTGTCATCAACATGATGCCACAGATGGCGGTGTTCAACACTTAGGGCCATACTGATAATTCCGAGGCTGCATTAAAACACAAAACTCAATTAAACCATCATAACAGTTGACCCGGCTAAAATATCATAGCAGGCTGTAGATAATGAATTATAGTCTTGTTGCTAGCCATGTTTTGCATATTTTAACTGATAGAAGAACAAAATAAAGCTACAAACGAAGCCCTTTTTTCAGCCTGGGCTCCACTGTGCTGATGTATCTTCTCGAAGACAGATTTATTTTTGTCACCATTTATAAATAGCTGAAAATATAGATTTTTATATTGCCTCGTATCCAAAGTACAGCAGTAAGTCAGTTTTTGTGGAAAAATAACACTTACACAAACTGCTGCGCAGCACAAAAATACTGTGAAGAGGTCAGACATCTCCAGACTCTGTTGATCAGCACAAGTATTGATAGCATCAAATATATTTGTTAAAATGAATTTGGATGTTTTCCAAAAGTATGTTGATTTTGCATACATTTCATTCCACATCCATCTCTTCAACATTTAGATTCTGCACATCCCTCATAATATATATATATATATATATACACACATACATACACATATATACCCAGCCATTTTGCCTGACCTGGAAACCCCTCCTCATATGGCCTTGTTCAATCTTGTTGAGGGAATTTTCATCAAAAGTGAAAAGTTCATCTCATCTACTCTATTTATCTCGTCTGAGTTCTGCGAAACGTAATGATACATTCTGTATCTTCATATTACTGTCTCTTCTGCACCAGGTTTTGAAATAATATCTTTTCAATCAAAGTCATTGTCTGCCGGAGGCTATACAACTGCAGAATCCATTCAGCTCAGAATCAACCACCTCAGAAAAGTGATGCATGATAAATGGGATGGAGTAAAGGTTAGTCAGGATGTTATGTTCATTGGGGGAAATGTCAAGAGGAAACACTGACATTTTCAATCTGCTGAAATGTGCCCAGCCTTTGACCAAACGGATGATGGTTGCTCCTATACACAGTCTGTAAATTACATAGCTTTATGGGCCTGAATGATGAGCTTTCAGCAGACAAAAAAGCCAAAAAAGTACTCGCAACGTCAAATTGATTATCAAAATAGTTGCCATCTCATGAACTTATCCATTAGGCGACAAATCGTTACAATGGTGGTTACATCTAATTTATCAAAATGTAATATTAACATTAATATAATTGATTAAGGTAGTTTAACAAAAATTCTACACACCATTTGTATCTGGTTTCATTTGTAAACAAACTGCTACGAATATTAAACGCAACAAAAGCAGATAATTTATACTCTGATGGGGCTAGAAGGCTCGATAGGGGAAACATTTTGGAATGATAACTGTCTCTCATTTAAAGCATCAGATATTCAGTTCTGGGTTGTTGCAGATACATAATCAAGCTACAGTACAGCTATAGGAGACTCTTAAATAATGACGCTTCAAATCAAGTACATAGTTGTTGTCTTTTCACTCAAGTGGTATTCCTGCTGCTGAGCTCAGTTCAGCTGCTGCATAAAGAGTGATTCTTCATGTTGTATACTTCACTTAATAACCGTAACATCTCTAGTGTCCAGATGTCTGTTTATTGTCTGCACCAGTTTGACTGTTTCTCATTATCCTGACATAATTTTTAGCTGCACATAAATAATTGAGTTGAACAAAACAATCACATATCATTCTTCTCATTTCTCCATTCTACTAAAAAAACAATAGGTCGTCTATATTTACAACTTCTGAACTAATGTATATGTGAAAGTGACCCAGCTATTGGCCTTACTCTGCTCAATGTGAAATTAATATTGCACATGACCAGTTAAACCGCCACTGTTCTTACATTACAGTCTGTTGTGTTGCTGAAGACTTTTATTATACAGTCATGCCAATGACTGTACAATAGTTTTCTATTTGTACATCTCCAGTAAAGCAGATGCAAGGCCTTGTTGAGACCGCACTAGGTTAATATGTAATAATCCCTTTAATTAAACAGCAGGAACATTAAAAAATGACCCTGGACTTTTGACCGTTTAACCCTAATTAACAAGGGACATAACAAAGTAAAGTTTTTTTAACCTAATGGCATTTTTGTATTACTGTAGAATGTAAAAGCCATAATATGAAGGGTATGTGTGTTGCATGTTGATATATGGACACTACAAGGAAATATTTTGATTACATAGATAACCAATGATGACTTTATTTTATTGAACAAAGGTAATGAAACAATTTTAAGTTTCTATAATTTACCCACAGTACAAATAGTGTTATACCTTATAACTACAATATGCATTTGTCAGTGCATTCCACATTACCTATTTATCTTCTGCAATAATTATAATATATATTGTCACGACCGGGTGTGTTCGGGCAGAGACTCAAGAGGAGACAAAAGGAGTCACATTGAGATAAGATCAAAAGGTACTTTACTAAACAAAGTTACGAAACAAGAAAAAAGACTGGGACAGGAAACCAACAATAGTCAACTCACACCTACAGCACGAAGGCGCTGTACCGACATGGGAGACCAGGAAGACAATCCTGCTGCTGACAAGGGGAAGACAGGCAACAAGGCACAGTTGGAATCAATGAGGGCGGGGCTTTACAATCACACAGGGGAAAGACACAGGTGAAGGAAATAAACAATCAGGAAACACTTGGAAGACACATAGAAAACACAGGGTGTTACACACACACACACACACACACACACACACACACACACACACACACACATGCACAGTAATGCATTAATACACTTTGTTGAAGGCAAATGAGAAACTGAAAAGAGAATTGGATAAAACACAGCAATTCAAGGATAGTGAATACAACTTGATATGACTCATAACGTAACATGATATGACTGTTATCAGTCTCATAGAAAATATTTACAGTCTCATGTATTCAGTACAAAATAAGAGCTGGACCATAACAATGTGATATACTGTATTTCAGGACAAATTCCATCTTTTGAACATAAAACATTTGATTTTACAGAGCAGTTTTTCACCTAAATTATCCAAACAAAAAACAGGTATTTCTTCACAATGTTACTGCCAGACGTTCTATTTTCTGCAATCAACTGAAAGGTGAAAACACAGCAAACTCCACCAGACCATCATAAAAGGACTCTGCACGCACTCCAACTTTCTTCATGGCTTTCTAATAGCAAAGGCTGTTCTCTCCTTCTCCTCACTCTTCCTTTCCTTTTTTTCTGTTCTGCCCCCCTAAAGGCCCTCCATTAGTTTCACTCACTGCATCTGTGTTAAATGGTAAATCAATACTAAATCGCAACCGGGATCACAGGGAACTCTTAGTCTTTGTGCTGTTCTCACCTCCTTCTTTGTATAGGCATACCTGTTACAGTTTTTGTCCGTTGCTTGAACACTATAGACACATGCTTAAACCAAAGTAACATAACTTGAAGTTGTTGTTACTATACCTTAAACAAAGTGTAACCATACCTTAAACAAAAGTGCTGCTTTGCACTTTAGTTGCAATTTTGTAACACACTTGCTCCTTTCTGCAACACACTTGCTCCTAGACACTACACACTATTTCATACATAAGACACTTAGTTCAAAAATGAAATCTCAGGGTACCATTGGGAAAACACATCTATTCAAAATACAACACACATTGGTTAATTGAAAAGACATAGACACACACCTGAAAATACTTACTTACAAAACTGAACACCAATCAGCCAGCTACAAAAAGGCCTCAGTTAAGCCATTTTGACAACTTTGCAAGCATGGAGGCAGGGAGAGCTAGAGGCAGAGGCAGAGGCAGAGGCAGAGGCAGAGGCAGAGGCAGAGGCAGAGGCAGAGGAAGAGGAAGAGGAAGAGGAGGACAGAGAGAGAGAGGAGGACGTGGTCAAAGAGGCCACGCAAGGACCATTATTTCGGATGACATAAGAGCAACTTTGGTGGACCATGTCATAAACCATGGCCTGACTATGAGGGAAGCTGGGCAGAGAGTCCATCCTAATCTAAGCCGCTTCAGTTTCATCCATAATAAGGACATTCCGACTGGAAAACAGGTATGTCTTCAACTCTCTACTCTACTCAGACTGTATCTAGAGTATTTACAGTACTGTACCATATCACGTTACTGTATCACATGTATTGTATTCCAGGGTGGCTAATGGTAATAGTTTTGTGAAACATACCGTGATAACGTGTTGAGATGTTTCAGTACTGTGTATGGTAAATACAGTAAAGTTCAGTATACACAGTACTGTAAAAAAGAAGCAAACGAGAACAATTTGTGGTTGCATTTTTCTACAGAATGGGGGTGGACGCCAACGCCTGTTCACCCAACAGCAGGAACTTGCCATAGTGAACCTAGTCAAAGCAAACAATGCAATCCGTCTCCACCAGCTACAGCAACAAATACTTGCAGATGGGCAAGTATTCAACAACATAAATCGATTAAGCATTACAACTATCAGACGGATCTTGGTAAAGCACAACATGACCATGAAGCAACTGTACAGGGTCCCATTTGAGAGGAACGGTGTCAGGGTCAAAGAACGTCGACATGAATATGTACAGGTAAGTGTTTCAGTCCTTTACATATACAATAAAGAATGGGTGCAGTAACAGATGAATATGTACCACTGGATTAGTACCACATAGATACATTCAGGTACCTGTGTGGTGGGGTGGGTCGGTTCTGTATATGTAGTAGTGTAAGTGTGTGCTTTGAGTAAAGCCATCCACAATATGTGTTTTTTGTTACAGAGAATCTTGGACATGGATGAAGCTGCCCAGCCGCATGAATGTATTTACATTGACGAGGCTGGATTCAACCTTAGCAAAAACAGACGACGGGGACGTAATATAATTGGCCAAAGGGCAATTTTGCACGTCCCGGGGCAGCGCGGGGAAAACATCACACTGTGTGCTGCCATAAGTCTTCGAGGGCTACTGCACCATCATGCCAAACTGGGTCCCTATAATGCGCAACACATAATCACATTTCTAGATGCACTTCATGATGCAGTACAGGATGGACCAGAGCAGCCCAGGTTTGTTGTTGTCTGGGATAATGTTAGTTTCCATCGGGCTGCTCTGGTCCAGAACTGGTTCACCAACCATGATCAATTTGAAGTTCTGTACTTGCCCCCTTACTCGCCATTTCTAAATCCTATAGAGGAATTCTTTTACGCTTGGAGATGGCGCGTATATGACCGCCAACCACATGCCCGTATGCCTCTTCTGCAGGCAATGGAACAGGCCTGCGGAGACATCGAGGTGAGGTCAATCCAGGGATGGATTTTGCTTGTGATGTTGCTTGTGATGTTGATGAGATCCTGTGGCCAGACCCCAACAGACGGCAGGATCCGTAAGCCCACTTGCGCACAATTGTGTTTTTCTGTGTTTACAGTAGTGTATTGTTTTATTTTTGATTTAACTGAATTTACTGTACTGTAAAATATACTAATGTAATGATTTTGAATTCAGTATTTCATTTTTTTGGTTGTTGTGAAAACATGCCCTCTATGGAACTGAATAAAAACATTGAAAACAAAAGACTGCAGTTTTTTATATAAAGTAGACTAGTGTGTTGCTGCTGATCTGAAAGTGTATTCATATGATGCAAGTGGGTATCATTTTGTCATCAGAGTGACATTTTGACAAAGGATTGTTAGGTTTTGATAGCAGAGTTTCAATTTGACATGGATGCGAATGGTTTATTTCCCAGTGTTGTGTCTTATTTGCTTGTGTGTAGAGTTTTGACACAATGAGCCAAATTTAGCAAAACGTGTGTAAGCAATAGGCAAAAACTGTAATTAGTGTTATATAGTTCCAGCCTGCATTGCTAAATGCAGAGTAGTGCAGACATGTAATGATTTATAACACAAAAACATCAGCTAGGTTTCATTTGCAATGAACAAAAATGTATTTGTACTCATTTTCAGTCAAGTGTATGATTGCTGTGTTTATGCAGAGAGGCATTCATTTAATTTTTTCATAGTGGAAATTATCCTTTTTGTTACGGAGTCAATTAACCACAAAATCCTTCTGTAACCTGAAAGCATTTTATATTTATTTGTATTTTCTTTTTCAGGGCGTTGTACTGGGGTGGCAGCAGAAGTTTGAAATCTCAAACCCTTATTTGAGTGACCCTCACCCTTCAATCTCCCATTTTCATCTTTGATTTGTGTCCTTGTGCCTTAATGTTTCCCTTGCTCTCACATTTTGTATCATCACTCTCTTTGATAGGTTTCTCCATTACAAATCTCTCTTTTGACCCAAAGTGACTCTCAGACTGTAGCCGAAGAATGAATCATGAAGGTAGAGAGATGAGACAAAGAAAATAAAGCTTAAAGGCAAAAAGGACGGGACGTTAGATGCATGTTGTTCAGCGTGTCTAGCGCATTGCGTGCTGTTAGAGTAGATGTCACATCCTGTATTCCATTCCACCTCCTGCATTCTAATTAGATGTGCCAATTACTAGAATATTTATGAATGATATTCAATTCCCTTGTATTTTCCCTCTTTGTATACCTCTTCAGTGTAATCTTAACATGAATTTTAAACACCGCAATTTCACAAGCCACAAACATTTCTTAATCTGACAAATTATAACTATAAAATACTCATTTGTAAAATGTACATATACTCAACTAGAGTTGCCAAAGGTTAATGGAAACCCATAAATAGTATATGTTGTTACACTACATCTATACTTGCCTGGCCTGCATGTATGTGCACATCTGTCCACATACTTTTGGCATTATAGGTACTTTTTTGCAAGAAATCTAAAAGTAGGTATATGAACAAGTGTAATCAAGAGCATTGTTGAGGGGCTCACACAGATTCAACACTCCTAGCATAAGAGGTCTGTCTAGCCTTTGCTGGGTGAAGACTGTTTTGAAAAATGTCAACAGCCCTGGGGAGCTGGATTATATTATCACAACATGAAGTAACATCTGTGTATATCTAACCATCCCTGTGTTGTGAGAACATGCATATACAGCTGACTTGCAATTGTGATTTATATTGTCAGGGAACACTTATTGTCAGTGCAGGATGGTAATGGATGTCCACAATGTTCCAATTTAACCAACTCATCCACTAGAAAGAAAAGTGGCGTTATACATTTCTGTAAACCACGAAATACATTGACTATGTACATTATACATACGTTATGAACCCAAAAAATGTTTCCATGTCAGGCTTATATCACGCTTGCAGAAACGCACATTACATTCCATGTTTTTATACTTAATCAGTGAGTGAGTGGGATTCATCCACAGGGGCTATGTGTGTCTGCACAATATGTCAAAGCAAATCCATGTAAAGTTGTTGAGATATTTCAGTCTGGAACTAAAGTGGTAGTCCCGGCTGTCAGTGGACATTTTGCAGCTGTGAACATACTGATTGAATCTGCTAAATCTTCACAGTGGCGTGAAAGTACTCATCTATATTTCCTTCCAGTACCTTAACATATTTTGTTGATTAAAAAGTGTTCATAATAATATCTCCTGCAAAACAAATTTTGCTGCTACAAAATACTAATCCGCATGTGATTTTAAAAATGATTAATCATTGTTCATTTTGTGTTTTCATTTCAAATCATACATGGCAAGTTAGGTGCTGCACATATGAGGACTGTGTGGGAACATTTACTGGGACAAAAAGCTAATGAAAGGTAAAGTTAAAGTCCAGAGTAAAAACCCAGTGCCAGTTCCAGCAATACAGATAGAGTCTGAATGCCAGTGATATGGATTAAGCTATACAAAGCTGTGGCTTTAACGAACTGCAGCCAAGACGATCCAGTCACTTTAAATAACTGCTAGGGATATCTGTATTTAACTTCAGGAAGACCAAAGCTACTGCTTTAACTTAATTGTATCAAACAAGCAAGTATAATTTGAGCTGTAACTGAGTGTAAAAGGAGTCACCTGAAGGAAATCCAGGTCTTTCTCTTTTCACTTGATGAATGCATTTAAGTCAAATCTGATTTGTGTTTTATTTGGCTAGATATATTCAGAGGATTTACAAGGATTGGATGTCATATTCTAAGAGCAATGTTTTTCTTGCGATAACTGCAGATGAAATCAGTTAGAATTAATTTCACAATCATTCAACCCCATTGACTGTTTTTTAGAGATTGGATTGGCTGTTAAAAGTATTGTCATATAACGTTCAACAATGGAGAAATGTGTGATTATAGCCTACCATCTAGTGGCAACGTGTAATACTTACACCATAGACTGCAGAGTGTATTGGAAGAGCCTGATTAGGGGCTTGGTAATAAAGTGAATATCATTATAACAGATTACACAAAATAAAGACATTTTGATTATTTTTCTTCTGCTAAATTGATCTCCCTGTAGAATATTACTTGACAGTGCTGTTGACACTAGCTGGGCAGAGAAAGCAGATGGATATAGTAAGGGCCATAAGTATTTTGACTGTGACGCATTAACCGTTTAGGAATTTAGGAAATGTGGGACTGTGTAAAAAAAAAAGGCCACCTTCTCACTCAGTTCATAGACACAGACACAATCCTTTGTTCTGTATCTTTCAGCCACTGCTTAGAAGTTAGACACTTGAATGATTTGGCTGTTAATCTCAGGGTAGTCAGGAGGTATGTAAAATTAATTCTGATTGTAAAAAGCCATTTTCCTGTTTTATTGAGGAAGTGCTTTATCAGTCCACTCAGATGATCTCAATGTTGCCTCTCATCACACACCTACAATGATCCCATACTGTTTAGTCTGGTTTTGGATTGACTGATATGGTAAAGTATAATACAGTAGTATTTTATAGAAGAAAAAAAGAGTTGCCCCTTCTTACTCATTATGTTTCCATTTCTTTTGTGAAACCTGATATAAGATGAACTATATGTTATTTACTTTCTGTGCAATGAATCTCCAAATTATAATCGTTCAGCCATATATTGCCATCACATAAAAACAAATATTATATATATTAACCCTAACCCATCATAATGTTATTGTTACACTACACTGCATACACCTCTATACCTACCACTAGACAGATGGCACTAGAGCCCTCTATTGGTCCTTGACTGCCATAACACACAGCATACAGCAGGTTGTCCTTCAATCAAAGAATCAGCAGTGTTTCCTGGCACATCCAGTTTATGTTGATGTGTCCTTGGGCAAGACACTTGTGCTTTTGACATGGAGTGTAAAAAACACTTTGAGTGGTCGGAAGACTAGAAAGGCTCTATACAAGTATTAGTCCATTTACCATACTCATATGCTCTTAACAGTACAACCGCTTATGATCTGGGCAAATCACACATTTTCTGTCATCCAAAACTCTCTATCTTCTATTTATTTATAAGAATAAGAAAATCAATCAAGTTTGCAATGAGTTCTTGAGGAACCGTGATTGATTTTTAATTGTTTGGCTTAATGTTTGTTAAAACAAAGACAATTCTGTTTCACTTGTGAGTTGCATAAGACGAGCTGTTTCCTTTCGATAAATAAAGACATTTCCACCATGAATTGGTCCATTACAATTCACCTGAATCTGCTCTTGCTTGAAATATACAGTATTTGTTTTATTCATATCCGGTCATCATATTATACTGTATATTTACATGAAATTTGGTCTTGGCATTTAACCCATCCAAAAGAGCAGTGGGCTGCTGTGAAGTCCCGGGGAGCAACTGTATTGCACAAGGACACTTCAACAGTATTTGTACACATGTAGCAGTGTATGAACTATAGTATTTCTGAACTGTAGAACTGTAAAAGCCTTCTACAAAAAAAGATCTACAGATGCTAAAGAGTTATTCACATTGAAGTTATGTTGTCTGCAATCAATTTTAATTAGTAGATATTGATAGATGTTCTGTTGCAATATGACAGGTTAGGTTTAAACTTGCAGCCTTCAAACCAAACAACAACAAACTCTGTAAATGACAAAACAAAGCATCTATTCTGTAATGCACTACATAAATTACAGGTGTAGATTAGGTAGAGGTTAGATTAGGCAAATGCAATATATACAGCATCCTGATAATCATATTTAACACTGTCTTGCCTTAATGTTGACTGAATTCTGCTGACAGCTGAAACTGCTGGTAAACAAAATAAATATGAGACAAGCATCAACAGTATTAACATGATAAATTAACTTGTTCTAACTGAAGAAAGCCAACTATTTTGTTAGCGGTTTTAAAAATGCTTCGACATTGGTCTGTACTCCTACCAGGGTAGGAAATTCACATATTTTTTAGAGGGCAATTTTTGCCCCCATGGACTGAAATCCAGGGGCGTTTTAAGGAAGATTGGGGTCACCTTTTGAAACTTGTGAAACAACATTTAACCTTTATTCAAAACAATAAATATACGTATTATGCTTACAGTATATGAACAAATGGCAATAATAAGACTTAAGGTGGTAGTCTACAGATTCTTAGATTGTTTTAACAAAAACAAACAGAAAACATAAATCAGACAATCATATTCAATTGTATTCTTATTTGTAGCTATTTATTGTTAATGTTTTTTAAAACAACTATTAACAAATATAACTTCTTTCTTTTTTATAATTCCAAATTATATTTATTGATTTTTTTTGTTACCTTATTCACATTGTACCGTCCTAGTACAGGAAATACAGATAGGACAGACTAAACATAAAAAGAAAAAAACGCAATAAAAAGGAAATACGTAGATTAATTAAATTAAATAGACAAACAAAAAGCTCAGCAGAGCTGAGGGAAAAAAGTTAATTTCAGAAAGTTGTTCCACGAGGTACTGGGTAAAAACCCTTGCTTATTTGGGGTTAATATAGGCATCTTCCAAATCAACTCCATGCCGCTTCTCCAGATTGACAAGAGATGGATAGTAAGCAAATGGCTTCTCATGTTTAGCAATGTGGTAGGCAATGTCAAACAGCTTGACCATTTTGCAGAACGCTGTCTACAGCATCAAATTCAAAGCTTCCACAATTGGCTCTCTATTGAGTTGATTACTCCATTCTTCTGTAAAAACAAAAACAGTATGTTACATGTGATAAAATACTTAATCTAAACAGCTTAACCTTAAAACAACTGCAGTCTCAACTAATTGTATTTTACCCAAATTGAGGATTGGTTGTCAACCACAACATGGCAGTAACTGATGGGAGGAGGGGGGGATGATTAACTGACTGCACTCTGTCTAACGTTAGCTAGCATGCTAGCGAGCCTTGGTAGCTAACACACTATCAGAGCTAGCACTGATAAGAACTGTAGTGATGTTAGCTAGCTAAAGCAAACTAAATAATTCCCAAATAATTGTTACTAGTTATCACCCATAGTAGGCGATGGCGTGTTGCCACGTATTTCTTGACGTTTTCGCTCCCCTTGTTGAAGTCCGCAGAAGAATTCACATGCGCTGGATTTACAACAGCTTTGGCAACTTGTTGTCCGCAGGTTCGACATGCCTTGCAAAAAATCTGTGTCTTTTTTTCTTTGTTATCTTCCTCCAGGCCAATCTAGTTTCCGTTTTTCGATGGTGGCTGGGTGTGTGGATTTTATCTTTTGAACCAGAGATGGTGACGGAGTTGGCTGATCCTCATTTCTCCTCACATTCGCGGAGTCACGGCACACACATCAGTCAAGGTGAAAATCTAAAACATTCTATGGCAACTGGACCGGGCCATGTAGGCTATGATGTTTTTGACAAGTTCATTAAATTATCATAATTATTAGAGGAAATTATGCGGGCATTTTTAAAATTCAAATTCTTAGGGGCAGTTTTGCCCTTTGCCCTCGTGAATTTCCAACGCTGACTCCTACATAATTCAAACATGAATGGAAGAGCTAAATATGTACATGTTGAGGAAGTCCCACATATTCCGGGAAACTAAACGCCGTCTTGTCTGTGTTCATAAAATCATTGGGAAATTGTCCACAAGACAATGGGCAAACCACTTTTAAAATGCTTGCTAACTTTAGCTAAGGTAGTTACCTCGCTAGCTAACTAGGTCAGTCAGCAGAGTTGCCGAGCAACCTAGTTATGGCGTAACTGCCTTTACGGTTAGCGAACTAGCTAGGTTTGTTAGCTAACTGACAAAGTAGTTCCTAGTCAGCTTTAGACATGTTAGGCACGACCTACGACCTATAAGCTACAGGGGAAATAATTCACTCTTCCATTCATGTTTAAATTCTGTATGAGCTACAAACCAATTTCAAAGTATTTTTCAAAACTGTATTTATACCATTTAAATCATTAGCCGTTAGCAGACAAGCTTAGTGCTACTTACCAGAAGACATCTGGACTAATGAGCGGAGCGCAGCAGTTGAGCTTACATTCAGGGGCACTCGGTAAGTCACTGTCGAACTCAAAATCATTAATCTTTTCTTCAATAGCACACGTAGAGTGCCACACCAACCACAATGCTTAATTCAGAGTCAGCCAGCTTAATTCATTATTAATAAAAACACACATATCATTTAAAAAACATAGATTTCCACATCTAGATACTTTAATACAAACTGGTGAGCTGAAATGTATGCAGGCTTCAATACACAGGCTTCATGTGGGGGTAGCGGAGAAACTCAGGGTGGTGGCTTGGGACTTCACCACTACTGGCGTGAGCCACGTCACTTCCAAAAACAACATTTTGGCCGCTGTGTCAGATGGGAAGTCAGTGGCAAAATTCACTGTATTTGAAGAATTCTCTAGCAAATTTAAAGCGGGCGGAAATTATATGGTATGGGGGATTTCACTGAGAGGGCAGACTCCCCCATACATATTAAATATAACAAGGGACACACTTTTTTTTAGAAGTGCTTCCATTGAAATCAGCCAGCAATTAAAAGATCAGGCGGAAGCTCTCATCCTTCCACTCTCCCCACTAACCCCCATCAGCACCTTCAGGGATGCTGTGGGATTCATGACTGTGCAGGGGGAAGTGATTAAAGTTTTCGATTATGGTAGTGTAAATAAGGGGAAAAGTTTAAGAATTGGTGCATATTGGCATACAATTTGAATTAACACACAAATCCATCTTGTTCAGCTGTCCACGGTGAAAAACCTCACCAAGGATAGAGAGGTCTTTCCATTGTGCAACATCAAGCTGCAGCAGGTAGATCTAGATCCAGACACAGACAGAAAGACAGACAGACAATTTCATTTCACAGGGGGAAACACAGGTGTCTGTGGAGGGAGTTGGCAGTAGAATTGAAGCTTCAGATTGGGAAACACGTCCAGGTGTCCCACCCGAAAGCCACGAGCTCCGATTATGGAGTAGAACTGCAGTCCACACCCTTTTCAATGCTCGAGGTAGGCTTACTTGGTTGTTGCTGTTTTATATTATTATTATTATTATTGCAGTTCAATATTACAACATGACCATCCTTGGTAGTGCTGCCTCTCCTGGCTACATCTGAACACTGCAGACAATTCTGTATCCTCCCACTAGACAAATATCACGAGAGCCCTCTATTGGTCCTAGACTGCCATAACATACAAAACAGCCACTACCTAACATTTTTAAAATGTTTTAGTTATTTAGGCAGGTGAAATCTAAATTGAATTCTTAGTCATTTTTCAGCAAGGACTTTTTTTCAAAGCGATGCAGAAAAATTTGTTCACACCTTTGTTACTCTAATATGTATCTTAAAAAGTAGGATGAGAGCCACATCACTCTCAAAACCCTCTCAAAAGTCCCTCTCGCTCATTTTTATGGAGATAAGCCACGGAGATAGTTTTTTTTTTTTTTTTGTTATGTGATTTTTTTTCTTCTATAGTTTACTTTCCAGATTTGGAATAAGCTAAGGAGTGAGTCATCTTGCCTCATTTTCATCTCTGTTGAGAGTTGCGCATGCCCAGAACTGATCTAGCCGGATGAATCTCTACATCTAATTGGACTCAAGTTGCCGCACAGAAAACTGGGGAGCCAGCACGAGGTATGGCTGACCACAAGGAGGTAACGTATATATCTTCTTAAACTTATTTATTTAGTGATTGGTGTAACTTAGTTTATCATGTTATTTGTTTTACAGTTAACTGCTAAACTGGTTTTGGCACTTTAACCACTAGTTGGCGTAAGGCCGACTAGTTGATTTTGAGGCCTACATAATGAGGGGAGGTATTGGGGCCAGCTGTTGATCGTTAGGTGGTAGCGTGTTGGACTGTGGCAGTGTTGCCAAGTTTTCCCGCGGAATTGCGCTACTTTTGAAGTGTTGCCGCGGGTTGAATTTTTTGTCCGCTGGTTCCGGTAGACCTATTTTGCATGCAAATTACATGAATATCTTTAAATAAAAATCTATATTTTAAATGAAATTATTTATTTATACCCAAATCCTACCAAACTGACTCCAGATCAGCACGTACACACATGGACATGGGACACGCCCACATACACACACGCACCTAATGCTCTCAGTCTCCCGCTCGATCCCAACTCTGGTCTGGTAGTTAGTGTTAGTTGGTGTTACTTTGTAGATATTGCAATACATTTGGCAATGATAGCAATGCTGTTGGACTTTAAAAGCAGTGTATATGGTTTGGCAGGGGCATATTTTGAGTTCTGATTTTGGGCTGGTTTTATTGGCCATTGGGCTGGTTTTGTCACACAGACCTGGCAACCCTGGACTGCGGTAGAGCTGGTGATGGTAGAGCTGGTGATAGTACGGTAAACACAGATTAAAATGCTTATGGTTTATTTTATGATTAAAATTGTATGCACGTAGGGTGGAGCAACATTGTTTATGGTTTGTATAAATAACGCAAATGGAGCAATAAACAAACTGGACACACACATGGACATGTGTGTCCATGTGACGAGTGGACACAACAGCAGTGTTCAACATTTGTGTCACAAGAAAGGACATGTTTAACAGAGGTATGGCGCAGTAGAAGCGTCAAAAGAAATCTTCTCCAAAAGATTCCCTGTGAAAGAGTGTCTTTCATTGGAGAATCTGGAATTTATAATGGGGCTCTCAGGAAAGAATTCTTAACTGGTCTGTTAAAAAATTGTTAAGGTTTTCCATGATGTGGGCTGTACATTTTTAAATACAATGGTTTGAAAGGTTCTTCTTTCACTCATAGAAATGATGGCAGGTGTGCAAGCCAGGTTATTTCAGGGAGGGCCTCCAGGGAAAACCCCTAAGTACTCCATCACAGACTACCAGAACGACAATTTCAAGTATGTAGAATTGTGTTATGCAATATAACATTAATTTGTTATTGTTTATGCATTAATGACACTGTTACTACAGGTCAGCTGGCGAGCTGATTGCTGTCAGCATTGCACAAGGTGGTCCTACACCAAACTTTTTCCTGGAGTGGTGCTATGGCTACCTCTCCACCAGGGAGATTGACAAGGAGTCGATTTCCAAAGAGGATGCGACTGATCCAGAGCTCATTTTTATATTTTTTTATTCTGTTTAACCTCTGTTTGAATATTTATATATTCTAAAGTAGAGCTTATTCTTTTTCTAATTGCAAAGGTTGAGATGGCTGAACCTGAAACTCTGCTTGACATAGATAGAATACAAGCATGTGGGTACAGTGATCCTGTAACACTGGAGAGAAGGGAAGCAATTATAAAGTGAGTGTATTTTCTAAGTAGTTTATTCATGATTTTATATTTGTTTGCTGCCAACATCCAGTTTCTGATCTATTCAGTTTTTTACATGTTACTGAATTACAGGGCCATTATCTTGCACTCATCTGTCCGCATCCTACCGATGCTGCAGCAGATATGCTCAGGCATGAAGCTGTATGGCTTGAGTGAGATGATTTTACAGCAACCACTCAACTTCCGCCAACTGTTTGTGCCTGGCCTTTTGGAAAAGTTGAATTGTTTTTCCCCAATGAATGTTAAACTTTAAGATCATGTGATATTGAGAATAAAGAATTTTGTTTTTTTTTCCCCTCTTAAGCTGGATGCTGACTTCCTGATAGGGCTGTCAACGAATATTCTAAATTCGAATATATATTCGAATAGTTATTAAAAACAGAATTTCGAATGCGAAAATTAATATTCGAATGTAAAAAAAAAAAGCGGAGCGACTGTCTGCTTTGCGGGTGGGCGCGTGCCTGAGGTCAGAGACAGGTCACAGGAGTCACACTGTCTGGCACAGCGTCACTGCTGACAGTTGAAGATGGCAGAAAGTGGAGAACCCAGCTTGACCGCAGCAGAAAAAGTAATATTAACTCCCAAAAATCTAAAAAGTGACGTATGGAAACATTTCGGATTTTGGTCAGTTAATGGGAAACTTGTTGAGCCTACAACTAAAGTAGTGTGTAAGCTATGCAAACAAGAGTTAGCGTACCATTCAACGACAAGCAACTTGAGGCTACATCTCCAGAATGTGCACCCAAGAGAATACGGCATAAAATGTGGTACTTTAGCTAAACAGCCACGTCTGGATACGTATTTTGCGCCCCCCGCCACAAGTTCTTTGTCTGCGCAACGACAGGAGGCCTGCACGCAAAAATTGGTTTTGTTTGTATGCAAGGACATGAGGCCGATAAGTGTGGTGGATGGGATAGGCTTCAAGGAGTTCTGTGAAGCACTGGAACCGAGGTACCATATCCCTAGCCGTGGAACCGTCACAAATAGAATTGTAGAAACGTAAAGCAGCACCTCAGACAAAATAAAGAAATTAATCAAAGACAAAGATGTGGCTCTTACCACGGACGGGTGGACATCCCTAGCGACAGCATCCTATGTAACAGCAACGGCCCATTGGATAAGTGATGATTGGGAAATGCATAACAGTGTGCTAAGAACAAAAGAGCTTAAGGTAAGCCACACTGCAGAGAATGTAGGCGAATGCATTCAAGAGATCTTGGACGTTTTTGACATACGTGGATCTGTGATTGCCATCACAACGGACAATGCCACTAATTACGTGAATGCAGTGGAGAGACATCTTCAAAAAGTAAATATACCGTGTGTGGCGCACACAATAAACTTGGCTGTGCGTAAAGGCCTCGGGGTCAGAGCCATTGAAATCCCCGTTAGTAGGCTGAAAGTGGCGGCCTCACATTTCAGCAAATCTTCCGGCGACAGATACCTCTTCAAGCAGAAACAACAACTTTTGGGATTGAAAACGGAGAAGCTGATCAACGATTGTCCAACACGATGGAACAGCACATATGAAATGATCTGCCGTGCATCGGAGCAGCAAGCAGCTGTGTCTGCTGTCATCTTCGAGAAAAAACTGTCAAGAATGGAGCTGACCACAAGCGAATGGTCCCTAATGGAAAAGGTGACCATAGTGTATGAAATATGTACCATAATAGGCTGGACAAATGCAAAACTGTCCTCACTTTTTTTAAATAGGTAGGTAGAATGATTGTTACGGTTTTCTTCGGACCCCAAATGCACGACAACAGGCGGATTACAGTTCAGCCAGTAGCTGGCGTTGTTTATTGTCAACGACAGGCAGGCAATAATCCAAACAGAAAAATAACAAAGGACGACTGTCTCCCAACAGACAGGGATCGGTAAGTCCGTGACAAAGTCCCAGTACGACTGCCTCCGGCAGGGTTATTCTTGCTTACGTCCCGGCTCCGTAGCCGGGTCACAGGATACTCCAAAACTCCTCTCTGTAGTATTCTCCGACACCTAGTCACTTCAGAGCACGCACTCGCGCTGACCACTGTCTGATAGATTCCTCTTATCCCCGGCAGCCGCTCTGATGAGCTCCAGCTGCGGGGGGAACGCTGATCGATCTCAGGTGCGCACCGGCGCGCTCCGCTCGTCCCCGTCACCTGGCGCGCTGAAGTCCCGGGCACCGTGCGCCCGGGCCGCGAGTGGGCTGGCGGGTCCCTGACAATGATGGCCCTAATTTATTTACTGTGTGTGAATATTATTAATACGATGGATAAATACAAACCTGTCAATCTAATATCAACGCATATTATATTTACTTATTTATTGCAGGTGCAAGAGGTCCTTAAACCCTTTAAAGTGGCAACAGAGGCACTTTCAACTGACAAATATCCAACCGTGTCGGCTGTACTGCCTTTATAACATGTTGGGGTTCAACTGAACAAGCGAACGCCAGGCGAACCAGAACCACCTGCATTGTCCGAGATGAAGACAAAGATCATCACAGATCTGGAGAAGCGGTATAGCGAGGGAAAGGATGCCTTTATGCTGCTTAATAGGGATGCACCGATACCGGTATCGGGCCGATACTGCGTTAAAATACTCGTATTCGGTTTCAATTGCCGATACCAAGAACCGATACCACTCAACAGTATTTCGCTACAACAAACAGGTCGCGCTTTGTGGAGAAAAAGATTTGTTGTCCTACCTGACTTCAACGTCTAGGGCAGGGGTCGGCAACCCGTGGCTCCAGAGCCGCATACGGCTCTTTCGTCGCTCTCTTGCGGCTCTTGCAGCGACGGAAATTACTGCCGTCCCGCCGGTTTGAATCAAACTGTTGCTGGTCTGCCAGAAGTAGCGCTGGCAGCGGCCTCATTCAGAGGCTGTTGTGCGGCTACGGATGATATTATTGTAGCCGAGTGTCTGTTGTGTGTCTATATTTGTAATTATAATAAAATGGAAACACGCTCCAGGGTAACTTGAACCACTTTTTTATCTCCTTCACACACGTATATCCCACAATTCCACTCCTCTTTTCCTTTCCGTTTCTCCCTCCACAATAAAAGCACCGGAAACATAACTTGGAACACAGCTTCCTATATAATTGCTCGATCCCTAAAATTATCGCTTACATTATGAACCCGGACACGGGGGCGTTTTATGGTCCGACATTAGAGGGACTTCCACAAGACGTTTAAAGCTTGGGATAGCCTTCTGTTAATTTTGTACTATAGGCTTGACATAATCTGCAGAGGATAAAATAAAATCTGCCTCCAAATTAATTGCACTTTCATGGAGACCAAATCTAAGAAGTATCGGTATCGGTACTCGGTATCGGCAAGTACACAAATAAAAATACTCATACTCGTATCGGTTTGTAAAAAATGGTATCGTTGCATCCCTACTGCTTAACAAAGCGAGTTATCTGGATCCACGCTTTCATCGCCTCATTCATTTAAAAGAGTTGCAGGTGGCTATACTGGAGGAGATGAAACAAGTGAATGTGGCAGGCAGTGAGGCCGCTGCCGGACAACCCCATGATCAGCAAACCGCTGAGAAAACTGCTTTAACTGCTATGGGGTGTCTCTTCGGAGAAACGTATTGCCAGACCAGGACATCAATCTGCTGCTTCAAAGAGAGATGTCGATGTATGAGTCTCCAATACCTGCTCAACAAAATCCTCTCATGTGGTGGAAAACTTTGGGCTCTGGGAGATACCCTCACGTCGCCCAGATGGCAAAGAAATATCTTTCCATCCCTGGATCCTCTGAACGCGTCTTTTCCTCCGCTGGGAATATAGTCAATAAAAAGAGATCAGCACTGGCCCCTTCAAATGTGGACTGTCTTGTGTTTTTGGCAAATAACCTGTAGGCCTTCAGGCCTAAGACCCGACAGTGACCGTGCACTGAAAGTTCCTGACAATCCGTGACAATGGATTAAATTGCAGTCAGTTTTGCCCCCGTTTTTATACAAGCGCCAAGTATGTAAGTAGCCTCTTTCGTTTTTAATAGCACTTTATTTTTTATGAACCTCAGGGTAAAAGTTCTTTGTTGTCAAATTTCTAGGAATTGTGTGCCTCATTTTATTTAACGTTAACGTTCATTTAAACCGCTATGCGCAAAGAGCGCGACGTGTGGGGGAGAGAGAGAGAGAAAGAAAGAGTGAGTGTGTGCGAGCGAGAGGCCAAGGTCTGCGGTCTTCAGTGTTGCCAGGTCCGCGGTTTTCCCGCGGAATTGCGCTACTTTTGAAGTGTTGCCGCGGGTTGAATCTTTTGTCCGCTGGTTCGGGTAGACCTATTTTGCATGCAAATTACATGAATATCTTTAAATAAAAATCCATATTTTAAATGAAATTATTTATTTATACCCAAATCCTACCAAACTGACTCCAGATCAGCACGTACACACATGGACATGGGACACGCCCACATACACACATGCACCTAATGCTCTCAGTCTCCCGCTCGATCCCAACTCTGGTCTGGTAGTTAGTGTTAGTTGGTGTTACTTTGTAGATATTGCAATACATTTGGCAATGATAGCAATGCTGTTGGACTTTAAAAGCAGTGTATATGGTTTGGCAGGGGCAATATATTTTGAGTTCTGATATTGGGCTGATTTTGTCACACAGACCTGGCAACCCTGGCGGTCTTGGCCATTAGTTCATTTACGTATTTTTGTGTAGGTAATATGTTGTGAAATATGTTTAAACCTAAATAAATTACCTATACAAGTAGTTATGTCTCGTTGTATTAATTTGTCCTGTTATTGACGTGCCTAATGCGCAACCAGAAATTCGAATATGTTCGAATATATGTGTTTTTTTAAAGTGAATATTCAAATGTCATTTTTGAGCAATTTTGACAGCCCTACTTTCTGATAGGATCCATGTTCCCCAATATTTAGTTAGCCCTGCTCGCTGAGACGCCAGAGGGAATCTCAAATTGTGAACTTCTTGCAAGATTTCATCCAGAGCATTGAAGGTGTGTTTAAGAACTTTAATTATGTGCAGCTCAGAAAATTCTTTTGAGTGTCTCTACTTTAAAAAAGCAGCAGTTTATAAATACGGCAATTTTATTAACATTGCTTAGGTAAAGTTATGCATCTCTCTTTACTCATTTAAATACTAACTTGTTACAGAGGAAAAAGAGAGGACTTGTGGAGAGTGATCTTGAAGTGGGATGTGGACTGGAAACTGATGGTGATGAGATTACGTTATTTGTTAGTATTGCTTATGAAACTAGATTTTTTTGTTGCAAATCAAAAATATTCGCTCTCAAAATAAAAACATGCGCTCTCAAAAAAAAAAACTGCGCTCTCAAAAAAAAAACTGCGCTCTCAAAAAAAGCCTGTGCTCTCAAAAAAAAAACTGCGCTCTCAAAAAAAACCTGCGCTCTCAAAAAAAACCCTGTGCTCTCAAAAAAAACTGCGCTCTCAAAAAAAAAACTGTGCTCTCAAAAAAAAAAATGTTTTTTTTGTGAATGTGCTTCAATTGCTGCGTGAGTTATTACATTAGTAAGTGCTTGTTTAACACGGAATATAATGCTGCTTTCATTTCATGAAAATGTTTACTGGTTGACTGATGACTTAATTAGATAATTTTTAATGCGGTTAAAAACAACACATCGTTTATCACATGCAGCTTTAATTTACTGCCGATTGTCTCGTTGCTCACCTGTAATGATAAAGTAAGTTAAGGAGCGCCTGGTCGTGCATCATAATAAGACTTTGTTTGTGTAGTTAAGGCACGATGATGATAATAATAACAATAATAGTAACTTTGAATACATAATATATTACTGTGGTCTGGTAGAGGGTTGACAGTCAGGCTGAAGTGAACACTCTCGCTGTGTGATTTTCTTTGTTCGGTCACCTCGACCTGAGCAGCGTTTCTGCAAAAATCAAAAAATAAATAAATAATCAAAGGTATAAAAAGGAGAATAAACATCATGAAAATGCAGAAATTTGTCCGCGAATATTCAATATTCAAGCAAAGGTTCAAATACATTTTTTGCAAGCAGAGAATATTAGAATTTTTTGTTATTAGGACTTTCTAACCAATGAAATCCAAAACATGTAATTCTAACTCAGACACCTCAAAACGCTGGGAGGAAAGCAGCCGGCATCTGCATCAACAGGTGCAGGAGGAAATACAGGTGCATAAGCTCCCCGGGGCGCCTCACAGCAGCACACTGCTCCTTAACTACATAGGATGAGTTAAAGATTAACACTCACACACACACACACAGACACACACACACAGTTTTTAAGGACTAAAAAGAAAAGCTCACCTCATTTACTGTGTTAGCAGTGCTATTCTCCTCTTTTTGTTGCTCCTCTTTCTTCTCATGTTTATTGTTGGCATTGTTCTCAGCTGCCATTGTCTGTGGTTGCCCATCAAACAGCGAGGGAGGTGGATGGAGAGACAAAGAGCAACGTGAGGAACAGGCAGAGAGAGACTGTTGTGGTCAAAGCCCAGAATGACTGACCCAGATTAATATGCAATTATGACAAAGGACAATTCACCCTGTAAGCCTAATGTGATGTATGACTAGGTTGTGTCACAGGAAGCCAACATGGAAACACTTCTGTGGGTTCAAGTCAGTCTAGATGGACTGCTCTGCTCTTTGTTGCCTGGTAGCAACCACCTGTAGCTCCACAAAGTAAAACCTGAGATCAGTAGAGACTCTGCCTGGTGTTCTACTTAGTGCTCGTGTCTTTAATAGATTATCTTAACCTAATGGGACCGGCCACTAGGCCATGTTGCTCTACATCATGAGATAAAGTGAATTAATGGGAGCCTACAACTGCATGAAGAGCATCACTATCAAAGTGCCTTATACAATATCGTTCTGTACACCCAGCACTGAGCCTGGAGGGTGAGAAGGTCTCTGATGCCCTTACCAGGCGACTCAGCCGGATCTCCAGAGAGTACTTCAGCCTGGCGTCCCTGCGTGAGGCCGGCACGGCTTCTGCTATAGCTGCAGTAACGACAGCCGGCGCCGTGCGGGAGGACGAGCGCCGCGTGGTCATCACCGGGGAGTGCCACCGGACGTGGCGGGTGCGAGGCCGGGTATGGAAACCAAAAGCACTCTGAAGGAGAGACTGCAACTGTTAGTAACCAGTGGGTCTTGTTTCATAGGAGGAACAGAGAAGACAGCCATCTTGCATATAACATAATATCTCTACACAGCAGGCTGTACAACAGGGGTGGGCAAACTTTTTGGCTCAGGGGCCACATTGACTTTTAAAATTTGACAGATGGGCCGGGCCAGTATCAGATGGATAGAGTGTTTGTGTGAACCAATATAAATTATAAGTAAAAGCCAATAACTAATAGCGACGAGCCCGTGATACGTGAACAATGCAGAGAAAGTATTAAAAACACGTAACCCCACGCAACCTGAAACCCAACTGGGCTAATAGTATCGTTATAATAAAGTTAGCTACTTATTTGTCTGTGACTGACTGGGCACCATCTAATGTCTGGCCAACACCTGAATGCGTGTCGATAATCTGGAAACGCCAGAGTCCATAACGGCGTGTTTACGTGAACCAGGGAAGATTTACTATTCCATGAACTAGTCGGAGCCTAGTCCAGCCGCGGTCCATTATCGCTCGTAAACTAGCCGCTCGCTCCGGCCGCGTTCAGCTAGCTCCACAACGGATTACTCACGTCCGGTAAGTCACTTCTGACACAAGTGTAACGTCCACAGGAACGAATATTTTTGATTTGCAACAAAAAAATCTAGTTTCATAAGCAATACTAGCAAATAATTGAAGGATTTGCTCTCAACTTTTTTTTGTTTGTTTGTGTAATAAAGACACAAATCTACCTTCATAGATAACTAGGGCTGCAACAACGAATCAATAAAATTCGATTATCAAAAGCGTTGGCAACGAATTTCATTATCGATTCGTTGTGTCGCGCGATTATTACGCCACTCAATAAGTCACAGAGATGTTTGAGTATGAAAAAAACAAGTTGAGTTGAGCGCGGAGGTCGAGGAGAGACCAGCTGAGACAGTAACGTTGTTTTGAAACACATAGCGGAGGTAAGGCCGTTCAACACCACAGTAGCAGCTCAAACCGTGGCAGCGGCAGCTAGTAGAGGCACTTCCGGTTGAGGCTCCGGTGCTGCGGCTAGTCGGCAGGTTGTGTTCCGTTTTGAAGTGAAGACGTAACGTCCCTCCAGCAGCTTTCTGCTGTTTACTCGTTAGCTTGACAAGTTAGCGTTAGCTCGTAAGAACAATGTGTCTGAACAAAGGGAGTGAGAGAGAGAGAGTGTGTGTGTGTGTGTGTGTGTGTGTGTGTGTGTGTGTGTGTGTGTGTGTGTGTGCGCGCGCGCGCGCGTCTGTGAGTGAGTGTGTGTGTGTGTGTGTGTGTGTTTTTGAGTGTGCGTCTGTGAGAGTTTGAGTGTGTGTGTCTGAGTGTAGTGTAGAGAACAAGTTATGACGTTCAAACAAATCCTGTTAAGTTTTCTGATTACTATTTTTCTTTATTTTTCATAAGTTATTTATTGTTCTGACAGCTCAGGTCCTTTTAAACAAAATTTTGTGCACAATGTTTTGTGCACTTTATTTAATAAAAGCCTATATTAGGCAGATGTAAGGCATACATGTTTGTGTTAGTCCAATTTTATTATTATTATTATTACTTTAACAGCTCAGGGATGTTCAAGGAGAAACCTGTTTGTGCACTTTCTGAAGATTTTTGCATCATCAGTTATGTTTTTGAATAAAGGGTTGGAAAGTAATGCTTTTTTATTTTTTTTTATCCGATTCATCGATTAATCGGAAAAATAATCGACAGATTAATCGATTATTAAAATAATCGTTAGTTGCAGCCCTAAAGATGACTCACTCGTTAGCTTATTCCAAATCTGGAAAGTAAACTAAAACTTTCAGTGAAGTGTGGCGCAGCAAACGTGTCGGGTGTGATATCCAGCCAATTCAAAGACGAGGATTGTAACCAATTAGATGTAGAGATACGATGGTGACTGGCTCCGCCCACTTACTGTCAAAAAGGAGAGAGCGAGCAGGTTACAGAGATGCTAGTGCAGATTGAAGCTTCGCGAGCGAGCAGGTTAAAAATGCGCGAGAGGGACTTTTACTCGCGAGAGAGCGACTTTTACTCGCGAGAGAGAGGAACTTTTGAGAGGGTTATGCTCGCGGAGTGATGTAAAAGAGCTCATCAAAGTAAATTACACGCGTGTATGATTGATTTGCGCTCGTGCATGGAGCTCATTTGCGCTCTCTTTATGACAGGGATTTGCCTTCATACTTGGTCCTGCCTCATGCCATGGCCCTGCTGACAACCACTCTTCTCTATATCCTTCTGGATGAATTCACGTCTCATTATTGCACAGTACTGACTTTGCTTCATCCCCGGAGTGTTTGTGCTTTCTCGCCTCCCAGGTTTATATGGACCGTGGTTATATCTGGACCCTGTCCTGGCTGACACCTACTGCAACTATATTTATTATCATTCTTGTAATTACTAGTTCCATTGCTATTAGTATCGACATCAATACTGTTTTTATTATCTTTATTATCCTACTACATCCACTCATTATATGAATAATTTCTGTCATGTCCATTGAATTTGTTGTAACTCTGTTACGTTGTTCATTCTGTTCACATGACATCTATTGCTTCTGTCCATCCTGAGAGAGGGATCCTCCTCTGTTGCTCTACTGAAGGTTTCTTCCTTTTTTCTCATGGTTAAAGGTTTTTCCTGTTCCAATGTGAGGTCCAGGGATAGAGGATGTATTATAAGACCTCTGAGGCAAATTTGGAATTTGTGGTTTTGGGCTATACAAAAGTAATTGAATTGAAATTGAATCATTTAAACAGTGGTCCAAAATACAAAACATTTGTATATTCACTATTTTAAAGTCAGTTTACTTTGTCACCTTCAGGTTCTTGATGCGAGGTTTCATATCTAGCCAATAACACAAATGTATTGTATTGTGCTTCTAGAGAGAATTGGTCCCAGTCTGTTTTTCTCTGCTGGCACTCTGTAAGTTTAAGAAGTAAACTCTCTACTAAAACATACTCATACGCTGTAGTAAATAAAACAAACACAATATGTACGCTGTAAGGTTGCACAGCTTTTTTGTCTTCAGACTTTTCACAAAATTAACTTCACATGAATAACAGCGGATTTGAGTCTTCTCACACCCAGACATATTAGTCTTAGAAATAAATTACTTTGGACCCTTATTATAAAAAAATTAATTCAGTGATAAGAGGCCAGTCTTGGGCTATGTTGGAATTGGAATTGTGAGCGGGGTATTATTTTCACCTGGTTTGTGCATGCATGCAGCTTCCCCACCGGCCCAGACATATGCTGAAAGCAAAATTACAGAGATTTTCAAAGGTTACCTCTCGATGTGCCAGAAAACGACACACTTCTGGAGTCAAAGGGATGTTGTTTCTCAAAAAAACATCAGCCAGGCCTGAAGCAAATTACAGGCTCTTTCGGACAGCACAAAATGTGTCTTTTTTCTTCTCCTATCACTGCTGTCAGTGCTGCCATGCTGAGTTGCTTGTCATGACAGTTATCTGTCCTAATTGCCAGGGTGAAATTATTTTTGGCCACCAATAGGAAATTTACTGATATATCATGATTTACTCAACTGAAAGAATTAATGGGATTTTGTATACAAGTAAGAAAAAAAAATCTAGAGGGATAAGCCTTTGTCCCCTTCACATTTACATTCCCATGGTGGTGTTTAAACAAATACCAGTATTATGATGGAAAAAACAACCTTGTAGAACAAATATGTTCTAAATTACAACACGTTAGAATTACATGATGCTAGAGATTTGACGCTGTAGATTACATTTTTCAGATTAGTTGCAACATTTCCCTTTTTAGATCTTAAAAACAGAAGTGCTTACAGGCACCAACGATACACCACACCAGCAAGTCTGTTGATATTTTAAACCACACAAACTGTGTGTGTGTGTGGGTATGTGTGTGTGAGTGTGAAAGGGAGCGTGTGTGCATGTGTGTTTAGAGCAGATAGGATTGGCTCGTTCCCCCCACAAGGCTGTGCATGGGCGCTGCTGTTCTTCACTGATACATTTCAGTTCCTCTGATCATATTCCACATCCCTATCCATACACACATCCCAGGCCAACATCAGCATTTTCAAATAATCTTTTTCTATAGAGTTGAGTTGTTTGCAGCATTACAGAACGTCTCTTGAATTTGAACTGTAGAGATTTTGCATTTTTTCTGCATTATCATATTCTTTTGGAGATGTAGTGTATGTATGAGATATAGTGGCATAAAGGACATTAAGGAGCTGATGGAGGAAAACTATTTATACTGAAAGTTGTTTACCTAACACAAGATACAGCGGATCTGTTCTTGCAGGGAACTTTTTTTCTGGGTTAATACTTCACGGAGAGCATGTCTACAATTATAACTCAACTACTGGACCTAATTCAAATAACTAATGAGTTAGAGGATTAGCAGCGAGGTTCATGCTAATGGAGAAGTAATTTCACTCAGAGACAGTTGGAAACCTCTCCAGGTGGAATTATCCTATCTTTCCAGGCAATTTTGAAATCCGCTTACATGTATTTAGCTAATGATCCAAATACAGAAATAATTTTCAATCCTACACAACGCAGCATGAAACAGTTTTCCATCCCTCGTAGCTTTTGGCATCCTAAACACTATGTAAATTCTTCACTACTTCTACTTTGAGTAACAGCAAATTTACCCCAAATATCTCTTTCAACCTCTGTACTCACTCCACATCCTTTTCTTTTTGAGTCCTCACTTGTCTCTCTTGCCAACTTGTATTACTATATTACTGTCAAAACCTCCAGCACAAACACACAGTTGGTTTAGAGACCTGCATTTACTTTGAAAGTCTGTTAAGTTACAAACACTAGAGCACATTAACACATATTACAATTTTAGTTTGAAAAAAAATACAGGCTTTTATCTAAAGTAATAGTCAGAGATACACTCAAAACATTCAAGGTCTAAGCCCCTGCGCCGATGCGCAAAGGTGCGAGGGCCCAATCAATGATGCTTGCAGCTTTAATTACCTTTTGACTTATATCCAGGTCCATTTTGGTGTAAACGTAACATTAGAGACCTAAAAACCTGGATGACCTGCAACTTCATGATGTAAAACTCATAAAACTGTAAAAACTGCCTTTTTTCAGAAAGAAAATCAGGCACATCTCATCTGAAAGCAATGCAAATTTTTTTTTTTTCCAAACATGTGTCTCTCCAGTTGATCCAGAATGGTGGAGCTTGTGTACTAACAAAAACTAAGAAAAGAGATCATATTACTGTGGCTCCCTGTAAAATCAAGAATCAAATTTTAAATCCTTCTCCTCACCTACAAAGCCTCAATTGTCTTAATTGCCTATTAAACGCCTATATCTGTTGGTTAGTTTCAGTCGATCCTCTCAGTCTCTTTGTGTTTGTCACATGTTGTGACATGTTTACTTTACTGTTCTTCCTCCCACATTAGTTGATGAACCTGTTGTTTTGTTCTTCTCTCTTTCGGTGTTTCAGGCTGTTGTGAAAACTCTCCTATCAGACTGACAGACATGTTGTAACTGGTTGTGTACTGGTTGTGCACTGCAGCACTGAACAGGCTTCTGCTCATCATACTGACAAGTCCGGATGTGGATTTGAAGGTGTGAGGACGTGATGGCTGCGTCCGTCAGTGTCTGCAGACAAAGGTAGAAAGTCTCTTTGACCTCCTCTGGATGTGACTGTAACCGGTGAGTAGGCTCACATGTATCTTTACACACCTCTGATGAAGGTGCTTTGCGAACATTTGTTACGTAATGAACTTGTAGATGAGAGCCGTGATCAATTCTTTCAGAACTGATATGTGTTTGTATATTTGTATCTGAATTCATTCCTTTATTCCTGTTATATGTAACTTTCTGCTCAAAGATATTTCAGCCTTTGAGCCTTTTCGTGTTCAGTTGAGTCAGATTTGATCATCACCAGGAAACAAGTTTAACCTGCACTGATTGACTGCTAGAATATGTGGAGATGTCAGTCTACTGTTTATTATCTGACTGACACACTTGCTTAACAACAGACTGAATACACATATTCAAATGGGTAATATTGTACTCCAATAACAAGCATGCATATTAAAGTTGTATGAGCATACCTGGCTAATCAGGAAGTGCATACCCGAATACATGTAGACCACTACTCTTTGGTAGAAGCCTCAGTCTGTTCTTATAGAACTAAATACAATAGCGTAACCTTTGTTCTGGCTCAAACAGGCTCCGCCCTTTATTGAACTATATGGGTAGAGTGGGTGGAGCCCAATGAACGCACACCCAGAAGTTAAATGACGTGATTACGGTCTGGCGTCGGGCTCGAAGGGTATTTGAGTGGTCACGGTGCGTGGTCGTGCACCTGATTTTTGTATCTTTACATGATCGTCACCAATAGTCCTCTGATAGAAACATTTTTTACAAAGAAGGCCAATTTGTTTTTTGAAGCTTTAGAAAAAGAAAGTGTTAAAAATCTCCATGTGAAAAAATATTTAGGAGCCAAATCAAATAGTTTACAGAATATTTAACCTTTGTTTCTTTATAAGGCATTTAATACTTGACTTCTTTCTTTACATGATTTATATAAATCCATGTGTGGAGGCCCACAGCCCACCTTCTTCTTTATAGCCTCGGTGGCCACAGCGGATAAATGTTGAGCCTTAAGTTAGATCTATGCAACAAAACCCCTTTTGTCAGTTTTAGGAAAAACATCATGGTTGGGTTAAAAAAAAAGTAAACAGGACACTAAATTCATGATGTAACTTCAACCCCCCTTGGGACATTAACACCGGTCTTAAATACCAGTCTCCTGTTTGAAAGTCCTGTGTTTTTTTTAAATCCATTACCCTCCTGTCACTATATAAAGTACATCACCAGCTCTGAGCAATCACATGGATGTTTTTAATGTGTGTATCCGAAAAGACAAAGAATCCTACCTGACTTCCCATGACCATTGCCTCTGTGGTTTTGATACATAATTAAAAATTACAAATTTTCCTTTAGGAGCCACGATGACGTCAGTGGACCTTTTGAAAACTCTAGATTTTTTAAACGAAGATGAATTTCGGAGATTCACCTGGTATCTGCGGCAGCCTGAAATCGTGGATTCCCACCAAGCTCTCAAAGTGTCTGATCTGGATAATGCAGATAGACCGGCCACTGTGGATCTGATGGTGAAGACCTTTGAACTTCATGGAGCTCTAGAAATGACCAGGAAGGTTTTAAAGAACATACCCAGGATTGATCTGGTGCAAAGTCTATCAGGCACCAGCTCAGGATCAGAAGGTCAGTCATTTGTAATTTCATGCAAATAGTGCACAATACTTGAAATGGAACAGGGTCTCTGTACAGAAGCTCATTGTCTTCACCAAAGGAAAACAGTGGAGGACTGATCTCTTAATTATGAGAAAAGGCTCAGGGGATGTATCATTGTTATTGGTCAGAGGGTGATGGCGCTACCTGATTTACTCATCTTTTATTTACTCCTTGGTTTGAGACAATGATATATTAATGTAAGTAATGTGATCAATGTATCCTCATACAATGGTTCGTATGATACCTTACAAAAAGTTTCTTATTAATCTTGCGTTTTCCTACGAAATTCAAGCAACACTTGTTAAATTCCTCTCATTATATGAATTCAGTCTTTTCAAAATAAAGTACTTATGAAAGTATATCATGAAATATATGTGAGGTTAAGGAAAATGTGGTGAAATACTTCGTTGGGTACACAAAGTACAGTAAAGTACACAAGAAAAATAAATCAACACTTCTCGTAACAAACAGCGCTGGGTCAAAGATCGCTATTTGTTGGACCCATCCACCTGTCACCCTGTAAGGGCTTTTGTGGTCTTTATACTTCCCAGTTCATGATTACGTGGATAACATATGGAATGATTTTGTGGAGCATTCTTTTTCGTAGGAATAGCTGTCTGAGCTACGTAATGAGATGGAATACTGGTGTTATGCACATGAGGTCGATGCGTTAATGGAGAGTGAAAAAAGCAGTAGTATCCTGCACGTTAATGGTGGGGAGTTTATGTATTGGGGTTAAATTCAGTTCCCTAAAAGAAAATGCCTTAGAATCTATTTTAAATGTTTTATTTCGTGCTGTATTTTGTGGAATTTGAGTCAACAGCATCAGACCTTCCACTTCTGCAGCTACAGCAGGAAGCTCAGTCATAAAATGTGATGTACTCATGGACACTTGTACAGGTTGAATGGGTTTTGATCCTGAGAGGTCAAAAACACTGTAGACAGTTGAGAGGACTCCATGTCGGTTGAATGTTTGATTATGGTGGACACACAGTAGGTACATGTGTTGACTATGATATATCAGAGCAGGACTATCTGTTGTTTGGATGTGGGTTCTTCGTTTAGATGTCGTTTAGATGTGGGTTCTTTGTCTAGATCCTTGATTGACTGCCTGACATTTTGAAGCAAATCTTTGTAAGCAGAGGTTTGACGAAGCGAGTGATGCCTGTGTTCATCAGAAACAGGTCTATTGCACCAGCCACCAATAAACTCTGTCAGATCTCTCCATCTAATCCATCCAAAGTTAGATGAAGGTCTTCTCTTCTAATCAGACAAGTTTTTATTTATCTGAGGAAGACAGTTCTTCAGCAAAATACCTTGTGTGTTCTGCTTCTGCAACTGTAGACGAACAACCTCATAATATATGTATTTCTTTCACAGTTGTGTTCAATACCGACTTGATGGTTCTGGGAGTATCCATCTCATCTTACCAACAAAAGCTTCAATCATACTTTCAGGATACGTTCATGTGTGCACAAGAGGCGTGGCTGGGGAAGAAGGATGAGCAACGTCTGGATGCTATCTATACAGAATTGTACATCACAGCAGGGGCTGACATACACATCAACAATCAGCATGAGGTCAGGCAGGTTGAGGCAATGAGGGTGAAGCCAGCAGGTGAAGAGGAACCAATTCAACCCAGTGACATATTCAAATCCCCGTCTGGAGAATACAGACCCATAAGAACAGTACTGACCAATGGAATCGCAGGAATTGGAAAAACATTTCTTCTACGCAAGTTTGTGTGGGACTGGGCTGAAAAACAAACCAATCAAGATGTGCATCTCATTTTCCCATTTACCTTCCGCCAGCTGAATTTATGGAAGGGACAAAAGTTGTGTTTGGCAGAGCTCATTCATGAATGTATCGAGGAGACCAAAGACATCAAGAGAGAAGCTCTTAATGACATCTTCACAACTCTGCAGTCATCAGGAAACACCAACTATGACAAGAGTGACTTCAAACTTCTGTTTGTTTTGGATGGACTGGATGAGAGCCGTCTTCATCTAGACTGCTCTACCAGTGAAAAGCCAGCTGTTATCTTTGATGTGACAGAGTCGATCCCAGTGGATGTGCTGCTGACAAACCTCATCAGGGGGAAACTGCTTCCATCTGCTCGCCTCTGGATAACCACAAGACCTGCAGCAGCCAATCAGATCCATCTCGATTTTGTTGGCATGGTGACAGAGGTCAGAGGGTTCACTGACCAACAAAAGGATAAGTACTTCAGGAAGAGGTTTAGAGATGAGGAGCAGGCTAGCAGGATCATCTCTCACATCAAGACCTCACAAAGCCTCTACATCATGTGCCACATCCCAGTCTTCTGCTGGATCACTGCTACAGTTCTGAAGGATGTGAAGACCAGAGAGGGAGGACAGCTGCCCAAGACCCTGACTGAGATGTATGTAGAATTCCTGGTGTTTCAGAGTCATCAAACAAAAGGGAAGTATGTCCAAAAGAAGTTCAATCAGTACCTTAAGTCATTAGCAAAACTGTCTTTTCACCAGTTGGAAGAGGGCAAACTGATCTTCTATGAGAAAGATCTCAAAGAGAGTGGCATTGATGTCTGTGAAGCCTCAGTGTGCTCAGGAGTGTTCACAGAGATCTTCAAAGAGGAACATGGGAAGAAGAATGAAGACAAGATGTTTAGCTTTGTCCATCTGACTGTTCAGGAGTTTCTGGCAGCGTTCTACGTGAGAATGAAACTCATTAACAGAAACAAGAATGTGCTGTTGGAGCCAGGGCAAACTTGTGTCGACAATGTGCGAATGGTTTTCAGAACAACATCTATGACAGAGGTCCACAGGTTTGCTATTGACAAGGCCTTGAAGAGTCCAAACGGACACCTGGACCTGTTCCTCCGATTCCTCCTGGGTCTTTCACTGGAGACCAATCAGAATCATCTACAAGACCTACTGAAAAAGAAAAGTAGTTCACTGGCCAATCAGAAAACAGTCCAGTACATCAAGGAGATCAGTGTGAATGTGTCTCCAGAGAAAAGCATCAATCTGTTCCACTGTCTGAATGAACTAAATCATGGTTCTCTAGTGGAGGAGATCCAACAGTCCCTGAGTTCAGGACGTCTCTCCACAGATGAACTGTCTCCTGCTCAGTGGTCAGCTCTGGTCTTTATTTTACTGTCATCAGGAAAAGATATGGATGTGTTTGATCTGAAGAAATACTCTACTTCAGAGAAGGCTCTTCTGAGGCTGCTGCCAGTGGTCAAAGCCTCCAACAAAGCTCTGTAAGTACCCAGATAATTGCAGGCAATAGCTTAATCACACAAGATGGGTATTTCTCAACTAATGAATCTTCTAATGAATTTTAGTCTTCTGTTGAGAGATTTAGTAAACAAATTGATTAGTTGACAATTAAAAAACATGTCACTGTGTTGTTCATTTAAGACTAAAATGTATTTGTGATTGAGCTCCATTAAATGCTGTTATATTTCAGAAATAGACACAATAAAAGGCAAAAATCCTCATGGCACCTGAGACTCTAATCCTTGATTGTTCAATTTATAAATTCAGACATGTAGATTTTACATTGAAGAAAAAAAACTAGTAATGTCTTTGTTGTCCTCGTCACTAACTCCTTCAGGCTGAGTAGCTGTAAACTGTCAGAGAGAAGCTGTGAAGCTCTGTCCTCAGTTCTCAGCTCCTCATCCTCTTGTCTGAGAGAGCTGGACCTGAGTAACAACAACCTGCAGGATTCAGGGTTGAAGCTGCTATCTGCTGGACTGGAAAGTCCACATTGTGCACTGGAAATCCTCAGGTTAAGTTTAATAAACCTATATATGGTGAACAAGAACTTTTATGTGGTGTATCGTCATTTTTCTTCAGTCAGTTTAACCACTTTTAATTCATAACAGTACTGCCTACCTCAATGTAATTGTTAGTTATATAAAATGTAGATATAAATGTTTTCAAACTTGTGCTGTACATATTTTAGGTTGAGTGGCTGTGATCTGTCAGAGAGAAGCTGTGAAGCTCTGTCCCCAGTTCTCAGCTCCTTGTCCTCTAGTCTGAGAGAGCTGGACCTGAGTAACAACAACCTGCAGGATTCAGGATTGAAGCTGCTATCTGCTGGACTGGAAAGTCCACATTGTGCACTGGAAATCCTCAGGTTAAGTTTAATAAACCTATATATGGTGAACAAGAACTTTTATATGGTGTATCGTCATTTTTCTTCAGTCAGTTTAACCACTTTTAATTCATAACAGTACTGCCTACCTCAATGTAATTGTAAGTTATATCAAATGTAGATATAAATGTTTTCACACATGTGCTGTACATATTTTAGGTTGAGTGGCTGCGATCTGACAGAGAGAAGCTGTGAAGCTCTGTCCTCAGTTTTCAGCTCCTCGTCCTCTAGTCTGAGAAAGCTGGACATGAGTAACAATAACCTGCAGGATTCAGGAGTGAAGCTGCTGTCGGCTGGACTGGAGAGTTCACACTGTCCACTGGAAACCCTCAGGTAAGGTTTAATAAACCCATAAATGTTGAACCAGAACTGTCATAGGGTTCAATGCAATTTTTCGTCAGTCATTTATTTATATATATACATATATATATATATATATATGTGTGTGTGTGTGTGTTTTCACACGTGCTGTACATATTTTAGGTTGAGTGGCTGTGATCTGTCTAAGAGAAGCTGTGAAGCTCTGTCCTCAGTTCTCAGCTCCTCGTCCTCTAGTCTGAGAGAGCTGGACCTGAGTAACAACCACCTGCAGGATTCAGGAGTGAAGCTGCTGTCAGCTGGAGTGGAGAGTTCACACTGTCCACTGGAAACCCTCAGGTCAGGTTCAATAAACCCATAAATGTTGAACTAGAACTATCATAGAGTTCAATGCAATTTTTCTTCAGTCATTTTACCACTTTTAATTCATACCAGTACTACCGACCTAAATATAAACTTAAGTTATATCAAATGTGTGTATATACTGTATGTGTATATATATATGTGTGTGTGTGTGTTTTCCCACATGTGCTGTACTGTACATATTTTAGGTTGAGTGGCTGTGATCTATCAGAGAGAAGCTGTGAAGCTCTGTCCTCATTTCTCAGCTCCCCATCCTCTAGTCTGAGAGAGCTGGACCTGAGTAACAACAACCTGCATGATGCAGGATTAAAGCTGCTGTATGTGGGACTTGAAAGTCCACATTGTGCACTGGAAATCCTCAGGTCAGGTTTAATAAACCTATATATGGTGAACAAGAACGTTTATAAGGTGTATTGTAATTTTTCTTCAGTCAGTTTACCACTTATAATATATGACAGTACTGCCTACCTAAATACAAATGTTAGTTATATAAAATGTAGATATAAATGTTTTCAAACTTGTACATATTTTAGGTTGAGTGGCTGTGATCTGTCAGAGAGAAGCTGTGAAGCTCTGTCCTCAGTTCTTAGCTCCCAGTCCTCTGGTCTGAAAGAGCTGGACTTGAGTAACAACAACCTGCAGGATTCAGGAGTGAAGTTGCTGTCTGCTGGACTGGAGAGTCAATACTGTCAACTGGAGATTCTCAGGTCAGGATTCATCTTATGTTTCACTGATAACCATTTAAATGTTGTTTGATATACAAGTTAATGTCTATTACAAGAGAGACCCATCACCTTCCGGCTCATTGTGTTGTTTTTTACAACGCTCAGCTCTACTGATTCACTCTCACTGCTCTCATCAGCAGCAGCAGGCAGCTGTTTTTATCACACAAACTGTGATGAACACACTGTACGCAACCTGCTCACAGCAAACAGCAGACAGACACATGTAGAAACTGTAGCTGGTGGAAAAAAGTGGAAAGAGACAGACATGTTTCTCAAGAGTTTAGTGGAGACTGAGCTCCTTTTCAACCTCTCTACCACTCCTTGCGAAGTCTGAGTTCCTCCTGAAGCTGGTTGCTTCTTCCGAAATATTTGCGTGATCTACAGACATCTACTGTCTGTCCATGACGATAAATACATTTTTGTCTCTGGCTTATTCCCCTTTTGAGTACAATATTTCTGTAGACTGCCACTCTGTTTTGCTCTTCTCGCATTGGCATGAAATAAATAAATAGACAACTGTTAGCGAGACATTTGCAATATTAACAACATCAAGAGAGACTTTCAAGATTTTACACTACATAAAGGAAGGGATGGGTACAATAATAAAAGACGGGACTGTTTATTTAGTTTTTCAGCTCAGCTAAGTTGTTTATTAGTACATTTGAATGTTTTGGTGTAAATTATTCAATTCTTTTCAGTTTATTTTGTATAGCCTAAAATCATAAATTGGCCTCAGAGGGTTTTACAATCGGTGACACATACAACATTACATTACATTTGATTTAGCTGACGCTTTTATCCAAAGCGACTTACATGATATACAGTAGACCGTAGACACAGCAACGGTGAGCAATTAGGGTTAAGTGTCTTGCTCAAGGACACAACGGCACAGACTGCCGGAGCTTGAACCACCGACCCTCTGATTGAAAGACCAACTTGCTAACCACTGAGCCACAGACGCCCCACAACATCCCTGTCCCAGGACCTCACATCGGATCAGGAAAAAAAAAAGGAAGAAACCTTCAGGAGAGCAACAGAGGAGGATCCCTCTCCCCGGATGGACAGAAGCAATAGATGTTCATTCTCATGTGTAGAGAATGAACAATGTAACACTGTTACAACACATTCATTTAATATGACAAAAATTATTCATAAAATGAGTAGTAGGCAAGGACCATGATCCAGATAACCATGATGATACATTATCATCACAGTACAGCTCTGAGCTCCTTCAACTACAAACACACACAAAGATAAACTCACAAGCAGGTGAAGTGAAGACAGAGAGGCGGAGTATTTATGAGAGGAGCTCCTGATAGTAATAAAGGCTACCGTAGTCTCTACACACTAGGAAAGGTTTTAGCTAGCTGCAACCTGCAGCTCACCACTAGATGTCACTAAATCTTACACACTCTGCAATGTGCAATGTGACTGAAAGAGAAGATGAAAGTAAATGTAATATAATTGTTCATAATCATTCTCCAGGCTGTCAGGCTGTCTGGTAACAGAGGAAGGCTCTTCTTCTCTGGCTTTAGCTCTGAGATCCAACCCCTCCCATCTGAGAGAGCTGGACTTGAGCTACAATCATCCAGGAGTCTCAGGAGTGAAGCTGCTATCTGCCGGACTGGAGGATCCACACTGGAGACTGGACACTCTCAGGTATGAAGAGTATGTTGGTTTACAGTTTGATCACAGTGAAGACAGTAGCTGATATTCTGAGAGTCCCTGTCCCCACTGAGACGGACTTCCTCACTAACATCAGACCAGGATCTGGTGCTGATCCTTTAGTGACGTCTACGACACACATTCTTTTTGACGAATATTTTATCAAAGTGTTTATAGAACATTTTACAAACTTATCAAACCTTGGAAACAGCAGTTTTCAAAATAATGTCAGCTCAGAGTCCATTTAGGTTTTGTTTTGGAGCTCTGCAATACCTTCAGCGAATCTACGGATTCTTTAAATGTCTTAAATTATTAAAACTAACATCCGTAAAATGTCTAAACGGAACAGAATAGAAGCAGCTTCCCTGAGGAGCTTTTTGAGTCTTTAAGCATCAGTTGCCTTCACCCTGCTTCTCCAGCATACTACAGAGTAGAAGATAATGCTGGCTAACCTGATTTTATTCACTAAATCTGATGCTGGTTCTGATTTTATGGGATAGCAGGTGTTGCACATTGTGAAGCTGAATCTAAGATAAAAATGTATGACACTTACTTGAATACATTTTGTTCTCCACATTCAATTATTTTTGTATCCATTTTTACAGTTTGTGTATGAAATTGCAATTGTAATTGCAGCTGTTTGTCTAAATGAAGGTTTATGAAGATCACTGATGATTAAGCTTTATTCTGACTCTGTTTCTTCCTCCAGGGTTGATCATGGTGGAAAGCAGAGGCTGAAAGCTGGTCTGAGGAAATGTGAGTGTTCACTTTGATTCATGAAATGTCAAATAAAACCATCAGCTGTGTTTGATGACAAACTGCAACTGTTTTGTGTCTCGTTCTCTCCGTCAGATTCCTGTGAACTCACAATCGACACAAACACAGTGAACACACACCTGAAACTGTCTGACAACAGCAGGAAGGTGACAGAAGTGATGGATGAGCAGACATATCCTGATCATCCAGACAGATTTCAGTACGTGAAGCAGCTGCTGTGTAGAACTGGTCTGACTGGTCGCTGTTACTGGGAGGTTGAGTGGAGACGAGGAGTTTACGTAGCAGTGAGCTACAGAGGAATCAGGCGAGGGGGAGACAGTAATGACTGTGTGTTTGGATGGAATGATCAGTCCTGGAGTCTGAACTGCTCTGATAAAGGTTACTCTGTCAGTCACAAAGACAGCAATGAATTCACCGCCTCCTTTTCCTCCTCTTTCTCCTCCTCCTTCTCCTCTTCCTCCTCCTCCTCCTCTGGTAGAGTAGCAGTGTATGTGGATTGTCCTGCTGGCTCTCTGTCCTTCTACAGAGTATCCTCTGACACACTGATCCACCTCCACACCATCAACACCACATTCACTGAACCTCTTTATCCTGGGTTCGGGTTCAGGTTCTGGTCCGTCCCTGGTTCCTCAGTGTCTCTGTGTTCTCTGGAGGAGGGAGAGTGTCCTCCTCTGTAAACATCACACTACTGACAAACATATTCAGATTAATATAACAAAATGTAATAAACAAATAAGTTTTATCAATTATTATTGACAAATATCATTACATTTAGCTGACGCTTTTATCCAAAGCGACTTACATGCTATACAGTGGACACAGCAACGGTGAGCAATTAAGTGTCAGACCTGCTAACCACTGAACCACTTCCATTTTTGAGTATTTCTACACTGGGGTTTTACTACTTAAATTTAAAGATCTGTTGTAGACTTTTGGATGAATGAATATAATATTAATAAGTGTGTTTTCATTATCACTTGCAACAACAATCAGCCTACACCTGTTTCTATTATTTTGTATCTGATGGCCTATAAAGATTATAAAAGATAAATGTTTGAGTCATCTGCATCTCTTAAAAAACACATGAATAAAGGAAATAATAAGATGACTGGTGTCTTTCTGTCAATCACATGTGATGTATTAAAAACACATTTTAAGCAAGAAAATATATTTACAGTTTGAGACAAATTCCCTCATCTAAGCCTAAATAATGGCACAAGCTATTTAGTTGGGATTTCCATTAGCCAACGAATGGAAATACATTAAAGTTTAGAGGAGCTGCTCAAGGTAACTGATCATAGCAAGTTACCCTTAAGTAAGCCCCACCCCCTGCTGCTGTCAAGCTGTCAGAGCTATCATGGAGCCTGCACTGACTTTAAATATCGTACATATAAAAAACATAAAAGCAAATTCAGAGAGAAGCCGACGAAAGCATCTGCAATATGCTTTTGAGATTTAACCAGGATGTCCAGCTGACTCAGCAGCAAAAGCATTTTAAAAAGATGAAGATAGTAGCTAAATCCAACGTTACAGTTCACAGTGTGAACCAGCATATCACATAGTGCTTGTTCTTGCCACTAACAACATCCTGGAAAAGACTCTAGAGATAGACCTTTTTGTTAAACCTTTTGTTTAACCATATTGCGACGCTATAATTGGCCTGGTCTGGTCTCCGTTCAATTGCCGGGAATTAGTGAAGGGCTGAAAAACAAAAAACATGTCTGCATAATTTACACTAACATTTTGATTCCTGCTGAGATATTGTTTCCACACAAATTTCAGATGAAATATTAGAATATGTGATACATGTGTCTGTGTTTATTCTAAACATTAATATGCATGTAACCTCCTGGGCAGCCACCCCTACTGAAATAGGTTTCCATGTGCATGAATTATCCCAATTACTAATATGAATGTGATGGTGTGCAAGATATGTCTCCTTATGGAATATGTGTATTGGACTGGGATAAGCTTGCTCATTGAGCATGAAAAGCATCAAAGGAGACCATCACTGACAGCTGTAAAGAGGACCACAAGATGGTGCTGATATGGAAAAACAGGACAGCAGTAGAGATACATACAGAACTAGCCTTATGATGCAATGATGCCATCATGCTCGTCATGTAGATGGAAACTGTAGAACTGTAAAGTGTCTTCCAACTCATCACTTCTGTTTACCTCTGATGAAGGCATGAGCCACAGCACTCATCTTTGATTCAACATGTTTAAATAAGTCTTTGTTTTGTCCAACTTTTCTGTCGTGGTCAGATTTCAAAACGCCACCAGCGCCAGTACACATAGTTTTTCATCATCTCAAGCTAACTAAAATCAGGGATCTCAGAGAAAACTCAAATCAATGGCAGCACCTGGCAGCGTGGCAGCTCACCGGCCTAAGTGGCCTCGTCAAAAAGAAACAACGGTGTTCTTTTGTTTTTTTGTACACTTTGGTCGTGAGGGAGCCACGGCCCAGCTGCCATGATCCCTGACTTGTGTTAGTAATCTTGTGTCTACCATCAATTCAACCTACTCCACTGATTAAAGACCAGTAAGCCATTCCATTAGCTGAGAGTAATGAATGGCTCCACACGTATTAACTCCTATTGAGCTAATTGGTGATAAACCCACTCCAAACCACAGTGCAACAACAAAAAAAGAATACAAATGCACAAAACACACATTCTGACTCCACTTGTCTGATGTTACAATCCAATAATGCATTGGGTGAAAAAATAGGAAGCAGCCCCGACAAGACAGCCGTCAACAAAACAAAAAAAAGTACACTGAAACGTCCAATCGTCATCATCATTTTAGGTAGTTCTTATTACACTTATGTTTTTTAATGTTATCTGATACATTTGGGTTTAAGTAGTTGCTATAAAAAGGGGGTGGGGGCATCATGCATGACAGTGGTGATTGACGGCTTCTTTTAGAGGTGAATACATATCTATATTAATACATTTATGATCAAATTGATCAAATTGAGTATATGTGTGTGTGTGTGTGTGTGTATACACATAGTGGAGGTCACTGGTCAAAACCTGTTTTGGAAGAAAACTGCAGCTTTCTTCCTGTTTTTGACAAAAACAATAACAATGTGGTCAGTAACACAATTGGATATAACACACAAAACGGCTCCAACAGTGTTATTACTCTGCCCTACTTATTTCCTTTTATGATATATTGACTTTCAAATTTTGACTTGTGAGGTTTGCTTGTACTGTATAGTTGTATATTCTTCAATTGTGCAAATCCATGAAAAGTAAGTTTCCAAATATTCCACAAAAGCCCACCTCATGGGTTACATTTTGGTTTCCACAGTGACATTTGTTCACACAATAATTGTTAAAAGCACCCCTGTGTCTTTGCATATCTCCCTCTAACATACAGGGTGACGACATCACCATGACAATGGGACAAGGTGGCGTTCAACAAGCTCATAAAATTGCTTTGGGGACGCAAAGGCTTTCCCCTTAGCCACTCAGGTATTTCTTTTGTCAGTGATTGTGTGTGTTTGTGTGTGTGTGTGTGTGTGTGTGTGTGTGTGTGTGTGTGTGTGTGCTAATGAAACGCACATATTTAGACAGTAGTTGAGTGTCGGCTTTGAAGTAAATCATTGCAGGGGACTTCACAGCTTTCCTCACCTTGTGCTGATGCATGCTGGGTAATGTGAAGGTGCTAGAGGGGGCAGCTGGTGTGACTCTTCTCTGCTGTCTGCCTCACACACAGGACGGTATAGCTATAACTCCCTGAAGGCACAGATGATAAAGCCAACTGAAGTCAATTGAATGATATGGTGATAAGCAAACAACTGAATTGAACCTTTTAGGAATAACGATATTCCCTCTTGTCTGAATTAATTTGACCAAGTGCTTATTTGTTTTAGTTTTTAACATTCTTTGACCTCTTTCAGGTCTGTGTTTTGTTGGATATATTACAGTTATTTCAAATGTTCTGAGTGGTTGTCTTCTTTAAGAGGCAGCAAAGACATTTTTTGCACTTTCTTTGTCAAACTGAAGACATAATTTGGTAGCAATTCTCTAATTCTCAGTTTCCCAAACATGCATACGAAAGAAAAGTCACAGACAATGCTAATTCCCCTTCACTTGTCTCTCTTTCGATGGTTTATTTATTTTATATACTCACAGGATTAGTGGTGTGGATGTTCTTCCTTGGACAAGGAGAGGGCTTTTTAAAGTGGAGCATGATGTCATGAATACTGTTTTTTTCTTCCAGAACTATATAATAAGACATTTTATTTGTTTTGCGCTTTACAAGATCCTCAAGCCATTGCAGTTTCTGATATGAGACAAATTAAAACAAACTTTCTGGAAATTAATGGACATGATTATTCTTTAAACTGGGATTCAGGCCAAAAACAGTACTGCAGGGAGTGTGTTGTTGTGGGTGTGTGAGACAATTAAATGCAATTCAGGAGGTCGAGCTGTGATGTAACAGGTTCATGCATTGCATACTTGTTAGATGCGAAAACACTGTAAAACAATTTGTAACACTCATAGCAAGGATTTTACATTTCTGGAAAGTTATCACTTTTTTTCTCTTCATACAGGGTTAGGGTTTTTACTTGGTTTTAACACGGCTTACTTTATTGGGAACTCGTGAAGTCTAACTACTCTCTATATCTGGTGTCTTTTACAGTCAGATCTCATACTTTGTTTCCTGCTTGTTGATGACAGGTACAGAAGCCATAATGGACACAACAGATGGCATATTCATTTAACGTTACTCTCACCCAGCATGATGTGTAGCAGGTAGCCACAATTAAGCAAGTTATAGAAAGACATGCTGTGAGGAGGACGGATGTGATGTGACAAAACAAAATTCATATGGTACTTCATCACTGTACAAAGTTGGACCCGGAAATACGTTCTATCTGTTTATGTACATATGGATGCAGAGAACACTACAGTGAGTGCAAAAGTGCACACCGGCTAATTGCTTGTAAGTCTCTGGAATACTTTAATTATACACAGGCGTCCTCTTTTAACATATTGTTATCAGGTACCCTGAGACTACTGTACAGGGATTGTAATTGCTAATGATAAAATAGTAAAACTGATTTTTATTAAAGCCTTTTCATTTAAACTAAACAAACCATTGCATATAAGCAGTACCAGGAGGCAAAAATTGTGTACTTGTCAACTTTCTCTACCTTTGTTTAGCAGGTCTGCTGCTGGTGCTTGGTTTTACTGCTCACTTGTTGTGTCTTCAAAAAACAAACAATTCAGCCATGTGGGTGGAGGAGCTGTCAAAAATTATTAATTTTTACATTCTCTATTTTCAAATTCATCTTTTTTTCATTTAAAAAAATCAATTCAATTCAGGATTGTTGCATCACCCGGTAGATCACAATCATCTAACTCCCTGCTCTGCAAACAGTTTAATTAGGAAAAGAGAACAAGTATACTCAAATTAACTTTCAACATGATACTTAGTGGAATATAAGTATATCTTTTATGTATTTAAGAAATATACTGCAGTTGTGTAAAATAAAAACGTAAGCTATATTGCACTTATGGTTGAATATCTTGAAACTATACTATTCATGTATTTGGTTGTGCTTTTGGCTCTCAAAATAACACACTATTTCTTAAAATAAAAAAATAAAAAAAACTTTTCCTAAACTTCAAGTTTATTAACCTAAATCAATTTATTCTCAATTAGTTACAGTAATAAAGTGTTTTTTGTACATTACTTTCTTTTTTCTTATTCAGCATAGCTTTCAGATGTATATGACTACAGATAGTAGATATTGGTCAGCTATTGAACTACTAAATTGCAGAGACATATGAAGATGCAGGCTTCATCTCTCTGGAGTCTCTATGCTCAGTATTGTCAATGCCTTCCAAACAGCACACAACCATTAGAGTTTTATTTTTTAGACTTCATGTTTTGTTGACTTAATAATCCACAATGATCACCACCCTGAGGCATATTTCAACCCACAATTTATGTCACAATTTATCCCAAATGTGTTCAAAAGGTCAGAAGAGGTCACTTGTCATGGAAATAGTTGACATTTTGAAGTGACCTCTTGGTCATAGGTCAAAGAACCAATGCGGCCCATTTTCTGCTGAGGCCTTAGTTTCAAACACATATTAAGACTCGAGAGTAAAACGTTCTTTTCAGTTTACTTATCAATTAAACAAGGTGACTGCTCTCATATCTATGATTTACATGTCTTTTTGACACACTAAGTTATGGAAGGTTACTTCCACTTGTCTGTTTCACTGAGGAACAATTGATTTACAACTTTGCAGTTTGTGTAGAAGGTTATTGGTTTTGCCTTTGTTTTTATACAACATTATTCTTTTAACACATTTGTGGCATATATTTAGGTTCAGAAGAGGGGTCTTATGATATGCCACTTTATGTTGGACATGGCTTCCACCCCTTGTTCTTAACAAATTTTCCAATTCTGCAGTTATAGGGGTCAAAACAGCTGATATTAAGTATGGAATATATCACTTCTGGGTTAAAACTATTGTTATTGTCACACACAATTGTAACATATTTTTAAATTGTATTTTTCATATTGTGATCTGAATGAGGGAAATAGCTGCCAGTGGAAGAGGTCTGTTATGTTTTTCATTGAATCTCAACCCATATTTTATGTTTTTATTTGACAAAAGCACTTTCGTATGGAAGCCCATTTCCACCAGCAAAAAACAAAAATCACTTAACAAAAAAAACAAAACAAAAAACAATATATATATATATATAGTTTTTTTAAATTAGATTTTCCGCCAGAAAAAAAATAAAAATGAATGGGCCAATCAGCGTTGAGAAGCTCCGCGCGTCATCACTGCCGTCCTGCTGGTGCTGAATCAAACTGCTGCTGGTCAGACGCTGTTGTGAAATGGGCTTCCATACATTTAATATCTGTGAACATAGGAAAATAAACGCTGCAGTGCTGTGAACCAGGTCACTGCTTCATTATTTAATTGTGTCAAAAAAACAAACATAATCTGGTTACCCCCTTTGGGTTTAGCACATCTTCAACTTGAAATATAGTTTTCCATTTGTTTGACATATTTCTTTTCAGAATTGTCCAATGCCACCATTCTTCTTTGTCGTTCCTTGGTTTCTCTTTCACTTCTACAAACCCGAGGGTGTCTGTAGCGAGAGGCGAAGGTGCTCGAATACATTGGTTCAAAATGACTGATTAGAGAACCTTTGCTTTCTGATCACACCACTGATAATGCATGGCAATCTACTTTCAAATGGACAGTGACTACTCGTTAGAATGGAGATTTGCCGACAACATGGTTATATTTATAAAATATATCGTATGCTCCTCCTCCTTCAGACTTTTCTGGAAGAAAGAAGGAAAGGGAATCGGTTTTGTTTGCAGTTTTTGTAAAAGTGAAATAATGCATCCATCACATGGTGTGTTGTTTCCCCAGTAATATTTCAAACACTTCAGCTCTCGCTGTTTCTCTGAGGCAGTGATCAAGAGTTCTGCCATTCAGCGATGCTACAGAGTAATCCGTCTGCATTTGTGTAGAACTATATTGTTGACTGGAGAGAGAAAAAGACATTAAGGTAGGATATTTATCTTTCTGATAAATCTCCCTCTTGCTTTATACTGATGAAAGCAAGAAAAAAAAATAAAGCTTTACCTTGTCATCAAGGGGAGGTACTTTTTTTATTTCCGACACTTTCCACATAAAAACATCAAGAATGAGGGATTCAAGCAGTTTTCCACTTTTGCTTCTGTTCTGTTCTCATTTTAAAAAAAATACATTTTACAGTCTCGCAGAGCAAAATGCATCGTTCTCAAAAGATATTTATTGTTCACCTATAGTAACAACACTGCCATATTCTTTTGCAATGGCAAACAGTGGCCTCCTGGTCAGCAGTTAACTCTCTGGAGGTTCAATATAAACCAGCAAGGCTGCACTCTGGACAAAGCATTCACTTTGAGACCTCCCTGGAGATCATTTCATCAATGGATAAGAGTAATTGAACAAGACTCAGTAACAGTGTTTGTTTCAGATGAAGTGACAGTACACACAACATACAACAGCCAGTACTCAAGGCTAGTGGCCTCTCATCTAGAGTGGCTGTCTGCTGACGTAGTCTTTGTCCCTTGGCCTTTATTTGCCTCTGGCTTTATTAGTTAGGGCAAAAACACTTAATACAAGCATGGTAATGAATTGCTTGTCATTTAATCAGTGTAAGGACTAGAGATGTTTTGGTTTTCATGAAAACTGTAATGGAAATGTTCTAAACTAAGACTCAAATTCAGTAAATTGATTGGATATGTTAAATATTATTATATATCTTGTGCTCAATCATTTATATTTGTAATTCTATTAAATACAGATTCCAGCTTAAGCAATATCATGTGTATTAGTCAAAACTCTAATGGCAGTGTGTGCTTCTTTTGAAAAGCTAATGAGATAAATAAAATGTTACTTGCTGAAAGAGTAGTTCGCCTGAACGCTACATAAATCACAGTCATACAGACATAGCTTGTGAATTCCTTTACTGTGGCTGGTGACTAAATATTTTTTTTAAAGGAGACTCAATAAGACCAACAATACATTTTGTGAGTCAAATGACTTCTATAAATCAAGATTATGAAGTCAGGAAGCAAATCTTCTTGTCACATTGTTGCAATGGAATAGACAAATGATGACCAGCACAGCATCATCAATTGAGTATCGCTGACTCCCCGAGGGTGCTCGTTGTCTTGAACTGCTGTCACAGTGGTAAGTTGGCTGCACCTAGTGAATGCATCTGCCACTCATCATTTCAGCGATCCAGGAGCCCAGAGTTAAGACAATTGTGACTGATGCTTACAGGGACTGTCACCGGGAACTTTTATTGCCACTTTATGTTTAGAGTAATCTACTTTAGCCTCGATAGGAAGTTGGACAAACACAAAGTCCTCTTGAGCGTTGAGCAGAAAGCTCCTCGGAAACAGTGGACCATAAACTTTTATCAAGTTTGCCTTATGAAAGTCCATTTTGAGAATAGTTTTGTTTTAGGTTATGCTTTGTTTGACTGTCAATACACTGTCAGGTTTCAGAAATCATACAACATAGTTACTATAATCTTGATAACATTTACATTCTTGCTGCTAATTTCATCCCGTCATCCATACCTCCATTGAGTGACAAAGACATGTTGTATTAATTATTATAAACAGCTGCTCTTCGTGCATGTTATATGGTCCTCTATCCCCACATGGAAAGTTCACAATCATGTAGTACCATAATGCTCTTGCTGTAGCAATAGTCTCACGATCAGTATTTAGTTTGTAATTGATTGCACAGGTTTTGTCAAAGAGTCTTTGGCGAAGGAGCAGATGTTCACAGACTTTAGTGATCGTGTTCATTTTTAATGGGGCTGTAAAGTTTGTGTAACATAAGAGTTGACACATTGATATGCACATACACTCAAAATGAGTGAAAGCAAGTTAACATATTTATGCTATAAAATCAATACTCTCTGAACTTGTGGCTTTGTCAATACTGTGTTGAAATATTGAGGCAGAAAAAGTAGTTTGTGTGTGGGCGAGCTAGTTATATGAATATGTTTTTTTTCTTTTTTTATATATATATATATATACAGAATAAGCAAGACACATTTGTACCCTTTGATATATAGTCTAAATTAAATGAACAAATGCTGATGTACTGCTGTGTACTCATGAAATGACCAGAGCCATTTCTGGCTTCCCTCCTATTTTAGGGCTCCCACAAGGAAAATTATCTGTATTTCTTGGACAAAAGTAATTGCAACACCCCCCCTACAGTGTTTTTGGTACATTTACTAATAATATTGTAGAGCAAATTTTGTGACTGAGAAATAATAACCACTCTCGAAATAAACCAGTGCTCAAAAAATACCCAACATTTGCAATCACTTGTTTGTAGTTTGAATATGCAGTTGCATCCTCCAAACACATACGCGGGAGGTATGAATAATTGATGTCTCTTTGTCTCTTACTGTCCCGTTCCTCTTCTTTCCCTCATGCATTGTGCTCTGCAATCTCCTCTTGTAACTGACAGCTGTGAGTAACGAAGGTGCTCTGTGGTTCTGTGGTTGTTATTGCCCTTCTCATAAAACGGCATAACATTTTCAAGCACGCAATGCAGCTCATCTATTTCAATGGATGCTAAGGTTTCTCACATTTTTGGAGGTTTTTTTTTGTGTAAAAAACATTCAGTCTGAAATCATGCAGGTTTTCAAGGAGCTGGAGCAAAGACACACATGACTCATTCATGCAATAACAGTTGTTCATGTTTTCATCTGCAAACGTGTTGATGAGGCGGGGATGACTCATATTGAATGTGAGGATTAGTCTTCAATTTCCAGCTTTCACTGACCTTTTGCACCATTGGGTTTCTTACGTGGTTCTGCGAATCTCTTCCTCGTGTAAACGGTCTCCAACTTCTAAGTAGGTTAAGCATGCAGTTGGTCAAGTTTGTCATTCTGTCAGCATCATTAGATTGTAGAGTAGCTGTTCCCGATGTCGGTATATTCATTAAATAACAAAACACATATTACAATACGGCATCTGGTGCTTAGTATTAACTGACCCTTTTTGAATACCGTGTACGAAGGTTGCTTTAATATTTAAAACTCAAATTGATTTAATCTCAAATGATTTGGTTCACACTTCCTGTTTGCAAAATAATTTTTAGGCAATCCAGGTGAACATTTTATCATAAAATTAATATGAATCCTAGCAGATGGCATTACTCTGAGGGTTGTGTTTGGGATGCAAGCCTCAAATTCACAAACATGCAGACAAAATGCCATTCATATTCATTCTCAAATTAAATCCCATTGTAATGTGTGCATCACTGGGAGATGCCGCACAAGCTTATCTGGTCAGCACACTCCTTGGATGCTAACAAAGCAAGCCGCTGGGTGACGCAGAAAGGGCAACATGATCACAAATATGCCATATCTTCCCTGAGTGCATAATAATCCACAGTGCGTTTCACAAACATAACTGCTTGTGTAAGAAAATGTCCCCTCAAGCATATTATTAGATTGGTGGAAAGGGATGGTAGTAAGTAAAAAAAAATATTTTACATTATTATACTTTATAATTCAGCCCTGAAAGGAACATATACATGTTGGTTCACTGGCTATGCAACCATCATGTCCTTTAGCATGCTGACCGGCTGTAGCAGATGGGTTTTCTAGCAGCAACCTTAGAGGGATCTATTACATATTCTAGCTACATTGTTTTCTAATGTAATCTATTTGCCATAGCATCATTGTCAGAAGCCAAGCAGTAACATCAGCAGTAAAAAGAAAATAATGGTGTTTTGTTTCAACAAACAGTCCACTAACTCGTAATCCAACGACCTGAGAATGTGCGCTGTGAAAGTACTTCACACACTCTCCAAAGGATAGAAGACAGCCATTAAACCATACCAAATAATATATCATGTCTGACAGTTGTCCAGATGATGAATTTCATCTAATGTATTAAATCATGAACTTAATTAATGACTCCGGATGCTACAGAGGCTGTCAGTAAACATTAGAGTATATTATGTTCCACTACTAAGGACTATTTGTTCTTGCTATAAATGAGCAAGAAGAGGGTTGGAAAACCAAACCAGCAGATCAAACCCTCCCTCTTGTTAATAGGGCAACATGGTTGGACTATGTCATCTTCAATAATAAAATGTACTTTCTCTATCTCCTGTTTTAGTGTCACTGATTAAAAGCGCAGATGTAGTTGCGAGCATAGCCGTACTAAAATCATGATATAAAATGTGGTGCTCATTTAAAATAATCACTCACTCTTTGCTCTGCATTTGAACAACTATGCAGAGACCTTACAGACATTTACGGTATATTCTGTATCAATTGTCACATTGAACAAGTTTTCCCCTCTTTAACATCAATTTAAATGGTGGGTGAACAGTTTAAATAAAAACCCAGACCAAGTGATGCATTTCTGTTGATGTGAGGATATTGATAACGATGAAATTATATGATGATTGCGACTGTGATTACAGCTCATTGGATGAAAGGATTTGCCTGAGACTCTTGGATTAAAATCAACAGAAGGAAACTTGTCTCTATTGATAACACTATCAAAAGACACATCCTGGACCTGCTTTTCTAATTACATATTGCCCTTAGGATACAGAAAAGTAATACAGACAATGAATAGGGGCTCAATTAGAAAACAATCACCCTATAATGGGGGATTGTTTTCTAAATAAAGTTTAACTCAATCTCAAACTGAAGGACTCTGGGCTTTTTCTTGAGAGATGCATTGAGTGTTTGCAGCAATATTGAAAAGTAGGATGGGTTATGTCTCTAATTTAGAAGACAATATAAAGCATCACATATTATAAAAATGTTTTCTCATTGTTACTTTTTAAATAGATGCTATCCATATGTTGGTACTGCAGTTAGGTGTAATCTCACACAAACCTTTGGATACTCCTCTAATTATTGGTAATAGGAGTAATGAACAGTCTTTTCATTTTTTATACCAGGTTGATACTTGTATATTGTAAAAGACAAAACATGTTGCAATTGAAGGCAAATAAAATTGATGGAAAGTTCTGTCACTATCACCATCTTTCCATCAGCGTTACCAGGTGCGGTATAGCCTTCTTGATCTTCAGGGTGAAATCTAAAGCTCCTTCCTAAGTGGCAATAGTTTTGGTTCAATGAACATTTATGTCTGGCTTTTAAAAATGAAATGTCTCATGGCTACTGTTTCCAACAGATTACAGTAATTATTACAGTAATTACAGATTACACTTGTTTCACAATAGAGGGATGGAAAGAAACAGAAAACCAAAGTTATTCTCCCCGTGAGATATTCATTTCCAATGACAGTTTTCAAAAAATGCAGGTCCAACCCTTCTTTCCTGTCCTGTGCACTCTCATCTCTTGAAATTTCATGATAGAGTTTTCAGTTTTGAGAGCCAAGAGTCTGCAAAACTTTATTATTCATCCCCAAAGTACAGCGGGTTGGGTGTAGTGATGACCTCATTATGTTAAGAGAGCGGTAGAAGCCAGTCCAGGGACATTTTCTGATTGCAGTCCCTGTAGTGCCTCTCCTCTGGGTGGAGTGGAGGGCCCAGCTGGACACTATGGATGGATATGAATATGTGTTGGAAACTGAAGGGACTTTATATAAGCCAAACATGTGGACTATGCCTGTTACTGTGTATGTGTGTGTACATAATCACACACACACATACTGCACCCTTGTATATTGCAGTACATACACGCTGGATGAGTAGCGGTATGCTAAAATCTCAGAGGGAATCTCAACAACGGGCTGTGTAGCACTACAAGCATAAAGGAGCTTTTCATCTTGGACTGCATTATGTGGCTTGCCTTGATCTAAATATAACAAAGTAGTTGACAGCTCCTAAAACTCACTGGATTATTCCCAGTGTAGCTCTGCTCCAGATGGATCAGGCCAGTGAACCTAATAGTGAAAGGCCGGGATACACTGTGAGACAACTCACGGCAGTAACCCCATAGTCATGGTCCCCTAACTGACAAATGAAGAATGGCTTGCTAACATGTTGTGCTGGATTGCTGTCATGCACTGAAACACCAGCAGATGGGAGACAATGGCTTGCTGTCCCTACACTTTTCCTCTCAAGACAAAGACAAATAAAATGTTGAGGCTAAAGACAATGGTCACAGCTGGCTCTATACTGTAACAATGTTTGTCACCAAAAAATGACTCAACCTTAGTATTATTGAGGGTCACTTTTAGACTACCCTGGTTTCACTTTTTGTCTTTATCAAGATGCTTAGGCTGTGGTTTTCCCCCTTAAAAAATGTACGCTTCTTTCAGACTTTTGTCTAGTGTTTTAATATCATTAATGTGCCCGTTTTCTGAAAAGATTGCTGGTGTTCAGCAAAAGGTTAATCTGCCACAGCTGCATAGTATCATAGGTTTATCTAATTTAGCAGTGTCTTACTGATCTAATATGTTGGCTGGAAGTCCGTGAAATCCAATTTCCTTGAGAGACATAACTACTCCGAAGCTTTCAGTGATTACTTGCTCATTTTAGACTCTGTAATCGACCTCAAGTTCAACGGACTATGCTTGAAAATAGCTTGTGAGTGTCCTCAAAGCCAGTCCCGTGAGCTGACATGTTGACGAATGAATCATTATTTTTGGCTTTCTGCCAAAACTGGCATGGCTTCATTAGGTCGAGAGTGAGCTGAGATTTGGTTTGTTCATGATTAAGGTTAAGATGGACAAGGCGATCGACAGCTGGATTGCCATCTGTGGTTATGCAGGCACTGTACTTGAGTTGTAGTTGAGCCTGAAGACAGAGTTCAGGATTAACCCAAGCAATCTATGTTCCAAACATTGCTTATGGCCATTAGCTCTGGGCAGTCGGGCAGCCAAAATGAGTTACATTCATAGTGCATCTGGGCTCAACCTTCGGGACAGAGTGAGGCGCTTCGATAAAAAGCTCAGAGTTGAGCTGCCTCTCTTTTCCATTACATGTAAAAGGACCCAGTTAAGGTTGTTCAGAAATCTGAGTTGGATGCCTTCTGACAGCCTCCCTTTCGACAAAATCTGTGCACATGCAACTGGAAGAAGACCCCGGTGAGGACCCAGAGCAAGCAGGATGGTCGACATGTGATATGGGCAGCAAAGGCCTTGAGATGTAGAGCTGGAGGATGTAGCTATGAGAAGGGTAGCAGGTCAATCTTGTGTGAAGACAGGTGTGGCTCCACACAGTATCATTCTGGGACAGGAGAAAAATATACGCTGCGATTTGTTTCTATTTCTTTAAATAAATTAAAATCTTCTTGGGCTGTGGGAAGCACATTATAGCACAAGGGGAGAACCAGGCCAGCAGTAGTTTAACTATGAGTCAAACTCTGAGTCAAACTACTGTGACCCAGAGTGGCAGAGAAATGAAGAATGGATGAAGATGTTTGGATGAATGTGTTAATTTGTCTTTTTGTCCGTTAGCTCCCCAAGTCATAGTCTGTGATTTGACTAAGAACATTCAGGACTGCAATGGTAGAAAGCTATGAACACACTACTGAAATTAACTTTTTAACAAATTCCAGAACTTTGTCTGCTGCCAGATGGCAATACAGTTGGTTGTGCTGCCATGCTATTGAAAGCATTCATGTTATAGTCTGTTAGGCTGGGAGAGGAAAGCCCTGGCTTGATATACCAAATGTTGCATCCTTCACAGGAGCACATATGACATATGAGAGAATTCACACTAACCACAAAAGTAAGCGCAGGGACCTCGAGACGATCACCAAGCATGACATCTTTCCCGACGTCCAGACACAACAGCCAGATCAAACGCCATCGAATGATGAGTCAACCTCTTCTGTTGGAGAGGGAGTCAGGGTGGGAGCTAAGCTTACTCAGCCTTGACCTAATGCTGAGTTCACACTAAAAGCACCACAGCAACATTCTACAATTAATTTTCAATGGAAGCATGAAGCTAAAAACAGACCTCGGACACACAGGCTTGAGTCTCTTCAAATAAAAGTTGAGCTGGTCTCAACTTTTTTTAGTGCTCGAATTATATGATTTTATTTAATCATGTTGCATTCCATGAAAGAAAAGCCATTAGCCAGTTCCATTTGCTATATGCCCAGGGAATTAATGTCTCCCTATGGAAATAAAAAAATGTGCACAACCAACATTTGTTTTATTACGTCATGTTTTTATTATGTAGCATAAATGGACGAGGCTGAAACTGCATTTCTTTGTGCCTCCCCGTGTTAGAAAATGACAATAAATGATCCTTGAACCTTGAAGTCTGTGGTCAGCCATGCAAAAGCAGCACTAATTACCTGACATAATTTGTCGTCCTCACTGTGTGTTTTATTGCAGAGCAGAAAAGTCATGCACTCTTGTTTTCAGCTTTAAAAACTATGTTGAGTTTGGAGCCATAAAAATGATTTAAAAAAAGGGGATAATTATTACAAGTGTATCTGATGTGTCTAAAATAAACTCTTTATATTTAGTTTGAGGCTGGAGAGGCAGTCTCATGGGTGAGATGAGAGCCAGGGCCCTCAAAGCATGTTGGAAGCTGTACATCCAGGAGTGCATGGAGATTATAGTTCAGCCAATAGTGTGCATGCTCCCTGCACAACTACCGTCCTCCCTCAGGTTATTCCACTTGCTCTGCGGGCCCTAGCTTGAATCTTAGCCACCTGTTTCTATCCCACAGCCGCTAAACAGCCTCAGGCAAGTCACACTGTGCTCTACTCTGCTCTGCTCCTAAGATACAGTCTATTTCTCGCTTCAAAATGTATCAGAAATGAGTTCAATGATGAAATTGCATCCGAAAAAAGAAGAGCAAAGAAGAAATTACCGTCCAAAAGACGTAGTGGCTGAATCGCTCTTAACCAGTTTATCTAGTTTGAAGTGGCATACTTAGGCTAACCTCAGCATTCAGCAGCAGGGTAGGCATTCCCACAGATGAGCAGAACGCATCGATCTGGAATGAATCGGGTACTGACACCTGGCACTAAAAACTGTGAGGTTATCGTTGACCACATGTGCATGGTCAAGGGGGCAACCTCCGGTTCTGCCAAGGGAAGCCAATGAGGAAGTGTCTTAAAATGTATATTATCTCATGACCAGCAGGGGGCATCTGCTCCAGTTGCAAAAAGAAGTCTGATTGTTCGCATTACAAATGTGGTAAATTCCGTTCATCAGTTGCAAAAAAAGACGGCAAGGCCGCATTCCAAGATGCCGACAGTCAAATCGTCCTCCTCGAGGCTTCATAACGGCAATCCACACATCAAGTCTATGGTCGGGATCAAGTTGGACACAAATCTAACCAGCATGCATTGTGCGTAGATTGTCGGTGATCAGTTTTGAGCAAGACTGTCGTTAGTCATGTCTCTCACTCGGTAGTGACAGATTCTAAGCCACCAACCACACTCTTTTCCTAGAACAGAGACACCCGACTATAACCCCCTGTCCTTTAGGAGACTGGTGGCAGGTCCTGTGTCTACTATTTTCAATTGGAGAACTGAATGTGAACACAAAATAACACCAAATATCTTTGCTCCATAGTCACCACATTAACTATTGGACCCATTTTTCACAAGCCACTTATCTTCCAAAAATGTTCTGACACTAAGATCGAATTTTTAAGACAGACAAATCCAGAGAAAATAAACTTTGCTCAAGACTTTTCTCTGTTTCAGGAACACACTCTTGCAAGGTCTGGCAACTAACCTTTGCGTTTGTGAGTTCAGTGTTATCAGCAGCTCAGTGGCAAATTTAGCAAAACAAATATTTTAAAATAATCTAAATTGTATAGAATTTGTGTGTGATTAAGTTTCTTTTGAAAAATGATTTATTGATCTAAGTGTTGATATTGTATCATTTGACATGCAGTAAACCCATTTATTAAAATTAGTAAATCTAATTGCAGTGACTGGTCCTACTCAGGTATTAAATTGAAAATATTTTATAACCTGTTAAAAGTTATTTACAGTATAACTGTAAAGAAAGTGAGAAAATATTGCTAATAACTAATATGCAGAAGAAAATGTTTCATGAGTTCTGTTTTTGCTATGTTATTTTTTAAATTACAGGCGGCACTTCACATAAAAAAACAAGTTTTCAAATATTATATTGCGTGACATACGATTACTGCATTGACCTATCACTCAGTTTATTTCTGAACAGATTTGTTGTTGCTCAGATTCTTATTTCAAATAATTTCAACACATATAAAGAAAATAATACAAAAGCAAAAATACTAAATTTGCACCCACCATTTCGGTGATATTCAATGTAACTGTCTGCCTCATAATGGCCACATTAATCTGCTGTTACTTTACAGTACACTTTTCTACATGTTACTTCTACAATTAATAATAGTGATATATTTCTAACCGTAGTAAGGTATAAACACAGTTAGGATCGGCATGCACCCTCCCACAATATGTCACAGCCCAGAAATCCTCCCTACGATGTGTTCACTAGTAGGGCGCATCCTCTCACTCGGAACCACGCATGCGTCAACGGCAGAGGCTCTCCTGATTTGACAACCCTGGAACCTACCACACAGCCCACTATATCGCAAGGCGTTCCGTTACTAGCGCACCATCATCTGCACCTGCCTACTCCGCTGTTGTGGTTGGATCGCTGGGAGGGGTCATTATTTCGCAAGGCAGGCGTAGGAAGACGAGGCATTTCCAAGACACCGACAGCAGCGTGTAGCCTCAGATTCAGCACCACACGATTGAGGAAAGCGTCCGGATAGAGTCGATTATCACTGCTCGCCGTGGGTTAGCTGAACAAGACAAGAGGACACCATTTTTTGGGGAATACTCAGTGAAACCAGGCGTTGTACACAGTTCGCGGACCAGCAACGATTAGCTAAAGGTGCGTACTATCAGTTGGAGGCTGAGGTTTTTTTTGTCAAATGGGTGCTTATTTTTTTTTTTTTTTTGTCGTTGCTAGCAGCTTGGTAGCAGTACACTTGCTGCACTGACTGCCCCACTGTGCAGCTAACATTAGCTTAGGCGAGGTCCGGCTGTTTCATTCATCATTTTGCCGGTTTGGCAGTGTGAATAAATCCCCCTCACCGAAATACTTAACCTAACAGCCGAATGTACCACAACACCCACGAGGTTAATGTGCTGAGGTACGTAGCCTCGTCAGCTAAAATATTGTTGTCGCCTGCTCTGCTCCACCGCTATCCAGTGCACCCAGTGCTGAAAGCCTCTCTCCTCCCGATGTGTAGGAGAGCCTGTCGGGCAGACACAAGCTAGGCTGCTAGGCTAGTGGAGGGGCTAAGCTAGCTGACACCGGACACTTTTGTGCTCGTGAAATAACGGTCCCACGTCTGCATCTACGGCTGGTTTAATCGTCCGGGGGGGTTGCTTGGTATATCCTTCAATTACTTCCCTCACGCGAAGCTTTATTCCCTCCGGGTGTTTGCAAAGCTCTGAAACGTCTTTGTTGGGTAATTTTGCCTCTTTGTTGAATTGATATTGTTGCGTATACGGTTCAAATAAACGCGTGTGTCGGTATCTCCCGCATGAATTACGAGTCCCGCTAAATCTCTGCAAATGATTTGAATTATTTATTGTGCCTCCGCGCTTGACTGAGAGGTTTGAAGTGTAGCGAAGCCCACAGCCTTGCGTTGTCTTACTCTGCAAGTGCGACGCTACTTTATTGTCAAAGTCTCTTGCAGCTCTTTCCACAATTACAGAACAATTCAGTTGGCAACCTGGCACCTGGCGTGAAACGGATCTGATTAAAGCGTTGCAATTAAGTGTCAACTGCCCCTTACTCGAGCATTAGGGGACGTCGAATTGAAAAATCTGTGGTTCATCCATATCTTCTGTCTGCCTTGTGTGTTACAAACTGCAGTGAACTGTTACCACATTTGCCTTGTTTGTTCTCATATTCATTAGATGGAAGAAAACATATATACAATTGGAAATTATGCATAGAGTTTGTATGTGTGTTGTGGTGGGCTTGCTTACACACACACACACACACACACACACACACACACACACACACACACACACACACACACACCATTCAGGCTGCTGTGAGTGCATTCAACAGTGTAGGCCTACAGAGCAGTGGAGTCCGAGCCAAGCTTGTGTGACCCAGTGTAGTGAGCCACATTCTCTTCCTGTAACTGGAGATGTGGGGTCTCAGATGCCTCTGGGGGTCACATAGTGACTGTATTTAGACTCTGAACTTTTGATTGGCAAGGAGGAATGCTCAAACTCACTGTCAGGGCAGTGTGGCTTTCTCTCCCCCATATGTTTAACGTGCAACTTCAGTCGCTGGAAGAAGGGACAGCCTGCAAAGGCGGATGCTAAAACAATCTAATTATTCATATGCTTTAGTGAAAGATTGTCTTTGTTGTCAAGTGTGCTGTGTGTTTTGAGTTGGTGAGATGTATTTTTTAATTAATCTGTCAATTACTTTTTATTGTTGGATTAATAATCTATTCTATAAAAATGCTGTCTATTGCTAATCAATTTCCCAGAGCACGAGGAGACACCTTGTATTAGGAGGCATCTACTATTATATTGTTACTTCTGAGAAGGTGGGACCTACCTACTGTTTGGCTTTTCTGCTTGTACAGTGACAATATTAATTGTTTAACACAATTGTTGTCAACTAACTTTCTGACAAATTAATAATAATTTCAAAACTATAGTAGTTCAATTTGTACCTCAATTCCTCAAAAAGTACATTTCCTATGATTTGATAGAATTCATTTGCAAAATAATTATATATATATTTTACAGTAGACTAAAGCCGTATCAGGATTATCCTGTTGATTGTTGACCATTGCTAAGCATGCTTCAGTAATCAAGAGGTGACATTTTATAATTGCTGTTTATATCACTTTGAGTCTCTGGGCAAACTCAATATCCGTCCCCCATTGAGCCAAATAAGTCCAGTTTAGTGTTTCTGAAACACAATTCCTATTTCTTATTCCTTATTCCTCAATTGATGATATCACATTACAGGGTTTGACAACCACCTGAATGTAATCACCTGAATGTTTTGCCTTAGTTTACCATTAACAGTGTAAAGCCTGGCTTTGTTACCGGGCCCACCTGAATGTAATCATCTCAATGTTTTGGCTCAGTTTCATTTTGCCGTTTGCGTTATAAAGCCTGGTTACTGGGGATAAGGAACTGCCATAATTTATGGGTGAGACTATGCAATTAATGGCAGTCCGGAGTGCATTGTGTTCTCCGTATCCTGGGAGAGGAAGCGATATTGGCTGAACACCATGAAACCCCCTGTTGTTGCACTGAAGCAGAGCCTTAAGGTAGTCATGGTAGCCTCGCTGACTGGAACAGGATTGCCTTCTCTCACTTCAGCTCTTGCACACATGTTTGATTCTGTTTAAGAGATGAGAGATGAGGCAATAGAAACAACACAGAACAATCAATAGATTTAACACTCTTGTTTACCACATTGATTTTAACTCTCCTAACCCCAGGGTGTGTATTGTCTGATGCTGCAATGTGGAACTACGTTAAACTGAGAGCAAACATTCTCACTAGTTTTTTGGCTAAGTGTGTATTTCCTCATCTTTGAGAAGTACAAAATATTGTTGATTGCTTAGCCTATTCAACAGAATGTGACCTTGGTTTATGTAAGATTGGCTCGAATCATCTGTTTTCCTTAACTTAACTAACACTGTAATGTAGTACATGACATTATCTTGCACTGGACTTTGAAGTAGAAAAAAAGAAACCTTTTTCAGGAGGGACAATAAAGTAGATGATCCAGCATTGCTTGGAAATATTGTGTCAGCAGTAACTTGATGCAGCAAGAAAAGAACAAGGTTATTTTCTTAAGTTCATTTTCACGTCTATTAGTCGGCCTTAGACCACACCCACACCCACAAAGCCTGGCAAGAGAGCTGTTGCAGTGAAAGCTTAATATTGTTAAAGCCTAGCTTTATTCTCTATAGGGCTATTATAAATACAAATCAATTCATCCCTCCATGATACTGTGGGTGAAATGTGATTGAATAATACCCCCCGCAAAAAAAAAAAAAAATATGATGATAGCATTTAGATAAATGAAAAGTGCAAAAACATGCACACCCCTTGAGTCATCACAACTTTACTTGTGTAGAAATGTTTAATCAAAATGTTATATCTTATCCAGCTCAAGTCTACTTTTCAATCATCATAGTGCAGAATATGAGGTCGACGTGATAATGTGTTGTCCAGATCTTTAAGTTTCAAAGGAGACGCTCCCCGTACGCTGCTCTGATTTGCCATCGGCTTTGTGTTGTATTGTTTTCATGCAGCTAGTTATCTACATTGCATGCACTTGTGGTGAGTTGATGAAATATGATTTCCCCTGTAGCAATGTAGCTTATGTTGGCTGATTTGCAGCATTGACCTATAGACGTTTAGCGTAAGCAGGTACCTCTAAAAAAGGCAGTCATCTTGATGGGAAAAATACATCAGATATAAATAGTAAAACCAAGGTGACATGTATTTAGCTGGAGTTTCCTTCATTTCCTCTATACTGGTGAATCTTTATGCACCAGGCTAGAAATGTCCACCCACAATTGAGGCGCCTGGTCATAAGCAATACTCTCAGGCATTCTGTATTGCTTTCAAATATTTACTCTCCTGTAGATCAACTTTTCTCATTTTTAAGTCAACACACATACAGATAGAGATAGATAGATAGATAAGTACTTTATTGATCCCCTAAGGGAAATTCAAGAATGCAGGCATGGTTTACTCTTTTGTCCTCTTTGGTGAATTTTGTTTGACCACGGGAACTCTTGAAATGTGCATGTGGCACCTACTCATATCCATGATACATTATTAATTTGAATTAATTCATAAACCCCTGGACTTAAATTACTCATGAGTTTAAGCACATGTTCAAAAACATGGACACATTCTAAACATATCCCACATATCTATGTCCTCTTAGAACTCAACATTTTTTAAGTCATAACATTGTGAGAATAATGTCATATTTTAAGAAAAAGTAAAAATAAATTGCTGTGCATTATGTTATTGCTCTGCGGTTGGCAGTATTCCCCACAGTCCAAAGAGAGACAATGGATCTATAAGGAAAGGGACGCAAAGACCACAACCTGAATACCAGGCAGAGGAAAAACAGTCCACATAATGTGCAAGTCCAAATAACTACCAGCTACATTAGCCTATATAATATGAGATTTACCTTTTTATTACAAAATAAAATGCACTGTTCCTTACTGAATCAATACAACACACCATTTGACACGACAGTATTTATATATGGGGCGACTGTGGCTCAGTGGTTAGCAAGTCAGTCTTGTGGTGGTTCGATCCCCGGCTCCGGCAGTCTGTGTCGTTGTGTCCTTGAGCAAGACACTTAACCCTCATTGCTCACCGTTGCTGTGTCTACGGTCTACTGTATATCATGTAAGTCGCTTTGGATAAAAGCGTCAGCTAAATGAAATGTAATGTAATATATTTTAATAAAAGAATAAATATATTGTGAGGGGCAATTTATTAGACGTTGGATATTGGTAGGGACATGTCCGTACTGGGGCGGCACAATGGTGTAGTTGCTGGCACTGGAACCTCACAGCACTGGTTCAATCCCAGGCCCTTCTGTGTGGGATTTGCATGTTCACCCTGTGTAGTGGGCTTTCTCTGGCTTCCTCCATCAGTCCAAAGACCTGCAGTTCAGGTTAATTAATGTCTGTGAACTGCCCATAGCTGTGACTGTGTGAGTCTATCTGTCAACCCTGTGATAATCTGCCGACCTGTCCCGGGTTTACTCTGCCTTTTGTGACCAATGGAGAACCAAACTGTTGATTTAAATGATGCTATATAGCACAGTTTACCCTTTTTTTAAGGTTGTTTAACTGATGTGAATTCATATGGAACATTTACACCAGGGTCTGTAGTCTTTAATCAGATTTTATCATTAAAATGTTTCTAATCCTAGTTTTAAAAAGTGACCTTTGTAAGTCGAGAGGGAGAGCATATTGTTCTTGTTGGATTGTTTTAAAGTCTCCCGACTCATGCATCCTCAGGTGTGTTCACTCCATATCCAAGGTCTTTTGTTACCAGGGTTAAAGTACCAGATACTGGTTAATAAGGTCCAAAGGGGTTATGGTATGGTATATGATTAGGGAACTCAAAATAGTTTACAGCTCGGGCTAACTGCAGGTCTCTGGTTTAAGTTAGGGTTAATCATACAAGCTTACTGCTGGTATCGTACTCTTTGGCTAGTATGTAAGAAGTTTGGAAGTTACTTGTTTATGGAAAGGGAACACACAGGAAGCATTTGGGAGCATAAAGCCTTGGGAACATCCAGTAGATGAGTTCACTTATTTATAAGGCTCGCAGTTGTTGTTGTTGTTGTTGACGACATCTTTAGGACAAGCAAAGCATAAAAACCAAGCAGCTATCTTTCCACTGAAGAGTACAATTTCTCAGTGAGCAGATGGCCCCTTTTGTGTGATGCTAAGCTGCTGCCAAGGTTTTTCACCACTGTTTGAGTGATTGCCCCCCAACCTCCCACAGATGGCACAGTCTCTTGAGGGAAATTATTGATTTTGTCTGAATTGTTAATAGTATTTTTCTTTTGTTGGTCAGTAGCGTCCTCGGTTCTGAGGGTATGAAGTGACAACAAAGCCTTTCTTCACAAGTACATGCAGAACCTCCTCACCTGATTCTCAGCTAATGTGGACCATTACATCACCTTCATATCTGGATACGTTTCACTCTAAGAATGCATGTTACAAAGACTGAGATGCCTTGAACTGTGATCATCAAAGAATTACTTTTTAGAGCTATTGAATGAGTCACATTGAATCTAGTAGTCCTGTTAAAACCGTAGATACACTTCAGTACCTGACCTTCTCTTTGGAAATTGACATAATCTCGACTACAGGTATCTGCACCTATTTGCCCCTAATATTAGGATTATTAAGTAGTCCCTTTAAGCTGTACATACTAATGTTTTTCCAATGACACAGCTTGATCCAACTAAGTAGTTTTCCTTTAAGCAACAGTATTTATTTTTGGTAATGGCAAAATGAAATATGTTCTACTCTTTATCAAAACTCACTCAAAAATATAATAATGTTTTACTTGTTAGGAATTCAATAAGATTGCAAGGACAACAATTGTGTCTGCAGCGCCAGCCATGGATTTGAACTGGTGAAGGCCATTAACTAGTTTCTGTCTCAACAGTGAAGAATGAAGAGTCTCATCCTCTCTGTCTTCCTGAGGCTCCACTTGTCTCGCTCATTCCCACTCCTATCTACTCCCCACCGCAGGCTGCATCCGGGACCAGTATGGGTCCCCAGTATTGGCCCAGCTCCTCCCCCACAGTGTGTGTGCTGTCTTTGTGCATTAACTTTTCTATTGTTAGGGGACTGCTGTTCTTCACTGCTCTTAGAGAGACGCTATATGCTGACCACGGGCCATTCTAGGATTTGACTTCCAGGGCTTATCCTAGAAGCTTGGAGTGGAAAGCTGGGGGCATATTATTTCAGGGCACTTTTTTTAAGTCACATACACAATGCGTTTCATGGAATGTGAAATTAACCTCAAGATAAGATAGATCTTTTCTAATAAATAAACCCCAAAACTGGGGTATTAAAGGCTGAGAATGTGCCAGCTGCTGACATATTTTCCCAGAAATGCCTGACGGTGCAATGAATGCATACATTTTTCAGTGTCTTCCCCACATTCTCAGAAAATAATTTTCATATGTTGTGGGTAGTTTGCTTCCTGTTATACTCATTTATCTCTGCATCTATGACAACCACTGACAGATATCCATTATTAACCCACTATTGTATCTTGTAAAAAGAGCAGTGGACATTTGCTGTTGATTTCTAAACAAGACATTAAATTCCACCCATAGTGTACCCAGGAGCTGGGCCAATACTGGGGACCCATACTGGTCCCGAATGCAGCCTGCGGTGGGGAGTAGATAGGAGTGGGAATGAGCGAGACAAGTGGAGCCTCAGGAAGACAGAGAGGATGAGACTCTTAAATGTCCTCACTGACTTGTTTGTGATGGAGGTTAGAGATAGACGAAGTAGAGGGAACGGTCTAGTACCAGAAAGAGAGAATGACACTGAATGTTTGCAAACAAATTGCATTTTAATTTTCCTGTTGCCAGTTACTGATGCCTACATACTACATCTACAACATTCACTTGATACCTGTTTCTATGGAAATCAGACTTCACTCTTCACCGTTGAGACAGAATATATATATATATATATATATATATATATATATATATATATATATATATAGAGATAGAGTTAACTGTATGATTTCTGCTTCACTGAAAACAGCTTCAAGGTAATGATCATGTGGATGATGGTCATAAAATATTGTTCTACAAATACATAATAGTTTTCATTTTGATATAATTTAAAAAAGTATAGTCTATTTTGTAGTCTACTGTTCTTTTATACATTAACTTGGTTTTGTTGGGACTTTACCATGTGGTTGTAATAAAGACTATCTGGGATTACAAATGCCTAAACTGGTTTAGGCTTTGCCAGCCTCCATCAGGCGTTAAAATCTCACCTATGTGGGAGGTTTGGTTCAAATCTCAGCACTGGTGCGTCATTACGTGAGGGCCACAGGAACCCCAGGAGTCCCTGTGACACGCCACTGATGTCACTGAGACTATAATCAGCGCATACTTTTTCTCTGCGCCGTCCATGCGACTCAGGTAGCTGAAAGGAGGTGTAACAACGTTGGTGCCTTTAAAGAAAACCCCCAGGTTATAGTCTTAACTCTGCGGGGCGAACAACAGACTGTTTTGGATCCCAAAGGAAGAGCGGATAACTTGCTCCCTGCTCAGAGAAATTCCCCTACGAAATCTGAAGGAACGCACAAACTGCGACGAAGCCATGTCAAGAAAAAGGCTTTTATCTTGACAGAGATAGGTCAGAGTGTGTTTGGTGCCATCTTTTTCCTCTTCTTTCTCCTTTGTCATTGTTAAGTTGCGTGGCGTAATCATTTACGAGATTACGTCCGTTATTACGTTATTGTTTGTTGCTTTTAGGTAGTATGCTTGTAGTTACATAATCAGTATTGTTAAGGAAATAAACTTGTTATATTTTAAGGATCAGTTTTAGTGATTATTTTGTGCATATGTGTTGTAATAATAGCTGTATGTGATGGCCTGTCAAGCCCTCACTGCACTCTGCATGTAGAATATTGACATTGTGAGTGAACACCAATTTTGAGACTCTACACAGTTTGGTTATTGGTCCCTGATCTCACGGTGTTGCTCCGCTATTGTTAATAATCCCATTAATATTAATACTTTTTTTGATAACAATGGTTGTATTATGCTCAACTTTGCTGTTTTCTCTTTGGAATGTGTTATATACTGTACATATTTTTTTATTTTAACCATGACAAGGTCAACCATGGCCAAGCTGTGGTATCTAATGCTATGATTTTACGTCATTCACATGAACTGAAGAAATATGTCGATGTAGGATTTTAAGATTACCTAACTTTATATGAGAGTTGTAAATTCTGTAATTCAACTGATCTCACTCGATCTCAGCGATTGGCCATTTTTGTGGAACTCAGTTGTTTTTTAACATGACAAACAGCAATATGTCAATATGCTCAACACCGACTACAAGAAATCCTATAATGGGCAGCGGTAAGCATAATTGCATAGGTCTTTATTGGCAGATGTTTCTTCATTCTATATTCTATTTATGTCAGAAGATTAATTAGTTTACTTCCGTCTTGAGCAAAAATTGCCGTCATTGCCGTTAAGTGTGTTTCTCATGGTTTAACCAGCCCATGATGTCCACTACTACACAAAGCGGGGCTACGGGCACAGAAAATAATGACCCTCGCAGGGCCAGTCATGCTGACATGTTGAACATCCATTTTGCACATTTCGGGAATGCAGTCTCTCATTTGCTTCTATATACAATTACTTTCTCCCTTGCCAAATATATGGCTTCTGTGGTGGCAGCCGTATAATTATAATTATATGGGCTCTTTATTTTTTTTGGCATTGCAATTTCTGAGGAAATCCTACATTTGGGGTGCTATGTACTATAATGCTATAAAATCCTATAATCAGTCTAGTGTAACAAATGGTAATCCTAGGTATTAAAGAAACCTGTGTTCTTTCAAATCAAAGCTGAACATTGTCCGCTGCATTGACTGCCGGGCTGCACAGCTAGGTCAGATGACTCATTGTCCCATTCAGACTGATGGAAAATGCATTATCATCTTTTCACAGCATTTGTGTGGAATGGCTCTTGAAAAGCTTTTTGACCTAACTAAGTGCAAAAAAAGAAATCCAAAAAAGGTTGCTGCTACCAGAGATCAGGAAAGTTTATAAATTAAAGTTGTATTAATATCAAACTGATGTTACATTTGTGTTTGAAAATGAGTTTGAATGATGAGATAAACAAATGCAGGCAGATAATTCCACCTTGATTAATTAGTGGAACTTTATTAGATGGTGTTATTTTCACAGTATGGATGAACAATACTGTAGGTGATGGATTAAGTATGGGAAACAAATAATAACAAATGTTCAGTTCACATGATTAAAGATGCCCTGTGGAGTTTTCTTGTAAACAAACACAATTTTAAGCCTATATTTAGTGTTTCTCACCACTTTGTTTCCTTGAGGTCACTCCTCGTGAAATATGTTGTTAAGATTTTAAATCCTGCTTTATTTTACTTTTTTAGCAGTCTTCTTTATTGCCTTTTTGGATGCATTGCTACATTGGTTGCCATATTCCACATGATGCACTATACAAACAAAACAGGGAATCGCTCATTAAGACATTGCTTCATACTATATACAGTATATTACTGTAGCTAAAATCTCTGCAAGGTACATTTAACACCTTGCCCCTGCTTCTAATCTCCGTGAAAGGAACAAATGGGAGAGCGTTTGATGAGATTCCTGCAAGGTTGTGAATCTTGTCATGCTTAAGTAATTAAAACAATTCTTTTAACTCTTATCAGTTTGGCACAAAAATGCGATTGCAGTGGAAAGCAGCTGTCTCCTCTGCTTTAGCCGTTTTATATTGACCCAGATACATTGCTGTATAGTTGCAGTAGAAGAGGGATTTGCCTTTATATCCTCCAAAGGGAAATTTGAATGGTATTTGAGCTAACAGTACATAGTCATGCATTAAATAGTTTATTTTGGGAATACGTTTGTTCACCATACAAGTTAACACCATATGCTTTGACTGCAACATCTGACCAGTACACTCCACCGGTTATACACTCCTCTTCTGCTTGAGACTCATTTGTTGGCATTCAGACTTTGTGAACGTTATTTTATAGCATTAATCCATCATGAACTATGTTCCCTTATACACAGCTTAAAGACATGACAAGATTACAATGACAAATACCAAACAAAACAATTCATATTTAAACAAATATGTAACTGTAACAGGTGGTGTATGGACCCAATTGCAGTACAAAGGACTCAGAAGACAGAGGTACAAGTTCAACGCTTTGCTTAGACTCCGGCAGACAGGCAAACAATTTAGAAACCGGCAAACAGGAATCAGGAGAGGAGAGGCAAAGTTCTTGGTCAGGGACAGAAGGCTAGGTCGAATAACCAGGAGGCAGACGAAGCAGGGAATCGGGGACAGGCGAGGTCGGTACCGGGAAGACAGGCAGGAGAACGCTGGAAAGTCTGGCATCGCAAAGAACAATCTGGCAAAGGAGTGAGTGTGGAGCTGGTGACTATATGCTGGGCTGATTGTGTGTGATGAGAGGCAGCTGTGTGCACAGGTGAGTGGAGTGAACTGACGAGGTGGGTGTGGCTGACAGGCTGAGTGGGGCAGAGGCCGGATCAATCGAAAATTACTGATGGCTGGATGACTGAACTGTGACAGTAACAATAGTTTGTACTAGGGCTGGGCGGTATACCGTTTCAACCGGTATACCGGTGTCAAATTTACGTATGGTATGACTTTTTCACATACCTGCACACCGGTGCCCAGCCGTAGTCACTGGCGAAGCGGTCGGAGCTACGTGTGTTACGTGCATTGAGTCATGGTTTTAATTTTATAACAACAATTAATAACCCGCAACTAACGCGCTTTAACAGGGCACAACACCACAAAACAACAGTTTGTGACACATAAACAATTTGTAACACTAATAATTGTACATTTTTTTAATTTACTCCGCCGAACTGCATGCTGGGTACAGCCCGCACACTATCACAGAAAGAAAAAAGAAAAAAACCCGGAAGAGACAGACCGGCTGTCACGCCACACAAACGGCTGTTCACAGCTTGCTGGGCAGTTGCGAGCGAGTTGGCCAGCGAGCGAACAACGAGCGGTGAACAGCTGTTCAGGTGGCCGCAGGTCCTTTTAATGTTAATACCGTGATATACCGTGAAACCGCCAGAATCTTACAAAATACCGTGATATGCATTTTTGGCCATACCGCCCAGCCCTAGTTTGTACAATGTATTAAACTGCTTAAGGTGCTATGTGCAGAAGAGGTGTAATCCATTAAAATACATTTACTTGTAAATACTGATGAGGCTTCTAGCAACAGAGACCAGTCACAGGCCAAACATCTACAACAATTACTGAGATGGGCGGCATGTAGAAAGGAGGAGGACAGGCCCGGCTTTTAAACAACTCTGTAAAACACACGATTTGACAGACACTGGCTTGCAGGAACAGCAGTATATTTCAAACTTGTTTGACGTGTACCGATTTAGGATTTTTATGGACACATTCCATTCAATCCAGGGCAGGTGTTTTCAGAAGAATGTTTATTCAACTTCGCAGTGAGTGCATAATGTTTTATAAATATGTGTTTTTGAATTCCTGAGAGAACACGACTGCTTTTCTGAATTTCACAGGTCGCGCTCTACTTTGATCAGCCTATTTTGGCCGCTCTGAGAGCAAGGCTCTGGAAAGCAGCGATATGACGGGTTCAGCCTTGACTTCTGCTTTTAGAGACTCCCCCACTGCTCCACACCAAGTGTGTGCATACTTAACTCCGCTCTGAATCTGGGTCAATGCAGTGTCGGCATATTAACTTTCCATAATGACAAATGACAGGGATTGTAGTCACAAAGTTAGCGTCACATGGTAAAGAAAGCTCTGATGCCCATTTTATGTAGTGCAAGCGGAGTTTAAACTTTTGAATATTTTTTTTTATCTGTGACAAATAAGCATGAATATGCACAATTTCAAGGCTAAGCATATTCAATGAAAAATAGTTCCCTAACTGAAAACCCACGGTAAGACATTTTTACACTCATTTTGTAGTGAGACAAAGCATCAGCTTCAGGTTCACTAACTTCAGGGAGTCCATCTCTTGCCATTTAATTTAGCAACAATCTGAACTTCTGGAGTTCTTTAACATCTTCATGTTTTTACAAATAACTATTCTATTCTTATTAGGAACAGAGATTTCCGAGGCCCACATTAAACTTTCTGTAAATCTCATGGAGGCTGTGATTACAGAAAATGTGTTTCTTTATTCTCTTATGCATTCTTGCATACATATTTAGTTGTTTCTACTTGTAAATAAACATTGGTACTACTAAACCCTTTTTAGTGCTTAGTGTGACCTTATTTATCTGCTCCCTGAATGCTTATCATGTATTAACCTCATTTGTTAATACATGTTTACATGAACTCACAGAGAGAGGAGTCTTGGTTTGGATCCTACAAACCACCAGATGAGACAGAAATGAAGAGTTAGTGGAGGAGGAGCAACATTTAAACCATACTATACACTTACTGAGCTTTTAAAATGCAAATCTACTTAAGATACAGTAACTAGATCATGATAGTTTAATATTATTTAATAATTTTGAATTCCTCTGCAAAACATGAATGACATTTCCTCCTTCGATTCACTGATTTTACATATTGAGACTGCATAACGGGATGACCAGATATGGATCTATATTTCCATCAAAATACACAAAATTGTACAGATTGGCTTAAGCAACCATGTTTTATGGAATAGCCTGTTACTATTCAAAAAGTCAAGTTTGAATATAATACGTGTAATATGAATTAATGTGCATAATAGGAGTTTAGAGTTTATCTCACCTGCATGTGGAAGGAAAAGTTTGCATGTGACCTCCTCCCAGAGGTAAAGTAACAAATGAAGTAGTGGCAGAGGTATTTACTGTACATCATTGAATGTACATATAAGATAAATAATGTATGATGCATCTGTTATGTAGTGTAGAAAATAGAAAATATATGGTGTTTAATCAAACCAGTGCACAGAACAGTATCCGTCGAGGGAGCGTTTCTGCTCCCTGTGCACTGATGTGATCCCCAACACGGGCTGTGACCAGCGCCAGCTCCAACGTACTCATGCGCTCTTAGCTGCTCAGCGTTTGCTCGTCAAGTGGACTTGTGAGGCTTTTGGGATAGACAGTGGCTGATGTCTCCGCTCCAATCTATGTCTCTAATGTGCTACACAACCTTTCATAAAAGGAAACATTTTTGCTTACTGAGGTACCTGCCGATTGTCGGATTATGTACGAATATCTACAGTTCCTTTATTACATTCTCAGAAGCAGATTTAAACGCCAGCATTCTGTACGTAATGCACAGAGGGAAACAACATCGTTCACACACTTAACACTCCTGTAACACACATTTTGACTTTGTGTATGTATCTGTGTGTGTGTATCTGTGGATGTATTCTCTTTTTGTATTCTATTTTATCACATTTTATTAAAAAAAGCCTCCTGTGGACTGGTGTTGAAATAAGCGTTTCGCTTGCATAGATCTATGTTATAAATTCTAATGTCACTGTGATGTCCACATCAAATAAATAAAGTCAAAAGTCAAAGTAATTTTAAATAAATAAGTGGTTTAGAAAACAATTAACATTTCAAACATTGAAAACCTTTTGAACCGTGGTGTGTGTCAGAAGAGAGGCGTCACGCTGGAGACTTTGGTTGTTGGACGTGATCAATACAGGCAGCAGAGGTATTAGATGTCTATTCTATCCCTGCCTCCAAAGTCTTAAAAGTCTTGTCACAGCCCCGTGCTCACAAGGCCACATGTGCGCATGTGAAGCACAAATAAAGTAAGTAAACTCTATTTACGTACTGCAACATCTGTTCTAAATGCCTAATTATATTTGCCAACAATCAGGCACTCAATCATATAATACATATCCAGTGCAGTAGTGCAGCTATAACACCAAACCCTCCGGCACCACATGTGGCTAGCGCAGCGAGGGTTTCCTGTTTGTGTTTGTCGAGCCAACAGCATTGAAGAGTACCATGACATCTGTTTTCTTTGGTATTGTTAATGGACCGCTGGTTGGAGTAGCTCTGGATGGCAGGCGCTCAATCAATACAGACGCACATCAGAGCTCTGACTCAGCAGAATATCTGCCTTAACTGCCAGCGCCATGTTTACCTGATTGAGATGCACTTATCGTCCTGCTACAGCTTTTACAGTTGGACATCTGAGACACCAAAGCAGTCTGAGAACAACAGAGGGCCTTGAGATTATTTTCATTTACTTCCATTAAAACACACAATAGCTTTTGACAAACCATTACAAATGGCAAGAAAAAGAACGATGTAATCAACCAAAAATTAATATACACAACATCCACACAAGATCCAGCATGAACAGAGAATGTTATTTAAACTGTACCATGTGTGAGGCATAAGCCAAAATAGTGGGACAATTAAAGATGCTTACAGTGGATTATAAAACTAAAATACAATGGCACATTTATTTTTTCTTGTTACGATTTGAATTGCTAATGTGGGGAATAGTTGTTCACAAGAGACACATTCTATTTCAACACTTTTTCTTTTTTCAGCAGACTGAACTATAGTTTTTGCATCACTGGTTCTAAGCAGAAACGTTCCTTGTGGTCTTAAGAAAACCCTTCTGCTTCTTCTGTGGGAGATTTTGTTTGCAGCTCGTGTCAGAAAAATCACCCTGTACTCTAACACCCAACCATAGCCATATGTTGGTCGAGCTACAATGTAGAAACACCCCTTTCCAGGATTTATTTTGCATAACATCCCTCAAGTGTGTAAAGTGTACTGTTTTATTTTACATTTATCAAAATGTCACTAAGATGTTAGTTGAGCATTTATATCTAATGTTGAGTTTTTGAAACTTAATAGTGGATTTACTACTGCGAGCTTCCTTTACCACAATAAATGAGGCCTAGCAACATTATTGTTCATATAGAGCTGCAACAAGTAGTCCACCAATAGATTAGTCAGTCAATAGACTACTTGTGACTATCAATTAATTGTTTTTAGGAAGAAAGAATACCCAATTTTGTATTTCTTCAAGGTTGGTCAGTATATCCTCCGTTCAATTATTTATCTATAAAATCTTTTTAATATATGCATTAATCAGAGTTGATTTCATTTCTGTTTTGTGGATTTCTGTTTTTTCTTTGCTGTGCGCTGGTGCAGAAAGTAACCACGACACACAACTGGCACAACCAGGCAATTCAATTTGAATGAAGACATTTAAATGCTTCCTCATGGGCAGAAATGTGTATGGCAGATATCCAGTGATAGCAGACTGCCTGCAGCCTGTGTTATAATCATATGGGCATTATGAGACCAGAAATATCCTAGTTATAGGCTACAGTAGGATAAGCACTGTAATGATGATGAATCAACAGAGATATGCTGAGCTTTACTGTTACATTATGAGAGTAATTTATCACCCACTATTTGTTATATTGTCTGTAACTCATCTCTCTTGTTGACTGTAGTTGTTCATTATAATTGATAAAGTAAAAGGATAATTAAATAAATCATGTCTTGTTTAAATCTCACCTCAAATCTCTGTTTATCATGGCGGATATAAAAATGTGCTGTTTAACACCTGGCCGACTGAGGTAATTACTTAACATCCGCTAGCAGTTGTCTCTCTGTCGTGTCATCAGCATTATTTCAGAGAAGAGCTGACACAAGCAGAACCTAAGGTAATAATATTGTTTAATGGGCGATAAAAAACAAACATTAACAAGAAGACCCAACATTAGGTGACAAATGACCTGATTTACAGGAAACGGCATGTGGTGAACTAGCTACAGAGGCCATTGTTGCCACTCAGACATTGTTGCCACTTCTGCATTTCAATGATAAAACTGTTTATTCAATCATCACAGTGACAGGATGTTAAATTGTTTTCCTCGTGCTCTCATTCTCCATGACACTAAATTCTTAATACGAGGTAGTATAGTTTGTCAGCATTTAGTTTATTGTTTCAGCTGATTTGTGTCTCTTTTTAACGTCGCTGGAACGATGATACAAACTGAAGTCTGATAATAACATGGAAAACTAAATCTTAAGAAATACACCCCTCCCAAAAATGTCTCTAATGACAACTAGTGACACTAAGTGACACTCAATTTATCTCTTGACTGGATAGACTCACAGCAGCGTGGTGGTCAATCTTGTCACTCAAACCGGTTTATAAACTATAAGACCTTTGTTAAGGCTCTGCCTACAAGGTTTTATGACCTCACTTCTTTTGTTTTACGGGCATCTAAATTCCTGCTGAGAGACTCACAAACCCATCCAATTGTGAATAAGAAACTTGAAGAAACTTCATGCTAAATAACATGTACCTTTATTGATATGCTAGTCTAAGTCTTAGTTGGTCCTTGTATTTATATGCATATATATATATATATATTTTTAAATAAATATATTGAATTGATTAATAGAAAATTTGGAAGTTTTCCCTATTTTTCCAAAATTGGGTGGAATTTTATATAAAGTTAAGATAATATAATATTACTTAAGCTAATGGTGTCTTATCGTAGAAGATGAGTAACATTATTCTATTCATATAAATATATGAGTTTATAATTCAAAATTGAGTTATTCAATATATATATATATATACAGTATATATTGATACTAAGTTATTATTTATTTAAACTGCTACAAGCAATAACTACTTGTATTTTGCTTTCAAAGTGCATCCAAACCAGTATCAGTTTTCAGTTCAAACCATTTATTATTTAACATGCCAAACTATAGTTTGTTGCAAAGCTAACTAGCTTACATATTCACAACTAATAAGACAGACAATTGAGAGTCTCTCATCAACCTCAACCACAGTGTATGGCTTCAGAGTGTGAGCGATGGCTGGAGCACCTGGAGTGAACTCTCCTTAATAAGGGAAGGAGATGGCCATTCTTCATGAGCCTGCAGCGCTAACCGCTGAGCATCTGGCCCGCCCATCTGGCCCGCCCATCTGTGTGGTTATTCCATTACCAAGTGTTTCCAAGCAAGAATTCACATGAGCAACGATATCATTGCCTTAATTTAAGATTTTTTATTTATAGGCATATTTTAGTTGTTCTTGTCATATGATGGGATGAGTGCTGCTTGAGGTTTAATATCATGCAATTGTAGTTTCATAATGCCAGACTCTCTTTATCTTTTGAGAATTTAATGTACAGCCTTTGTACCAAGTCTAAGTCGTATGAATCCTTTGCATTTGAAAGATACTAAGGTTTTTTTAGTCTTGTCCCTCATGAAGACTTTGTCAATTACAGTACATAACTTAACAGTTCTTGCAAGTGTTGTGGAACTGAGGCAGTGATATGACTGATGATTTGTTATCCTACACATTGATACTTTTTAATGTTTCAAATGGCATTGAATCCCCTCTTTTCATTATTCATTCCTACACCAGTAAATGTTGTGCATCTTGAGGCAGACACGATTAATACATGGAAAATAGTATTATCTGAACCACCACACAGAACAAAAAACCTAATGAACAACAAAGCTACAATGTGGTTAGCATGCCTTGCCAAACTCAGCAGGAACCCTATCTGCAGACAGGCCAGTGATGAAAGCTGCTGTCCAGCACTGAAATGAATCGCTGAACAGCAGCCATTGGTGAAGCTAGCAGCTGCATTAAGGTTGTAACGCATTCATCATGAACACTGATAGTGAAAGGTTTACTTGGTTATACAGAAGATATTTATGTGAATGCTTTTGTCGCGCTTTAGAATAAATCCTAAAAAAGTAGAAGATGGCACCCTTTTCTCTCTCAACATAATGTGTTATTCTCAACCCCTTAAAACGTCACCATCTTTCTCCAAAATCCTGTCCTGGGGCAGAAGGGAACAGTTGTTTGATGTATCAGAAAGTAAAGACAAGTAAACTGTACACTACAATAGCCGACACATTGGTAAACACACAGTGACGGTACAGCAAATGTACACTCACTGTGTATTATCAATCATTTTCTATTCGTCTCTGTCTTGCTTTGCTCTGACCATTTCACACACACACACACACACACACACACACATACACACACACACACACACACACACACACACACACACACACACACACACACACACACACACACACACACACACACACAGTTGTATACTGCAGATGGTGTGACATCTCACAGATTGCTACAACTGAAGTCTGACTCATGCATGAGGGGGAGATATTTTATCCCTCCTCAATAATAGGCACATGCTGTGAAAATGTCTTGGAATCTTTAGAAAGGACACGCACCACAGAGATTGCGGAGGACATGTGGTGCCTCAGTGACAAGTAAGCAAAGGAGGAAGCACAACACAACTCACAAACTTGCCACATTGCTTGCTTAACCTTATTGACTCTTAGTTCCGTGGATGTATTTTTTTCTTTGCTGGCTGTTGAGGACACAAGACAAAGTACAAAAACACAACTATGGAACAGAATGCATGTTGTATTTTAGTGAATATAATTCAATAGAACCAGATAATTCAATAAAACGAGATCACATTGTGGGTTTTATTGAATTCTCTGGAAACACTTATTATTTGGGGGTAGGATAAAGTTTTCTAGGATTGGAGCACACATTGTACACGTCAATATGGCAGTAAAGCATGTTCATTTAATAATACTAGTTGTGATCACAATTAAAATGTAATTATTTGTGCAGTCTTAGCATAAGGAAGACCAGGAGTATAACTGAGAGGACATACATTCTGACTACTCTGTTGAACCCCAGTGGGTGTGTTGTTTACAAGGTGGGGGGGGGCTGTGTCAATTAAACATGGGGGAGAGACTTTTTAAATTCAGCTTCCATGTATCCCCAGATGTCTGTATCATCACATGTGTTGATATTAAGTGCTGCTGAATGTGCTCAATTATGATATTATTAGTCGGCAGTCTCTCAGCTGTTTCCTTCGTGCTTCATGAGAGACTCCCTCACGTAGAAACATCTTCGAGTGAATTTCACTTTGCTTCCCTGCTTATATTCGGCATCATCATCAGAAACTTTTAAAAGGTTTTGGCAGGTTTTAAATATTTAATTTTATTCATAATGTGGTTACATTACACAATGCTCACTACATTATATGGAACTCATGGGATGCCAAAATTACTTTTTATATTATTCATTGACAATGTCATGACATTTGCACCATGAGTCACTTGAACATCCACTCTCACTGGCAATGATGTCATAGTATTGCACACTGTGTTTTACAAAAAGCATTATTTGTATAATATGTGATTTCCAACCAAAGCGCACAGTGAATTAGTCCAGGAGGCAAAAGTATTTGAAAACATTTCCAGTTCAGCTGTAACTGACGCAATCCCTATGAGGAGTCACTTATTACCAATGTCTTGACAAAACCACTTTCTAAAATAGTTTTGGTTACATAATGTGTCAACACTAGTTACAACCCTGTCTTTGAGAAGTCCCACTGTCAAACACCAGACAACAGTTCATTGCATTACAATGGCAGCCTGAGATGTTTCACAGTGCTGCTGTTTTCTCATCAGTGGCATGTTCCACTGACCTTCTGATTGAAAGACAGACTTGCTAACCACTGAGCCACAGTCGCCAAAAAGAGGAACTGTCACAGGCATAATTTCAATTTATTCTAAGCTACTAACTAACCAGCTGGCTGCTAACGTAAGCTGCCTGCAATTGACATGACTTAGACTGTTAGCATTGAGAAAGAGTCATTTGTTGGTCTTTTTTAACAGCAAAAAGATACATTATATGTTGAAAAATCAACAATAAGTTCCCAAAAATTGCATTTTTTTTTAATGTCTCTATATGTTTTGCCCCACATTCACTGGAGCAACTGTAGAAAAAATGTACGCCTGTTAATTCACAATTTGCAATGTGCGGAAAAATGTTTGTCTCCATTGCGCAAGGATTTAGGTTTTGCCAGAAGTAAACCAAGACTACCACTGTATTCAACACTCCTACCCACCTCTCAGTTTGTGCATTTCTTAAATGTCAAACTACTGTTCATGATAGATTGATTAGCTAAAAGATGCACAAATCTGCACAAAGCTGTCCCTAGCGGGGACAAAAATGTAATGTCCCCAGCATAGGTGAAGGCCTGAATTGTGTTTGGAGCTAAAGGTCAAAGACCTTTTGAAATAACTTTGATGACTTGGTTGTGCTTTCATCGATAGTGCCAGGTTGCCATATTGCCTACTGTTCATCCATCTTTAACCCCACATGTGTAGTATTAGAGGCCTCTGGCCCAGATCTGTCATTCTCATTCTCATCTTTTATTCCCTTCTGCCTCATTGACATTGGCAGTAGACTGAGCCAGTCCCAGCTGGCCCATTCTGAAATTGCTTACTGTAGAAACACATCCCCACAGTAAAACAGACCCTCAAAGCCACCCTCATGCCAGCTGTTCAGTCATCACATTCACCCAATGTAACCTCACTGAGCTTTAGGGTTTTAAAAACTATAATGAAAAAATATTCCAAGTTAAAGAGCAGATTGTCTAAAGAATTCTATGATTGAAACTCATATTGCAGAGCTCAGCACCATCTCAGGAGTATCTGAATCACTTCAGGCTTTGCTGATTCCTCCAAATTTTCTCCTGTTTTTCTTTACTTTTGCCTGCTTTCCTGAGTGTTTTTCTTCATTTTCTTCACTTTCATAGTGCGCTGCTACAGTACAATGCAGTGAATAATTTTAAGTAATATGGACAACTCCATGCCAAAACTTTACTGAATGGCATCTAGCATTTCAACTGATGAATAATACATTCTTTCTGAAATTCACTGCCTTACTCAATACGTTCCATCTTTGGAGAGATACATTGCAGTAATGGAGTTAATTAAGAAAGTTAATTACATAAATCTAAGGTTAGAGAGCTGTCAGGACATTCATTTGAGGATTGCCAGAATCGTTAAGTGTGCTTTGTTTGCAGAGCCAAGAGACCGTCAACAGTTACCGGACCTCCATGAAAATCTTGTTTTTGAGCCAATGAGGATATGGGTATTATTGTCACCTATTATGAAATATGGTCTCTATGAAAAAACAACACAATGTTGAATTGGAAATGTTATGGTGACTCTTTGTCATCGTTAAAATAAACATTACTTTATAATGAGGACATGTCTAAAAACTCCATATCCTGGGTCCATCTTCACCCATTAGACAAGTGTCTAGCCATGCCTATATCCCCATCAATTACTTATGTCAAAGACCAGTAAGTCAGAAGTTACAAAAGTGTAACAAAACTACTCGTCCGTTGGCTCTCTGTTATACAACAGAGTAACATGCATAATAAGACTCTTTTTCTCTGGAGTGCAGAGCAACATTCTAGACAGATTTTCACAGGTTTTAACTCTAGGGTGTGCACACAGCTGCATGACAGCTCCTCAAAAGTAAACTAAAACATTTTGATCGCCCCTTGGTGGCTGTCTAGTTTAGGTATGCATTTGATATGCAGCAGAGTTTTCTAGGATTGGAGAACGCATTTTACACGTCAATATTGCAGTCAAGAATTTTATAATAATAATAATTGTGATTACAATTAAAATGTAATTGTATAAGGAAGTATAACAAAGTCTACATAAGTTGTAATGTATTTGAGTCTTTACTTTCAAAGCAAACTTCACAAGAAATCTTTTTTGATCATCTAACAACTCATCTTTAAAGAGCTGCCTCTATTTCTGTTGGGAAATCAGGAAAACTAACCTGGCCACCAACCGTTAACAGTGCATCACAGAAAGCATATGTGCACAGAATGGGTTAGCAAGACACAAATACCAAATATGGAAGAGTTCAACAGCCCAACGCTGCCCTAGCGAGGCTCCCAACCACTGTGACGTAACCTGTTGTCTATCATCAACCTGTCAGCTTTTAAAGAAGCATTTATGCCAGCAGACCTGTATTCAAAAACAGCTCTCTTGAGAGTTGGTACAGCTGACCACTGTGAATACTTCAAGACCCTTTGCGCAAGTATTATGTGTAATATTTCCACACCAAAACGTCCTCTAACCATTGATCTGCTTTTGCTCCCAACAGAGACCATGACGACCGCCACCTCCCCCATCCTGTTGAAATGGGACCCCAAGAGTCTTGAAATCCGTACCCTGACTGTGGAGAGGCTTCTGGAGCCCCTCGTCACACAGGTAGTTCAGTTAACACTTGATGCGGATGTTACAAAAAATAGTAGCCAATGCGTTGAAGTTTAAACAATATATGGAGTCTATTGTCTCACTCAAATTGATTGATGTCTTACAATATAGGTATCAACAAGACAATAACTAAAACCATATTCCTAGTTTCTAACACTGCTAAGTCTTCCAAAGTATGACGGTGAATATAATTTGTCATAGTTCAGTACGAGAGCAATTGGATTACTGCCTGGTTGCACCTTTGCTGGTTCACTTGTTGCAAAGAAGCTAAACTGCAGTCTGTCACTGCCAATACATTTGACTCATCGCCAATGACTTTGTTTGGCTTCTCAAGCAGAACATATGGCTAAACATGACTTTGCTCATCCTGGCTGATTGTGACAAAGTCTGTGACTTTAAAACCTTTATTGATTAGATGAACCATCCATCCGCCAATCAAACCAGTTGTGAGAAGAGCATAAACACCTTTAGTGTCATCTTTTGCTCTTCTTTCAATAATGAAATGTTCTCCAGTTCTGATATAACTGATGCTATTGCAGCATCTGTACAAACCTCTTCAGGAGCCACCATTGTTTAGAAAAAACAGTCGCCTCTCTGTGTCATCTCACACACACTTAATTAAGCCAAGCCCATAGCTACCAGTAGCTCCTCACTGGACACCGGCCAGGACACTGGCTTGCCAGACACAAAGAAATCAGAAATCACACTACAAAATCAAGCAGATTCACTCTCAGTAGTAGATATCTTTGGCAACTGTTTCCCCAGGATGTCTTCCTGAAGCTGATTCATTGGAGGTAATTGTAAAGTGGTGGATATAAAATCTGGAGAGGCTAGATTTCCTTGCAGCCTGGGACTTGTAACACGACCTTTGGTCCCCTAGAGAATCTATTGTATTGGAAGTAATGGTTGTAAACTTTTTGCCAGCTTTACCTTTTGCAGCAGAAATACAGAGCCCTTGTAATCTCCTAGTGAAACTTTTTAGGAAACAAGGGATTACTATAGTGTCTGGGATTGTCTTAATTTACATGCAAAACCCTCATATATTCAGTTATTCCAAAATAATACTATCCCACTTAGAAGTGGGACTTAGTCATTTAGTTTTAAGCCGTGACAAAGTCTCAAATCTTTACACCCAAGTCCACGGTCCTAAAAAAGTTATAATACAGTAAGAATGTATCTAGAAATGTATTTACAAGCTGCTTATGGTTGCCCATTCATCTGTTTCAATAGATGATATTTCATCAGTAAAGAAACCTCCACTTTGGGGTTGCGTAATACTGTAGGTCTTTTGAGTCATCAAACTCAATCATTCATTTTATAAGATTTCTCATCTTGAGTTATATGGCCATCTATCTCCTCATCCCTGCCTGTATAACTTTGAGTTTGGGGTTTATTTGCTGAAATTGTATTGCATACAATCTTCCAATAAACATTTTTCAATTGGAATCGCATTGACATAAAATATCTGAACAAACTGTCATTAAAAATATACTCTACATTTAGGTGGGCTACAACTCGGTTGGTTTCCATTCAGACTTCCATGTAGTCTGTCATCCTCATCCAGGTTTGTGCTCATGAGAGGCCATCAACATGACAGATGGGTAATTGCTTAATGTTAGCAGGACAAAAAGCTCACAAGCTTCCTCTCTTGACACATAGTGATAATTATTAATGAAATACTGTTTATAGCACTGCCCCGGCTGCCCTTACAGCACTTTATGTGTCTGATGACCAAACAGTTTTCTTTTAAATGTTAAAAGAGTGTGTATCTTAATTTATCTTAATTAAAATCAATTTTGCTGTTTTTGCAGCAGTGATCGTCGAATTTTTTGAGACAGCTTTATTCTGACAATAATTATCAATTTAGCCAAAAGAGAAAGAACACAGAGGTGCAGGTCTTTTGTTAGATATGTTATCTAGAAATAATACAAATCTGATCTTTTCAGTGTTATGATCTGGGGGAGTTTTTTTCCGCAGTTTCTTGACACTGAGTTTTAAATTGAAAAATGTTGTGGTAATCTTCATATAACAGCTTTATACTTCAATTATTTTGTACATAATTTGCTCCCTCCATCTGACTGTTACCTCTCTGAATAGATGGATGTTACAGTAAATAATGATTCATCATCTACTGTACTGCTTAATAATTGTAAAGCGCTGAAAATGCTGATATTGCTGTAGAATGCATTCACTACACTTATGGGTACAGTACAACAGTCAACTGTGGTAGTTCATCTTTACTGCAACAGCACTGGATGTGTGAAGCATTTTCGGATATAAACGAGACACTGTGATTGTTTTTCCTGTCAATTTGGATGATTCAGTGTTTTGGGATGGAATGAAAGGTTTCCTTGGAGGATAGACAAGCCGACTCACTCTGACATTGCTTGAGATAGCAGGCTCATTTATCTTGACCAGCTTCGCTCTCCCCTGCTGGAGCACTGGGCAAGTCCATCGCTACTAACGCCGAGAGGCTTCCTTTATCACTGCGTATGAAGGCAGCATGCCTCTGATATCGTAAACATTTTTATACTACAGGCGGTAGATCTTTTTTGAAAGAATTATAGGGAGGTAGCCTTGAGAGGCAGGTGGAGCAAAAAAAGGATACTAGAAGTTTGGCTCTTTTTATTCACTACAGTCTAGATAAGGATCTAGTGTAGTGATTTGGAAATGTTGGCTATTATTGACATATTAATTATAAAGAAAATATTTAGTTCCATGATTCTTTCCTCCAATATTTCAGACAAACTCATTTCTGTCTAGCCAGTAAATTGTAATACCAACACTTGGGTAATAATACATGTAATTATCTGAAATATACATAAAATGTAGGGATGCACCGATACCGATACCAGTATCGGGTATCGGACCGATACCCGATACCGTTAGCGTTAAAATACTCGTACTCGTATTCGTTTTCAATTGCCGATACCAAGAACCGATACCACTCAACAGTATTTCACTACAACAAACTGGTCGCGCTTTGTGGAGAAAAAGATTTGTTGTCCTACCTGACTTCAACGTCTAGGGCAGGGGTCGGCAACCCGTGATCCAGAGCCGCATACGGCTCTTTCGTCGCTCTCTTGCGGCTCTTGCAGCAAGGTGTGTAGAGTGTGTGTCGCGTTCACACAGTAAAAAATGACTGCCGTCCTGCCGGTGTGAATCAAACTGTTGCTGGTCCGCCAGAAGTAGCGCTGGCAGCGGCCTCATTCAGACGCTGTTGTGCGGCTACGGATGATATTATTGTAGCCGAGTGTCTGTTGTGTGTCTATATTTGTAATTCTAATAAAATGAAAACACGCTCCAGGGTAACTTGAACCACTTTTTTATCTCCTTCACACACGTATATCCCACAATTCCACTCCTCTTTTCCTTTCCGTTTCTCCCTCCACAATAAAAGCACCGGAAACATAACTTGGAACACAGCTTCCTATATAATTGCTCGATCCCTAAAATTATCGCTTACATTATGAACCCGGACACGGGGGCGTTTTATGGTCCGACATTAGAGGGACTTCCACAAGACGTTTAAAGCTTGGGATAGCCTTCTGTTAATTTTGTACTATAGGCTTGACATAATCTGCAGAGGATAAAATAAAATCTGCCTCCAAATTAATTGCACTTTCATGGAGACCAAATCTAAGAAGTATCGGTATCAGTACTCGGTATCGGCAAGTACACAAATAAAAATACTCGTACTCGTATCGGTTTGTAAAAAATGGTATCGTTGCATCCCTAATAAAATGCTTTTCCTTATATGCCCTAACAACTGAACAAGGAATCTGACAGTCAGGTATTGCTCAACAGTTGTTAAAAATTGAAGCATTTTTAGATATTGGCACATAGTTTAAAATTCTTGGCATACGTGTGTATGCCAAGATGTGTCTGTTGTGATTTATCCAAACAGACTAAACAATTTGGGTGCGACTGTGGGTCAGTGGTTAGCAGGTCCGACTTTCAATCAGAGGATCGGTGGTTTGATCCGCTAGTCCATGTCAATGTGTTCTTGAGCTGTATAGCATGCAAGTCACTTTGGATAAAAGCGTCAGCTAAATGAAATTTAATGTAATGAAAATACAAACTAAAAGCTATCAAATAAATTTTTGCGGGTTATTTCAACTATGCAGTCCGCCAAAACCTGAAAAGATTTGAGACAACACATTTTCAATCCGGTTGCTAAATCTTTACTCATATTATCTAAGGCCTAATTTAGAAATGCGTTCCAACTTTTGCGACGGACTCGTTCAGCTATTAATAGCACTGAGGCCAGCAACAGCAGAGAGAGACAGCTGGGAGACAGCATATTCACACCTCACTCTGTGAATTAAGGCTTTGTTTGACCAAACCAGTTTGGGCGATTGTCTGAAAAAGACTTAGCTAACTTTAGTTTAGTTTCTGTCGAGTTTGAATGTATTTTGAGCATGTGTTTTACAATCAGCAACGTACAATTACTGTTTTTCGAAGGAGTCTGGTAGGTTTGAAGAGAGCTTCACATTTGGCGGTGTGATTTTAGGGTTTACTTTTGACCAAACCAGAGTTAGTGATTGTTCAAACAATATGGTTTTGATGAGCTTTGTTTTGTTTCTGTCACGTTTGAAAGAAGTGTTTTTTTGCAATTGGCGAGTAATTGGCTGTTTTGTTTTCAATGTCTCAAGTCTTGTGGCTTTGAGGAGAGCATATCAATTGTACGTTTTTGCATGTTTATAGGACGTGTATATTGTTTTGAGGAATGCAAAATCAATATTCCTTCCAGAAGTTGTATTGTGTTTTACTCAACAACAATGTGTGCTCTCCGATGCTGTGGAGGAGTCTTGCCTCGCCTCCGAAGGACCCTGCTTTTAATACCCGTTCTACCAAAGGCGCATTCCAGAAACACGATAAACACCCATGTCTCCTGGACCAAAGTCCTGTTTGTTTGACCCATCAACCGCCACTTCCTGTGTGGACTATCTGGCTCTTTAGTTGCTCTATCCATCAACTAATGACGCAGATTTGTTTACATTTGAGGTAGGGTCATCATCAGTCGCATAGAGGCACTGACCAAGAGGTAGGAGGGAGACCAGGTTGCAGTTTCTGCCATAAACTCACTTATTGACAGTTTTTCTGACTTGAAATTGTAAATGTTTTTTATTCAAGATAAATCTGCAGTCTTAATGTGTAGTATGCAAACTAATTGCTGTCAAAGGTCATTTTGCTTTGAGGCTGTTATTATGCATTCAGATGCAGTAGCTAGGGTGGTCTTTTGAACAGTTTAGGTTCTTGAATTGAGTTATTGTTTTTGTGATGTGCATACCATTTTGATTGGTCTTAGAGATTATGATGCTTATGATGCTTAATTTAAAAAAAATAAAAGCTTGTTTTGAATATAGTCTTTAGAATTGAGTCTAGCCATACTATGTTTTAGTACGATATCGTCTCCAAATCTAACTGCATGGACTTAGATAGATTTTAAGTTTTAAGTTTAGTATTATATATACCGCATTCATATCATCTTTATCATATGCCTGGTCAAGCCACAGAAAAAGTGTTTGCTTTTATATTGTGTTAAAACATGCCATGAAACCACAAAATAAGTGGATTCAACCCTTGATCTTTCTGCCCTGATTCCATATCTTTACATTACATTTTGCTGACGCTTTTATCCAAAGCGACTTACATGCTATACAGTTGCAACGGTGAGCAATTAGGGTTAAGTGTCTTGCTCAAGGACACATTGACATGGACTATCGGAGCTGGGGATCAAACCAACGATCCTCTGACTGTAAGACGGACCTGCTAACCACTGACCCACAGTCGCCCCTCTTGAATGGGTTTTCCACAATTGGGATATTTGGTCGTTGACATTGCATTCTGCTTCCATGGGATGCAGGAATGAGCCTTTGCTCATCACTACTGTTTGTCCAGCAGCTGGACCAGAGAGAGCTATCAAATAATCTCCTATGGTCTCTGTCGATAGGGTCTTTATTTGCCATGGTTGATTTTGATACATAACATTGATTAATTCATGGTGAGTACTAATGCTAACTTCATCAGTGCAAATTCCTCACTACATAATGTTTGATCTCAGAGGTCACCCCTTTATTAGCTCTGTATATCAACACCTATGCACGCCGCTGATTCTGACGAGAACAGACAAGAAGTCAGAATGAAAGAGTGATGTTGAGAAACAGTTTATTAACAGACCACAGACGGTACCATGAGAAAGGAGCTGTCTGTTGCTGCTTGTGTATCTTCACATTGTTTAGTAGTGTTTGGGAGACACAGCAAACCGGCACTGTGTTTTCTTATTATTTTAGTTTTTTTGGTTATTAAATTGACAGCTATTTTTCCTTGGCATATTGACTTCAAAGCCTGGTAATGGGCTAGCGGGGCACCTACAGGGTATAGTTGGCTGTCAGCAGTGGATGCTTTATGCCCCTTTGTTTTTGTATGGCTCCTAGCATTGGTTGGCACCTGACACACACACACACACACACACACACACACACACACACACACACACACACACACAAGTCAAGGGGCTTAACATAAAGGGAGGCGAGACGACGGCGGCAGGGGATTAAGGCTTCATGCTGCATCACTGTCATAATCCATTAAGCTAGCGGAAAAGGAGGAAGTCTAGACCTCAAACTGACACTTTTTGGAGGCAAAAGGGATGTTTTACCTCTCTTCTGAGTTTTTTTTATTCAAACCACAGAACAGTATTTCCCAAAGATTAGAGAGTAGTCTTAGTTTTAGGAATTTGGCAACAGCTTGTTGGCTACAGCATCTCACTTTTGAGTGAAACACTAAGTAACTCATGGTTTTGTTAAACGGCTTTGAGTTATCTCAGAGACAACTTTTATTGCAGTTATACATATTTAGATATAATAAAGTATCACCTGGGCCCTGGAGGCACTGTCAGTCAGGAATATGCGTGGTTTTACACTATTTACAGAAGCCTAATTCTATTTTACAATAAATTACTACATGTTACGAGTAGGCAAACTCATTAAAATATGCTCTGGCATCCCCTTCACTCTGTTTCTTTACAGAAGTGTCAAGTAACACACACACACACACGCAAACACACGCACACACACAATGCATTTAAACTGATGTCCTCCTGAGAAAGGTTGTGTAAAAGATAAAGATGACAGCTGTGTCATCATGCAGTGCCCCCTGTTAGCTTCTGTCTTCTCATTACATTATTACATTACATTACATGTCATTCTCATTACCTCTTCCTGTGTCTCAGGTCAGTGCTGGATCTTGTGAAACATACTTTCTTCTGTCTTCGGGCTTTATCTTCTGACAACTTGTTCTGTCAGCATATGGCTTGCCCCAGGGTTCTGAAAAGCAGCCATGCACAGATGCTGGTTGTCCACTTTGCCTTTGCTTTTCTATCGTAGAAAATATACCAAACCAGGACAGATTGCCTTAGAAACACAGCCCTCCTGGTTTCATCACTATTATTACAGTCAAGCCACTCTGCTGCCTGGTCCAAAACAATCCTAACTTTATATTATTTTTGTTTTTTTTGGCTTAAGCAACTGAATTGAGCAGTATGTAGGATGTAGTGGCATCTAGTGGTGAGGTTGCAGATCCAACTTAACACACCTCCCTTTTCAAGCGTGTCTGAGAACTATGTGGCCTTCAGGTGAAGGCAAAACGAGAAAGGTTTGTTTTTTCTGAGTTCCTGTAGATTAGAACCATGGCGGTGCAACATGGCTCCATGAAGAGTAGATATAGATAGGCTCATTCTAAGCCAATGGAAATGTAATGATTAAATCCCCCTTAATCCTACACACTGTTGCTTTAAGGGCCTGCACCATGAATACATTTTCATAGTATCAACCCTTAATAAATGTAGGGAGGGATCCCAACGCAAACCAGGAAGACATGCGAACAGTGCAGTGGAGTGATTTAAAGACATCTAACAAACTGCCAAGATAGAGGGATGGATAGATATATAGAAAAAAAGAAGGTTCACTTTTTCTTAAAATATGATTTTGTTGCAAAGTGAATTATCTTGGTTTGAACAATCCATACATCTAAGGCTACATTATTACAGTATTGTTTCTCAGGTGGGAAAACATACAGTTTGAGCAGTATGCCATACTTCAGAAATCCGAAACGTTTTATTGTTTGCATTTTGCTTTCATCATCAGGGACAACAATTACTAATTTCTTTTCTACATTTTAAAGACAAAGCAAAAGCCTGCGCACTCAGTCCCACATTTACAACCTTCACGTAAGCGTTCCTTTGACTTCTCAGTTTGATAAATGTTTTTAGTTGCTTGTTAAACACACTTTGAGAACGTCATTTGAGAAGGATTGAAATGTTTAGATTAATCATCCATGTCATCCTAAACCTTTTTTTTTGTCACTTCAAATTAGCTGAATTTATTAAACACGTTTACACATTATTGTGTTTCGTTCACTTCATCTTTTTTTCAGTTAGCAGCTCTCAAGGCTGCAATTTTCAGCATACTTCTTTTTATAGTTTACCATGTAACAAGCACTTTTTCCTTCCTGCAAGAAAAAACTTTTATAAATGAGTTAGAGAGAGAGGGGGAAAGAATGTTTTCTTATTCATTATTGAATACTTCCTGTCTAATGCACAGGAGCAGTGGGAGCAGCTGAGGAGAGTCCAAGGTCAGTGCTGTGCCTCGTAATGTCTGGCAGTCTGTGAATCAGGACAGTCCATCCAATGGACCAGTTCAAATAGGGTGGAATAGGACACATTTACTCACCACCACCATCTATACAGTTTTGCCCCATCAGATACTTGGTGAACCAACATAAACACACACTTACCCTCAATGCTGTAGTAGTGCCCTGGATGTATACGACTGTGACATAATGCCACACTGTGAAGACGCTGAGCAGATGGGGGACATAAAACGGATCCATTTGGGATCTTCAAATGACTCTGACAGTGAGCCAGCAGTGGTCTTGTCTTCCTGCTCTGTCGTATGTGTGTAAGAGGGAGTTGGGGAGGAAGAGGATGAAAGGGGAAGAAGCAGACATATAATCTGAGATTCTGAGTGTCTGCATATTTGGCTGGGCGCTAGATCAGCACAGATGCAATCTAAATGAGGCTGAATAGTCAAAAGTGACTATGCTTGTTGTTTCTCTATTCCATTTTTATATTTATTTGCGGTTTTAAATAATTTTAGTTTTTTACTTTCCCCCTTACAGCCACATTCTTCCCATATGACCTATAAAACAGGGTTAACTTGATGCACACTGTTTTATTATTTTACTGAACAGAAAATACCACAAAACAAGCCAATTACCATGAATAATTTATTTGCTGAGCTCACTTTGGTCTGCAGCTCTCTTTCCAGTTTTGTCTCACTTCGCAGAGTTTTCTATTTAGGCAGAGTTAGTGTTCACTGTAAAACTTTTGCTGTGCTTCACTGTCGAGCGTTGTTTGGTACTTCTGTAGGAAGTTGCATACAGTTGATTGAATATTTCATTACTAAATTATTAAAATGAACCCTGGAAATCTAATTCCATCAATATGAACAGACATAGTTTGCTTCAATGTCAATGTGCTTTGAGCTCTTGCACTTGTATGAATGGATTAGACTCTATTCTACAAATACATATCTGTGCTTTTCTAATGGCATTGTGGCATAAAGACGTCAATTACCATGTGTATTGTGCTGGAACTGTAAAACAAATTATTTTCCAACCAACAAATTCTGAGGGTCGAATTCACAAAAGGATTTTATAGAAACTGAATAATTCTAAAATCACCCGCAAATGCTGAAATGTGCCCTAACTATGCTTCCAAACAAATAGCTACTCAGTGTTCCTGTGCTATTTGTACGTAATATTCATACTTTTGGCTAAAGATTTGCCTATTTCTATTTAAATGAGCACCATAGCAAAAACAGTCTAATTCTAAAAGATCAGTGCTAATAAACCACAGGCAGTTGGAGTGAAATTATTAGGGTCTTCAGAGAGCTGGGGATAACTGAAGCACAAAGGGTGTCACGCCCATGCGCCAGTCTTATTGTGATCAAGGGCTAAAGTCAGCATGACTGTCATACCTGGTTGGGTCTAATTCGATCAATCGTTATCCTCTACCCATGTGAGGTTGTCAGAATTCTGTTTGGGCACCTCTGTTTTATCAGCAGGCGGCTTGGAAAAGGACATCGCAGTGAAAGTCTGGTGAAAGTTGTCGCAAACCATTTGACTTCCCTGACAGAAGTGAATGTCAGAAGGAGACAGAGGTTTCCTTTGGGGGGAGGATGTTGACTGACACATGTGGATGGACTGCTCAATGTGAAAGGCTTGTTGAGTTGTGGAGAGGAAGTGAAGGTTAGAGTGAGAGAGAGGGCATGGCAGTGATCACATGCAGAGGACGCCCAGTGGAGTTGTAGGCCTCTTTATTAGTTCACTGGAAGAAGCCTGCTGTTTGGAAAGCTGTTGTGCGTAATACACTGAAGGTATACTTGTCATCTGATGCATCTCATCCAAACCTCAAAGCACTGGTATATTCTCACACTTTCCTTCAAGTCGTGTTTTCTGTGGATTGCACCACTAATTTCTTTGACGCTCGTCATTGTGACCACATCTTACGCTTGAAGCCATTTCAGAATGAGATTTTAGAAAGCTTTTATGTGGCCTGTCTTTGAAGTGAACGGCATATCAGATTCCATATATTCTACCATTTGTTGTGAATATTACGAGAAACCTCAAGGCATGTCATGCCAAAATTAAGCCTGAGTTAAATAAGGACTCATTGCCTTTTTTTTTTTTACCACAGAAGTAAAGCATTTTAACACTGACATTCAGTAATGTCTTATATTCATATTTTTAGTAAAGGTGTAAAGTTTGAGTTAAAATACATTGCATCGTGCTAATTGGCTGGGATCGCACAATTATTTTGAAACCACTCTCTTGTGCTGAAGTTTTCATTAGAGTAGTTCCCAAGGGACTAATCATTGACGGTTTATTTTCACACACACTAGGTGATTGATATATTTAGTTATTTCTTGGCAATCAAACCAGTTGTTCTTTCCAGAGAACAATGTTCTCCACCCAGAGATTGGCTACTCCATTACGCTTTTTGGAAGGTGTAATGGTTTTCAAATGGGTGCAAAATTGCCCATACATCAAGTGTTGTCAGGCATGTGCCATTGACCCGCTCTGCAGATCGACTGTGTATCAAAAAAGGTCTCAAAAATGAATTTAGAAACGTCATGGAGAGCAAAAAGACATCTGTGGTGAGAATGATAATGAAGGAGTGGGAGGATCAAACAGAGTATAGGAACATGGGCTACGAGGGTTACTAATGAGGAAATATTATGGGAAGACAAAAAAGATTTGAAAGTTGCACTCTCAAAGCAGAATGCATGAATTCTTTTCTCAGAAGTTCACCTTGTATAATGTGTGAACCACTAACGCAGATACAGTTAACACCACTGATCTCACTGGCATCCTCTCCTCCTCCATTCCATGAGTGCTCATAACTTAAAGTAGGTAAAGTGAGATTGAGGCCTAATGTATTCTCGTGGTGTAGAAAATCGGTGGTACATCAGTGTAAAATGCTAAAACGTTCAACAGAATTGCCTGTAGTTAGATAAAGCTGACAATTCAGTGAAAATATATACAAGTAGGACAAATACCTAAAAAGATGCAGATACTTGGAAAAACCACGCAATGTTGTATTATTCATCTGTTTTTCTTCCCATCCATCATTCTACAGCTCTGTTCCTCTCCAACATTTATTTCTAGGCTTTAAAACTAAATATGCTTTCAGGAGGTTTCATGAGGATACGGTTGCAAGTGAACACGCTGCATGGTTAAGAATGTCAGAGCTTGACACCCTTGCAATGTGACACTTCGTGCTAAAACCCTTCCTCTTTGCCACCCAGTAACCCATTCAGGTACTAATCTTAATGCCTGCTAATCCTCACTGCTTTGCACTTCAGCACTTGTTAACATCAAAAGATATTTTAAATAACCAGGTATAATGAAGTGAGTGAGCATAGCCTTCAGTGTAAAAAATCGAAGATATGTTTTTATCAGCACAGTTCAGGAGCAGATTTGCAGTATATTTGCATGTTTTTCCTCCACTGTGAATGTGTAATGCAAGTGTGTGTGGTGTTTTTACTTTATCCGTCTTGATCCGTATACAGTGTGTATTATTCTCAATGTGTAAACAGGTTTCTGCATTGTCCTTCTCACAGCCAGGTGATTGATTCACCCACTTGGAAACATTGTAGAGGACCCCCTCTTGTGTTTGTCCCCTGAGCTTTTTCACACATTATGCACTTTACACATGGACATAAACGGCCTCATCAATTATTTAACAGGGACAGTTATGTATATCACAAACCGTGGGAGGGTGGCAAAGGTTAACAAAATCTCTCAGGAGCTGTGTATGGGTTTGCATGATGATGCATGTATGCATTGGCTACACGTGCACACACATGCACATGCCTTTCCGTAATGTTCAACAGTTATAGGGCATCACTCATCCGTTGGATGGAAGTCTCAGAGGCTGAAGGCGGAAAATTGAATGGCTACGCAGAGCCACAAGGATTTACAACTGAGTGGACAGTCCACTGGCCAGGGTTCTGGAGAGGAAAGGCAGCATGCCATTTAATACTATTGATCAGCAATAAAATGCGAGGGCAAGGCACAACAACTCCTTAGGCCTGAAGGAAAGGTTAGCCTCACCACTGCTGCAGAATAATCGCTTACAGTATGTATTACCTGTTAACTGTTTCCTATCTGAGCCTGATGTTTGAAATTATTTGATATCTCATCGCTGTTAGATAGAGAGGGACTTCTTGTCCAATACTACACTAATAAATAAATAAATAGGGGTAACAAAGGCTGTGGTAACAACGTAATACTGTTTGTTGTTAGTGGGGAATTTTATTTATCACTCCAGCACACCTTTTTCAGTGTCCAATGACGTGAAAATATTTGTTATCCAATCAACAGTGAGCTTCGATATCTGAGTCGCAGGGTAACATCCTGCATACTTGAACAGGATTTAAAAAGCTGAAGCTAAATCAATGAGTTCTGGCAGAGGCATGACTGCCGATGACGAAGGTGTGAGAAATAAATGGAGTTGGACATGGTTGGTTTGAGGGAAACCGCTAAAACCATGGTGCAACAAACTATGTGAATCCAGCTAAGCTTAATTTTCCACTATGTGTTTGAAGGATTTACAGTAATGCAGTAGCACTGAGTGTTAATTCAGGACAAACGACTCAGACGCTGTAATTTATGAATCTATTAATGTGCTGCTAATGAAAATACAAGCAAATCTGTGTCAATGTAATTTCCCCATCTTCCTTGGGCCTTTGCAAAAATGTGCTCTTGTGTTTGGTTGGTTATGTTTTGTGAATTTGTTCTCAATGCACATCTGTGGTCTTGTGTCTTTCCTGCCCAGTGACCGTGTCTTGATGTGTGTCTGTGGTCATTACTGTGTGTGTGTGTGTGTGTGTGTGTGTGTGTCGGTACTTCCTTACACAATCAATCTTTGGGGACATTTGGTAATGTTCTTAGAGGAGAGTACTGACCAGGAATAGCCTGTTATCCACATTAATTGTAATTGGCTGTCCAGAGATTCATGTAATATTTTCCATGCCAATAGGTCAAGTGCTGAATCTGTACAGCTGCCAGATTTTATTGATATTTTGTTTGTAATGATTAAAACCTTTTTTGTGGACTGTCAGCCTCATCCCTGTGAATCTCTGCCCTCATGGCCGAAGACCTCCAAGGTAAAACTAGTATACTGTTTAATGTGTATCACGTGTAAATTACTCTAAAAAGGTTATGTTAATATTGTGACTATTTCCTGCAAGCCTTTATTTTGTAAGAGTTTGTTTGTTTTGGGTTCTTTATTTTGACGCTTTTCCGGCGAGACCGGAAGTAGATGTAAATATCCTAACTTGACTTCGAATTAAAAGTACGTTAATTGACGGTGTACTGAAGGAAAAGATGTTCAAGGTATTTCTCTGCTGTACAAGAGTAACTTTATGAACGGCTATACACATATCTGGAACGGGAACAAGGTACTTTGTGTTTTACTGTGCTTTGACTGTATGTTTAATGACTTTATCTTAATGAACCTTTACATGTTTGGTTAAATGTATTGTAATACATGTTAGTTTAAATTGGAATGGCTAGCTAAATTACCACGCGGTAATGTTATGCTAATGCTACTTCTAGCCTTAGTATGTGCCTTTTAAGAAAGAGAACGTTGTGATTAATGCCCACATGTATAGATTACTGCCATCTAATTCACGTTTCCACTCCTAAGAGGTCATGTATCTTTTATTTATTGGGGAGAAATTAGGTTGAAAGCAAGGTGCAGGGTCACAATCTTTAACGTGATTTCTTAAGATTGATTGTGAAGGAGAAAACGATATATTTATGTTCGTCAAAATAAGGCTCATGGTTCAACATGAATAAGGCCTCTGGAAACATCAGTACGCTTCACCATTGTACGGCTGGGGTCTACAAGACAGGGCCTGGGCCAGGTGTATGGAACAGTAGCTTAACTAAAACTCTGCACAAATCCAGAAATGTGTGCGCAAACACTTTTCATTACATTTATAAAGCTATTCATACACACTGAGGTTCATAAATCTCACTCAATGTGTGATAGTGGGGCTGTAATCCAATTCCCCAGTTTATAGATGAATGTAAATGCGTCCTTAATGAACTGCTTGATTATGAATATGTGCCACTTACCTACCTACTGTATAGCGCCAGAGTGTTCATCCTTATGCAACCCCAGTGCACACACTTGCACTATTCATGGGACAATTAGTGTTGAAAAGTGAAACATCGCGCATACGCTATCTCATTTTATTATCACCAGAGAGGTAATGAACAATTGTTTTGATAATAGCATTCAGACTTACAAGAAAGGATGAACAGACATTTTAATTAAGTTTATTATCTACATTACGTTACTATGATGATTTCATATGGACTCGACAACTTTGATTTGGCCTCTCATTTACATTTCCACTGTGCCCTATACACTGCTTACTCCAGGGGGAATTGTGCAATTAATATGTTAGAAATAACATAAGCATAAGCATGTTTTTGTGCATACTTATTGTGTTTTAATTTGGCCCTTGGAGAACCACAACACCATGTTAGAAGCACCATTTAGTGGTAATTCTGTGTCGGACCCCTGTGGCTCAGCACATAACAACATAATGAGCCAAATTGTTGTGTGTCTCTCTACTCCACCCAGCAGACAGCCAGGCGAGACTTCCCTCATTTAGTTGGATAAGAATTAATTATGTTATACTGTAGCATCATAAGGGAAGACATTTCCATATCCTTTTCCTTGAACTCTTTTTCCATTCTGTCACATATATCCAGGCATGTCTTTCTAAATCTTATGATCAGTGTTCTACGTTTCAGTCTTCATGCTATCATACAGATTCTGCTTGCTGGCAGAGATTTTTATATGCTTAGTAAAAGCCAATTATGTAATTGGCTTAAGTAATAGAGACAAGTCAGTCCACTCATTCCCACGAGTCACTGAGTCACTGCCTTCTGTCATATTAACACATACCATTTTGCATGACCAGCTACAGCTGTTGACACTCATTAATCTGTAACGGCTGTTTGAAGCTACCATGCTTCCTTTGATTTTTGCTTTTCAACATTGCTGGGTGTTGATAATGGAACTGATCTAGCCTATTAGCCTATCTATGACCTTAGTACAAAGTAAAGTTTGGGTTGTGTGAGTGGTTGGGGCTATGTTTGAGAAATTACATAACTTGTGGCTGTATGGAAATAACCACAGTGAGATCTTGCTTAAAGTCCAAGCAGTGCTGCTAATACACACAATAAATGGGCTTGCCCAGGGCCAATTACTGGCTGGCAGAAGAAGGCAAGGCTGCCTTGCACAGACACATTTGGATGTACCAGGCAAATATGACTATGGGCCACTTCATCTCTTTTTGCAAACCTTTTTTGTTTAAAAACCTCTTCCCAGAGGGATCCGTTTGATTAGTCTCTATCTTCAGTTCTTATTTTTAACTGCAATAGGTATTCTTTTCTCTGTTAAAGTCTTGACATGCACAACATAGCTTTATGCACTAGGCCCTGTAGCTATCTGAGAGAACAGGTTGGATCCTTTACTGCTTTATCTTAAAATGGCAACATGTATGGAGTGAAGATATCTGCAAAATATAACCAGTCGAGCTTTGAATGTTAAACAGCTTTCCAGAGCCGAAATGTGTCTCCCCAAACTACGCACAAATCGTTATACACAGTTGTAATTTTCACTCCATGAACATGTGCCTATAGAGGGGGATTTAGGTTTTATGATAAATATGTCACCTAATTTCAATCTCAATCTTGTACCCGGTTTCCTAACAGCACAATAGTAAGTTTGCTGCAATAGAGATGTTCTAAAGAATGTTTGCCGTAAATCCCTTTAAGTCCCTTCCCCAATTCATGGTATGTTATATTTAATTTGTCTTTTTCAAAGTAGTCTGTAAAATGTGCTTATAAATGAGCTTCATTATAGAAAACCTAAGAAATTGAACTTGCATTTCACAAGATAGATTCAAATACGTTTTTGTTTTTTTAGCAAATGGCATGGTTGTGTTGATACGATTGTAAGTGTGTGTCTGTGTTTGTGGGTATTACAAACCTACTTGCAATGTTTTAGGCTTACATCATGTTGAAGCATTGTTTCTCTGTTTTCTTGATAGGCTGACTATGAACTGTGCTGAGCATGTTCCTAAAGTCAAACAGCCAGGCTATTTGTCATATGCTGTGTCTCTGTGAAAGTGAAGCTGATTAAACCTGGATTCCTCAGCAACCACAGTAAAACGCTGTGGGGACTGAGTTTGTCCCAGAGATGTTTGTTAAATCTGATCTCCACGTTTCATCTTATCGGTGTAACCTCCGTTGTCCGTTTATGTAGGTCCTTCAAATGTGTTCTCTGTCTATGTTTTATGGGAGTACACAGCAGTCTCTTCACTTTAGCATGTGTACTATATCCTTTCAATTGATCTGTCTTTAAAAAGTAAAGCCACTAATTTAAGATGAGGTATTACCATGCAGTAAATGAGGGTTGACAAATTTCAGGGTCCTGGTATTGTGCATTTGGGTCACATTGTCATGGCTGATTGGGAAAATTAAATACCATGTTGCCATTGTTCTTCTTCTTCTTAATATTATTATTAACATGTCTGCTATGCCAAAATGCCTGCTGTGACAGAGACCCATAATACATTTTTGTATAAGTTTTCAGCCGTTTCCACTCTTTCTTTTCAGCTCATTCTTTGGACCTGCACCGAGGCATCTGCGTGCAGACACAGCTAGATATCATAAAAATAGCCCAGTTAAATCTGTATGAAGGTAGATACATTAAATCTGCCTCAGTGCATACTGTGAGGTTCTTGCGGCATAATTAAATATACATCAAGCTTTTTTTAAGTTACCGTTGCAGAACAAAGCATCAACAAGGTTTGACTTCACTGATTTGATCCCTGTGGAAAGCGACACATGCCTTATCCCGGTGTACTCCACAGCCCAGCCCTGTTAATGAATAAATGAGCATTTGAAGTGCAGATGAATCATGCAGACCCATAACTCAGTATGTTCTCATTCACTGTTACAAAAGGCATGACGTAGACGTAGAAGTTAGGTTCAGCCAAGACCAAAGATAAATCTATACACATCTCCACGCTAAAATATATCTGAAGCAGGTAGAGGCTGCAACAGACAGTTTGCAGTTTGCCAAGGAGTTTGGCGTCTGCAGATCTGAGGTTGCTGGTGGGAGCGTGTCGGTTCAGGAGGTCAGAGAGGTACGAAGGGGCCGAGGTTGAGAAGGGCTTTGTAGGTGAGGAGGAGAATCTTGAACTGGATCATTTGCTGTATGGGGAGACAGTGGAGGTTTTGAAGGACTGGGGTGATGTGGTCTCTAGTTCTGGAGTGGGTTCTGTAGACGGGCGATGTTTTGATGTGTTTGACGTGGCGTTCAAAGGAGAGGGTTGGATCGAAGATGACACCAAAGTTACAGATATGTGCGGAAGACTACAGACATATTTATAGTGCTCTCTCTAATCCAGTGTGTCTATTGCGAGTTGCTGGCCGTGGATCTACTGTGTAGTGGTATGGCAGCCAACTTATGGATGCCATTAGCTGACATTATTGCTCTGCTTGATTGAAAAACGGCTAAATAATATAATGACATTTTAAAGGGCCAGGTGCACAGCAAACAATATTTCAACAGGATGTTATTGCCACCATGAAACGGTGCCAATCAAATTAAATTATGTTTTTTATTGACGCCGCAATGAAGGCAGATGCCTTGCATGGCCTCTCTAGTCTAATCTTCTAAACAATGAACCTCCAATGGGACATTATAAAATACAAAGTAATCATTGATAAAATCATATTAAACATCCAACCTCATGCAGTTAACCATGTATTTATTTGTTCAGTGCCATATTTACTATTCTTCTCTTATTCCTTGCTAGTTATGTGTACAACTGTGTTTCCTTTCTTCTCTTTGACTAGCTACCTAGTCCTTGTGGAAAACAACACTATGGCTTTATAGAAATAGTTCAGTATTATGTGTCCTACAGGGAAGTGTACTAGGTCCTTGTTCTTTCTATTATACCTTCATGACGTTTAATATGTTTGCATGAATTGAAAAACATCAGTAACTGACTGAACATAAATTGTCTTTGCGCCTTGGGAAAATGTAATCTATATTATTGAGTAGATTCTTGGAGCTCAGTATTACAGTCGGTGAAACTCAGATTGTGGATAAAATATGTGTTCAATACTTGGGCTCTGAGCTAGAAGGATCCCTTGGTGGAGAGATTATGGGACTCTGAGAGTTATTACCCAGGTGAACCAGAAAATCACATTTCAGTAAACCCTGAAAAAGTGAGTCTCTGTTTTAATACAGACTCACTTTGACTATCCCTGTACTACATGGTAAAGAAGCAGCCCCAGTAGGATTACAACTGAACTTCAAACAGCTCAAAATAAACTTGGATGGCATTGAACCTTAGCCCCATGTCTCCCATTGGCCCTTTCCAATTCAAGGAATTTAAATGTTTGACTCTAGAAAAGAGGGTAAGGCAGCTACAATTGAGACTTACTCATATGATTTTTGAAGGTAATGGGCCAAGGTATTTTAATAATATTTTGAAGCTAGTTCGGGACTCAAATAGATAATTCACTAGAGGCAGGGACACGCACACACACACACACACACACACACACACACACACACGCGCACACACACACACACACACACACACACACACACACACACACACACACACACACACACACACACACACACACACACACACACACACACACACACACACACACACCACCATGTACATTTAGGACATGTTATGAACAAAATACCTTTCTGTACTTGGCAACAGTAGAGTGGAATAGACTCCCAGGAGAAATGCAATCATTCCTGTCATAGGTTTAACCATGCATTTGGGAAATGGTTATTTCACCAAAATGAGAGAAATTGAATGTAGATTTATGTATGCATTTATGCATTGTACGCATGCCTGCATGAATGCAGAGTAGGCGCTTAGATGACTCTGGGTGAGCTTAATGCAGTGTCCATACTCAAAGAGGCAGGGCCGCTTTGTTGGAGTGCGGGGTCGCCTGCTGAGGGGCCACCTGGGTGTACCTGTATTAAATTATAATTATGGATGTAAGTAGTTGGAAAATGGCTGTAATTAACTTATGCATATGTTAGTGCGTTGATATTATTATTTCACTTGCTCTTTAGCATATGGAAAGATGTTTGTTATGTAACCTATGACTGTTCATCTTAGACTCCCTCGAAAGAGGACCACAAAGTATAAATTAATCAAATCAAAAAATGTCTATCCATTGACTCGTACAAGGGCACTTGACATGACAATTATTTCACCATTTAGCCAGTAGTTAAAACTTTTTTTATAGTGGCCTCATAACTATCAACATGTTATGAGATGGTACAAAAACTAGTATACAAAATGAAATGGGCTATTGGAATATAACAGCTAAAGGAGAAGTGCGCAGGATTTAGTGGCATCTAGTGGTGGGGTTGCAGATTGCAACCAACTGAATCCCCACTTTGCTCACTCTTCCTTTCCAAGCGAGTTGGAGAACTACGGTGGCCTTCAGATAATGTAAAAACACAAAATGCTCTCTAGAACCAGTGTTTACTTTGTTGGTTCTGGGCTACTGTCAGCACGGCTGTAAAACATTCTCTGTGAAGACGAGACGCTCCCTGTGAAGATAAGGTAGAGCTCATTCTGATGAAAACACAATTCTTACTTTCAGCTGAGTATACAGTAATTTAAATATAGTTATCAATATTATATTTCATTTCTGCGAAGAGATCCCCCTAAATTGTACACAATGTTCCATTTAAGGACCTGCACAGAAGGAAATCACATTTTTGCATCACTAGCATTGAATCAGCCCGGACACTTTGTGTGCTGTTGATTTACTTGCTGAACAACCATCACAAGAATTCTCTTTGTGGTCTGTGAGGTGGAACTTGAAAGAACAGGAAGCTTATTTGTTTATACGTCTGTCAGTGGTGGTGGATGTAGGCTTTTGTGTGGTCAGCCAGCATCTTGTGTGTCTGTGTGCGAGGGCGCCTGTGTCGCAGTGTGTATAGTATGCTTTCATGTGTAGATATAATGATGAGTTATTGATTCAACAAACTTAGATTAAAAAAATAAACACACCACTGCACTTCATAATGAGCACTGGTTCAGCTGTGTCAGGTGATGCTGAGCAGATGAGCTGACGGTAAACAGATGTGTATTGAAGTTAGTTGCCTGGGCGGCTTTGAATACAGATTAAAAAAACAATAATTTTCCCCATATAGTTCCAAAAGACTATATGAAGGCTGTGTGTCAGCGCTACTCCTCCTGGATCCATCCTGAGCAAGGACATACATCATTAAAGTTTTAGTCTAGTCTGGAAGCCCTTCAGTAATACAGCCCAGACAGGGCATAACTTTGCTCTTAGCAACTTTTTAGAGTGAAGGTATTTGATATATTCCACAAACTAATGATATCAACCAATTGTGCAAGTTCAGCTGCTGTCTGACCGATCCTTTCACAGCAAAACTTGACAGCAGTGTGTAATGAGCGATTCTGTCCATGTGAATCCTTGCGGGCCTCAGACAAACGTATGCAATTGTGTGCAGCAAATGTGTCCCCGGCATAACAGCAGTGGAAATATTCCCACCCTTTGATGAATTATTGACAGCAATGAGTGCTGCTCCTCTGTTGCCTGTCCTGCAGGCTAACTGAATTCACTGTGGTCATTTTGGTTTGATGTCAATGGCACTTCCACACAGTGAGACATGTATCTTATTAATTTAACACTTTGGTTAACGATTCATACTCTGTATTGGCCGATACCCAAATTCCAGGTATCTCTATCGGGACTGAAAACATGAGATCAGTTATTTAATAAATATAAATATATACTACTAATAATAAATATATACCTGGCGTCGTTTCATTTTCCAGTTTAATTGTTTGTCCTATCATTTTACTTTTGCTCTTAGTGTCAGTGGCTGATGGCCATGTACCACAACCTCCAAAGCCACAGTCATTGTTGCAAAAGGCACAACAGCTGCAATCTTTCCCCCTTGTTCCAATTTTTCACATGCTGTTAATGTTACTCTACCAACTGTAGTGACCTCTCCTCTTTCCCCAGGTGACTACCCTGGTGAACACCAGCAACAAAGGGCCATCCAGTAAGAAGAAGGGGCGCTCCAAGAAGGCCCATGTCCTTGCAGTGTCTGTTGAGCAGGCTACCCAGAACTTTTTGGAAAAGGGTGAGCAGATCGCCAAAGACAGCCACGACCTCAAGGAGGAGCTCATTTCTGCTGTTGAGGATGTTCGTAAGCAAGGTGAGCTTGTTAACTGTTGAACGTGTCACACAATGTTGAGTGGAAATCAATAATTTCTAGCTGAAATAATTGGCACTGCTGGAACCATTTTCTGTGAAAGGACTGTAATGCTAATGTTGTTTTCTAGCATTGAAGGCTACTCGGGGAGAGTAATTGCTCTAAAAATGTTAATGTGTGGAAGCGTATTAAGTGCTCTGACTGTCAGAACAAGTCAAATGTTGGAATGTGTGTGTGCTTTAAACAGGTGTAGAGGTAAGAGTGGCAAGGCAAATCCATTAAATATAACAGATTAGCACCCATTAGTTTCGGGCTCTACTTGGCGCACGCAGCTTCATGAATGTAATGAGCCTAATTCTGGAGTTGTTTACCCTAAAGTCATGCATCGTTAGAGCTTCGACTGTCTGGGATGGTGGGGAGCCTTGCTGAATTGTAAGACATTATAGAAGCCCATTTTCATTAGCAACAACTCTTCACTCCAACAAATCATGCTCAGTCTTTCAGTGAGCTCTCGCTCTTATCGGTCAATGCCACAGTTTTCAAAGTATCTTTTCGATGCAGAGAGACAGTCAGTGAGCCTTTATGTGGATCAGATGTTTGTTCCCAGAATGGAATTAGATTTCCCGTTCAATAACTACATCAGCAGAAAGAGCAAATGTAGCTCGGCCAACAGTATGTTGTGTTGTCGGGGTATTCCTCATCCTGCACTGTCAGCTCCACTTGGCCACCGGTGCTGTTGAACACTGATTTGAATATATTGGCACTCAGCTCTTTTGAGGCGTGAAATAGACTGTTGCCACACATGTCATCGCCACAGCTGACACCAAAAAGGACAAGATCATTCTTCCAACCTGTTTGGCATGTGAGCCAAAACCAAATGAAGGCTGTGTCAAACAATGTTATTGAAGACATTATATATCTGTCTGTTTTGAACTGATGTGGCACACCTTTGCATTTGTTTCTGTTTTTATTCTTATGAATAAATACACTGCTTTTTCTAAATATTTTGATGGCAAAGCTTATTCCCTTTGTAAAGGGCAATTAATCTACTTTAGTATCTGTCAACCTTAGGAAAATGACGTTGGTTGACCATCACTAGAAAACAAGTTAAATGTTAACACATCTCTTAACCTTTTGCTGCCATTATGAAAAGAGGAGCATGTTCAAGAGCCCTTCAGGTGAGAAGTGGGCTGCTGATGGGAGACTCTTTTCATTCTCTCTTTGTACACTTTTTTGCTAGGTTGGCTATAATTACATGTCAGGGGAAATTATTTAATATTAATAACTTTGGAACTATGAGGCTGGAGCTATGCTGTGTTCACTGTACTCGGCAGACTTTAGAAGACAATCTCCTTTTTACAAGACCTTTAGCAGCCGCTTGAGGTGTCCCCAGATGGCATCATCGGCCTAGTAAAGTCACAGGGAATCGCAAAACACTCTTAAATATGTCATCAGACCTGTGTCATCGTGACCTCATCATCCCAAACCCCTTTATATTGTCATGATTAAAGTATAGATGCTGATTTCAGACCACAGAGTGGTTCAGTAATCAGGCCCTTTGTACTGTCAGTCTTCGCCAGCATCATCGGGCCAGGCAGACTTATGGCACTATCAGTGTCAGTCTGTTTGAGTGCCTGCCTTGTGTAGATGTTACTATGTTTTTTTGCCCGTCTTAGAGCCTTTTTTATACACCATGCTCAGTATTTTCAATTAATGCTGAGGGAGCTGGCACTTTCACCCTGATGAAGGCAAGTTAGCCGAAAACTTTGGAATAAAGCATGCTGTACTGGAAAAGAGGCATATGTAATTTTTGAGAGCGAGCACTGCCAGTGTTGACCCGCTGCCACTTTACCATTGCCTTTTGCATTATTATGCAGATTACAACCTAATTTCTCGGGTAGTTGTATACAAGCATCAAAACAAAGTTGTTGGTGGTAAATAAACATTGAAAAAATCCATTGTTGCTTCTTAAAACAAAGACAATTGTATTAAAACAATAAATCAACATATTTATGCAATTTGTACTTATGGTTAGAGCTGTGAGGGATGCATTTTTCATAGAGACTAATGAATTGATGCTTTTCTGGTATGTTATAATATCTAAGGTGAAATAGTTGCAACTAAACCTCTTTTGCTTCACATTTCATAGCGGGACGGCTCAGCAGTCATGACGCTTCTGTAAGCCTTCTAGGTTACAAGCTCATTGATTTCTGTGCTTGTGTGGATTTAAGTCAACTGGGGTATGCTGCATTCAGATCTATTTCATGAGCTCTTAATCGGATGAAGCAAGTCAGTAGTGGGCCTTATCTCATTGTCATGATATCACAACATTAGCTCACTCTATCTTCAACTGGTATTAAACCATATGCAGAATGTGTATGCACACGCAAACACCCACACTCAGTCACAGATAATAAAATATTGTCTGCTCTAGGGTAAGACACAATCATGTCACTCTTTTCCTCACAGTTTTCTCCCTTTCTTTGCAGGGGACACGATGCGTATTGCCTCGTCAGAGTTTGCAGATGACCCGTGTTCCTCTGTAAAACGTGGCACCATGGTGAGGGCGGCCCGCGCCCTCCTCTCTGCCGTCACCCGTCTGCTCATCCTCGCTGACATGGCTGATGTCATGAGGCTGCTGGCCCACCTGAAAATTGTAAGTGCGACCATCCCCTTATTTCAAAGCAGATGTAAAAGTATGTAGCATACTTTTAAATAACAGATTCATCCCCAAATCGTTTAGCAACTGATAGTATCGCATGTATCAATAAGACTTGCATGCACAGCGAACACACAGAAAACACAGCCAATGTATACTGGTGTGGTCGGATGTAAAAAAAGAAAAATGACATCCTCCTGTTGTGTAGTCCACAGAAGCAATGTATGCTTTTATCACAGCCTCTGCATACATTAGCATATATATGAGGCATGGAGCAATACCCTGCGACCACACATCTGATGGTAGCATATTAATATCATGCTATAGTGCCCTGGTGTGATAAACCACACGTACTCCTCGCACTCGCTGACCATAGAGTAAGAAACACAGGTTTCTGAGTCCTTTATTGTGGAAATGGCTCAGGCATTGAAAGAGAAGGAAATACAGGGTGTTTGAATGAATGATCTGCTACTGGCATAATCTGAATCAAACTCAGGTCTCCATGCACCTTCATTCACTCACTGTCTCTCTCACACAAACACACACATATACACACACTCTCACACTTACTCACACTCCCTTGCACTCACAGTCCTTTTTCCCAAGCTTCATTCTTGAGGCCCGAAGAGGGGTTTAACTCTAGCCAGTATAAGCCCTGCCATCAAAGGCCACTTAAAAGTTATCTCTCTCTCTTCTCTCTTTTCCATTACATCTTATGCATCACTTTCATTCGGGATAAAAAGGAGTTTAGAATCAGAGTGTACCCGCAAAAGGCATGGAGATTGCTGAAGTGAGACCCATTAAAAGTGCACAAGTGGTTATTGCCATCTAAAACCCAGTTGCAATTGCATAGTGCTCTATTATTGTTTTACTTTAATGTATATTGTAACATTTATGGTTTGATGTATATTACAAAATCACACTATATAGATTCATGTATGCTAGTTTTCAAGTGCATCCAGAGAGTTTTTTGGAAGATCCATTATTATATTTGTGTGTCTGTGTGTGCCTGTGTGTTACAGGTGGAGGAGGCCCTGGAGGGAGTAAAGAATGCGACCAATGAGCAGGACCTGGCAAACCGCTTCAAGGAGTTTGGGAAGGAGATGGTGAAGCTTAACTATGTGGCAGCTCGGAGGCAGCAGGTATCTGGACGCTCACTGTTTTCTGTCTGTCTTTCAAAGAAAAAGTAAACCACTGGGAGTTCGGTTGGAGAAAGCTCCCATAAGTGTCTACACTCTGGCTTTCTCTGGCTTGGCGATTTCTAAACTTCATGTGCAGGTTATAAATGCACAGCAGATTAATGCGGAACAACCAAAGATACAGTAAATGGTTTTAATATGGGATGACTTTGGCCATTACATTAAAAGGAACAAAAATTGCAGTTTCTCAAATGACCACTTGAAGCGAGTCAATGTTAAAATGTCCAACTTAACAGGGAAATAAACATGATTACAGTCTGGGACCCAAAAAGTTTTTTTTATCTTTTGAGCTGATATGCCCCTTCATGACAACCGCTATTTTATCCAGCGCAGCTTTTCTCGCCTTACCGCCACGGTTCAGGAAACACACCGACCAATTACATGCGATGTAAATCATCTCACGTGATGCTACTCAGCCAATCAAATATGTTTATTCCGTTAAGCGTCGCGGCTTGTGTGAGATCAGTCACACAGAGTACTTCGGAGAAGTAAGTCAGATAAACAGTTCAATACCAGTATGTGTTCAGAGACTGTGGCAATTATGAAATGCGGCAATGTGAAGCGCCACTACGAAGCTAAGCACAAATCTTTGAGCAAACGTACTCAAATCTGAAATGAAGGCACAGAAAAATAACCAATCTAAGGGTCCCATATAATTATAATCCTCATACATTAATTCACTGCCTAACAAAGATGCTGAAAGACAGGGGAATAGAAACAAGTGGTTTCATAATCACAGATTTTCTTGTTTTAGAAGATGAGAAGAATATGGATATTATAGTGTTTTTGGTTGACTCACTTCAGACCTGAATTGACTGAATTAAAGATGTTTTTTTATTAAGTACTTTATTTTCAGATGCACATTTTTCATAAGCCTTCTGTTATGTATTTTATTTCCAAATACAGCCCTAATGGATTATGTATTATTTATAACTCCGCCAGTTCAATTTAAGTACTGATAATACATCTTGTTAAGATGTTATTAAATTTAACCTTTTTGTATTTATTTGACAGTCAGTTGTTGACGACATACAGACATTAATACGACTGCTTGGCTACTTCAATATACATGGCACTAAATCATAGCGCAAGTTAAAAATTATAGTGATGTTCCCAACCTTTGCTTTAGGATATTCTCTCTATCTGGACCTTGTTGACTTGTAATTGATTACCACTGCTCTATGATGTAGCCACAATCAGTTGTGCAGAGAGAATCCTGAGACATCAATCGTGAATAACAAAAGTAGGTTGCTGTCAGATTCTGATAGAAATATTAGCCAACTCCATAATGATGTGCTTTTATATCTTTTTGTCTGGAGGGGGATTTGGTTATTTAAGCAGAAAAGGAACCTATTTTTAATTCATTATTGTAGTTTCAACACATTAAAGTGGTTTATTTCATAAATCTGTTAATGTTTTATGTTACTAGTTACAACTTATTTTATCAAAACACGAATTCAGGTTATTACTGTATGATTTAGTTTTAGTTTAACTGTACAGTACACAACTGAAGCTAGACATCCCATAGTATAGTAATGTTTTTCCATAGTATTCGAAATAACTTCATCATATGAATGTAAATCAGCAAATATACGCATCAGTGCTTATTTCACCCAGGAGGATGACACATGAAAGTGTTAGAAAATCTAACATGGCCCCTAGAGTGACAAAAAGCTTTTAGAAGGTTTTTATTTTTTATTTTTTAGAAGTGTCATGTTGGCAAGTATCCACCCCGCTGAACTGTCCCAGAGCAACACGCTGAGCTGAACTCCATCCAGCTCCATGGTTGCTGTTCTGCTGACACTGCCCTAACTTTGTGTGGTTGGAACAATACCAATTCAGATGGGACATTAACTTTTGTTTTGACAGGAAATGTCTTATGCTCTGCTTTGCTCTATTGTGAATCATTGATTCCATCAAAGGTCCTTTTTTCAGCTCTTGTCCAAAGCATATACAATATTCACAAACCTTATATTTTGAAAAATACACTCTTTCACCATTACATTTATTGTGTAGGGTGTTTCTTCAATATGCACTGACCTTTCTTGAAGGACTGACTGTAAGTGGTTATTATTGCTTACTTGAGAACCTTTATCGCCTCGTCAGGAGCTGAAAGACCCCCAGTGTCGAGATGAGATGGCGGCTGCACGTGGAGCCCTGAAGAAAAACGCCACCATGCTGTACACGGCCTCACAGGCCTTCCTGCGCCACCCGGATGTGGCGGCCACACGTGCTAACCGGGACTACGTGTTCAAGCAGGTTCAGGAGGCCATAGGAGGCATTTCCAGCGCTGCTCAGGCCACCTCACCCACTGACGAGAAGCACGGCCACGCCGGCATTGGAGAGCTGGCCGCTGCCCTCAACGAATTTGATGTAAGTCAGCAAGCATTTCGTTCTTCTTGACGACCATTAATGAGGCAATTCTTTGTCTTCGAGCGCACAGAGACATTCTGCTGAACGCACATATGACACATGCTGCATGCATCCTGTACTTACACATAACAGAGACAGAACATATAGTTTAAATGAAGAGGCTCATCTATTTAGAGTTTTCTCCATAGGTATGATTCACTGCTGCCATCTAGTGGTTATATATTGCTGGTGAACTTTTGGTATGTTCAAAGCTGGGAGCATTTTGCTGTTGAGTTGATCATGTTTCTACAGGTCACGACATTGAAGTGGGTTTGTATGATGGATCAGGATATGGATCCGTGTTATTTTGTCTTTACAAACATCCTCGATACTATGTGCGCTTCAACCTGTGTCATAATAAGACTACACATGCACATTTTAGAAATTAAACTGACACATTTCAAGCAACCTTCAATTAATACTGTACATTTCCATTGCTGCACATACTCCACATTTCCATTTTAAAACCCCCATTATACTGCAGTATTGCCTCACCATATAACAGTCTACCTGTTTTATATCAGACAGACACACACTCTATAGATCATTTCTGGGATATAATAAATATTGCAGCATTTTCAGGACTCTCCCTCAAGCTACAAAGTAATGCTTCTTGAATTATTAGAACGCATACCCACTGCAACTCTGTGGTACTTAATATGATAGCACTGTCTCCACTGGTCCCTGGCAGCAGAAGCAGTATTATATTATAGGACTGTTCCTGAATCTTAGGACTTACTACAAACTGCAACTGTCTATTTCAATAGTGATACATTTATATCATCTCATCTACCTTAACCAGTTCTGTGACTTGCCAATATTACTAAACTCCCACAGCGCCTTCAAGTGAGGAACAAATTTAACCAAACTTAACTTAACATGGGAGTTTTACTGATTTGTGGACATCGCTGTGTAATGTTGCACACAATTTTAGATTCAATAAAATGTTTAATGATTGGAGGAATAAACCCATTTTCTAGGATTTTCTCATGGAAGTGTATAGACTCATTAAAAAAAAAGGGGGGGGGGTCTGCATGTGTAGAGACTCTGCCCTTGCCTGTTTTCTGGACATTCCTGGACGTTAAACTCAATAAAAACGTACCAGGTGACACAGTGTAAACACTCATCCAAGTGGAAGCTACGAAAATGGCACACAGCGCCGAGAAAAATGCAAATGTGAGGCGAGATGCAAAGTGTACCAAGCTCGGACCAAAACAAGCGCCTCTTGTCAGCACCCTCATAACTGCTGGCAGCGGGCGTGTGCTTCCAGTGTCGTTGAGTCGGGGAGGAGCCAAATTTGAATGTTGTGTTTACAAACCACGACCGACAACCACAAATCCTTGTGCCTTTAGAATGTGTTATAATTATGGAAATATTTAGGTTATGATGACAGAAAGGAAACAATATGCAAGTTGCATCAATAAAACAAATGCAAATTTGCCTCTGAGGGCTATACAATCTGTAATTAGAGATGGGAGAGAAGCCAGTTTCTTCATGACTTACTAACCACAATTTATATTTATTTTAAGGTATGTAATGTCACATGTCCAGTATTTTAATGCTGTGATTAATGACACACTTATCAGTCAAATGCATAACCACACTCTGAAAAGATGTGATACAGTATATTCTAGTTTGAATATTACACCCACATGTATATTTTGTAACAGTAAGCGTACATTTAACCATAAGCATATCTTATCTTTGAATTATATATATTTTTTTCTCTCTCACCATATGTGTCTTTCGCCTGTCTTGCTTTAGTATGCCCATAAAACTACAATACTTTGTACTTTTTTATATTGTTGGGGGAACAGTCAATGTGTTGCAGTGTTTTCTGTTTACAAGGTGTCTAGTTTACAGTACTTGCCTGACCCCTTGTGGTGATGTATGCAAAGTGCAAGTAGCTCCTATACTGAACGTAATGCTGCTGCTGCTGCTGCTGTGAGGAGAAATGTCGGACCAGTAGGGTAAACATAGTCTCTGACCTAGTAGATGAACAACTAAAAGCTATTTAGTGCGAGGCACTTTAGGAATAACTTAATCCTTGTTTAGTCTGAGCTTGCTATTCTGTTTTTCTACAGCAGACCAGGGCCTGTAGTAATCATATCCACTCAAAACAGTAGAGCTTTTTAGAAGGATCTGCATAATTTGATTCTATTCGCAGACAGGCAGCAGTTAAATGAGACAAATTGCCCTCGCCTGAAGCTGGTGCATGTTTAATTCCTAACTTACCACAGAGACACAGACTGTGGTCAGATCCTCTCAGAATAGTAATGACCTGATATACTCAGCTATGAGGCATGGTAGTTGCAGGACTTTGTGCCTGTGCACGACTGTGCATGCTAAGTGTTTTCTGCACATGAACCTTTTCATAAGTCATTGTGTTTGGTGGTAAAGCACGTGCACACATACTGTACACACAATGACGGTATTGTAATGTAATGATACAATGGGGGCAGCTTTATGCTGCTCGTCAGATGTTCAACTCCCTCGTTCTCTCTCTTTTTTGTCTTTCCATCCACTTAAACCCACGAGAACTCGCATGCACACTTGCTTTGTTTTCAGTAATAGAGTTCAGAGTTGTGTAACCGGTGGCTTCATGCCACAGTCATGCTAACTATCAAAATGGATTCTTTACTAGGTTCGGCTAGGGAGCCCAATTCTTGCGAGAACATGAGTCAGACACCAAGTTGGGTCAACGCATTTTTACTACACTTCCACCAAGAGCAATTCGTACAATCAACACAATTATACATACACAACCATTCATGTATACAATTAATCATTGAGTCAGGTGGAGGTGCGGTGGATGTGCTGGGGATGGGAAAAAACAGAGTTCCGGTCTTGAGTGTACGGGGGAAAAAAGAAAGAGTTCAGCTCTGGGTTTTTAGGGGAACAAAGGAGAGTTCACAATCCTACCACACTTGTGGAGGAGGGCTTGGTTCGGGTTCAATTGTAGCTCGCCATCCAATTCCTGTGATCCGTCTGTAAAAACCTGACCTACGACAGGTCACACACACACACAGCAAAATCAACAACTCAAGTATCAACAGCTCGGGTAACACACACCCACCCACACACACACACCCAATGCGTAACATTCAGGAGAACCCAAGGAAAACCTACAGGCTACCAAACAAAATAATTCAATCCCCCCCGGTAGAGCTAATAGCTAAGCTAGCGGGAGCCATTTCACTGCTAATCCCTCGTAGACTGTTCCCTCACAACTACGTACTTATTGCCGAGTTAGCGGAAGCTAAATACAAAGTAAACCCGTGACATTGTTCCTACACTCACCGCTGCTTGCAGAGAATTTCACGGAACCACCCGCTCACGGTTTGTTCCGTATCATAACAGGAAGTGACCTGCCATGACCCGGACATTTATCCGACTCGCCGGTCTGGGATTGGCCAACCTACTATATCGAGTTAGTGACTCATACTAATAATACTAATAGCAATAATTTAGAGGTAGCTAATCTATCCATGGGTTACAGTTGGATGATTGCGTCTATCAGTTTTGGGGTGCTGCTCCCTGTCCTAAGTCAGCTTTGATCTGTTACTCAGTCTTTGATTCCTCTGCAATGGTTGAATGCATAGATAGCAGGTCTTAGTACAGCTCAGACTCACATAGACACAGACTATCCAGAAAAAGAGGCTTTTATTATTGGAGGTGATTTCAGTTTGGTGGTTCATTTTTTATTCGATGACGCTCATTTCATTAATGGGCATGAGTAATACGTAATACGTAATAAGTTGTTGTTGCTGAACTGATGTCATCATTCTGGCTATTGGTTTTGACTCCATCATTCTTTATTCTGTCATTAGAGTCTCTGACAGCATCTTTCACTCACATTACAAGACATTTAGTGACAGGTGTGGGTTTAAGCGATCGCAATGGTTTACATCCGTCTCACACTTACTGAGGAAATAATAATGCGGTTGACACTGTAAACAATTATTTATTATTGGGTAGACTGAAGGAAAGAACAAAAACTAACCTTTTGATTTCCTGTCTCTCAATCACAAGAAAGTGCAATCATCTGTAAAAACAGCCCACCAACACAGCCAAATCAGTAAGAATATAGATTGCCTGCTATGTAGATTGTTTTCCATCTTTATTCAGAAACATCCTTAGGTTTGTTTTTTAAGGAAGACTGTGGCTCATATTCCTCTAAAATGAAAATGGCAAGGTTGAGCACATTGCCTCAACTGCACCTGAGCATGTACAGTTAGTGACAGAGAAGGTTAGACACAATTTTTAAATGCAGGGCACAAATGCAGGACTGAAAGGGCAGCTTATGAATAAGACAAGAAAGAGAGTATGACCTCATCTGTACTTTTTTTTAAACATTTTTTACAGACACCCAGAATTAGTTTGGCATGAGTCAACTTAGGACACTGAGGTACAAGATCTATTAAGAGAGAAAGTGGAGGTCAGCATCAGTTAAAATTCACTCAATGTTATTGTGCGATTGACGATGTGATTCTGGGTTTTTCCTGGCCCAAAATAAGACAAACAACCCATTCCACTAAACATGTAATGTCAAAAGCGTTTTTCGCCCAAAATTGCCCACTTTACCTATAGGAGGCATTGACTACAATAGATATACTAATTACTAAAACAAATGCCACCTAGTGTGAAAAATAACGTAAAACAGTGACGGCTCTAATACCAATGTACCTTTTTATGTTATTAGTGCTTATTAGTTAGCCTGACCTCCATATCCATTGTGTATTCACCAAGTACCACCATGGACTGATTCAGTTGTTAGTGACAGATTTAACACAGTCTTGAAAAAGGATTTATTATTGCAGTCACGGCTGCATGGTTTGGTAAAGGTGACACAGAATTTCAGGATGGCCACTTTTAAATTTGCTATGCAGGAAAAGCCCTGTCATGTTGGAATGAACGTCTTTATTTGGGGATCTGAGCTCAGTGGGAGGACAGATGGAGTCAGGGCCCTACGGGTATGTCGGTAAAGACGCACTGTAGCACACACAGACGCAGATTTTTAGGTCACAGCACACATACACAGTGTCGCAATTCTATTGGATTATAAGAAGAAGAAAAAAATATGATAGAGCGTTGTGAATTAATCATAGCAAATATTCAAATGTATGGGTATCTCTTTTACAATGCAGGTTATATACCAGTTATTTTTACCTCACGCAAGATCGGATTCTGAGGAGGACTTTTACATCTAGGCAGGAAACAGGCACGCAGTAGCTCTTTCCCTCACACTTTGTAACTGCTGTGCACATTTTAATATGCAAAAGATCTATCTTTGTCTACCTGTCATTCTTTCTCTTTGAGGCTCCTTATCTTTGTACAGTCAAAAGAAGCACACCATGCAGCCTTTTAAAATTGTGACTCTGTTGGTCTCTCCCACTCTCGTACTCTTATTTGAAGTGTCACACATAAAGGTATCAGCTTGTGAGCAGCAGCAAAGTAAGTACTTCTTGTAAAGCCTTTTCATGAAGATATACAAGATACACTGTGACTCAGGTGATGTAACTGAGCCAGGAAAACCCTGCCAGTACAGGTATAAGTTAAGCAGGTTCTTCCTTTTATTCCCCTGCTGCTGCTGCCTTCGATTAGAGGAGCAGGAAGAGTGGGAAGATGGGGATTATGTCTTTTGAAGAAGCTGTATTTAACGTTCAAAATATTAATATAGCAGCAAACAACCATTATGTATGTAAAGATGGAGCCGAGGAAGCCGAGAAAGAAGTCGCTCTCCCTCTCTGTGTGTTGTTATCCGAACTACGTGCTTTGCTGACATAGCCGGGCCGTTTGCGCATACTTATAGATCATGTTTGTGTGAGCGTGCCTCACCGGTTAGCTCATAGCCACTGCTCTGCACTGCTGTCATACGGCTGTTACAGCAGCATTGTGGGAGCAGCGTAGCATCGACCCTCCGATTCCAAACCTTGGATCTCGAATTTTTAACATAATGGTGATTTAATCAAAAAAGATTACCCTGTCCTCTGAGCTCTTTCTTTTCTCTCAACCATCAAATTGAATGTGCCTCTTCCTGAGCAGGGCTATACAATTGCATTGTAGGAAGTTTGTGTTTTTTTTTAATTTATTGTTATGTCAAATTTGGGTCCTTTGTGTGTCACATATGCTCTTGTTGGATCAATGCAAACAGGTGGCACAAAGGTGCAGCTGTTCAAATACATGAGCTTCAGACGCAAAGCAAACAGTATGTTCAGCCATAACCAGCAGATGGCAGTGTTTGATTACTTTCAACTCCCGTCCGTCTTCTTCCTCTCTATTCCCCACCCTCTCTCTCGTTTTTTCCATTTTTATCCTTTTTTCCTGCAAGTCCTTGGATACAGTGATTTTCAGTCTGGCTCAGTCTCTCCTCAGTGCTAGAGCCTGCATCACCTTGTATGGTTCGGTACCATTAATGAGATATCTTCTGATGCGTTCGGTGGTTTGATGAATGAATATCCTTAACTTGAGCGCCGTCAAAGAGGATTCAGTATTTGAGTTCACCAGATACAGCCGTACCAATTTGACCCCTCAGCCCAAATCTGTTGGAAAGCAATGCTGCTCTCCTCCACATGCCTCCACGTTGTGTCATCACATCACTCGCACACCTACAGCTATCTGACATAAAAACGCAGTGGACGCTCCTCAGTTGATTTGTATGTATTGCACACACACACACACACACACACACACACACACACACACACACACACACACACACACACACACACACACACACACACACACACACACACACACACGCACACACATACACACATACACACATACACACATATACACACACACACACAAACACATGCACACATATATACACAGACACACACATGCAGACACAAGCATGGGCAAAACACAAAAACGCATTTCATTCACACAGTGCAGACATGCATACACGAGCAGAGCATAGCTTCTAGCCTGCGGCAGAGATCCAAGTCACACTGGATCATTTTAACCACAATTTTTGTTTCCATCTGCTTGTCCTCTAACTCTTTTTTCATTTTCAGGGGGTTATTTACACAGCACTTTTCCCACTCCCCCTCACCACCATGTCTTATTCTACCTCCCTTGCTCCCTTTCTCTCTTTGTTCTCACCGTCTGATGTGTCTTGAACCAACAGAGGTGTTTGAAATGCTTACATGCATACTCTCAGCCCATTTGGTAGCAGCATTGTATTTTCAAGCAAAACTCTCCTCCTATATATTGCAGGGCCTGTTGTCACACTGCACAAGCATATGCCGGTCCTCTCTCTGCATACATTATAGGCTAACTATAACCGGATTTACTTGCTAGCTCATGGAAAGTGTGCATGACAGCCAGTCCTTTGAATCTCACTGTGGAAAGTATTGCTTCCAAGTGTAAGTCGCTTTCAAAATACTGCATGCGTCTGTCTGTGCAGTGAAAGGCAATTGACCACGTTTATGTTTATGGGATGATGCACTGAGACACCCCATGAAATACAGCTGGATTGGGAATTCCAATAAACATCATAGACATCAGACCAGTAAGAGGAAGCTGTGTTTTTTCTTCTTCGGTCTGTCATTCTTTGTTATGTGCAATATGCCGGTATATGAAGATAGCCTTCTGCTTTTCTTTTTGAGAGTTTGTCCTCCCTTGCCAACAAGATGGATTTCTTTCTCTGGTGGCATGAGCAACATGCACGATAGATGGGCTCTTCATCGTTAGTGTGTGCACAGTGACTGCCCAGTGATGACCTTTTTGCGTGCTCCTTTTGTGTATGAGACGCTGCCGAGCCAACCTCAGAGAAACGGTGGCTGGAGAGCAACCCTGCTCTAATGTATGTAGATGTATTCCTAACTGAGGGATAGCTTTCTTGGTAATTGCTATATCAATCTGTGCACTCCTATTCCTGCTGTCTCATTTCAGACTCTCTCTTCTTTCTCTCCCGCTTTCCTCTTCCTCTCTCGCGTACATCTGCATGCTCAGACACACACACACACAGTCTGCTGTTTTCTCCCTCCGCATTGTCTCTCCTGCCCCGATTTCTTTCTCTCTCTCCTTGACTCACATTGATTTGGTTGGTGAACACATGGGTGTTCAACCCATCCTCTTGTTGCCGGTGAGAAGCTGGGAGAGAGGAACGAGTACATCCTGATCATCGTTCCCGCTGATACTTGCTGGGGAAGGTCAGACGTAAACATGCACAGATGCACAGCGGTGTACATATGCGCACCGGCCCCATGCATTAATAACAGCATCGAACATGATGCCATGTGGCGGTGTTATTGACAAGAACCCCGTTGAGTTCAATAAAACTCCTCTCCCTCCGTCATTTTCACCTTGGCTGAGCCATGTGTTAGCCCAGAGGTACACCCCTAAATTACAACATCCTCTGCCTGTCAATTGAAACACTGCCTCATTCTCCATAGACAGATGCATCTGTCAAGAGAAATATGAATAGGGGAATCGAGCTGAAGTAATGGGACATGACCAGGGAGATAGAGAAGTATTGGTTTGTTTGCTGCTGCACAGTAATTAGCCTCACTTGTGCCTTGACTTGATAGCAATAAGGCAGGGGAGAGAAGCAAGAGTGTGGGATGGGTCATTGGTAAACAGGCTTCAGAGATTCACACTAGTTCCAGTTGGTGCTTATAGCCTTGGGCTCATTGTGATCAGCTTCTTCGCTTCCTTTTTTCCATAAAGCCCAGTTTGCAGCTTCCTGGAATTACTCAGCTCTTCTTGTGATCTCCAGTTATAGATTTAGTCTAGTTAGATTAGACTGACTGATGTCCCGCCAAGGCACTTTGGCAGTTTGCATGTACATGTCTCGATGATGCACACAACACAGTGAAAGTACTTAAGGACATTTATCATAATACATCAGATGGCTTATCACAACAATACATACTCAAGTATCCCCCAGACTTGTGAGGTTGGCTTTAATTTATTTCTGTTAGTATTGCATGATAAACAAAATTCACACTGTTTTTCTTGGCTTAAATTCTCGGTTTGGATGAAAGAAATGATTAACAGTGTGTTAAGAGATTATTCCAACCACTCTCTCTATATATGGGCAGCCACCCTAAATTAAATGGCAACAACAACAACGTGAATCGCCTTCCTGCATCTTCCTTCTGACCTTTCTCAGAATTAAACTCTTGGGAGTTGATTTCTATGGAGGTGCAGCAAATTACTTTTTTTTAATTTATTTTTATCTTGCGTTCTCAAGGTATTCACTGTAAGAGCCTTTCCTGCCAGTTTACCCACTCGGCTCCGTTCAATCTGATAGAAGCGAAGGTGTGCTGGCTCTCGTTCATACAGTACATGTTCTGTATGCAAACAGACATGCACACACACACACACACACACACACACACACACACACACACACACACACACACACACACACACACACACACACACATACACACCAGGCTGTTTGCATTGTAACAGATTGTCCAGTTTGGCCCATAGCGGGTTTAGAATTAATTCTCCTCCGGTCAAATGTGTCCCATATTTTTCAGGTAAAATGCACAAACAGGAGCAAGGCTACGGCATCGCTGCTGAAGGCCAATCTGACTGTCCTTGCCAGCCACACAACGCTACAGACTTTCTGAAATCGCCTTTTCTTCCCACACATAGTCCTCCACTATCTCTTCACAATAATATGGGAATGCTCACGCAAACGAACACGCACGGAGTCCTGTCATTTAGGCCAGCTTTTCTGCAAAGACATACATCTGGCAGGAAACTCCTGCTGGATTTGAGACGAAACCTAACCAAAAGATTATATATGAGCTGCTTGTCTGATTTTCAGTCTCCATGTTGCTAAGCTAAGCTCCATACCTCAAAGTATAGAAATGCAAAATAGTTTCTTATATATCGGCACTATTCTACTGACAGTCAGTGGTGTAAACAATTTTGAAAACACCTCAAAACCTGATTAAACCTGTTTTATATCCCCTACAGACTGTAGCTGACATTTCTTCTGGGATGTGACATGTCTATGTACTGAATTCAGCATTGGGTAGTGAAACTGTTCAGCAAACAGGTAGCAACCTTTTTAATTATGCTTAGTGATAACCAGCAAGCATTAATCTACAAAAGGACGCTTTTTTTTAATAAACCTGAGGCTTAGAGTGAGTGAAGAGTATGTTAGGGGACGGATAAGTCCTCAACCACCTGGAATGGATAGTGGAATTGCCAAAAGGGATTTACCAGACACACATTCAAGACATTTAATTCACAGGACTTTAAGGTGGCAGTAACACCTCAATGCAGTGTTGGCTGACCTAAGTTGCCTTCTTAAATTCTGTAGATAAGTCAGTAAAATACAAGAAGCTACAAAGGGGATCCTGGTTTGGGGTAGCAGATCAGGAAGTTATTTAAATGCGTGGTGTGTTATTTCAGGTCATATATTCAGGTCAGTTGTGGACTGGTTGATATATATATACATATATATGTATACACATTATTATTTATTTTTAATTCACGCCACCCTTACCAAACAGTTATCTTATTTGGAGCTGAAGTGAAAGTAGCCACAGGAAGTACTGACTTTGAATTAATAACACACCATCAATTGTGTGCTACTATTCTTCAGCAGGACTTTGTCCCCCTGATGCAGTGGGCTGGATTTTTCTTTTTTCTTTTTTCTTTTCACTTCAATTTGCAGTACTAAAAGATACTTAAACATTTCGGCTAGGAAAACCAACCAACAAGTAAAAAAAACAACCAATTGCCTAAGACTGCGTGTTTGAAAAGAACAGCACTTAGAAACTCTCTAATTTCCCCCTGTGGCTTCCAGAACGGAAGAGATGCCCCATATCCCTGATCTATGTTTGGAAGGAGCACGAATGCACCAGTGAAGTTGCTTAGATGAGTGTAGCTTTGTTGACAGGCCAATTTAGCTGTCATTTTGAGATAATGTAGTAAGTAAGTACATCCGCATAGAACGATGATCCAGAGCCCAGCTCTCCCAGAGCCTACGAGAAGCCAGTTCCTCGCTTCTAATTTGTTCTTTTGATTTCCATCTCTGAAAAAAAAAGAAGAAAAAAACATTGGGCCTAGTTCTATGAATGTGTGAGTATTTTTAATACCATTTTTTTTAAAGCAGTCTGCTTCATCAGACGAAAGGCCAAGGAGGTGTTCCCAGTACCAATACATTCTCATGAATTAAACTGTTTTGATAATTTCAAGGTTGAGATTATCACATGAGGTATTTTCTTTTCAACTCACAGGTTGAAAAGAAAATACTCCTTGACTGACTAACTGAGCATAGTTGTGTTTTGTCTGATTAATTCCCTGCTCTCATCAGCATAGCTTTCATTGTCAAGACTTCCTTTGACAGCATTGGAATTGACTGCTCTCTTTCATGCTCCTGCTTTGCCAGCATTATGTCTGAAGGTTGTGAGCTTCTTCTGTGTCTTTCAAAAGCTGCAGCAGTTAAATGAGAAACTTTTGCAAATGATTCTGCCTCCCTTGCCAAGACCACTGGCTGCCTGTTCGCCATCCCCATCGCCTCCACACACAGAGGTAAATACCCAGTTGGATATTCACTAGTGAATGCTCTGCTCATACATCCCTTCTCATTTAGCAAATCATGTGAGACCTAAACAAACGGTTGAACATCAAACAAATGACTGCAAATCTCGAAGTAAAGACCATGATGTAATCGGCCTGTGTGAAAAAAGCGTTTCATGCTTTGCAAATAATAAAGTGAGTGATGTTCAAAATATTATTTGCAAATTCACTTCCAACTGGGTTTGGTGCCGGCTTTTGCTTCAACCGTTAATTCAATGCAAGTTCAGTGGGGCTTCATAGTTCGTACGATCGTTCAGTCTGGTAGTACAAATGGCACGGCCATGTTTCATGCTGTGCTGCTGCCTCACTGTCTGCTGTTTTTACATTTGTTTTTCATTCTTCTATAAAGCGAAGGTTCCAGCGTGAGCAAGTTTGAAGGTTGATTTTAATTATTTGCTTGAGGGAAGATGGATAAAAGCCATGCAAATGTGAAATACTGGGCTACAATTTATTTGCATCAAAACCTTTCTTACTGCAGCGATACGAGTTTGCGATAATCTTTCAATAAAAGGTTTGAATAGATTTTGGCAGGCAGAGGACCAACCACCGGGATATTATTGACCCAAATAAGCATCTGGCAGTCTGTCTGAGATAAATTGTTGGAAAGCCTCAACTACTGTGAGCAATATTAAGAATTTCCTTCAAGAAAAATGCTCTGGGTGAATTTTAGTGCCTTCTAGTAAACAGTTACACAGTGTACTGTACATGTTTAGGGCTTTTATTGTGAAAGGTAAGAAGAGGAGGAGTGAAATCTGGCCTGTACTGTCTTTGTTAGGTTGAAAAGAATAATAGGCTTGTCTGCTTTGGTTTGGACTATGGAGCCTCCCTGTTGTTGTACAATGTAGTGTACGCAAACATTATTGGTAGATTATACTGTGCAAAAGCTCAGAATAATCGATCACGATGTGGGAAAAAATCTTTGCTTTTTCATCACGTAATATTCCTGGTGTGTGTGAAAGTATACTCATGACAAAAACAACAATTCCATTTTTTTTATTGACGTGTGAATTAATTGAGAGATATGTTAAAGCTTTAACAAACCTTGCATGCATTTCCTTCATCATAAGATATTTGCAAACCTTTGTACTATTTTAAGTGCAAACAAAACAGGGACCCAGACACAGAAACTGCTCCATGCTTCTACAGGTCACAACTCCAAGGTATGCCTTTAAAAGCCACCCTCAAATCAAATGGTATTTGTTATAAAAAGCTAAATAATAAATATGGTTAATTCAATATCACAGAATGACAGTGCAACAAAAAGCATATATTTGACACAACACGAACACCAGTAGAAAAACAGAGATAAAGAAGAAAAAAATAGTACGAGTCAAGTTGGATATGCTGTTTGTCAGGTAGAGAATAAATTCAGCAAAGGAGAGGAGGAAATTAAATAAAGAAAGAAGAGCAGAGGGATCAAAGCATCGGGCACTTTTGGTCTGTTCTCACTAGTCTGTTCTGTCAGTCACAGCTTGAATTGTGTTGTGAAGGAGCAGTAAGTATTGAGTTCTCTGATGTGATGTGTACTTCTTTACAGACGAGTATGTAAGAGTATTGTATAACACCATTTGAAACAGATCCCAAGTTGAGAAGTCAAAACAATCCCTTCAAAATTAAACTTATAGTGATAACAAAAACATTCTAATAATAAAGAATTACCTAATATGTCAACACCTCTAGTTCAACAGTTGGGTCTTCTCAGCATATTTGTTGTAACAAAAATAATAGTTTCTACTGCTCTCATTAACAACAGAAAGGGACATCTTATTCATAGCTGAAGTCTAAATGGACATAGGGCATGTCAGACAAACTTATAAGGCAAAACACAGCGATTTTTACATTATTGTAGACAATTTGTTTTATTCTGACATAAATACAGAGCAACCAAACCTAAGGTTTAAGCAATACTCTTCATCGTATTATTACTACCTATAGGTTAGCATAACATTGTGTTGAACACCATGAGCACTGATTTAAAACGAAAAAAATAAAGTGTTGTTCCCCTTTACACTGTCTGCATGACTTCTCCTAGTGCAAGACCTCTCAGTTGCACTTGCTGTAGGTCACATCCTGTATCCCATAATAAGCACAAAGTCAGACATTCAGGTCAGCCTGCAGGTTTAACCTTGAGAGGCTATGCAGCACAAAAGACAGATGTCATGGATTATCGAGGTATAGACACAGATTGATCACCTTTTATCAACGGTTTCTTACAGTTACATTAATGTCTGTTTTTTTCATAGTAAGTAATTGTGCCCTCCATTTACAGCGACACAGATTAGCACAATGCTACACTGACCTTTTGACCAAAAGTAACAATAAAACCCAGGTTGGAAATAGTATGGAATCTCCCCTTTGCTTTTCTTCCACGAACATATACAGTTCTGTTTTCATAGAAAGAATATGTTTTTGTGTCCCAGAAGCTATTGTATGGAGTGCTTATTTTGAGAGCAGCTGTTCTGGGAAAAAGGGAAAAGAGTGAAGGGGCTTGGTCGATGGGAGGGACGGAGACGGTGTCGAGCAGAATGAGTTCTATTGAAGGGGTGGCAGTATGTGGGGTTTGGGGTTATCATTATGCTAGGCAGAATTTAAAAAAGCAGAAAGTGAAATGAGAATTGTATTCATATTCAAATTGAGACAAGTCCCCATGTGCCTGCACGGCTTTCAATTATTGGAGATCTGTATATTTATGTCTGCTCCAAAGGAAACTGGACAGGGCCACCGCTCAATGCTGTTGTAAGGCTGAACATCACAGGTATCTGGTGTGTTATTCAGCTGACAATAGAGGCATGTATTTGTGTTGTTTGGCAGTCAGATGAAGAATACATACATTAAAATGTATAAGATACAAACAGGAGAAAGGAGTCAGCTGAGGTGGTTCGGGCATCTAATTAGGATGCCTCCAGGACGCCTCCCTTTAGAGGTTTTCCAGGCACGTCCAACTGGTAGGAGGCCCCGGGAAGACCCAGGAAACGCTGGAGGGATTATATCTCCCAGCTGGCCTGGGAACGCCTCGGGATCCCCCAGAATGAGCTGGTAGATGTTGCGGGTGAGAGAGAAGTCTGGGTCAGCCTGCTTGACCTGCTGCCTCCGCGACCCGACCCCGGATAAGCGGTGGAAAATGGATGGATGGATGGAAGATACAAACATATAGAGCTCAGGGACGCATCAGAACCTATATGGTCTATTGCAGACCGTCTGAAAAACAAATTGTTTGTTTTTCTTTCCAATTACTTTATTTCCTTCACATCATGAGCAGGTAAGGGGAACAATTTTAAACCATGCATCAGTTGGAGAATGTGATGAAAAAAGGTCATTCGACCAAGCGACTCATGGAAAGTGATACAAATCTGTCTGGTAAAGAATGATACAGCATTGGAAATGATTTCATCTGTTCTCATCTCCGTTCCTTCTGTCACTGCCAGCCCACCAGGAAAGATTCTACTACTCCAGAATGCCAGTCCGCCCCAGGGCATGCTAGTAAAAGCCTTGAGCCCTGACTCCTCTCACATGACTCTCTCTCTCTCTCTCTCTCTCTCTCTCTCTCTCTCTCTCTCTCTCTCTCTCTCTCTCTCTCTCTCTCCCCCCCCCCATATTTAGGGTTTGTCAAGGCTAGAGTACTTTATATGGAAACAGTTAAGAATCTGGTTTGGGTTTCACCGGCTATTCTTAAAGCCATCTCTAAGTCTGTGTTAAGTCCTTCCTGTGGTCTTTATAACTACTAGATACTTTCAAACTAGTAATTCACTAGATCAGGTTGCTCCAGCCAAATATAAGGAACGTCTCAGTTGGTAAAGGCTTAACATTAAATCGTTTGCAGGAAAACATCGGCAGCACAGTTAAATCAAATTAAAAGCAAATACATTAAAATGCTTCGTCCAATACTCAACATGTGTTCTCTCTTTCAACATACATGTGTGTGAATAAACAGTCGTATGTAAAGTTCAGAGTGTCTTTTCCTACACACTGAACTGTAATTACAGTTTAGTCACTTCCTGAGAACTTGGAGACACGTAGCCACAGTAACGTGTTCCAACCTCATTTAACCAAACAATGACTCGTGAGCTGAACTCAATTAAAAAATGTATTACGCCTTTACAAAGTGGAATCTTATACTTACACTTGCATTGAAGCGTTATTGGCGTTATATAACTGTCTACCATTGTCTGTTATGGATGTAATTGATGATGCCGCATTAAACTATGGGATGCTAATGCCAACGTAGTGTCCAGTGTTTGCATACTGCAATATTTCACCAGAAATAGTATGCAGTTTGCGTACTTTTGATTTCATACTTAGTTTAAGACGCACTATACAAATCTAACCTACTGTTAGCGTACTAGTGCAGTGATATACCCAGTAGTACACCCAACATCACTACTGTCAGGGCCGCTTTAACACTTTAAAACAACCACCTTTATACAGCAAATGAACATGTATCAGATCAGGTATGAAACACATAATATTACCTCTTTTTCTCCTCACTCTAAATGGGTTCTCTCAGTTAGGTCAGTTTCTGTGGGAGTTGCTTGGCGTAAATTCTTTGTAAGAACTAAATTCTACATGAGAACTAGTTTGTGTGGTGCACTTTTTATTACATGCTGTGTTAATCTCCACATAGCGGATGCTTCCATTAACAGCCGGTGAAACCAGTTCCCGACACTAGAGACCTCTGTTGCTAGTAATCTGACAAGCATTTCACCCACAGGCCCTTAAAGTGTAAGACATACACAGAAGTATATCAATGTTTGATGCCTTTCTCCTTCAGTACAGTTGTGCTGCGGCAGCTACACTGAATGTAAAAAGCCCTCGGTGCTGTGTGCCTGCATGTCTGATCGCACAATAGGAGATATACGGTGTCATGGCAACACCTCTGGCTACGTAGACAGAGTGTGCCGGCTGTGTGTAACACAATTTCCCCTGGTCACTGTGGGTTCAGACACCTCGCAGTATTGTGAGTGGTCTTAATCTTCATTAAGACACAGGGGCATCGGTCTGAGTCACTGCTGGAGTGCGATGGAGAGGGTCTACTCAAGCTTCTGCTGGGTAATTAGTAAAGTCCTTTTCCCTCCATCCCTTTTCTCCTCAGCTAACCCCATAGAGCAAAGAGAAGGACAGAGAACCCTCCATTTAAATGTTAATTGCATCTTTATATCCCTGTGATTTCTAATTACCTTTACTTTTCCAAAACTGCAGTAAACAGAGGTTAATGAATGGGGATTATCCGCTGATCCATGATAGCGATAATTATCCTCCCAAACCTCTAGCAGTATATATTTCACTTAAGTCTCTTTTTTTCCCTTTTCATTTTACTTTGGAGATAATGTGGCATGCCTCCATTACAGTGGAACTGGGGAGCCAGTTTGTAGTCCTTGCAAATTGTGATCTCCTTGAGATTTCCTGACATGTTCCTTTCCCTTTGCTATTACTTTTCACAGTCACAACAGCTCTACTGGGTCTTATAGCCACAGTCGAGAATAAACTGCCATGTCATCCACTGTCTCTGCACTCTCTTTCTGTGGCGCCTATATGGGCCTCACCAGAATGCAAGAAGTCAGGCTTCAACATCTGCATGTATCTGAACTGTGCAGCTGGAGGCAGGAGACAGTAAACCCCATGTCCCCCTCCTCCAAGATCATGCAATCCCCTCAAATGCTACTCTCATTATGGTGGAGACAGCCGCAGCCTGGAGTTAATACATCACAGAGAAAGTCCCCTTATGAGGTAATATCACGCAACTGTGTAATATAAAGATCTTAGTTTATGAAAGGATGGCAATGAAAACAGGTAACTTTATATATATTCCTAGTAGGTAATGTGTGAAGAGCACTCAGCTGTTCTTTTCGGGTGGGTTTAAGCTAGTGGAGAAAAAGACATGTCACACCTGATGATGAGTTCTGCAGAAAATGAAATATTGCATTATTACTTTTTTCACCTCTTTTTTCTACTGCTTTTGCTGCGGCAGTAGCAGTATCAGTACTTTGACTTGCTGACATTTTGGCCCCTGCTAAACTGTGAAGGCCTCGGTCACAGGTATTTAGAGATTGGTTCTGAGAGCGAGGAGGGATTTTCTGTCTGTAACAAAATCTTATGGATAACAGAGACTCACTAAACCTGTGCTAGAGGTCAGTTATTCTTCTCCTCAGCACTGTTGCAGAATTTCAGAAGACTGATGTGCAGTTGTTGTCCTTGTGCTTCAGTGCTTTTTGTTAGAAGGCAAACATAATCACTACCATTTTCAACAAAGGGTCTTTCTTAGGGACATAACACCTGGAGATTGGTACCAGTGACTCAGTGAATACCTTTTGTCTTCTGTGAGGCGCCTATTAATTACCTGGTAGAAGTGGTAAAGTTGTGTTTATTTTCACCGTAAGAGATTGTAAAGTAAAAACAAAACCCCACTGGCTGCATAGGGGGGGGAAAACACGAAGAGATATATATATATATATATATATATATAATGATGTCCTTTGGACTACAGTGGAATAGCTGTATTCATAGAGAGATTCAAGTACATTTCTGTGAGGCATTTCTTGCTTAAATGAAATATAATTACCAATGGGACACAGTATCTAAATGTAATAAGAAATAATATTTAATTGCAATTGTTTCCTGCCATGAGAGTACACTGCCAATAAAACACAGTACATTTCAACTGTTAGTAAATGATCACTAAATAGAAAGTATTTTTTTGGTGAAATGTAACTTCACAAGACATAATCTTGGTATTAACTGGACTTCCAGGTGTGGGGGAACAGACTGACTTCCAGCAACATTGATTCCACCTATCACCTGAACACATCAAACAAGGATTAGTGGGGTAGATGGCAGGTGTGCCTCTGCTGACAACTCGCTGTATGTGTTCTCTTTTGAACAACTGGACGCATGCTGTCAAACGACCCCCTGTTGGACTGCGCCTGCTTGTCTGGCATACCGCGGTTTAGTGAACTCTGTAACCCTGTGACAATTAGAGCTGCAGCTTGACTGTAAACAATGTCGTCCTTCTAGCTGTTATGGCATCAGCAAGGCTCCTTAGCTAATTAAAGTAGTTTGACGGCAGTATTGTTAGTATTTCAAGTCTCTCGCCCATCCATCAGATGTGTTTATGTATAGAGAGAATATGACGAGACATTACCATTTCGATAACTAAGCTACAGATTGTTGTGCTGACATCAAAACTGAATAAATACATTGTAATATTTGTTACAATCTTTTGGCATTGACCTGTTGATTAAGTCGGTGTGTATGGGGGTAAGAACCCCATAATTTTCAGCCATTTCAGTCATCCCCCTTGGGAGCCATAGATGGGTGTCTGTCACCGGTGGTGCAGTGGTGCATGGGTAAAGTGACAGACATCTAAATGACAGCACAGAGATGCAACACGTAAGCATGTTATGGTATGGTCACCGGTTGAAAGACAGCCTGGTGAAGTGAGTTCACTGGATAATAACTGAGAGGCCCAGACTCTGTCATTAGGATATTAAAATGATAATTGTCTGGTTGCTTGAATTTTCACTAATAGCTTCATTTGACATGCGGTTCTCTCACTGGCCTTAATGGCTTTAACTCCGGGGGAACTCTGGGGGGAGGGAGTGCCTTAAGAGAAGTTTGTCATTTTGAAAAAGAAATGACAAATTTGGTGGAAAACTGGGTGGAAAATGTCACGCTAAATTTAATAAAACAAAAATGTCTCTCTGCGTTGATATGCATGGTGTAAAACCTGATACGAATATTCAATACATCACATCCAACATTTTAAAACAAATGGTTATTTGTTTGTATAGTGTTATTGAGATCAAAGGCTCAGAACAAAAATCATAATATTCCCATGCCGTCACCTAATACACTGAATCATTGGAGTCTGTCTCGTATTTCGTGCCAAACACTGTTTTCGACCCAAAAGCCCCCCCACCCAAAGCTCCCCTGCAGCTTTCTGTGCGTCCACACTCTCGGTCTAAAGCCAGAGAGACTGGGCACTGCTCCAGCTACCATTACCTGGGCAGGCGGGGAGCCTTGTTGGCCCTATTATGCTACTGTACTGTTTGATTTATGGCTCTGTCGATGTGCATCTGCTACATTAATAAACATTCGGGCACACAGTCATAATTTAACCTACACAGTTTCTGAATACAAGCCGCATCACACCTTCAGTATCATCAGCATCACTGCTGAGGATCACATCAGTTGAGAGTTCATAGTTGTACTGATTACCTCTTCATGCTCTGCTCATCATATGGCAACGACGGGTGACCTTCAGTTGCTACTTAAGTCTGCCAGGCAAAAAAAGAACAAAAATCTGCTTTTGTCTCACTGTTTAATGACATACTGCTTCAGGGGTTGTCATGATAACTAAAGCTAGATGCAGACAATGGATAGAATCACTTTCTCCGTTGTTTCCAGACATGCCACGGAAAATCTGTCTAAGCCAGGCAAGAGGAAATGAAAAAAAAAATATTGCTCTTCCATTGACAATGCTGTGAATTGGGTCATCATTTTGTCTGCGATCACTGTTTCACTTTTTTTCAGCAAATAACATACAGGGGGGACAACAATGAGATGTCAAGTAGTGCAAAACTAGGGGGACGATGGGAATGAGACGGGAATAGTGTTACCGAAGAGGGAATGTTGACGCCTGGAATGATACAAACATTCGAACGACGTGCATTCGAATTTGAGTTTCAGGCATATTTTAAGGAAGGAATGCCCACAGAGAACAACATTTGTTGATGTTATGTAAACTGTTGATTATACTGAAAGTTGTTATTTCTTTTTCCTCATCAAGATGATTATATGCAGAACCTTGATATCTCCCCTTAGGTATAGCCTACATGAGGCAGGTCACAGCCCAATTTGACATAATTAAACCAGCAGGATTCAAGCTTAATCATTAATCAAGATGTCCTGACCACTGGGATTTGTCTCACTTAATGTATGTGTGCGTGAAGGCAAATCATTTACTATGGAAAACTATTCTGTGTTTTGCGCGGCTGCTTCTGAATCTGTCGCGCTTTCTCTGTTTCTCCCCTCTCTTTCACTTCATTCCCAAATAAACAACACCGCTCAAAATATTCATATACTGTAATTTCTCAAACACGGCGAAGACATCTGGAGAATAGAGTCGGATTGTTGACTGAATATGTCCCTGTTTGCAATCAGGACGGCTTTGGTCTTTGTTTAAAGAGCTGCTCTAATTAACATGTGCACAGTAATTCCAGTCTTGTTTATGCTTCAACTTAGCTTCAGCAGGCATGTGACTGTGCACATGTTTTATGGGTAAAAGTTGGAGGCTTTATTGTAGAAATGTTTTGAATGTGGACACAGTGTGATGTCCTGCTGGTGACGCTATATTAACATTTCACATGTCATGACAATTGATATATACTCCTTCAATGGACAAGGACAGACGATTACAGACATGAACGTCTTTTCCAAGATATTTCCTTTGGGGTTTGTTGCTGAGTATACTAGAAAACAGCGTGGGAGTTACTACAATTGTATTATCTGGGCTATTATTTTAAAATACGAGCTGATATTGGTGTTCTTAATTTTGATTTTATGGTTGAATACAATGCATACCTATATACTATATACAAGTCTACATATGTGTCTTCATTGTCACTGCTTCTTTCAACACAACACTTGTTGATATTACAGATCAGTGTTGGACTAATTATGTTACACAATTACTATATAAGATACATGTAATTGTAGTTTTTTAAATTAGCTTTAGTATTGACTAGTGTTGACTTGATGGTATGATTATGGAATTGCCTGGAGAGTAATGCTCAGCATTTATCTAGTTTATCTAGATGTTAATATTTATTTGTACACTGACATTGCAACAGCTATTTCTCTTTTCCTTTATATATATGTATATATGTGATGGTCAAAGCAGTAGTTTTTATTTATTTTGGTTGGTGTAAAATATTGTACATGGTGGATAAGACACTGTTGGCAGCCAATTCATGGTTGCATTTTTGCACCATAATGTTTGATTGCAATCTATGTATTATGGCATTTATTTTTTGATCGCAGATAATTAAGATTGCGTAGTCAAAATTCCTCTTAAGATGTTTTTGGTCTGATAACCTATTCAGTAATTATAACCAAACATTTATTGTTGTATATTTTGAGAATATTTGAGAATTATCAAGTTTTTTTCTCAAGGATACACTAGTTTTTTTTTTTTGTGTGTGTGTTCTTTCTGTCTCTCTACCTGTTGTGTTAAAGTGATTACATATTGATTGATGTTTTTCTCTTTTTTCACATTGTGTGTGAATGAGGCTTATTGAAAGTACTTTTCGCTCTCCATGTGCTATGCATCCTCTCAAAACATTTTTCTTTTCTTCACTCCCATATAAAAACATTCAACACAGTTTAGAAGATGGTGTCCCGTAAGGACCAAATGTATTGAGGTCCATTTTCTCAGATGTCCTACTGTTATCATATATATATATATATAAAAGATTTAGTGCTACCCAGCTAACTGTAAAATGTGAACGCATAAAAGCTCACCCTTGAAATATTTAGTGTACTTCAGGAGGTGTACAAGGTGAATACGTGGCTAGATGTATGGGGGAAAAATATTTGTCCGAATAAATAACTTATTTTATCTGAAGAGGAAATGGTACAAACCATTGTATTTAATTGAACAACCTTACTTTGAATTGAAGCACATTGTTTAAAAAGGCACACAGGCAATAATGTGTGGTTAAACGCTGCGTGGTAGCATATCCTGAGCAATGTAGGACACTACTGCGTTGGTTATGTCCTCGTACCCGTTGGATGTTTAGTGATACGCTATTGTACCTCTCCATCATCGACTGCCTGTGTGATGTTTTTTGAGATGTAGAAGATGCAAGTCGTGACCCATGACTGATGCCACTTCAAAGAGAGGGAGAGGATACGGTGATGAAATAAGATTATTGTATTGCTGCTTTTAGTCTGGACAGCTTTCCTGCACAGTTTACACACAAAATAAACCATTTTTTGTTTGTTTTGTTCCTCATTTTGTTCAACAAGTTTCCCCACATGTCGATGGTGCAACTAAACACTGATTGGCTGTTTGCATCTCACGTGTAGCATGTTTTAATGTCGAAGTATATGGTAAGCTGTAGGGAAGCACAAGGTGAAGCAACATTTTCTCTCCATCTCTGAAATGCTTTGCCAAAATTGTCCTTGAGACATAGTATGCCATCTTATGCAATTATCAGGATGATGTTTGAAATGAATAACTAGTACAAGTTCAGGTTACTGTGTAAAGAGCATGCACAAGGCCATGCTCATATGGTAAGAAGGGCTTATAGGACAGAGTAAGGAGAACTGCAGGATTGGGGCTGTATTTTCAAATTCTGCATTTTTTTCCCTTCTTTTTCCATGAGACTGCCTTCCCAGGGGTACCACTTGAATTACAATATGGTCCAATTTTATTAAATCCAATGCGAGGACAAAGGGTGTTGTATGCTGTACAGACTTTAAAGCCCCTAAAGGCAAATCGGAATTTGTGGTATTGTGCTTGATGAATAGATTTGATTTGCTTGAAAGGCTTTATCTAGCACAAACCTAGAAGGTCTTATAAATACCAATATAAAATGTTACAGTCACACAATCACAGTTGTAAATAAACCCACATGCACCCACTCATTAGTAGATATCATGTTTTTTCTTATTTATAATTGATTGATTTAAGGTGATTGAACTGATCCACTGTTATTTAACACACCCACACAATTAGCTTTGTCTGCGTTTTCATACTGACACTATCACTGTGTGACAGTAGAAGGCCAAACCCTAACCCTGAGCCAGGCGCTCTTCATTAAGGTCAATCAATCAGAGACTATTGCCCCTCCTGGGCCCGTGTGGGCAGAGCTTTGTCAAACAGCATAATATTCACAACCAATGAACCCTGGATTGGGGCCACCAAAGGCAATACAGTGGTATGTCCAAGACTAGTTGAACTATCCTTAAAGACAAAATGGTTGTCTTCAAATATTGGAAAGTCCTAGAAGGCGCATTTGACAAAGGATGATAAGACATGTGCCCCGTCTTACTGGTTGATGCCCCAAAGTGGGGTCAAACTAATAGCCTCACCCTTTGTGGGCGAGGTTATTTGTTGCCTAAGGTTGCCTCTGATACACTGTCAAAATCAACTTTCACATCGCATTACAGGCTTAAAGCATGACCCTAGAATTGAGGAAAAGACTTAACTCTTTCATTAGCCTGCAGGTAAAATCTGTCTAACTGCTCCGTGAAAACAAATCATACAAATACAATGTATCTGTCTAACCTTTTAAACATTTTTTATATTAAAATTTTCAGAAGTTCGGAGGTTACACGGCTGTATTTATTTTACCACTACCATTTTGTTGTACTACATTTTATATGACTGCACATGTCATAAAGAAAAATCAAATAATACATTTAACCGAGCACTATGCTAAGATACAACTACTCGTTTCTTGAAGGGATTGAATGAATTGTTTGAAGATGCTGCATTGATGCTGTCAGCAAATATCCTGTGCTGAATAATCCTTGAACATGACACCAAATCCCCATTCGTCAGTCACACTGCTCAGAAGCTGACTTCGTGAACTCTCAGAGAAGGGGACAGAAGTGAAAATATAATTTAATGTAGAGGATCAGACTTGTGAAATATCATTTTAGTTTTGTGATGAGCATTTATTAATGAATGATATACAAATGAAAAAGTCACTGGGCTTTGCTATAGTTTATTTAAACATGTTGTCAAATATATTAGTTTTATAAGGAAGCGTTGAGGTTCATAGGCTTTGATTGTGACATCAGTCACTTTGTGCACTTGTCAGACATTCTTTTGTTCAGTCTAATCTGGGTCTTTAAAGCAAACAACAAAGTCATTAATAATGTAGTTCAAAAGAAACAAAAGTCCCCAAAATGTGAAGCTCATGAGGTAATTGACACCCACAGTCATTTCTGTGAGTTTCTTGGAGGATGACCTCAGCCATTGCCATCTACTTTGAAAACCTCTCAGCCTTTGTCAACCTGTCATTTGCAACTCTTTCAACTCTGCCTGACTCCCAGTGATAATTACAACCTGACATCCTGTGAGGAACAACAACTGAATGGAGTAAAGGATGTTTTCCCCTTGTGTTCTGTTCTCCTTTGTTGAGACCCACAGTGCATTGTGATCCTTTTTCCCTCATAAAGCTTTAGTTTCTGATCAGTACATGTTAACCATAGGATAACCATTCTACAACCATGGTAGACAAGGAACAAGGGATGGTTTATTTAGTGGACATTTTTTGCAACCTTTGTGTGCATTTCTTTAATATGGGAATGTATTGTTTTGACCCCCAAAATGTTGTTGTGACTATGACATTTATATTTTACAGTTAAGACGTACCATTTAATTATGAGGTACTTTATCATTAATATAACTGATATCTTAAAACCTTCCGAACCCAAAGAAGTTTCAGTGCATTCTTTGCTCCTGCCCCGTTTTACTAAATGTTTTTCACTGCAACTTTGAAAAAGAAAATTGAGGCACCATGGCAATATTTAAGTATTTCGATTTGTACAACCTCTTTGTACAGCCTCTGTCGTTATGCTTCAATTTGGTTGCTTTTCCTAGTAAATGCGTCAGAAAGGGCCATCAGAAAGTACAAAATCCAGTGATAATGACTCTCTGAAATATTTTGTAATTTAATTTGTTTGATAGTAAAAATGTACAGGTAACTTTATATCTGAGGGTGATATTAGTATGAGTGAAGATGAAATATTAGTTTATTGTAAAATAAAATTACATATAACTAAATATGGTTGTTTAGTCTTTTAGTCAATGTCAGTTGAGAAGGTCAATATACATTTCAAATCTGAGACACTGAGCATTACACCTAAAGCAGCCTTTTTTCATCGATATATAGTACGTTAAGCTGACAGAAATATGTGAGAGTTATTTCAGGAGCACCATTGATTTTATATATTTATGCTTGCATTCACTAATATTGGCATATGTGGGTTGTTAGACAAAAAAAAATAATCAATAATCAGCAGCAGAACTAGCCGTAAATAATTCTATGAAATATAAGCTGGAGGATATACCTGGAATCAAATATTATGTTACATTGAGGCTATATGTTAAGCCTGGCTCTGTGTTTTGCTTTCATCATACATGTACAGGTACAAGGACATTTTTGAAACTGCGGATGTAATGTCATGATTTTACAATGTAATCTATTGGAGATCTCGCTTGTTGTAAGATCTGTCCGATTGCTTTTCTTTTACGTTGACCCGCTATTGACAGTATTTCCCCCAGACATGTTTTTCTGTTCTATATTTATCTCTTTTTTCCATTTTTCCATTTATTTTCTGTATTTTCTCTCCTTCCATCCTACCCTCCAATCTTTGTTTTTCTTTTCCTGTAGCCCCAAACTCTCTTCCTTCCCCCTCTTTATTCTTTGTCTTTCTTTTTTCATACTGCAACATCTTGTATTTACTGCTCTTTCCTGCCAGCTGCAAATGGAAAGTAGGTTATGCTTGGTGCTTGCACTCTCGTACCTTACATGTTATCATGCATCATTTGACAGTCTGTCATCCTGCCCCAGGATTAGACCAAACACTGCACCTTTGCTCCGTACTATCAGCACTTGTAAATCTCGTCATGAATGCCACAGAGCCACCTCTTAAGGATTCCCCCTCAGAGTTAGTGATGCATGTTTACTTTATTTACAACTTGGGTTTCACTGAAATGCAACTTGGACTCGGCCAGGTGCTGAAGTTAAAGACGCTTTTCATTAAATTGGTTTTGTGGATCCTGAGGATGGAAAGACTAAATTTGAATTGCTATTAGGTAAATGTTCCCTTGTCAATAGATGGAATGGGAATATGATTAAAAAATACCTCTTTGCAGTTAATTGTGAGGCATATGTTGTTGTTTTTCTTTGTGTCTCTACTCACTGATCCATGGCATCTTATCAAAAGATGATAAGTAAACTTTTTAAACAGCTTTATTACTGCACTTTTCACATTATTATGTATTATACATTAGGCAGATAAACATATGTGTTTAAGGTTAAATAGCCATGTACAAAAGCATTTTTGCCTCTAGGTGAGATGGGAATAAGACAGGTGTTTAACTTTTTTATGCACCCCTGCTTTTGTCTATCTTAGTCATGGTGGATGATTGTTGTAGCGATTCAGCCTCATTATGTGCTAGAATTTGCATACATCTTAATAAATCTGTAAACAAACCGTAGTTAATATTTCTCTCACTGAACAGTTCAAGCTATCTTGTAAGCAAAGGTTTAAATCCTAATGGTGTCTGATACTGTGCTTGTGTAGGTGGGGATCTGTAGGTCTGTATATTGATACAGATTTAAACATTTTGTTTAAATCTGTATCAATATCATGTATATTTTTACTATGTATCATACCTGCCATTGAATTAAACGTAGTTTAATCACATTGAACTACTTTTGTTAAAATGTGCTCTACTCCCCCAATTAGTGTTTAACCATATAACTAGTTCACTGGCTGGTTAGCAGGCTCCTGGCATGTCCTTATATGGTCAACTAATAATGTTGCTGTTGATATGTTACCATGAATCGTGCCCTACAGCCAAATGCTTCCTTCTTGTATCACTTGGATTTCACTTCACTTCACACACAGCTGATCACAGATTCTCAGTTTGGTCCGCCGTTGGTCATTCTTTCGCCCAGATTTCGCCCATTTATATGCTGTCCTGACCTTCTACTTGTCTTTTTGCCCTACAGAACAAGATCATCCTGGACCCTCTGACATTCAGTGAGGCTCGTTTCCGTCCCTCTCTGGAAGAGCGCTTGGAGAGCATCATCAGTGGCGCCGCACTAATGGCTGACTCCTCATGCACACGTGACGACCGCCGTGAACGCATTGTGGCTGAGTGCAACGCCGTTCGACAGGCCCTGCAAGACTTGTTGAGCGAGTACATGAACAATGTAAGTCTCCTCTCTGATCATTTGGTACTTACTAGCTAACTGCACACGTGCAGAACACACATACATCATGGAAACAGACACACATGCTGCTGATATCCTTTTATTCCAAATAATATATAAATGTTCATGATACTTTCACCCGCCATCAAGTGTTAAACCTAAAGCAAAAGCCTTCTGGTTAGGCTAGCTCAGCCTTACTCAACCATGTCCTTTATTTAACATATGTGGCACTATTTTTTAGGCAGTGCAAATACTATAGTGAAAGCCGCTATACGTGTTGGTTAGTTCTTTACCTCAAATTGCTTTTTGCCGACAACTTTGGTATTTTTGTTCTTAGATTAGTGCGACAGGTGCAAAGGTGGGAGGAGATGAGATGGTGAAAGGTAAGCTGTTGGTGAAAATGAGCTCTTTGACGGGCTTAGAAAAGATGTCTGTGGTCTATTTTAGCATTGCTTTGTTGATAACTTCATGTCCCCATTATTATGGAAATGATAGGCCTTCGGCTTCACACAATATTGGTAATGCATACGTTTGTATATTGCAACTCTTAACCTCCTGGGCAACAACAGTATTTTCCTTCTTGGAGAAGCCGCTCTGCACCTTTCCTCTCCATCTGGCTCTCGGTTATCCCGCTTTCCACATGCACCACAGTGATCAGCCTGTTTAAAGGTTATGAGTCTGGCCAATACAATGATTAGTTATCATACACATACAATGTATATTCCACTTCAACAGACCCTTTTGTCCATATGTTTCTACATAGAAATAGTAGATGCACTTGGATACACTGTTCTTGACCTTGCACACATAACCTGGTTCTTTGTGTTGGATTATGTGATTGTGCCTTTAAGCACAATGATTTCTGAGCCCTAAGATTTCTGAAATGTTCTATGTCAAATGTTTTATCGTCTTAATACCAAGTGTTAGACTTATTGTTGCGTTTTTCTGCATAGAAAACTGTGGGCAGAATACTTAAAAATATATTTGCTAACACATTCATCTGTCACACACACACACACACACACACACACACACACACACACACACACACACACACACACACACACATATATATACACACATTCAGATGCACATGCATTTGGCTGTACCTGGAAAAATAAGTCTGAATATAAACTTTACAAAATATAGAAGAGAATATTCAAGGATTAACGACAAATTAACCACTCATCAGAACATGCCCACGCACGTGGAGTACTTTTTTCCAATCAACTGATTAATGCCAGCCAATTAACAACTAAATGGTCATATACAGCAACGCTTTAGTTCAAACGTACATGTAAACTATAGCTCTGCGTTGGTTAGAAGAAATAAAGCTGTAGTGGGAAGCTCTCTTTACTAAAACAAATGGCACAAAAGATCAAGAAAAAATAGCTTTGCTTATTGAATGAGAGCTTGGCACGCTGCTCCCATTAATACTGTATTTGTAGTTGCATTTGTGTTGTTGCATAAAAATGTCCACAAATCTTTCAGTTAGCAGTGACATGGGATGCGAGCCATGTGAGATGCGGCCAAAAGGGTGACATTTCCTCTGTGAAATGGACTAATCATCATCCCCAGTGACAGAATTACCGAATCATTCTGTATTGGGCTCAGTTACATTTTTGGGCAAGGGAGCTTATTTGCTAAGGGAGGTGTGTGTGTATATATATCTTCTAAAATTAAAACAAATTACTCTTATTTTCAATTAAATCAATACATTACTTTTTGGTTTCTTCTTTTTACAATACATTCTTTCAAGAATGTATTGTCATGGACACGATCGTAATGGCAACCTTTCAGGTGCCCTTAACAGAGCCCTACATCATTGAAAAGGCAGCGCCTATAATCCGCACTGGGGCACTTACTCGGCCAGCCTAAATTCTTAGATAACATCTAATGGGCCTCAACTGTTGGTGAGTTATTGCTGTGTTCAAAATTACTGTAATGTACCCATGTGTTCTACTAAAGTGGGACTCAGAGTCCACATTGGTAATGTTAGCCTCAGGTAATATAGCCATCTATGGAGGAAGAAGCTCAAGAGATGTTAATACCTTTGCTATGCTGCTGGCGGTAAATGAAGGATGAGCAGTTTTCTTAATATGTTCTCTTACGAACCTGCTACCCTGTTCTTTCTTTTCAGCTGTTTATTGTTAGTTTTGTAAACCATTACAAGGGCAAAAGGAGAACTTGCATGATTTAAAAAAAAGAGTGTGAAGGACTGGACTTCTCCTTATAGAAGGAGTACTTTAGTACCTCATTCACCACTGGGAAAATCTAGGCCATCCTGAAAACAGCTCTCAAAGATCCTCTTTTTAGTGAATAGTATAAACAACCTTGGTTAAACCACCATATTAGAATCTTCATCAATTAATATATTTTGAGTTTAGTTTGATGACCAAAATGAAATATTAATGATTATTATTTGAATTTCCGGCCTGTGCTACCTGCTGAAACTGTACACTAATGGTCGATCCAATGTGTATTAAGTGTCATTTGTGACTATTGAGCAATTAGCAAGCCAGCTGTCTGTTGATCCCGACAGTATTGGTTCCCATACTGGCAAACGACCCTATGTAATACTATATAATATTATTCAACATAATTATGTGTATTTGTTGTGGCATCTGGGCTCATAAAGTAGAATAGAAACGATGGGGTGCTATTAGGGTCCTTATTAAATTACAGATCCTCTCTGACTGTAATAGAATATTAACAGTGAAACAACATAGGTTCTACACCCAACATGTATGTGTGTGTCTGTGAATGTTTGGGGGAATTAGCATCACTTGTTGTCAAAGCTGTGCTTGTTGTTGTTTTTATGTTGCTTTGTTGTTTTCGACGTTTGCGATCCTGCTGTGTTACGATACCAGTTCTTAGTTTTAAAGACAAAAGGCAACACAATGCTCGGCTTTTAAAAGTAATGTGGTACTTCATTTGGTCTCTCCTTTTCTTGGTAAACTGACTTTGTAGTTATGATGACAGTTCTTTTTTGTATATTTTATGTTGTCAGTTGCAGCCCAGCAAGATACATTTATAGATGTGTGGTTGATTTGTAGGATCAGTCTGCAAAATCACAGAAGAAACTGTAAAAAACAAAACAAAGGCTCTGTGATGCATGAACTGTATAAACTGTAGGTGTGGCTCTTTCATTCATAAAAACAGCGCAGCCATCATTTGCTCAGAGCATGGAGAAAAAGCCACCAAGATGATCTCGTTTTACTTATTCTTTATGAAACGAATGTCATGTGTGTGTTCATGAACACTCGGATTCCCTCTCACCCTCTTGAGGCACGGCAGCTTTTTGCTAAAGTAATTGTGCCTTGCTTCATTAGGCCCATGAGTTGTGTTTTAGAGGCTACAGCTGGGAGATTGCTGACAGCCTCTGGCTGTCCTAGCAAAGAAGAGGGAGTAAATCACAGAGACACAAAAAACAAAATGCTTCCACTTCTCAGCTCAGCATCCCCTATGAGGGTAAATCAACAACCAAGAGTGAATATGGAAGTTATCGTTACCAAGCCTGCTCATGAAGTATATTATTCAATAAATCATATATATGCAAAAAATAGTTTAAATCTCGGTTTCAGTCACATGTGTTTCATATACATTGCCGTGTCCCTGGCTGATGATTTGCATTCAACAGTTTTAATGCAGTACAGGCCAAAAAAAGAAACTCAAATGGTAATTGGTACAGTTCAGTCACCAGGGGATCTATGAATCATGTCATTACTGCAGTGCCATATAACAGACTTTGTGCTCGCAATTTACAGCACACTTTGTGAAATATGAGACATTACCTCCAACTGACTGCTGAAGGGAAATCAACCAGTAAAAAGTCTGAGCATAGTGTTGATCATAGGTCCCCGATGAGTTTCACAAGTGCAAATTCTAATCCTAAAACTTGCACACTATGCAGTCCATACTGATAACACAAAATGGTAACACGAATAAGCCAGATTGAACTGGCAAGTGACTGGATCAGGTCTGAACTCAATTAGACATCCTTGTAAAGTACAAACATAGCCGCTGAGAAACCACGATAGATTATGAATAATGAATTAAGTATTTGTCAATGAAGTAGATTCCAGCTTCAGAGGATACAAATATCTCTCCATTCAATGTGCAAAGTATTAGTTTACTTTTTATCACAAAAACATCCTGACACAGGCTTTCCCCCAGCTTAATGTTACCAGTTGCCACTCTGACAAAGTTGCTCCCGGCTGGACAGCTAAAGTCCTTTTGTTCAAAGTTTTCTGGAGTAATGTACACATTACCTTGCCTTTATGTTTCCTCCCGCTTCTACATTCAGCTACACACACACACACACACCCCTTCACCCTGCCCACATACAAATTTTTATAGGAAGCTTGAACCACAGCACAAGGTTAATCAATGTGGTAGCTGGCAATAAATGAGGTTCAAGTGACAAGAGAATGTCCATACCTGTCTCTGTTGCTGGTGATCTGTGATTGGTGACAGCAGGCCCGGCTCCCTGGCTGGTGCTGAATCATCAGGAGCAGCTGATTTAGTTACGGCAGCTCCGACAGGGCCAATCTATCAATTGATCTGGGGAGTAATGCATTACCAGCTTGGGTCAAGTGAGCCTGCGCAGAATATAGCCACAGCCAGAAACCACGGCAGGTGAGGGCCATCCAGCCGGCCTGTGAGCAGCCGAGAGAAGGATTTAGGGAGTGTGATAGCAAGTGCACTAATCTCACTGTTAGCTTGATGTGGCACAACAAGCTAAACAGGGGTTGTGAGGTAGGATGATCATCAGGGAGAGACTGATGGCCTTCTTGCACACACAGCTTCTCTGGGAGTTGCCCCATAGAATGCTCGATCAACAAATGGAGTGACTGATCACACACTGTAAAATGGTTCAGCTTTGTGTGTTTGCTTTAGTTGTCCACATCAGATCATATCTTCTTAAACCGCAATTGTCTTTATTGGGAAATGTGTTAGGACAAAGATTAAAAGAGAGATAGTGAAGGCAGCCAAAGCTACTGACATTTGAGCATTGGCAGGCGCAAGGAAGGGAAAGTGTGGGTAGTGATCAATAGTGAGTCCCTGGGCTAAAAGCCATTATATACCTATATATATTAAAGGAGAACTGTTTAGACGTCTGAGAGAAGTGAAATCCCTTTAAAAACAGTTGGACACGTGTTGTATTTTATACTGTTTTTTTTTTGTTTTTTTTACTCAACAAAACAGATGATCCACCTGCTGTGACCGTTTCCTTCTACGACTGTCTGTGTTTACTGATGAATTGCATCAAGATACCATCTACGGTGCTATCTGATGCAAAATAAAGTTTGCAGAAGACAAAATATTAATGAAACCTTAAAAAGCTTTCCTAATTTTTTGTTTAGGCATCAGTCGAGATACAATCTGCCGGTTTGCACAATTAATGAATGAGGGCCTGTGGTTGTGTAAAACTCCTCTTCCCATCTGAGACCATCTCGTCTCAGATGGGAAGCGTCAGTCTGGCAAGATAATCCACACAGAGTCAGCAGTTGCCCACACTGTCTCTCCTCATTGTCTAGCAACCTCCTCACAATGCATTTGTAGCTAACAAAACCTGACACTGCCAAGGTACCACCACGCAACACGGAACAAGCCTGCGACGGTTTTTAATCATTCTTGTGTTTACAGTGCGACATTATCTCAGTGTCACTAAAGTTTGAAGAACAAAGCTGAACAAAATAGACCTGATCAATACTTCTTCCGTCCCCTAGCTCCGCTGATGTGCTCTACTGTCCATCACCCTAAGCTGGCTGAAGGGCACAGCTGTAACAGATGCAAGGAGGCTGAATTTACCTTGACAGGGTTTTCTAAGGCTAATTGGCGGTCTTGGGGGCATCAAAAGAATGGTACTGATTGGCTCTGTCTCAGGGGACTAGGTATTACTGTAGGTCACAATTTCAGGCCATGGCTTCTATGTTTGGATCTATATTACTGTGTGTGTGTCATTGTCAAGTGGTACGTTTGATTGAAATAATGTTTATCTACAATAACTGTAATACTAATACTTACAATAGTCCAAGATTAACTAAGTGATATAATTGTAGCCTTGAGAAAATGCATCATTAGAATAGCAGTAACGCTGAATGACTAGCATAATAATGTATCTAGTGTGATTGCAGAGACAGATAATGCTAATCATAGACAACTTAATTTGGCCAAATGGTAGATGTAAAGAGTGTCTGGGTGAACACTAGGGATTTGGGCCACTTTACCATCTTTTGTCAGAAATCTGCACATCCCTTTAAGTGGTGAGGTGAGGGAAAGCTAACACAAAAAGCTCTTTTGGTTTCAGTGTCTTTTTCACTCGCGTTCTTTCTGTTTGTTTCCCAAAGAGTGTACTTAATCTATACTTTTGTATTGTTCCGTGTTTGTTTCTCTCAGTATAACTTCTACTCTCTGCCATCTGAAGTTTAATTATTTGCCCCACACCACAGCTTATGACAATAATCTAGATCTCACTGCTGGAGATAAAATAAGTTTATACAATCATTTTCAAAAAAGGTAATTATTAGAAAATGGCACAGAAGGACTTAGGATTTAACCAATAAGCAGTATACAGCACACCAGTAGAGATGTGTGCAGTGAGCTTCCACTTGTTCGGTCGAAGGAGGAAACCCACCAATACCCAGAGGTGTAACGCTGGCCTCCCGTTACCGAGTGTGCTTTGTTCCCTGCTGTGTCTCCATGCTCTCCCTTTCTCTTTATTGATTGTTGCTTCATCTTTTTCTCTTTCCAATACTTACTCGCTTATCCTTTTTCAAGCGTTCAGTCATCTAGTTTGTTACATGGGCGTTGATTCAAATACAAATAACATTAAGCAAAATTCCCATCAATAATTTGTGTGTTCCCCTCCATTTCGTATCCTCACTAGTAGACCCTCGAGGTACCCTTATTATTCGAAGAGAAGCATATTATTTCTTTGTTACAACCATGCAAATGTTGCCACATGATAGTAATTTGGTACTGGTTTTAATGTCAGAGTTGATCAAAATCTACATTTAATGATTAGTTAGCCAATTTGCAGTAACTCCTCTTTGTTTATTCCTCTCTATTTTTTCCAATTGTCCTCACATCATGGTCCCTCCAGACTCAGCACTTATACCCCGTTAAGTGTCCCAGGCCAGGCAATAAATCATTTGTTCCCCACAGCGTCCCATGCCCTCCCTCCCATCTGTCAACACCTAATGCGCCACACGACAAGCTGCAATCCACTGTGCGCAAACCACTCACTTTAAACAACGCTGCTTTTTCAGCTATTGAAGACATAGCTAAGACATAGCCCCTGAAGGAGATTGACCACAAGGCCCAGGTAAAAACTGTAAGTCTATTTGAGGCCCTCTGGAGACTCAACGGACTCCTTTATTCCTACCATTCAGTCTGAGAGCAAGTGGGAGAAAACTGAAAGAACTGACCCACAGTGATTGTCCTCCACTGAGATATGAAGGTAACCTGCCTGTGAATGGACCAAAGCTCAAAGAGGCTCCCTGCTGTGAAGCATTCACCAAACAACCCATAAGGTGTAAAAATTAGGGATGCACCGATACCGATACCGGTAACGGTATCGGTGGTCGATACTGCGTTAAATACTCGTACTCGCATCGGTTTCAATGGCCGATACCAAGAACCGATACTCACTCAACAGTATTTCACTACAACAAACTGGTCGCGCTTTATGGAGAAGCAACCCCGTGGCGGAGCCGGAGACACTCTTCTCTGTCTCAACTGTCTCAACAGTCTCAACTTCTGAGCAGCCAATCACGCTATCCAAGTTGTTTTGCCGTCCAATCAGATGGCCAGTTTGTCTCAACAGCAGAATCTGGAGCCGCCATCTTGGATCCTCGCTACGCAGCGCTCACTTCTTTCAATAGACAGGAGAAAAGTGAGACGCGAGTACAATACAAGACTTTATCGATATTGTGCTTATTAACCGGTGTTGCATACGTGTGTATGACATATTCGTGCTCATATTAGTGCTCTTGTTAGTGGCTGACAGCCCCGGAGTTACTTGTAATCAGTCCGTCCCAACGCGACGCAAATGTTTCGCGCGACCAGATTACATGTAAAGTCTATGCACAGACGCGTGTGGTTGCGACAGACGCAAATTTACGCCGGCGGCACGTTAGACGCGAGAGTTGAAATGTTCCATATTTAATACATCTATAATTGAGAAGCTCTGCGCGTCATCACCGCCGTCCTGCCGGTTTGAATCAAACGGCTGCTGATCCACCTGAAGCAGCGCTGGCAGCGGCCTCATTCAGACGCTGTTGTGCGGCTACGGATGATATTATTGTAGCCGAGTGTCTGTTGTGTGTCTATATTTGTAATTATAATAAAATGAAAACACGCTGCAGGGTAACTTGAACCACTTTTTTATCTCCTTCACACACGTATATCCCACAATTCCACTCTTTTCCTTTCCGTTTCTCCCTCCACAATAAAAGCACCGGAAACATAACTTGGAACACAGCTTCCTATATAATTGCTCGATCCCTAATATTATCGCTTACATTATGAACCCGGACACGGGGCGTTTTGTGGTCCGACAGAGGGACTTCCACAAGACGTTTAAAGCTTGGGATAGCCTTCTGTTAATTTTGTACTATAGGCTTGACATAATCTGCAGAGGATAAAATAAAATCTGCCTCCAAATTAATTGCACTTTCATGGAGACCAAATCTAAGAAGTATCGGTATCGGTACTCGGTATCGGCAAGTACACAAATAAAAATATCGGTATCGTATCGGTTTGTAAAAAATGGTATCGTTGCATCCCTAGTAAAAATGATCTATTTTTGTATTCTATAATTTCGCCGAGCCCCACTCCCATTCATGTATGAGGCTCTTCATTTTTGTGGGATTGCATTCTTGTGAATGTTCTTTCGATGCCTTCGGAAAAAGATAATTGTAGCTTTTCAACCATGAAACAAGCAGCGCTGGTATTGTTTTCACCTTTTGAGTCTGTGTGTGTGTATGTGTGTGTCATGCCACCAAAATGTGGTCCTGTTGACACTTACTGTAGCCGTAACTACCGCTGAAGCAGTGTTCAGTGTCTGGCTATGGACAGATGTTGTGACTGTGATAGTGAACCTTACAGCTGGGGTTGTCCATCGGTCAGCCCGGCTAGATGCATACTGAACTTCAGAAGTTTGGAACCGTCGGCCACAAACGCTTGGTTTGTTACAGTGCGATATTTCATGCTTTCATGACTTTAGTTTGTAGAAAGTCATTTTTACAAAAACATTTTATTTTATGGGAAGGATTTGAAAAACAAGTCATGTTTAGTTAATTACAAACAAAACGCTGCACAATGATTAAAGCAGACAACTGAAGGGGCAGAAAAAGGCACAGATCACTTTATAACAAGCTGAATGTTAACAGGTGTGTTGCTTAAGCAAAGCTATTCTTCAAACTTCACAAAAGAAATACAAGCTTAGTGTAGGGTTAGAACTATTAGAATTGGATCACACAATATCAACTGAACACCCCATGAACTCACAAACCACAGTTTAAACCTCTTCAATCTAACCACTGAGGAGACAGCATAGGAAAATAATTGTTACAATATCATGCATGGCATGTAACAATATGGGGACGTTGACTTAATAGTTAATACGTTTTTGGGCCAAAACTATGACAATGGTATATAATACATGTTGGTATCTGAAATATATCTTTTTTGTTGCTGTTAAAATATTCATTATGGAAGGAAAGAAGAACAACATTAATATAACAGCTGTGCAAGGATGAACTGATTTGATTTTTACATTTAAAAGTCAAGTTGACATGCTTGTGAATCAATATCTCAGAAATGCCCTAAATGATTTTCTTAAAATGGCACAAACTTGAACTTCATGCTTTTGGAGGTCAAAGGGCACAGGTCAAGGTCAATATGACCTCCTAAAACACGTTACAACCGGCATACAACACAGGCATACAACCGAACCAATTTTTTTGCCATGCATTCTAATGTTGCACACCTACTAAAACTTATCCCTAAGGTACTCTTTTTGGTTGAGATTCAGATACAGTGTTGGCAATTGGAGTAAAGTTAGATTTATTTGTGTTATATTGCCAAAACTCTCTAAAGATTATTATGCGTTTGATATAGTGCCATTATCCTGTTGAAAATATGTATGTAAGAAATGCTGTTGCCCATGGAAGTATGTGCAATAATTCTTAGATACAAGGTCTGCTGTGCTTGGTAGGTATTATAGAATGTAATATTTGGCAAAAATTAGTTATTCTGCTATTCAATCTATATTCAAAGACGGCATTAAGGGGAAGGAAAAAAAAAGAGATAAACAGAATGACAAGGACGGAGTGAGAGATAAGCAATGTTCAAATCCATGTGTATGTCTTAAATATGTTGGAAACAAATCCACAAAGGACCCTCTTAATAATTGTTTTTTACAAAAAAAATTCAGGTTTAGATCAATATTGCTATATTTGAGAAGTAGCTTTAACAAGTAGTTATTAAATATTTGCCTCAATCTAATTGGGACATCTGGTTATCCCTAAATGCGTATCATTCAGTTTCATGTTGTATCCACAGTATCCTCAGCTTCCTGTTTTGAGCTGACATTAGCAGGAACTGGTTTTAATGGTACTGCTCTGTATTTTTGAGATGCAAAGCCTGTCATTCCCTTAACATCTGTATTTGATATAGTTTAGCTTGCACTAATCAGAGCAATAGAATCCTTGGTGATTTTGCGGTGTTTGTCAAAATCCTGCCAAATTTAAACTTCCAACAAGCTCTGTTAAAAAAAAAACACTGACCCAAAGGTCCTTTGGACTCAATCATGAGGTCCAATTTACATCAATGGTTGTTTAGATCCTCACACTATATTACCATTTTTATTTTTGCCTACAGTGTATGAAATGATCTTTGTAACCTCGTGCATCTGAAAACCACACGATATGGCTCCTGTTTAACCTCTGTGCTTGCCAATTGTGCTTAGCTGTGGCATGAAAAGAAACACAATCCTCTGTAGGCGGAAGCAAGCAACTATCACATGGCTAACTAAACGCCCTCATGTCACCATCTCCGATTGAGATAATCAGATAAATGAGACTTTAATTGGGTTTTTAGGCTAAGTCATATTAGGAGATAAGATAGAATTATCCAGAAACATATTAATGTAATAAAAAGCTCTCAGATCAGGCAGCTATATTGCATTAGAAAGCTGCCTGCCCTTCTCATGTTTCCCCCCTCCCTTCAACCTCCTTCAAGGGCTTGCTGTGTTGAGCACCGCTAACATGATTGACATTGATAGCTGGATCAAACTATAGAATCAACCCTAATATCATTAAGTGAGCAGACACGAAAGCAAAGACCTGGGCTCTAACTGTATTAACCGCTACATATGTTTGGGTTATGGATGCAGGAGGCTAAACACTTTGAGAAATCAAGCATGCAAACCACACTTTCCCTGTGCATGTGTGACCTTTGTGCCTTTGATGGGCAATTCTGAGTACATGTGCACAGGACTGTGTACGTGCACATGTTGGCTTATGTATACTGATTCCTCGTGAGGCTTTTACATTAATTATGCATTATTGTCAGCTCTGTTGTCTTTGCAGAACAGACACTCACTTAACATAAATAGACGTAGACTTGTAACTTGTTTGTTAACCATTTTTGAGGTTTTATGTGTTCGTCATGGAGACTATCATGTAGCAGTGAGAAGTGATACATTATATCCCAATAACACACTATTCAAATAGGATATCCCCACGACAATGCCAAATACTTTGGTATTAGTGAGCACAATTGATGAAATAGCTTCTAGTCATCATCCGCTTGCCAGGCTACACATCCCCCTGTTCGACTTTACCACCTTTGTGTTTGTAGTTAAACCCTTAATGGCAACCTGTTAGCCATGTCATCCAAATTACAAAGAATATATTTTTGATGCTGTTGGTTGTATCACAATCAAGGTGGAAGTACTTAGAGTCTGCATTAAATAAAAATACACAATGTTGAATTTGGACGATTTAAACTTTTTAAAAGTATAAAAGCCATTGCGGAGCAGTGACTTCATAGTGTCTGCACGTTATCCACAATAATCTAGTTTGCAACGGATACCGATGAGTCATCTATTTCACTTTTAGAACAATGTTTAAAAAAGGAAATTATTTGAAACTGTGTTTGTGATTGAACTTATTGCTCTATGTAACTAACAGCTTTATTTCCCAGTGAAGGTGTCCCACTTCTCCGTTTTGGTATACCCATCAAATAAGTTTATCTTTGCCGCTCTCTGTCAGGGACACCTTACATTACAATACTGAATTAATTTTGCACACATTACTGATGTAGAAAATGTGCCCGGTTTGATGAAGCCCCTGCATAGTAATAGTGCATTTAAATAGTTCTTCACACTATCAAGATGGTGGAATTTACAAAATTGTATCATTAAAAGGAAATGACTAGTTTGGCTACATCTCAAACTGGCTGTCAGCATGGTGCTCTACTTTGCTCTCTTTGGATATACAATTAGAATTCTAAAATGTATGATTTTTGAGATGGTAAATTAAAGTAAAGAAATGGCAATGTTACATTCTCACTTTTTAGTGTTTTGTTTCATTCCCTGTTTCTTTAAATCCCCAACCCCACTCCTGTAAGGTAAATTCAAGTTGGAAAGCACTGCAGTTTAATCAACTTGTTGCATTTGTGGACTTTCCAGGTAGAATTTCTGACCAGGTCTTGAAAAGCTAATTGGCAGAGAAGCACAGAAATCAGCATCCAGTCTGGCACATATTAGGTCTTTTGCATCCATTATTCCTCTCGTTCCTATCTTACTTAGACTTATCTCTCTTTCTGTCTGTTCAGTCACATCCCTTTACCCTCACTCGCTCCTCTCCTCTTTGTGATTGAGCAGCTTTGTGAAATGTTCTGGTGCCCCATTAAGCAATGCCCCTTCTCATGGGAAACAGCCGACTGCCCTTTGTGGCGTCATGTCAGATGATTATATTGAGTTTCTGTTCTACTGTCGACTTTTGATGTTGTATACAAGTCTTCAGCCTTCCATAACGATTGTACTACTATATTTCTACTAACTTTTAAGCTTTCATTCGGTTCAGTCCAAAACAAGGGACTCTCTCTCTCTCTCTCTCTCTCTCTCTCTCTCTATCTCTCTCTGTCTCTGTCTCTCTCTGTCTCTCTCTGTCTCTCTCTGCTCTCACAAGGAGAAGCATGAGCAAGTGTTGTCAGCTGCTCGCACCCACAACAACACTGGTCCAGTTCCGTGTAACCCACTGAGGGAAGTGTAAATGAAAGAAGAGCAAGCAAGAGAAAGCACGGATGCAAGAGATTATTAGGAGGGGAGGATGACACGTGAGCTTGGATGTAAGATGAGATGTATGGTGAAATAGATAGCCTTTGACAAGGCCAGAGAAAAGAAGGCAGAACAAATGAGTAGGGATGTGGCAGTACACATATGACTATAATCATGAAACAATCTTTCACACATTTCTGAGGTATTATGAAAATGAAAGAAAAATAAATTGGTGCAGGCTGAAGACTTCATATGGGCATCTAATTGAACCTTAACCACGTGTGTTGACCAGTCATAGAATTTACTGCATCATCCAATGCACACTCAAATCAAAACGCTTTTAAATTGTTTTTCACATTATCTCTAAATGATTGGGTCTATTTAGTTAAAAGGTGTGAATAAATGTTCTCTTAATATTTGTATTCTTATTCTTGATTACTAATCAATTTAAAGTTATCCTGTGACTTCATTATGTTCATCGAGAAAGCGACAAACAGATGGAGCTTGTATCATATTGATTCTTTGCCTCCCTCTCATTTTTATTATATTGTTACTCTGCTGCAGAGTCAAATTTCATTACACCCTCTGGATCCATATAACAGCACAAACTCATCTTCGTGTCACTAATAAAGTGATTACTTGGATGGGGAAAAAGTCTGAAATGCTTTTTCATGGCTTCTGGGTAATAATTCCCTAAAATACTGGGAAAATATGGGTGACAATAGTGTCAGGGAAGAATGAGTGGGGGCCGTGCAGTTTGAGAAGGCTTTATAGCTCACTGACCTTTTAAAGATATAGATTGTTCTTCTGTTAAAGCATATACTCTATACACAGTTATTGCCTGTTCTTTTATAATGCATTATTGATTTTGTTAGCATTAGTTCTATATTTAAAGGACAAACAAAGCATTGCATTTGTATCCAAGGCTGGGCATTAAAATATGCTATTTTCTGTTGTATCAGGTCTCTCTTTATTAAACAATTTGAAGTTCACTTAGAACAGAACTTGACATGAATCAACACTGATAGGTCACAAATTGGCTTTAATTCTAGCTGCCACTGAATTAGGATGCTTTTGAATTTGTCTTTGACATACTTTAAACATCTTGATTTTCTTCCTGGATAAATAACTTGGTCATTATTGATGTATTTCTTTTTTTATAGGAATACAGGTTTTAACATTTAACAAACATAAAATACCCTTGTTTTCAATAGATCTTAGGGACACAGCCTGCACTAGTTTGCACTAGTTTACCAGCTCTACCATGGTCTTCTTGTTGATTGTTGCAGCAAATTGATTCTCCAGGGCCCTCCCACACAATCGCACTCAAACACACATATACTTGTATACACACTTACAATCTCATACTCTGACACAAAAATGATTAATTGTGCTTTATGTTGCTTCGAAGAATTATATTTATAAATCCAAAAAATTTGACACAGTACGGTTGCCTGCTTAGCAGCCTCTCACCAATCAAAAGCTCCTAACATTCATTTGAAAACCTCCAGAGACCTATTATTTTGTTTAAATGTATACTTATTAAAAAAGACTGAACTTAACGTATTGATAAAAATGGTACGTAACAGAAATGTAATGTTTTAATTTCCATAACAACTACATACTTTTTACTTTCATATAAAACAGCCTATATAAAGATCAATGTGGCGTAGTAGGTACATCTCAATAAAAGTATTGCAATTCAAGTTTGTTGTTGAAGTTTTGCAATAGATCTGAGGCTACTTTATGATAAACAACAAGACAGAGCTGAATCCATTTTAAACTTTAGTTCTGTCTCCATTTGGGCCTTCTTCAAAAATCCACTTTCGGATGTTCCTACATCTAAGATTCAGATTTTGTCCTACCTTCAGGCCTTTTTTAGCTACAGTAAAATATTCAATCTAATGCATGCAGTGTCTTACATTTTGAAGCCCAATTATTTTGTAGCATGATAAATATTAGCACAAGCTTCACTGCCACATGCTGACCTTGCTCATTCTATGATGTTTGTTCAGGAGCTGTATGTACGTGAGCTTGGTGTTAGATTAAGGTGTTGGTATTTGGTAAAAAATGGGGTCTTTGGTGCTGAAAATAGACATCCTCGTAACAAGGACCTCATTTTTCAAAGCATGCAAGTTCTATATCCGTGTGTAAGACCTGCCTGTATACACAAATAAGTGTGTTGGTATAAATCAAACATATATACATATATATGCACACCTGTATGCACACCTGTATGCAATGAAAAAATATGAATTTGAGTTTCTACAACCATCTGCTTGTGCAGAAAAGGCTCATTTGCATAAGTAAACACCCTCGATTTGCCATACATAATGTCCTTAAAAAAAAGGATGAGCACAAATTAAATGCCTGGTCTAAATGGACACGATAACAAGATAATGATTAATATTCATACTCACTATATGTTGCCCAACCAGTAGACACAATTTAACACGCAATTTAACATTTGGACCTTCTCAAAACCTGCTCAGTACATGCTCACATTTAGTTTCATAGTGCACATAATTTGCAGCTTTTGCAGAGATACCTGTGAGAAGCCAAATAAAGCCAAATAAATCATTCTAAAAGGTAGTGTCTCTTGCTTCATCTGTCATAGCTTTAAGTGTAGGAATATGCTGGACATTACTCAGGCCAAGACTTGGACTGAGAATATTATTCATATACATATTCTTTATAATATATTGCATGTTTATATCGCCCCGTCCCCCCACCCTAGTGAACCATGTTGCAGGCCTTTGCCCTCCAGCCAGGATACAATTTGGCACCGTCTTCTGGCATTAAAATACTGTACTTATTGGCCTGATTGGGTCTGATAGGTACACTTTGTAAAGCCATAACTGCTTCACCTGGGGTCTAGTTTTAATTTAATTTTATGTCTGTGGGGGATGTGTGTGTGCTTTTCGAAACCGTGTGAGGTCCAAAGTGGCTTTTACGATTTTTATTTTGTGCCTGCAGATTTCCCTATCTCTTGTTAAGCATTGTAACAAGTCCTTCTTTTTCTTATTCACTCCACCTGATGCTGTTTTTCAAGTGCGTTGCTATCCTCAGAGAATACTGAAATGGTGATGACCTAATTTGCATGAGAGGATTTGTAAAATGGGGCCAGAATTGGAGTCTTCTGCTGTTAATCTTTTAGTGTGTGGTAATGTTGCCCTTAGTGTGTTTTCACCTGTGGCTCCACCCTCTCTCCTCCCTATTTCCCCTTGTTTGAACCATGAACCTACACAAACACACACAAGCATGGCATAGAGGGAAAACAATAAGATAAAGTTAACTTCCATCGGACAAAACTGCATGTTCATGTCCTAATTATAGACCTAATTATATACTGCCATTACAACAACATTTTTTGGATTAATCCGTTTCTTTTACAGTTTGGTGAACTTTGGTGATCTGTGATATTTTACGGTCCCTATCCTGATAATACAATATTTGTTAACGCAACGCGTCTGCAACGACACGGTAGCTCAGGGCAGCGTTATCGCCCCTAACCACTGTATGAGTGCCGTGCAGCATGTTGGAGATTAACTAGCCAAGGGGTACACACTGGGACTCACATGCACTACCGTGAACAAAGCACAGAGAAACTGGGATTACAACACACACACACAGAGGGAGAGTGACTTCATTCTCTGCTCAGCAAGACATTACATCTTTATCTAGCCAATGGTGGTTGTTTGCTGCTATATTAATGCTCTAACTTTCAAATGTAGCACATTTAAGGTATTGACATAAGGTTTGGTTTTTACTTATAGTAACAATATGTGTCTTTATGCAGTATTCGAGCTACAGAATACTAATGTGATTGTTGAATGCCAGGCACTCTGTTATTCTTCAGGTTGAACATTCACATAACCCCCCCCCCCCCCCCCCCATGTATGATCAACATAAATGGAGCATGTGAAGATTCCCACCACTAAGTATGTGAAAATCAGCTGGAGGATATGTGTTGTCAGTGAAACTGGAGCTGTCAGATAGTTTAACCTAACAAGTGCCTTGGCTTGCAGCACCGTGAAACTCAAGAAACAGTCTGAGGCTCAGCTCAGAACGGCAGTGAGCTTGGCCATAAGTAGGACAAGAGAACTCTCCAGGCTGCTGTTGAAATTGAAACAGTCCCTCCAGGAATTTTCTAATTTGCAAACCAAGACGTTTTTTTTTCAATCCACACTTAATCACAAATATTGGAGGGATTTTGAGTTTCTATAAATCAAAACAGTTTCTGCTTATGTTGGTTGCAGTTTTCACAAACAGTTGCAAGTTTTCACAAAATCAGTCATAAAGATCTTTCATTGAGTGTGAAATCATATCATATTCCTATTTCTCATCATCTTTCACCTCCTTTAGCCCCTGTTTTTTGCCAAATATTGTGTCAAATACAACATTTGACAGTTATAGTAATACAACATGCTGCAATGTATTCAACATCAACATTTGCTTTCCCGTTGCTGACATCTTACTACCAAGACACTTTCAAATTAATGCTACAGGATGAGGATTTAGTGGTGGTGAACCGTTACATGCTGCAGTTTCAAGCAAATTACAGATGTTAATTTTATAACGAAAGATACATATATATTTATTTATACATGTGTGCCTTGTGTAGTGTCCTTTAACACCTATGCATACGATTGAATTGGTTAATTAAAATTCAACAATATAATTATTTTCATCCACATTTAACACAATTCATACAAACTGTACTTGACAGTGAAGCGTGCCATTTCTGCCCTCTGCATGTCTGAGGGAGTGTTGTGGCATAACTTATATTTTGAAGGCTTTTGTCAGATTTCTTTTTAAATCAATCTATCTGTATAGCAAATATGTATTCCTCTCACAGAGTGAGCTGAGCTGTAACTGTTCTTGCACTTCTTCTGCAATGGTTGCTCTCATACCCTCACTGTGCAATGTTCCGCTACAGGCAGCATGTAAACATAGTCACTCACTCACGGCAAACGTATACACAGACAGGTTGAACTTGACAATCACCTCTAACCCATTTTGATACGTGCGATGCACTTTGCTTTTAACTACTGCTTCACATTCTCCATTCAACCAGCATGTTCGAGAATGTCATAAAAGCCAATGAAAGAACCTCTCAATTGAGAGTATATCTCTACAGTGCAACAGTGATGCTGCAGTGATACATCTACCATTGGTAAACACAAAGAGAACACAACAGATACAATAATTTACCAAAAAAGTTATACCAGGATACCAATAAAAACAAGGTCGTTTGTCCTTTCTTCACATTGATGCTTCCAGTGTGTTACTGACATACTTTGCACCTCCAGGAAATCCAAATTTGTGTTTACTGTATTCATTATCACTTTGTACACGTTTTCCTCTCCTCAGTGCAAAATGTAGAGCAGGAGTTGTTTCTCCCAGGAGAGGTCTAGTGCCTCTTGTTTCACACAGCATACGCATGAAACATGTCACTATGTGAGTCTTAGTCAACAGACTTAAGCACACACCAGTTTTTCATTAATTTGATAGAAATAATTTCAATGCGTACTAAGCCTTTATAATCTTTTCACAGTAGAGACAGCAGGATATATTCTGTGAATTCAACAAGAAGGCTGATTTCAATCTGACAAAAAAAATAAAAAAATGCACACCAGATGTTTGCTTTGCCTGCAGTCTAAAAAAAATTGTAATCCAAATGGGCATATGATGGGCACCAGAAGATTGTTTACCCCACAAGGCGCAACTGAAAAAGTGTCGTTTAAGAGTTTTGCATTTGGACAGCCATTCTAAATCCTTACTCAGCATTTTAAGCACTTGTATACTGTTTTGCATTACAGCTTTTATGATAATTACTGTAAAAGAATCGTTATTTTGCAGCAATGCTTTGTTCAGTTCTTTGTAGTCAGCAGGTCTTTGTGAAATCTTTTGCAAAAGAGACAACAAATTACATAAAACATATACAAGATTACTATTAAGACAGTGCAGTCAAAAAACCATTAGACACACGCGCGCGCGCACACACACACACACACACACACACACACACACACACATACACACACAATAATTACACAGCATATACATGAAAAACTAAAACAATTAACTCATACAGGTGAAATGTGTCTCTTACTTTAAATTTCACAGTAATTTATTCCATATGGAAGGTACACTCTATTGGTGGCCATGCTTGCTCAATTCGGGGGTCGTACATGGAACTCTTAAAGCAATCTTAGGCTGTTATCTGGTGTAATTTTTTCGATTCCATTTTATTATCCAAACCGCTTATATTATTTAGGGGCACTGGAGCCGACCTCAGCTGACATTGGGCGAAGACAGAGGTCACCCTGGACAGGTCACTAGTTTATCTCAGGGCACATAGAGAGACACACAACCATTCACGCTCACATTCACACCTACGGGCAATTTTCGAGCCTCCAATTAACCTAATCTGCATGTCTTTGGACTATGGGAGGAAGCCGGAGAACCCAGAGGGAACCCACGCTGCCACGGGCAGAACATGCACACAGAAGGACCTCCCGGGCCCGTCTTGCTGTGGGGTGACAGTGCCTAGCCACTACACCACCGTGCAGCTGTGGTGTCATTTTTATAGCTTTGAATTATGCTAAGGATGTTAAACTCTTGACAGCTTGAAGAGTAAATTCTTGTAAATAAAAACATGAGTGTGTTGGTACCTTCTAGACAATAATGATTGTAACATCCAACTTAATTGATGAATGGAATAGCACTTGATGACATCCTGAGGTTCAGTCCAGAGGGTAGTGGCAGCAGTATGAAAACCTAGTACATATTCATAAGAAGGCATAGATGATGAATAGGATTTTAGAAATGGTTATTTTCTGTTTCTAAAAAGAAAACCTGCTTATTTACCGTATGAATCTATTCATACGGTAAATGATGTATCCACATGACTTTCAAAAGCATGTGTCTTAACCTAGTCAGCAGTCATTTTTAAGCCACTACATGCATAATTGTTGCAAATGAAGTAAAATCTTTAAATAATGTATAAAAACTGGAAAAACACAGTTTAATGTGAGGGCAAATTATCTGCTTTTTTATTCAGAACTCGCCTACAGAAGAGTCACACTTACATTACAATAAATTAAAAATTCCCCAAAAGAGGGTTTACATTGGCTGTAAATCCAGTTTCCTCACTTATTGCTGTTATCATGCCTGTTTCCCCTCTCTCGCTCTACCATGCAACAAGCTCTCTTCATGATACAAACATGCCACCACTCAGGCAGATACAGTGGGACATAAATTATTCTGCCCTGTGGCCATGACATTGCAAACCATATAAGGGGACAAATTGGCTTTGTGCATGTATTTACATATGATAGCTTTTACCTTGAACAACAGATTAGGAAAGGAAACCTCACAAAAGAGGATTTTTCTCAAATTGCCACGGTATATGGGAAATTAATATGCATTTCAGTAACAGAAATATTGTCCGGGAGGCACTGTGGTTGGAACTAGTCCTGTTTTTATCATTCATTATTCAGGAAGTTGTGCAACATACACATAATACATCAAACAGTGTGAAGGTCAAATGGTTTTATGGTTGTATAGAGTTTCAACACCATTGGCCCAGGTGTGCAACATTTTCTGTGTGATATTTATGTTACGCAACCATTATCTTATTCTCTACCAAGTCTTTGCAATTTGGTTTTAGTTCCCTTACATTAACCAATGCATATACAGTAGCTTAAATTAAGTTTCCATTAAGAATACACATTTAGTAAACATTGCTAGTGAATTTATTACAGATATGTACAGTTTGAGCTTTATGTCCAAAAAGGTGTTATATGGGCAGCATACATATTGCATATGATTATAATTCATAACAGATACATTACTAACACTTTAACTAGAAATTAATTTTCTACACTCTCCACACAAAATCATGTATATAAGGGATGCTGTAGTTTATTTGCGAAACATGTTATTTTGTTCACCCCTGTATGTGTTAATATCACATCGAGCTCTAAACATGAGCACTATTGCCAAAAAACAATACTTGTATAAATTTCAAACTGTGGTTTTATTGTTCCATTGTATTATACATGATCATACTTGTACCTAAAGTGTCATTTATGTAGACTTCAGTGCATTATTATTATTATAATAAACAAAACAAAAATATGTTTGTATCCGATGCGTGAGACTGGAGCTCACTGCTCTGTTCATGCCATATGACTTGTCACTGAGAATAGACCAGAGTCTTGGACAACCCACAGAGCCTTAAGCCCAACAAGGGCCGCGGGTAAACAAGCAAAGTTGGAAGGGAGTGAGAGAGCGGGAGAGATGGGAAGCCAGCGGAGCAAGGCAGGAAGAGGGAGGAGGTGATACAAGGGGCAACGGGAGAGAGACAGACCGAGGGTCAGGGGGAAGCTGCAGCTCTTGTGACCTACCTCGGGGTTAGTGCAGCGAGAGAAGATATCTAATTAATGGCTTTAAGAGGGCCGCTCTCATAGAAACTCCTTGTGGGTGATTACTCACCTCAAGGCTGTGGCCTTCTCAGAGATGGCTTGTGCTGACTCGTGGCCCTCAGACACTGTCACACATGCAGGCCTCATCAAACGCCTCTTTTACTTATCTCATTAATTGCAGTGCTGGCTTCATTAGCAATATGAGGCATCAAATGCAAGCAATTGTGAAGTGAAGCATTGTTGTTATTTCTTAAATTCAAAATGTGCTTATTCACTCCGGGGTGAAATGAATAAGTCTCACCTTCTTAATTGTGGAAATCATGCACAATTAAACAATATTCTATTAATAAGCACGACTCAAAGCAGTATGTAGAGGCCTCCTCTGGGCATTTAGAAAAATATTAAAGGAGATGAGTGATGCTCTGTGACAGCTAAAAATAAACACATTTAAACAATGGGGAAAGTTTGATATTTTTAGATCTCTTGCATTTTTTGCCCATCAGCTAATTATGTAGAGCTTTTCTAGTAGGGATTAGTAAACACAAATGACAACTGAACATCTCCCCTCTTGGCTCCTTGTACATCCAAGGTAATGTCAGGAATGCTTTGTTTTACTGACAAGCCTCAATAATGGGCTGAAATGCAACTATGAAAATGTCAGCACTCATTATACAATCTGGTGTGAGTGGGAACTCAACAAGAGAGAAAAAGTGAGCAGAGTCGTTTGTACAAGTCCCAAGTTGATAAAAGTAGTGAGAGCAGATAGGGAAAAGGCTGAAATAACGAATTAATCATGTTGTGATTACTGGTGCATGCTTTTAAGGCAATGCAATCGCAGGCTCTTTCACGTCAACTAGCAGGAGATAAAACCGCAGACTTTGTCTGTGCTCTGTCAACTGTTCAACGGATTCACACTCTGAAAACATAACCTGCTTCAGGAATTTTCTATTTTTAAGTACCAATTTGTCCGATGTTTCTCACTATTGTGGTATCTGCTTAAAAATACCAAAAATCAGGTCATTGATTTCAGTTCGGTGGTTTGATCCAAGCACTTTGGACTTTTCTTAAAAAACCTACAGATACAAATATATTATGGCAATTATTTCAATCCAGATATGAGGCAATTTAGCTCAATAAAACAATAAAACTTGCGTAGTCCTACAAAGGGCACAGTTGCAAGTACAGGGTGCATTTATGCACAGACAATAACCTTGTGTCCAAGTAATTTCTGTAAATTTACAGTTCAAGGATTCTTTTTTTTTTGTGCTGGAGGTTCAGATAGGTATGGGCAAGATTCAACACTGGCAAAATGCAGCCCAAACAAGGCATGTTGAATGTATGTTTGAATGCATTTTTAAAGAAAATGATCCACATCTCTGTAGCATTAGATAACAAAATCACCACTGAACGTACAAAAAATGTATTATTGTCTTTAACTTAACTTTGCACAGAGCCAATGTTATGTAATGATGAGGCATGCATAATTCAGTGCTGGAAAACATGACACTTATTCTGCAAATCAGAGACAGCATGCAAATACAGTACCTATTCTGCTACAGTGTGGCAGTCGTAAAGAATAATCAACTGACACAGGATCACCTCTGGATGGTTAAATTGTGGACAGTGACCTATTTAGCCCATTTCTGTTTCTAATTATATAGTGATAACATGTGGATGTGATGTTAGAAATAATTTCAAAACTATGATGTTTTGGCCTCTTGTTTATGATAAAACCACTTGCATTTCTGAGTAATGATCTAATCACTGTTTTTGTCTTTTTGGAAGGACAGTTAAGTGTAGAACAGTGAAGTAAGTGAGACTGAGAGTGGTCTGTCAGTGTTGATCTGAGGTCACTTCAAGTTATTAACCCCTTCACCTGAATCACTCTGTCTCAGGTAAACAGCCGGGAGTAAATAATAGCGCTCTGCGCCCTTCTCACCTCTGACCAATCGACATCTTCTTGGACAAACATCCAGCAGCCTCTTTTCTCTTAACATCACACATAGGTTTTGTTCTAAAGTAATACGCTTAGCCACGAGGTTGTACCATGGGTTGTTTGTCTGCAGGGCATGCATCCATAAATCACATCCTTTCTGTTACAGCTCTTGTCCATACAGCGACAGACATCCTAACCAAGGGCTCTCCAGAGACACCTTCAAAAAGTGATTCATCATGACACATGGATACAGCTAAAACAATAAATCAAAGTTATGATCTGCCTTGTTAAATAGATTTTGAAGGAGATGGGAGACTGATGTCGTGCTCCCATTTAGAACCGCTAACCTGTTAAAAATTGTTATAAATATCAATGTTCAATTTCACTGAATGCTATTGTGATTTTCAAGTTGCTAGTTTCTTTTAAAAATATGCATTGACTTCACTCATCATCATCAGCTAACCATATACAAGGTCACATACCATTTAAATATGTCAGGTTGCTGCTATTTTTTATAATTTTAATTTAACTATTTCAACCATTATTTACCACAGAAATGTATCTATAATTACTTTTCTAGCACAAATGGTCTCGACCATATTGTACATCAAACAGATTTATTAAGGTACATAAAAGGTGATTTGACTCTGGCATTACATAATCTATGTTTTGTAACGTCAATTTATAATAATAATGAGAGTGAAAAGGCCCACACGGCCCACACCATAATTGAGATCATGATAACAAATGTCTCATGCTTGAAGCAAAACCAATTGGGAGAACCTGAACATTTGTATTGTTTGTGGTCAAAACAGTCATACATAATTAAAACTCAAAACAAAACTCAGCAGTAAAAGCAAGAGAGAGAGAGAAGTAGCTATATTGTGAGACTTATTGATTCTCCAAATTGACCTAAAAGTCAAGCTTGAAGAGATGGATGTTTGACAAGGAAATGTAAATATATATATTTAAAAAAGGAAGTGATAGAGGGGATCACACATATCAGGTCCACATCCAGTGACAGAGCCATATTTCATTTGATTTCATTATATGATGTTCTCTTCTAAATGGAGCACCTACAGCAGAGAGTGAGAAAAGAAGTGAGTGGTACCGTGACTGCACAGTGCGAATGCATTGCAGTTGCAATATAACTGATAAACAGAGCCATCTCAATTGTGCTCACTGAAGCAGTGCAAGCATAACTGGATCATAACCAGATAATCTGGCTCGGTTACAAATGATCCTCCCTCGTTTGGAGCTGCAGAGGCTCGGCCAAAATGGCTCCTTAGCTTTTGAACGGCGTCTCACATCTTTCCTTCCAATTATTATGTTAATTGATGCATGGGCTGCTTAATACTTTAGACACGCTGTGAAAACACTGATGCCCAGTGTTCTAAGGTAAGAATAACAATTTAAATAGAATCAGTGGAGACAATCTGTGCTCTGCCTGTGTGGAATCTTAATATGTTTTGATAAGTCCTCAATAGAACTATAATCATTCCATGATTTTACCTCATATAATCATATTTACTAGGTCATGTAGTAGGAGTGGAGCGGGTCAGCTCGAAATATTAAAGCAGTCATTGGGTTAATTTTTTAAGATAGAAGATGTGCAGTAGGAAAAGAATATTTATACATTTAGACATATCAGCTCTATAACAGTCAGACAAAGATGCTTTAGTGGAAAACAAATGTTTACTCCAATAGTGGGGATAGGTCCGTTAATCTGAATGCTAAGACGTGACAATTATATTTATAATCAATACACATAATTTGGCCTTTTTGGAGCCAACGTTCTTTTTGTATTATTATTATCACACAGTTACACTGTAATTAATTATTAAATTGTCAGAAAATTTAATGTATGCTGGTTTCGGCAAACACAATTTGATTCTTTTCTTCGTCTGGATATTGGATTGATCAGGCAATTTAACCTTCTGAACCTCAAAACCGCCGGCGGGATGCAATTGAAACAAAAAAAGAATAGTCTGATTTTCATCTTTCCCACGTTCCTTGAGCATTCAGTCAGAAAACGCTTAGAATTGTGATATTTCATTAAAAAAAAATTCTCCATGTTTCATTTAAAATCTAGCCCAGAATAAACCTTTTGCTTTGACCAGATCCTATCAAAACATGTAATTATGTGCAACTAGGAAGCTATGATTGACTTCTGAGATTCCCTGAAACTTGAACTGAACTGCAGCTGCTGAACACACTGCATTGAGTATTGGACAGGAGAGGCTGTAAGTAAAGGTTGTCCACGTTTTGAGAGTTTAATATATATAGCACTTGAAGCCTCCATTTCTTTCCCCAACATTGGTAACACTTGTAGCAACTTGGGGAAATGTTGTGTATATATATATATATATATCATTGTTTGCCAACTTTTGTAAAATCAATTATCATTGAAATTCAACTGCGGAGTTCTCTGTACTTCTAGCCACGATTGTGCTGTTTTCATAGAGGGGCAGGACTTATATATTGCAATGAAAATCAAGGCCACAGAGAGAAAAGTGTGACCGGAGTAATAAAACACTTGACTCTGTGTGGGGTTCAGAGGGTTAAAAGTGTTTTTGTCATTTTATAAACAAAATTATTGATTGATTAATCAAGGCAGTAATTGTTGGATGAGTCTATAATGAAAATAATTCAGTCCCAGAGACTTTACGCTCATGCCCTGCCTTTTCTCTCTCACTAACAAACACACTGATGATGATGATAATGAGGATGATGATGATAATGATATGTGGGTCTTTTCTTGGGCCCAATTTAATTTCTTCCCTTCTGCTTTTGTCAATATTCTTCTGTGTCTTTTGCCATTTGCTATTTGTCATTTGGATCACACACTCATTTTTCGTAATTCCACATCAGGTTGATGCTTCTTACATCCGCTCTCTTTATTAGACGGTCCAAGAAAAGTGAGGTTGTCATGAAGAGCTCGTCATTGTCTGCTTGACAAATCATGGCTCATTTCTTAATAAGCACCCTGCTGAAAAAGTTTCCTTCTTTGCTATTTTCAAATGAGTCTCCAGAAGCTAACAATGTCTGAAGTAATGCATAGAATGGTTGATTGATTGTTTGGACAGTTTGATCTAATTAAATAAGTCAAGTTATAACTAAGCAATGTCAGAATCTACTCAATATCCCACAAGAGAGTAACATCTTTGCATTAAAAAGGCCACAGTTGCTGCCCAACATGTCTCTTGCCAGCACTCAAAAGGTTAGGCATATTGACATTTCGACCCTCCTTTTGGCCTTTTTACAATAAAATTAAAATCCTAGATCCCAGAAGCAGTGTTAAAGTTAAAATTAATTGTGTTTTGTAATGAGATAAGTGGGAAATGCAATCGTTTGGAATTCCAGTGGAGGGAGTTGTCAGCAACCACCCAGTGAAACGCTCCTGTGTTGTACGCATTGAAGGGCATTTTATTCACTCCTGCTCATATGTTCCCTTATTTTACCGCAGTGCTGATACTGTACTTTTAAATGTATTTTGATGTATATTCAATGACTTGTGAGAAAGACATCTTGTTCTTAGATTTGGAGGGATATTATTAAACTGATAAAGAAGGCCAACAGCGAACTGGGGTGTCCTCTGGATACTGTGGAGGTGGTGGGAGACAGGAGGATGATGGCCAAGCTCTCATCCCTGATGAACCACGCCTCCCACCCCATGCAGGACACCCTGGCAGCTCTGAACAGCTCCTTCAGCCACCGGCTGATTCACCCCCGGTGTGTGAAGGAGAGGTACCGCAAGTCCTTCCTCCCTGCTGCTGTCAGGCTGCACAACAAGCTGACCTCCCAGTAGCCCACAAACATTCTGGACTCTCAATACTTGGACACTTTTTATCACTCTGTTCACTTTAATCCATTCTGGTGCAATATTTTGTAATTTGTATATTCAATATTCTGGTCACTTTAATCCATCCTGGTGCAATATTTTGTAATATTTTGTAATTTGTATATTCAATATTCCACTGTACATTCAATTTCTTCTTTACTGTTTATTTTATTATGTTTATTACTGTTTATTTATACTACTTGATTTCTCTTATCTTTACGTTCTGAGCAATGCTGCTGTAATCCTGTAATTTCCCCACTGCGGGACTAATAAAGGATTATCTTATCTTATCTTATCTTATTATTTGATTTAAGAGCCACTGTAAGTGGTGTGTCTTTATAACGTTGTGGCTTTCAATTTCATATTTTATTGTTCAACCACATTAGTGTACCATAGAGGACATATACAGTACAGTACTTTAGGAAAACAATTAAAAGAATGTTAATAAAGCACAATTTTGCAAAAACTGATGGATATTCCAAGTTTTTGTACTGCCTTTTAGATATTGACCATTAGAGTCCTCTTGTGTGATGAGGCAACACCTTTTTCATTCATGCAATCGTTCTAAAGGTCGAGTGATTCCTTGATTTATATTTTGTATGTCGGGTTATGAAAACACTCTCAATACTTTGTATTTTATGCAGGTCCTTTTCAACAAAAAAAACTTTGATCTGCACTGATTTTGATCTTGAATATGAGCTTCTAAAATCTGTCGGAGAATCTTCATCAGCACAACATGGGACGACATCCTGCACCAAAACGCTGCTTTAGTGACCTTTTTTTTTTCATTAAAAAAGATGTCAGCTTACAAAACTATGCTGTGCAATTCAGGTTTATATGAACCTTGCTTGATGGTTGCCATCATGACTTTGAGCTTTTAGCTTTGGGTTGAATATGACTTGACGCATATTGACGTAATTTGCTAAATTGCTAATTTATAGTCTTTTTTATGTCTTTCCCACATGTGCTGTTTGACGTGAACTCTGTGATCACATTAACAGGTAAGTGTCTTTTTTCAGTTCATCTGTTTATTCATTCATTCATCCATCGCTATGTCTTTAGATGCAGCGTGCCATTATATGAAGCATTTATCAATTTGTTTATTTTTTTACAAAACACATTATTGTCATGAGTTAAAACATACACAGAAGAACAGAGCTATTGGGAATTTTTACAGAAAAATATAATTCCTGAAGGCTTATGTTTTCTTTTCACAAGCGTGCACAGTCACTGTGTGATGATTGTGAACTATCATTATGAACAAACACTCAAAGCATTAATCACAAATGTATTAAAAGTGCACACAACTCCTTTAATGTAAATTTGTCTCTCAGAGATGTTGATTCGACGGGCTGAAAGCAACTGATATACCGCACCATTTTCCTCTGGGATTGTTTCATTTTCTACAAGTACTTCTGCCTTTGGAATAATTTGAAAGATGCTTTAATCACATAACATTTCTACACATGGGGGACTTGAGCAATATGACTGAAATGCTTTTGAATTCCTGCAGCAGGCAGCATTTTGGCTTTTTTTCTTGGGAAGTTTAGTTTAGTTTTTGAAGAATTATTTAGGGAGAATCGAGAAAAGTAGTTTCCTTTAGATCTAAAAGCCATATATTTTCAATTGTCAAATCAACATTTTTTTCAAGAGAGCTTGAGGGCTCAGCCTTACGAGCTGAGCTCATCATCTGTCTGCAATCCTAGGAGATGTAAAGGCTTTTGTTCTTTATTTAGCTGCTCAGAAAACACAATAAAGGATACAAAATTCACTACTAACATGGGGAATTAAAAGAAAAAAGGTGTTATTGCCTCTCATATGATTCTTTTCCCAATCCCCAGGCCTTTCAAAATGGTAAACTCGACATGATGACATGTCTGCCAGCAAAAAGCCTGACACGTTTTTGTGCAAAGTGAACAATGATGGCACCATTTCAATATGAGAAAGTTACAGTTTACTCAGTCCAGTGCTATTAAGCATATGGAAAACATTTCTTCACCACTTACTAACACAGGCAGATGTTTTAGTGTTGCATTTGTTGCATAGTACTTAGAGAACTGCTTTCAAAGATTGCAACACTGCTGTCATATTGATTATTATTGGATCTTGAATATTGCCTCTGTTTTGATAACTAATCCTGAACTACAGCCATTGGCTGGGAAAAAAACACTTGTCATTCACCCCCCTTTTTGCAACCCGGGCTTTAAAAAATACAAGCTAATTTTTTAGCATGCAAACATTAATGTGGGAGTATTATTTTGTGTTTTTTTTTTAGAAATTGTAAAGACCCTTCATAATCATATTCACCATTATGTTTCACAACAAACTAAATTGTCCATTGGTGCCATAAGAAGCATTTATTGATTAACTGAACATCGCTAAATTAAGGATCCTTGCTATCTGTTGGAAGCAGCTTCATGGTAACCTTGTTGTAGAAGTTAACAGGAGACGTGGTTCTGGAGTTGACATCAATCCTAATGCCAGCATCGATTAACAAATCAATCATCCAGCCTATACAACTTTTTATACTTAGCTAGTGAACCCTAACTACAATTTTTTTTTAAATGTTGTCCTAATTCAGTATCTATAGAAGTGTACTGCTGCCACGCCAGAAAAAACAAACAAACAACTGATCAGTATCATGGTAAACAGTGAAATGTTTATTGTTATAACAATGTGTTTTGTCATTTAATAACAAGATACACATTTCTTGGAATATGGCTCATTTACAAGATGTTCTACCTCATGCTTGGCTTGTGGCATGCATTGCGATATTCTGCTGTTATTCACACAGTGGATTATAGTGTATGCACACACAAAGAAGGATTTTAAAATGCATGGAGCTGAACAGAAGGAAAAATGGAGGACACTATTTCCAAGATCGGACTGTTCTTCCTTTTTATAGAATATATTGGTATAACATGAATACATCTTGTTATAACATGATAATTTGACCAATAACGTAACACTGATTTGTTTTAATTTTATCTACGTTTCTGTAACTATCCGTTGAAAATGTGCATTGAAGAGTTAAAAAATTGTGAGCAAGAAGCTGTATTAAGAATGAAGTAAGGGCCGAGGTTTGTCGGGTTTTTGTTTGAATCAGATTTATTCAGTACACTGGATTTTAATAACATGGGTTATGCTAATGTATAGGGGTGGAGGGGGTTATGACAACTCACTCTGGTTACAGTCTGTTTATGGTTGGTGTAATGAGAAGTGCAGGAGTCGGGCTGTATGATCAATGCGTTGCTGTTTGATAAGCACATTGTGGGCCATGTACTTAAGAGTTTCAATGTCATGCTTGGTGCTTGGTTGCACCTGCCAGTTGTAATGAAAGTTTGACAAAGGAGAAGAACTAATGGTTTTAGAAAGAAAATACAGGTTTTCATTTCAGGGAAAGAGAAAGTCATTTAATGATGTACCGTACATGCACGTAGACTAACTGTTGGGTCCTCTTTTATGTTTCCCTGATTTAATACATTACGTTATAATAAAAAGAAATAGAGAGGTACATACACATGAGCATATAATAAAGTGTATTGCAGCCATCTAATTTGTTTTTGCAGAAGACACAAGCCATTTTCTCAAATGAACTCTGGACAATTTCCAGAGAATCATGTACAAATATTGTCCTCTGTTTCCCTTTCATATATTGAAGGACATGATGCAAAAACACCTCAGTCAGATAGCCAGTTCATAATTGTATCAAACATAACCAAGACTCAAGACACTTCTTGAATTTGTCTGACAAAAAGTTTTTTCTGGTTAGACATTTTCATTCACGTCTTTGTGTATATGACTCCGTTATTCAGCTGTTTCTATTCTATTCTTGTAAACTGCATGATAGAAACATCATTAATACGCCAACTCGCTCACTGTGAATTATATGAACAATAACCAGCTCTATTCACATATTGGCTCAATCCGAGTTCCGGTCCGAATGATTCTGACATTTGGGTTCTCACATGCAGCTTTTACGGGTGTCTCGATAAGTTCAGGGTTGCAGTGCACGTGTGAAAGGGGCTACAAAGTCAGAGTCATAGTCGTTATTATTCCTTGGGGTTTGGGAGTTACAGTTATAGATATGGAGTGTGCACTAGTAATATTGGCCTTCATCTTGCTCAGAAGAATGTTAGTGTTTTAGATCCAGGGGGCTAATTTGATTTAGTCTGATTAGCAAACACATTAATTTCTGTTAAAAGGTGCAGTTTAAACGTCACAATGTTAAAGAATATAAAGAAGTGTGATTATGTTAATACATTTTATTTTAGCAGGGAATACCATCAAGACATTTAAATAATTGTCATAGCACTGTCATTTTGTCTGCAATCTTGTATTATACCATTTATATAAATGCTTATTCCTCCAGGCTTTGGTTGAGGTAAAGTTTGAATGACATTCTAAAACGATGCACCAATTAGGCAAGTGTTGTTAAATTACTTTTCCTTTAAACATACACATTAGAGGACAGACAGTTTGGACCAACTGAAACATAAGAATTATAGTCAGCGTGTTGACAGTCAATGATTCCTCTCATACACCTAATACATACTGGGAGCTGCGCATATTCCCGTCATAAAAGATTCAGAGTCAATGCTGCAAATTAGTGAGTCAAAGTTGTGGGATAGTCATGAATCCCATTTGGTTACTTATTTAGACACTCAATCACAACCCTTACAGGGATTTTGAATAGCTGATCCTGTCGCTATTATATTCAGTGGATATCAATCTCCCATGCTGGGCCCAAGTCTAAAGTAAAGAAATATAGAGCCTATCAGAGTATAGATTCAATCGAAGGGGGCCCTGAATGGTATCCCTGTAGGTTTCAGGAAGCTATTTCTTTTTTGTATGGAAGGTTTCCCAGAGGGGTGGTGTATATTGAGTTTGTTTTGAAAGCGATGCTTCCATTAGATGGGAGTCAGTCATCTGGTTCAGTGTTGACACTGGCAGAATGCCTGATTCCCCATCACTCTCTGGGCAAGTGTGATGGAACACTGCACCATTCAAAAAGTACTTGAACATCAAATCATATAGATACATGCATTGAACACTGACATACTTAATGTTACATGTATGTGTGTTTACAATTATAAGGGTATTACTCTTTAATGGGGAACAAGTGTTATTATGTTGCCATTGTTTTCATACTTTTAAGTTACTTATTCAATTGTTTAGTTACATTTTCACATAATGTGCTTTAATCCAGAGTCTCATAATTTACCTTTGTGGGCATAAATAACTAACCTCCACTATCTGTGCTGCATAGAGGAATAAGGTCTGAAGTGGGTTCCAGCTGTCTGTCTCGGTTTGATATAATAAACAGTGTGCATGGTGTGCTGTTTGAGCAGGGATATAACACATTCATAAACATAATGCCATAATAACAAACTTAAGGGTCCTTTTTTTAAACCAAGTTCTAAATAAATGTCAGTGTTTTGCATCCATTAATTAGAATTTCTGATTTTTTTTGGTCACTGACAGCCAGTTACTCTCTGGCAGATTAGACCAGACAGATTAGACCATAGTCTTTATGCTGTTTGATTTTCATTGCATATATAATGGCTAGTAAAAAAGAATGGAGTCCACATGGTCTCTTATGGCCCATCTGAGCAGGCTGGCTTTTCAGCCAGAGCCCTCCCTTTGCAAAGTCAGTTCACACCACATTGGTTTTTAATGCCAAATGCAAGCTTATTCAATGAAGTCCTTGTAGTTTCAATACATTTTGTACGAAGCCAAATGCAAAATAGGCCTCCACATCCTAACAAGATATCAAAACAAATTATGAGACTGAAGTTTTATTATTGAAGCCAACAAATGAATGGATGAATGAGTTATTCAATTAATGCAGATCCAGACACTGATGACTCAAAGTGAAATTACTCAGGGTGCACACACTGTACAGCTCTGTAACCATATCAGCTATGAGTCGTGGTCAAGGTCTGCACCATCATTTACAAGAGCTGCCCCTTATTCCTCTCTCAAAGAAGACACCACCGCACATTTTGCACGTTATGAGTCAGCACAAAAGCAAAGGCATGAAACAAAAATGAGAACACTCTTCTTCAAACCACAACCTTTTCCATAAACTCTACGATACCCACAGATTTGTCTTCTTTCAGATGTCTGTAATAGGTGCAATAACATAAAAAAGATGAACAATATAAATTTCAATTATAAGCCTTTCAGAGTTTCGCTCAAGCTGTGCAGTGAACCAGACACCATTGTACCTTACAGCACATTGCACGTTGCCCTATAAACAATGGACAAACCTATAGATTATTAATATATCCCTCTGCCGGTCTGTCTATTTCTCTGCTGTCAATGCCAAAGTGTCAATGAGGACAAAGAGAGAATGAGCACAAGTACTGACAACTGACAGTTACTCACACGTCTTCATTTATAAGCTGTTTTTTTGCATTAACTTAAGGGGCTAGGAAGACTTACATTGATTCCTAACCCCAGGTGGTCCACCTCTTACAATATTGCTTTTGTAAATAGACAGTGGAAAATAAATTCACTATGAGATAAAGACATTTCTGAATACTCCGAAACTAACCGAGGTGCAAACCTAAAAGCAAACTGTAAAGACTTGGATCCACGACCATTGATTTTAGTTTTTGTTCCGTGTCTCTGCTTGTTCTGTGTTTAGTTCAGTCATGTAGTTTAATATCTGATATTCCAGCTCAATTAGATGTAGTAGTATCTATCTATCTATCTATCTATCTATCTATCTATCTATCTATCTATCTATCTATCTATCTATCTATCTATCTATCTATCTATCTATCTATCTATCTATCTATCTATCTATCTATCTATCTATCTATACATATTTTCAACATCACCTTAGTTCTGCCATTGTTGAAGATAAGAGATAGGATAAGATAAGATAAGAGAATCCTTTATTAGTCCCGCAGTGGGGAAATTACAGGATTACAGCAGCATTGCTCAGTACGTAAAGATAAAAAAATCAAGTAATATAAATAAACAGTAATAAACATAATAAAATAAACAGTAAGGAAGAAATTGAATGTACAGTAGAATATTGAATATACAAATTACAAAACATTACAAAATAAAAACCAGAATGAGTTAAAGTGACCAAAGTGATAAAAAGTGTTCAAGTATTGAGAGTCCAGAATGTTTGTGGGCTACTGGGAGGTCAGCTTGTTGTGCAGTCTGACAGCAGCAGGGAGGAAGGACTTGCGGTACCTCTCCTTCACACACCGGGGGTGAATCAGCCGGTGGCTGAAGGAGCTGTTCAGAGCTGCCAGGGTGTCCTGCATGGGGTGGGAGGCGTGGTTCATCAGGGATGAGAGCTTGGCCATCATCCTCCTGTCTCCCACCACCTCCACAGTATCCAGAGGACACCCCAGCACGCTGCTGGCCTTCTTCAGATGTGTGTCTTATTGAAAACAAAACATATACAAATACTTTATGAAATGCATTTGTATGTTTTTCATATCATAAGTGAAACAAACAGAAGGTAGCCAGCCTTTCATATTAGACTAATTATCAGAACAATGTGAACATTCAGGCTCTCATGTGGCTCAAAGGTGTACTGCAAAAATAAAATTAAAAAAAAATGATTTTACTGGCAAGTGCCACCATAACTAGAGAAAGGTGGGGTTTAATGGGATACAAATTAAAACATGCAAGCTATCCAAAGTTTACATGGTTAGCTTACCATATATATGGTGTAGCTTGTCAGCTTTGGGGAAAAGGCCGGTGTTGGATATTTCTCCAACGTAGGGACAGGAAAATAATGATCCCCTCGCTGCACAAACATAAACCCATATATGCTCTCTTTGTTTCTTTTTTTGCCAGCATCTTAGTTGTTTTCTTGTGCATTCATTGAATGACAGTATAGCGTCAAAGCGGATGATCAGGTCTAAAATCAGCAAATCGACCACTGTCAGTTCAACGGTTACTGCTTTGTTTGTTCATTTTTTTCTGATCTCTTCAATTTCTCCTGAATTCATTTTTGCATTCATTATTTCTATTTTAACTTCCTCCTCAACCCTGTGCATCCCTTCCAACCACTTATCCACACTTAGCCCACCAATTAATTCAAAATGTGCAAAACTAATTTAGAATTTGAATAAGAATAATAGGTAAAATAGCGCAATGGTACAATGCCTTCAGAGCTGTGTGTATAGAGTATTTTACAATGGATTTGAATGCTGCTCAGCCAATCATTATAAATAACCGGAACTATCTGCCAGTCGTGCTTCACAGCCTTGATGTTACATGCTTAAAATCAATCATTTCCCCTATGAACCATAATGCAAAAGAGGAAGTGGAGATGGGTTGTCTTAGTACAGATCATAATACCTATTGGCTATGTTCTATGATAATATATATTTTTGGGATACTGCTAAGACTACCTTTTTCCCCAATCTACTGTATAATTAAACTCAAACTTAAAGCCAATTTCTTTGCAAACGACCCAGGGGTGATGCTATCCTTTTGTTTCACTTTAAGTGGCTATTTATTAATACATTGCCTTGTTTTCAAAACACATTTTTATAAAATACTTTTAACTTCAAGGCACAGTTTCCCCTAAAAGGCTCAGGGATAAAAAAAAAAAAAAAAGGCCCCATGCTTATTGTATGAGAGCCATTTCTTGTTAAGAAAACCTGCCTTTGTTTATTTACAGGGCTTTCAAGGGAGCATTTTCTGCAGCACATTATTTCCACTGGAAGTGATCTGTAATTAAAAATATGTATCACAGCTCTCACTGTAAAATCATAAAGAGCAGTTGCGGGCCCCCGCTCACCAGAACCTAGGTTAAGTCGCTCCAAATGCATGAATACTTCAGGGACCTGTGACAGAGAGGATAGACTTAAAGCTTACACGTCTGTATTGCTCCTCATCTACCTGGGACCTCAGGGCCTTTCTGATGTGAAATGATCTTGATGTAATTACTAGCCCCTGTGGGGGATTCCTCTTTGTTCAGCTAAAATAAGATGAACCCAAATAAAGTTAAATCTTACAAGTTATTTGCTCCCTTTCTCATCTTGTTAGAAGACAGACAAAGAAAGAGGATCAAATTGTAAGGAGGGTAAGGCTCACAGAGGCTCACATTCTGTGATTGATGAATGTTAAAGGTCGAGCTTGTTCCTCCTTTTTCCTGACATGGTTTTTCAAAAATTCAGCAGAAATTCTTGAAGCTGCTGTTGAAGAAAAGCCCTAAAATCACCTTTTTTATCCCTTCTTAGGCTGCTTTAAAGATTCCCTGTTGCCATTTAAGATGACTAGACATGTTAATATAGGTTTTCCATATGTCAATTACAAATACTGAAAAATGCCTCTCTACTCAAAGCCTTGCTGGATAAAGTAGTACATGAAGTAGTATATGGAAATCTCAGTGCCTTAGCTTCAGTTACCCAACAAAGACCAAAAAAAAAGAGAGATAGACAGATATTTGGTCTCTAGCTATTCCTGAGCACCAATGAACTGAAAAAAACTAAATATAACTGTTTAATGTCATGCATTCCTACTTACATATGCAGCAGTTATAGAAACAGATCATATTGCAGCATTTTTCTTGTTTAATTTCTTGCTCATTTCTTTTGATCCTAAGCTAAGGCGCAGCATTTCTCTTATTTCATTTGAAGTCTCTAGTCTCATCTGACTTTGAAGTCATCGACTATTCAGAAGTCGCTGTTTTGTTTTAAACATGGACTCCGAATAAATGCTGTGAGTATGAGTAAGTTATTAAAGGTGAGACAGTTGCTCGGCCTTTGCGTGGCCCTGAGTTAAACATCATACATCATGTCCAGTTTGCTGCATTGGTACTTACATCTTTAAAGTCATTTGAATAACTCTTTGGCAGTTATCTTCGCGCTTCAGTTTGATGGCTTGTTTCTTTAGGTGATTGTGGAGAATAACCACACACAACAATATGATTAACCTTTGTATACATACATATTTCATTTTTGTCAATTTGCCACTCTGAATTTAAACACAATGTATAATGCCTATGTTTGCAAGTTTCCAGTGTGCCCTGCATTGGTAGGTATTTCACATTTTACCGTAATGCATATTTACTGCTAAATTAATCTTCCCAAGACAGAAGTTTCTATCTGAGTCGTCGAGATACAAACACAGTGGGACTTTTGTCTTTTGGTTACATTCCCAAGGGGGAAAGAAAACAACATAACACTGGAGGAAAAATGTATTGTATTTTTTGAGTCGGAGTCAAGCTTCAGTAATGACTATTACAGTAACCTAATGCGTTTTTCAAAGAAGTCTCCTGCTAAGTCAAAAAACACTCAGGTTCTGTAAAGTATCTCAAAATCATGAGCTTTGAAAGTTAATCTGGATTTAGCACTGCTTGTACATTTTTTGTCCTCCTCGCCTTTGAGATCAAGTTCCTTTGTACTCGTTTATTTAGCTTGAGAATATCTATCTTCCCTTCAGTACCTCTATCATCTTATCTGCAACTGTGTGACAGTCACATAGGGAGTGCTTCACACTAGTTTCTCTTATTAAACATTAATGTGGTTTATTCTTGGTCCACAAGTTATTGTCTCATATTTCAATGCAAACTGTCCAATCATGTCTGTATGGGGCATAATCATTCTGATATAAAATAGGATTAGGATTTTGTGATATTTCTTTCTCATTTTCAATCCATGATTGAAATTACTTTCAGACTGTTGGTTGGCATCTAGCTAGAATCACATGTATTTATATCAGCTACTTCTTTCTCCACTAGTAAGTAATTGCATTTGACAAATACATTTTTATAGCAGTTGACAAGAGACAATAGGAGCATATGATACGTATGCAAAATATGTTGTACAAACATGCCTGTCATCTGGGAAAGGCCTTACTTTAGAAGTTTGTAATGCATAAAACACTCTGGGGCAGAACCTCTACAGAAACATGGGTTAAACAAACTGATATACAAATAATACACCAGTCATAAGGGGCTCGTAAGAAAGTTCCACAAAAAGGTGATGTCCAAACAGAATCTCTGTGTCCAAAAACAGGTCTCGGGAAATAATGATTTGAGAGTCACAGCTGATATTGCTGGCCTGGCCAATGACGTCATTGCAGAATCATAGCACCCACCCTCCTGTTAACCATCAGGTAAACACTGTTCATGCTGTACGCACATTTGTCGTTGTTTGAACTGTTTGCAGTATTAGCGCATTGAGACGCCGGCTCACAGTCGCCATGTTAAGAGCCGTTGAGAGTGAGCAAAATAAAACCTGATATTAATCCACTCTGGCCAGGCAGCCATATCTCTGCAGAGCTCTTTTTGTAAATAACACTTCTATGTATTGCCTATGATGTTTCTTACATCACCGTATACCTATTCAACAATTACCTCATTTTAGAAATTCTATGTTACCTTTATTCACAGAACAAAGTCAAACTTCATATTTCATTCTTAATGAAACACTCTGAGCTCAGTTGCTGGCCCTGGCCTCAGTAATACATCATGTTAACCGGAGAATGAAGGAAGAATAATGGTTATGCCTGTTGCTGCCACAAATCTGGGGATTCATCAGTGAAAGCTAAGATGAATAGGTGGCCCAAACTGACTTCAAATTTCACTGTGATGGAGACACTTTTGTCCACTGGCCTTCTTTTGAAATGAGAGCTGCTGTGTATTTTTAACTCATCCCTGCAAGCCATGTGCAGGCTGGTAACAACACTGGTTAAAACCAAAGTAAGGCTGATATAACTTTCATAAAGTTCAAAAAGTGTGTCAGGAAATATGCATAAAATATAGTCACATCCCCACTTGAGTTTAGCAGGTGCTTAACTGAGATATTTGGCAGAGCTCTCAGTGAAGTGATATCAGCTGTTCATGTCCTATGGTAACCTTTTTAGTTTTTTGGCTTGGCAGTAGATGGTTTCAAGGGGGATTCTTAACACATTTGTAATGTTTTTATCTACCAAACATAAATAATGTCTTCTGCATTGAACTGTATGGGCTTACATGTTTCCTTTTCCAAATATCTAGTTATATTTAATAGACTTCCATGATTACTGGTATTATTGTTTTGTCATCTAAGCATTAACTATTAGGCCTCCTGTAGTATAGTACTATTTTACAGAATATTGTCACAACAAAAATGTATGTTTGTGCCCATTTGCCGCTGCTTTATCTCGGGAGATGTCCATTAATAATATCCAAATGTATTTGACATCAGAGCTTGTCCATTGATTCCAATTCAGCATCATGATGTATGTCATTAGGGGCCATAACAGTAGGCAGATGGTTTTAAATAATAATTAGTAGAATTAAATACAACATTTTGACACTATTAATACAATAAGTACTTTTGATCAGCTGTCAAAGTTAAAAGAAAATCACAATATGTGGTACAATACTGAAGCACAGTATGTGTAAAATGCCAGCCCACAATATAAGGACCAATACTGTAACTCTGGCTTACACAATCTGTTGTTAAATTAACAAAAAATCATGAGGCTTTACAAGCCTTATTTCTCGCATAATAACCCAATGATTAAACTACTTAACTATAATGCTAAAGTATAAGGATAAAAGCTTGAATTATTCAGTCCATATGTCAGATTTTGTATGCCTCAGCTATGCTTTCACTCTGCTTTTACTGTGTTTCCCTGATATTATAAGAAAAAAAGCGTCAGGAAGGTATTTATTGGCTTTATTGTCTCCTTTGCGACAAATTTTACAAAGATCACTTATTCAAGTTCCTTTTTGTAAAACCCAAACCCTGTTTCACAAATTTTTTTTTCCTCTCCTTGACTTCACGCTTGTGTTCATTGCAATTAAGACAAGAACACTCAGGCGTATAGATGATAGGACTAAATATTGAATTAATAGGATGCTACATATACTTTGGGTGCATGCTGATGAGTTTGTTTATTAAAAACTGCAGTTTAATTTGCAGAGTTAAAAAGACCTCCTTTGGATTTTAATTTACAGTGCACCACATTGCGAATAATAACAATACGAATGCTAAAATAAAAAAAGAATAATATATTTCTTTGCCTTTTTATTATTAAGATGCAATGTTAGGGAATTAATATGTGTTTTAAGCAGTGCTCTATCATATGCTCGCTCTAAAATAGGAATCTCCTATTTTCATTTATCTCCATATCTATCTCATGTCATTTCCTTTTATGTCATCAAATTGAGGTTGCATTCCATAACAACAAGCGCCACAGGAGTTTTCTTTTATTAAAGGTACTAACTGTACCAGAAATTGATCACACAGAGAAATATACAAAAATCATATTCACATGCATTTTAAGGAGAAACAAATTAAAGTGCGAGACAGCAATTATGCCACACACAAATAGTTTTCACATGATTGATATTTTGAAGTTTCTTCTGCAACCATGAAGGCTATACTACACTGTTTTACTTGCTGTGACACCAGTATTTGGTCGTGGACAGCAGTCAATGTGGAGTGTTCCAGAGCTGAACACCCTGCAGATAAACACAATAAGACAGGCTGGTGCACACTGATGGGATTACCCTGCTGTCGCCATGGTGAACATGGCCTTGTTAGCTGTGACCTTCTCCTGGGCCAGAACAAAAGCCTTCACATAGACAAATGATAATGCATTGCAGGGTGGTACTTAGTTTTAAGCACTTTGTATTTCCAAACAATTTGCCTGCAAGTTATAATGTTGAGGTAATAGAAGAAGTAAGGTGTTTGACAGAAGGGATGGTGGAGGTCCCTGTGTTCAATACAATTCAGTGGCATTTTCTTCCAGAAGCCAAGACAGCTCCTTAATAATGTTATTCTCTTCTGTCAGGTAACACAAGTTTGAGTTTTTTTTTTTTTTTAAACAACAGTGATGTGTTATAGTTAGAGGTGTGTGCTCGTAGGGTCGAGGCAGTCATGCCTGGTGAGCCAGGTGAAACCTGCATCACATAATATAAATCACTGTCAGATGTTGCCACTGTCCTTCCACTTGGAAACTTGAAAGTCAGGTTTTCGTTTTGTGTTGATTGCCATCAGATTTCGCTCTTCTTATATACTAAAAGTATAGATAACATATGTGGGTTGTCCCGTATGCTTATTTGTAAATTAGTTCTCAGGAATCTATTGCTGTCTTTTATTTACTAATTCATCATTAATTTCCTAATTGGCCGTATGTAAGAAACATAAGTCTACTTCGCAGCAGAAGCATTATCTTTATAGCCTCACAATAACAATCACAGGGGATGGAGATCACGAAGCAGGTGAAAGGGTTAGATCCTGCAGAGAGCTGTGTTAGCACGGCGTAAGAAGAAAGCAGTTTGATTTAGAACTTTTCACTTAAAAGCAAAGTTTCAGTGAAGAAAAAGAACGCTGAAGCCCCAGGAGGAGGCTGCACCCACACCAAGCACATTGGTGCTCTCATTAAAGATGTGTCGTCACTGAGAGCACGAACATCATGAAGCAATACTGTCTCAGGAGTGCATATTATTTTGGACTGCAGAATCTGGTCTTTTGAAAAATTCTGCAACCACAGAATACACGAAGCATTCACAAGTCATTATTTAAAATGCCAGCCATATGAACTAAATGTTGTTTTAGTTGATTAGTGAAGCCAATTTTAAGATTTCTGTTCATGCTGAAACTGATTGGGTGAAGATTTTATGACACCATTGTTTGGGATGATCAGCTTGATCAGGTTATATTATTCAAAATCATTCCGGCTAATGGGGCATGATGCTTTGTGTGAATATAGTCTGTAATGATGGTGTTGGCGTCTGCAGGTCTGAGGTTGCTGGTGGGAGCGTGTCGGTGCAGAGGGTCAGAGAGGTACGAAGAGGCCGAGGTTGAGAAGGGCTTTGTAGGTGAGGAGGAGAATCTTGAACTGGATCATTTGCTGTATGGGGAGACAGTGGAGGTTTTGAAGGACTGGGATGATGTGGTCTCTAGTTCTGGAGTGGGAGAGGAGACGGGCAGCTGAGTTCTGGATGTATTGTAGTTGGTTGGTGATTTTGGTGGATGTGCCGTACAGGTTGCAGCTGCAGTAATCCAGTCAAGAGGTTATGAAGGCGTGGATGAGTGTTTCAATGGCTAAAGAGGAGAGGGAGGGGCGTAGACGGGCGATTTATTCAAGATGAAAGTAGGCGGTTGTGATGTGCTTGATGTGGTGTTCAAATACGAGGGTTGGATCGAAGATGACACCAAGGTTACATATATGTGTGGAAGCAGGAACCGCGATGCCATCGATGCAGAGGGAGAAGTTGTACTTGGATTTGTTGAGTGATTTGGGGGATTTCGGATTTGTCGCTATTGAGTTTGAAGAAGTTGGCTTGCATCCAGGTTTTTAAATCTGTGAGGCAGTTGGTGATGGTGGAGTAGGTAGTGGGTGTGATGGATCTGGTGGAGATGTAGAGCTGTGCATGCACTTAGACACAGATATTCCATTCATATCATTCATTTACATTTATTATTGTATGTAAAAAGCTCAGAATAAAAAAGAAATCCTGCTCAAACAACTGTTTTTCCTTAACAGCCAATCCTTAGAATACATTACTTTGCAGCAGTGATTGATTCAGTGTAGAAAGTCAGATGTGCTCTATTTCCACACAGTGCTGATTTCCTGAACAGCCACTTGTGTTTAGCAGGCTACAGCAAATTGTGAGATACAAACAAGCAGTCTGCTTTCATCTGCTTTCATCCTTCATTGTTTCTGATTAGTCAGTTCATGCCTTTTGGTTAAATCACCCATTATTTTGTGATAAGGATGCACTATCCTGTAGTAAATATACACAATTGAAATTTTCTTTTCTTTCTTTCTTTCTTTCTTTCTTTCTTTCTTTCTTTCACTGTCTCTCTTTGCGCTGGGGTCAAACAGAAGATTGTATCAGCTTGCTGCATGGCACAGAGGATTTGGACACTATTTGATTCAGGAGACCGCTAGGATCAATTTCAACCTGGCCGGCTCACTGCTTGGGTAGCTTCTATGGCTGCCAGTTCAGGGCTATGACCTGGATTACAATGCTCAATCAATGGGACACAGGAATTCTACCCAAAGCAACCAAGAGATAGAAACTTGGTATTTTGGCACACACACCAATAATGTATCATTCTCTCATCTGACTACTTTTTCATTCCCACTTTGTAATTTACTTTCTAATTCCAAATCTCTATTCTTCTTAGCACATTTGTCTTATTCCCTGTGATTTCTGAGGGTGAATAGTATTTTTAGAATCCATAGTGATCCTCCATGTCTCTGTATCTCTCCTGTTATGCTGACATGCACCCTGATTACCCTCCATTGGTTCCTTCTGTAGGTAAGTCAATGTGTATTATCTATCTATCCGTGTATCGGCCTATCTGTCTGTCCGTCATCCACGCTAAACATGTGATATTTAAATTGATCAGACAACCCTCGTATTACTTTGAACCGTGAGGTTATTGACACAATGCAGTCCAGTTTGATTGTATTGTTGTCTTTCATAGCGTAGAGTAATTTGCTTGTGGCTTAAGTATAGTAAGGAAGTGACTGATATGGCAGTTACATTGTTAAAGTGACTTTGATAGCTAATGAATTTGATGGTAGTGTGACAATGCATTGATTAGTTTTGTTCCTTTAATCGTCTGTTTGTCAAATACAATAGCTGTATGGTTGTTGGCAGTGGAAATGTCCTCCAGTGAATCCAAATGGAATCCTAGTACTGCAGAAACAGTTGTCTTAACATAATAGCTACATTCAAATCATGTGTCCTGCCCTATTAAAAAGTTATGATTAGTAAGATGAAAGTGAACCGGAGTGTGAATAACGGAACTTGTGAAAAACAATGTTTTTTTAATGGTAATTAGTGTTCATTTGACAACAAACTGGAGTATGTTAGGTGTATGAGAAATACTCACACACTTAGAGTAGCAGCTTAAAATTGTCTCTACCCAATTCATTAAAGTTAGCATCAATAGTAGCATATCCTATAGTATAAATATAGTATTGAGTTTGTTGGGGTGTATTAATCATCAGCTGCTCTGTGATGGTATCAAGGTGGGGTTAGATTCAACATGTCAGATATGATTTTGGTTTTGTGACATTGCAGATAGTATCGATAAAACATTTTTCAAACGTAAGAGGCCTTGTTTACTTTGGTTACAATGCATCACAGCCCTCTTCCAGACGATACTCTTCAAAAATGATCTGCCAAAAAAAATAGTCTGTATTTGGTTGTTTACATACACAATAGTAAATACAGAACCTGAAGAAAAACGTTTTCTCACAGAAATATAATTTATTATATGTTAAACGTACACACAATATCATGCTCTTCGTGTTAACACATAAGGAGCATCAAAATGTCAGGGTATGACTGCACTTTTGTTTGCCATATTATTTTCCACTGCTGCCACACTATCATAAGCATTGCAAGCCATGCCACTCACTGATTGGGTCTCTGTAGAAGATCAGAGGGTTAGGGTAGCGTTGAGTGCCTGTGGATGGATGGGAGCTTTGAGGCAGACAGCCGTACTTTATGGAGCCTTGGTTCTGGAGTGGCGGTGCCAGAGTCAAGTGTGTCGACACAGGAACGATCACTCAAAGCTGCTGATGCAACCCTTGACTGCAGACATGCTTGCTTTTGCAGATGTATGCGCACAAGACAAAGACAATAACACCTACTTTGTCAATAGCTGACTCAAACCATCCACGTCAATTTTAGCAACAGATTCAGAAAAAACATCCGAGTGAAACAGTTTAGACGGTGCTGACGAATGATGAACACACATGTATAATAGACAAGCGGACCCATCCAATCCCATCCAAAAATAAGCACTTCAAGGCAGCATAAACTAAGAGTGTTGCAGGGGCTTTCTTAAACTGTCCCATCACATATCCCTTCTCTTTAAATAGGACAGAGAAGAAAGAAAGCAACAGAAGGATAGGGAGGTTCAAGGACATAAAGGGGAAATGTGATTGATCTAAAGGGAGATGCGTCTGGCCAGGCTCTCAACTATACCCCCCCCCCCCCCCCCCCCACACACACACACACACACCTCCTCCCACCCATACACACACTCACACACCACACACCCCTCCTCCCAACCAGTACAGCCCATAGAGCCTCACGTCCTACCTAAGTCAGGGTGATGGAAGACCTTGTCTGCCTCGGTGCTGCAATGAGAAAAGAGAGTGGGAGAGTGCAAACGTACAAGCAGTTCTGGAAAAGTTTGGGAGTGGGCCAGCACAGGCAGTATCCTAACACAGTTGAGGTTTCAGGGCCAACTCGAGATTTCAAGATTACATTACATTACATTACATTTCATTTAGCTGACGCTTTTATCCAAAGCGACTTACAATAAGATTTTACTTGATATTAGAACACATTACATAGATTTGCACAAATATCATTGAATAGTTTTCCAAGTTATCAAAAAGCACAAACATCTAAATATTGCCTATCATTTTTACTAAAGGCCGTCCACTGAATATCAAGCTTCATATTCAAGTCATCATTGAGGTGTTGCCACACTAATACAATTCAATTGTTAACCAAGATGAAATAATTGCGTCAATTGGAAAACACTCAACTTTCTTTGTGTATCACAAATTGAAGTTATTATTTTAAGTTGGTTCACAATTCTCTTGGATACTCTTTATACCTCTCACTTTTGACTGGTATAATGAATAATATTTCAATGTATGTCTGTATTCAACGTCATACTACAATTATTTCGATTTATTATTCGATACCCAGAGGTGTCAAGTAACGAAGTACAAATACTTCGTTACTTTATTTAAGTAGAAATTTTGGGTATCTATACTTTACTGGAGTATTTATTTTTCAGACGACTTTATACTTCTACTCCTTAAATTTTCACGCAAATATCTGTACTTTCTACTCCCTACATTTTAAAAATAGCCTCGTTACTATTTCATTTTGGTTAGTTTTCATTCCGCGTTGTGTCGCGCGATTATTACGCCACTCAATAAGTCACGGAGATGTTTGAGTATGAACAAAAAAGTTGAGTTGAGCGCGGAGCAGAGCGGAGGTCGAGGAGAGACCAGCTGAGACCGTAACGTTGACTGAAACACATCGCGGAGGTCGAGGAGAGACCAGCTGAGACCGTAACGTTGACTGAAACACATCGCGGAGGAAGGCCGTTCAACAGGCAGCTAGTAGAGGCACTTCCGGTTGAGGCTCAGCTGCCGCGGATAGTCGGCAGACAGTGAAGACGTAACGTCCCTCCAGCAGCTTTCTGCTGTTTACTCGTTATTAGCTTGACAAGTTAGCGTTAGCTCGTAAGAACATTGTGTCTGAACAAAGGGAGTGAGAGAGAGAGTGAGTGCGCGCGCGTCTGAGTGTGTGCGTCTGTGCGTGTTTGAGTGTGTGTGTGCGCGTCTGTTAGTGTGAGTGTGTGTGTGTGCGCGCGCGTCTGAGTGTGTGTGTGTGTGCGTGTGTTTGTATGCGTGTGCGTCTGTGAGTGTGTGCGTCTGTGAGAGTTTGAGTGTGTGTATCTGAATGTAGTGTAGAGAACCAGTTCTGACGTTCAAACAAATCCTGTTAAGTTTTCTGATTAGTATTTTTCTTTATTGTTTATAAGTTATTTATTGTTCTGACAGCTCAGGTTCCTTTAAACAAAATGTTGTGCAAAATGTTTTGTGCACTTTATTTAATAAAAGCCTATATATTTGGCAGATATAAAGCATACATGTGTATGTTTGTGTTAGTCCATTATTTTTTTATTATTATTATTACTTTAACAGCTCAGGGATGTTCAAGGAGCAACCTGTTTGTGCACTTTCTGAAGATTATTGCACTGTCAGTTCTGTTTTTGAATAAAGGGTTGGAAAGTAATGCTTTTTAGTTTTTTATCCGATTCATCGATTAATCGAAACAATAATCGACAGATTAATCGATTATTAAAATAATCGTTAGTTGCAGCCCTAAAATCAACCGTTACAAATTACGTCACTCTCCAGCAAGGACAGCAGAAAAGCCTATTACAAAGATGTCTGTGTCAGAGAACTCGAGCGAAATATCCCACTCCCAACCAAGTATCAGCGAGGAGGTTGATAGCCAACAAGACCAGCCAACCCTTGTACATCCCTGGCCGTACCTGGAAGAATTTTTCGAGATGGTTGGGTGCAAAAACAATTCATTTCGAATGCGCTGCAAGCTCTGCGCACCCAAGTACCACGAACTAATGGCTTTCATGAAACGCATGTTAATGCTCAGTAGTACACATATGGTACTTTAATGTATTTGCATTGTAATAAAATGTGATCATTTTCAATGGGCATATATGCAGCTGAAACGGGTAGTCTAGTGCATCCCACATTTTTCAACATAACATTTTAATACAACATTATAGTCATTATGGCCTTTAGAAAATTTATTTTTGGGGGGGAGGTGGGGTAATGCACTATAGGCCCCTGAGACACGGCTTAAGAGTTTGTCCTTAATGGGAAAAAAATTCCCCTTACATTACTTTTACTTTTATACTTTTAAGTAGTTTTGAAACCAGTACTTTTACACTTTTACTTAAGTAAAAAGCTTGAGTTGATACTTCAACTTTTACAGAAGTATTTTTAAACCCTAGTATCTATACTTCTACTTGAGTAATGAATGTGAATACTTTTGACACCTCTGTCGATACCTTAACACAAGTTATATGTTTGTGTGTTCTAAAACTGTCCCGCATCACAAGCGATCAGTGCACCCGCCGGAGCCCTTGCAGTGCAAAACCAGCTTAGGCAACAAAACTACTCGATCAGTTTTAGGAAAAGATTGTAGTTTGGGTTAAAATAAGTATGCTGTTTACATATTGGAGGTGGCATTTAGGTATGACAAGTCTGTAGGTTTTTCAAAGTCCCGTTGTTGTTTAACCGTCCATTCTCCCAACCTCTCTATGCAGACTTCACCACTCTTTAAACTACGTCACCTGACCTCCTTAGAAGCAGCAGGGGTTATATACAAATTACAGCGCATTACCTTTTGTAGGTTTAGATACGGACGGTGATGAGAACGCCCTGTTATATTATTTATCATATTACATGAATTGTGTATTGATATTTATCTTCAAAGCAATACAACTAATACTCATATTGTCATTGTACCCTTTAATGGAACACTACACAGTTATAATTACGAAAATCTACCTTGAAATTTGTAAGCTTGTTCCATCACCACTGAAATAATAGACTAAGCTCACCAATGCATGCTTTTTTTTTTGGCAGCCAAAATACATGAAATATGGTCTAAATGGTCTGCCCTCCCACCATAAGCCATACATCTTGAAGATTCAAGCAGCATCATTTACTAAAGAAGCAAGGGCGGATGTAGCCGTGAGTGGGAGTGGATGAGCAGAGTTGGGTGAATGTGCTCTTGGGCTGCAGTGGGGGATGTCACTTAACTCATTTAGTTCCTATCTCAAAATGAATTTGACCATTTTTCTCTTCATGAGGTAAGACTCTATTGGGATGTCCAACCCCCCAGTGACTTTGTCTGTGGAGTGCATTGCTATGCAAGTGATCAGCAGGAGAAGGTGTTCTGAGATGGCTCCCAGCTGAAACAAAGGGACAGAGGAGGGATGCAATAAGTTAGAAAAGTGAACAAATGAGTGTCATCCTCTTAAGTGTTAGAAGGTCAGGGGGGACAATTTCTGAAAGGAGGTCCCGTGCTGCTGTCTAAGAAAGAGAAGTCACCTCCTAGTTGGGGCGAGAGGCCTGGAACCACTACAGAGTGCCTTCTGGCCATCCCTGAGGGAAACGCTTCTCTGAAAACTCCTGGCCAACCTGTGGACAACGTTGGCATCACTAATGAGCTTGGTGGGCCTGCACTTCTGCAGCAGACGGTAACCCAGGCAACAGACTAGCGACCACATGCTCCGTTAGATTGTTTACAAAATGGCTAAGGTACGAGCCTGCAGCTAAACTAACAGGGGTCTTTAACATAAAGGTGTTTTTATTCTTCACCCTTCAGTTCTTTTTTTTTTTTTTTTACTTTATGCTCTTTGGTGTGTTTAATGCAAAATATTTCCGAAATAATAAATCACATCAAGAAGAGTTCTAGCCCTTGTTTCTCTTTGCTTATTAAAAATATTTTATTTGACCTTAAAATTAACAATTATCACAAGCCCACAAGTCCTTGACTTGACTTTAATACTAGCTGCTTAGGTTAGCTTCATTGTTATGCCAGCGCTGACCATGCTACTGTCAGTGCTGTGGTGGGAAGCGTTTCAATTTATGCCCAACACATTCAAACATGCCATTCATCTTGATGTGTTGCTGATCTTTAAAGCAACTACCTTTACGCCGTGCATATTGAGTTACTGTTCACCATGTGTGAGCTTCCTTGTTGTTTATCATGTCATGCCCACCACCACATGTTAGCTAGACAGCTAATTACCAGCCAAGATCAAAGTGACACATACAAACACGCACACGTTCCCTAATTTTCTCTTTTCTTCCTGATGAACCCTAGATAATGTTATACCATTAGGAGTTAAATAAAAGACAAAGAATAATAGAAGAGTTCAATGCAAAAAGCATCGATGCTTCTGGTTATAAAGGTCAGACCCAGTCTCTCTAGGAACGTCTGTATTCTGGAGTCGTTCACACTTGTGTATAAAAAGCTTAAGACTGAAAACCATCCAGCAGAATCAGGTGCAAATATAACACTTGTAACATGTTCAAATAATCAAAATTTTCAATCAAAGTCATGTGTTTGGATTTAACAACAGAACAAGTATGTGTACGGATTGTAAAGCCCTCAGAGGCAAATTTGAATTTGTGATTTTGGGCTGTACAGAATAAACCAAATTGAATTGAACAACCACCCTTCAATACCCAACGTGGGAAAACTCATCAAGTGACACATCTTACAAAAGTATTTGCTTTGTATATCTGCAATTATGTTTCAAGCTGTTGGCCATGCATGCTTTGAAAAATTATCTTTACTGCCTTTGCCTACAGCTGTCCAGAAAAAGAAAGGTATTGTGAAAGGTTTGCACACAAAGAGGGACTCATAGGCAATATATAGAACAGCAATATAAAGTATAGGGCACGTCTCCTTGGAAAGGTGTCAAGTAATGGCCAGCTGTCAGAATTTATAGTCAGATATGGCTTAATTGTTAATGGAGAAGTGAAACATCTGGTACTGGCAGATTAGCATTGCAAGCTGAAATATGACTTGCTGTCAATCACTATAGTTAATATAGGCTGCAGGTGTGCACTGTTTCACTCAGTCCTTCAGTTCACAATGGTTTCTGAAGACTAAAGTAATTATTTAGCTATACTGCAGTGTTAGACCAGATCGACACCCTGCTCATGTTGTGAGGTTATGTGTTGGTTGGTTGTAGCAGTGTGCAGGGATGATCAGCATGTCTTAGGGTGGTGGGGGCCCCGTTTCCATAGGAAGGCATTTTGGCAAAGAAAAGAATAGCTTAATTCTAACTCTTAACTCTGGGCGCTTTCTCACCTCACAGCTTTTGTGATCGGCGAGGAAACTTTCAAAGCTAAAACTATACACCCTTTGTGTGTTAACGAGCCATGACTGATGTTTCTGGCATCAACACATGTTGCTAATTTGTACAGGTCCCTGCTGGTTCCGATAGCTCTAGGGCACCCAGTGTTGCAGTTTACACATATCATCTGTGGCGGTCTATGTCTTTTAAGAAAATATACTTTAACATACATATGAACATATATATGTATAAGTATGTACCATATGTTATGATATGTTCACTGCCTTCAGTTAATATTAGGGTACTTTTACTGCCTTCAGTTAGTATCAGGGTATGTACACTGCCTTCACTTAATTTCAGTGTATTTGTACTGTCTTCAGTTAATATCAAGGTATGTTTACTGCCTCCAGTTGGTATCACGGTGTTACTGTCATCTAGAAATTCAATTTATATTGAACTGAATTGTTTTCGCAATAACATGTTGATGGCGTGAAGTGTAATCTCTGTTTGGATTGTTTTGAGGGAATGTAGTTGGAGTGAATGAGGTGCTACAGTTATGTGCCAACTGGAGTTTCGGGGAGGTGGTCACGATGGAAGTGTGGGCGTAGAGGGCAGCACTGTGACAACAGAGACTGGCACATTCTGAGCTCCAATGTGGTTTTGAGAGGCAACAAATACTTAAGTTTATGGAAATATTTCTTGTCTCATGCCTCAAGCCACTGTGGACCTTTTACTGAAACCAAGATAATTTACTATCCCAAACAATAATACTTGCTACAAGCAGATATTGTATAGCAATATTTTGGCAGAAAATAAATTAAGTTTCCATTTTATCTTTTGCCCCAACAACATTTTTGCAATTTGCCAGATATGTTGATTTATTTTTATTTTTCTAGAAAACATTCTGCCAGCATTATGTGTTCTTTAAAGCACAATTGATGTTTCAAATCATTTGTATATAATATGTAAGAGACAGGACTGTGCATGTGCAACAATGTCATTGTAACTGCTGCACAATTCAGCCTTAAGGTTTTGTAATCACAGTGTGGCAGTTAAACATAAGGTCCTGATTATTTTAAATTATTTATGAGGCGTCGACAGCCGAGAACCAAGTTGGCTTTGTTTATTATCGTATTCAGCACATAATCCATTTGTCCACCTTTCAAGTTATTGTTAAGCTATTGTTTACTAAAGAAAATTGTAATACATTGTGTCGTACATTTTGTTTATAATGTAACATTATTATAGGATTTCTTTTTTTTATTGGATTTCATTGGCACTTAATGTCAGGTCCACTTGGAATAAGAGCTTAATCAAGTTATCGTGGAATATCATGCAGCCTATGTTAGTGCTTCATTAACCCTGTCCTCAAGTGGGGTGAACGGTATAAATGGTTTTATCGAATGGTCATTCAACTCTGTAGATGTCAACTTTGTTTTCACAAAATGATGCATTTTCACCTGAACTCAGTTTTTCTCACAAGTGTATGTCTTGTTTACACCGAGGACACAATAATCCCCAATCTTCCACTTCCACCTGATATATTATTTCCCAAATGAGAGGCAAGTGGGTCCAAAGAGCAATCTGGATGGGCAGATTGTGGAGCTTGGGTGGTTCAAATAGGCACAACACCCCCTCCCATCGCCCCATCCCCCGCAACACGGCCAGATTCCTCCTTTCAAGCTTCCTCAAGCTCAATGAGTTATTGGCTTGAGGCCTGGGACCAGAATCTGATTTAGGAGGCTTTTGTAAATGCAGCACAACCATGCATATGAATATCATTATCTGCTGACATCAGAACACAAAGCAGATTAAAACACGATTATCTGGTTTGTTGTTATTGTTTCAGGCAAGAGATTTCAACTTACATTTTAAGATGTGAGACCGGAAATAATTTACATCCAGCTGTGGTGTTTGTTTACATGTCTTAGGGTGTCCCGGGCCTAGTTAGAATTTTTGTTCATGAGTTGTTGTTGAATCTCAGTAATTACCATCCTCTTCCTCTGTGTTTATGACCACAGAGGACATATGTTTGGGCACAACTAGAATTCACATGCTTCTGATGAAAAACCTTAATACAAAGCCCATGCACAGAATTTCAATAAATATTGATATTATTGAACCCATATGAACATCGCTCTCTGATACTGCGTCAAACTATGCTGTAATCGGATCATTTAAACTCAGATATGAATAGTTTGGATACAGGGCCTACTTCTTCCTCAATGAATTCGTTGGAGTGATCCATTTTCTGTCTCACTTGGCCTCTTTGTTACCATTTTCTTTCTCAACTTTGGCATGCACGCCATCAGGTCTGTCGCAGACAGCCAGGTGACAAAGGTAATCTCGCAGCCTTTGACAGGTGTCAGTGGCATAGGCAAAGCCCTTTAAACACGGCCCGTCTAGGTTAATGGCACCTCTGAAGGGAGAAAATGGATAGCCTGAGAGACAGAGAGGTGTGTTGACAGCCCAAAGCACGAGGACACACACGAGTCATCATGTGATTCTGATTCGGGCTGTTCTGACATGGGGCACAGCAGGTATCTCGGATATTGCTCTCCTGACAGCTGCAAAGACGCAAAGGCTTTCATGCTCATTTTCAAAAAGTGCAGCTTGAAAAAGAGCAATGATTACTGTTACTTCTACTGTTAGATTTGAAAAGTGCAGCCAAGATGCAGTGTGAGGCCAGAGTGACGCTTCCGTCAGTCAACCCTGGGTACCGGGCTGAGTGTTAAATATACACCCATGGTATATGCCACTGGTAACCTTTTAAGACACATGTGTATGTGTGTGCATATTCAGTATGCTTGTGCGTGTTTTAACACAAAGCTGTGCAAGGGAGCCCAAGAGCCCAAACTATTGTCAGGAACAAGTTGGTGCAAAGGACTGTGACTCGGCCCCCTAGGCATTCTATTTATTTGTTTATTTGTCTACATTTATTTCTCAGGTGCCTGGTAGGGGCTGGGGAGGGTAATTACTGGTGTGGAACAGCAGGAGAAGAAGCCAATTTAAGTGAGGCCATCACTGGGGTGTGAGGCCGGCCCCGAGAGGCACCGGCTTCTCACCTGTTTCATTTAGGCTTGGAAGAGAAGAGGGGCCACTGGGGCTAGCCACAGTGTGGGATTAGACACAGCATTTGGACACACTCTCTCTCTCTCTCTATCTCACCGTCTCTGCTTTTCCAAATCAATAAATAATAACATGGGGACAAAAATGTTCCATCTAACAATATATTTGAGTGAGAAGATATTTTATATTGTCCCAAAAAGAAAGCTGGAAGTTGTTAGCCCATCATTCAACCGGAAAATCTAGATCATTTAACTTTGGGGGCCAAATTGTATTTTAATTGTATCTTATTTAATTGTAGCTTATTACCTATTTTTCTTTCTGCAAGGGTGATCATAACAGCTTAAACACTTAACAAACCACACACATCTAAAACTACAATAGTAGCAAAGGTATGAAGGGTAGGTATTGTGTGGGAGAAATACAGAACAGAGATGGACACCAATTTAAAGAACAGGATTTAGAAAGAAAAACTTTAACACACCTGTGACAACCTTCCTCAGAAGCTCGGGGCAAGGTCAGGGAAAATTGTGAGTTTCTCTAAGTCCCTCCAGAGGAACAGGTGCAAAACTGGAAAACTGATTCTTCTACCATGATGGTTTCATTCCAACACCCACTGTGAAACCCAATCATCTTCCTTTCACTTTTTTCATACCACCCAAAAACTCTTAGGATTTTTTAAAAACTCCTTAGAGCCAACTGCAAGAAACAACAACATAACTGATCTTTTTTTCACTTTTTTAAATCTTGTTTCAAGTATTACTGGAAGATTCCTTCACAAATATATTTTTTTATTGACACAATAAACATTCAAAACCAGGATTAACAACCACTCACTTGTGGATGCCAAGAAAGGCAATGCAACAGGTACATCAGGGCCTGTATCCAGAAACATTTTGGAGGGACACCGTGCTACATTAACAGCTAGAAATGCAAATAATGTAATTATGCTGAAGTCCCTCTCACATAAGATACACATGACCACGTAGGTAACACTTGATTCAATGAGTTAGCATAATACTTTATTATTTCATTCTGTTTCAGTTCAAACCTGACATTGCTGTTATTTGCCAAAGGCTACAAACATCACAAATTATCTACCGTACACTTATCAGTGCATTTCACTTTTCTTTTATCAACATTTTCACAAATAAAATCCATAATCTGCTAAATCCAGCAAACGCCTTGTTCCACAGAGGATTATTTTGATGAATATTTACAAGTAGCCTTTGGCCATGTTCATATTCATTAAAACAACACTTAGTGATGATACCATGCATTAATACATACAATCATTTAGAACATAGAATGACAACCTTGTCAAACTCAGTACAGTGTATTTAACAAAGGTGAAATATAAACCATATGGGTCCCTAGAATATTACAATGTAAATCATGAGACATCATTGGCATGCATCTACAAAGAATACATAGTTTAAGGAACAATTTATTGATACATATTTACCCCATGTTCTAAAGTGTATGCATTTCAAATTTGTAGTATACTTTGTACATTTAAGTGTCCTGTACTTGTTTACCACATCCATTCATATTGTTGACAGAATGGAAACCAGCATGTGCCTTAAACAACACTTAACAATATAATACATACCTTGTTCTGTTTTGGAATATGATGAAAGTATGGAATTTGTAGTACAAACTTGTGGATGTTCATATTCATCATTATCTCTCTCTCTCTCTCTCTCTCTCTCTCTCTCTCTCTATCCCCCTATCTCTCTCACACACACTTATTGGCATGCAAACAACCATATGGCCGCTGGCCCATATGTGAGCTGCTCTATACGGCCTCTTGCATGCTTCAGTGGTCCTGAATTGGACAATCTTTCTCCGTTTTTCCTTTCCTTGCACCTCAGTGTGGGTGACACTAAGACTAGTATTACCCAAGGTCTGCTGAGTGCTGACTTAGCTGACTGCTATTGTTGTTTATACCTCATCTCCAATACTCATCTAAGGTCAGTTGTGTCTCCTGTATTTAAGGGTTGTCTGAGGCTGTGTGCAAGTGCATGAAACAATAAAAGTTTCCTTAGTAATTCCAGTCTTCCAGTTTTGATGCTGAATGAATTACCAGCTTTGACCATGCCTTCTCTAGAAAATAGTCTGACTATATCAAACGCCAGTCCTCATTAACAACCCTAAATGAACTGTTTTCAGATCTATACACTTGTGTCTGTGAAAACTGTCAGACAATTTGTCAAAGTTATATATGCTGGACAGGCCTGCATAGTTTAGACTCTCTTCTTGATTGAAATTGACTCTCCTCCTTTTCCTGACGATTCCTACACTTCTGCCGTAATTGCAGTAATATATCTGTGTGTCATGGTAATCGCATTACATTTGACTACCAAATGGCCTCAGAGCCGGCTCTCATCCATATTCTCTGATACTCAAAAAGTGACATTAATCAATCAGCTGATCCATACTCAACCCTGCTCTCTAAAGCGTTGCCTCGTTCATCTCTGTCTTGAATCTTCCCCTCCCCTTCTCTGTCAAAATATTTAGTTTTTATATTTAATCCGCTGTTATACCTCCCTTACTATCGGGTCCTCAGTTGAGGCTGTAGCCTGTTCAGATTTTGTAATGCGATACAATGTTAGATCCACTAGGAACCAGTCCTCAAATCTCTTCCCGCTTTTTGTTTTCATCCTTTGATATACATATTTTATTTTATTTTTTCTAAATTTGAAATGCTAACTTGTGCCATTATCATGGAGGTTTTCCTTTTTTGGGTGCTGCCTTTTTTCTTCACTTGCTGCACCAGTAATAGGGGCAACCGAGGGGCATCTCCTACCACATGAATATACTCATGCTGATATAAATCGTTGTTTTGAACTAACACAATTTACCATCTCCCGCTCCCCAGGCACAGCACCTATAGATCTATTTTATTTGAAACTTTGGCTACCCTTGGCTTCCTTCAGGCATCACCCATGGCAGTGTTTGTGTTTTTTTATAGCCACTTTGTGTTGATAAGTAAATTCTGTAGATGTACTGTAATTTCATTCCTGTCATTGTCCACTTCCCCCTGGTGAATTTTAGAAGACATGGTAAAAAACTAGCAACATGATTCCACAGAAATACTCCAAGAAATGCACAAAATGAAGTGCTACTCATTGCACCCAAGTTAATGTAATGTTTTCCGAGCAATAATTGTTTTACATCCTTTAATGCCTTGTAGTTATATATTTCTTCAGACAATAATCTTGAATTTTGGCATCACATTTCTGCCATCAACACCACATACTTACATATACAGAGATCTTAAGATAGAGAACATTCACTGGATATGATCATATCCTCTAAATCAGGGGTGTCAAACTCATTTTCACCGCGGGCCACTTCAGCATCATGGTCGCCCTCAAAGGGCCGGTTGTAACTGTAACACTGTATACATTTAACTACTACCGAACATATTGTTAAATAACTGTCTTTGTATTGTTTATTCAAGTGTAAAAATATTGGATATATATGTATATATATATATATATATATATATATATATATATATATATATATATATATGTATATGTATATATATATAAACCCACATTATTCTATCAAAGATCAAACTTAAAACAGAAGAAAATAACAAAGACAAAGATCAAACAATCGTTGTTATATTAACTTTGTTCAAAGCTTTTTTTGTCACAGTTGAGAAGGACATAACTAGCCACTAAGAACATGCATGTGGTCTGGGGCAGTGGTTCTACTGGTCTGGCTGCACCATCACCCCTGAATGACCCGAGATCCAAAGCAAGGAACATGTTCAACTTCTCAAATGGATTTAATAAAAAGATGGTGCAGTTTGAGCCTGAAATGGTACAGAATCTCACATGCCAACACAAAAAAACTAGTTTGAAATATTCCCTTTTACACTCAATTAAAAACCCCAAAGTGCATCTTAAGGACACAAAGTAATACAACACACATAATCATTTTATAACTTCAGCCTTTTTTAACAGACTCAGCAGTGCTTTCATGCACAAACATAATAAAAAGGTCGGGAATGAAGTGAACTATCACAAATAGTGCGTGTGTAAACTCATGCAAGTGTGTTGTGAACGCAGCACTGAGGAGTGTGAATAGACGCACTCTGCTGCATTCAAAATTCCCTTCAAAATAAAATCACAGGATTTTTATATTGCCCATGCAAAGGTCCGCAACCCACTGAAAACGAGTCCGCGACGAACCGAAAACGGGTCCGCGACCGACTGAAAACGGGTCCACGTGGTGCTCATGCCTTCCAAGCCGTCGCGGGCCACATAAAATGACGTGGCGGGCCACATCTGGCCCGCGGGCCTTGAGTTTGACACATGTGCTCTAAATGATTTCAGCTCAGACTTCTTCATCCAAATTATATAATTGTACACTTTGTTTGAAATTGTATTTTTAACTGCTCTATATCTGGCAGCAGACTTCAACAACACATTAAACACAATAATCTATTTTAAACAAGGCAAAAAAAAGCACCCAGTTGGCAGATGTTGTTTTTGTACTACTTGTTTAAATTCCTCCAAAGGGCTATCATCAGCATACTACATCATGTGACTCATCTGATATGCGCTGCAACAAGCCTCGGAGTACACATTATTGAAAATCAATTTTGAGTCAAGGGTGGTATGTTTTGATATGACACAGCAAACTACTGACCTTGCTTGTAATGATGTGTAGCTCCGAAGCCCCAGACTTACCCATGCAAATCCCTATGCACTACTATGATATACTTTAAGCGCTGTCTTTCTTTGCACCATGTTTACAATAATAATAATGTTGTTTTATGAACCATGCCACATAGACTCAGGTCATTTCAGTTTCTGCTTGCATATCCTGTTCCAAAGTTATTTGTATTTAGTATTTAATTATAGTTTTTATTGGTGTGGTTATCAGTATGCATTATTGTTGATATTATGGTATACAAATGCAATATTGATGCTATAATAGTATAATGTACATAATATGCAGCTATATATATTGCAACGGGACGCTCTGCCAAGAGCACATCTGAGAACTCCTTTTCTCCACATTTATGACATTCAGTTTTAAGAAGGCGAGCTTCACACTCAAATAAATCTGATAATCTCTAAAGAAAACCATCTGTGCTTTTATCTGAGAAAAAGAGGGAAACTACAGAAATACGGTTGAAGGGTTGAGTCAGAGTCGGTGCGGAAATGAGGAAAAAGGGATTCTATAGATCTGACCAGTGGATAGATGATGACTAGAAAGATGCTGGGAGAGGTATTGCAAGAAGGTGTGAATTAGTGACTAAGAGGTGGAGATAGAGAGAAAGAAATTGAGGACTGATGCTGCAGGCTGCTTGCTGGTGGATCTCTCGCCCGCCCTACTTCTTTAATCATTTCTTTTTTGTAGAAGTGGCTTTGGGCCCTATGTGATGCTGCTCACCTTTACTCACACAGGTCAGTCAGATAGACGGCGTACCACTGAGGAACGCTAAGCTCGGGGAATCGCTGAAAGACACCGGAATCAGCATTCACAGCACATAGAGGGGGGCGGAAAGGGAAAAAACTATTTCTTGTGACATGTCATTGTCCAATCATCCTAAGACATGCTAATGAAGTTGTATCCCGCCAACAGATGTTGTCACTTTCAGTATTTTTCTAGTCAACCGAAAGTGCCTTTCATGGTGTTTGTTGTATTTATTTGGTGAGAATAGCATCCAGCATGTGTTTTGATTTCTTCTGTATGCTCCAGTTCACGGTTATAAGCACATGTTTGAAGCTGCCACAATGATTTTAGGCGGTGTCACCCGGCTGCTTTTTTTTTTTCGTGACACTTCACTTGACACATAGAGCCAAATCTTTCTTTATGAAATTGCGAGGCAAGAAACAACAAGGATTGCACAGACACACTGTCAGCTAAAATTCAGATAAAAACTGAATTATGTGTGTGAATGGGTATCGGGCTGGGATGTAAAGGCCCTACTTTAAAAGATGGTAGACAGCAGGTCTTGTAGTTGTGAAGTTGATAGAAAAGAAACGATCTTTCGGTTGATTCCATTCTCTTTGTTTATCTTCAAGTTGTCACTTTGTTTTTATATGCTCTACATGTTATCTTAAGAGAGCAAAATAACAAGGAATATAACCACAAAGAGTCAGAAGTCACCAGGTTGCACATTAACCGAAGCAAGCCAGCAGAAAGTCATGTTTGGACCTAACCCACACACACACACACACACACACACACACACACACACACACACACACACACACACACACACACACACACACACACACACACACACACACACACACACACACACACACACACACACACACACACACACACACACACACACACACAGAGTCTCTATGAGCTTATAAACCAGCTGTATAGGATCCCATTGACTCTTGTGTACATATGCTCTTCACAGATTTTCCATTTTTCTGAATATTGTATTTGACCATAAGTACCACGTCTATATCGTATGTCCTGTCTGCCACATATTTTCTTAAGGAGCATGCTAAAGATTTACCATGCTCTAAAACTTAAGGACCATATCTGGCACCAGTTGAGCAACCGATATACTAAGACGTCACATGTTTTATAATGTTTGTATCTGTTTGATTCCAAAGAAAATAATACGATTCTGAGGGAATGTGTTTTGGGGGGTTCCGGTTTGCTTTACACACGGACAGTTTACCGCGTTCAACCAAAGCCTGCTTGAATGTTATTGGTCAATACTACTCAGACTACAAACAGAAACCAGAACCAAAATCCTGCCCTGTTGATTCTGCATAATGCAGAATGCAAAAACTGCTAAGAGATAATGATCATTTTTGTAGCAGATATCCTCAGCCTCTTTGATCATTTGTTCTTTAACAATTATGGATACAGACTATTTTGTATTGTTTCTGGTATTATACAGATTTTCAATATGAACCATCCTGACTGACAGGCGCATTACTTCTGTGTCATTAATATGATCAAGACAACTTAAGTCATATATTTATGCCTCCTTTTTGTGGTTGTAATGCTTCAGTGTGATTGGTTGTGATGACAGATGCATTAAGATGAAAACCTAAATTCAAAAGTTTATTATTTTATGCCTGCCTTGAATTTAAAAAATGTATCGTACATCAACAACAACATCAACATAGCATCTAAATGTGATTAGTAATGAGGGTAGTGGGGATTAGTCCAGGTGGAGTCCAGGTGGAGTATGAACCTCCTTTACAGTTGGTTTTACAATCTAATTATATCCTTAAATTGCAACAAACATGATTTAATCATATAGCATGGTAAGCACCACATATAGCAGGACATGCTGGGGACCGCTCCTATTCATAATTGCATAGTTACCCTATGTGATTCAGAGATAAAGGGTGTCTAATCATTTTTTGCATAATGCTAATACCATGCAGCACATTATTGGAGAGTGATAAAATTCCTGGTAAGCCTTGCTAATCCGCCCTAGTGCTAAAATAATGATTGCTTTTTGTCTGCTGTTGAGAAAGCAGTCCACATCATGTGGGTCATGCGCCGCCTGCAAAATCTACATGCTTCTTTTTAATACCTCTCTCGCTCGCCCTGCATCTTGCAACAAAGCCTATTTACCACTAAAAGTGAGCCCAGGGCATTTCTATTAACAAACAGTGTATGGACAGATGTGTGCGTGTGCACGTACACACATGCACACGCACACAGAAGTGTTTGTCTTCTCTCTGACAGATGCATCCCCTCAACGCCTACGACACTGCTGTTGTTAACTTTTCACAGAGAAATCTGCGGGAGTATAAAAAGAACATGAGAACTACATGCAGGAGAGCAGATTTAACAGTTTCCATACGGTTATGTGCCCGTCTGCCAGTAGACAGCGTACTGCAGCAAGTAATAGCACTTGACACTAGACCCAGGGGCTTGTGTCCTGCTGCAACTAACCGCCATGGCTGCTGTTTTGTTGGTTTGATTTTATTACTCAAAGAACCGCTGCAGCACTCTTAGCCTCGTAATACATTCATTACATATTTATATGCACATGCACCCTCCCTGCATGCAAAGAAATGCATGCAAAGACAGAGAAAGAGAGAGATGTGTCTGTTCGTGTCTCTGTAGCTTTAAATGTGGTTGAAGCGCTCTCAAAAAGCCCCAAGAACCTCTCCAACTTGATAAGACTCGGTTTGGAGGCCACTGCGTGAGCGAGCGAGCTCGGAGAATACAAAGTTCCAGTTGTAGCACTTGAACATCCGTGTGTGCTGTTGCTCCAGTGGCCATGAATGAAATAGCTATTGGAAAGTATGAGAAAGTATTGTGGTATCACCATATTACTGTAATTATTTGTGATAATTAAGTAGTAATACCTCCAAAACGGTCGAGACATGGTTCTTCTGGAAAAATGGCGACATGGGTGTCACAGCTTCAAGAGAGATAAAAGACTGGTGTAAACGCTGATCCTTACTGATGCATGACATCAAATCATTGTTGTTGTGAAAGAAATGGAGTATATAATCTTAATGTAAATGGCCCCCTACACAAGATCAAAGCACTGCGGTTTCAAATGAAATGAGGGGGATATAATCTTAATGTGCATTAGTCCCTGTGTACAAATCTGTTATTCTGTGTGGGGTGCAGTAAATACATTTTTACTCTGCATTATACTTTCTCTTCATGAACACAGCCCACATTATGCATTCCCCGCTCCAACTAAATGCATAATTAAAAATAAGCATCTCTCTGAATTTCAATAGATCTCTCTCCCTCCCGTTTGTACAAGCAGGCAAAAGGAGCAGCCTCTGTGAACGTTAACCACTGCAGTGTTGTGCACCAGCTCGTGCACATCAGATGGATGTGTGCTGCTTTGATAAACATTAGACCGCACGCTATCGATTGCTCTTTACTCTGATTTGATGTGCGTGATGGCTGAGCCGCGTCTAGCTGTGAGGGGGCTGCGCCATGGGCCGAAAACCATAGACATCAGCAGGAATGGAGGCCCCGCAGAGAAACAGGAAGGAATGAGGAAATGGAGAACACTTGCCAACTGGGAGGGCTAAGGGGGCAGACTGTTTAACAGGAGAATGGATGGGCTGGTGGTGTGGGGGGAGTGTAGCGGTGCAGCAGTTGGAACAAACCCTTTGATGCAGCAACAAACGTTAAATCCTCCAATGTTGTCGGATCCTTAAGAATGGACGGCTATGAAATATTCGATGAGGGGCAGGAACGTTTACAGTACAGTGCTGACTCTCAGCAGTGACGGAGTAGAAATAGGGAAACGAGCGAGCCACGCTTCATGGATTGAAGAAAGAGCAGCATCGCCTCAGTAGCTGGTCGTCTGCCATTCATCAGCTCCCTGCCAGCTGCTAGGTTGGCATGCTCCAGGGGCAAGAGGCAGAGATGTGCATTTGTCGGGTGGAGGAGGGGGATTGTCATCACTGGTCATTGCTGCCTTTCTGATCCACAGACATCCACAAACATTATGATGGGATCTTAAAATGAAAGTGGAGCCCATAGCTTGGAATTGGCCGTGTGTCCTCAGTCCTTCTGTATTTAGGCAGTCTTTTAAGATAGCTTTAGCTCTACCCTGACGAAAGATTACTTTTCTTTTAATCATAGTTGCTCCAGCAGGACCCCTCAGAGGGCTCTGGAGATGGAGATGTAGAGTGCCATTAGACTGAGGAGCTAAATTTGAGGTTTCAGTGGGCCTGAAAATTCAAGCATTCGCTTAACTGTACCATGTGTGCTGAAGCCTGAAGACCTTAATTATCCTTCACTTACTCGCGGTGGTACACTAAGATCCTGCTTTCCAAAATGTGTGTTTTCTTTCATCTGTCCTGCACCTGACCCTAGATGATTGAGGGAAAAAGGTTTAGGACTTATCTATAAAGTGATTGAAAACTATAGCTCCCTGTGGCGGTCGAGGGAAGCACACATGCACACATAGCCTCTTTCACGGGTTCCATTGGCTTTATTTCATGTAGTTTCAACGTTTCCAACACACGTTACTCCTTGCATGTCACCCACCCCCTACTGCTCTCTCTGCCGGCTTAAAATAGCCCTGCTATAGCTCGCTCATTGGTCCCAGCCGCAGCTCTAATGACCTGCAGCTGATCCCAATGAGCGATCTTCTCTCTCTTCCGTCGCAGGTGCGCTAAACCACGCCCCTGCCCCCACACTCCCCTTCCATTTTCAGCTTTACGTAGCAAAATTATTTATTGATCGATTTCAGTGACTACGAACATATTCACTGGAGCCTCCTGTTTTTCCAACTTCAATCACATTTGGCTGCTTTAAAAACTGTGTATGAAACAGAGCTTGGATATTTTTTCATTGAAGCTTGCCAGTTTCTCGGTTGCTGTTTGCTGCCCAATTAAAAGCTTGAAATACTTCTCAAGGGTACTATTTTAAGACCCAACAGGGATATTAACTGTCTCTCTTCAAGGGCTCTAGACGTGTCAGTTTATTCTGTCATACATGACATAGTTTAATCTTTAAATCATGTCTTGATGATGTGTTATTTTTATTGTTTTATTCTATGTCTATGTTTATTGTTATGCCCTTTTTACTTAGTCAAATTTCTTCTAATGTATTCGGCAAGTAAGCAATTCTCATTCTGAAAATGACCAGCTCTTTCCTGCAAACACAGGACTAGCTAGCTACACAATTTGTCATGTGCACACTAAATGAGTCTACAAGTGCAGATTGCTCATACGTTAAATGAGTGTAACATATACTTTACTCTTACTTAGAGGGTCCTTTTAGGTCGTAGTGCTTTTTGACTTGAATAAAAAGTCGACGCTGAATGAAGCCTCCTCTGCTCATAATGGAGGCATCCGAGGACGTGTAGGCCGGCCTGTAAGAAGTCAGTTACAGTACTTTGACTTCAAAGTCATTTTCTGGGCATTGCTGTGAAAATAATCACTATTAACTATCCCAGGACTTTAGATGAGCCAGTTGATAGATTTCTGAGACATCACACTGTTTTAAATCATGTGTTGACACAAAACAGAAGTTCCATCTTAAGACCTGAAGAAATGATTTATTTACTAGAATATAAGCTTTAGCATGGAGTCAGGTAGCTGAAAGAAGGCAGGTGTTACAATACACGAATGTGCTTGTTTTAGACATGTACTGTACCCTTAAAAACATTCACATACATGCAAACATTTTAAAGTTTGTTTTCAGGATTACTGCATCTATTTATGTGAGGGACTTTTAGTTTTTTATGTATTGTCGCCACATTGTCCAAGCTGAGTTTATCTTCCCTTAGGCATTATTATTTATCTGCAATTCAGTGGCGACTTTGTACAAAACAATATACTAGCTGATATGATGAGACACTTATCCCTTCACTGGTGCCCCTCCTGCAACAGACAAATACGCACAGAAAATGAAATCACAAACAGAGCAGCAACGGAACAGGAAAGGCAAAAAAAAGTAATTAGGAAAACAATTTCTCAGTTTTACTTTCTGTCTCTCTCATTCTTGTCTGTCTGCCCGTCTTTCTGTCTCTTTTTCTGTCTCATTCTCTCTCTCTTATCATCTAATAACTCTAAAATCAAATTGCATTACGCTCCACTTTACTGGTCATTTGGTACCTTCAGGATTGCCTCTTCCGCTGGCCAAAGGAGAACATGGCTAATGACCCATGATGTATTAATTGAATCATTCCTCTCTGGCCAAATCATTCTGACAATGTGTCCACTAAATTCTATAATTGCCCAGAACTGCAACCTTAATTCATTTGAGTGTCACTGGTGCTTCTGGGTGAGGGTGCAGTTCTATGCTCACATGTTTGGACTGCAGGCTCTCACTTTTACCTTGACAGAGATCTACTGTGAATGTATTCGATTGACATGTATGATGTCAGTATATATGTTGTACCTTTTGTGTTATTTAATACCGGATGGTAAAATGTTCCATTATTTAATTTATCGCCATATATGTTTATGTATGCGTCATTCATGTCAGGGACATGGATCGTTTAAACATACAATGTGCAAGTAATGCATGTGTTATGCATTTTAAGTCCATGGATCATAAAAGAAGAATGACAAAGTTCTGTTTCTAGCTCTGGTGTAACTTCTACCTTGGTGGCACTGCTGCTAGTAAGTTTTATAATGTTTTTTTGTCATAGATCTTTGTGAGAATACAACAATTTTGTCATCTTTTGTCCTACTAGATAAATTGTATGTGTCGACAGTCATTAAAGTCCCTTAAAACGTGGTTTCACTCCACAATTTTCTCTCGAGAACATTAAGTATTTAAGAAACAGTTGAATTATTGAAAACAATCTGTATTTTGTATTTCGGTGGTTTAACTGCTCAACTTGTTCCTGTGATGTACATGCGCAATGCAGTATCCTCTGACACATGTTGGGTGTGGTTACAGCTGCAACTGAGCACACTCCTGACCACACCCACCCGCACCCATCAGTGATGCTGACTGGAGGTCAGTGGCAACACAGCCTGCTGTTATTTTACCAGGCTGACAAGTCATGTACGCAAACTAACACACAACTGTCAACACAAATTCATTCGAGTATAATAATACAATACTGTTTTTTTTTTTAAACAGTATACATCTTCAAAATTTGGTTTGCAATCCGTCTCTTCTTGTTTGAGTCTGCTTGTTTTCCTTGTAGTAAGCAAAAAAAATGTGCTAGAACAATTGAAATAAAAATAATGAATTCCCATTGCAAATCAAAATATTTCAAGAGCTTCTTAAATCAACTGATTTGACAGTATAAGTGATTTGTATTGTACATCACAAAGCAGTATATTATCCAGTGCTATTTCAGGCCATTGCCATATTATTATGTTTGTGTTCTTGAATCACATAGATATGTCCCTATATGTGGTTGAATGTGTAATTTGGCCTACTCTCTACATCTGTCTACTGGCAGATATTTTCACAGCATCTGTATCTCAGTCTGCTGTGTTGTTTAGTTTCCATAGTTTCCATAGTTGTTGTGTTTTACCTGCATATGGATGTGAGCTGGGGCTCGTTAGCCCTGTGGCGAAATTGTTGACAAAACAACTGATGCTGAAGTGGTATGCGGACTCCTACAGAGCAAGGGACGTGCCATGGAGAAACACATTATAATCTGGGCTCTTGAATTAAAAAAAAAACGTTTGTCATAATGCATATTTTTACATACATACATGACATTTGGTCTCTGCATTTATCACATCCATAGCAATTTAGGAGTGGTGGGCTGCTGCTGAGAAATGATGTTGAAACTAAGCCTTAATGGAAAACATAGTCATATAAAAACATAGTCATATAAAACAAAGGTCGAGCTTTTCTTCCACAATCACAAAAATTGATCCATAAACATTTCAGAGACTGTAAAAGCCGTACTTGTGACAATTATGTTTCTGGTTGACAGACATATACCTCTCAAAACGCATCTTGCCTTTTCTGAGTCTGTATTCACATGTCACTGAGTAATATGTTGATGGTGTATTAAATACCGAGCCATCACACAGCAGAGTCTTGCAAATTAAGCAGCTGTAACTTCATCCATTATACAGTGGGTACGGAAAGTATTCAGACCCCTTTAGATTTTTCACTCTTTGTTTCATTGCAGCCATTTGCTAAAATCAAAAAAGTTCATTTTATTTCTCATTAATGTACACTCAGCACCCCATCTTGACAGAAAAAAACAGAAATGTAGAAATTTTTGCAAATTTATTAAAAAAGAAAAACTGAAATATCACATGGTCATAAGTATTCAGACCCTTTGCTGTGACACTCATATTTAACTCATATGCTGTCCATTTCTTCTGATCCTTCTTGAGATGGTTCTATTCCTTCATTGGAGTCCAGCTGTGTTTAAATAAACTGATTGGACTTGATTAGGAAAGGCACACACCTGTCTATATAAGACCTTACAGCTCACAGTGCATGTCAGAGCAAATGAGAATCATGAGGTCGAAGGAACTGCCCAAGGAGCTCAGAGACAGAATTGTGGCAAGGCACAGATCTGGCCAAGGTTACAAAAGAATTTCTGCAGCACTCAAGGTTCCTAAAAGCACAGTGGCCTCCATAATCCTTAAATGGAAGAAGTTTGGGACGACGAGAACTCTTCCTAGACCTGGCCGTCCAGCCAAACTGAGCAATCGTGGGAGAAGAGCCTTGGTGAGAGAGGTAAAGAAGAACCCAAAGATCACTGTGGCTGAGCTCCAGAGATGCAGTAGGGAGATGGGAGAAAGTTCCACAAAGTCAACTATCACTGCAACCCTCCACCAGTCGGGGCTTTATGGCAGAGTGGCCCGACGGAAGCCTCTCCTCAGTGCAAGACATATAAAAGCCCGCATAGAGTTTGCCAAAAAACACATGAAGGACTCCCAGACTATGAGAAATAAGATTCTCTGGTCTGATGAGACCAAGATTGAACTTTTTGGCGTTAATTCTAAGAGGTATGTGTGGAGAAAACCAGGCACTGCTCATCACCTGCCCAATACCATCCCAACAGTGAAACATGGTGGTGGCAGCATCATGCTGTGGGGGTGTTTTTCAGCTGCAGGGACAGGACGACTGGTTGCAATTGAAGGAAAGATGAATGCGGCCAAGTACAGAGATATCCTGGAAGAAAACCTCTTCCAGAGTGCTCTGGACCTCAGACTGGGCCGAAGGTTCACCTTCCAACAAGACAATGACCCTAAGCACACAGCTAAAATAACAAAGGAGTGGCTTCGGAACAACTCTGTGACCATTCTTGACTGGCCCAGCCAGAGCCCTGACCTAAACCCAATTGAGCATCTCTGGAGAGACCTGAAAATGGCTGTCCACCAACGTTCACCATCCAACCTGACGGAACTGGAGAGGATCTGCAAGGAAGAATGGCAGAGGATCCCCAAATCCAGGTGTGACAAACTTGTTGCATCATTCCCAAGAAGACTCATGGCTGTACTAGCTCAAAAGGGTGCTTCTACTCAATACTGAGCAAAGGGTCTGAATACTTATGACCATGTGATATTTCAGTTTTTCTTTTTTAATAAATTTGCAAAAATTTCTACATTTCTGTTTTTTTCTGTCAAGATGGGGTGCTGAGTGTACATTAATGAGAAATAAAATGAACTTTTTTGATTTTAGCAAATGGCTGCAATGAAACAAAGAGTGAAAAATCTAAAGGGGTCTGAATACTTTCCGTACCCACTGTATATGAGGGACAGTACCAAACTGTAGGATTGGAGAGGGGGGCTGAATATGATATTTCATTCTATAAAAAAAAATCAAGTTCATTCTGAGCCTCATTAATAATTTGTTTGGACCCTCCCCTTGACTGAGTAAAACCCTGCAATACTCTCCACACAATATCTCAACATAGCACATTTACACTGTGGCAAATGTAGCAGAATAGTACAACTCCAGCCACTCTATATTCTTTATAAAGACCTGCTAAACAAATAGTTATTACAGCCACTGGATGAGTGAACCGGCCACAGGCTCTAGCTGAGTGGATGCTGAATGGCTTGAATACTGCACTATTTTTCTCTGTGCCCCACATTAACTCAATTAGATCAGATGGTGTTTTAGCCTTACATGCATTAAACCCAATATATGTAGACGTGTTACAACGTTACCACAATAACATCACAACATCAATCATGTACACACCTTTTGCATCAAGAAACTACCCAATAAGCTTCTGTCCAAGTGGCAAAATATGATGACAAGGAATGAGATCACATTGGATACAAAGAGTTTAAACAGTAAAATAACAATGCCATTAATGAAGTTGCTGCGCCACATGCACAAATATAATTCTTAATTTGGAGATGCTTGTGTTATAAAACAGATTATTCAGTGGCACGTGAACGGAATGGGTAAGATTTATTAACCTAACAGACCCACATACTGTGAAATTGTAGAGCAAAAGGAAAGAGGCTGAACTGTACATGAAAAGTGTTGTGATTTAGTGCGATGTCTGGCTGTGTGCCAATATACAGGAAATGTATATTTTAAATTAAAGAGTGCCTTTGTGACTTTGTTTGAAAAGAGACAGAGCGAGAGACAGAGCTTGAAATATTTTTTTTCCTCAACTCCACCTACATTGGATATCAGGGCATATACAACCATGTTACAGACCTCTGTTGTGACAGTTTGTCTTTACTTATTTCTAGTTGTAAGACTCACATTTGATGGGCTTTTAAAAGCTGAACATAGAGCCTGGCAGACTTAGTGTTTGTTTACATGTGAAGTTAAAAGTTTTTAGGCTACAGTATCAGTTGTGTCGGAGATATGTATTGGGGGCATGTTGGGAGCAGGCCAGTGAGCTGTCTATCTTTTGTCAGCCACAAAAGGCTGTAGGCCATGAATCACTATCAGAGTCAGACGTGAGTGATGTATTCACTCCATACACACAATTCATCCCCATGCTCCAGGGCTAAAATGGTAACAAGTATGATTTTGTATTCAAGTCAATGAATGCAAATGACAGGCTGCAAAAGAAGGACACATATATAGTACTTGGAATAAATATTCCAATGTGGGAAAAATATAACAAACCTTAAATAAATGCAGTGGAGCTAAAAGGCACTCAGAAGCCCACATAGTCATCTGAATTGGTTATTTTAAAAATAGAAAATGCTCAGAATGTATTAGTCTGCCTCAATCTGGATCTCCATTAAAATAGACACAGTTATAGACATGCTGAGCGGCTGAGAGCAGCGTTGTAGTTACAAGTATGCATAGTACAAAAGTTAATCAATGAATCTGAATTTCATTTTATGCCTTCATACTGGCGACAGCTGTGGCCAAAGGATTTATGCTTTCAGGTTGTCTCTCCGTCAGTACAGACATCCGGTCCATTCTCGTGAATGTTATATCTCAGAAACACCTTAAGTGGATTTCTACGAATCTGGCTTAAATGTTCACCTTGAATCAAGATTGAATTAATTAGATTTTCAAAGTCAAAGGTCAAGGTCACTGTGACCTCACACCATTCTCAATCTCATGAGATATCACTAATTGGGATATCTCTGGGAGGACCTGAGCTTTTCTTTTCTTCAAATGTAGAACAATCTTAGTACATATTGGTGGTTAAAGATCTCTGACTTGTATTACATAGTATGTTAATACATCTATTTACACATAACAAATTGATGTGGTAATTATGACAATTTCACACGGATGTCTAATGAGATAATAAGGTAAAAAGATGACATTTTGAACTGGCATGGACATGACGCTGAATTCCTGTAATTGGTCATTAGCAAAAAGATAAAGAGCTTTATAAATGGCTTCATGATGTTGCTGCACACATTCAAAACAAACCATTACATTGCTTCAATCAAGCCTTTGTATGCAAAGTGTCTTAGGGTACATTTGGGAAGCAGCTTGGGGTTCACTGTCTGTTTAGAGACACTCCAACCATCCAAAAACTAACCCTATACCTACAATGGTTTATCAAAACAGCTTTTTCCCTCTGAGCCACACTGCTGATTGAGGTCTTTCTTGCTCATGGCCTAATTGTCTAACACATTTTACAAAGCTCGTTAAGTAGACTGATATATTATTGACTAACACATAAACAAACATTGAGTAATGATATTACGTAGTAGAGGTCTTTGCTCCATAAAGTGGTATTTGGCGATTTATTATTCCAATTCCATGAAATTGGGGCATCTGCAAGAAACTGATGTAGATTAAAATAAGTCCAACTGAAAAATACAGGCCAAGATATTCTGACTTTTACCTAAAAACTCTGGGTCCTACATTTCCCAGAATTCTGGATAGTATTTTCTGCCCTCTCCTTTCAAATAATACACCTCCAGTTCATAAAACAGACTGTACAGCTGTAATAAAAATAATAATAGTAAAGGCTCAAGTCCAATCTGAGATAGCCCTGATGACATCATCTCAGGGTTACTTTTTTCAGATTTTTGAAAGCTCCCTCCAAAACCACCGAAAACAGTCTCCACAGGCCCTACTTCTCATTACGAGTTAAATGTATATAAAATATGTAAAAGGGCCATCTTAGAACACTGGTTAGACTAACTACGAGAGTTAAATAACACAAATGTCACTTCAGAAACTGTTAGTGAAAAAATAACATTAAAAACCCAGTGCTATGGCATCCAATATGATTTGATGGTGAAGTGGTTTTCCTATTTTAATAGGGTATGCATGCAATTACGGTGTCATGATTGATGCCTGAGGCATCTGTGTGTGTTCATACTGTAAATGAATGCCTTCAAGGACCACAATAATCAAACGTGGTGCAGCATATAGCAGGTGTACACCACCACTGATCTAAGATCACTCAACACTAGACGCAGTAGACCCTATATAATTGTATTGATTTGCTTTCCAGCATGTCCTCTTTATTCCATACATCACAATACATTCACAGCATACAAGCAAGATATGCTGTGGTTTGCATAACAATTAATTGACAATTAATTGACTGCGTTAGTTTATTCATGGCTGTGAGTACACTAAAGTGAAGCCAACACATTGAGGGTACTACATATCATAAAATAGGTGAGTGATATCAGAAATGAAATGGTATTGGATTTTTGAAAGCATAACCATTTCATCATCCTCTATTCTAAATGATGCGCTCACAACGTTTGTTGTGAGTCATCACACATGTTTTATTTTCATGGTCTATTTACTTTTGAACAAGGTTAGATTTCACTTAGGAATGAAACACACCCCCACCCTGACAATTAATGGCTGGGGATGCAATGGGTGGGAACCAATAAAAGTTTATGGACTTGTACATGTTTAGTGGCTCTTGTTGGAAACAAGGCCCCATATAGTTTAACGAGCTCATTATGACACAGGCATCAGGTATAAGCGTGTGTCATATCTTGTCTCTCACAGATATAGACACTTCAATCAGACAGGTCACACTCAGATGGGCTGCTCTGTTGTTAAAGGAAGCAGATGTTGAGACTTTATAATTGTGTAAACATCTGTTGCATCACGTTCAATAGGTTCACATATAACTGGCAACAGTTGAGGCCTTGGTTTTAATTTTGTTCTTCACAATTCTACTATTGATTTTTTGTATACTGCTTTAAAAAGAATGAGTCACTGTCTGCCCTCAGAGGACAAAGAAGAATAGCTGGCCCGTCACCTTAACAGTACATTTTAATAATTTGTATTTTTGGTTAAATCCAAAGTGGCAGAAACTAAAATATTATTTGTATTTACTTTGGGGGTAGAGGTGTGTGTGGGGACGACGACGACACATACCTTCAGTTACCAGTTAGCTTGCATTCAGCTAGTGCAAGCCCCTGCCAGGTCTAACCTATGTAACGGCAGAAACAGAATCTTTGTGGAACTGATGGGAGGTTGGTACAATTGGCAGAAATCAGACCTGCAATGCCGGGGTTTCCACTTGCTGAATTTAAGTTGCTACAACTCCGCTAACTGAAGGTCCATCTCCTGTCCATCTGCTGCAGGCTCTCCACTTGGTGAAGTAGTCTCCTGGTTACAGGGAGGTTGAAACGAAAATAATCGTTTTCTCATTTCCGCCACTTTGGATTCATTTCAATGAACAACTTTCAAAATGTACCATACAGCCATACAGTGGTACAGTAAATGCAAAGATGGCTCATGTGAAATGTAGACCTATAAAGCTACAACCAGCAGCCTGTCTTTGTCAAAAGAATCTGCCTACCATCTCCTCCTATGTTATAACTGCTTTCATTTTGTTGTCATCACAATTAACAATATATAATTAACAGCCAAGATAACAACCAAAACCTTTGTTTTAAACATAACAAGACATATATCCACCTACCAACACCTCTGACACGCTCTAATGTTAATTAGAGCGTGTCAGAGGTGTTGTTGGTGGATTTTCCTACCTTTAGAAAGCGCAATATTGCTGTTTCTCCGTGTTTGGTCTTACATGTAAAGCTAAGCTTATCATGTGAACACAGACATGAGAGGAGTATCAGTCTTCTACACTCTATGCAAGAAAGTATATTACCCCAAAGGTGCAGCTATTTCTTTAATTTGCACCATAACCCAGAATCTAATGTCGCAATCATCATTTTATCCGTATGCGTACAGGCAAATGTTATAAAAATCCGATGTTTTTGTTGTTGATACAAATTAAAATAATTTGTTTGTTGATAATAAGAGACCTTGCAGAAGCCGAAATAGATGAACAGTGAGGAAGTTGCAATACATTTGCTGGATGTTTACTTAAAACACCATACAGGTTGGGCTAAATATGGCTGTGCAAATTATTGCTATGTATTTTTTTTTGTCTCATTTATTCTTTCCTTTTTTTGTATAAGACACAGAGACACACAGACATTCTTTTAGTCTCTTCTGTGACTGGATGAGTCTGACTGATCAGACTACTGTAAGTCCTGCCGTCCATTTCGAGCCAAAGCGGCCCATGAATTTCAGTCTCCATCTGTATTTATTTTTGCACTTGTTTAGACTTTAATTAGTCAACTGGAGAGCAATGCCAAACCCCCAACCCCCCTGGCAGCGAGGCTCCAAACCTGAGCAACTATCTACAACTCCCTACAGATGCTGACCTGTTCAATTTCAAAAGCTGGTGGGTGCCCAAATATGGGGTCCTTTCAAGATGTAAGACCCAGAATGCATTAGATGAGACTTGGAATATTCTTCAAGACAACAGGGAATGTGCGGCTTGAAAATGGTCTTCAGAGGTCACAGAGCCGATTTGGTATAGCACATACCATCAGTGAGTTTTGCTCATTTGTGTGATTCGTCCTGGCTTTACTCCTTCAACCCAGACACACAGTGGCACCTGTGCCTCAGTAGGTCATGTTGTCAAATGGATCTTTGGGGATCTGGGTGGAGGCTCTTCTGGCCTTCCCATCAATCATCAAGTAAGCTGAGAGAAGTTACCCCTCAACAGTAAAGCACTTTTTCTACATGTTTACTTTTGGATGTTGTTTACTATGAGGTCTGTCGTGGTCACAATATGAAATACCGGAAAAAAACATGTTTCCATATTCAAAGACAAAATCCCCCTTGAAGACAATGAAGAAAGATGTGTTAATAAGCAAATGTTCTATCAGTGGAAATATAAGCTGTGGGTCCGAATATTAGACTTCTGATCTGATACGGATAAGCAGTTGGCTGCTTTAAACATGTTTTTAAAGCCACTACTTTAGTTACTCATATGGATACCAACACTCCAAAATATGAAGACATCCAAAGCAATTCATTACTTTTTGTCTAATTTATTCTGGAAATTCTCCCTTCCTTGAATGCCTCTCTCACAGAACAGCATGATTAGATGATCAAACAACGATATTTTAGCTTCTTTCACACACACTAAAATTGCCAACCAGAAAGACGTCACAGTTGTTGGCATTAATTATTCTTCCCCAACGGCAGCAGTCATGCTCTCTTTGCACTTCAGATCCGATACTGTTATTTGTTCCATCGCTTACACTGTGGACACATATGGAAGCATGATGCATCCAAAAGTTAATCCTCAGAAATCTTTTCACTGAGAACTCAGAGAACTGATGTTGCCAATTTGCTCTGTTTGTTCTGTTAGCTAAATGCATGCTGCTAACATGGGCACCAGAGCTCGCTATGCGCTTTTGTTTCCATACTGCCTGCCTAACTGTGTGTTGAGTCAGACTCTGGCAAACAACACACGCACAAGGGGATTGGGTGTTTTGCGGATATTAACTTAGTTGTCAGATCATCACGTCTTAAGAACACTTATTTGAATATCTTCATATTCTCTTGCCTCTCAACTTCTCTGGTCATTTACAGCGTACATCCCTATATTGTACATTTACAAATATTAGGTATTTAGGTGTTTATATGACCATTGCAATGGCAGTGCAATATTTGCTTGATGCTCTTAAATGTCCAGCATCAGGACCACACTGTACAGCGTATTAGAAGTGTATTATTTGGTTCCCCTCTAAACATCAGATGGTATAAAACGTACTCACCTGACACTCAGCCATCCCATCTACCCCACACGTGTTAACTGCACCACAGCTGAGCCTCTGTATTGTTGTCCTTTTCCACTATAAGTAAGAAATGTTCAGCAAATGTCATGCAGCCCATCTTATTAAAGACAGCTTCGTTTCCAAAGTCAGTAAACAAAGTGGGGCCGGCATTGTGTTCTAAAGCAGCTCTATCAGCTATGAATGATGCATGTGTATACGAGCATTATGAATACACTCAACCTCAACATGGATATTATTCCACTGCATTCCAGAGAGTATTGCTGTTGCTACGTATGTGGAGGATGGCGATAACAGATCTGACTCTTTCTTTCATTATTCTATGTCCATCTGGCTCTTCATGCATTCCTCAGCCTGCTTCCACACACTAACTGCTGCATGTGACTCTGTAAACATTAGGCATGTGCAAAAAAAAGAGACCTCACTTTCCAATTCACTTTTTCTCTTCACTTTTGCCTTTTTTTCAGCAGGTCCTTAAGGCCCAATGTGTGGGTGAGGCTGAGGCTGTCAGGAACTCTTACCTTTTGCCGAAATTATGCCTATGGAAGTTTGATGGGGGTTAACATAACATATTTGTTGTATTCAGTGCCTCCCTACTCCCACCTACACTGAGCTGGAGACAGATGCATGTCTGTGTGCATTTGTGTGCATATGTATGTGTGTATTGGTTACATGCCACAAACTAATGTCTTGACCAATGTATTCCTGATCCGGTTCACAGTGTAGCACGATCCCAGTCTATTGCTATTTTACAGCTCGCATGACATGAGGAGTAACCTTTATCTATTTACTATTGTGAAAACATGCAAATTCAGCAATGAAAGGTACGGAGTAAGATGTTGTAATTAGAACCTCCAAGTGCAGCTTGGAGTGTGTCATTATCCTCAATTGATGATAGCTTTATTATACAGCTGGTTTAAACAGCAATACAAAGCACAAGTTAACATGTACCACATATATAATGACAGTGCATACTAGCTCCACACTGAGAAACGACTTTGTGAATACAGATATATGTTAAAATTTAGGTCATGTTCATGGTGAAAGGCAATACAGAAGATGCTGAAATTGCGGAAGATGTAGTTTCAAAGCTTTGACTTGGAATGGTAAAAGAGATAAAGCTTGAATTGATTGAACTTTTCCTCGATCAACTGTAATAAGAAAACATAAGGAGTATGTTGAGGTTGCCTGGGGTCCTGTGAACGTGAGCATTTGAGAAGAGAACTTGAAAGACTATTGGCGAGGCGGGAACGGCTGTCAGAAGCGGCAATGGCCGAGGCCCTAGATGATGAATTGACCCTTTAACTGTGACCGGTGCCGCCTGTTTTCCTCAAACAATGGTGCAGTGTTAGAGCCAGACGGGGATGTTGACTACATAATGGCAAGTGATGTATTATATGTTGAAAAGCAGGGGGGGACACGCTGTTTGCACCCATCCTCTGTGACATCGATGCTGAGGTCAAGATCATGAGAATGTACTCCAATTGGTAGCCTTTGCAACGAGGCCTGGGGCGACGCACTGCAGTGACCCGGTAGGTCAGTAATTCCCCCTGTAGTGAATGGGTGCATTTAATCTCAGTCTCCCAAACTGATGCTTGTTTTGTTCTTCAGTCCTGCATGATATATACACACACTGTTGCATTGTATGCACAGATTCATTCAAAACCGCGGGATGAATTTGTGCCTCATCAGATTAAACGATTCAGTTACGTTTTGACCTCCAATCTTAATTTGTAAAATACAAATGTAACTTCATGTAAATCATTTGTTCTTTAGTTTTATCCACAACACTGGAAATATCATCTATTTCAGACTGTTTTTATTCTTAAAGAATGTGCAAAAAAATGTAAACTAGTGCAACTTTTTGTATTTATGCATTGCATTGTGTGCAGTGATCCATTAACAATATTGTAAATTAACTAGTAATACAATGTCTATAGTAACCATTAATAATGTTTAGTTTGCATAAAATAATGCTTTTGTTAGAATCAAGTTTCAAATATCTACTCAATTAGACTTGTTTTTTATAAGTGATCATATCATCCTCTAATCATAGTCAATATATCATTCATAATTTGTATATCCAATACATTCTACCGTATTCTTCAAAAGGCAATCAGATCTCCTGTCCAAAACCCTCTTTAACATCCCAATATGAACCGTGCTTGAAACTAATGTCAAAAATTAGCTACCACCGCCACCCCCAGACCCACGAGCAGATTGTCCTTTATCCAGACCTTTCCATCTTTTTTTTTTCCCCATGGCCAATGTTTTTTTCATTACAGCAAAAGAGGACAGGATATTAGTCTTCCTCAAGGGCCGGAGAGCGAACTGTTGGCTATAAGGAGATGATGGAGCAAGGGAGCCATGCAGCTTAGGGTGGGGTTGTGGGTGCTGGGTGAGTAGCACTGAGCTGTAGTTGGATCCTGAAAATGAGGCTCAGCATGCTCCACTCTAAGGGGATTTAAAAGAAATATAAAGAAATACTGTTACCTATCCTATATTATAACCAATGATCAGTTCAGCATAATCATGCAAAGTGATGCTTATAAAGAATATTCTGCATCGTATAGTAAATAAAAACATGATGTCACCACAAGGTTATCAACATCAAACAGAGGACTCTTTGTGTTTATATCGACAGATATTATTTCAGAAATAGCTGATTTTTTTCTACCGTACAAATAAAAAAATCCCAGCAGAAAGTTTATTCTGAATTTGTACTATTGTCTTAACACCATTAAATCTCAATTTGCTATTCAACAACTGCTGACACCAGTCAAAACTTAATTTAGTATTTATAGTTTAATGCACCTGTAAACATCTGTATTTGTAGGATTTAAAATGAAGAATGGAAAAGAATGCCTACTCTAATGCTTATTTATTTGATGTTGTTCTTGCAAGTTCATTTTTGTGTATACACATACCAGGAAATTAATTGATATTTATTATAGACTGAAGCATCACGATGGCAGTGAAATTACAAGTTATATATTACCCTTTCAATTAAAGCTATGAGATTGGTACCTCGTTGTCTATTCAAACAAAATAGTTATAGTTTCTTGTAAACAATTTGCACTTTTACTATAAACCAACACACCAGACACTAGAGAAGTAAACTGACAGTCAGTATGAATAATGGTCAGGGCCAGAAATCCTGGAAAATGTGAACACCTTGCGAATAACAAGTGACAGAAATGACTTAGTTTTATTGAAGTGTCATAACAAGAAGGAATAGGTGATTAAAATATGTAATGTTGGAGTCCCTGAAAGTCTTGTATCTATCGTTAAAACATCAGTAACATTATTGTCTCTTCCGTCCATGATTGAATCTTGTTTTTACCGGAGAGAGCGACGTGTTAATGTGCATGCTTCCCATGCAATCGGGCCGACTGTTTATCCTCTTGTCCAATCGTGTGGGATGTTGTGTGCGGGTGCTCTGTGGGGGATGGTGGACAACCTAAAAACTGAAAGCAGCCAGGGTGACCTAAATCAGTAGAGGTGATAACTCAGACAGATAGCTGGAGATTACCCAGGGATCAAGAGGCTCATTGGCCTCTCAAACAACAATGACTGGAGAGCATATCCCTTCACACCACCCCCTACAGAGACCCTTATGGCTGCAATGGACCAAAACACACATGCCAGTATTCTCCATAAAAGAGATTTGCCACATGCTCCTCTAGTTGTTGTTCAATGAACAAATGAGCGCCATGATATTGCTTAAGCGACAACAACACTGTAAGCTCCTTTTGTGGCTATAAGACGCTTTTGTTTTTGCGTTATGTCAATATTCGGTATGTATTGGTCCTTTTTAATGTGGTATTCTGCATTAGTGGCTTAGCAACATTGCCTGAATGAGTGATTTTCTTTTTCAACAATCATTTAGTAAATGATTAAAGCTATTGAATCACAGCTCAGTTTAATGAAATGGCTTTTGTGATTTGATTTTGAGTCATGTGTGCCCACAAGGCCAGGAGGCTGTCTGTATGCGCATGGTTGTGTGACTGCAGGGGTTCATGTGCTCCAGTGAGATGGCCAAAGCATTAATTCTTGATTGATTGATGAGTCTCCTACACTGTGGCCAATAACAAACCCATCTTCTCTCAGTATATCTGCGAGTGTGGGATGTGTTGGTGCGTGGGCTTGTGAAAGAGGGGCAGGAGAGGTTGCTCACTGATTACTTTGTGCTTTGCTTCATCCAAGGAAATAAAACCATTTGCTGAGGATATTTAGACACATCTTTTCCATTCTCACCTTTAACTGAAAGTGAAGCCAGAAACCAAGCCAATACAAACACAATAAAAAACAACAGGATTTGACTTGAGAGAACCACTCACTGTTTATCTTGCTGCATTTAAAAAGTAAGTATGCCACATCTAAATCTATCACTCTAAAAAACAGATTATCCTATAATCACCTATTTGCAACCAACTGGAATCACCAATCACTTTAACAGCATAGATGTCTTTAGTGGCTTTAATATGTTTGAGATTAGAGCAGGGGAATATTTGGTGCAGGTCCATGCTTGAGTGTACAGTAAAGGGGGGAGGAGACTTACTCTAGGCGATGCTTGTTCCGGGGACCATCTGGTTGGATTGGATTTTGGCATTGTTTACTCTCTGTCCTCCAAACCTTTAACTCTCTTTCAGTCTCTATTGTTCCTTCCATCTCATGTCAGGTTTACGATCACTGTTCCACTAATACCTACATAATGTGTGTATATGTATATATATATATGAATATATAATGTTTATTATAGCTTATTCAAATTAATACATGGAGACATTTTGCTTCATAATGTTTCTGCTTAGGAAATGAACATGGCAGCTTGTAATGTACTACTGGTCCCTTTGTGTCTACGCTACCTTAAGAAAGTGTTATTTTATAGCTCCGGTGCTATATTTCTTGTCGATCGTCCGATATCTGAAACGATAGTCAGAGCATGAATAGTGCAACTCTCTTGACAGAGCTGGGAGTCTGGAAGGATATTGACAACAAACAATTTGAAAGAGCACAAAGCAAATTCAAGCACTACTCAGTCTGCCGGTCAACCTTTGAGAGCGCACACACACACAGATCTGTAATGTATCCAGACAGGGATTTAGAAACTTTGTGGCCTGAGCATGCAAGTCACAATCTACCAGGACATCACAATAATGTCTAACTTGCGCTATGATTTAGTGCCATATATATTGGACAGTTTTATTGTCTCAAATATAGAAAGTTAACCTGAACAATATATCAACAATAGTTATTGTCCGATTTCGAATTGAACTGGATGAGTTATGCATAATACATAGTCTAATAATAAATGCATTATCTTATTTTATCAGAATCAGAACCATTTATTGCCATGTATGTTTCCATAGGCGGAATTTGTCTTAACGGGTGGTGCATACATTAGATAAACCACAATCAACACAGTGCAAGAAATAGAAACATATTCAATTTAAGATATATTATAAAATGTCAAATATAGTAGTACTTTATAGTACATGTACTATAAAGTGTACTATAAGTGTATGTGAACGTGTAATGGGAAAGTGGCAAGTTTATATCAAGTGAAAACATGTACAGAACTGAATTGTCCTGCAGCTTCAAATTCAGTTAATTCAGGTGTGAAGTGACGTTACCCAAAAAAGTCACGATCTTATATTTTCTTGTCTTCTAAAAAGATACATTACTGTGCAGGGACTTCATCCGTGGTAGTTGAAACCACTTGTTTCAGCTCTATTCTCCTCTCTGTTAACATCATTGTTGCACAGTGAATTACTGGATTAGCATTCTGATTATTTTGGACTCTTAGGTTTATTTTTCTGTCCCTTAATGTGGGATGTGTGTCCGCTACATTTGCTCAAAAGGCCGGTGCTTTGTCTCGTAGTGGTGCTTCACATTGCTGCTTTTAAAAATCCCCACGGACTGACATGGTTTAGAATTACCTGTGGGAACATTGGACATTTAAGAGTTTTTCCATTCTTGGTTAAAAGCTCTGGTCTCGCTGTCCACTTTTTTTGGAGAGATGTGAAACAACTTCTCTGACTCACGTTCGTCTCACACGTGTGTTTATCTCACTCGAGTCGAGCAATGAGGGTTAAGTGTCTTGCTCAAGGACACAGCGACATAGACTGCCGGAGCCGGGGATCGAACCACCGACCCTCTGATTGAAAGACCGACTTGCTAACCACTGAGCCACAGTCACCTGTTACAACACATGTAATTGGTCGGTATGTTTCCTGGGCCGCTCTGTCAAAATCGAATAATTCTCCATTATCCATTGTTTTTAGGTCTAGGTACAACGGATTCAGACCGCGGCCCGCCTATTAGTGACCCCTGCTAGGTGCTTTCCTTTGCAAATGTATAGGAGCTGAACAATTGTCCCAAAAAATGGGACTCACAATGGCAAATAAATATGTAAGTGTATCATCATTTCTCAACCTTGGGGCCCAAATCCGTGCACAATATGCATCATCTGAGCCAACAAGGAACATAGACAACAGGACTTAGATTGAACTAACAATGCCTAATATGAACAGGTACAGGCACTATTCCAAGATAATTTTTAGATTTGTCACTATAAACACCATAGCCCAGTCTTTTTGTTAATAAATATCTGCATTAAATTCAATTTCGACATAAGATCTCATTAATTTATTGCATCTAAACAGTAGATTCTGCCATTCAATTGTGAATTCCACTGAATTGGTTGTCAGTTACCCTGCCTTTTGTTTGGATTAATTTTTGAAAAATGTAAATGTTGTTTTGCTCATCTGGTGGCATAAAACGGGACTCAACGCTAAACGCATAATTATTGACTGTTTCAGCTCCCGCAGAGTCTTTGTTCAAGCTTTCCCTTTGAGGCGTATATGTATTACTGTAGGTTGTCCCATTTGGCATTTCATGACAAATGGAGAGCTGTCGGTAGATATCTAATGGTATGTGTTTGAAGGTACTTGCCATTTTTCAAATCATTCAAAATAATCAAAATACATTCATAGGATTGCAGGCATGGGACATTCACAACATCAAAAAGATTAAAGAGGACCATATGGCAGCTTTAAAAAGTTCTTGAAATGTCACAAAACTGATGTTAGCAATCTATTATTTTTTCCCAGCTGTCTCTCTCCCTCTTTCGTACTTCCACATACAATCGCACACACGGACTCACTTGCAAGGCCAGACACGAAGCAGAGACCGGACCGCATACTTTCCCATCAAATATCCTCCTATTGTCATTGCAGACCCATGGGTTTCATTAGTGCCAGCTTTAAAACAACAACTCTGATTCCCACTCCCACACTGTAGTCCCAAATGCTTTCAATGGAGGAGGAAACAACACTTGCCTGAAGGGTACGTGCATATGAAATTCCACAAAGAAATAATGTGTTTTTATTCTCTGCTCTCATTTGACTAGCTCAGGAGAAACATACCAGATAAGCACATTTTTTTAATTAACTTTTTTTTTGGCGCTATTTTAACAAGAAGTTACATGGACTAGTTGTATGGTTGCACCGCTCCTTATCTTAGGTAAGATTACAAACTTGCAAACTTCAGGTCCCGGTCCCATTCTTTCCATGCTAAACATTTGGGCTCTGAATGGAATTAAAGACGTCGGTAGCTGCAGAGAGCAGGTGATCACAGTGCACTCCTTTTTGGCAGCGAGCTGCCTTTTCTAATTGTTTCCACCGGATCTGAGGGTTTCGTCGGCTGCTTAGGCACCCAGGGCACCCTCACTTTTATCCACCCGGCACACCTTGCATGCTTTTTAGAAATGCTCTGGGCACCCTTAAGTTGAAAAAGGGTTCAGCCGTGTGCAGAAAAAAAATGGCTGCGTCACCACAGCTTTTTCCCTGCATCTAATCAAACGACAACAGAGGTGAGGCTTTCTTCTTCCACATCACAGCAGCTGATGTAAAGAGGGAAGCTAGCGCTGTTTGTTTCTGCCCACTGGTTCAGCATGAAGGAGAGGCACAACAATTGGCATCAGATTTGCAGCATCGTGATGTATGGTGCAATTATAATTACATTACCTGATGTAATAGCAAAGTAGTGGACAGTGGCTGGCTGTGCGGTTGCCTAGCAACAGTGTAAGAACGCTTATAAGGGCCGGTGCAGGTATCTCAAAAATAAAAGCAGAGCACTTAATGTTTCACTAAAGCGCCTCTAAAAGTATCAGCACAAGGTATGCAGTTTCGGTTGCAGTGTACCTGACATGTAGCTTTGTTGTTGTTTTTTTGGTATTTTGCAGGTTATTAATTTATGACCAAAGATGAGAGATTAAAAAGGAGAAACAGAGGGGGGGGAACTCAACTAAATAATGAATTATACGCACATGTAGACAGAAGGGGTTTCTTGTAAGAGCAGGTACCTAAGCTACTTATACTTCAGACTTTGTGCTGCATGCTGGAAGTTTCCAGCAGGCCTTCAGGGACAGCCTATCGAGAGCGATCAGACATTCACCATTGGACAGGGAGGATGAGTTGGATCCAGAAATCCCAGCCCAGGAGGCTGACTTATTCAGTATTCCGCCGATGTTTGATCCTGACCTTACTGTTACATGTCCTTGGTGCATGCAGAGCGCAGCAAATGCCTTTTTGGGGGATTGCATGCTCCAGCCCATTTTAATGTGCCTTTTCATTCTCAGCACACCATCACTAAGCCCCGCAGCAGGGGCTCAGAGCAACCATTTTGATTATGAGAATGATTGACTTAATGCTGCTGAAGTTGACACTTAATGGATTACGGTGGTCAGAATTGTTAAAACACACGAGGCAGATCTGTGTAACGACATTTTAAACCTCTTTATTTGTCACACTCCCAGGGAATAGGTTTTAAAGTCTACCCTTGCTAATCTTTTGCAAAGCCTAACCTATTGAAAATGAGGTCTGACACATAAACAACAAGCATTAGTCCCATCATAAGGTACTGGACGTAATGCGCAAAGAGCCCCTGGATTGATTATATACACTGCTCTATCAAAGTTGTCCATTTTAGTTTAAATAATACATTATCTAAATCTGGAATACGCTCCCCCCCACGCCATAGAGGAAGATCATGGATGGATGTTTTCATTTTGTAGAAACCATTTGATTCGGCAGATCTCACTTCATCATGTTAGCACGACATGGCTCTTCATTATGTAAAGTGTTACCCACAGTGACTGGACACATTATTTTTTAACTTTTCAGTTTATACACAGGAAGAAAAATAACAAAATCAAAGTTGAGCAAATTTGTGCTCTTTTGTTCTTCCAGTATTTTCCAGACTATTACCTTTTCTTTCCACAAACATTCTTTAGTGGCTACATCCTATTTCTGTTTCACTTAGCACTCCGCAGTTACTCCACCACCTACTTCTTACAGGCAGAACAACCTCAGACCTGCATGCTCGCCATAGTGTTTACATACAGTAATGCTGCAATATCTCTGAATTCTATCTATATTCTATTCCTTAAACCACATGTGTCAAACTCAAGGCGCAACGGCTTGGACCCGTTTTCAGTCTGTCGCGGATTCGTTTCCGGTTCGTCGCGGACCCGTTTTCAGTCGGTCGCGGACCCGTTTTCAGTCGGTCGCGGACCCGTTTTCAGTCGGTCGCGGATCCGTTTCCAGTTCGACGCGGACCCGTTTTCAGTCGGTCGCGGACCTTTGCATGGGCAAAATAAAAATCCTGTGATTTTATTTTGAAGGGAATTTTGAATGCAGCAGAGTGCGTCTATTCACACTCCTCAGTGCTGCGTTCACAACACACTTGCATGAGTTTACACACGCACTATTTGTGATAGTTCACTTCATTCCCGACCTTTTTATTATGTTTGTGCATGAAAGCACTGCTGAGTCTGTTAAAAAAGGCTGAAGTTATAAAATGATGTGTGTTGTATTACTTTGTGTCCTTAAGATGCACTTTTGGGTTTTTTGATTGAGTGTAAAAGGGAATATTTCAAACTAGTTTTTTTGTGTTGGCATGTGAGATTCTGTACCATTTCAGGCTCAAACTGCACCATCTTTTCATTAAATCCATTTGAGAAGTTGAACATGTTCCTTGCTTTGGATCTCGGTTCATTCAGGGGTGATGGTGCAGCCAGACCAGTAGAACCACTGCCCCAGACCACATGCATGTTCTTATTGGCTAGTTATGTCCTTCTCAACTGTGACAAAAAAAGCTTTGAACAAAGTTAATATAACAACGATTGTTTGATCTTTGTCATTGTTATTTTCTTCTGTTTTAAGTTTGATCTTTGATAGAGTAGTGTGGGTTTATATATATATATATATATATATATATATATATATATATATATATATATATATATATATATATATATATATATATATACACACATGTATATAAATGCATGTACAATATTGTTACACTTGAATAAACAATACAAAGACAGTTATTTAACAATATGCTTGGTAGTAGTTACATTTATAGTGTTACAGTTACAACCGGCCCTTTGAGGGCGACCGTGATGCTGAAGTGGCCCACGGTGAAAATGAGTTTGACACCCCTGCCTTAAACCCTCGTTTCTTGTCGCTTGCCTCTGTATCTTTCTCTTTAAATGTCATTGAACATCGTGGCAGGAGGATTCTTTGGTTCATGTGCTGTACCTTTAACCTTCTCTGTGTTTTTATATGCATTGTTTAGCACCTATTTCTTCCCTTTCTCAGTACTCTTACAGTTCAGTTGTCCATTTTAACTATCAGGTAACCTTGTGCGAAGCAAAATGAACAGTGAAGAACATTTTAGCCACACCTACTTTCCTCTTTCATGATTCAATGTGAATTATTATCTTTTGTCATAAATTTAGTTGCTGAGAAACTGGAGCCAATTGAATTTGGCAATGCATTTACTAAACGCAATATTGCTGTCACAAAACATTAACTTCAGTGATATCATTGTAAATGTATTTCGTTAAAAAGGTTATTGGGTTAATTTAAAAAACCTATTGGTTTAATTTTAAAACATAATCAGGAGAACCTGCTTGTGCTTCGGGGACCATTCTATCTAATGCAACCAAGAGGAAAAATAATAACATATTGACTAAAATGTACCCTTATATTGCAAGGTTGACATTATCCATACATTTATTTTATATTCCATTCGTCTAAAAATGCCATCAACTAAGTGGAAACAATGCCAAAATAAATATGAATGTATATGTTGAATTGAACAGGGATTAATTATCTAAGCATTTAATTCATACAGGTCCACCCAATTAGCTCTTCTTGTTTTTTTTTAAACCGATATGACATATGATATTTAAACATGAACATATATGTCCAACCATCCCGTATACACACACACACATGCACACGTGTGACGTTGTGGGTGGGCACATTCCTAGAACATCTCTTCAGGAGCTGTCACTTTGTTTCAGGTCATTGTTATGACATAATTGATGTGCTGATAGCAGTATGAATGCTTACAGTTGAATTCTGCATGGTTACTGTGGGGCAGGGGCGTGGTTTAGCGCGGCTGCAGAGGGGGAGAGCGAAGGGCGGCTCAAGGAACAGGTGCGGGCAATCAGGGAGAATGAGCCACACCTGTGACTGATGGGGTGCAGGTGTGGGTGTGTGCGTGTATGAGAGAGAGGTATTTAAACCTCTCAGTATGGCCCGACAGGGAGGGTGTGTGACGAGTAGGGCTGTCAACGAATAGTCTATATTTGAATATATATTCGAATAGTTGTTAAAAACCGAATTTCGAATGTGAAAATGAATATTCGAATGTTAAAAAAAATAATAATAATACACAACAGCGGCAACAGCAGCAGCAGCGGCGCGACTGTCGCGACACTGCTGGTGTTTCAATCACTGAATGAAGCCATATTTGGGACAAGAATCGCAACCTTAAATTGCTTGCACAAAACTCTTGATCAGCACTCAGCATTTGTTTATTGTTGTCGTTCATTTAAACCGCTATGTGCAGAGAGAGAGAGAGAGAGAGAGAGAGAGAGAGAGAGAGAGAGAGAGAGAGAGAGAGAGAGAGAGAGAGAGAGAGAGAGAGAGAGAGAGAGAGAGAGAGAGAGAGAGAGAGAGAGAGAGAGAGAGAGAGAGAGAGAGAGAGAGAGAGAGAGAGAGAGAGAGAGAGAGAGAGAGAGAGAGAGAGAGAGAGAGAGAGAGAGAGAGAGAGAGAGAGAGAGAGAGAGAGAGAGAGAGAGAGAAAGAAGTCTGCGGTCTTGGCCATTAGTTCATTTAATTATTTTTGTGTAGGTAATATGTTGTTAAATATGTTTAAACTTAAATAAATTACCTATAGAAGTAGTTATGTCTCGTTGTATTAATTTGTCCTGTTATTGACGTGCCTAATGCGCAACTTCGAATATGTGTTTTTTTTAAAGGGAATATTCGAACGTCATTTTTGATCAATTTTGACAGCCCTAGTGACGAGAGTCAGAGTGGCCTGCCGAGAGTGTGACAACGCTGCTAATAAAATCCTTAAACCGATCCCTGCTACGTGTGGTCTGTGGGGTACGTGTCTGGTGATTCCCCGGGAACAAAGAACCTTTGCTACAGTTACCTAAAGTTGTATAATGATAAAGTTGCATAGCATGGAACCATACTTACCTCAAAATTGCACGAGCTGTATGCCCGTTGCTTTTCTTTAAAACGGTGTGTTTCAAAGCGATGACGTGTTCAAGCCCTGACATACACATGACATGCAAGGGTCTAATAAACTTTGACTTGTATGTTGTGCTGTGTGGTTGGTAGGAGTGGGGCAGCTCTTTGTCACTACAGTCTCATATTAAAAGGTCTTTGTGGTCTTCCTCTTTTCACTGTCGACTATGATGGCTTTTGTAAGTTAGACATTAAACGCGCCATCAGTTTAATTATGGTTGTGCCGGCTTTCTGGTGAATGCACTGCGGACACCCCATTATACTCTTCTGCAGCACGTCTAATCTCACAGCAATCTGTTGCACTCTCAAATTGTCTGAAAAATGTCTGCGGCCTCTAATTGAGCTCATATGTATTCACAGTTTAACATAGGATTTTTAATAGACCTGTTCACATGTCAGAAAGAAATGAAATGTACATAGTATGCATTTTAACAAGCCTTTTTCTCTCTCTCTCTGTCTCTCTTTTGGTTTTCTTATTGGATCCGTTGGTCTTCTGCCCTGCATTTGACATGACAGGTAAGTCCATATTTTGTATTTGTATATGAAGCCTCTGGGCCTGGATAAGCATGTATGCACTGACCATCACAGTGCAAATGTTTACTAAATTGTATCTTAAGTACTTGCTGCACCAGGGATGCATTTAGCTCAATGGTTTTGTAAACAGTGAACACATTCTCTTTGCTCAGCTGACACTTAGAGAATGGGGAAATTTCATTTATGCAGCCAATCTCACTGGCTACTGGAGAGATGCCAATCTGCCCTCGCAGATAGGGAAGAGAGAGGGAGCAAGGCGAGCGGGTAGATTAGCATTTATTCATCCTGACACTGATCAGATAAATGGGAAATGATAAATGCTGTCTTTTTTACTGCGCTTAACCTGTGTAAACTTTTTATTCCAAAAGAAGCTTCGACAGACTTGCTGTGCCGTGCCTTTGAAACGCTTAATCAAAGGGTTGTTTTGGATTCAGTTTTATTTGAGGCGATCTGACTATGAATAATGAAACATGATGCAGTCGTGCTGATGACTCATTTATCCTAAACTGTGAATAACTTGAGCGTATTTCTGTGTGCTGGGTAAAGGAGTAGACTCATCAACTAAGAGGACTGAAAGGCTTTGTTTGGAATTCAGTCTTGGACATGAATATTTTATTTTTTCCTTTTTGGTATCTGAGTTCTTTTAAAAGCTTCTGCTGACCATACCCAGCACAGTGAATCTTAATGTCCATTGAGGGCCGCTTAATTAATTGCAATATTGCAACAAAAAAAACGTGCTATATATAGATTTAATACAGATGCACTGTGTGTTTGTCTACATTAGAATGAGATGAAGGATGCTGTGCTTTGAATCTAACTACATACTTTTTCTTTAACATTATAACATATTTGACTAGCCTTGTAAATGCAATGCTACAATCACATTCAACATCCAGATGGATGAAGTTTGATACTTTTTTGATGTGTGTTTTCCCTCTTTGGACGCACTAGTTTACACACTTTATTTCTCATGCTTTCACCATAATTGTCCAGCCCCATTATCACCATTCTTGTGCTGGTCAGTGCTGCAGCAAATATTTCCTCAAGCATATACAATAAATATGGCTTCATTATTTTAATTATTTATTTGGTTTGTACAGATACTCCCATATGAAAGTACAGTCCACATTCAGATGCAGAAATGGCAACCATGCATTTCATTGATCGCTATTTCCTTGTGTGGGTGCTGGAGCACAGTTTGTGTCAGGCACATGTCTTTAAGCGTTTCATTTGTACTATTGACACATGAGAAATAGAACTGGATTGAAATAAATATATATCAAAACATGCAGAACCTACAAGATCTGGGGTGTAAACACAATTATAAATGTATGTAGAAGTTGAAGCCTAAATTATCTGGTATTATTTTTCTTTCTCATCAATTGCACCAGTCTATCTGTAAAGGTATGAATAACAGTAATACACACATAGAAAATCCTGAATGCAGTACCGGATAAAGCTTTGTAGTTCAGCCACCATAATACTGTGAACATTAGGCGCTGACCCACATCTGCTCTTCTGCGGGTAACATGGAGCCCCAGATGCAGGCCCAGCTGTTGCCATGTATTATCTCACTGACTATTCCTGATGTTTAATGTTAAATGCAAGACAAACCATTACCGCGGGCTAATCCAACCAGCAAGAAAGGTATTTACAAAATACACTCTTATTCATATTATATATATATATATATTATACCATTATTATTGTTAGTGTTACAATAATTGCCACCAGTCTACTGTTGCTCTCTCACCTACTGACTCACTGTAATGAATATTCAGCTGACAACTTTGCCCCCATTCAACCAGTTTCACCTTCCTCATCAGCCACTACTGCTCTACCTACAATACTATATGTAGGTAAGAATAATGACTGTTCATTCATTATTATTAATTCAGTGTGGCAGTGTTGAGTATTGTGCATGTAAATGAAGCAGTGGGAGAGCTATATGTTGCCTGCAGAGTTAGCCTGAGTAATGAATGTATGTTTCCCTATTTTACATTTGTCTGTATTCGTAAAGCTATTATTTGTTAAATTTTCCCAATATCTGGGAGAAGTTATTCTAGTTTAACGTTACAATATTTTGTTCAAGAGGAGATCTCTATCTCTCTCTCAGTCTTTTGTTAGTGGCTGTCATTGAATTCAGTGGAGTAATATTTTTAATTATTTCACATTTACAAAAACAACAGCAGCAGTGTTTGGAAGGAGGAAGATAAAGGAACGTGCAGCCAGAGAGAAAATGGTGTGTCAGAGGTTTTGGATTCAAAGATAATGTTGATGATGATTAGAATATTGATCCTCTGGTAACCCACCTGTTATAAAAGAAGCAGTGGAAAGCCACCCACTCATTGTCATTAGTCATCACCGGCTCCTTACAGCCTACTGCAGTACATGCTGCCACCCATGATTTAGCTCTCCATCCAGTTATGAGGGGGTGGTAAGCGTTTATTATGCAGCACAGTCCTATTCCCAATGAGATGGCAGAATGTTGCCCGATCGATACCCCTCACAGGAAGCCAGGTTAATTATTTTTTTAAGGATTTGTTTGTGTCTCTGAAGGGCCCCCCTCGCTGTAGCTTGTGATGCAAGCTATTTCCCAGACATCTGCAGGCTGATGCTTTGTCACTGCCGCACACATGCACCACTGCACAAAGGCGGAGGTGCAGTACATGCAGGCACACAGGCATAAACATGCTTACACCATTTGTGTTTATTTTTGTATTCAACTGTTATTTTTTATGTTGATGATAGTGAGGTTAATTTGTGTTTATTTGGATCTCAGCTAGCACCTACCTGTACAGTTTGAGTCTGCAGGGTCTCTCCATTGTTAGTGTTTGACCTTTAGATCTGACCCTCGCCTCATGGCTTTTGCTCACCACATCCCCCCTATATTGACTCGTTGTGTCAGTGACTCTACTTTTTTATACTTCTTTCGTTTGTGACTTCCCACCGAAGCATTGCACTCATAACACTGCAGTCTTAGACGCCATGGTTTCCAGGTCTGTTGGGCTTATTTACAGCCAAACTCAAACAAACATAACTGCATGTGCACAAATACACCACATGCTCAGTTTAGCACACATAAGCTACGAGCCAATGGACCTATTAGCATGTGCATTGTTCATACAACCCCTGCACATCCTCTGGCTGGCAGACAGCTGCAGCTCTGAAAAGTTCAGAACTAATGTAACGCTTGCTGGCCCAACTGCTCTTAAAAGAGGTATAATTGCACACCTTTCTGACTGAACGGTCCTCTCATTCGTCTAAGACAGTCGCAAATCACCATGTCAACCACTTATCATCTTCTAAATCAATTCTGGATTTACATATATATAAAACATATCATCCTCATCCATCAGTGAACATTTGAAAACGTTAGGGCAAGATAAATACATTTGTTATCACTATGATCATTTTGGTCACCACTCATCTGTATTGATTTTTACTGAGCATCATCAATCAAGTTATTTATAATGGATGCTGTCTGCTGGCGCATATCTGCCTTGAGGGAATGATCACCCCAAGCGTAGGTCAAGCAGAGATTTGATCTATTGTCAGGGAGATGAATTTATGTTTTTCTCTACCGTTACTGTGTTTTATGGGCACAGAAAAGAGAGCGGTAGGAAGAAGGAAGGTAAAGGCGAATAGGGAAAGAGATAAGTCTAAAGTAGTGAAACGTCAGCCCTCTGGACTCAAAGCTTTTAAAATATTCAGAGCCATTCTCCATCACCTTTCGCCCTGGTTGCTTGTTCAAGAAAGGATTGAAATGAAATCAATAGCTGTGCCAGTGTTGGCCTCTCTGCCAGGCATCATCCAATATTCATACAAATGAAGCTTCACAACCTCAAATGTACCCAGCAGATGTGTTAAAGGGTCTGTGAAGGACTCTAAGGGGTGAAAACTGCAGACAGGGATGTAAAGAAAAGTAAATAAGAAGGTGTCCGCATCATGAGGCCCTATCACACTTACTGCAGTCAATTGCATTCAGATGATATGACAGGTTATGATTAACAGCTACGTTGAGTCTTAAAGTAGGATGCCCTTGGGACCATGAATACAAAATGGAACATAAATCCCAGATGGCAACTTTAAGCTATCATCCCGCCCCAAAATGTCCCTCCTTAAAAATAATCACACAATGTAGTGTTTTGTTACTTGAGCACTACATGCAGACTGTCATTTAGTTGTTCCGCAGAGATAATGAACTTGTTAACAGCCAAAAAAACATGGAAGTCCATTGTGGCTATATTGCTCACACTGCACCTTTATTTTTAATCCTACATGGACCAATTCCTCAGACATTGCCTGGATGTTAATTTGTGAAAAAGGGTCCCTGTACTGTCACAGCCCACTGAGGGCAGTTTCTGTTAAAAACGCATCATTCAGTGCAGTTGGCGTGGAGACAAACTACACAATTGAACACAATTGTGAGCCGAAAGTCTTACAAATATACAGACATGTTCCAGTTTTGAAAACTGATTGATGAATTCCATGTTGGAAGTCTTTGATGACATTTGATGAAAAAACTGTATTTTGTCAGAGAATGTTTTATGTTTCCCAATGGATTTATATTATATAACATGAAAAGCATGTTTACTGCATTTATTTAGGAATGGAATTAGAAAATAGTTTTTATTGAGTGCACTCAAGTGCAAAACACAGAATTCCCAGCAAATCCTTTCTTATAATAAGGATGATTAGTCTGTGGTGGGATTTTACCTGAGATAAATCCTATGAGCTGGAGAAGGAAAGGAAAGGAAATGTATATCCTGTGGCTCACTTTGGAGGTCCCTCCAATTTGAATGTGTGATTACAAGAATTACAAGAATTCTTCTTTAGAGCTCGCAATTTTACTCCAATGTCAGCAATAGGTCCACAATATACTGCAAACATGTTTGCCCCTTTTACCAACTACTTCCTTTTTAGACATTTTAGACATATTTTATTCAGAACCACTCACCACTTTGGTCAAATTAAATGAATCCTTAACCCAAGCAAAACATTTTTCTTCACATTTCTTTTCAGACATATTATAGCCTGAGGGGCATTTGCACTTCTTGTACCACACTCTGTATCATACACGAGGTCCACCATTTTAGAGCTCCCCAAACCATCTCTAACCCGACCAATTCTTACCTGTTCTCAGCCTTTTGTTGCATATTGTTCAAAGAACACCAGAACACCAACTGCACGTGCAATGTTGTTGAGAACTTTGAAAATGTACTCTTATCGAAACTAATTATGTAATGATTGTCAGTGATTTCTTAAACATTTTTTTATTCCTGCTGACTTACAAGTTGTAAACATTATCTTAATTTATCGCAAAATAACACAAAAATGATGCAGATGGATGCATTGGATTTTTTCCAGAAAAGCCGCTGCAAATTCAGTACACTGATGTTTTCTTAGCTGTGAAGGTTTGCAGAGTATGGTGCACAATAGGTAAAATGCAGCCACAGTATGAGAATATGCACACTAGAGAGCAGTCTGTTCCCTCTTTCTGCAGTAGTTGTGATCCTCTGTCTTCCTCTCTCTTCCCCCCTTCTCACACAACATACTGTTCATGTCAAAGAACCCAGGAAACACAACATCTGTCAGTGCACTAATTTACACAATGAACACCAGAGGAAGAAGGATATATATACACCTCAAAATGACCTTGTATTCAACAAACATTTTACATTACATGAAAACACAGTGAAAAACATTGTATGTGCAAATCTTCCATTAAGCTGCTGGATCATTTCTTCAATGATTCTGATACAATTGGAAATTGTATTTTGATTTAAGTTTGCATGGTTTTGATGATTGTTGCCTTTAGTGTGCTTGATTCAGTGAAAGGAGGCATTGCTCTTCTGTGAAATCCATAGAGTGAGAGGCAACAAGAGCATAGCGTTAGATCTTTGACACTCTGATTTCTTTACTTGGATAGTGCACAGATAGTGATGTAATAATATGGAAATATGCTTGCCGATTGAAATGTGATAGATCATTTGAATCTATTTTCGGATAGGCAACGTGAAGGAGGAAAAAAAACCACACTGATAGCGAGCCAACACATCGAATGATAAAACAACAAACATGATAATTAAAACAGAGAAGAGATCTAAAAGACCATGGATTTTACATTGGAGATGAGATACAGATATCCCTCTGCCCCCCTTATTTCCATATTTAATTTTTTTGGTTCGATACACTGCAGAAACATATCTCTCCTGTCCATTAGCGTAAAGACTGCGTCTATTGTAATCCCTCCTTTCTGACAGGCTTCTCACGTACAAATGACTTTACTGTGAATAGCAATTCATTTATTTAAACATTTTTTGTAGTTTTACAAAAGAAATAGATTATCTTTTATAACTTTTTATCCACACTTGCAATTCTTTTTTTAATATATTTTACACAGACTTGTATTTTACATTTTTAATCCAACTTAAACATTTTTTTATATTTTAAATGCTTGTCAAATATTGTGTTTACCATAATACAAATGGTTTATTTTTTTATTTTTTTCATCTTATGTGTGTCCCGTTTCTTTTTAAACAATAATTAAATGTCCTGAAGTAGAAAGACACATTAAAGCTCAAATATCCATCCATGAGAGAAAAGTCTCAGTGCCCACGATGTATTCCTCTCTGGTTTACTGTAGAACATCAACAGGTCCTAGAGTCAGGTGGCCATTATCCCCTGGGGCCTCAAATATGCAGTAGATAGCAGTAGCAGTAAATCCACTGCAAAATAGTCAGCCGCATAAAGCCCACTCCTCCACATCACAGTGAGATGCTGTGTAAAAAGAGTCAGAAAAGATCCATTTATTCCTTCTCTCCCAAAATATTCCCCTCCCTAGTGTATCCAAAAAGGGATTTACTGTATTTCCAGATAATCACAGGGAAAGACGTATTCACAAAGCATGGTCACACCTCACATTCCCGAGAAGGTTGTTGTTGGCAAGTGCAAGAGCCATATTCATTGATGATTACCAGAGCTCCCTCAATGTGGTTAGGTTTATAGTCAACATAGTACTCCGGTGTAGAAATTGCAGCCATCTGCTGCATGCTTTGCTTTTGCTTCTGCTTACGGCGCTGACTGCTGAAGCACTGCCTCAGCTGCCTTATTCCTGCTGGAAAGCACTTCCATGCCACATACAGCATGAGCACAATGATGAGAAAGGAAAAGATGAGTGCCATGGTGCCAGTCACCACCTTGTGGATCTGCATGGTGCTCTCCAGGTCATCATGGCCCACTGTGACAGTGAAAGAACTGGTGACGACCTCACTGCCCTCACCTTCATAAGGGTTAGGGGTAAACGGGCCAAGGAAAACCGAACCACCCTGGGCCAGATCCCTTGTAGAGGCGTACAGGCCTGCTGTCGTTACCTCCATGGGGGGATCCTCGCATAGCTGGAAAGCATATACAGCGTCTAACACATCCTCTCCCTGTGCGGTGTCGGGGCTTGAACACAGCAGGGAATTGTCACGCTGGCCTCGGAAGGCACTCAGCCAAGAGGCCAAAGCACACACGTTACGACTGCACTCCCAGTCATTCCCTGCCAGGGTAATGCTGTCCAGAGAAGACCAAGAATCCAGGATGCGCTGGTCCACAGAGGTCAACCGATTGGAATCTAGCATCAGCACCTTGAGGTTGGGTGCACTCTCAAAAACATGGGGTTCCATGTACTCTATTTCATTGGCTGAGAGGTCAATCTTCTCTAAAAAATGCCATGTCCAATCCAGTGTGTTGACAACAACAGTAGCACGATTGTTGTGCATGTACAGAGTACGTAAGGAGATGAGGCGAGGGAAGTGGGCCAGGTTGACTTTCACCAGCTCATTGTGCTCAAGATGCAACTCAGTCAACTTGAAGAGGCCAGCGAAGGAGTTTCTTGCGAGGCTCTGCAGTTGGTTGTATCCCAAGTCCAGAAACTGCATGCTCCGGCAGTCTTGAAAAATCCGCACTGGCACAAATTTTAAAACATTGTAGCGCAAATGCAAATTGGTGAGCTTTCTAAGGCCGTGGAACAGGTCAGGTTCTAGTGCCTGCAGCCTGTTGTATGAGAGGTCCAGGATACGCAGGTTTGGGAGGGGCCTAAAGGTGCCATTTGGCAGACTGTCAATCCGGTTGCTGCTGAGGTCTAACTCCTTGACCCGTCTTAGCCTGTCGAATGCCCCCTCCTCTACAATGTCAATGTTGTTGTGATCTAGATAGAGCCAGGTGAGCTGTGACAGACCAACCAGTTGGCCTTCACGCAGCTCGGTCAAGTTGTTCTCCCTCATGGACAGGCCCATGGCACTGCTCAGATTGCGGGGAATGTCTGTGAGGTTGAGCCCCTCGCAGTACAGCAGCTTGCTGTCGCAGCGGCACAGCCTCGGACAAACCCCCTCCACCATGGGAACCGTTCTCAGAAAAATCCCCAATAAACACAGTACCAACCCAGGGGGCTTCTTCAGTGGCCACTTTAAGTACAGTCCAATTAGAAGGAAATCCATTAGCATAAATATCCAGAGATTTCTCTGAGAAAATGTCCATTGAACCACTCTGGATATTGTTTTTGCAGCGATCACATCATATTTAATCAATGTAATAATCTGTTTCGTTGCAATGTTGTATTCTAGCTGTACACAGTGATATTATACTTCATTTACTTTGTCAACCAAAGGAATCTTTGTTGAAAATGGTAAAAAGGATAGAGGGCAAGTCTCCTTGCTTATGTCAGATATCAAGCAGTGGGTGGAGAGTAGAGAGGATGGAAAAAATAAAATTGTCCTCATTGATCGATCTTATTTGAAAAGATTCCTACTCACCCCTATCCAAAAGCTGACAATCTCCATTCAGCGTCTCGCTTTGTGCCCCGACACTAATTATGTGCGAATCTAAAAAAGACCCCACTGTGGTACAAATTCTTTCCTCCCCCCCCCCTCCCGTCTCTCTTTTCAGTGGACACCAGATCCTTGGCAGGCTTACAATGTCTTAGTTCTCCTCAAGTGAAAGAGCCAGAAAGAGAAGGAATCCAAGTAGCTTTCAGCTAGATGGTAGGAAGTGCAAGTTCCCCTGTCTGCATACATGAGCTCTGTCTCTTTTGCTCCTCCGCAGTCCTCTGCTGCAATGATCAGAGGGAAGAAGAGACAACCACAGAAAGAAAAAAAAAAAAGACCAAGGAAAAATCTTCTTAAATATCTGTCTCGCGCTTTTCTCCTCCCCTTCCTGCTTAAGTTTCAGCAGATCTGTCAACACATATTATCGTCCATCTCTAGAAGCAATCACTGACTTGTAAGGTTTAAATCCATTCAAGCGGGTGATCATGCTTTCAGTGACGAACGCAGGAGGGAAAAAAAAAAAGAAAGAAAAACAGGATTTAAAGAGGTGAACCCTGTCCACTGTTGTCTTGGGTAACAGTATTCCTTGTCATCTCAGTGGCTCATCTTGGTTCCCAAGCCGCTTGCGTCCCCCGTGGCGTGCAGTTTTCGCTCCCTCCCTTGCGCTCCCGGTGTTTTCTCAGCCGGCTGATAGAGGCTGCTGAAGGCTGGTGACGGCATGGACGGTAAATGTGGTAAGCAAAGGAGTACACAATCCCTCGCAGCAGAGCAGTACACTGACAGTGCATGCAGAAGCACCTTCTGTTCACTGAGTGTCGTAAGCCACTCACAATTCAGAGTGCTAGCTCTCTTTCCCTTGATCGCTCACTAGATTTTTCATGCTGCTCCCCTCCTCTCTCTCCTCTCTCTCTCTCTCTCCCTCCCTCTTCCCTCCTCGCTTTTCTCTTGCTGTGTTTTTCTCTGTGCCTGAGACATTTACATATTCAGAATGGGATGGGCTTAAACCAGGAGCTTTAATGACCCCCCCCTCTCTCTCTCTTTCCCTTCGTCTCTCTCTCCCTCCCTCTTTCTCTGACTGTAATGAATTGGGCCATATAACGTCTGCCTCCTTTGACGTTGCTATGAGAAAGCAGTTTTCTGATTTCAGAGTTGCAAAAAACATTCATCCAATGAACAAAAAGGCTGTCATGTATTAGTTCCACCTATAACACAGAAGGCATGTTTGCATGTATATTAAAAATCAGTTGTTTCCATGCAGAAGAACAATAAAAATGATATAAATCAAAATCACCATATGATCACAACTATATACACACAACTAACAAAATAACAAAAATAATTTCAGTAATGTTGATACAATTTAGATATACTCATCATGTAATGCCTTTGGAGTTTAAATATGACTTTGTGTAATGAATCAATCTATTTCTATTGTTGGCTTGAATATAGTGAGTCAAGACTGAAGGAGGACGTTCTTCATTTTATCAAACTGTCCTGTAGCCAAGCATTTAATGCCATTGTCAATTATGGCTAAGCTATCCATTCTGAATACAGATGTAATTGCTTGCCACATAATATTAGCATTAAGCTATAACATAAATATTCTTCTCACAAGGTCCGCTCTAGCCTTGCTTTTCTTTTTTTCTGGAATCACTCCTAGCCTTGCCATCGTTTTCCCATTAATTTGAAAGAACGATGAGCTGTGACAGCACCTTACATTCCTCATATCAGCCAAGTTTCGTACCATCTGTTCTTCTTTTCCTCTCAGAGGTCAATGCATTTTTACTGACAAATGCCATCACTTTGACACCAGGCCTCCGTGGTAATTTGGTTGTTGTTTTTTAAGATAATTTAGACATATATCAAAACTCAAAATGATTACAAAGATACTGATGGATGCTTTACACGGCTGGTATATAAACCTGATGCATTATTCTCTCTACTACAGAGCTGGGGTTTAAAACTCAGGTTACACTTGGGCTAGACCAAGTGAAGGCAAAAGCCTAAGTCTGTGTCATGTTTAAACACATTTGAGGTGTCACAATGTCTGTAATTTACCGTAATGTGGTTGTTTTTGTTGGAGCTGGTAGTATGCCATTAGCATTCACTGTAGAATAGCTGTCTAACTGAGGAAGGGCTTTCCGAAAGTTCAACTTTATTTGACTACACAACCATATTTTATCCCAGCTCAGCTCTTCAGTCATATGTGTGTGGAAGACTAAAATATATCAAATACTAAATCAGGAGAGTTACCCTCAGAAGAAGATTAGACGGTATTTCATTAAACAAAAATAATCCCCACCCAGTGGTATAACCCATTACTGCAACATCACCACAGGACTGTTACACTAGCAATATGTTAAGCTGTTTATCTAAAAAAAAAAAAAAAAAGAATAGTAGCTAATGTCCGCTGTCGATATACATATATGTATATTCTGATTCTTGATGAAGTATTGCCAAACATTTTCTTATTAGGCACACCAGACATGTTTTATGTCCCCCATTATAGGCATTTTTAAAGGCCAATCATACCGAAAAAAACACATTTAGATCACAGCCCTGTACTTTGTTCTGACCCTTTCTGGCAATCAACAGCTTAACCTCAAATGCTTCATTCACCACGAGGGACTCCACAATACTCACAACAAAACAGTATCAATGTTTATGTGACAGTAAAAGAACTGACAGCTATTACACTAATGGTCACTTTGTTTAAACCAAATGTATTCCCATAAATACACTGAGAAGTGATTTTGCTTTTTTATGCCTCCATGGCTCAGGAATGCCTGAAGAGATGGTTACACAAACATCCACCTGAACTCAAGGATGAACTAAATTTATTTTGGAGGTCAAAGGTGAATATCAATGTAACCTCACACCTGCCCCGTTCTTTTGATATCATGGAATGCCTCGAGCAAACTCGGTCAAATGTGGCACAGATGTCCACCTACATTCAAAGATAAACTGATTAGACTTTACTGGAGAAAGGTCAAAAAGCAAGGTCAATATCACCTTCCATCTTGATCTCGTGAATGCAGTATCTCAGGAACGCCTTGAGGGCATTTCTTTTAAATTGGCACACATGTCCACTTGCATTCAAGGTTGAACTGACTAGAATGTGGTGGTCAAAAGTCACTGTGACCTCAGAAAACATGTTTTTGTCCATAACTCAATAATGTATATGCTAATTATGCTAATTTCCCACACATGTCTGATCAGATAACAATACTGAGTGATGTCATTTTGGACAGACAGTAAACTCCTACATTACTGATTGGGGGACGCATGCAACCGTGAGGCTGTATTTCTAGTCTAAATCATTTAAAGTTTATGAACAAGTCAAACCTCTGATATGTATGTACGCTTGGATACACATTAACGTTTTTACTTTAATGAGTACATTTTACCTTAAACGGTAATGTCTCCAGATCTGATACAATATTTGAATTTTACCATGAACAATAAAGTATTCAGGGAAGGTATGACAGCAACAAAGATATATTGAGCACCAAAGAAAAAGAAAGCAAACTTGTCCTTCACATGATCTGGACATCTTGAAGTTGGAATCCTCTCTGCTTCGCCTTTGCTACATTCCCTCTTAGCTGTAATGGATGACTACACCATCAGCTAATGACTTGGTGCACTATAATGACTTGACACAGCGAACAGGAGATGAGAGTATCCAGACCATCAGTTTTAAGACTTTAAGAGCTTTGGCTCTCTGCTTTGAAGTTAAGGTCAGCACAAGTGTGAGGGAAAGTGTGTGTCCGTATATTTGTGGGTGAAACACACATGCATACTGACACACTCACATGAACACAGTCATATAAACAGATTCAGCAATAGTTAAGATTGATGGCTGATAAGGATATGGATTCATTTTATGATGAGTTACCTTTGAGTAACCTTCATTTTTTTCCTCTTAGCATAAATCAGCTTTCAGTTTAGGGTTTATGTTTGAAGGTAACCCCAAATCATATACAATTCCATATCAAAACAACAACAAGCAATAAACCAAGTTGTCAACAAAATGGTCCAGTCACTTTCAGCAAGTAGCTGTAGCTTTGTGTGTGAAATGAAGGTAAGGCTTGTTATTATTTTTTTTTTTAATACATTTTGTGCCCGAGCACCGAGAAAGTTGGAGCGGAGGACCTATTGTTCTTCCAATGATTATTATTCCTGTATATCTTTGAGCGCAAAAAAAGTAGGTGCTTGGGCAACCGTTCAACTGTTGAAATTTGGTACACAAGTCAACTGTGTCGACAATAGCCGTCTGATATGTGTGTTGTACATGGCTCGATAGCGCGCCCTGCTTCCGCATTGTGTATCACCTAGCTGTATGAAATTTGGTAGGTATATGTAGCATGGTGAGAAAAAAGTCTCATGAAGGTATACCGTAAAGCTATCAGAATGTTGGCCATTTACAATTGTAAGAATTGTTAAAAGATGTTTTTGATGGGCTAAAAATGCTAAAAACATAACCAAACTTGTCACACACGTTTAAAGTTTTAAATAATAATAATATTTACATTTTCTTTAGCACAGATATGTGGAATGAGTCCTGTAGTGGAGCATAGGGAGCAGGGGTTTGCAGGTTAGCTATCTGATATGATTCTGGTGTTTGGGAGTGGCAAAAGGGACCAATAGCAGCCCCTATAACATTTTGTTGTGATGTAGAGCATTTGTTTGGCACATATATCACAATTTAGAGTTAAAAAATAGTTGCTCGGGGCCATGCTCTAAACCCAGTCCGAAGTTGGAAATTGTTTTTATTTTGTATGAATTTATTGTGTATTTTTTTGCCATTTCCAGGTTCTGTACTTCGACTGAAAATCTAGTCAGCATAATATCAAGATCTTTGTGGTTAAAAGTTCTCAAAAGCTTTACATTTCATGGAAACGCTTAGCCGTGGGGTGACAGCCATTTTACTTGATTCCCCATTAAACATCAAGCTGATGTAGCTCCATTGGTGAGTCATAGCGCCTCCTACTGGCAACAGGAAATCGGCATAATGTGACAAACAGCAACTGATTTACATGATGTGGTCTACACTTTATATAGAGCAACACATGTTTGCTTGTGTTCGCTAGGGCCCATAGTGGAAACAGGAAGTGGTGGAACATTTACAAAACATAAAGCGTCTCACACTCCACACAGGAAAAAAAAAGTCTAACTTGCGGACAAGGTTTCCGATGCTTACAGATATTCCCGTAATTTGGTGTTAATGAGTTGTTCATGATTTTGAGCTTTCACCAAAAAGTTTTGTTTGATACATTTGAGTGACCCCTTATTGTGTACATATGTACATTTGAAGAAAAAAGCAGTATTTGAGAAACCAGATAAGAACATGGTCCTTCACTGGCTATAATCAAACATGTGACATTTTTCAAAGTCTTGGAAAGCTTTTATGATACAATGGTCAGAGGTTGTGCTGTATTGTCTGCACACTGAATTGATTTGAAGTATCAAAAAAGACTCAAATTGTCAGCATCCATGACTACAGGCCCATTATTCAAATAGTTTATTGAGATCAGAGAACGTCTGACTGTGTGAGCCCAACAAAAGAAGGCAGATGATGACTAATTGGCCTGCCGCAGAGATAATTTTGATGGGCAGCTGAGAACGGGTTCTGGTGAGAGTCGGTGCAGACACTTATGCCATAGAGTGGCTGTACGTGGTATGGTGAGGACACAGGAAGAGATGATTCTGCATCTGTAATTGAGTGTGCCCTCAGCAGATGGAGGTTTCTCTCAGTTTAAAAAGGTCACAAGTGGACAGAGAGTTGTCATTTTGCTTATTCATTTAATTTGTTTGGGGTACTTTCCATGACATAATCCCATTATGTAATCAGCATTTTAGAACAAATTTAGTAGTGGAGGAAATGTACTCAAAGATCAATTGAGATAGCCATGGGCATTTTGAATTATAACCATCATGGTCTTATCTCAGATATACATCAACTACAGTAAATCAAGAATGTGAAGACAGTAACCCAGTGAAGGTTTTTGTTAGTGTGCATCCTGGGTTTCCTTCACACTACACAAAAGAGATCTCTATCTTCCTATGAATTTAAAGGAGGTTATACAACAGTAACTCCAACAGCGCTAAACCAAACAGGAAAACATACCATCATGAAGTTCACTGGAGCACGTGACAAGGGGAACATGGCTATCACTATGGGTTACAACTCACTGAAGCATATATTATGTGATACAAAGTTTGCTTCGGTAAACACAGTCGACTGCTCAATATAGCTTATCCTCATGATTTCCCCATGTTTGAGGCTTTACAGGTGGGTGAACATTTGGCTTGATGTATGGATAGAGGATTTATAGAGCGAGATGGATGGCAAGCCTGGCAAAGCTTTCCGTGGTGAAGTGAACATTAGGATCTGCATATATAGTGTGTTTATCAAGAGAGAAAGGAAGAACCAACAATCTGTCTGAAAAGGCCAAAACGGGTAAAGTAAAGAAAGTCGTTGGTAGGAAATAAACTCTGTACTAATAAATCTGGGGGTGGCTTTTGGAAGCAGCATGATCTTAAATTGCTTCTAGTTTTATGTTTCTCTCCCACCACAAACAATAATGCCCTGCACTGTGTAAATTGGGCAGCCATCATAAAACAGTTTTCAACTTTCTTTATTTAACACAAGCTGGTCACATGTTTAAAACTTTAACTAAATGCCTGTGTGTGTGTGTGTGTGTGTGTGTGTTTTTTAACTCCCCGCTTTATATGTGATGCCATCTTTCATATCTAAGACCCCTTGAGCTGTTTTCGCCCCTTCACCTTCTTTGATGCTCAATTTTCTCTTTTAGTTTGAACTGTAAAGCCTTCGGTGCTGGTTGGATAAAAAGCATAGCCTCTTCAGAAACCTCCAATAAACAATGGTGATTGACCTTGGCATAAAGTCTGACAATCACCGTGTCCATACTGCTGCTGCATAATGTTGAGTTGTGCTCTGCTTTCTGTATTTTAGGTGTCTGACATGTTGTTAATCACACAGGCATTTAAAGACATACACAATATGAGTAAAATGGCATTACATAAGGGAGGAACTGGAAATCAGAAACTATTTTGTGGGTTTTTTGTCTTAAAACTCACATATGACTTTATAACTGCTCTTTACATCCCATAATATTTAGTATTAATCAAGATTGCACTGCCATGTGTCGTGATCATGTGTCCACTAAAGCCCTTTGTTGTTCCATGCATCTTAGTTCAAGGTTTGATGAATTGCTTGCGCCTTCAGGAATACTCCCTTCCCTTCCCCAGCTGTACTAAGATGCTTGGTGATACAACAGGCAGATACTCGCTGTGTCCTTCTTTTCATTGACTTTGTGTTTTGACTCTTTTTCATTTGTAGAACTGTTCTCTGCAAACTCAAATCACTCTAGTATTCACAGAGTATTCAAGAGCTGTAGCTCATGGGGAGAGTGGTCGTCTTGAAACCACAAGGTTCGATCCCTGCTCTCCCCATGGTTTGCATGTGGAAGTGTCCTTGAGCAAGACACTGAACCCCCAGTTGCTCCCCGGGCACTTCACGGCTGCCCACTGCGCCTTAATTGTTAAGAATGGGTTAAAATGCAGAGAATAAATGTCCCCACTGTGGGACTAATAAGGGATTTAAAATAAAAAAATAAAATAAAAAAGAACATTCCAGGTGGACCTGAGATGCTGAAACCTCCATGTGTGGCACTAGCAATCAGTCCCATTGTAATGCTAGGTTTGTAATGCAAGGTTAGAGAGTGACTGAGCCTCTAAACTCTGTCTCCCCTCGGCTACAGTGACATTGTTTGCTATTTGAGGGACCTTGCTTGTTGCATTGACTAGCATGCGTTCTTAATAAAGTGTTTACTGAGTAAACATTTGGATATGTGCATAAAATAACTCCACCACCTTGGTGAGCACAACACAGTTTAAGAACGGTTTGAACTAAAATCAGCTGTTCGATCAACACTGCCTAGCAAAGCGTAATGTCCTGAAACACATGGCCCTCCATCTCAGAAACAACCACAGAGAGTGGAGCGGCGGCAGGTCCCTCATCATCTCCTCATAATGTCACCAGGGACATGAGACAAGGTGAGCTCATGAAGTGGCCACTAAAAGTTATTACACGCAATCTTTTGACATTGAGGCGTCGCAGACCTCGCAATAAAGACAGTTGTACTTTGGAGCAATATTTGGCCCCTTTCCCTAAGCTGGCAGGATATGTTTGGAATCAAAAGATTCTTTGCAATCTTCAGTTTAATTTGATGTTTTTTGTTTTTCACTTTTAGATGGTAAAATTATATTTGAAATATAATTAGATTAGATATTTACAATAACTGCAATATGGATCATCTTATTCTAGGCATATTTAACTGTTTTTCTTTTTTTCAAGCTTCCCTACAATTTAAAATGTTGCTTATAAGCCTAAGCTTTTGCTTGGAAAGCTTATTTATTTTTGCAAATAAAACATGAATATAGCAAAGTCTTGTTCAATAGTCTTCTATTATGCAGTTGTGAACATGTTCTCAATGGAGGGTTTGAAAATGAATATAGTATTTTTAGTTTTGTCTTATATTTTTGCAATGATTCGTTAACATACAGTGGGAGAAGAGGAACTCCAATATCTACTAAATAAAGTAATGACACGTATAATACTACTGGGTAAAATACTCTGTTGCAAGTAAAGGTCCTGTAGTGTGTGTGTGTGTGTGTGTGTGTGTGTGTGTGTGTGTGTGTGTGTGTGTGTGTGTGTGTGTGTGTGTGTGTGTGTGTGTGTGTGTGTGTGTGTGTGTGTGTGTGTGTGATATTTTGCCATGTCACTGCACACAGCAGTCACACTTTGTGTTCAACATGCTTTTATACATAAAACAAATCAGAATTCTTCACCGGCCTCCACTTCTAGTTTGGTGTGTGGGGCTTTTCCATATACAGTATGTCATTGCATTACATGTGTTAACCTTTTTTCTTAATGTTCCCTCATGTTCGGGCTCTAATGTGTTTGGCTTTAGAGACCACATCAAACAGTGCTGTGACTCTGCTCCATCTGCCAAAGGAACTTTGTTCTGCTGTCAGATGACGTAGAAGTCCCACTGAGAGCCACCAAGCCCATTTTCAAAACCCCCCACTGCCCCCACTTTTGATGGCCCTGACTACCCTGGCATATTGCCTCATCCACAGCCAAACAAGCCTCTACATCCTTCATGTGTCCACTAGCCGCTCTCATGTCGGGATGAAGCAGAGCAAAATACTGCGAACAAAGGAGTCTCTGATGCAAAAGGCTGAAACACTTGTACATTTGTACTGAAATTACTTCTGAATTTAACCCATGTGCCCCTACTGCAAGGCAAGGTAAGAACCCTTGTTTAGAACGTGGAATGAAAACAGATTAGAGAGCAGTACAAAGGACAGATGAACCTTGTAATACACAAAAGATACCGGCATCTTGAACCTTAGCAATACACATACAGTAAGACACGGTGTCTTTCCTTCTTTCAAACAAAGCCAGTAATGTTGCTCACAAGACCGCGACAACCAGCCACGAATAGCACATACAACGGCCCTGCTGATTTGTATGTAAATGTACATGCAATTGCTCTTTTTCTGATGGACAGTATATTGATATACAGGAATCATCATACAGGAAATGTCCAGGCAGCCAGCAGCCGTTCATACTGTTCATATCAAGAGATGTAATGTTTGAAAAACGATGTTAAGAGAAAAGGTCTGGCTCAGAGGCTGATACCAAGTACCCCTGCTGCTCATCTAGTGGCAGAGCCACAGGTAGTGGCGTCCACTGGAGCTCCCTTTCTCTTTTACTCATGTCTCACCTTGATAGTAATAATTAGTTGCATGGTGTTGGAAAACATGATGACACTGAAATTCATTACAGACACTTCGGGGGGTCACCCGGTCTCCTAAATATGTCTTTTGACTTTGTAGTGAACCTTACAACATTCATCATATCACATTTCAGAATGACTTAAACACATACAACATACATACACAGCACTGCAATTTGCTTTGACAGAAAACGATTTGCAGATTTCAGACGTGCAATATGACAGCTCACTGCGTTTACCAACTAAAGACAATGGTAATTGGTGACAAAGTCATATCTTGTAATATGACTTTATATCTAATTATTGTCAATTAGCATCTCTTAATTATTACAAGATTGTCTACTAAGATCTCATAATTTCACATAACACTTATTGAGAGACCCCATGTATGAGCTATTACATAATGATAATAAAAATCCCTATTTATCTTTGACATTTGATAAAACCGGCCCATGATGTTTCTTCCTTGGTTTTACAAATTGAAAAATGTCATGAAGCAATGAAGACGTAATGATAATGACTATGTCAGTGTTGCACAGGCATTTTAATTGGTGGGACCTGTTCATTTAAAAAGAATCTGCAGACTTCAAGATCCCAATAACCAGCAGCATGTATGGCATATTAATCAATGTTCAAAATGTTAGATATATAGTATAATATAGTAGATTACAGATCAAATATTGAATAATTACATGATAAATGTATTCCCATATGCGATGCACTTTCATAGACTCCTCCTGTTTGAAGAATGGTATTCTCATTTTGCAGAAATATATGTCAGATGATGTACGACGACCCTCGAACCAAGAAAGCCGCCACCATGTATGATATCATCATCCCCCATCACAGCCCGTTTTTCATGGAGATTCACCAACAAATGCTCCCTAGTTTTGACTATTACCTTGCATGGGAAGTGTATATACAATGTTTAGAAATGAGGTCTCTCAACAAATATTATGTGAAACTACCGAACGCCTTCCTCTCTCTTCATATGTACAAACACACTTGATAAACATCCTCAGACATGAGTGTTCCAAAGCCTGAGGTGTTGGGAACTAGTTTTTCCCAGTAAGGTGTTATTGCTCGCAGCTCGTCAAATTAGCAAAGCAGTGTAAACATGTCTGCCCGACGACAAGCATGGAGATCGAAAATGCAGCCGAGTAAAATACCCTTGTTGTGTTTAGGAATATGTCACGCGGTGTAACAGTATGGCTCTGCCACGGGTTCTAATTGGATTTGGGTGACAGTGAAGTTCGGCGGCACAGAGGCATATGCTACATCAGGCGCTGGCTACACGGACAATATGTTGTAGGACAAATGCATCGCTGTTGTTTTTCTCTCTCTCTCTTTCTGTCTCTTGAGGGGAATTGTTGATTAAAATGAAGAAGATAAATCGCAGACCTCACTCTTCACTCCATTCCCATAATAGATGAAACATTTAAACCCTGAATAAGGTGAAAGCATTCATAAGCCTTTGAACAAAAGGCAACTAAATGCTTCAGTAAGTGGGAACAACAACATGTAAGGCTAGGTGTCTACTGCTGCCTAACATCCGAGGTGATTGTTTCACAGATCAATTTGTGATGTCTACACACGGCAACAGGACTAAATAAAGACTGCGTAACACATTAGATGTCAAGCTTTCAGAGCTTGTGAATAATGCATTATTAATATTATTTTAAGTCTCTTACAAATGCACAACTATTTTTTTTATTTTTGTCAGTACAATGCACAATTCAATAGAAAGTTGGTATGTCCTCTGTGTTCATGGGGAAGCACCGAGACACCTCTTCATACTGAGCAAAGGGGTCCTTAAAGTCGCTCTTTAATAATCCTCATCACAACATAAGTTTACGTGGAGGTTTTGTCTTTTGAGCTTTACAGATCACAGTACTCAGAGCATACAAAGACAGGACTAGCATGGTACCAGTTAGTGTACATCTGTCATGCAGATTGTTTTACTGGCAAGTTCGAGTCGGGCTTTGGAATTAACATCCCGCTGCAATGCCTTCACGGTATTTCCGTGGCTAGTGTGTCATCGTTGTTGGCAGGTGGTGTTTGTCTACGGTACATACGGAGCAAATGACACCAGTGCTGTTTTTGGGTCCACTAAGCTGTAGATATTTCGCTGAAAACGCACAACCCGGGACAAACTGACACTGGATGGAGTAACATAACTATTCCAATTACAAGAACTAAGAGTGGATTTAGCTTTCAGGCTGATACAATTATAAAAACACATTTTTCTTTTTACTCATCTATACAGTCAACAGTACACATACACTACACATAGAGATACAGACGCATACAGAACAAGGTGTTTAGCTCTATACTGGCTAAACTAAATACAACCAAAATAAGTGTTATATAATAAACATAACATACTGTAAATTGACCGCAGCCACAATGTAAAGATAGCTAAATCGAAGTATGGCAGATCTCTGCAATGTAATGTGATGATGCATTCCCAAGCCCTACATAGCAGGAGTGGGAAAAAAAAGAAAAGAAAAACACAATTGTTATTACATCATAAGCTCACTGGATTTAAAACTGCACCCTTGATTAAAATGCAGCATACTGTCTCTGGCAGCAGACAATGGCAGCTAATTCCTCTGACGAGAGAACAATTCTCAGCCTCACCTCCTCCTGCCGTCTTTGTGCGCGCGTGTGTGCATATGTGTACATTTGGCTCAGTGTTTACCTGCTTTGAAATGTTTTTGCATAATTTACCCTCTTCACCCCAGTCATTTCAAACCTAGAATTCTAGAGTCCACTCAAAACACCTTTTGTTCACGAAGTCGTGAACTTGTTGACAAACCGCCAAACCCCTGCACTGTGGTTGGTGCCGTCGGAAAATTATGTGTAGCTAAAGAGCCTTCGATTCAGAGGAAGGATTTCAATCTGCAGCTCCTGTATGCTGTCATGCTCGCCTTGAAAACATTCCAAAACCATTGCTAAACTTTTTTTATTTATATTTCACCCGATATCCATGTCCTGTCCGACTCTATGAAAACATTTCAAATGCAGCCTCTCAACTGCCCAGCTATTTCTTAGCTTGGTTTGTAATGTGGATTGCATTATTTAGGGGTCACAATGGTGGATTTATACTCTCAGTCTTTTTATCCTGAGTGACAAAGGACTGGCTAAATTATCTATTGGCGCCTCACTTTTAAAGTTGTTAAAAACAGGGACTAGGAATGGACATTATTCATCATGTTATTCTTCTATCAACTACTGTCTGTCCAGCTACCCACCTACACAGAGCCCTGTCGACCAGATGGGCCATGCATAATTAAGACGATAACCCTCAGCAGAGACCTGACCCTGTCACAGCCTTGAAAATAAGGCTGGCCAGCCCAGGGGCACTCCTCACCCTCCTTATGATCCCCACAAGTTCCTGTTATTCTGCTCCTTACCCGAACTGTTATTGCCACAGCACACAGTCGACTCCTATATATTAGTCATTATGTTTTTACTTAGATTTATTTGACTTCATTATATTATACATGTATGTATGATATACTTATGCTGCATGGTTATGTTCTTTTGACACTCCTTAGCTATCGGTTGCATTATTTCTCATTGTCTTACATTTGCTTGGAGAACACGGACATTAATTTCAAAGAGGTTTATTCAGGAGATGTATGCAGTGATTTTTGTACAGTGACTTTTACAATTAATGCAATTCAAAACAACACCTCAAATTGCCAGTTATGAACACAGACACAGTACTCAACAAAAATAAATGAAAATTAAAGAGGCATTCTCAGGGGCATTGCGGGCCTATTGTTGGTGATTGCATGGAGTGTTCATCTAATTGTGTACACCCATTGCAAATGTGTCTTACGTGGACTACAGTGTGCATTCATAGCACATAAAGGTTTTATGTCACATAAGTCCTAATATGTATTATGTATAAATTGACAGCAATTAAATGTTGCATTGAAAACACCATTTAAATAGGGAGATGCATTCAGTCTTTATGGAAGCACTTGAAATGTCTTTATTGAGCAGACCAGATGATCTCTCAGTAACCATGGCAGATATTTTGCTATCTCCTCTTTGCCATATATTGTTTTACGGACATTTTGTAGCACCAGGCATCCCATTTAATTGCTAAATGTTTGCCAAACACACATACATGAGGGAATGTAGTATGTAAATAACGGACTGGTGCAGCATGTTCTTGTTTCCACAGCTGAATCAATTCATCAGTCTGTGATCAAATCAGTGCTCATTGAAATGCCGCACCACGGCTGCATAAATCAGATGTAGAGAGGTTCATATGCCTCTCCTAGTGCTTGAATCTGTGCTGTTTTCCCAAACCGTGTGATGAATAGGGGGATATCTACATGTCATTTCCTGAAAATATTGCTTGGGCTCAAACAGCAGTGACCATTGTAGGAATACATTTTAAAAGTCAGCTTAAGGGAGAGAATAGATGTCCTTTGAAAAGACATCAATCCCCAAACACCCACCATGACAGTAATTCCTAACCCCTAATCCATGCTCACGCAGTGCACTTACATCATGTTCAGATATTCTGTGGCTTTACTGTTCCTCATTCCTCGTAACTAATAGCAGCAACAACTGTGTTAGTGGCTTGTGCCGCAGCGTGGCTGGACTGATAAAGCCCACATGAAAGGGTAGTGGGAGACATAATCATCTCACCAGTTCAGCCAGCAGTCTTTGAAGTTGGTGTGCACCCTGGATCATTACAGCAGGAGACTGTTGTCTAGGTCTGTACAGTATATTTTTGTTCTTTGTGTACACTGCGGTTGTCCCTACGGTGGGCTCAGGTGCAATAGGCGGTAGGTATGTTATTGTCATGCTATCGTGAACATGCTTTTATTTGATCCTGTGCTGGCTACTTTTTGCTGTCAGACTTAAGGGCATTTTTTTTCTCCTTCTTTTTCCCAAAACACCCTAATCCCTGATTACAGCTACCTACACACAGCAACCCACCCAGAAGAGCAGCTTGAGTCATCATTATCCCAGTGCACAAAACCATGCATAGCATTCTTTATGACCCTGGCTGTCTATGACGACTAGCACCTTCACATCGCTAGCGAAGGCCTGCAAGCTCTGGAAACTCGTTTGCTGGTCATATGTTTCGTTTAATTTGACTATTAATGCTGTGTGCCCGTGCGGTGAACCAGATTAAACCACTGTGTCAGTGTCTCGTTAACTAGTTTTCCACATCACCCCACACGTCCACATTACATCTCCTTTTTGAGAGGCAGAGTGGAACAGATGGAACGGTACCAACATGTGTCAGCATCTGAAAGACTTGTTTTCTTGTCAGTCAGGATTCTGGAGCTACTGTAATGCCGTGCTCCGTTGTATAGTTAAGAGGTCACACAGCGAGCGCTGGTTTTGACAGTTGCGAGCAATGAGTGGAAAGAGACCATCAGGGAAGCAGGGATGGAGCTTGAGGCAAGTGTGAAGGTAGATGATGTCTAGACACAACAAGTCAGTCTGTTCCCTTGTTTTTCTGCCTCCGCACATTTTTATCTTTCACATTTCTTGCTTGAATTCACTCATGAAGTATATTTCAAAATAGGTCATTATAATAACATTTGCATAACATGTACCTTTGGTATATGTTGGATGGAAGTGTACATCACACCACAAATAAAAAAAATACAAAATGTATCATATAATTGCCCAAATTTGACTATTATCTACCACCGATGCACTGTACGCTGCATGAATACTTGGCATTGTGTATCACACATTCCTTCTTTTTTGTGGCACCTCGTCATAAATTGTGAATACTGTTATGCTGTCATAGATCATAGATATATCTGTATTGACATGACAGCCACACTAGTCGATGTTAACAGCAGCATGCATGACCCATAGGATATTGATTCACGTGTCATGAGGCAATCCATAGTTGATGGGGTCTGCCATGGACGCCCACTTAATTGTAAAGTACTTCAACCCTGACAGTCAACATTAATGTCTATTTTGGATCCATTGTCTAGCATACGGAAATCCCATTATTCAAAACATGTCATTGCCTGGACTGATCCACGGCAGAAGTGATGCAATGCACGAAGGAGAAAATGATGTTGCAATGGGATTACGTCTCCCGGTATTAGGAACAGGTCCTTGAATTGGATTGACCTACAGCGGTCCGTGTTTCAGATGCTCCCGCCGTTCTGCTGCGTTTGACTTCTATTGACGCTTCGCTCTTCTCAAAAACCGCAGCAAGTACCAACAGACTGGCACGTCATGTTTGTGCATGCGCGTGTAGGCAAGTGGGTGTGTGATGCATTGACGTTTTCCAGCTCTGTGGTGAAACAAAAGTACATCAATGATCCTCAAACTTTCTTCTCACCCCATTGACTCGCTTTTTTTTTCCTTCTCTTTGCCACATTTCTGCTCTCACAGATATCACACCACTCTCTTATTTTCTCACCCTCTCTAACCTATTCTCAGCATCTCCCTCCCTCGTTTCTCATCTCTCCTGCTGCCCTTCCTTCAGTCCCTCCCTCGCAAACTACTTGCTATTCAGTTCAGGGAGGCTGCAGGCAGCGTTGCTCTAGCTCCCCATACTGCTTCTGCAGGACTAGACTTTTTCTATCCCCTGCTCTCTCTCTCTCCGTCTGATAACCAGACATTTCCCCTCACTCCTCTTCCTATTCTCCTGAAACTATGCACCTAAAACCCTGGCTTACGACCTAACACACTTCATATTTAACGCTCCTCTTTCTCTTCAGGCTTCTGTTCCCAAACCCCTGCATGGCTGCGTGGCGTCCCGTTGCATGTAACTGCGTACGTTGGGCCTTTTCAGGAACACCTGAACCTTGTAAGGATCAGTAAATTAACCAGAGCACAATTTCTGACCTTTGAGACATTTCACGTTGTATGTTCAGGACTGGCATTTTCCAACCTTTTTAACTCTTTAGATGACTTGGATTATAGACTTAAATGTATAGCAGGAAAGTGTCTTTTCAAGTAGAGCAACCTTTATTTATTTAATTCTTTTTATGCGCCATGTACAGTAAGACTTCAGTATTGAACACATAGTGTACATCTTCTAGGGGTGGGTTGAGTATTTTGTGGACTTCAGAGCCCTCAAACCACCTTTTTATATTCCAGTACTAACACTCCAAGTTTCAGTCCCTGCCATATCTTTACTTTTCAATAAAAAACTGAAATATGGAGTTGATAGTTCACAACCTCCTGATGCCATTGCACTGTATCTGACTAAGGGAGATGGATATTAAAGTCTTTATGGCGTCTGTAAGCTTCCTCTGTGTGAAAAGGCTGGATTAGGTCTGAATTTCCAAGAAGCTTCTGTGAAAATGTAAAATCCTGGCTCAAAATATGACAGATTATTTATTTAAAAAAGGAACAATTTGCATTACTTGTCTCTGCATCAACACTTAATGTGGGATCATCAAAACCTAAGTTCCCATTTCATTCCGGTTAGATAATTACAATCGTACAGTTCTTGAAAATGTTCTCATTGTGTCAGGCAATCAAACAAAGGGCACAGTGAGAAGAAAGCGAGCAACCTTTCTTAACGTCTGTCTTTGTTTCTGTTTATTTTTTGTCAGTTCTGGCCACAGCCTCTGTCACTGCTGCAGTTTCCTTCTCGTGCTTTCCCTCTCTGCCCTCACTTTAACTCTTCTAGTACGTCCAGATAGATCTTTACATCCGCGTTATATTACACGCTATCTTATCCAGTTTTCATCACTAAATGTTTGATAAAGAAAGGTCCATTGGGCTCCAACCCCCAGCCAAAGTCTGATGACAACGTTATGTTAACATATGCAGAATAAAGAGGCTTCCCCATGTGCTTTGCGGGCCAACGCAATGTTCAGTTATTTTCCGGCTCAGGACTTTTTCTGCATGTTATCTCATTGATCTCTTCATATATCCTGTCATTCATCACTGTCATCTCAAATAAATGCAAAAATTCCCCCAAAACGTTATTTATGCGTTACATATGCATGTATAGACACAATCCTGACTTATCAGCTTCTTTTGTAGCTGATACAACATTTTTGCTAAATTACTATACCGTAAGTACATATTAGTTCAATAGAACACGATGTATTACCCTGGATTGTGTTATTATGTTGCATCTATCTACAAATGATCCATGCACACAGGGTATTAATCCTTCATTTGTGTGTTTACTCCATCCTAAACAAACTGCTCATTTCATACTTACGATGTGCTCGATGATAAGCCAGATGCTTCGACTCATCCAGAGCCTGCTTGACCACAGATGCTAACAGCCAGCGACAGGCCCGCAGTCTAAACATGAGCCAGTGTAATGAGAGGAGTAAGCAAACGGCATCAGCCATTAAGCATAAGAGGGTTTGTGCCAGAAGGCTCTCCGGCTCCTCCTCAGGCAGCGCCGTCCTCTGCTGCATTACCTCTAACTTACAGGAGGCTGCCAGGCTCAAACAGCCCTGTTATAGATACGATGCAACAATGTGCGGGGAGAAGAGCGACGAAGCCTCGAACAAGCAGCACATGGGGGGTTGGGAGAGTGCCGGCTGTCCTGAGGCTCCAAACCGGAGCTCAGGACACTCATTCGCTCTCCCACTGCAGAATTTTAATAGATTTCAGAGTATATATATATGTGTGTGTGTGTGTGTGTGTGTGTGTGTGTGTGTGTGTGTGTGTGTGTGTACGCTGCTTTAAATAAATAAGTAATAAATCAAAGCTTTTCTTTTCACTTTAATACCATTGCTTATGAATTATGAAATACCCATTTATAGTTATTGCTGTACTGTGTATGTTCAGTTAAATGATTGTTGACCCGATTTGAGTTTGCTTCTTGAAAGCATCGTAAAATATGCTTAAATTTGAGAATCCTTGTGAAAACTTTGCTTCAACTTTGCTCCTATGAAACAGCCTGGATCAGCATTCTGTGTGGCCCCCTCAATATTGTAACTGATGTGTACAATTTGTAGAACACAAAGGATAATGACTTACATGTGGCGCACCAGGAGTCCCAAGGACAAGGATTGAGAGCCACTGCCATAGGTCATTATCACTGTCATTAAACCTCATTAATAAAGAAGAAAGTATATAGCTTACAGACCTATATGCATGCATTTGAAGACGTTTCATAAACAGTATGACATTCATCTGTTCATCAATGCTCACAACAAGCTTCTTCCACATGACGAGACGAAAACAAACACGTACATCAAGTACAGCCCTGGAAGGCAAGATGTAAAAATAATGTGGTCGGTCAATGTCACCCAAACTTTTGTGTACGTTGCAATGCTGCTCACCAAGCTGCAGTTCTTTTTCTCCAGTATATCACAAAGAAAGGTCAAGCGATGTCGCATATTTCCTCCTACTTTCTTGCTAGATTAGTTTCATGATGTGTTGTGGGGAAGGTGCTAAAAGAAACTGCAGATATTCCTGCATTTCCTGATAAATTCTTGCTCAACATTGTGAGAAAGTAAAAGGAGACTCTGCATTGCCTTGAGGTGTGAGTGGGGTCCGTCTTCATGTGTTGGCCTTGTAATAAACTCACGACTTGTCCAGGCTGGCCGTACACCTAGTGTGAGCTGGTATGGGCTCCATCCACCCACAATCCTGCACAGGTTAAGTGGCTATGGATGGTATATAAAAAGAAAAACAGAAATCCACTTAGTCTTTCCACATTTAGTCCCCTCAGAAAGATATAAACAGCTAGCTAACCTGTTTCAGTGTGCACACTTGTAAACACACGCTCTGATTTGCTTTAGCATTGCATTGTGCCTTCACTATTATATCTATGAGCTTCCCAGGGGGTTATAATGGCTATAATGAGATTATGATATGGCATCTATTTCTGCACTGTGTTGCTCTGTCATCTCATCTAGAAAAAAAAAAAGAAAATCTAATCGGAGCCACTCATCTGGAAGTATTTTCTTTCCGCCACAGGCATTGCGGCGTGTTTTCCTTTCCAGTATCCTGTAATCCAACTATCTGATAGCCACCGCTGCACCTCTTTAAGTTCCATTTAATGAGAACAAGTCAAATTGGTCCATCTATGGCGCTACAGCGGAAGGAGCACAACGTATCTTAATGAGGATCTAGCTGCCCATTATCTCCTGGTTACCCGACCAACATGTTACCACTATTATCCACCCCCACCCCTGGGCTCACACATACACAAACACTTTCTCACCCTCTTGTTATCAGCGTGGCTTCACCTTTAAGCTGGCTGCAGACAGTGTAACCACATTGGACAGTAATTGTACCTCTCCCTCCTGCCTAATTGAATTGACAAGGAACTGGAATTGATGCCATTTAACACATTGATCTTGAAAGATCTTCCCCCTGACTCATCTGTCCATTCATTGGATGTGCCATGTTGTTACCATTCCTCAATTCTTGCACTATCCCTGTTTCCTGGCTATTGTCATTTGTATTGCATTAGTTTAAAGGTAGAAAAAGAGACATGGTGATAATATAATATTATATACTATTATAATAAAATTTATAAGAATAATAGAATAGAATAATAAGAATTTATTTTAGATGAGTGATTGCAGTCACATTTTATTTTTAATGCATCAGACATATTTTCATCGCCTGCTTCACAAGTCTGTACTTTTCATTGTTGCTAGAAATAAAAGCTTTTGAAAGGCATTCACAAAGTGCTCACAGATAGCATAAAAACATACACAACAGCTCATGATTTGTTTCTCTCTTTTTTTTCAAAGCATTGGATTTATTGATTGCTGGCAGAACGTAAATATAGCCCCAGCTCTGATTTTACGTTTCAAATTCAAATGGAAAACCAACAAACCTGGTACGCAAGTGCCGCATTTTTCTGAGCATTATTCGGCTTGCACAGACACTACCGTATGCCTTATTCCACCATTACAGGGTCAGAGATGCAATGAAGCAAATTGTGCTGCAGTGCACCACTGAATTACACAACTTACTTTGGGAGGGCCTGAGAGAGCGAGCACACTCGGGGCCCTCAGCCGTTCCACCAGCATGCACCGTCCACCAAGCGGCTTCTGAGTGGGCATGAATAACTCCGCTGCTACCGCCTCCATTACCCCACGCGCTGGATGCTTATTTTCAGGCACCCTCCTCTATCTTCCTCTCGCCAGCTGAGAATGAATGAGTGCGCACCGGGGGGTAGAAAATAATGGATGGGGACAGTTGGGGACATTGTCTGCAAAACAACACTGGGACTTGTGTTTACCAGGGGGAAAAAAAACAACATGCACATTCCATTATGTGGCAGTCACAAACTAAGCAATCAACGTTCCTGTACGGTAGACTATTGAATCAGTAGCTCACTGTGTTGTCAAGCTTTTAATGGCTGTGAATGTGAGAGTGGAATTGCTTGCGCATACAGGGCACACCTGGATGGGTCTGGAGGAAAGGAATAGTTTCTCAGATAAACACCGTAGAACGTGTCTCACTTTGTCTCTCATTTTATTTCTCACACACACCCTATCGTGCACTCTCACACACACACACACACACACACATATCAAAGACCTCAGTCTTGACCGATACGTGCTGACGCATTGACTAACCTATGATTCATTGTGGACTTCCTTGTATATGACATTTGTGATGGGGGATTCATGCTTAGTGTTTTTAATTGAGTGTTTTATGGTTTGTAGAGAACCCAACATGAGCAATATATTATGCATTGTGTGTTGAAGGGGTTTTGATATATGAAATCTGAAGAGTACATCCAGCATAAGGGAAGTGTACTTTTAGTAACAGCAGCGTACTTGACTTACTGTAACTGTCAGCAGCTCTGCTTTGATCTTAAAGATGCACAACATGGGCTCCTGTAGACAGAAGAAAATAAAGTTTACAATAACTACGGCTCGGGTTTCAATAAGTGCTCCAAAAAAACAGGTGAATTATTTATTTGTTCCCTTTAGACTGACATCACTGTGCCGTTTTAATCTTCTTAACTCAGATTAAAGAGTTAAGAGTTTTGAGAAATAAAACAGCAGGGATTTCTAATTCCAGAAGATAAAAAAGAAAAAACACAGCAGTTTATTTTAGAAGTGTGTCTATCCATGATATGAATACTCCATCTCTCTATTATTGTGGTTTTGTATTACATTATGTATTATTGCCTTTTATGCACATTTTACTACTTTAATTAAGCCTACCTGATACGTATACCTCGACTGGAAACCCCTGTAGTTTTTATATTTGCTATATCGATAAACTGACTCGACTTGAATAACGAGAGGAGTTGTTTGTGCCATCGACTGGGTGGCCATTCTCTCCTTCTGACTTTTAAACATACATACAACCATGTGAGTACTCGTGTCCTCAGAAAGGTTCAAGCTAAGCCCCTTTTTAGATTTGGTGGTGAGCATCTTTAATCCTATGCGTCCCTCTGGTGCTTTAATGACACATTAGGCTCGTTAAGCAGCACAATGACTAATGTTGTCATGTCCTCTGCTTTGGCATTGCAGAGCTCGCCGGTGCATGAGCTCGTATGAATGTGTGGCACATGAATGACGGGCGGGTATCTGAATGCTATCCTCGTGTCCTCCCCTGACCCCGCCAACCTGCAAGACATGTTGTGTATGTTTCAGAATGCAACGTGATAATTTAATAAAACTACATGTACACAGTTGAGTAGCCGGGTCAGGGTCAGGTGGGTTTTCAAACACATTCACATTATGACGGTTTTCTTCATTTCAGTTTGGTGCATTGCTCCTCAAAAATGTCTGCATTGTGTGATTTCTATTGCAATAGAGGGTGACTTACTGTAGAATGAGTGAGGAGACAAATGACTCATTCCTAATGCTGAACATCCTTATGAAAGAAAACGTGTGCTATATGAGCCTTGGCCAAGGGCAAGCCTGCAATACATTAGCCAGTAAAAGAAATAATATCTGTTTTTATGGCTACAGGCTCTTTTTCATCGAGCAGCACTTTCACATCAGTGACCTTGCACGCATGTGATTTCCCCACAGCATGTTTAGACAGTGTAACGCATGCTGATCTTGGAGTGTGACAAATCAAAAATGAAGAAATTGCAAAAAAGACGGCGGTTGTTTGTCCTCGAGTTGGTATCTCTTTGAATGTCAAGTATCGTACGAGACAAAAGAAGAGTAAGTGGATTTGGACCTCTTAGCCTCCTACCTGAGCGAGATAGAACCGCAAAGAAAGAGCCCAGGCAGTCAATACCTCCATGTTATAGGTCTGAGTTTACAGAAGCAGCCCTCCCCCTCTCTTCCTCCTCCCTGTGTGACGGGGGAACGATGGTGGAAACAGTCATTTCACAACCCGATAGTGGCCGAGGCATTGAACGTGACAATCAATGTTAACCTTGGGGTGAGCTAGCAATGAGGTGGGCGTTTGATGGGGTCTCATTTAGCTCTTTGTGACACAAAGATACGAGCCTCTCTGTTCCACTCAATTATCAAGAGGGCAGGACAATAGCGCAGTAACACGGAGATAAGCAACCGCATTTGGTGTGTCATTAAACAGGATAACAACTAAATGGCCCCTCTACGTGGAGCCCTGTGGTTCTGTGGTCAGTTTGTCTCGTTTGAGGATTCAACAGGGCATGGATGCATGACAATGCATGTCACCAGATACGGGCTTTTCCTGCGAAGGCTGATGAGCATTTTTTGGTCGTTTGCGCATTCATGCAATCTCAATGAGAGCAATGCTAACTCACCTATGGCATTATTAGAAAATCAGAGCAACTGACTGACGTGAGATAGTCCACACAGGATGGGCGGGTCTTTGTCCAGGAGACAGCCGTCCATGTCCTGTGTGAAAGCTAAACATCGGCCATTTCTGACGACAGTCGGCAGCGTTCACATGTTTGTAGTCACGGGACTCGTTTGTCACTCAACAGTCAAATGAATCGAGTTTACATCAACCACTCACTTCTCCTAAACCTTACTCAGTGGTGTTGTTGTCTCAACCTAAATTCTTGTGAAGACGGAAGTGTAATTGCTACGCATGTAACGAGTGGAAGCTGACATGTCGTCTACACCACGTCCAAAGCTGACGCGAGAGGAGCTCCTAGAGAGTCATAGTTTGAAGCTTCGGGATTGAGAGTGTGTAAATGTAACACATTCTTCATTTCTAAGATATACTGTAGGCTTTAGCTGTGTCACAATTATCACTTACAATATCCCTGTTGTTATCCATTTATTTTACTCTTTTACTTTTTCTTACTTTACTAAGATGAAAGGGTTTGATCCCCAAAAAACATGAACTAAATACATTTAACATTTTGACTGTAATAATCAGAGTTGTTGTCTCACGCCATGACAACGTGTTTCATAAATTAGTGACAGAACTTTGAATGTGTCTTGGTAATTCAGCGTATATTCACATACAATACTTTCAGTCCAGAACAACGATTCACTGCCTGAGACACGGATGCCTTTCTCTCGAGGGATCAGAGTACCAGATAATTTATATGTGTCCTGGAGCAGAAATGGTACAGCCCAAGACACTGACAGCATCTTTCTAACCTGCAGGCCAAGCTGCCACCCCAATTTAGCTAGTACAAGTTGAGATCTAATAACTGGAGTAGTATAAATCGCTCCATTCGTCTCCATGTGAGTGGTAAATCTTTCTTGGCCCGGCGTTTAAATGAACATGATTGGCAATATTTCTGTATGAAAGACAGCATGAGATGCTGTCTTAGTGTTGGCGTTAGTGACTCCTACTGGTTAGATGGGACGCGTGGTAACGGGAGACATGGGGAATCTGGACAAGTGTGAAGCTCCGTGCTGCTCCTCCATTGGAGCTCCCCCCTGTCAGGTGACAGGAAGCAGTTGGTGACTGTGTGTCAGCTGAAGCATGTGACAGTCTACCCTCCTAAGGTCACCAGTAGGAGTTGGCGGTGACAGGAAGTGCTCCACACGGGGGAATATGCGGCAACTAAATTGATACTTGCCAAAAAGGCTAGTTGCTTGGTAACATAGCAAACTGAGTCATGTTGTCACTGACTCTGGTCGAATTGCGCAACACTTGTAATGTCCACTCGTGTTCTATGACAAAATGCATTTTCAGCTTAACCTCAGCAGGAAAATGTACGCCGGAATACGTGGATCAATGTTGGGCGTCTAGATGAGATTGTAATTGCGTGCGCTGCGACTGTGATAACATGGTATTCTTGTTTCCTTTTGCAGACTGGCAGGAAAGAGAAAGGTGACCCGTTGAACTCAGCCATTGACAAGATGACCAAAAAGACCAGGGACCTGCGCAGACAGGTGAGTGCAAGTTGCATGCTCCATCTCAACCTCCCTTTAAAACACAGTATCTGCCTTCACTGACATGAAGTCACTTTAAAGATGAGTACTGACAATATTCAATTTTTGTATTATTTGTAAAGACCAAAACCAACAGTATCTTTGGCCATCCCTCAACACTGTATTTGACTCAGCCACGAGCCCATTCTTTATACCATATATCTATCTATATATAGATAGATATATAGATAGATATATGTGTTTCTCAAACAGGAGTAAGTACTGTCGTGAGGGACTATTTTCAGCAGCAGATCCTGTGCTCCAGTGGATATTTAGAGCAGTAGGACAGAATCAAATAAAAGCTAAAGTGACCACTTTCATCTTATTTAGGAAACACGTCTCACATGGGAATATTGTTACTGACTGATGTGTTGTTTTTCTTTGCACAATTACAATACAAAATAGATTTGTCATTTGACAATAACAACAAATTAGCATGTCACTACACTTCTTGAATGACCTCATAGTCACGTTTCATAATGTCAGAAGCAGTGTACATGGACAGGCATCAATTCAGCATGTACTGGACCCAGTGCTGCCAGAGCTTGATATTCTAATTCTTATACAGGGTCACAGGGGTTTAGTGAGACCATGCTGGGAGTGATTCTGGACTGGTCACCTGGAGGGGTAACAAGCAGGCAAATGCATATGACTACTGCAAGAAATGAATTCAGACAATGCAAGGGAAAGGCAAACATTAAAACAGGCAGGAGCAGAACTAAAACTCATAATCAGAACATTCTTGCTGTGAGATATCCACTGACACACTGTGCTTGGGAGCTATTTGAATTGTTAATATCAGTAACACCACGTATTCCAAGCTTCCTTTTTATTTATAAGTAGCAAGACATGGTGAACTAAATACTCTGTGCCAAAAAATGTTGGTTAACAATCAAATGTATATCCGGAATTCAGTGATATTGATCCCTGCTCCGCTTTTGACTCAAACTCGTGTTGCATCAGGAAGCTGCAGTGAAATTACCTTCTAAATTACCCTCTGATGGTGTTGAATAAGTAGATGATTCATGCTGTTATATGCAGTCAGAGCTCAAAAGTAACATTGATTTATTTTCCATTGTCACGGAGGGAACGATTAATCTGGCCTTCACTTGTTGGATGTTGCAGAAAAAAAACAATGTCAACACCATGCTTGGACAAAAAAGCACTTAATGAGCAAACATAAGTGCCTGTTGACATAATCAACAATATTCGAACATTCAACCTTCTGAACTACTCCAACTCAAAAACTTATGACTTGTAGTACAGATCTTTTAGTGGTATTTGAGTAGTCATCTTTCCCCCAAAAGCAAACCCATTCATAAACCATCAAAACATGAGTTGTGGTCCCTGAATGCAGTTTCACTTTCCTGTCAAACAACCCTTTCCTGTCATACAGTGTAGATTAGTTTTGTTTTTTTCTAGAGAAGCACTCTGGCAAAAGAAAATGCCAACCTACCTGCACAGAGAAGCTGCGGTCGGGTCCTCTCTGACCTCTCAAGACCAACGATCATCACAGATGGGAGGCTATGCTGTGCCTCACCCTCCCTTCGGGCATTTGGTGGTGCTGCCTGACAGGCTGGCAGGCGGTACTCACTCTGACAGGATGTTCTATTGACTTAGTGTTTGGCTTGACAGAATGGGCGGTCTATTTGAGCTTTGAGTTTAGATGGGAGGGCAAACTTGCAGCGCACATGCAGGCACTAAATAGAGCTGTGATACTGTAATTATGAGTTTAGCTAGGCAGTGGCACCGTGTAGAGACACACGGCCTTCCTGAGGGGAGGAGCACTATTGTGTGTTTGAACATTTCAGTCTCCGCCGTCTCCATTGTGAAAAGGAGGGATCACATATTAGAGCAGACAAGCATGAATGACAGTGTTTCTGAAACAGGAGCAGGTAGGACCGAACCAGAATAATGTGGCATTGTTTTTTTCTTTCACGCTGTTGTTTTTACAAGACATGCTAAGCTGTCTTTTATCCAGGGAAAATGCAGCAGGCATGTCAAGTATGCCCTTCCACCCCCATTGTGTTTTACTTATAAATGTACAATTCAACAACATAGAGACAATGCAGGATAACCATGCATATATAAAAATATGAAATTGATTACCTACATGACAAGCAGATTTTCCACTCAAACAAACAAGGTAACTGAATGAGGTGCAAGCCAATGTTGAACCAACATTCATGCCTCAAAATTACATTATTTTCACAATACATTTTCACAATTACATGTTTGCTTCTTTATATGCATTTCCTGACAAGCGAGCCCAAATAAATGGCTGCATTAATTTGAAGTGTACAGTCAAAGCCATGCTCCTTCAGCCATTTGTCTTTTTTGGGGAGTGTCTAACAGTCCAAGTCTAACATTTGGCTACCTCTGATGTTTTTGCAGTTCCACGTGCATGTTCACAGGGACCGTTGCACAGACAAACATAAAAGGAACTTCAGTCCAAACCCCATGCTCCGTGAAGGCTTGGTCATGCCTCTACAAACATGTACACTATGTGACTACCAAAACTAAACTCTCATTTTATCACCCGGCAACATTACATCAAGACAAAAAGCTCTAGTTTATCTTGCGTGAGCAGCACATGGTGGCTGAGTCTCTCACATATGTGGTGTTCACACAGTCAGCTGCTGCTGCTGCCAGCCATTCTTTCTACATATAGGGTACCTTACATAATGGCCGGAATGTTTTATTTAATTTCAATATAAATTGAATTATTATTGATTGTAAATAGAATAGGCCCATTTGTAAATAATAATAATAATCCCCAAACCTGGTCTTCGATAAATAAATAGCTGCAACCAAGAGCCTGTATGATATTGTAAAACATTTCAAACTAAAAAACAAGCGGCCATGTATCCAAGCGATCAGCTCAAAGTTGAACACAAATATATATATATATATATATATATATATATATATATATATATTAGGGCTGCAACAACGAATCGATAAAATTCGATTATTAAAAGCGTTGGCAACGAATTTCATTATCGATTCATTGTGTCGCGCGATTATTACGCCACTCAATAAGTCACGGGGATGTTTGAGTGTATGACAAAAAAAGTTGAGTTGAGCGCAGAGCAGAGCGGAGGTCGAGGAGAGACCAGCTGAGACCGTAACGTTGACTGAAACACATCGCGGAGGTCGAGGAGAGACCAGCTGAGACCGTAACGTTGACTGAAACACATCGCGGAGGAAGGCCGTTCAACAGGCAGCTAGTAGAGGCACTTCCGGTTGAGGCTCCGGTGCTGCGGCTAGTCGGCAGGTTGTGTTCCGTTTGAAGTGAAGACGTAACGTCCCTCCAGCAGCTTTCTGCTGTTTACTCGTTATTAGCTTGACAAGTTAGCGTTAGCTCGTAAGAACAATGTGTCTGAACAAAGGGAGTGAGAGAGAGAGTCTGTGTGCGCGCGCGTCTGTGTGTGTGTGTGTGTGTGTGTGTGTGTGTGTGTGTGCGTGCGCGTCTGTGAGTGTGTGCGTCTGTGAGTGAGTGTGTGTGTGTGTGTGCGTGCGCGTCTGTGAGTGTGTGCGTCTGTGAGTGAGTGTGTGTGTGTGTGTGCGCGCGCGTCTGTGTGTGTGTGTGAGTGCGTGTGTTTGTATGTGTGTGCGTCTGTTAGTGTTTGAGTGTGTGTATCTGAGTGTAGTGTAGAGAACCAGTTCTGACGTTCAAACAAATCCTGTTAAGTTTTCTGATTAGTATTTTTCTTTATTTTTTATAAGTTATTTATTGTTCTGACAGCTCAGGTTCCCTTAAACAAAATGTTGTGCAAAATGTTTTGTGCACTTTATTTAATAAAAGCCTATATATTTGGCAGATATAAAGCATACATGTGTATGTTTGTGTTAGTCCATTATTTTTTATTATTATTATTACTTTAACAGCTCAGGGATGTTCAAGGAGCAACCTGTTTGTGCACTTTCTGAAGATTATTGCACTGTCAGTTCTGTTTTTGAATAAAGGGTTGGAAAGTAATGCTTTTTAGTTTTTTATCCGATTCATCGATTAATCGTAAAAATAATCGACAGATTAATCGATTATTAATCGTTAGTTGCTGCCCTAATATATATATATATATATATATATATATATATATATATATATATATATATTTAATGATTGCAACAGGAGGGGAAGCCCTGCCCTGCTTTACATGAACAGTGTTGTTCCTTAATGTCATTGTTTTCTATCTCGATCACCAGGTAATATGGTGATTCAGTTATACACTGGGATCTGCAGGCTTTTGCTCCTATCATTGTCTTTTTAACCTGGTTTCACTGAATCAGTTGAATCAGCTGAATCATTTTGATTTCCTGGATATACGTATCCTTCCAACTTATACTGTAGACCCTTATGTCTGCTTCTCTGTGGACAAAGTAACAAAGTAAAAGCATCACTAACACTATTCACCTCGAGGATAAGGGATTGATTTTAAATATAGCATAAAATCAGAGCCAGACAAACAGCAAATTGCTGCACCTTACAGCTACATGCTAGTGTACACCTGGAAATAGTCTCCATTACAAAGAACATTTATACTGTATTTGTGAAGAATATGTAAAAGACCGAACATTTAGAAAGAAATAAAGTGATACTTCTGGCACAATATTTCAAACGTCAAGGTCAGCTTTCAACAGTGTAAGACTGTCAGAAACTGAAACCAGCAGCCAAGCTGTAGTGAGATCCAGTAACTTCAGAACAGAGCTCTCACCTCAAATGCAGGATGCTAATCGACTGAAGAGTGTCAACTTTCCTTTGCTGATTTCCAAGGCAAGAGGGGTTTGACCTTGTAAAGACTAATGATCTCGCACACTAACAAGCAGCTGACATGTTATTTGTCTGCCTTCTTGAATTGTATTAAATTAAGTTAAAGTGTTCAAAACGTCTGATTAACTAATGTTTATTTAGTGATAATACTGACGGCTCTAATTTATTACTTCCTTTTTTGAGAGTTAATCTATTGCTTTCATGGATTCATGCATGCATAGCTTGAGTGCCATGTAAAGGTGCATACTTGAATATCAACACTTAACTCCAACAGGAACAGTGCTCTCAATGTTTGGTACAGTGTTGTGCTGACTAATGCAAGCATTAAAGGCCAACATTTGAATTTTATAATCCCAAAGTCTATATCCACATTATTTTCTCAAATCAATCTTGAACAAATACTAATCCTGACTAAATTCAGATTGTCCTGACCTGTTGTCTTTAAACAACTCACATGCTGGTGAAGAGCCCCCAAGCTGCACATAGTATTAATTATTCTTATTTTCATTTGTTGAGCATCAACATGTTTCAGTATGCCTGGAGGTGAATGGTTGAGCCCTTAAAGCCCCACAGCAGACAAAGCTCATGGGGGTTATGATGCATTGTCATTGTTGCCACATGGTTTAAAGAAATGGCAAATAAAGCAAATTTGATTCTTAACACAATTCACAACTCAAGTTCAACTAAAGATCAAATGAGCTTTGACCTTGTTTTCTGTATAAGAAACGACTTGCCAGATGAGGTGTTCTAACAGATCACAGGAATACAATGTCAAGGCACGCTAACGAATGATCCTGTAGTTTAGAAATCCACATTTGAAGCTACTCAAGTTAGTGGCCATTAGTATACAGTTGTTCAGATTAGACATATTTAATTTAAGTTGTTAATTACACGTTGGGGGAGCGACGCGTGGTTTGATTTGTGGCCAGCTGTCCATTATGTGTGGCTGTAAAATATCATGAACTCAAGTATCAGGAATGTTTTCTGAAATCCATTATACCATCAAATGTGTTTTATCACAATAACAATATTTTGTCTCAGTCACATCTGATGTCATAATTGAGCCTGAGATAAGCAGCATCATATTTTATTTTCTAATAAACCCTACATTTGTTCATGAAATCAACCCACATTGTGCTTCAAAAAAGACAAATGTCAAAACAGTGTGAACCTTCTTATAAAGTACTGTTTAAGGTAACGTAAGAGTCTTGGAAACATGGAAAAGCAGTGGTTGTTCAGTCTCCGCTGACCTCTCTAACTGACAAAATCATGAAGTATTTCCTCAATTTAATCTAATCTGGTTTTACTCAACGGATATATTGCCTATAATTACACTATATAAGTTATAGCACGTATATAGCTGCCACCTGGGATCTTATGGCCTCAACTCTGGTCCTTTGTGAAAGTGTTCTCCACTGAGGAAGAGCTGATAAAGAACAAGCACTTTAGCCACTTATTTTTGTTTTTTTTAAAACCATGACTATAGTTAACAGTGCAAGTGCAACCAAAAAGAGCACCTTGAGAGTTGTACTTGATAGCAGAAAAAAAATGTGTGTATTTCTTTCTTCGCTTTAATTAGCATTCACAAGGTAACCAACCCTACAAAGTAGTTGGAGATGAGCCATGTGTTCTACCCCCTGTCACCCTTTCTGTAATGAATGCATCTGTCAAGTCATCTCTCTGGGCTGTATTTTGACTGACGGCTGATTGCAGGATTCCCTTTAGCACAACTGCCTCACAATTTTTCTTCTTTCTTTCTCTCCCTCTCTTTCTGCTTTGGGATGTTGAAACCACTTTCATTGCTGCCATTAGTTTGTTGATTAGTACAGCTGTTTTTAATTGTTGAGGGTTATCATGTTAAGGAGGAACAGCTGCCATGAAACTTATAAGCTGTAACTCTTTGTTTAGACTAACAACGTATAATATGTGAATCTTTAGGATCTGTTACTGCAAGTAAGCAGCTATATTAACACCCTGTCATCACTGGTACTGGAAAATACACACATAAATACATTTTTGGAGCAAGCCCATGTTGATAGCTAGACTAATAATGCTCAATAATAATAATAATACAAAAATATATTTCTATATAATATAAATATATTAGATACCAACCTAAATATAAGGGCCATTCAAGATACAATTAACACAAAAAAACGTAAACAAAGATTTTAGCTTAATTAAGGCAACTTTCATCAAAATATTAACAATTGTTCATGTGACTCAAAACTCATGAAAACAAACCCACAGAACAGTATCATCTGCCTTTGGGATTCCCTTCAGCTTGATAGTGGATTTCAGCTCATTGTTTAGGAAACTTTGCTATTATCAGTTAATTGTACTGCTCTCATCAGCAACCAGGTCCGATGCCACAGACCAATGATCAGCTGCACACCATGAGTATGCTATTTCTCTCAGTAGTTGTTTGAAAAACAAAGGTATAAGTAGAGCAAATATTGGATTTAAATTCTCGGGTAGCCAGACAGGACTCCAAATGAATGCTGATGTGGCTCTTCTTGTTGTTTAAATAAGCAACTGTTTGCTAAAAAAAATTGCCATATCAACTTTATACGTGATGTATGTGGTTATTGTGTTGACAGCGTAAAATGCTGCTAAAGCATCTCAAAAACAAGTTGATACATTTTCAGACATAACTTAATCCCAAACTCTGCAATACTCACAAAATAAACTATAATTAAAAATGATCCAGGCCCAGCTTGCTGAATCCTAACTGCCTCACCGCAGACTCAGCTTTCTCATACAAACCTTTTGCTAGACAGTATGTCTATGTGGGTAGATTCTGCAAAACCCCACATTGTATCAAATGACAACATTTGATGTTGTCATCAATTCTCAGCCAATTGTGGTTCAAGTTTCACAAAGCCACTAAATTATACACAGTAATGGTTCCAGATGTGTATAGTATTTTAATTATTTAGTAGTTAACGGTTAGTAGAGCATCTTGGAATTTCTTTTAACTCAGCACGCGTTCCATAAAAAGAAAAAGGTTGGGAAACACTTACTATAAGACTTACCTAAAGGCTTGGTCACTAATTAAAACAAAAGACACCCTGGATGTTGAGAAGAGTGTCTCAGTGATAAATCTCCACCCAGTGAAGGAAGAGTAAACATGGCTGCCAGGGCTCTTCCTGCCACCACAAACACTGATTTGGTTAGTACATTGTAGTACATGTGATTGTGGTCAGTGGACTTGTTCATTAAGTTACTTACTAAGGTTCCCTACAATTCAGTATTACACAAAAAGTAAATATTTCAGTCAGAGTATCCGAATCACAGCATTGAATAATTAAAAAGAAACTTCACTAGATGGAGGGGATCAACAGTCAGCGTGACATAGATCATATCTGCCAGCGCTGGTTCTCCTTGAACACTTCAGTGGAAAACATTTTTTTCACCTTTCTTGTCTCTAAAACTGGAGTCCCCTGGCTAGTGTTTTATTTTGCAGGACACATTCAATCGAGGCTCTTGAGCTGAGCTATCTAATGTGTTTGTCCTCAGACTGTTGATGATCAGTCAGTCCCTCTTCCCCCTTTCATTTCTCCACTCTCCTCTCACTAATCATCTTCCCATGCTCCCTGATAGATATCATATATGAGAGCTATTACTTAATTTTTGATTTGCTCAGGCTGTTTCCCCTCAGCCGTGACTCCAGCCGTTTATGCTGTGATTGCTCTTGACATTTTAATAAGAAACTTTCCTGCACTGACCCCAAGGTACCCACCACTATGTGCTCTGAATCACAAGTAAAACATAACAGAACCCAAAGTGCAACTGTAAACATTCAGGAATCCAGCTTAGTGTTATATATTCATAGTTCCCAGCCTTTGCATGTGCTAAGACTCTATTGAACTGTAAACCAGTCAAGTCTTAATGCATGTGTGTACTCATAATAGTTGAAGTTATTTTAACCCAATATTATGTACTTGTTTTTTAATCATACGCTGATCATAGGAGATGTTGCAGTGGATGTGGGATAGGACAGTTTCCCTCATGCGTCTGTTTTTTGGACCAAGCAGGTGTCTAAACCCACAAAATGAAAACATTTCCCCCAATTAAAAGAAAATGCGTCAAATGAATGTTAATCTCATCTGTGAAGATCACACAGCCTCCCACTTATCAGTGAGCAACACAGATATTTGCCTGTCAAGTTGTGTTATGCATATGCATCATCTTTCTTATTTAACAGAGCTTCTTGTTAGCCTCTTCAATATCGGGGGATATTTGCTGCTGGTAATGTTAGCTATTTACCCTCTCTGGATGGCAAAAGTGGAGAGATGTGCAGCATAAGAGGCATGATGTAGGGAGTGATGTGAACACTGTTTCCTGTGAACTCAACTACATCTTTAGTCAATCATGCATTCATTCATCCACTCACAAATAGTCTACTTCCAATTGGCTAATTGAACCAGGATCATTCAAATCCCTCTGCAATACTGCTAGACATTTAGGATGCAATGCAACACTGTGTGCAGACACTAAAACACATTATTCAGACATCTGAACATTAAAGCCAGATTTAATTGTTGGAAAATCTTATTGCAAAACCATGGGCATTAATATGCTTATCGTATAATAATATTTCCACATGATTCTGCTCCCATTTAGCCATAGTATGGAGAGATCCGGCGCTAGTGTTGGGCACAGTTCATTTTACCTGTTGGGTGGTATTGAGGTCGAGGCTTTGTCGGTGCGAAGAGTCAAACAACAAACTCAGAAAATGAGTTTTTTATGAACCCTGCATGAAAGTTCAATTTTTACTTTGGAAAAAGTAATTTTTAGCAGACTCTCATGGACCTCAAATAATACTCGTGGGCATTGGCACGTTGAAGCCAGAAACGGCTCTTCGGAAATTGTTGACTTTTTTTTTTAAATAAATTGTATGGCCACAAATTAAACCCAAGATACAATATGAACACCCATTGCACTCCTAAAAACAAGTCTCACATATTGATATGTAAAACTAAAACCTGATGCGTTCTGAGCTGGAATCCACTGTGGCACTGCGTGACTGGGGAGAAATATAGCTGCCTCAGTAAATTATAATGAGCAGAGCCTTCGCTATATTGGAATTCCAGGTCTATTTCCTTTAAGTGTTGGTGAAATGCTGAGGGAGTGTTAGAGGAGAGACGGTGGGGGTGGAGCATGGAGGGAGGTAAGATCTGAAAGATTGAAGATGGATTTCTGTGGGAGTGGTGTGTGAGCATTAGAATGCTGATGGTGCAGGAGAGACTCTGACTTGGGAAATCACTCGTCTGCATCATTTCTCCTCTCAAACCAACCGTCAGAATCAGTTTCACTGTCGGGCATCCATGAGTATCCTGAGGCCTTGCACTCTTTTACACTCATCCTATGCATTGTATAAACCATGTTCATGCCACATACTAGTGATTGCTCCTCGGAAACAACAATACCAACATGTAAATTACAGAAATAGGAGTATTACAGGAATAGTTCCAAAGTCTGATTGCATTTTTTTAAATTGTTTTTAATCTTTTGAACGTCACACTCAAACAAATAATGATGTGATTGATGAAGCTTCCTAATAGTCAAATAATAATCCAATTCATGACATGATAATGCACCCCTTTGAAAACCATTTTTACAGAGTTCAAGATTCATTGAACAGAGATCATTTTCTGACTGTTGGCTTTTATAACCAAGTGATCTGCATCACAACTGAAAATCTTTATCCTAAGAATTTCTGATGTAGTATGCGTCTGACATCGTCTTATCAATTCATTATAAACATGAATGCTATCCTTTACTGTTTAAATGTATGTGTCCAGATATGATAAGCCTTGCATTGGCTAGTCACTGCATTCTGGTACTTTCTGTTTTTGCCACTTTTATCTAGATTTGTCATTCATACCAAAGTCTTCCTCAACATGTGCCCCATCCTAGTGATGGGGTTATGCAGCCCAACATCATTTCCCTCTTTCCTCTCCATTTACTACAGTGAGAACATTGGTGAAGTAATCACATTTAGGGCCTGCAAACAACACAGCTCTTGTTTCGCAGAATGATAGTGTGTTCTGTCACAACTTTATCCAACGCTGCATCACCACCAACATAGTGGGAAGATAGTTCTGGGAATGCAAGATTTTAATCTTCCCTGATTCCCCGCCCTTGGTGCAATATTCACAATTCTAATTTAATTCTAAGTCTAATTTATCAGCCTTTGAGAGAACTCTGACGTTTTGGTCTTGCATTGAATCTCAGCATACATCTCAGTGATCCAGGGTTGTAGAGTTCTGGATAAAGGAGTGCGCACAGAGAGTGTGGGCTTCAGGTTGTTTACAGCATTTGCAGACCTGTCATGTCCACTGGACTGGCCAAATCTATTCTCTTTCCAGAGGCACTAGTGATGGATTATCTGCCCGTAGAAAGTCATAATATCACTATTGTTCTCGTCCACTCTGTGGACTGGCAATTAAGTTTGTAATTGCAGCAGCTTATTTAAGTGCGATTGACAGACTTACAAATTAAAGTTTTGTTTGTTATATTAATTTCCCCTTGTCAGTCAAAGCTATTAGCCTCCTCTACCATCTCCCTTTCTGCTCAAACATTTTTAATTCAAAGCTATGGTCACAGTGTTTGCTTTACATCTACTTTCAGAAGATTTCTTGAAAAGTCAAACAAATCACTGTCCTCCATGTTTAATTAAAATTAAACACGTTCCCTTTCATGCCATCATTTGAATGTTTGGAGAAGTGATAACTGAACTGGCTGTAAGTATGTATGGACCTTAATTGTGTAACTGAACTATAAGTAGTTTTTATGGTGAAGATAATTAGAACAAATTAATTAATGATGCAGATTTCAGACTGTAAGTCGTCTCATAATAAAGGAATGGTGCTACATGTCCGAGATTGCACCTTTAGCCCCTATCGTGTATTAATACTGGTCTCATGTGACTAACTCCTTCTTTGTGTAAGATAAAGGACTTGTCTGTGGTGCTTTCTATACTGTTCCCTCTGGCATCTCATCAGATATCCCAGTGCGGGCGATCAGGGTCCATTTACTGTCTTATAAAACAACTAGTCCCCTGCCAGTTTGGTTCAAAATGATTCCATAAACAAAGATATAAGTCGCAAAGTCAGCCCCAGTAAAAGGCCTTATGGGAAAATGACGCCTTACAAACAATTTACACTCCTGTCCGTTGAGAGATCTGCTGTTCTTGTTCCCTCTCCCTCTTTCGGTCCTTTCACCCCATTATGTTACTACATCATATTCATCACAATGCTAAATGATTTGTAATCACTGCCAAATGTAACACAGCAAACGTATGCAAACATATTAATTGTGTGACTTCTTCCCCATCTCTCTTTCTGTATTCCAGTTGAGAAAGGCAGTGATGGACCACATCTCAGACTCTTTCCTGGAGACCAACGTCCCTCTGTTGGTGCTCATTGAAGCGGCTAAAAGTGGAAATGAAAAGGAGGTCAAGGAGTACGCCCAGGTGTTCCGTGAACATGCTAACAAGCTGGTGGAGGTCAGTCATGAATTATACAGCGGGGCGCATGCATATACCTACACCATATATAGATACATATATATGTTTGATCATTTAAAGAGGTATCTGCATGTTGTGTGTGAATATATGAGTTATGCAGGTCAGATTACCATAATGGTACCTTCAGATTTCAACCAGAGCCAAACAAAGCTTCCTCATTATTATCTCTATAGAGATAATGTAGCGTGTACTGCATGACGAAAGCCCAGATGTAAATATTAGAAATTGTAATATTGGCAACACAATATATGTTTTTAATAATTTGCTATTATTTGATACCGATTACATGATAAACTGCAATAGACCATGTCTACTGGAGAATTAAAATATCAAATGTAATACACTGTAAAGCATATATATATATATATATATATATATATATATATATATATATATATATATATATATATATATATATATACAGTAATTGAAACAATGTGCCCATTTTAAGTACACTGCCAAAATATGTTCACCATTTCAAACACACACACAAACAGACACACACATGCAGTACTTCTTTTAGAATTCTGCACCCATCTTGTATGCACATTCTTGCTTTCCCTAATTTAATGGCACACAGCTTTTCTCCCAGACAGTGGGGGAAATGTTATTGTCCGCAATAAAATAAATAAAACCGCAAACCACAACTCGAAGCTTCAGCCATCATTGACTTTTGATTTTAATTTTAGCAATAGCATGCTTGTTGTGCCGTTCTGCATGCAAAGCTCAGCCACTTTGTTTAATGTTGCTGCTTGCAGCCGCAAAATATACCTGTGTGCTTTTCTCTTCTTCTGTGTTTTGTTGTGGTGATGGAAATCGGCAATGACAGCTCAACCGTACGGGTCTGGGATGTTTGACTTGCTTTATCAATTACAAGCGTTGTTGTTTGAATATAATATTTTAAATAATGTTTTTTGTGCACATTTGTACATAATTACAAATTGAGAATTTGTATTCAAATTGTAAAAACCTTCCGCACCTCTTTATCTAACCACACTATCTGTGTATGTCTCCATGTTTTTCTTCACTTTGCTTAAAAACCCGGTATTAATTAAGTCGACTGGGCGACTGTGGCTCAGTGGTTAGCAGGTCTGTCATTCAATCAGAGGATCGGTGGTCCGATCCCCGGCTCAGCCAGTCCATGTTGATGTGTCCTTGAGCAAGACACTTAACCCTCATTGCTCACTGTTGCTGTGTCTACGGTCTACTGTATATCATGTAAGTCGCTTTGGATAAAAGCGTCAGCTAAATTAAATGTAAATGTAATGAAACCTGCATTCTTTCTAACCAATGGGTGACTTCCTGGTGCATCTTCTTCTACATTCTATGGTTGACTGGGAGGAACGGCCTGGCAGATCCAAACCTGAGTAGTCTATTGTTATTGGAGGAAAAGTCCTGTGATAAATTCCTGTGTCCTTCAGTGAGCGTTGCCTTTTGTTCTCATGGCCCTTTCAACTGAGCCTTTAGAAAGCTTTATGTGGGCCTCTCTTTACATACTGTCACTTAAAACAGCACTGCTGTTCCCTTTGACATTAGCGAGCGAGTGAGTGATTTGTGTGCCCTTTTGGTCGGCCCAAGCTGTTTACTGATGAGGGAGGATCTGCTTGATGCTGCGCTCAAAATATGTCCTTTGCATCCAACAATGTTAAAACTTTGTTGAGCTCAAGGACATGTTCAGCAAATACATTCTGTTATTCTGATAAAAGAACAATGGGAAAGATGTCGCACAGCTTTTGCCCTGTGCCATTTCCTTTGGTTTGATATATAAAGAATTTGGCAACAGTTCGGTACACAGCAGTTGATTCAAAATTTGAAGATATGAATGATGAGTTTGTGTAGAAGAAATAAAAGCATCATTATTGGAAAGGCCCAAATGCACTGAATGCATCTGACGTTTTAAAGTACACCAATTGTTTCAAATTGTCAAACACGCACCAAAGTGTTACGAGTGAGCACAGCTGTGTTTCTAAAGCGGCAGTATCTGTTTGGAGAGGACTTAACGGAATAAAAAGCTACGTTTACTTTTCTCCAGAGTATGATTTTATTGAAGAAATAGATTATGAATTCTAATAAATTGTCACATTGTCAATAAGAGGTCACATTAGCTGTAAAATGTGAACTTCCATTCTGGTTGTGACTTGCTATCCAGTTTGTGTGCTTTCTGTGCTCAGACAAAGAGAGTTTATGAGGTAAGATAAGCTTCACTCTGTAACACACTAAGTGTGTTTGTAGTCCCCAGCACATCAACAAATGGACACATCTTCTAGCTGATCTTCTGACGCCAATTCCACATTATCTAGTCAAACTTACATTCATAGCATATTCATATTTTTAAAAGGTTTTTGTTGGCCGACTGCAATGAAATTGATATGGCAATTGTTAGAACGTCATTATGGTATTGCAAAACCACTAACTCACAAACTGGTTTCCCGAAATTCAAAAATGCAAGTTATAATTTCATATAAAGCTGGGGTTAAACACCATTTAATACATTACAGGCCAGTGTCTTTACTTACATAATTCTCAAAGATATAGGAAAAAATCTTTACTGAAAGATAGACTGTTTCATTCAGTGGCACAGTTTGACTGACAAAAGTCACAACATGTACTAAGCTGTCACACTTTAAAAAAAATACTATGACTCCGGAAAATACTCCCTCAGACATACAAACTATGTGTCTTTATCACTGTACCAGAATAATCCAAAGAATATGTATGGCATATCACATATTGAAACTATGCTAATGAGGTATAGCTCATAGCTCAAGCTATAATGAGGTGCAATGTAGAATTGTATCCTTTTGCCTGGGTGAGCATGCACATTACTGGTCCCAGCTAGCTGAATAGCTAATACACTCAAGGCTATCCTATATACTTGGCAATATCGTTGTCATTGCTGTCATCATCATTATTCGCAACATCTCAGACACAGTCATCATAACCGCCACCATCACAATCCTTTAATATATTAGGCTAATTAACATCCTGATCAATGTCACTGCAGTCATCTCCCTGATGTCAGGGAGGAGCTGTCTTAATCCATTAGCCTTGAGTTTGGACATGAACAGCAGTGTCAAAGTAAAGAATTGCCCCCTCATCATGTCTACTTTGTTTTCCTATGATTTTCTTCCATTTGGCTCCTCGGTGCACGCTATCTTTCTTTTCCCCACCATTGCTTTCTACTCACCTCAGTGACAAGCCAAGTTTACCCCAAAGGCTCACATCGTCCTCATTACACCATCACGACCAGTGAAAGGAAACCACTAATTATTAAGGTGGGAATAACATTGATTTAAAGTCATGTAATGGATCTGTGAAATGGAATGCAATGAACCTTTGATAGTCAGGGAAATCTTCTTTACCAAATTAGATTGTTGCATTAGTATTGGTCATGTCTTCTTGTTGAGCTCTGTAATTATACAAACATTTACACAGCCATGTTACTAACAACCCTCCATGTATACTCTACCACTCACACACATTTACACGCTATTTTTCTCTTTGATCCTGCAGTGGACTGGACCTGTAATGCCCATTTGATTTGATTTCTGACAATCTGTATTTCTTTGGAACAATTGTATTTTAATTGAACTCAAGACAAAGGTTGAATAATTTCAGCTTTGTATATTTGTAGAGGAAAATCAGTAAGACGTGGTCTAGGTATATTATAGACTCAGAGAAATGAAGAGCTAGTTATTCCTCAGTATTTGAGGGGTACATTGTGAGTATCCTTGTAACATTGGTCTATTAACTGTGGATTTAACAAATTAATTCCCAAGGATTATTTTAATGAGAATTGCGTAATCCTAACCCATCACCAATCCAGGCATTTCTCTTGTTAGAAAGAAACACAAATAAGTTCCTTTTCTGTGCTGAGATCCGATTTTACGGTTTATGTAAAGTAGTTGATATAAATTCAATTTTTAAAGGAAAATGTTTTATTTAAATATCCTTCATCTCATTTAGTATATATCAGTCTGTATGCTCAGTATTTCATATTTTAAATGAACTGAGACACACTCTTGACAGAAAGTACCATCTTCCTTTTTACAGTCATAACTGTTATATACGCTCTATTATTATCTATTTTTCATGTTTTAAAGTGTAGTTTTGATCAGTTGTGAATTGTTCAAGTCAACTTCTGAATTCTGGCAGTTAATAGATATATTATTCCATTTCCAAAGATGAATGGAAATTCTGTTTTAACTATTTGCTCCAGCAATTTTTAAAGTAAAACATTAGACTTTAATAGACTTTGAATATCCTGGTCTTTCAACATTTTCCATTATTGAAGTATTTAATAGCAAATGTTCCCTTTTTTGCATTCTCAAACTTCTTGTGCTGAAAGTAGTCGAGTAACACAGCACAAGCACAACGTTAAGTGACTGTGCTTATATACTGGTGTACATCACCTCCACCATCACCAGTTACATTGAGAGACTGGAATCGTTACTTAGATACACAATAGATACACACATTTACAAAATGGTTTATTTAACACTCTAGAGCCAGTCCTTCCCTCCCCACTTTGTCTGTGTTTCTAAATACCATTTAATATACATGTATAGTTGCCATTTATCAGGCTTCTCTATATCTGCCTCTTCCATAGATGCTGCAGGCTGAGCTCAGTGTTGCCCACACGGAAATGCTTGTGCTAATTCTATCACAGGATGAATATTCAGTCTTTTAAAGTTGCCATGGTTCCTTTTCATTGCCACGACAGCAAGAATGAACATGTGCCAGCAAGTCTTGGACCTCTCAAGGACGTTATGCTCCATCACTATTCTAATGGTAGATTGAGGTTTTCTTATGACCTTGACTCCGTCTTGAAGCATTTCTCCTTTAACAGCCGTGGCGTTACGAAGGACACTTCCATCTGCCTTATCTCCTGCAGGGCCCCATCTCTGCGATGCGTTCAACAATCAAGAGCAAAGTTGTATAATGGGTAGACGAGTCTTTATGTGACATGCTGGCTCCTCTAATTGCTCTTTGTAAGCCATAGTGTGTGTTGTCTTTGCGTGTTGTTTTGATTATGATTAACCCCCTTGTAGTTATTGTAGTTGCATTAGCATCCTTTGTGAATTCCTCACAGCCCTCTTCTTAATTTACTAAATTTGCTTTTTTATACCAACATGTTTCATCTATAATAAGTGGTTTATATTTTTTTGTCCCAAATGCTGCAATGACAGTATAATCCACTGAGCTATAAGCACATTAATTAGTTACAGCAAATGCATTGTTTTGTTTTTTAGTGTCTTCTCCATACATAAGCTAGGTTGTTCATGTTACCTTCATCAGTTCATTAGCCTTTCCAACTTTGGATTTACAGCATTGACCTTACTTTGGACATGAGCAGAGTCGAGAGGAAAGACAGACCTCCAGTGATTATGTATGATCAATATGGAGTTGAATGTAACCGATACTGAATTGGCCTTCAGGGCTCAGCGACATGAGACTGACTGCTGCAGTAAATATTATTCTGGGGGCCACTGCATTAAGCACTTTACTGGACAGTTAACCGGGAAGTGGATGGATCACTGTTGGAACAGGTCTATTCGTGATGACCAGAACCTTTAGACCAACATTAATCGTCTCTTTTCATACAGAGTTATTAGTCCCAGAGGAAATCTGCCTTTGGAAGATGTAGATACAGACGTGTGTAGAAAGATACATCACACCCCGCCCAATCCACCATAGGTGTGCCCTTTTTGGAGTTATTTTTAGGTGGGCTCACGGCCAAGGGATGTTGATATTCAATCATTGTCTCAATAGAACAGATTTGTGTCATTTAGATTCTTGCAAGAAAACCTGTGAGTGAGCACAGATCGGTGCACCCTCCCTTCATGAAGCAAGATTTATCCTCTTTTTTTTCTTTTTGTTTGTTTTAAGCTCTACACCATGTTAAATGGTCGGGAGTACAGGCATTAGGCTACATAACACGGACAAATAATGGATAGGGTCAGACCTGTAACCTTTTCTCACTGATCTACACATTATTACCCATAATGCTTAAGTAGATATTAACCTTCGATCAACCAAAAATATGTTTTGAATCTGTAATTACAGGATACAACTACTCTAGACTAATAATCTCAATCTCATTTTCTTAAAGGTCTTCTTATCAAAGCTGCAATTATGTAGTGCAATTAACGGCCCATTGTTGTGTGTGGATGCTCTTTTTTATTTGTTATAGTCTGTAATTTTAACTGTCGTCACTTTTCAGTGCTTCTTGGTTAAGTGAGATGCTCATCATTACATTACATTACATTTCATTTAGCTGACGCTTTTATCCAAAGCGACTTACATGATATACATTAGACCGTAGACACAGCAACGGTGAGCAATTAGGGTTAAGTGTCTTGCTCAAGGACACAACGACATGGAGTGGCTGAGGCGGGGTTTGAACCACCGACCCTCTGATTGAAAGACTGACTTGCTAACCACTGAGCCACAGTAGCCCATAGCTACTCAGTAGCTCATCAGTGTTACATGTGATGACTGTCCAATCACACTTGTGGAGAGGATGATGTTAATTCGATTGTTTACCATGGAGGAAATGTTGGGAAAACTCTCATTCTCACGAGGGCTGACACCCTGACATCTGGTCGGTTGGTAGATCGGTTGATCGATGTGCTTTTTGTTCCACCAAATTCTCATTGATCAGACATTCACGGCTGTTACTTTGAAAAAGGTACTTAATTTAGGCTACTTAATCCATTATTTTCAGGGGCGGGAGGGACGTGTGTGTTTCTGTGTGTGTGTGTGTGTGTGTGTGTGTGTGTGTGTGTGTGTGTGTGTGTGTGTGTGTGTGTGTGTGTGTGTGTGTGTGTGTGTGTGTGTGTGTGTGTGTGTGTGTGGGAGAGACATCGAGTGTTTGTCTTTAATGAAGGGTTATGTGTTTTGCTGCTCTTTAACAAAAAAAGAACAATGAGATTTTTATAATTATTCATCTTAGATCACTCCTGTAGGCGGGAGTAGCACAGTGCAGCTCGGAGAGCGCCTCAGTGCTCAGTCTCTCTGTTCTGTCCTGTCAATCCTTAGTCCTGACATTTGTGCTACTATAATCATAAAGCATTATGTTGGTCATTTGCCAGTCGGGATCGGTTGACTAATGCTTATTTTTGCTGAGTGGGCGGTGAAGATTTGCCCTCGGAACGGGTTGGGTGGGTCCAGCGGATATTTAAAAAAAAAAACTGACCGGCACATTGATAGGATTTAAGTTATTAACTTATCAGCATGGTCATATTTCAGTAGGTTTGGTCTCATACATTAATAATAAAATGTAAACATACTTCTACATTTGGAAATGATTTAGCTGCAAGTATAAGGTACATAGGTTACAAATGGTTAAATATACTGCAAATAGCTTTTCATGTTTATTTGAAATTAGGAAACCAGCACTGCGGCCGATTAAGTTCATCCAACTGTGAAGTTTCTGTTTTCCTCATGGATTGGTTAAAGTGTGTGTAAATATTTTAGTCAACCAAGATTTTCTTTAGTTGACTACAGCCCTAATTACCACAAAGACGTTTTGACGGAGGGATACGGAATCTGCTTCGGTGCTTTTTTCATTTATTTATTTTTACTCATATATATCTCCGTGGTGATGTCGCATACAGACTACCGCTTGAGTTTTTTTTAACCTCTAGTGCTTGTACACCATGCCTCTTTGTGCTTTTCTGATTTTCAAAGATGTCTAGTGGACTCGCATCAAAGTTTCGTACACATAGTAGGCCATGTCAGAACAGAAAGTGGATGTCAATTCAGTCAGAATTTTTTAATAGGCATCGCTCTGAGGAATAATAGAAGGGGGATCTTCAAAGTTTAGGGTTTAACGGAAAAGCAAAGTCGGCTCCATCATTAGGTAATAGAAAAGAAATGTATCACGACTTACTGGTGATTGAACCAAACTGGGCAAGACATTCCTTGGTCAATGACTAAGGTCAAGAGAATCTAATACTGACAATATCTGAGATATCCCAAGAGACAAGGTGCCATTAGAATATCTCTAGGGAGGTCTTTAGCTGTGGCAAGAAATCTTTCTGTCCAGTAAAGCGTTTTAAAAATATGGGCAGTATGAGGTCAGATGAAAATGGATGAAAAACGAAGACAATCATCCTTAATTACTGACCTTCTCAGAGGTTGTCTGTAATTAACTGCAAACTAAACCAAATGAATTGAACTGGTGTTATTTGGATTCCTGTATCATTAAGAGCCATTTAGCAAGATCCAGTTATCACTTTACATCACAAGTTTTCACAGGAGAGTTGAAGGATGGGTTTAGAGCAGGAGATGAGGCAAAGGTACTGAGTGAGGTGAAAGGAGCAGGTGCATGCTGGTGTTCTAAAAAAGCAGGAAGTCACTAATTGTGGCCCTCTGATTTGGCCCACTTACCAGCATGGTCAACAACAGGAGCGACTGTGAAACAGAGCTCATGGAGGGAAATTAAATACCCAAATTAAGCTATTTCTGATACCATGAGCATCGCAGCCTGAAACGACAGAGGCTGAACCCAAACACATTGAAAATATGATCAATGTTTCCCCTACCATTATATTAGGTCACCCTGAAGGTCAAGTTCATTTTGTTTAATTAAATGTTCTCTATAGATCACAACAGAAGTAGTTTCCTTTCCTATAGAAATATCTACACCTTGTTATTTTATTAAACAAACTAAATGGCTGTATGTTATTTATCTTATCTACACGACGGCATGTCATTTCTGTGCATTTGGACATTGATGGTGTTTAAGAAGTGTAAAGTGATTGTGAAATACAATACAATTCTTTCTTCGTCCCTTTTGGCAGCTCCAAGCACCGATACGTAACTTCATAAATTGACGTGAATGTTTCATTTTCAAGTGGAACATTTTGCCGTATCATTAGTTGTTCCAAGACAATACATAGAAAATCATTTTTTTCTTCAAGAATTCTTACATTAATGTATTGGCATCTTTACTTGGACCATTAGTATCCTATATGGCTTCTCAGTTTTCATTATAACAATTACAGCTATCAAACAGCTGGAAATAGTTTGCCAGGCGATGATGGGACAAAGCTGTGCATATGCACCAAGCCCCTTCCTGCTTTTAAGCCTAAAAGGTCATGGATAATTCAGTATCGTCTTAAAGAATAAAAAGATTTGTCTTTCTGTGGAGTTGTTTGATCAAACTATGTTTTATTGTGGCGTTTTCAAAGTTGCTTTATTGGTATGAATCACCAAATGACATTCAAACGGCAGTCTTACACCAGTAAAATGCAATACAAACAAAACATTAAAAACATAATTAAACGGTCCATACTTAAATCATTTGTGGCACATTGATTCTAATAATATACACTGACATTTGGCAATGTCTTTCTCTTGGCGTCTTTGTTAATTCCCCTGTGACTCAGTCTATGTGTCTCAGCGGGAATTGGTCATCCGCCCTTTTCTGAAGAATTACAGCTGTGCCCTAAGTTGAAGTTTATATTTGTTGTGTGTTACATCCTCTCTGTCTCACATAAGACCGCCCCAACCGTCCTCTGCCGTTTTCAGAATGCGTAAATTGGCGGCGATGTTTGTGTGACACGTGTTACCCAAACTTCCCCAAACAAATTTCCGTGGTGATAAGCTTAGCTCCGAGACCGAAAACGTCAGCACTCTCACTGAGAGCTGGGTTAGTTTCTGTAAAGGTGCTTCTCGACAAGGAGCGGAGGAATTGCTGTCATGTTATTCAGATGTGACACTAAGTGGATTACACAAGATTAAGAACGACAAAAGAGAGAGCAAAAGAGGAATACAACTTGACACTGCACCATGCTTCTGTGAACATAGACATCCTATGGTAATATGATATATAGCCCAGCATAAATCCTTAATTATGTCATGTGCCGGTGGGGGCTTAGTCATGTCCCGTTTGATGTCCCATATTGCCTTTTTGCCTGTGATTTATGTATCATCTTCATGTTTCCAGAACGTGAAGAATACAGTGTTCCAAGGTGCAGGATGGTCAGACCGGTCCCTTTTGGTCTCGATTGTAGAGACTGTACGTAAAACGGCTTTTATCTCATTAGTCGTGAGATGATTAATGTTCAGTATGCATTCTGAGGACAAATTCAATTCGGAAAATCTAGTAAAGCAATGATTAGATGATGACCTTGAAGTGGATGTCATGTTGTTGAACAATTCATAATATTATATTACATTTTCACTATTGTGTTTGACCTCAAGTATGGATTAATCTATTTGGGAAAGCGCTGCAGACAATACCTTAGCAACGTAGTCACTTTGCAGTTTTACTCCTGCCTGATATACAGGAGTAGCAAGGAGTGTGTGTGTGTGTGTGTGTGTGTGTGTGTGTGTGTGTGTGTGTGTGTGTGTGTGTGTACATGTAAAGAACAATACAATTGGGACAAATATGCACTATTGGCTTTCTTGTTTGTACACCAATCAAATATGAACATCAGTTAGTTATTGATTCTGCAAAGGGCATATCTGTGAGAAACTCAACATTTCACTATGTTACCTTCATAATTGGTCTCATCTCATATTTCATAGTCAAAAGTAATAATGATGATAAGCCCTGAGTGTGTGCCCTTCCTCGTATAGATCATGGCCCATTTCCTGCATAGCGGGGGAACAGGAAACGCTTCCTTTCAAATGGGAGTCAATGTGAAGCTGGAGGATGTGCCCATCATGCCAAAACCTTCTGTTATTGTATTCTCAGTGAAGAATACAGAGTCCATTAGAGCACTCTACCCTTCTCACATAAGCTCACAGTGTTAACACGGATATTCAGCTTTTTATTGATATGATATTGCAAGTGTCTGGAAGTGTACTGGGATATTTGTCGAAAAGATGTCTGCAGTTCTGATGTTAGAGTGCGAGGGCCACATCCTTGTCTGGTACATATACTCATTGTGTTACTGCCATTGGGTCTCAACAATTAGTAAAACACATACAAAGATGACAGAAGTGATCAATTCAAGAATGTGTCATTTGAAAAAGCAGTTTGCATTAATATGTCTCATCCATACAGTGATCAGGATGATTTAAAAAAAAAAAATCTGTCCAGTTATCAGTTTTCTGGACACCTGGGTCTAATTTATATTTTTCATGCCAGAATGGGCAATAATATAATCTATTCATATGAAATGGATCAGCAGACAACCTGGAATGCCTTGTACGCATAGAACAGGCCATAATTTTCCATTTTTTCTTATCTCTTTCATTGATGGAGGGACCTTCGCTAGCCATCTTTTGTCTATTAAAATTTATCATCCATAGAGCTACTGTAATGGACGGTGAGGAGAGCGCAGAAATCTCTGGCAGCTTATTTCAAGTGAAAATTGACTCTTTGTACCCGCTGATGGATATTTTTAAAGAGAGATCTTAAACTCAATACTGAGGAGACCCATCCCAAAGATAGATACATGGAGGCACTGGCTGACAAAATATAATTGTGTGCGTCATTTAGCCTACTGTGTCAAAGACATCTTCATTTTCAATCATGTTTTCTAAAAAGACAAACAAATAAGAGTGCTTCTGGTGGAATTTCAAATGATTTCCTTTTTTGAATTGGACCATTCCTCCACAAGACGCTTGTCCAAATCCATTGTATTCATTTTATAGATTTGACCGCGAGAGTCGCAGTGATTCTCTGGAAGCTTGATCGGGGCTATTGACTTCTCTTTCACTTCCTCGCTCAACCTGTTCACCATCAGCACTGCTAATTCTCTAAACCAGGTGTGTAACTCTTTTCCTGTGGCTCATCAATTCAGCAACCTCTTTATAAAAGGGTAAATTAAACCACGTCCCACAACCATTTTCCTTCTCTGACAGCAGGTTAATGGCTCATCAAGAGTCTGTTCGCTCTCCTGAAACTGATCTTCTCATTCTCGTGCCTACTCGCCCTTATGCGACTCTATTGATGACATTGTGCTGTGCGTGTGCCTGAACACACATCTACAAGCACACGGTTTTGTACTTTTGTATAAAAATATTGTTGCTTTTAAAATTTAGAGCAACATGTTGCCAACTGGCAAGCTGGTAGGCGTGGTTTTGGTGTTTGGTTGAAGAGAGAAAAATGGACTGAAAGAGAGACCTCAGAGAGTGGAGAGACACAAACAAAGGAGTCGGTTTTCTGGCCTCATCATTACTGAGCTGTCCAGTGGCGGCTGTCGGACATGCGGGATTATCAGAGGTTGGTGCAGCAATAATGAAGGACGTCTCCCAGAATGCACAAACTGGCCGCAGGCGCCTGATAGACCAGGGGAATTGGTTCCAGCACACAGGTGAAACAGAGGAGAAGATTACTGCATCCTGTAAGCGACAGCTGAGACTGTGATGTGTTGCTTGGATTACTGCACAAGGCTAAACATGGCTTCCAATTTGAGAGTTGTGGCAATACTCCCCTGATTATGTATATAATATTAAATGCTTTGACTGGTTACACTAAAGGTGCACCATCTTTCTCTGATTCCAAAAGCCAATGTGAGCTGCTCCCAGGCTTTCTCAGCTCTGGGAAATATGTTCCTGTCTAAAGAGCTAACTTGCCCTGTGTTTGGCATTGATTCGATGTCATGCAGGTGGATCAGAGAGGGAAAAGCTGCTTTTTTCAAGAACAAGCTACTGTAACTCGGCTCTTTTGTGTTCATTAATTGTGTCTGAAAAAGCAACCAGAAAATCAATGTTTTCATATTTTCAACAAGTTCTTAAGCTTTCATTGGCCTGCCCCTGTATGTTTTACCTTACCCACTGAACTGCCATGTGTTGCCTCAGTACTGTTATTTAAAACTAGAACAATTCTCCTCTGTGATGTGACTGCGGTAAAATGCACAGCTCAACTGCTACCGAGCTTTATTGCATATGCGGAAGTGAAACAAATCTCGAAGGGGCTGCTCCACAGCCCCGTCTCCCCTTCCCTGAGGTGGAAAGCCCCAGTTTGAGTGTTCACTTACATCATCAAAGGCCCCTCTGTCTCATGTAATATTAACATGTGCTAAATCAGTGGCAAACAGCAACAGCAGCAATGTTTACACAGCATTAGCACAGACTTGCAAAGCCACATAGAGAGGGGTTGTCTTTACGTTCATAGATTAGGAGACTCTGACAAGCATGGGAGGCAACAAGATGATAGTGTATATGTATGTATGGGTTCGCTGTTTTACAAGATTACTAATTCAGGCACAATGCATCTGTCCTCCTCGAGAGCAGCTGTGCAGATTATTATACAAATGGTTTCAGATATTTGTTTTTACTAAGTAGCCTCACAGTAATATTACCTAATGTTAGCACTCGTGTGTTCTCTTTTTGGTGTTCTTAGCTCCTTCGTGTGACACAAAGTGCTTTCTAAGGAAAACCCCATACCGTGGATGAAACATGACAATTACAAAATGCTACAATTCTTTTGTAATTCTTGAAAGAAGAACAGGCAGAACAATATGGGTGATTAGGACTGGACAGGCCTACACATTCATCTCTAAGATGTCATGCTTAAATCTAATAATCAGAAAGCTTTCGGGGGGAAGCGGGCTGTCACTGTGAAGTGAAATTTGCTGGAAATGAAGTCCATTAATCACATAGTGCTACATTTAGCCCTTTTCTCTACATACCCCTGAAGTATGTCTGTGTGGGGACGAAGAGAAAAAGAGAACGGGGGCTTCAGCTGGAAAGAGTTAGAGAAAGAGAGAAAATGTTTGGTGGAGCAGAAGAAAAACCATCAATTCTCATTATGGAAAACAGATCATCTCTCCTAATTAGAGCCACGGCTTTTTACCGTAGTAGAAATGACGAATAAGGCAAGCTAGCAATGGCAGGCACCTCCCATTGCTGATTAATTAGGTGAGAGAATAAAAACGTACAAGGAACCTGTGATGTTGCCCTAGTTAGCTTAGGTTAGGCCCTCCGGGAAAATATATGTGAAAATATATCCATTTTCAACGCCTCGGTTAACTTAATTTGTCTTGCTGTGTGTCGCTTAATAATTGCGAAAGGAGCAGCGACTGTACTGTAACTTCTACCTTGATTTCTTTCAGTAATATAATGAGAGAATTCCTCTTTTTGTTTCAGCTGTTCCCTTTTTGGTATGCCAAAATGGCCACTTGAGGCTGGCTCCAAAAGCAAGTCAACCCTCATAGACCGCTCTGTTAAAAGGGCCAACTTTACAACATCCATAAACATGATCTCAGCCTAGAACAAAACACTTTTTTTTAATTACCTGTAATTTTCCAGGAGGGTATTAGAAATCTGTGACTTAATATGTGTTTTAAATGCCAGTGACTTCACATTTTGTAGTTGAAATTCAGAATGAGAAGTGCTGTCCTAATCACTTTCTTAATCATAGCAATTTGAAGATATCAAGTTACACACATTGGCCTTTGTTCAATAATCATGATTCAATGGATTAGATGGGCAGAACAGGATTTGTTCGTTGTCAAATGTGGAGTGACAGGTTTGGATAAGGAAGGGGATTTTGGCACCAAGAGAGAGGCTCAAGTGAGGAGCACTATATATAATTGGGACCTTCCTTTCTAGATAATTATGACTGTGTTAGAACTTTTCATAAAAAGGAGGGGGGTCATTAAGTTTAAAAAGTTATATCCTCATCCTTTTGATGAAATATTCAACGTACAAGAGGTTCATGTAATTAGTCTTCTAAGAGCTATAAAGCAACCTGTGTGATATATATTTAAAATCATAGCACAGAATTATTGACATTGTAACTACACAACACATGCTTTATCATTGTGGGTCTCTGACTGTGCCCTCAGTTGTTTATAGGTGTATTCTTATATTAACCTGCTTTGGTGGCCATGTTCAGTCATATTCTATTTTTGCCTGACAAATTCATGACCATGACTCCTATAATCCACGTCTGCTCCTGCTGCCGCTTTTTTACTCAAATTAAATAAATAAAGCAGGGACATAAATCCAGCAATTCACAAACAGGACATATACCTAATTTAATTTCCTTTCTTCTCTGACCCAATGCAGTCTTATCTCTCGCCTCAGCACTTTTTGTGCTTTGTATATTTATTTCCTCCTCTCCATTTCCCAGTTTCTCTCAAGACTTTAATACAGATAAGTTGTGGTTTGTTTAGCAAAGGTCACAGGTGGCGACTATATACTGGATAAGGTGGAAACCGAGTGAAAACAGCACTGCGGCTCTAAACGGACTCATAATGCAAGCAGAACAATGCCTCGTGCATATTCATGGCCAGGAACCGCTCATCTCACTATCTTTGATCCGATTCATAGAGTATGCAAATGGGCCCCAGAAGCACACAAGGCTTTATCGCCCCCCTGCTGGCTGCTCAGATCATGAGACCACACTGCCCAGAGGTAGACACACAAGTGGCTCTTCCCCGGGATTAATGCTGGAAACAGTTTAATGGACGATCTAACATTGTTAGTTCTTTGTGCTCTAATAACGCTATAATGTGATGTAGTGTGTCTTGTGAGTGTATTGTGTCCTATTTTGGGTTCATTTGATCTATATGCAGTCATTGTTCTGATCTCGTTCCATAACAGGCAGCCCCGGGGGGGGGGCTGACATCTGTGTGTCATGCAGCTGTTTCACACAGATGTGATGTGCACTCTGGGCTGATGTGTGATGTGCCATAAAACAATTCAGTCTTAAATGATCCCTCACACACGCTGGTGAGACCGCATACATGCTCGTGAAAATATCTCATAGCGACGCACGGAGCTGGACGCATGCTCGTCAGTGAGATCATGCACTCGGATTAATTTGTCTGTATGCTTGTTTTCACCCGTCTAGTATGTGTGTGTGTGTGTGTGTGTGTGTGTGTGTGTGTGTGTGTGTGTGTGTGTGTGTGTGTGTGTGAGAGAGAGTGAGTGAGAGAGATTGTCAGTAATGTTTATGTTTTAAGAGTATCTCTACTTATTTTTTTATGGTGTATCTAAGAATACGCACAAATAGTCGGACACTATTGAATTTTACAGTGGCCAGGGTCTGCAAGGTAGTACAAACTGAATATTTAATATATATATTTTCAACATTTAAAAGCCAAGGTGAAAATGTTCTTTGTATAAAACACTGTAAGGACACTTTTTATAGCAGGCTCTATAAGGTGGATGACGGTATTCAGCTCTCTAATATAAGAGCATAAAGAAAGATTTGCAAGTTCAAGGTTATTTTTTTATGTATACCTTAAAATGAAGCCAGCAGTATAAACACAATATGTATTATTTATCCTGGACTGTACATTTCCCACGTGTTGCTGGGTGAGATGACAGTGCAGAGCGCCGGTACTTTGGTTAAAAGCCAGAAATCAGTGTAACTGAATGAAAAGCTTAAACATCCACAGAAAGATTTGCACATACAGTCACAGATTAAGCCACATGTATAGACACATAATTATGAACCCCTCCCCTCTTTGTTAATGACAGTAGAATAAGGTATTGTTAATGCTCGAGATATTCTGTGCATTTTTGGAATGTGAAATTACAATAATTATAGTTCTACTTCTTCATGGACTATGATAATTAATAGTCGGCTACAACTAGTGATATGTATGCATTCTACAATATATATACAGCGTTATCATTCCCTGCAATGGAGGCCATCTACAGTGCGAAGAAACTTAGATTATAACGTATTTTTCATCTCACCACTGAACCTCCAGTAGGCAAATTACATAGTTACATATACAGTGGACAACCTTTTAATCCTTTCCTGTCTGTCCTCCAAAATGGCAAATTATGTTTCATTTTTTTCTTTGTCAGGTCGAGATATGAGTTACTGAGTCAGCCCCTGCTTTCTCTGTCACCATGGCAACAAACATCCCCTGGGTAATAAAGCAAAAAGAACACTCAATCAAGAGCGTCATCGAGGGACGTCTTTACCCCAAAACAATGCTGAAACCAGCCGGAGGGGGTCCCGAGCGATCCAGGGCGGTTTCGCCCTCGGTCATGATCCAGTGATTATTTGTGAATAACTTTATTATAAAACATAATCGCCGCTTTTATGGCTAAAATGTCTTTAAAAGACGCCATCGTTGCTTTAATCCCATAATATCAACATGCCTTTATATTAGTTGACCTTTTGCTAGAAAGGCACATTAAGAATATACATGTTAATGCAAATGCCTGCAACTGTTTACAGCATAATTTTGTTGTTCATCTTACCTGTGCTTCTGTACATCTTTTTTATTAGCTTTATCATTTGTTTTATTTTTGGGGCATTTTTTTGCTTTACTAGATGGGGACCAAACATTGCACTTAAATGGTGAGCAGCCTAAACCCGGAGGACAGTAAGATGCCCCATCCGTTTATTTCAAAATGTGACAAGCTTAAGAGGGTTGACAAATCCCTCTTGAACCTGTATTTTATTCATTCAGATCATAAAGGAAAAAGCTTTGGCCTTATATAAACATAGATTGATAATTCCTCGCATGAGGTTACAAGTCTTCACTTCATTACATGTTTCCCTATTGCACGCCTTGTGAAGTGTTTGTTACATTGAATTAGAGTAATTGAAAGGAAGAATTCCCTTGACCCCCGGGGTGAGATAACCACTTACTGTTATTGATAACTTCAGTCACCGCCGTGGGTTTATGTGGCAAAGTCACACCCAAACAGATCTGTTACGTTAACTCTTAATGTGAGGAAGAATACTTGGCAGTTAGCGTGACTCAGAATGTCGCACATTCAGTTAAGAAGCCCTGTCTGCTCTCGTCGTCCGGGAGGCCGATTTCTCCACACTGACCCCGTGCTATTCTCGGCAAGCAGCGCTGCTATTTGACAGCCAACTTCTGGTCACTATTCCCCCGGAGGTCAGGCTGAAGCAGACGTCTCTTCTGTGAGATGCTGGACTAACATACGCAGCGCTTGTGCACTTGTGGACATCAGCACGCAACACGTACCAGCGCAGAGCGGTGGCATTCCCGGAGGTATCAGCTGGAAGGACTTGTTTCTACTACCTACTCCACAGAGCTGAACTAAAAGCACATCACAGCCAGCTCAAGTCTGAATTAAAGCGGAGGCGGCGCCTCGGCTGTGCTGCAAGCATGTCTTGAATAGCTAGTCTTTCGTTGTTCTGTGTGGACTTATCGCGCTGCTGCAAGACTGGATGGCAGTTGTGTAGATTTGTCCTGTCAGAAAGTCGCCATTCATGTTGTGATGCAGAGTGGTTGCAGCTTTATTGGCCATGTGTGTTTACACATACAGTTAGGTCCATAAATATTTGGACATTGACACATTTTTCATTATTTTGGCTCTGTACACCACAACAATGGAGTTGAAATGAAAAAATCAAGATGTGCTTTAAGTGCAGACTTTCAGCTTTAATTTGAGGGTATTTACATCCAAATCAGGTGAACGGTGTAGGAATTACAACAAATTCAAATGTGGCCACCCTCTTTTTAAGGGACCAAAAGTAATTGGACAAATTAATATAATCATAAATCTAATTGTCACTTTTAATACTTTGTTGAAAATCCTTTGCAGTCAATGACAGCCTGAAGTCTGGATTCCATAGACATCACCAGACGCTGGGTTTCGTCCCTGGTGATGCACTGCCAGGCCTCTACTGCAACCGTCTTCAGTTCCTGCTGGTTCTTGGGGCATTTTCCCTTCAGTTTTGTCTTCAGCAAGTGAAATGCATGCTCAATTGGATTCAGGTCAGGTGATTGACTTGGCCATTGCAGAACATTCCACTTCTTTGCCTTAAAAAACTCCTTGGTTGCTTTCGCAGTATGCTTCGGGTCATTGTCCATCTGCACTGTGAAGCGCCGTCCAATGAGTTCTGATGCATTTGGCTGAATATGAGCAGATAATATTGCCCGAAACACTTCCGAATTCATCCTGCTACTTTTGTCAGCAGTCACATCATCAATAAATACGAGGGAACCAGTTCCATTGGCAGCCATACATGCCCACGCCATAACACTACCTCCACCATGCTTCACTGATGAGGTGGTATGCTTTGGATCATGAGCAGTTCCTTTCCTTCTCCATACTCTTCTCTTCCCATCATTCTGGTACAAGTTTATCTTCGTCTCATCTGTCCATAGGATGTTCTTCCAGAACTGTACAGGCTCTTTTAGATGTTTTTTGGCAAACTCTAATCTGGTCTTCCTGTTTTTGAGGCTCACCAATGGTTTACATCTTGTGGTGAACCCTCTGTATTTACTCTGGTGAAGTCTTCACTTGATTTTCGACTTTGACACAGATACACCGGCCTCCTGGAGAGTGTTCTTGATCTGGCCAACTGTTGTGAAGGGGTTTTTCTTCACCAGGGAAATGATTCTTCTGTCATCCACCACAGTTGTCTTCTGTGGTCTTCCAAGTCTTTTGGTGTAGCTGAGCTCACCAGTGCGTTCTTTCTTCTTAAGAATGTACCAAACAGTTGATTTGGCCACACCTAATGTGTCTGCTATCTCTCTGATGGTTTTGTTTTGATTTTTCAGCCTAATGATGGCTTGCTTCACTGATAGTGACAGCCCTTTGGACTTCATATTGAAAGTTGACCGCAACAGATTCCAAACACAAATACCACACCTGAAATGAACCCAAGACCCTTTTATCTACTCCTTGTAAATGAAATATCGAGGGAATTACACACACCTGACCTTGAAACAGCTGATCAGCCAATTGTCCAATTACTTTTGGTCCCTTAAAAAGAGGGTGGCCACATTTGAATTTGTTGTAATTCCTACACCGTTCACCTGATTTGGATGTAAATACCCTCAAATTAAAGCTGAAAGTCTGCACTTAAAGCACATCTTGATTTTTTCATTACAACTCCATTGTTGTGGTGTACAGAGCCAAAATAATGAAAAATGTGTCAATGTCCAAATATTTATGGACCTAACTGTACATGGAATTTGACTCGGGTTTCACGTAGCTCTACATACACAATATACAACAAACAAGATAAATATAAAAAAGGCATTAAAGACAACAGAGACAAAAAGACAACAGTAGTCAGTGCATATGGAGGAGTCTGATGAAAATGTTAATCAGAGTGACGGCCAGTGGAAAGAAGGATTTCATTGGCACATGGAGCTTATTTGTCAATCATACATGAGACAGTCGACCTTCTGACCTGTTGGGATTTGTCAAGCAGTCCAAGTAGAGCAATCATTGAGCTCATTGTGTTCACATAGCCTGCAGGGCTCCCAGACAAATTACATTACTGAAGAGGTGCACATTGGCTCACGCCACAAAAATCCACAATGTATGAGGTTGCGCCCTGATTTTATTTGTTCATTTATTTGTCTAATTTCATGCATCAAATACAGATTAATTGGAATGTAACTTTCTGTTTTGCTCACTGTGTTTCACAAGGGCTTTCCCCCACAGTGGCCTCTATGCCCCGCCCAACTGCCCATACTGATTTTGTTCCTGTCAATAGGGTTTAGAAAACCAGTCATTTGTTAAGATTCTGAATTAATTTTTCCCCACACAGCTTCATTCAACACCAAGAGCATTTCAGAAGCGGAGCGTTTTTACCTGCTACTTTTTTTTGAGTCGCAGACTTTGATGATTTGGTCATTTTTCTGTCTCGTCTTTACACTATTTTGACACTTTTCAAAATGCATTTCATCAAACCCTTTACCAGCACTAGTACGTGACATCCTCACGACATCCGGTGACCATTGACACCAGTGCACTGTAATCTGACCATTGTTTGCATCCACTCCGTCACTCTTAATTTTCTTTCTCCTCCTTCGCTGTCATTGCCCCTGTTGCATTCATGCATAGATGGCATGCTAAGTGAAAGAGGAGCCAATGGGGATGAGCAATGCCTGCTAAGCTGGTCTTAGTCACGGGGCATTGTCATTAGATTAATGGAGCAGAAGGAGCCATCCGTTCTCTCTCCAGAGGCGAGCTTTCCTTTTGGCCGGGTTGGGGGAGGACAGAAGGATGTGACTACCTCAAATGGAGGATGATTTGGCACATTGCACCCCCCCTTTCACTCATGCCTCCTGCTGATCTCATATTACTGCATTTACACTAAACACCAATTCATTTGAACATGCACACACATGTTGTTCTGAAATTATTTGAGGTCAGTTTGCTAAGTTATCACTGTACCTATTACAAATTATTTATATGTACTCAAACCTTTACTTTTGGGGAGTTGTAATTGCATAAGTAGGTCCAAATTACTTTTGGCTGCTTGTGTATTGCATGTATTATTGGTCACTAAAACTCTATAATAATTAATTTACTGTAACTAGTATATTCCATGCTGTAAACAGCATGTTAATTTTCTTTTGGACGGCCATTGACTGTTCACTAAGTAGTACGTTCTTTAAATACAGTGCAACCCAAATACACAACTTCACAGCTTTGCTCCCAGCATATGAATTCATCTCCACGCACTTAATTCAGTTTAGGATTCAGTTCTTGCTCCAGTAAATTAATTCTGGCAGGAGGGGCAGCCATAAAGAGGAAAACCTGAGGAGACTAACGTTGTGTTGGCTGAAGAGACGAGACAACTGTTACCATGGCAAATAATCCACACATTCTTTGCTTTCCCATTTCCAGCCAATTACCCCGAACCTCTGTCTCATCTGGGTGGCAAAGGTTTTTGGCTGAAGATTTGCTCCCAGCTCTGATGAGTAATCCAGCACAAGTGACACATCTGAGGTTCAAAATGTTAGTTTAGTCTTTTTCTGAATGTAACTCATTATTGTATTTGTCCAGTCCTGCATCCAAACCATACTGTACTTCAAGTCTCACCCCCAGCTTGGCAAACGAAGGCATATGTTTTCCCAATCCATTCACTGAACCGGTGAAATGATATGATTATGTGCCTCGTTGCTCTGCACTTACGAGTGTTACAATGCCAGGCCACTTGCTTGCTTGTACATTTTTAAGTGTCTGCATTTTAAATGTGGTTAACAATGTAGCAGTAACTTGTGGTGGGGATGAAGTTGTGGTGTCAGGGTCAAGCACCGTCAGCCATGGTTTAAATGTGGAGCATAACCCTGTGTACGAAGTCACTACCTTGTTTACGGAGTCATGCTCCTTCTATCAGAGACACTCAGTAGTTTGCTCTAAGAAGTTAATGAATCATGACATTAATTTGGCTGAAACACACATTAGGAGCAATCCTGAATTTGGAGTGTATCCCTTAGATAACTCAAAGTGTGATATAAGTGCTACGGTACTTGTGCTTGTCATATCGATGTGCCATCAAAAGCACGTTGTATACTTTTGTTTTTGGAATAATGTTTTTTACCAAATATTTACACAATGCAAGAGAACATGCAGAGCATACAGAGCACAATACATTACACATTACAGAAAATTACATAACAAGTTAAGAAAGAAAAAAATACACAAGCAGATGAAATACAAAAGAAAAAAGGTTGGTGCATAGGGTGACACAGCTCAAAGAGATACCGCAATGACACCGAGTATATTGAAATTCAGAGCTCCAAATAGTTACAGTCCTATGGTACCGTTAGTGTTGTACTCATGTACTCCAATGTAGGAATCTCGAGGAGAACTAGAGAGAGTCTCACAAAAACAACGTTGAGGCTCCAATAAAATAGTGGTAAGCAAAGTAGTAGAAAATGTACCGCACTGCATAGTAAATAGCCTTCAGTCTGGTCCGGTGTTATTGCAGTCAAGAAAATGGCTCAGAGCTAAAACATTGGAAGAAATGTCAAATCAATAACAAAGTAACCAATTTTCTTGAAATGCTGATTGTCTGTCATAAGCTAGTTTCTCCTTTAAACAACATAATATGAGTGAGAAAAATATGTGTGTTTATGAGACTGGTAGACTTTTGTTGAAATTGAAACGAGCGACGTCCCACTGAGACTAGCAGCGATTAAGGCACATTCACCAATAATGCTCTTGGTGTGTTCTTGTTTTGCCACAAAGGAAATATGAATGCAAGAATTGATCAGGCTTCATTATTCATTGAATCAGGAGTAAACACCGGCCCTATCTATTATCTATCTATCTATCTGTCTGTCTGTCTCACTGTCCCTCTGTCCATACAAACACCTTTTAACATACATAGTATTGTAGTCCCCTCTTTATATGGCATCAGTGTATTGACAGACCAGGAGTCTTTTAAAAAGGGAAGCATGTCAGGATGTCAGAGTATGATCTGAGAAACACATCTGTCATAGTTCACATAGAACAAAAATACCAAAGCTGTTATTTACTGGTTAATTAAAGGTCATTGTAGAGCCGTCTGAGACTGTACATATGAGCTGGATCTGTTCACATAAACCTAACTTTTAAAACAGACCGATTTTAAGACAAATAACCAATTCCACAGCACAGCAACAACACCCAGGGGATGGCATCTGTGAATATGCCCTGATGGTGACTCCCAGAACCTTCCATCTGTTAAACTGTGGAAATAACCTTAAATACTACAGGCTGGACCCAGCTGGTCATAAGGCAACATTAAGTCAACCAATTCCCAAAAGTGCTTGATGACAGATACATGTTTTAATGCGTAATCTAAAGAATTTTCAAGGTGGAAAGGGAAGAGTGTGAGCCTGATTTACAGTGAAAATGTTAAGACATTACTCCCCAAGGAGCAATAGATGAAGCAGTGTTCACTTCCCAAACCTTAATTACACCAATCTTAAATTAATTGGACTCACAATTTATAGTTTATTATTGCTATGTAAGAAAAGCACCTGTAACACATTTAGTTCCAGAGTGGATATTAATGTGCAACCCCGGGACAAGTTATGTCTTCCCCTTAATAAAGTAATTAGCTCAAGCCATTGTATCAAAGGCTTCCCCTGATTGCAAATGTGATTGTGTTTGGTCACTGGGCCCTCAGACTTACTGTGAGTCATCTATTATTTTGGTACACATCCTCTGCCAAAAAGTGTGCCAAGACAATACTATGTAAATGAACACGTTGACGCCCCTTTGATAAAACTGACATCATCAAAGATTGATGCCACGAAGAGACGTTTGTCTTCATAAAGGCAGTAAAGTGGAAAATGAAATGTTTACAGTGATTTTCTGTCATCCTCGTGTCACCAGAATTATGCAGTATGAAGGAAAAGGAGAGGGAAATATCTGAATTCAAAAAGGTTTCTGGGTTGTTTTTTATCACTTTGTCTTGTGCTCTCTCTTTCATCATTCTTTATTACTGTGCAGAAAAGTAGCTATACTAAATACACAGTGTACTGCAGTGTACTGCATATCACCACAGACATTAAACGTATAAAACTGTTTAAATAGCAGCAAGAGCTTAGGTGCACACTGCATTATAGATGATGTGTTATTTATTAACACCCTAGGAATAATATTCCAAGATGGTGGAGGACTAATGACCATCAGGATGGAGGCGATTTTAATTGTGCTCACAGCCAGCTTCACGATGGCCTTTCACGTCTTCACACTTCCTTGTTCTCACCTGAGAGAAAATCAAACAAGCATTAATTTAAAAGCACAGGAATCAATGTGACATTTTCATTGGCACATTTAGACTTCCGAAGACAGAACTAAAGCAGATAGATCGGATCGAGAAGTGTATCTGGGATCTCTGAAGGACTCGTGTTGTTTTTACACGACTTGACTGTACAAAACTAGGCTTTTCTCCCCACAGAAAAGGGTATGGAAATCCCATCAGCTCTTTTATTTTGATTTGATGTATGCATTTCTGACTTTAGCATTTACAGAGGATATCATTTTTTGATCCCTCATATTGGATAAGGGAAAACTCCACAAAAAAGGGAAAAGTAAAATAAAAAACATCAGGGAGGGATCAGTGCTTCTCATGTCTGACATGGAATGAGTAATTATTCAATATTATAAATCATCAGTGAACCTAACTCCTATTCTCACTGCTGTATTTTCTTTTCGCCCATCCCCCAATTCAAAGGCTGAGGCAATAGGGACCGACACATGCTGACCTTTCCCACTGCGTGCATCTATCATCCAACAAGACTAATCACGCTTTTAGTGTGCCTTAGATAGGTGTGAGAAGGCAGGCAGGGGGATGTGATGTGGAGAAATGTCAAGGTCTTGCCGTGTTCACATTTTGTCTGAGATTGGACTACGGCGTTACAGATCCTAGGATCAACTGAGAAGCTCGTCCTGTATGAAAGAGGGAGCTAATTCCAATCCACGAAAGGCCAAAAGGGACTAAATTAGAATAGATTACATCTTGAACATGCTCATTCACTAAAGTTTGAGTTATAAAAGCAGCACACCTTGCATGACCTTTGTTGGAAATCAAATCCTGTGTAATAACCTGTTCAGAATAATACTAGTGAAAACATGCAGGATATATCCAAACCTCCGTTCTACTTGTTGGCGTTTTGCACCGAAATTAAACACATGAGCATGAAGCAGTTGTGACACGGCTGCTTCTTTATGTCATGTCGTGCTGCAGAATTTAATGTCTTGAAAATGGGCCTGATTTTGGCTGTGTCATTCAGGTTTCACTGGCCACTGAGCTGTAAGCTGGAGAGAGCAGCGACGGCTGTCTGATTCCAGGCACTTTGTCATGGGTGCCACACAGTGTAAATTGATGCCAGCCTTTGACAGGAACTATCGAGCGCTCAAATCTCCCTCTGCTTCAGTAGTTAGACGTCTGCGGGTCTGCTCACAATATACAATGTGACACTGTATTGTATTGGCATTTGCTGATAATTTGAACTAAAAGCAGTGACGCATCTGTTACACACAGCACCCGATGTCGTGCCATCAATAAGTATACCATTCTTTACAGTACAGTGGTTTAATCATTTCAATTCCCCTGGAACTATTTTTAAATAGTTTTGTTGCAGAGGGACTGTGGAATGTACGGATAGATTAAAAGAAACAACCCAGAGGTCCATTTTCATAATTATGTTTTGGTGCCAAGCCTGACTGCTTGGCTAGCACTCTTAAAAAGGGAGGGCAGGAGGGAGGGAGAGAGAGTATATGCAAAGAGAAATCAATACTTCAGTTGAAACAGGCCCAGTTGCTTTTTATTTTATTTTTTCATTTATTTTTTCGGTGAAGGAGTAATGGAGAAGAACTGTGAGAGAGACATTCTAGCCCCTGTGGCAGCAGCAGTTTGAGCAAAAGGCAAAAGATGTTGTAAGATGAACAAACTACTGTGCTAGCTAGGAGCACGACACCACGGCCAATAGGAAGAGGGAATAGCTGCCCTGTCCCTAAGGGAAAGTGAGTCAGCCATTGTTCTCATATCCCTTCCTTCTTTAATGCCCGGCTCACTTGAAGCTGTAAGTTGCTCATCTAGCGCATGGGCAGACATTCACACACACACACACACACACACACACACACACACACACACACACACACACATATTTACCGTATATCCTCGTCCCAAGACAGTTCTGTCCAGCTTGCTTTATGACTTGTTTACATTGCCTTAAATTACCTCCCTGTGTCCCTTGTTGGGCTCAATAACATTTTATATTGTGTATATTATTCTCTAGGTGCCCGTGCTCTCGTCCTATGGCCCTCTGCATTTTGACATTCAAATTTCAATGTAAATAAATCACATTTTGAAGCCTGTACGTGGCCACCAAAAGAAACCACTGGTCCTTGACATTTACCTCAGGAAAGTGGTGAACAAGCAGAGTACAGACTGCTGCAAACATATTGCAAGCATCTTCTTTTGTATTACATCAGGTGCTTCTACTCTCCTTTCTGATGTTGTGTGTGTGTTCGTCTGCAGCCATGTCAAGGCTTCTGTACTCGTCTGGACTGTGCTGTCATCCACCCGAGTGCTGTCTAATGTGCGATTCTAACCTCTCCCTATCCGCAGTGCTGTTTACCTCCCGAGCAGCCTGCAGCAAATTATCATATTTATCGAGAAGTCAGACCCGGTATTAGCAGGAATAGCCAATCCTCAGCTGCGGCTCCAAAGAAACGACCACTGTAAATCACACGCTGTCAGCCTCCTATGGAAGTCATGGTTGTTAGGGAGACCATGAGGGGATTGTGAGAGCTATTCTTTTTATTTAAGATCATACAGACTCTAAGGAAAATACAATTGTTGCACAGTTCAACAATTTAAAGCCAACATTTAAAATCTATATACTTCTTCATCAGTAGTCGTCCTTATCATCTGCTTGTAGTAATGGGGCATTGCATTTTAATGATTAATGATCTTAAATATGAATGGGGCTTCAGCGATTCCAACAAACAAACACAAATAAACGCATCAGTGTAATATGTAGCTCTATAAAAGGTATTCTAGGTTTGCAAGTACAGCATCGTTAAAGTCATAGTGAAAAAACAAGACGTGTTGAATTCCAGTTGAACACACACACAGGACACAGACCAGGATGCAACTGGAGGACAACAGTTTGATTACAGTCGTACTGTGGATGAAGATGGGCTGAAGAGAGGGGATGGCGAGTGACTGCAGAGAGAACATGTGGAATGGATAGAGGCCGCAGGGCGTGTCAGAAGAAGAAGTAGGGAGAGAAGGTTGGCAGGCAGGCCGACAAGAAACAAGCACAGGAAGCAAACGCGTCCATACAGGCTGCAAGAAAACAAGGACAACTATTCAGTAAGATACTAAGCCTGAGGGCCGATCGTAGTCTGGTGACGAGTGGGAGAAGAGCCCAGGTTGATGTGCAGTAGAGGTGATGAGCTGATTGCTGGACGGCGTTGGTCGATCAAGGTGAGCAGCAAGACGGGAAAGACACACCAACACAGAGAGGTAACCCAGGGGCCATTAGCAGTGAGGATCACAGCGAAACACAAGGTAGAGACAGGGGCATAGATGATGTAACACTTACTGGAGTTCCATTGAGCACCAGGTTGGTATCCCGGCTTTGTTCAAACTATTACAGCTTAGTTCTTTATGTATTATTAATTTTGGATTGAGATTGAGGGGATTGAGTTTCAATTGTAATTTTTAGTTTGTTTTCTGGTATTAAGTGTTTTGGTTTTCAGCTGAAGTTTTTCTAACATTGTCAAATTCACTCCTACGGCAGGATTAAAAAGAATTCTGTTTTTTCTTTAAAATAAATCCTGCTGCAAACAGTGTTGATCATAAATTAATGGGAAAAAATACAAATACACTGTCTAACCATAATCAAAGGCATGTCTTAATGAACAGGAATTGAACACAGCAGCACTCTATTAAATGTAGTGCTGTTAGAAAGCAGGCTTGATTATCTGACACGCTGAGGAGTTGTAATTAACACATTACAGGGTTATTAATGGAAGTCATTTTTCAGTGAAAGAAAATCATGGCATACAACTATAATCAGGGAATACAGAGTGTACTTTCTCATTTCCTACTTACTGCCACTGTCCCTCTTGTGTACATGTGTGCGATAGCTTTAGGTGAACCGATGTAGAAGCAGCTTTGTTGAGGATAAATCGACCGTTTGGAATCGGGTCAGTGAACGTCCATGTTGCTATAAAGGGCCCATTAGTGGATGTCTTACCCCAGTTTCTTCTTCTGAACCTTACAGTTTAGGAGAACAGAATTAAAATGCTGGCTAGTGAACACTATTTCTCTACCAAAGATCTGTGCATCAGAAAGAATAAAATACGCTGTTTGTTTCTCAGTGTGTGCTTGGATTTGTGGGATTGCGACCGCATCTGTATGCATGGAGTTGATAATCCAAACCAGAGGTCTGTGGGGAGGCGGTGTGTGGAGGATAGTATCCTCGTCAGCCACATATTAGTGGACCTGTCACTTAGTAAACTGTGACTTAAACTAATTTCCATTTGAAGTTAGGAAGTGTAGAGAGAAACTCCTAAGTGCATTAGAGTCACTCGCAATTTAGGTCCACTTTATCTCTCGGGCGAGGGTGGAGAGGAAGTGGGAAAAAGGTTGCACAGGGAGCAATTAAACAGCAATCTGCAATCAAAATGACTCTCAAAGCCATTCCCTAAATTCAAATAATCTAGTCTCCTGACATACGAGAGAATAAAAGAGTTTGATTGTCTCTTATATTGTTTTACAATATAGTTGGCAGTATTAAGTATGAAATATTGTACAAAAGGGTTTAATAAAATGGTGTTCCTTGTTTATTTTCACCTGTGATCACACACGAACATATGTCACTTATAAGGAAAAGCATGTCAAATGTGTTGTTCTGAAAATAAGTAATTCACCAATCAAGAAGATCCAAGTGTAGAATATACATTATAAACATTATCACAGCCAACATGCTTGAAGATCTTTTTACCTTTGTTCTTGTTATTTTAGGCTTTTCTTGTTTGAAATGCAGCAAACGCCCGCATGCCTTTTGATGTGGTTGAGAGCCTGGTGGGCATTCTTCCTGAAGCACTTCCCTCTTTAATAGGGATTGATTTTCAAAGATGTGGATAATTGTCAGATACAGCAGGTCAGCGACTCCTGCTGCATGTTATCCCCTGCAGGCTTGACCCCCACTCAACTTTGACATCGTCGGTTACCTCATGCAATGCCCCCTAACCTGTTTCCGTCACCTACGGCCCATGCATTGTAGCTACAGGCATCACCACAGGGCGCTTCCAGCTCCTGACTAAAACAAATAGGAGTACTCCTGTGAGAGCAGGCCTGTAATTGTTTCACAGTTTGCATACTGTATTCCCCTATCACATGTTCTGCTCCATCTATGTTGACAGTTTATTTTTATTGTGTTTGTGAGTGCATGTCAGTGCTCATTAGGGCTGTCAAAATTGCTCAAAAATGACGTTCGAATATTCCCTTTAAAAAAATACACATATTCGAACATATTCGAATATTCAAAGTTGCGCATTAGGCACGTCAATAACAGGACAAATTAATACAACGAGACATAACTACTTGTATAGGTAATTTATTTAAGTTTAAACATATTTAACAACATATTATCTACACGAAAATAAGTAAATTAACTAATGGCCAAGACCGCGGACCGCTCGCACACACGCACTCTTTCTCTCTCTCTCTCTCTCTCTCTCTCTCTCTCGCTCCCGCACCGTTGCGCTCTCTGCGCATAGCGGTTTAAATGAACGACAACAATAAACTAATGCTGAGTGCTGATCAAGAGTTTTGTGCAAGCAATTTAAGGTTGCGACTCTTGTCCCAAATATGGCTTCATTCAGTGATTGAAACACCCGCAAAGCAGACAGTCGCGCCGCTGCTGCCGCTGTTGCCGCTGTTGTGTTTTTTTAAATTTATTTATTTTTGTAATTTTTTTTTTAACATTCGAATATTCATTTTCACATTCGAATATTCGGTTTTTAACAACTATTCGAATATATATTCGAATATAGAATATTCGTTGACAGCCCTAGTGCTCATATGTATCCTTGGGTGGTGGGAAGCTGAAAAAGTGCAGCGAGAGATTCGAGTGGTTTTGTGCATTTGAAAGATAAAAACACGACCCTTTAGCCCCATGTCAATAAAGCTTTTGCCAACCCTATCCCTGCAACAAGTAAGCATCTAGATCACATACATTTAATAGAACAAAGTGCTTCTATGTTACATCACATTACTTAAAATGTCATCCCCACTGATTGCTTCTTCCACTCCTATTCTTCTTCTTTTTCAAGTCCACTTCCGGCTTCATCCTCGGGCGAGGCTGTTGTGCCCAGCACCTTGGCTGACACCGACTCTATTAGTCGTTCCTGAGAGTTAGTAACTGGAAGGGAGATTTGTGTGGTGTAGCTGCCCGAACAGGGCTGTAGAAATGGCGTGGTTTACGGGGGCACTGACCGTCCTGAGTGAAGCAAGGAGAGTCCTCTTCTGGCTCAGCTTTTCTGCTCTTTGGCACAGACACTTAAGTGTTCACGCCGTCCAGAATGATCAAAGATATACAACATTTATAGTAATTTGTCAAATGTTTTAGGTATTACATAAGGAATAATAGGTCGGTACAACAGAGAGTAGATTCTTGAGATTTCATGGAGATAACTAATTATATTCATTGTGCGCAGACGGTGCTAAATAGCAATAAGGAGAGACTGTTAAGCTGTTATTTAATGTTTTACTATCATCAGTGCTTCCTGACGATAGACTTGAGGTTCTAACTGCCTTCATTAAAAAAATGACACTGTCAGATCTATTTTCAGTTACTCAGCTACATTTAGGTGAATTAGATAGCATACATGAGAATGTCAATCTCCCCAACTGCAGTGGAAACCTTCATCAAATTAGAATTGAAGTGATTATCCAGGGCAGAGCAAAAGGACAAAATCGATAGTTCTTTGTTCGAGGCTAAAATGAAGAATGAGCATTCAGCAGGGATCTCTCTCTCTCTCTCTCTCTCTCTCTCTCTCTCTCTCTCTCTCTCTCTCTCTCTCTCGCTCTCTATTGCTCCCTTACTCACCCTCTCTCACACACACACACACACCTACGCTCGCACACCTCTTTGAATTGCATGTTCTATTCCAACATCCCTGACAGTATCAGTATTAGGCTTGCACGGTGAAGCCTCAAACCTTCTGTCTTGGTTTTTCCCTCCTCTCCTTGGAATAAAACCTCAAAGGAGAGGCACTTCCTTAGATAATTGCAATTAGTAGTTTTGGCTGGATGTTGCAGTGTTGGCCATGGCCCAGCTCTCTGTGTTGGGGTAAGAGGGAGTGGGAGTGGGCCTGTTGGGCATGTTTCCAGCCTCCACAAAGCCCTTTGCCCCTTTGCTTCACACGGGCTCTCCGAAGCCTCACATTAGCTGCTGGGCCTGAGCAGAACTAGAGAAAGTAAACTACATAAAAAAAGAGAGAGAAGGGACTTGCTTTCTGCTAGTCTATCAGGTACCGCAATTATACTGTAATTGGGAGAGAAAAAAAGCTAAATGGAAAGTGCTGAACCTTTGTCCTATTTCTTGAAAGCCTGCTACTTTATGGTCACGCAGCAAATGACACATTGAGGCTTTGTTATTCAACGACTTTCAGTGTGATTAAAATTTTAGCCCACGAACTTACATCTAATTGTACAGGAACAAAAATATGACGCCAAGAACATTCTCGAAATAAGTCCTGTGCATTTAGGAAATATTGAACATGAGAGGAGAGTTTTACTTGCACATTCAAAGGTAAGTGTTCTGTCAGTCAGAAACAATGAATAAAACCAAAGCGGGATGCAGCCGGAGTCCATTTAAGTACAATAAAAAAATAACTGAATTGTAAACATCAATGGCTTGATTTGGCCAGTTGTCTTTATTGGAAGTGTTTTATAGAAACTATAAAGCACTCATTTCAGACGAAGATTTTTCTTTTGTTCGCTCACTTTGCATTTTGTTAATTGATGAAAATAAACTGTTAGCACTTCTATTTTTGAAAGCATTCTTAATTTACAGCATTTTTTCACACCTGCCTAAAACTTTTGCACAGTACTGTATATTTTTTCTTTTCTGTGTACTATCATAAACCAATATACCATTAACACATATATGAACTTATTATCTATGTTCACACAGGTTTTCTGTATATTATTCAAATAGATCATGTAGTTTAGGCGATAATCAGTATTTAGTATAGGCTGCAAACCATTCGCAATTTTCGCCACAAAATGGCTAGGGTGCATAAAGCTAATTGTGGTCTATAAAAATGAGTTCCCACGCATTATAAGTTGGACTGACACAACATCTACATCATCAAAAAAAGTCTGACTGGAAGATACCAACTTGATTTGTCTAACTGAGGCTGCCTTGGACTAAACTTAAGAATGCATTTTTGGACAGGATGTGGACTAGTGTCCATCACTTAGATTAGAAGTGCATTAGGCCTGTATCTCTCCAGCCAGTATGGACAGAAGGAACAAGTGAAACAAACAAAACGTGCGTTTCATTTTACAAAGTCGGGGAATGTGAACCAATTCTGTTCAGTTGAGTCGGCCAGAGTGGGAACGAGGTAACTTTTCTGTGCTCATGACCTTCAGGTAAAAAGCACTCGGTTATAAGTGTTGTCCTTTTTGTTGTTGATTCTATTCAGGTGGCCAACCTGGCTTGCTCCATTTCCAACAACGAGGAGGGTGTGAAGTTGGTTCGAATGGCTGCCACCCAAATTGACAGCCTATGTCCACAGGTGAGGAAAAACACACACTTTCATTCCATAAAAAAATCACTCTTTACATAAGCACTAGTCAAAATGTTTTGGTAATTACAAACTTTTCTGAACTCGTCTGAAAAGGGTATCTTTAAAGAGTTTTTAGAAATTGTAATGGCTAGAAATGACAGGGAAATAACTACTGTTGGCAGAATGGAGACAGAGCTATGAGTAATGTGTAGGAGGACCTCGTAGTACAGTTTCTCAGGATGCAAGTAACGGAGGAGGTTGAAATCGATCCATTGTTTCCAAGGTTAACGGTAGGCCTTATTCACACGGGACCCAACATAGTAATTGAGAAGAAAGATGGAGAAGGCAGGCTGACTTTGAGAGTCATGACCTAATGCGCAGGCCCAACTATGCACACATGCTGAGATCCGCTTAGAAAACTTTTGCAGGAACCGTCTCCTGATACCTCTTGGCAATGCTCAACACAGACAGATTAAAAAACATAGCAGACACTGACTTTGTGGCTGGGGAAGGAGGAACAAAGAGGTGGTGGAACAAAGAGAAATATTTCCATCTGTTCTGGGTAGAGTGAACCCTGGTCCTTTATCTTTACACAAGCACTCTCACTGGCCATGTCCTAATCATAGTGCCTGGTTTCCTACATCAGATTTGTCTATCTAAAGCTATTTCTAAAAGAAGTGATAAAGAACTGGGAAGGAAAAAAAAATATGATACTTCTTGTTAAAGTACACATACCAGCTGTCATAGTGATATGATTAATACTGCCTGTCATAAGAGTCTGTTGATGTCTCAGCAGAAAAGAAATGAAAAGATTATGAGGACGTAAGTTGACGTTTGTATTTTATCATTTTAAAATCCTGTGACGTGTTGATCTTTTTTGGCCTGAAGCCAAAGCTTCTATCTTACCTAGATCAGATTCTAGATCAGGATACTTTTTGGAAAAGAAAACTGCTCTCTAAAATGTTAATACATCCATGGGTTTTTTGGACAGCACACATTTGTGGTTTTTCTCATAAAAACTGCAATAAATTCCTACAAAAAACACTGTTTCAAGAGCCAAAGCCTGGTATAACTCATTCCTTTTTATCAGATACTTTCTGCTTCCGGAAAATCTATCAAATTCTTCATTTGGATGAACATGAGCAATGTAGTTTTTTTTTGATCATTCAACGTTACACAGCTCACTCGAGCCCCAAAGAAAGCTGAAAATATAACATTACATTACATTACATTACATTACATTTCATTTAGCTGACGCTTTTATCCAAAGCGACTTACATGATATACAGTAGACCGTAGACACAGCAACGGTGAGCAATGAGGGTTAAGTGTCTTGCTCAAGGACACAACGACACGGACTGCCGGAGCCGGGGATCGAACCACCGACCTTCTGATTGAAAGACCGACTTGCTAACCACTGAGCCACAGTCGCCCCACATATAACCCTGTAAAAAGTGCTGAGCTGAGTTTTAAAATAATCTAGCTTTTTAATTTTTTTTAAAGCAAGCCATGTATTTGTGATCATGTTTAAAGATTAACATCTTCAGGAGAACAGTATGAGGTTGAGAACCACAGACAGATAATTAATAGAGGCTGATTAATGCATCATTAACATTGGTTTTGATCTTTTCATGGAAATAATCAGAACCCGATTTTTTGGCCATTAAGGAGTACACATACCCGTTTTTTGTTTGCTCTCAATGTCCATGCACATGCATTTAAATATAATTAAAACCAACAACAAAACTGAACTAGAGTAAAAACAGTCAGGCCGTTTCTGTAAAATGTAAACAATAATACAGTTTCTGAAAGAAAAGAAAGCCAGCCTTATCCTTTAACGTAGTACAACATGTGTTGTTCTTCACGTACCTGGTGTAACAATGGCGGCCCCTCCTCCATGGCAGGTTATCAACGCTGCTCTCACTCTGGCTGCCCGGCCCCAAAGCAAGGTGGCCCAGGACAACATGGACGTTTTCAAGGACCAGTGGGAGAAGCAGGTGCGCATCCTTACCGAGGCCGTGGATGACATCACCTCAGTGGATGACTTCCTTTCTGTGTCAGGTATGAGGCAATACAGCACAGATCCATACATTATTAGGTAATTGAAGAAAACAATCCTCTAGTTCCTAATTGCCATTCACTCACACAATCACACCGCTCCCTTCTCGAGTGTATGAGAGAACTACGGTGGCCCTGAGGTGTACTGAAGGTTTCTTTAGGAATGTATTGCACAAGAAGCTACTTTTATCAACAATTTTTATTAACAATTAAATTCAGAAAAGGATTAGAAGTTATTTAAAATGTAGATATATCTAAATATTGTTTATAGAGCATCAACAGTTTTGTTTACAACAGCAATGTCACTCTATAAAGTCATTAGTATATCACTGGAAATAAATCTATATTGTTATAAAAATGAATGTCATTCCTGAGTGAAGTTTATGATTGATAATAATTAATGATGAAGAACACAGACATTATTGGCCGTCCCTCCTGTCCTCCGTCCTCCTGTCCTAAACTGCCACGGCTTGTTTATGATTAAATACAGCTTTTTATTTAAATTGATTAGATGCGGCTTATAAAAGCCTTATAACCCGCACTTTACGGTAAACATAGCAGCGGTAGATGAGAGCGGCCGATTGAATTAGGTTTAGTCACATGTTGATGCCTGCTGAACAGATGTATTGATAAAGTATTGGCTTTTTATCACGTGCATCGTGCGTTTGTGTGCCTGTGTCGGTGCGTGTTTAGTCGGATGAGCTCAGCCCGACAGAGAAAGAAATGGAACTGCTGTCTTCAGCATGATAAGAAATCACACCAAAACTTTAAAAAGTACTAATAAAAAGCACCCGTAACGTCTGAGTTTATCAATAATCCAATCTTTTAATCGTTTAATACAGAGCTTAGCAACCCATCCTTACCATATAATGCTCTCAGTGCTTGTGAGGGTGTGTCCATTCTGGGCTCCTGTAGAAACATGTCAGTGCACGATGGTGGACTCCATGGAAGAGGACCCACACAGATGAATTGCTTTTTCTAAGTTAAAAAAACCATAAAGCTTCTTTGTTTCAGGTCAGTATACATTAATGCAAACAAATGTATGCATATTCTATTACATTTATGCCAATGAATCCCCCTAAATGTTACTCACTGTTCCTTCAAACATGGCTGTACATATACAAAGGAAAACAATTAAGAACCCTTATGGTCCATCTAATTACATTGACTGTCGTTTTTGTTTGCCTTTTCAAGAGAACCACATCCTTGAGGATGTCAACAAATGCGTAATTGCTCTGCAAGAGGGCGACGTGGACACTCTTGACCGAACAGCTGGAGCCATCCGGGGCCGAGCTGCTCGCGTGGTCCACATCATTAACGCTGAGATGGAAAACTACGAACCTGGGGTCTACACAGAGCGTGTGCTGGAGTCCATCAAGCTGCTGTCTGAGACTGGTTAGTGCGCAGCACACAAAACTGAGGCGGCACAAGAAGTCACAAGTTTAATGTATTACATTGAATTGTGAAGATTAATTCAGTATCCTTCACCTTTGTACTGTGCTTGCATCAAACATTCTGCGACAACCTTTTTGGCAAGTTAAGCTACTTTCATGAGGAGTAGTGCAACACACACACACACACAAACACACACTAGCACTTACTTAGCTTTCCACTCTGTTCAGTGACTTACAAACACGCCGTAATTGCCTGGATGCCCAGCGTCCCACAGTTTTGATCAGTGTCTTGGCTCTAACACCAACCTTGGGCGCCACCTGTTCACTCCTCAGCCTACGATACATTTTGTATCAGTTATTCTTTTTTCTTTGTTTGTGCAGCTTTTGTGTCACAGCACATTCAGGAGACCTGAATGTATCTCTGTGGCAGGTCAGACTCAGAGACAATACATGTCTGAGTCCCACCTAAAGGGAAGATTGGACCCAAGTTTGACTGAATACTTTTCACAATATATGAGGTGTTGGGATGCAAAAGAGTAAATTCTTGGAGTGTTTAATGCTGTGAATCTACTCAGTATATACTAGATTGGGCATCTATCTGAATATATATATATATATATATATGTAGCTGGGGAGTTTTAAAAGTTCAAGTATAAGACATTTGTAGGCCACAGGAGTGAAGGGCCCACCAAGTGAATGTGCAAGTGAAAGAAAAGTAATGTATGCGTCGTTATCCTATCAGAATACTAAGTAAGAACATTAAAGGTTCCCTGTAGAGATTTTGACCTCAAGAAGCACTATGCAGCTGTTTGGACCATGAGATGATTTTTATTATATTGTTAAACATACGCCAGCAGGTGACACAATACACATTCTTACCAATCCCACCACACCATCCCACTGTTTTAACGCTGACAGTAACGTGCCACGACAGGGGAGCAAAAGCTTCAAGCTACTAAACATAGATGTCAACAATTTAAGCTCTAAAGTATAACCTCAAAAAAAGATACACACAAAGCATGTTGGTAACACTGGATGTAAACCTTTCTTTGTTTACATTGAATTTTAAGGGGCATAAGGCCAATTACATATGGAAACATTGAATCAAGTCACTTCCTGTACTATTGTGTTGCTAAACAAAGCCAAACTTTATTGTAACACTATGTGAGGTTGTAACGCTTCCACCTTGATTGCTGTGATTTAATAAGTGGGAGAAGGGGTGAGCTTTTTTCAATGTTGGAGTCGGACACTGTCGTTATTTCCTGTAAGTACACACCAGTGCGGGACCGGATATATAACAAAAAAAAAGTTTCAGTAGAAAAGGTTTGTATGTTGCAGACTTTTCTTTTGCAACACAAAAGCAGTTCACAGATTGAGAAGTCAGTATTTCGTGTCATAAATGCATTTTCTTTGAGGTATTATGTTAGAAAAGAAGAAAGGCTCCATTGTCTTTAGTTTTAGTAACATTTTTGCTCAATAAAGTCCTCAAATCTCCTAAAAGTAGGCGCTTGCAAGCAAAAATGCACCATTGTGAAAGGTGGACAAACAAAAAACACAGGATGAAAGGAAAGACGTCATTTAGAAATTACCTTTCCACAAGAATGAAACCACAATCCCTCTTTTACAAAAGCCCCCCTCTACAGTCTCGTCCATCCAGCCCTCCCCCTGTTTCTATCTTTGCCATTAGAGCCAATTTAGCGAGACGCTATATCTATTGTTTTGCTCGTTACTTTCATCTGCCAAGATAATTGAGTGACACAGTCCCCCCCCCCACACACCTCCTTCTCTAGCTGATAAGTTGCAAACAGCATTAGGTGAATCACGTGTGTCTTGTGTCAGCCAGTCTGCTGGCGCTCAACCATAATGGACTGCACACAGTGCTAGTTATTCTTTAATCTTTATTTGGATCCCCATTAGCCTCCACAGAGAGGTTGCTAGTCTGGTTATATGGTGTCTTAAACACATTCTGTTCTATTATTGCATAATTTCCTTTAATTGATTGGGGTAATTAATTGATGAAGTATAGTGGCAATATCTCTTGGACACTTAAGGTCTTCATATGACCATAACCCTGTCACACAAAGACTTTATGATTGTGCTGCTGTTCTATTCAACCTCCATGGAGGATGGAGCTTGTGTGTCGTCAGCAGGACCCCAGAAGCCTTATGTCGGTATTACTGAGAACAACGAACTGATGTTGATGTGGCATCATACCGACTGCCTACTGTTTTTCTTAATCATTATAATTAGGGATGCAACGATACCACTTTTTACAAACCGATACGAGTACGAGTATTTTTATTTGTGTACTTGCCGATACCGAGTACCGATACCGATACTTCTTAGATTTGGTCTCCATGAAAGTGCAATTAATTTGGAGGCAGATTTTATTTTATCCTCTGCAGATTATGTCAAGCCTATAGTACAAAATTAACAGAAGGCTATCCCAAGCTTTAAACTTCTTGTGGAAGTCCCTCTAATGTCGGACCATAAAACGCCCCGTGTCCGGGTTCATAATGTAAGCGATAATATTAGGGATCGAGCAATTATATAGGAAGCTGTGTTCCAAGTTATGTTTCCGGTGCTTTTATTGTGGAGGGAGAAACGGAAAGGAAAAGAGGAGTGGAATTGTGGGATATACGTGTGTGAAGGAGATAAAAAAGTGGTTCAAGTTACCCTGCAGCGTGTTTTCATTTTATTAGAATTACAAATAAAGACACACAACAGACACTCGGCTACAATAATATCATCCGTAGCCGCACAACAGCGTCTGAATGAGGCCGCTGCTAGCGCTACTTCAGGTGGATCAGCAACAGTTTGATTCACACCGGCAGGACGGCAGTCATTTTTTACTGTGTGAACGCGACACACACTCTACACACCTTGCTGCAAGAGCCGCAAGAGAGCGACGAAAGAGCCGTATGCGGCTCTGGATCACGGGTTGCCGACCCCTGCCCTAGACGTTGAAGTCAGGTAGGACAACAAATCTTTTTCTCCACAAAGCACGACCAGTTTGTTGTAGCGAAATACTGTTGAGTGGTATCGGTTTTTGGTATCGGCAATTGAAAACGAATACGAGTACGAGTATTTTAACGCTAACGGTATCGGGTATCGGCCCGATACCCGATACGATACCGGTATCGGTATCGGTGCATCCCTAATTATAATGTAAATATAATATATATATAATGACAAAATGAGAGGCGTACTAAATTAATGCTCACATAAAGAGAGATGAGACAAAAGGTTAATTACTTAGACCCTGATACACAATATCTCCAGCTAACAGAATGCAACTCTACACTTAGACAGAGATCAGAGTATCACTTAGCTGAAGCATTTCTATTTTATGAGACTGTTCTTTTAGATTCCCATTTAAGAAATTCTGAGCTGTTTTCTTCTTATAATGGTTGTTTTTAAAGAAGAATGAGGCTTTACATTAAAAGAAATCCCCTCTAGAATAATGTAATGTATTATTGAGTTGTCTATATGGATTAGTTCAACCACCTACACACAATTATGTACTGTACTTAAAGTTTGGACTGAAAACTTTAAGAACTGCACTGTTGGCTACATTTACACAATTAGTACAACAGATATATACATTATTCCAAGTTTTAACTGACGACAGTATGACAAATCTTCCCTGAGAGAATATTAATGCACAGTGCCACTGATGCAAAACATACCTGAAACCAGGCACTGTAGCTGCAGCTATAGACTTACAGTTTCAGTCCAATCTTTACTTCTGTGTCGAGCAGAAAATAATAGTTGACACTGTTTAGACGTGCAGATGTCGACATCTGTGCTATCTATAGGAAAAGAATAGCTTGAGCACCTGCAGGCACTGAGTGTTACAGCTACAGTATTTCTGTTGTAATAGTGGCTGTTTGGATAGGTGTTTGTTAACTGGAGCAGCCTTTCAACTAATACTGGGACACACAGAGTTCACAATGTTCCAGCCATATGCCAGCACCATATTTGATATGTCCAAAAGAAAAATACATCACCTTCTTTACAGTCGCAAGTCTAAAACACTACTATGTTCTCCTATAGATGGGGCAGGTTGTCATTTGGTGCAACACAACACACTATTGCAAAACAAAAATGTAGAAAATCTGCAAACATGCCAACATGAATGAGTTTGTGATTAAGTTACAAGCCAGTTGTGTGCTCAAATAAAACGTAGATGCTCCATTCAACGAAACTGAAGTTGTAGCCTAAAGCAGAAAAACTAGACTAAAATTGACAAGACGATGTATACATGAACAAGCATCTACCTTTACGATGGTGTCCTGTCTGACTTCACCTTAAGGTAAGGCCTGAGATGATGCAGTCCATACCGATGCATGAAATACCCAAGTCTCACTGGCTGCATGGCCTTAGGGAGGACTCCTGCCTTACGTAAACTTTAACGAGGCCTTGTGTGCTTTCGATTGTGGGTGCTAATTGAGATGTTAAGGCGGGTAACCGGCAAGTGTGTTAGACCAGCGTTTCATCGGCTCCATATTTCTCTTTGACGAAGGGCTGTTGTGTTTTCCCTTCCTATTTCCCTCTTAGTGGTGATAGTCGGGGGTTTTTAGGGGCTACCATGCACATCTGATCTGGACCATAAAGCACTTATTGATCCTTGTGAACCTTTGCTTCCCTCTCCCCTCAGTCCTCACAGACCTGATGTCTATGGATTTGAACACAGTCATGGAGAAATCTATAGCTGGGGGAAAGATGATTAAGTGTTGCTGAACAAAGAAAAAGGATATAGGACCACACACTTTTTAGAGGGTACTGAGTCCAATTAACTAGACTCTACCAAAAAATCTATAGCTGTCAACAAGGATTTCACTAAGCGATCTGTGCTGGGATTTTAGTGGAATTCATTGATGTGGTCCCTTTTCCCTTTTCTCAGTAGTGTGCATGAGTAAACCATTTATCGTGTGTGTGTGTGTGTGTGTGTGTGTGTGTGTGTGTGTGTGTGTGTGTGTGTGTGTGTGTGTGTGTGTGTGTGTGTGTGTGTGTGTGTGTGTGTGTGTGTGTGTGTGTGTGTGTGTGTGTGTGTGTGTGAGGGAGAGGAATGGAGCAATAGAGAAAAAGAGAGAGAGTGTGTGTGCGCTGTGTGTTTGTTTGTCTGTGTTTGAGTTGGCTGTTTGTGTTTTTTATTTGATTGCCTCTGTGTTTATGCCTGCGGCAACTTGGCCAATCACAGCCTTGCCTGTCGTTCTGACAGCTGCCACATCAACACGGGACACTTATCACAACTGCCTGCCCTTTGACCTTGTCTCAGTTTGCCCATCCCTCATTCTCATATTGACTGTGGTCAAATTTACGGCCGGGCCAAATACAGCCAGCCAAGGCACACAACTCTTATGGTGTGTTCACACCGAACGCGACGCGAATTTTTCGCGCGACCAGATTACATGTAAAGTCAATGCACAGACGCGTTTGGTTGCGACAGACGCGAAATTTCGCCGTGCGGCGCGTTAGACGCGTTTGGCGCGTGAGTTGAAATTTTCCAACTCGGGCGAAAATTCGCGTCGCGAAAGCCAATCAGCGTTGAGAAGCTCTGCGCGTCATCACCGCCGTCCTGCCGGTTTGAATCAAACAGTTGCTGATCCACCAGAAGTAGCGCTGGCAGCGGCCGTCATTCAGACGCTGTTGTGCGGCTACGGATAATATTATGAACCCGGACACGGGGGCGTTTGATGGTCCGACATTAGAGGGACTTCCACAAGAAGGTTAAAGCAGAACTAGTGGTTAGTTTAATGGTGGATGGCGGAAACGGTACTGTTTTTACGGAGATAAGCCACGGAGATAAGCCCCGCCCGCGTTAAAGCGAATTTGCGTTGATGGAAATTAACCACATAAAGTCGAGCGAGTAAACTCACGCGAGTAACGTGTGAACACACCATTAGGTGTAAAGCTGAGCCATAGATTCCTGACAGACATTCCACACATGGGCCCGGGATTGAAGCGTGTCCTTGAGAGGGAGAAAAATCAATATCCTAATGGGAAAGTGGTTATGGCTTCTCTCTTTTCCCCTCTCCCTCCTTCTTCCCCGAAACACTTTTCTGCCCACTAACTCCCTATGTTTGAACTAATCTTCTCCTCAAAAAAGGGACAAATTTTCAAGTCGATCATTAATGTGGTGTCTGGAGAGGGTAGATTAAAAAACTGATATATGGCCTTAGTCAGTGTGCCATTTAGAGGAGCAGGGTGGCATTGCTCCTTGCTATTACATCGGGGCACAGTAAATGGGATTTAGCCAGGGTTTTGCAGCGAGTAATAACACACATGCACACACTGCCACCCACATGCCACAGCTGTAAATCAGTGGATCAAGTGCACTAAAAAGAAGTGCAGCAGAGACTGAGGGGGAGAAGTAAAGTCACTTCACACTGTCTCCTTTGAAACTAATAGCTCTGAGAACCAGACAGTGTGGCTGGCACGACTAAAAGTAACTCACCGTAAATATAGAGCATTTATTGTAAAATCTTTAATCAGAATACCTTGTTTGTGACATCAATTAATCAGTTGTGCTTAAGGGGACTGAGTGGATGAGACGCCCTTTAAATTGTTATCCATTGTTACAATGATGGGAAAATAGGTTTTAGCCAGAATAGGAAACAGATGGCAAACTCCCGAGTTGAAGAGGTAAGGCTTAATCTGTGTGTAAATAGAGGTGGGAGTTACAGTGGAAGAGAGCGCTGATGAGAAAATTGCTATGAGAAGAGCAGTGCGGTACGATGAGGGAGGTGAATCATCCTCAGCAAGGTTAGAATGCAGATCAGCAGAGCTGGAAGCAGCATAAGCTGCTCTAAAGGCTCTTAATCGCATAACCTTCAATGTTCTCTTGGATTTAGTCTTGAGTTGTATTACAATTTGATGTGACATTTTATCAGACACACACTCACATATACATTTATATATATATATATGTATGTATATATATATATCAGTGTTACATAAGCAGTCAATTTATATTTTAACATTCATTTGTGTAACGTTGAAATGGAAGACATTTTTAAGACTACATGCAATACCTAATGTAAAATTGTATTCATGCATAGTTTGAAGATAATACTTAATCAAAGAGGGAGGCTTTCTTATGGCATACATATATTACAATACCTTGGAACATTTAAGTGAATGACTATTTGTGCTAAAGAAATTCAGAAATGCAACCCCAAATGGGACCAAAATATACAAATTGAGCATCATTCTGTATTGAAGAAGACTTGAAACTATAGCAATTGATACCATGGACTCGTGTTTACAGTGTACACTGACATAATAAACCAAGAGGGAAGTAGGGTCATTTTCTCAGAGACATCTTTGCAACCAGAGGAGTCGTATCCTGCTGGCTAGTTTAAGGCGCTTCTACATTGTCTTTGTTCTTCAGACTCGAAGGTGCATAGAACTGCAAGAATAATGCTGCGTTCACAACAAAAGCGTTGCTTTACTCGCGTGAGTTTACTCACCGGACTATTCGTGGTGATTGGCTTAATTCGCGCTAGACGTGCCGGAGAGGAGGCGTGGCTTATCTCCATGGAATAAGTTGTCATTTCTGCCATCCACCGTGGAAGAAATACCCACTATTTCTGCTTTGTACGTGTTGTGGGAGTCCCACAAACGCCCTCGTTTCTGGGTTCATAATGTTATCCGTAGCCGCACACAGACATCTCCAGGACCTGCGTCTGGATGACTGCCGCTTGAAGACTTGAGGCAACGAATAGGCTTTCGTCAGACAGTTGAAATATTTCAATTGAAATTTGGGAATTTTGCAACACGCCATTTGGCAATCAATCGTATCACTCTCGTCCATTTGCGTCTTAGCATTGACTTTGTATGTAAACTACTCGCGTGAAGAATTTGCTTTGAATTTGGTGTGAACGCAGCATTACAATGCAGTACTTATGGAGAATATTCATTATCATAAAGTGATATAATACATATAATACTTTGTAATATGCAATGTTTTCTTGGATCCCTTTGATTATGTATACTCCCTTTGATTATGTATACCTATAGTAGAATAAATATGCCATTGTCACATAGGAGTTAAAACTGTAAACTCCAAGAACAACACAAATCAAAAATCTAAATTTAGGCTTATGCAGGTTTGTATCATTGCTTTTGATTGTAATATATTGCCTAAATTGAGCGGTCTTCCTGCAAAATTGATGTTTGGGCATTAACAACTGTGCCGTTTGTAATGTTTGGAGCTCGTTAAACACCTCAGTGGGGCACGCCATATCTGCTGTGAGGTTTTTAAGCATCCATTGTACTTCCTGAACTTCTCACTTTAAATATGCTTAAGCCTAAGGGGTGAAAAAAATCCATTCCTACATGGTCACATTTAATTCCCTTCATCATTTTTCAACTGGAATGAGTGAAATTGCTCCTTACCATCAGCAACTTTGCTCATTAAGAGCTTGGAGAACATTTAAATATTTCTATTTAAAACGCCTTCCCAGCAATTCCCAAAAGCCTATTTTACGCTCCTGCAGTAAGTGGATTAAACTGAATTAAAAATGAAAAGAAAAAGGGAGAGTTTTTTTTGTACTGCCTTTTATGTTTGGTGAAATATAGCTTATGTTTTATATCAGACAAAATAAGTATACTGAAGATATACCTTTAGTGCAACTTGGCTAATTGATTTAGTTCAATCTGTAAGAGAGGAAGAACGTGTTCAGAATCATAATAAAGCAAAAATGAAAACCCTACCCCGAGACATCTTTTTCTAACATATGCAAAAAGCAAAGTCTCTTACTGTGTCTTTCTCCATGTAGTTTTCTATCTAAAATGATTTCTAAATATGTTTATTTGTCATTTATTCATAGAATATATCTCTACAATTGTGGACTTGAAGCAAAGGCACAAGTTAAGGTGGGGTAAAAGGCGTTTGTGGTGTTTTGACAAAGCCACCGTAAATAATACAGCAAATGAAGACGGACCTTTTCTGGCTGATGACTCTGTCCAGGTAAACCATAGCTTTTGTTATGGTAAGTTGCAACATCAGAGTCCTTAAAAAAACACATTATTAAACTCTGCATTCAATTATTTTTGACTCAAGAGGAGATTACGTCCAAAGGTAGCCTGCTAAATATTCAAACATTTTCCATATTCGTGAATATTTAATAATATATATTCACATTCGGCACAATTCATTTGAAAGCACAAAGAGCAGAAAGCTCCTCCATCAGGTCTGGCCAATTGATACTGACAACAAAACCAACCATTTTTATGGTCAATAGAGACTTTTCTTTTGTTGCTTGGCTTTTGTTTGGCTCAAAAGAGTGATGAATTTGTTTCCATTCATTGTGATTTGACAGGCTGAGCTTGCAAGTTAGCGTCCTTGTACGTCTTATCACAGGTTGCACACACACACAAACACACACTCACACACACGTACACACACGTACACACACGTCCACATGCCAAATGCCAGCAAACACACAAACAGATCAGTGACAGACGGACCAATCTTCCTGCCGGGTAAAATAAGAGGTGAAATGGTTCACTGACGTGCAATTTACAAACCGCATATTGACGCACACGCAGAGGTTGAGGGTGACAAGCTCGCCTTCTGAAGTGCACATATGATCAGAGACTGACGCAGGAGGTAATCCCTGCTGCTGTACAATTTGAGATGAAAAGATTCTGATCATGGCCTCAACTAAAAAAATAAAAAAGAATAACCATGATTTTTCCTAATTGATAAGCTCGCACCCGCTCTGAAAGATTATTAACATGTGATACACCTGGCTCTCATATCTCTCTTTTGTTCTGCTATCTACCTCCCTTACCGTTTTCTCCCTGCAGTCATGCCCCGCTTTGCTGAACAAGTGGAGGTTGCCATCGAAGCTCTGAGTACGAACCCTCCACAGGCCTTTGAGGAGAATGAGTTCATTGATGCGTCCCGTTTGGTCTACGACGGCGTCCGTGACATCAGGAAAGCCGTCCTCATGATAAGGGTACGTTCCTCTACGAGCAAAACGCTCACTGACATGGTTTAAATGCTCTGCAGGAGTTAGACAGAACTGGATGTGTTTGGAAATGCTGACCTAGACCAAGTGCATTCATTTATTTCTGCCTTCCTCAATATATTTAAAACATTTGATGAGGTATTTTGTGAATTTCAAGTCAGTCAGTGAGTCTGTGTTAAGCATATTTGCTTTAAATGTATGTTCTACTTTGCTATCTACAGTCACTTCAGTCCATATTATTATACATTATAGTTTTTTTCCCAAAAGATAATACTTTTCTGCCTTACAGACAAAGTTGTCACACTCACAAAACACCTTTCAAGTTTGATCCTCTTTACTTAAATTCTAGCTCCACGTAGGAGGTACGTTAATGGTCGAGCTAACTGCTACTGACTAAAGTAAATCTACCCGAAGGATGAAGAGAGAAATAATTGAGATCTAATATGCAATTGAATTCCCATTTGAGATGTCCCACTTGTCACATGAAGTGTTTTATAAAGTCGGCACAACATTTTACAGCATGTTTTTGTACAAACGCTGCATAACAACATGACACCAGCAGCTCTACTGTCTCACATACCCTGATGTTACAGTATCTGCATTTTTCACCCCAACTGGCCTTTCTCTCTTCTCCATGTAATTCATTTATTCAACTTTATGCAGGCTGGAAGGTTTCCCAGTGCAGCTCTGGAAAAAATCTAATTATGGAAAATAATTTGATGTTGGTAAATAATGTAAAACAGGCAGCTTTGAACTGCCCGGGACCAGCTGGCTTCATAATCCCATCCAAGTTCAATTACTTTCAGAGCAAACAACTTGGAAGATCCTTGCGTTCTCTGTTGTCTAACTCCATCATATAGATAGCAAATGTCGGTGCCATGTGTAATAGTTTAGTTTGCACACATTTTAAGCGTCTGTTATGTTTTTCTCCCAATAAAGCCGAGTAATGGCGCCTTTAGAATTTCTACAGCACAGATCTTATAAGGAGTCGACGGATTAAAAAAACAATTCTCCACAGTGTTTAAAAATGGAGGCAGGTCTTGAGAAGAGAGTGAAGTTATAATAAAAGTTCTGGAAAGCCTGGTTTTGTCCTGGCCTTTAAGGACCCAACGAACACATGAACACACACATACACAGAGCGGAGTAGTGTAATGCAAGTACTGGGTGCAGTCCTACGTACCTACAGCCTCTAACAGAAACTCCAACCTTTACTGGAAGTTCAGAGATGAAGTAGCACCGCATTACAGAAAGGCAAGAGGCAACATTGAAGGGATGGTGTTGTTTCAGGTCGCAGTGAGACGATGAAATACAATCCGCCAAGGCTGGCTTTAATAATACATCCTTGAGTTTATTAAAGTCTTATCAGGATGCCGTAACAGTGTGTTTAAAGATGCTTTGAGACGCTGAGTTTCTAAACTCTGAAATATTATCCCAATAACAAAGTTTGCATCCTCTGCTTCGATGGTCACAAAGTTAACAGCTGAGTTACAATAACAACACAATCTACTGGGGAACGTTTTTGTTGAAAAAACATCGTGGGCTTTTTGCCGAACCCCTCTGCACCTGCACTGCACTCAATAAAACAAATGACCAGCCTCACACAGCTGGTTAACATCTGGCTCTGTTATCCTGGATTTTGGAATCCAGCTACAGTATAAACACATTCACATGAAGGGTTGTCCAGTGTGCTTTAATTTGACACTAGTCACTACAGAGGCAAAATATTGTTTTTATTTATTGGGTTTGAATAGGAATACAGGCACATAACTTGCAAAGCCAAAAGGAGCGATCATTCAAATAATCAAATAACGATAAATTAATATGCTTGAAAATTATAAATATATAAAAATGCATCTAAATTACTAGCTTATGTAATTAATTATGGTCTATTAGCAACTCATTGTTTGGTAGAAATCCTGCCTTATGGCCAGTATGAGCACCATATTTGTGAAAAACCAACAATATCTCTGACATAATTATTGATCTTGGAAGGCTACATTCTTACAAGCTGTAAATAGAATTACCCACAGCGCTCTTCACAGGATAACTGTGACATTTTTTAAATGTCAGCATCATGTAATCACGCCTTTCCTGCACATGTTTTGATCTCGTATTCGGCTCCGCAGTCCAACATAGGTTACCATGGTGATGTAGCTCATTTGATAGTGAGCCAGATTCATGAGATCAACAAGCCGGTGTTGAAGTTAGCTGGCTAACCCACTCGTCTTAATTAGTGAGACATCGGAAATGCATATTCATTCTTGTATTTCCACAAATTATTCATGCTCCGAATGATTTTTCCAATTAGCTAGCTTATAGTTTATTACATGACGCCTGTGATTCTTTTGAAATAAAAAATAATAATGAATGTAATTACATTAAAAGGATTCCATTAAGCAATTACAATAGCATTGTTAAATGATACACATTCACAGACACACAATAGACAACATTTTAAGATTATTTTCCACAAACAAGCTTTGCAAAAATACAATAAAACTGAATTGTGGCATTTTGGTGTATTCCTCTTTAAAGTAATGTAGCCCTACTGCGAGGTTTGATTTCTTGTTTGTGCTTCGCAGTAGTGAGTCCTGAAAGCAATACACCAGCCTTGACAGAGTCCATCCACAAAATATGGTCTCATCCTTGATAAACCTGTTGAAGTATTCTCAAGGTTTTAAGCAATCTAATAGCAAATATTTCTGCAACTGACCAGGTGACCCATATTGTATATCCAGCATATTGTATTTTATTCTTTACATTCACCCACTTTAATTCACTAAACCTTGACTGTGTCTTTTGACAGAAATGTGTATAGACATACATCTGCTGACAGGTTTTATGAATGTGTTAATCATGCCGTGGTCAAACACTGTCTCATTGTCACGATGCGTACCTCTACATCCCATCGCATTGTTTGAACGACGATTTAAAATGCACTGAAAACTGCCACTGGGATTTTTCTTTCTGGTAGATATATTTTTACCTTCCCACCGAATGCAATTCATAAATGTTGTTAATTTAAAAACAATACCTATAATTCCACATTTCAAAGAGTGTCAACCATTTGTTATTTAATTTGACAGAAGTGTTGGGTGTAAAGAAGGAAGTCTGTTATTCAGATGTTGAAGACCTGACTTGTTTTATTCTGTGACATATCTTTGAGCTGCGTTTGGTTTGAGTTAAGATAGTAGATGAGGCTTTGTATACTGAACAACATCACAGGGACATATGCTGTCTGTTACTCTGGATTCCCACACAGAGGAACATGAAGTCAAAATTGCTCTTTTCAGCTGTCAATTCATGAGACGTACGATTTTCTTTATTTTTTTTCCTTTTCTATCCCTCTGACTGTTTGCCCAAATTTGTCTTTGTATTTCTAACAGACACCAGAGGAGCTGGAAGACGACTCTGACTTCGAACAGGAGGACTATGATACTCGCAGCAGGACTAGTGTCCAGACTGAAGATGACCAGCTTATTGCTGGACAGAGTGCTCGGGTGAGTGGATGTTCGCCCACTGTGCTGAAAACTTCCTGTGTGTGCCTCCGTTATGCAACCTGACATGAAGGAATACAGAAAAAGACAACATGTATTGAGTTTGGGTTCGGCCTGGGCAACGAGCCCAAATGCATCATATAAGTGACTGTAGTGTTATTGCTTCAGTCGTAGGCTGAGGTGCAAGTTGCGCCGCATCCCACCTCAACACCCACCCTGTTCCCTGGCCATACTGGAATTGATTCAGCCAACTAGTTCCACTTACATAGCATGCAAGTCCATTAAAATTATCCTAACAAGCGGGATCATTTTTTAATAAACACCATTCGGGGGTGGCAGGTGTAAAATTGAAATCACAAACAAAGAGGTAATTACCCAATTCCCTTCAGATGCCAGACAAAGGACAAAATACAGCATAGTACTGTGCCAAGGCTTCAGTCACAATCGCTATGGTCTGGGCTTTGTTGCACATTAGCAATTTTTCACTTGGGCCCAGCTTAAAGAACATTAAGAGGGTATCAGTGCTTGCTCCCCTTCAGCAACACAGGGGCTGTTGTGGTGTGTTGCATGTTGAATGGATTGTGGATGGCAGGAGTATGACTTGGCCCAATGCCTCTCCCTATGGCTCAGGCCTGTATTATACTGCCTGAGTCACTACACAGTCTGCACACACAGGGGGGTAATGCACAAAGAAGGGGGAAATAAATTAAACCAACAGCAGTTTATTGCTACTAAGTGTGTACTAGCATAGTCCCAGTTGTGATGCCTTTTGATATTAGTTAAAAACCCCAACAATTAGAGAGGCTAGGGTTTTGCAAACAGGCATCCCTCCATCCTAGGGGCTAGATCAAAACACTGTACTTTATAGTGAGACCATTTAGCTGCTGCTGAACAGCAGCCGCTGTTGCCACCAATAGCAATTATGGGATAATGAATGGCGGCAAATTATGGCCCAACCATAGCAGAAGTGGAGAAAGATAATGAAGTAGGCAAACTCACTCAGTGTGTGTGTGTTTTACACCGTAAAAGTCACCCTAAGTTGGTTAGCATTAACTAACATTAGCCACCATACACCAATGGTCATAACGAAGCAATCTAGGCTGTAGCTGCAAGACCCCCGAATCTATTGAATTGCGCAATATCCTTATCGATAAAATGTCACTTAGAGCCAACTGAAATTTGCAGTACTATTTAATAGTCAACAACCTATTTTCGTTTCATTAATTACACAATTAAATTGTTGAACTCTTGAAAGTTTAACATTGTCAAATCTGCACTCTAACCATGAACTAAAAGAACAAAGCCGTGCTTTGGGAGCACAATAGCTGCTCCAGGATGACTGTGGGGGTCCTGGGTGTGAAGTGCTTAGAGGTTGTTGTATGTTTCCTCCCACTGAACCTCCCGCAGCGTAACATTGCAGAGCCATCTGAGCTTAGACGCACAAGCATTGCCACACAAGGGAGCCTCACAGCACCAAACTGTCAACTACTTCTCCTGGCACTCAACTGCGCTCTGAGTGGGCAGCTCTTTTTGGGAACAGTTTGAAGTCGCAGCATGTCGCTTTGTCTTAACTTGTTGCTGAAATACAAGTAATAAAAGGTGGATTAAAAGGTGAGGCGGCTGAATGTAATGATTGCTCACGTTTTAGTTTAGCAGGCTATGCGATCGAGCTCGCGGGGAATAAATGCAAGATTACATTACATTTAGCTGACGCTTTTATCCAAAGCGACTTACATGATATACAGTAGACCGTAGACACAGCAACGGTGAGCAATTAGGGTTAAGAGTCTTGCTCAAGGACACAACGACATGGACTGGCTGAGCCGGGGTTTGAACCACCGACCCTCTGATTGAAAGACTGACTTGCTAACCACTGAGCCACAGTCGCCCAAGATAATGTATTGCATTACATGTATACATTTAATATACATTTCCCTGTGCAACATACTATACATCTGGCATACAGACAAAGCCTCTCACACAATTAATGGATATAGCCTGTTTTCCCTCTCATAGACACTGTTATGCCCTCAGAGACTAAACATTTACACACACAGGAGGCAAGCACATCCATAAAAGATGTGTTTGCCTTGAACCACTGGTGATCTGCCCAGTCGGCCTCAGCCTGTCGTGTCAGGATAAAGCTTGCTGTCCTTTCACAGTCATGCCAAGTGCACACTGGTGCTCTGTGTTTCTATTCAAACAGACAAGAGAAAGCGTAATCCATTTTCTCCATAGGAGCTGACATGAGCACACCAAGGTTTACAGTCATGATCCCTCCAGGCCCCTCCAGTGTGCCGGTATCTCATACAGGACACGTAACATCTCCCTCTCCCTTTCTTGATCTCACTGTCTCTCTCTTGCTCAGTGTTGAAATAGATCAAATCAAGTCCAGGGCACTTCTAGGAGGCTTTGTTCCCAGTGCTTTGCCTTGTGTGGTGCTCCACGTGTCACTTCTATTATACGTATGTGTAAAGCTAATTTATTAGCGAAAACATGCATAATGAGAAGGCAGAAAAACATGGAGGGCCTGTACATGTTTCTCTCTCTATTAGAACATGCAGACACAAACTCTCCGTCTTTAACACACCACGGATAATGCACAGACACACATACGCACACGCACCATCTCTTACCACAGTGATTGGATAACACTGTTGATAGGTCATCCATAAAATTGAACTCTGAGTGTCTGGGCAGTTTATTTCAAATGAAACAAATTAAAGTCATTTCAAGAAGCCGCGCTCGGTGAAGAAACCCGGAAAGCGCTCTAATCCCTGCAGACGTAGCCGAGTCGCAGAGTGTATTGGCACAGCACTCCCTCGGCCGGATTTGCCACTATGTTAAGCTCCCAAGGCCCGCTCCTTGTTGTTATCAGTAAAGTAGGGGAAGGGATTTAGGGATAAGTGAATTCTAGAGAGCAAGGGAGGAGAGCGAGGGGGCTTCACCAAGTGCCTTCCTGCTCCCCTGACGTCCCAATTGGCTCATGTGTTTACCCCTGTGCTGCAGCTTTCTTTTGTGTTCAGAAGCCCTCTCGCTCTCGCTCTCTCATCCTTCCCGACTCTCTCTCTCTCTTTTGTCACACCATGTTCAGAGTGAATTTGAATATCAACCAAATCCCTCACTCTCTCCTCAACCTCCCTTGATCTCTAATTTTAGAAAAGGAATTTCCAATACAAATTGTTGAGTTTCAAGAGACTTTTTGCTCCCTTTAGCTGTTTGGGGGACAAGTTCATCTTGGTTTAATACAGCTCTGCTGTGCAGAAGCTGGAGAGAAAAGTATGTGATTGCCCTTACAGAAATACCCACATCTTAATTTAGTTTACTTTCTTTATATTACTCTTTTCAATGGCATTTAGCCAAACCATAACTAGACTTGTTCTCAATGGTGTACCAACCATTTTGACACCGGGGGCAAACTTGGTGCTTGGTGCAATTATAGAAATGAGTGAATAATTGATGTCTCAACAGTTGGGTGCAGGAAGGAAAAAAGTAGCAAAGATATGCTAATGACGCCCTCGAGTCCTGAGGTCGGAGTGACATGCTTGCTGGCACAGTGCACTCATCTGCGTGGATATTGATTAGGCAGCAATTACCGTACAGCTTTGCCTACATTTTGGTTTTTGCTACATTGAACATGAGCATGGAATCAGCAAACCATAACCTAGGGAGCTACTGGTTACCAGACCCACAACCCCCCTGCAAGTGTCAGGACTAAAATGTCTTCTGTGTTCTTCAAGTTTATCTTCATACCTTGTTTTGAGCAGTCCGGTCCATGAGGGAGGGTGCACCTCGGTGTCTGTGCACGGCTAATCTCACATTCTGCTGCAGTAAATAATGTCAGAATGTTTTGTGGGGTCAGTTATGGCTGCACGCTGCAGGGCCTCTCGTGGTCGCGGCGACTCACACGTTTGCTTCCTGTTTTACTGTATTCTGCTATTGACTGCCGGCTGACTCCTCACTCACCGTGGCCTTTATGAGCCCGTACTGATGTTACAGCCGAGTGCATCTTCGAACTCCAGCCGCTACTCCACAACCAGAGACACAGTGGGGGAAAAACATACTAGTGTCTGTCTATAGGGAAAGAGTTTGCTCACAGTTATAATTTATGATTTGTGTTCGGCGCACACAAATGACTGCATCGCTTCCACTTAGACGCTGCTCTGCAACCAGACACAGCTTTCCCGTGCTTTTTTACTGGGCATCAACCTCGTGTTTACACGCCTATTGGCGGAAAATAGACTTAAAGCCTAAATGCTTTCTTTAAGTCACAGAGCTGAGATGTGCGTTGGTGCAGACATCTGAATAGACTAAAAGGTCTGTGTGGCCTGAAACACAGATACAGATGGAGGGTTAGCCCTAAGGCCACTTGCCTACTGTGTGCGACCCATAATTCATAGCAACACCTGCAAAATGAATACAGGTTTGCCCTGCTGGAATCAGTGCTTTGCTTTACATAGTTTATTCCTCATCGTGCAGTCTAAATACATATTAACTTTGTATTTGTTTTAAATGTAAGCAGTGTTTTCCCCCCACACGCGGTATAATGGGATCCGCTGCCGCGCTGTTGTTTGTGTGTCTTGGCACCAGCAGCAGAGGAAATCTATGTACACTGGGCTTGAGGGTGCTGGTTTTGCTTGTTTGTTTATGCCGTTCGGGTTTTATTCAAGCTAACCGCCATCAAAGCGTTGCACCACTCCGCTTACACAGTGATCAGCAGGCCGGAGCTCATGGACACATCTGTTGGCCTCTGATGAGAAAGTTGTGCCTCCATGCTTCTCAATTTCTGTCTGTAATTTATTTTCTCTCTCTCTCTCTTTCATCGCGGGCCCCGTCCTGCCTCAGCTTATTTTATTGTCAAAGAATTTCAGAAGGACAAGTCATCTATATTTTTTGTTTTCAATTTCCTCCCGACACTTCTAGCAGGGGACATGCGCAACGTGACGCACTTTCTCGCTGAGCTCACCCCACACCCCCACACACCAGCTTTGCTGTGAGAGAGGGAATAAGGAACAGGGAAAAGGAGGACATGGGAGATTATTTCATTAAGAGAATAGCAATTATTGGAGGGCAGTCTATAATAGATGAGGTTAAAAGACAATGGTGACTTTTTTTACTGTACTCGTTTTCTCTCTCTGCCTCTCGAGTCAATAGAATCGACCTAATGGAAACCAGGTTACTCTGCCTTCCATCTCACCTCCCTGACATAATGTTTAACAAATGCATTATTCATTCTCTGGTATAAGAAGCAAGGTAATTATACATGTATCTCCAAAATAATACCGGGTTCTCACTGAGCCTCTGACCTTGACACAAGATTTATGCCAATTCGGACCTGGCCCCAAAGGCCACTGAGGAAAAAATGAAGGCAAAAATGGATTTGCTCTTTATGGATATAAGATGTCAAGGGTTTTGAAAAGGTCCAGTCATTAAATGCAAAGTTTATAAATGTATTTTGAAGTGTTTCAGAAGGGCAGGAATAGTCACACTCCAAACTTACTGTTCAAGTTTTATAGGGCAGATTAAAAAGTAGACTGGACAGGAAAAATAGAACAAATGGTGCTACAGCTCTCCCCTTTATATTATTTCCTTTATTCTCTTCCTCCTTAACTAATCCCTCTTCTTATTCGCTCCTTTCCTCATTTCCCTATCGCTCTCTCCTTCCCAACCTTATCTCCCTCCTTTACCTAAATTCCTCTCCTCTGGCTTTTCCCTCATTCTGAGCAATCCCTCCAATTCATTCTGCTCAAATGTACTCCCTAACAGCCTCTTCCTCCTCCTCTAATGCTTTTGTTTCTTCCTTGCTCCCCTGTTGGCTGCAGGCTATCATGGCACAGCTTCCCCAGGAGGAGAAGGCAAAGATTGCTGAGCAGGTGGAGAGCTTCAGACAGGAGAAGTGCAAGCTGGATGCAGAAGTGGCCAAGTGGGATGACAATGGCAATGACATCATCGTGCTGGCCAAGCAGATGTGTATGATCATGATGGAGATGACGGACTTCACCAGGTAAAAAAGTCAAAGCACAAAGCCGAACATTTGAACCTGCAATGGGCGATGTATTATCACGTTTTAAGTTCATATTGCCAATTTATTAGCACATTCTTTGCTTAAACATCGAGGCCATATCCATACGTTAGAAGGAAATATTCTTCTCTTTACTGTAACTGATAAATGCCCCATTGAGTTCGCCAGCTATTCCCTGACTTTGTTTCTCTGCCGTTTGGTGCTGAGTAGGTAATGCACAGAGGCTATCAGAGGTGTTTCACTGCAAGCAGCTGCCTGCTGTGTCTGAAAACAAGTTAATGCGTGGTGAGAGTGAACCAGAACAGAAACGTTACGCCATAGAATCAAAACCAAAGAGCTGAAAAGTAATGTACAGCTGAGGGTGAGCGTCACTATGAGTAACCCCGTGTTTCATCATATCAGAGAAGCAAATAAAAACAAGTGGGACTCCTGAGAAACAATCTTGCCTTGGCGATGCTCGGAGCTGCAAACTGTTTTGTGAAAGGCAAAGTGACCCAGACAACCTTTGTTTTACTCAGACTGCATAGCGAAGCTGTGATTCAAAGATATACTGTAATAAGATAATCTGTTTGAATTTACAATCTTGTTGCTTATGTTTACCAAAAGCCAGCAGCTTTCCTCTCAATCTCCCCCATCTGGGCTCAACATATCAGGGAAATCCCTAATGCCTAGCTGATGGTTATCTGCCTTGTGTATGGATTTGTGCACCTTTATATGGAACAAACCAAAAAGAAAAGAAGAATCTGAGCCAGGAGTCATTAGTCATGAGTGATTGTGGCTGCACCAGTATTACTTGGCACCGGCCCCAGTTGCTCAGATTGGCATGAACAAACTAAGTAGAAATTTCAGCTTAGGGCTGACTAGAAATAAGACATTACACACACAAACACACTTATCTAGCCACAACAACTTTCCCCATGCTGGCAAATCAAGACAAAATCAACACGGAACAAAGGCTCAATGGTTGGCCATTATTTCCCTCTCCTGATGCATTTCCTACTGTAACTGCTTTGAACATTCTCTTGTTTTGCTTTAAAAAACAGAGCCATTTAGTTTCTTTGTGATTCAAAGCACAGCTCTATTATACATCATAAAAGACTGTATTATAAATGTTATACTGTATTTGTTACATCCGTTGACTGCAAAATTGTGTATTGTTGGTTTGTTGTAATGTCTTAAATTCCTCCTGCCAGCCACAGCAGATGCGAGCTCAGGGGTGAGCTGTCTTTAAAAGCTCGGCTAGCCTCCACAACTCCACCCACATCACCTTTTCCCTTCTATCTCACTCCTTGAATTTTCCCAGAGGCAAAGGCCCCCTGAAGAACTCCTCAGATGTGATCAACGCGGCTAAGAAGATTGCGGAGGCTGGCTCCAGGATGGACAAATTGGCCCGTGCGGTTGCAGATCAGGTAGATTGGCAAATGTGTCTGCTGCTGTCATTTTTATCATTACACCTTCTATCAGTCGGAGACTGCCTTTGCCTGCGTCATAGTAGCTGGCGGCTGAGCAAATTTTGATTTGGAGTAAGTGGGCATGGACATTGGAAATCTTTAATGTGGGCATTGACAAGCCCAGCTGGAGCAGTGGGCTGTGTTACCGCATGAATTTGTCTCCCAATGGGGCCAACACTGAGAGAGCAAGACAGCAGAACCAAGTTGTGTCTCTAATATAATTAGCTCCCCGCCGAGGTGTTGCATTCATTATCAGATGAGTACTTCTCTAAAACACGCTGACAGACCATTTTCAATATCTAATCAATCAGTGCTGTGCCTCGGGAAGACAGGAGTGAAAAGGAAGTGGTGTGCATGCTGTGTATGTGTGCATACAGCAAATGAAGTGGGAGGTGTTTCAGAATGCAGCACTCCAGGTAATTCATAATGTTCTTCTTCATTTCGTCCGTCTCTAATAAGCAGTGAGAATAAACTTAGGCACAGGACTCACTGATTTATTAAGGCAGCCTGTTGTCATTGTAATTGCAGCTGCTGGTAGCTAGCAAACTCTTGGAATGAGTATTGTTGGTTTCAGTATCACACACAGGCCTCTTCCTTGTGCTGCTTTGCTGAGGAAATGTTGCAGTCAAAATTTAGAATTAGAAATATTTCTTGTACAGTCCTCAAGATGTTATTTCAAACCTACTTCTACCTTGGGGTAGTGCAACAAGCTGTAAACACATCATTAACATAAAGCACCTTATAATATCACCTTATTAAGTTTAACAGAGAAAATGTGTCGACAGACTGGCTTATTCACACATCCAGCTGGTACACAGCAACGTTCAGTCCAATATTCACTTACGTTGCGGCTTTGTTTGGCCTCTAACTTCTGAGAAAGGAGAAACTTGCTTTGTCTGTCTGCCGCTTGGTGCTGTACCGGAACCGTCAAGTGTTTTTGTCTGCCCGCTGTACGAGGAAACAATAGTGTTAACTAGAAAATTTCGCAAGAAATTTTGAAAGTGTGGCGCCTACTGCCGTAATATCTGAAAATAATTGAATATTGCTGAATAAAGCTCAATATAGCTCAATAATGCTGAAAATAGCATAATATAGCTTAATATAGCTCATTTTAGGTGTAAACTGCTGAATATAGCTCAATATAGCTCATTATAGCTGTAAATGAATGAATAAAGCTGAATATGGCTAAATATAGCTGAATATAGCTAATAACTGAAAATAGTTGAATATTGCTGAATAAAGCTGAATATAGCTCAATAAAGCTGAAAATAGCTTAATATAGCTCATTTTAGGTGTAAACTGCTGAATATAGCTCAATATAGCTAATAGCTGAAAATAGTTGAATATAGCTCAATAAAGCTGAAAATAGCATAATATAGCTTAATATAGCTCATTTTAGGTGTAAACTGCTGAATATAGCTCAATATAGCTAATAGCTGAAAATAGTTGAATATTGCTGAATAAAGCTCAATATAGCTCAATAAAGATGAAAATAGCATAATATAGCTCAATATAGCTCATTATAGCTATAAATTAATGAACGAAGCAGAATATGGCTAAATATAGCTGAATATAGCTAATAGCTGAAAATAGTTGAATATTGCTGAATAAAGCTCAAAATAGCATAATATAGCTTAATATAGCTCATTTTAGAGAGAGAGAGAGAAAGAGAGAGAGAGAGAGACAGACAGACAGAGGGGAGGGGTGGGAGAGACACAGAGAGAGAGAGAGACAGAAGGAGAGAGAGATACAGGGGGAGAGGCAGACATTCAGAAGTCAGTTGCCCTATGTGTGTGCGTGTATCTGTCAATCAAAGGTTTCCACGGTGATAAGAGCAGTTGGTCCTGTCCTGACGAGCTGGTGATTCGAAACACCTGTGTCAGTTAGTGACTGAGAGGGAGACTGGACTGTAGATTTAACCAAAACAACCTGTCAAACAAATGAATGTGATAGGAAAACCGTAACTCCGTTTAAAAAAATGAAGGCATCGTGAGAAGCACAAGACTTTTGTGAACGTTGCCGTGTACTCAAATGTTTGGGGGGTTTAGAAATGAGAGCGCAAAGGCAGTTCAGAAAATGCCTCCGTTTGCTTCATGAGAGAAGATTTTGCTCCGATTTAACATGGGTCTTAATGGAGCAGTTGGTTGACTTCATGTCGCTTTCAGGCTTGCTGACAAAAAAGTAAATGTTTGTGGGATTCCACGACACATTTGTACAAGCAAGCACAAGATTTCCTACGTTTTGTGCTATAAATTATGCCTGTAGAGTGAATATTGGGGCAGTAATGGCAATTTACAAATATTTATTTCTGATGAATCTGAAGCTTTCTCGTGCTCTAGCGATGACATCACGTGCTCTGAGCGTGCACTTCACGTGCACTTCACCCCACACACACCCATTGTAAATTTTTTCGCCGTTTTTTGCGTTTTTCAGGAAAACCGCCGGTCGAATCTCTTAGCAGGGTCATAGCACACGATTCCCGATCAGGCCGCTCGTTTTGATGTATTTTGTACGCATGTGCTGGCAACGCTCCGGGACGAGATACGGTCCAAAGTTTAGGCAGAACGGGAATAAGAAGAAGAAGAAGCCCGCAGGAGAATATAAAGTTGGGCTGCTGCAGGGCTCTATGAGCCCTTGCTGGCAGCGCCACACTTAATAAAACTATTAATGTCAGTCGCTGAAATGCTCCATAAAGCTGCAGGAAACTGCTGTCAGGTCATTATCACAGAAGTGACCGCTCAACCTGTAGTTATTTGATTCACTGTTGTAAAAATATTGACAATGGACTCTTGAACAGAAGAACATTTTTAAATTAAAATATTGAATTTCCATCTAGAATGAATCATTCGGCGTTAGAAGTTTCTGAATGTGGACATAGATCCGGTTCAGAACCAAAAGATACACTTTTTTTTGTGGATTTCCTGCTAGATTTCAGCTCAACAGATACGGTGCATACTTTTTAAGAATGAATCCTCGCTGCAGTGGCCCACGCCTTCATCACTATCCTGTCAAGGCATTATTCTCACATTCATTTAGGTGACATGGTTTAATTGGGTTCTGGCTGAGATCAAACACACACACAGAATACCTATGAAGAGATGCTGCCTCCTGCTCTATATGTATTTCATCCAGAGCCTTCTTGTGGCAATATGTGACTTCACAACAATATATGGGCACGCCTTCCACTGTTGTGTGCCCGTCAGTTTGGGCGGCCGTAGAGTTGGCTGAGCGTTCAACTGACCAGAAGGCGTCTTTAGTCAAAGCTGGCACTGCATCCACACGTCACACGGCCCCGCTCTCCAGAGCATATTGCACTACAGAATAAAGTTTCAGGCTGTGAATGCATGACTATGTCTGTCATGCGGTAATTACCACAAACAGAGAGATGAAAAGCGAGAGTGTTAATCTGCATGCGGCTTGTTTATGTACATGTGTGCATGTTTCCACGTGTGACAAGATTTGTCTGAGGAGGCTGGTCTCCGTCTGCATCACTGCTTGTGTTTGTTGTTTCGAGCGGGATCTGGGGCAGAAATGACAAAGTAAGCATGAACTTGCACTTTTGAGCTTATGTATTAGTTCCTTGCCATGTTGGCTGCCAAGTGATAATCAGTGTTTAACAGGGTTTAGGTGGGAGTAAATCTGTCACATGGCGAGTCACTGGCAGAGCCTGTGTCTGAATCAACAGTTGCTGTAATGAAAAGAGCAGGTGGCTTGCATTTTTTAATTCTCACTTAAATGGCTCCTAGACCAGTGTTTACTGAATATTCAAAGCCTTCTGTTACACTTCCACAGACATCAGGACTGTGTTCGGGAACTAAAGATGGGCTCGAGGACATTTTCAGTTCCAACATGTAACACAAAAGTGTTTTCATGTGAGATATTTGGGGCATCCGTTTGGCATTCAGTGAATGGACTGAGTTATTAAAAGTTAAAACAGCATAAGTTTGCTTTTTTATGAAGCATCGTATTGGAATTACACCACAAATAGCATCACCTGACTATTTGCCTTCATTCCGACTGAAGAAGACACGTATTTTGCATTGGCACATTGTGGTAGGTAACCTGTGTTTGTCATCAGCGCTGTGGCTTGACAGTAAGAATTAAGGCCGCTCCACTGCTTTCAGACAGGTCCCTTAAGTAGCAAACCTTGTCGCCATGACTCCACATCAGCCCTATTGATGAACAAGTGTGAAGCAGAAGGCAATTCTGCGTGGAGCGGCGGAGGGACGGCGAGCTCTTTCATAGTCATTTAAGCACAGCACTTGACGTAGATAAACCCCTCGAGGCAACTCACCCCATTTCACTGCGGCAATACCTTTTTTCTACTCTATTTCCCCCACTCCGTTTCCCTTACTCTGCTTCATTCTTTAAGTATGCGTCCTGCGGACACAGGCTAGGTAGTGGAGGCCCACCCTGCAAAGATTATGCACTGCCGAGACGGGCTTGATTGTTGAGTGTTATCAAAATAAGAATCAGAAATACTTCATTGACCCCCGGGAGGGAATTGGTACGCTACAGTTCTTATATATTAGCATAAATTAATAGATGAAAAATAGAAATAAAGGACTATGTAGAATGTGTGTACATATTATGTAACACAATGTATGCAGAGAATACAGGCAAATAACAAAAACAAGGAATTAGAATGAGAAATATGTGCAAATAATATTAATAAAAATGAATGAAATGCATGATTAATGGCATTGGGTATTGCACAATTGAATGATTAAACGATTATTTTGCAGTTTAATCATTACTACACATAGAAGTAATCTGAAATGATGGGGTGAAATAAGTCCAAGGGCCAGTTTACTGACTCAGAGTGTCTGACACGCACGCTGTTGTCCCAGAATGCAACAGCTGGACCAAACTGACTCATTTAACATCCTCAGCATTGTCCGGCGGATGTTGAAGGACCTCCTCAGAACATAGACGACCTCGGCCCTTCTTGTTGGGTGGTAGTGTTCTTAACCCAGTCCAGTTTATTACAGCAGCAGGACTACGACTATTGACGTAAAGTATACCAGCAATGTTCATTGTTGTGAAGAAACATGTCCCCCTGTGCAACTACGTGGCTCACTGATGTGTTTTCAGAAAGCGCAATAAGTTATATGAAGCTGTGGCAACACAATACTTATTTGTTGTATCCCTTAACTGTGATTTTAATTTCCCTTTCCTGGTTTACTTTCTTCCCTTGACATTTAAGATTACTTTTGTTTTTGCATTGTGTTTAAATACTAGAATAAAAGTAGACGCATCAAGTTACGGTTTCTAAATGCTGCTGAACACATGCACGACTTCCAGGTTTCACTTTAGTTGTAACGTCTGAAGACCCTGTCGCATTGAATGCAGAACAACGAGAGCAAAGCTGCTGTCGCCGTTACTGACACCGTGTAGCCAAGTGTGACTGATGTGTAATTAAAAAGCTTCTCTGTAAAAACAAAAACTAGTTAGCAGGAGCTGGGAGGACTCAACTGTCTTCAAAAGTCAACGTCGCTGAGTGAAGATTTTGCAACTCCAAATTGTGAGCTTTTCATAAACTATTTCCTTTGCTTTAATCTAATATTTGTCATGATATGTCAGTGGTGCACCGCCTCATGCTTTTCAATGCAAACTCAAGCAAGAGCAAATCAATTTTCCATGCTCTCACATCACACGCTGACTGCGTACCGATTGGTATGTTGCAACATGACAGATTGCAGTCACAGCTTCTAATGTAATGCTAATAAAGCAGATTACAGATTCAAATGAAATCAAAAAGAAGGCGATGTTTGATAGATTTACATAAATGGGAACATCAGGTCACCTTTGTTATTATGTTAGTCGCTGGTGATCCACGTGCCATTTTCAATTTGGTTTTATATATGCCAGATTGTGGAGTACAACAAAAGGAAGAAGAGAAACTAATTAATTAGTTTGTCACGTAAACATAATGAGTGGTTTCCGTATGTACGAGAACACAGCAGCAGTGCCCAGTCGTTGATGGAGATGCCAGACACTGGATGAGTAAATAGAAAGATGACCGGCTTTCTAGAAGTCACTGAAAGATGACAGCTTACCATCAGAGGGACTTTACTCGTCCAGTCAGCTGGAAGGCATTGTGTGTGTAACGTGAATATGTCATTTTGTCTTCATATCATCCTTCTGTTCCTCAAACATGTACTATTAGATTTGTATTGAAACATGATTATGTATCATACAGAAAAGTGCCATAAAGAGAAACAGCAAACGGGCAGACATTGGAATAACATACCCAATCTTCTGTTTTGTTCCACTGGATGAGGTCAGTCTCAGCCTGATTATGAATGCAGCATCGGTGTGAGGTGTGACTTGTGTTTTGACAGACTGCCACACTCTGCCCTCATCTCAGCACCAGAGTTCACATCATCTTCCTATATTATCCAGCAGGAGCACGTTTTCATTCATTCAAATTATGCGGAAAAACTAGAAAATCCTGAAATGCTGAGAGGAGCATTGACTGAAGTTAGAGGGAAGGCTGAGTGAAGTCCCGCAGTGAAACCAACTAGACTGTAATGAACGCTGTTTCTCTGAGAGGACAGAGAGAGAGAGAGCGCTTCAAAGTTATGGGCCATAAGCTTCATTTATATCACCAGGGAATCCGTGGAAGAAATGTACTGTTAGTCAACTGCACAATACGGAACAATTGTGTCATGTCTGCATCAAACTCGCTTGGTGAAGCAGCGTCTGTGTGTGTTTATGCCAGCATTGTGAAGTGCAGTTAGCGGTGATGCTAGCCAGGACTGGCAGTGCCGGTCTAATGCCAAGGGAGACGCTTCCCTCCGCCTCATGGCTGCTCCATGAGCTGCGTTCTCCTCCCCAGGCTGCTCTCGGTGCCGCTGACTGAGAGGAGGCTGGATGCTGGTGGCAGTTTTGCTCTTATTTATTCAAAGTCCTGCTCTGATAATGGCCATAACTGTACATTTAAATTGTGCCTTGAATTGCTTTTGGCAATTATATTTGTCGGTTGAAGACATACACGTATCATTCCATGTGAAAAGACCGTGTGAAGGGCACTTGAACAGAGAAGATGGCCAGCCATTAAAAGCGGTCCTGGAGGGGGTATCCTGATATCGCTGCTCGATGCTTGACTTGCCACCCCCCTCTACTCCAGCCCACAAGACCAGGAAATGAGCTGTGTATTTTCCCGCACAGTGCTGCTGAATGTCCTAGTTAGGAACGTTTAATATTAATGGCTAGAAGGAAGGTGTTGCTACAAAATGATGCTCACAGTGTTTAAGCAGCTGATGCAGTGTTGTTAACCCACTGGGAGCTTAGTGTGCCATAGCTGACTCCTGGAAGACTTCCAGATGGAATAATGGGGGCAAACTGTGTGATAGTAGGAGACTTCAGGAGGCTGTCCTCGTACTCCCTGTTGGTCCATTTGCTGCACTGTATGATTGGTCCTATTCTCTGTTGATGTGGCAAAACAGCAAGCAGGTCCAGGCCAAGACTTTGGCAAGAGAAGGAGAAGAGGGATGCATAGAAAGCGTGGCTGCTGGGGCAGCCAGGCTTTATGCGTCTCAGAGTATTATGTCCACTCAATGCTGATTGATCGGTTTTCTTCTCGGGCAACACGCTGTGACAAACTTGTTTCATGTGAAATGAATTTGAAATGAGTTTGACACCCTGCAGTGAAACTCAACTTGCCTTTGAAATTCAAGATTGCGACAAACGAGTGTTGTAAAAAAAAAAAAAATGTTGAACAACGTTTTGCAGGCTTAGTGAAGAGAAATGTAATTAGTGACACAAAATGCTGGAACCGCACTGTTTTTGTGAGCACTGTTGTTGTTGGTGCTCTGCTTTAAAATGGCTGCCACATCAGAGACAATGATTCCTAAAACAATCCAATTTGGGAGCGAATTCACATCTCAAACATATTTGGGAAAAGCCTACACCATTTAAAACCAGATGGCAGATCTGTAGTGAGCATCTTTAGTTGTTGCCAATTTGCCTGAAAGAACCTTTATTCCTCCAAATTATTTGGCTCAGTGACAAATCTGCTTTGATGGCTTTGTTGTCTCGTGATATAATTGTATATTCTTTCTGTCAGTTAGTCAACTATTGAATCCTTGATCATCACACTTGCTCCAGTTTTAAACTCAGCTAAACACGGACCTCCTGGATTAATTGTGAAAATCCAGTTTGGTTGTGGTGCTCAAAATAAGAAACATTTACCCAGCAGGTAATGGGTAGGGAGCAGGGGTTAGCAGGTAATGGGTAGGGAGCAGGGGTTAGCAGGTAAAGGGTAAGGAGCAGGGGTTAGCAGGTAAAGGTTAGGGAGCAGGGGTTAGCAGGTAAAGGGTAAGGAGCAGGGGTTAGCAGGTAAAGGTTAGGGAGCAGGGGTTAGCAGGTGAAGGGTAAGGAGCAGGGGTTAGCAGGTAAAGGTTAGGGAGCAGGGGTTAGCAGGTGAAGGGTAAGGAGCAGGGGTTAGCAGGTAAAGGTTAGGGAGCAGGGGTTAGCAGGTAAAGGGTAGGGAGCAGGGGTTAGCAGGTGAAGAGTAAGGAGCAGGGGTTAGCAGGTGAAGAGTAAGGAGCAGGGGTTAGCAGGTAAAGGGTAGGGAGCAGGGGTTAGCAGGTAAAGAGTAAGGAGCAGGGGTTAGCAGGTAAAGAGTAAGGAGCAGGGGTTAGCAGGTGAAGGGTAGGGAGCAGGGGTTAAACGCAGGTGAAGGGTAAGGAGCAGGGGTTAGCAGGTAAAGGGTAGGGAGCAGGGGTTAGCAGGTGAAGGGTAGGGAGCAGGGGTTAGCAGGTAAAGAGTAAGGAGCAGGGGTTAGCAGGTGAAGAGTAAGGAGCAGGGGTTAGCAGGTGAAGAGTAGGGAGCAGGGGTTAGCAGGTGAAGGCGAGTTTGAAGGGGCGTCGAGGGGGAGGAAGTCTGAACGGTAGGGAGGGGCCATATTGTTTAGGGCTTTGTAAGTGGTGAGCAACATTTTAAAGTTACTCCTCTATTTGACCGGGAGCCAGTGGAGGTTGCGTAGGACCGGGGTGATATGTTCATAGCACTGGGTGGAGGTGAGCAGGCGAGCAACAGAGTTCTGAACATATTGGAGTTTGTTGATCAATTTTGTTGGGAGAGCCGTAGAGGATGCTGTTGCAGTAATCAAGTCTGGAGGTTATGAGGGCATGGATGAGAATTTTGTTGGTGGCAGAGGATAGGGAGGGTCGGAGGCTTGCAATGTTCCTGAGGTAAAGAAGGCAGTTTTGGTGATGTGGTTGGCGTGGGGTAGGAAAGAGAGGGTGGGGTCGAGAATGATACCGTGGTTGCGGATCTGGGTCGAGGGGGTGACGATAGAGTCATCAATATTGAGAGAGAAGATCTGGGCTGAGCGGGTAAGAGAGTTAGGGTCGATGATGAGTAATTCAGATTCATTGCAGAAAATTCTGTTGCATCCATGATTTTATATCAGCGAGACAGGTGGAGTGGGTGACTGAGGTGATGGTCTTGGAGGAGAAATAAGAGTTGGGTGTCATCAGCGTAGCAGTTGAAATCGAGACCATGACGACAGATGATTTGTCCAAGGGGAAGGATGTAAATGATGAAGAGGAGGGGACCAAGCACGGAACCTTGGGGGACATCGTGGGTGACTGGGGAAGAGGAGGATTTACAGTTATTTATGGCAATGAATAGATGTCGGTCTGAAAGATATGAGGTGAACCAGAAAAGGGCAGTGCCAGTTATACCAAGGGAGTACTAGAGACGTGAGAGGAGGATGGAGTGGTTGATAGTGTCGAAGGCGGCTCTGAGGTCAAGAAGGATGAGGATGGTGAGGAAGAGTCAGCAGAGAGAAGTACGTCATTAGTGATTTTCAGGAGCGAGGTTTCTGTGCTGTGTTTTGAATGGAAGCCGGATTGGAAGGGTTGGTAGAGATTATGGAGATTGAGGTGGGACTTGAGATGTGATGCAACAGCTCTCTTAAGGACAGGTAGGGGAGGTTAAAGATGGGCCGGTAGTTGTTGGGGATGTCAGGGTCAAGGCCAGGTTTTTCAGCACAGGGGTGACAGCAGCGAGCTTGAGTGGGGGGGTATGAGACCAGAGGACAGTGAGGAGATGTTTGTGATGAGAGGGGAGAGTGAGGGGAGGCAGGCCTTGACTAAGGAAGAGAGGAGGGGATTAAGGGCTCAAGTGGATAAATGCATTTTATATTGATTATATGGCCCATATGTGTCAAAGGACATTAAGATGTGCTCCAAACTGCCTTCACTTGGCAAATCATTAAACAGCAAATATTGCACAGTAGCCTCAATCACCCAATTTGTACATTTAATATATCATAAATATGAATCATTTTTACATAACAGAATTGGACTATTGTGATCCATAAAATGGCTGTTAGCAAATATACTAAATGTCAGAGTGATGAGACTTAATGCAAATATCTGCCTCAGCCTTAAAGGCCACTTTCAGCTGCTCTGTAGAGAACAATGCTCACTTATGGCTTTATGGCTGTTATTATCTTGACAATGTGTCTGCTTGTGTCTCTTTTCCCTGCAGTGCCCTGATTCAGCTTGCAAACAGGATCTGCTGGCCTACCTGCAGAGAATTGCCCTGTACTGCCATCAGCTCAACATTTGCAGCAAGGTGAAAGCTGAGGTTCAGAATCTGGGTGGAGAGCTCATCGTGTCCGGGGTAAGTCGACCCATGAGAACGGGACGTGATCAGCTTCACTATGCTCGGTGCTCTCGATAGACTCTGATGCTTGCATCACTTGACCTAAAGCATGTTTTATGCTCTGCACTGCGGGTGGGCAAACCTCTTAAGTTAATGGTCATGATGAGGCTTGTAGACCAGATGAAGGGTCAAGCAGAATGAGACTGATGCAATTATTTCAGACCGATTGACATCTTAGAATACCAGAAAGATGCATTGCAGGCCTTTTTTACATTTGTATTTTTCATGCTTCATGAATCATATTATCAGTCAAACTACCATCAGTCTAGAATTATCTTCGCTCAACTCTCCAGTACATTTTAGGTTAAATATAGAAAAATCATCTGCAAAGCCAATACATTATTATCTAAAAATAATTAAATATAATAAGAAATATAAGGTAAAGTTAGTCAGATGTTGATGTGAGATGTTTCTTTTAAAGTATAGAATATAGAAGTATAGAATAACATTCATTCTAAGTTATTGGCTCATGTCAACATAAATGGGATCAGTAAATGTGTTTTATCTGTATTTGATCTGTTGTGGATTCCCAGTCTCGTATACCTAATTAGTCTGTTCAGATACTGACAATATCAAAATGATCAGATATCATTTTTTATTTAATGTCTCTCCTTCGACCCTCAATTCAGAGATAGGAAAACTGTACAAAACAAACAATCAAGAAAAAGTGAAAATCCTCGGGAAGAGCAACAGCCATGCAGTAGAGCACACTGAACTACAGAGTTGAAGTTTTGGATTTTAAAGGCAGATAAAAAAGGAGCATTGGTGCATTCCTACTGTTTTTGACTTCCTTATTAACTGCCTTGGTATGATTTATTCCTCTAATTAAAGTCAAACATGACTTTTATCTTTACTTTGGGCTTCTGTGTGTCTTGTTTTGATACAGTTCCTGATTTCTCAGGACTCTATTATAATTTGTCTCACATGAGATATGCAAACCCTGCTGAGATTTTAACCTTTTCATGGTGACCAGCTGGAATCCACACTCATTAAATCTAAACAGTTGACTCGTCTCAGTGTGGGGTAGGAGGAGGCCCACTGGCCGCCGACCCTTAAATGTCAGCCAAACAAAACAGACGGAGACCGAGGTACACCTGACCCCTGGTTCTGCTAAATAAGAACTGCTAAAATAAGATGTCACATAGCGAAGGCCATGTTTTTATCCGGCGTAATTGACAGTTTCCGCACAGACCTCCTACATTTCGGATGTAGCTAATATGTCCTAATATTCTTGTTGAGTGCATGAAAGTGCTTTTGAAGTCAAGTCACTTTTTCTCCTTATACACTTGTTTGCCTCGAGCCTTAGTGTTTATCTCTTTCTTCCCTCCAACTGTCTTCGCCCCTTGTAGCTGGATAGCGCCACTTCCCTGATCCAAGCAGCCAAGAACCTAATGAACGCAGTGGTGCTGACGGTAAAGGCGTCTTACGTCGCCTCCACCAAGTACCAGAAGGTGTACGGAACAGCAGCCGTCAACTCGCCCGTGGTGTCTTGGCGCATGAAGGCCCCTGAGAAGAAGCCTCTGGTAAAGAGGGAGAAGCCCGAGGAGTGCCAGACGCGTGTGCGACGAGGCTCCCAGAAGAAACACATCTCCCCGGTCCAGGCCCTCAGTGAATTCAAGGCCATGGACTCGTTCTAAGCAAACAAAAAAAAAAAAAAAGTAATGCTCACCCAAGAAAAACATCAAAACCCGACGGTGACAAGTTGAAGAAAAAGTTCCTTTTTACATTGTGTTAACCCACCTCTGTTTTTCCTGTGTGTGCTTGGTGACACCTCAGGAGGACTTCAGTACATATTCAATTGCCACCTTACAGCTCCTGTGAAAACTGTGGGCCTCATGGCCGACAGGGAGCCAGCACACACCCAACACTATTTATCGATCTTAATGTAGCTTAATATGTGAGAGACAAAATGTGACACAAACACAAGTACTTTTGAAAATGTGGGAGTTAAAAAAAGAAACATATCAGAGGAGGAATAGTGGCAATTAAAAAAAAAAAGTGTGGCAGTTGATATAGCTATATCTTTAACTTGCTACTGACTGGCTGCTTGTATACACGTTTAAACTGTCTGAATGGAAATCCTGAATGGTTCAGATAAGGAGTTATTCTGAAGGGAATATGTCAATGTTGGTATGCTCCCTCTAGATATTTTCTTTTTCAATTTGAATGTAACCTGTAGTGCTAGGAATTATTTATGTTTATGATACCTGGAAGTGTTGGCATCCAAGTAGTTTCCTTGTTCCTGATGACTATAATAATAATCCATATAGTGTTTTTTTCCAAAGCACACTTATGGTCTATTGTATTGCCTTTTTAAATTCAATTTATTTAATTATTACATCACTAACTATGATGACCTTGATTGGAAGTTGTGTAGCGTATAAATATAGACAGAGAGGTTTGACTATTTGTGGTTTGCTCAGAGAATAGAAATCCCTGCATACGGTACCTTTATATTCACCCTTCTCTAATAAATCCCTCAACTTGATCCTCATGGTTCCATGTGTCTTTCTTATTGTCAGTAGCAATCAATTTGTGTGTGAGTATTACAGCAGCGATGACTTTTATTAATCTAAAGGATCTGACATCATCATTAGAGATCTCCATGCAAAACCCCCAGATGAAAAGATTCCAGCGAAGAAGAAAAATCTATAAGTATTAAAAGCTTACAAGAAAAGGCATATTGATTCCGGTCAGAGGTCAAGTACCATTACTTCACTTTGACGTGAGATAATTGGTCTTAGGTCAGCACTGTTTCTGCCATCTTTGTGATATTCGACCATGTCCTGCATGCGGTCTGCCACGCTTTTCAGCACAAGGCCTTTTGATGTGCACAATACCGTTTAATCCTCTGGGAAGGGCGATGCCGGCTATCTGTTGGTCCACCACAGCTATCAGATGTTATGATCCCCAGAGGATTAGTCTACTGAATTTGGTTATTTTTTACTTTCTCACAGGCACCACAAACAGGTTAAAGTTAACTTTTTTCCAGTGAAATATTTTAACATTGAAAGGTTTACCACACAATTTGGTACAAACATTCATGGCTCTCAGATGATATATGACCACCATGAGCTTTTACAGGGTTCATACGGTCATGGAAAACCTGGAAAAGTCATCGAATTTTAAAATGGTTATTTCCAGGCCTGGAAAAGTCCTTGAAAAAAATAAAATCCCAAAAGATTTGGAAAAGTCATGGAAATTTGTTGTATTCATATGTTCATGTCGTTCATTTACGCTGAGTTTAAAATAATTAATATTCTTTTAAAAGATAGACGCTCAAAATATAAGCATGTCATTTATAGAGTATATCTATAAATGTTTATTGTTTTAATCAAACTATTGTCTCTCATTCATTTGTGTAATTCAAGGTATACTGTATGCTTTGGAATCCTCATTGTTAGTTTAAATACTAAATTTTCTTTTTTTTATGTATACACCGAGATTTCACAAAATGTTTGGTCATGGAAATTTGGTTTAAAGTCTTAGAAATCCATTGGTCAAAATGTGTATGAACCAGAGGTGTCAAAAGTATTCACATTCATTACTCAAGTAGAAGTATAGATACTAGGGTTTAAAAATACTTCTGTAAAAGTTGAAGTATCAACTCAAGCTTTTTACTTAAGTAAAAGTGTAAAAGTACTGGTTTCAAAACTACTTAAAAGTATAAAAGTAAAAGTAATGTAAGGGGAATTGTTTTCCCATTAAGGACAAACTCTTAAGCCGTGTCTCAGGGGCCTATAGTGCATTACCCCACCTCCCCCCCAAAAAATTAATTTTCTAAAGGCCATAATGACTATAATGTTGTATTAAAATGTTATGTTGAAAAATGTGGGATGCACTAGACTACCCGTTTCAGCTGCATATATGCCCATTGAAAATGATCACATTTTATTACAATGCAAATACATTAAAGTACCATATGTGTACTACTGAGCATTAACATGCGTTTCATGAAAGCCATTAGTTCGTGGTACTTGGGTGCGCAGAGCTTGCAGCGCATTCGAAATGAATTGTTTTTGCACCCAACCATCTCGAAAAATTCTTCCAGGTACGGCCAGGGATGTACAAGGGTTGGCTGGTCTTGTTGGCTATCAACCTCCTCGCTGATACTTGGTTGGGAGTGGGATATTTCGCTCGAGTTCTCTGACACAGACATCTTTGTAATAGGCTTTTCTGCTGTCCTTGCTGGAGAGTGACGTAATTTGTAACGGTTGATTTTAGGGCTGCAACTAACGATTATTTTAATAATCGATTAATCTGTCGATTATTGTTTCGATTAATCGATGAATCGGATAAAAAACTAAAAAGCATTACTTTCCAACACTTTATTCAAAAACAGAACTGACAGTGCAATAATCTTCAGAAAGTGCACAAACAGGTTGCTCCTTGAACATCCCTGAGCTGTTAAAGTAATAATAATAAAAGAATAATAATGGACTAACACAAACATACACATGTATGCTTTATATCTGCCAAATATATAGGCTTTTATTAAATAAAGTGCACAAAAAATCTTGCACAACATTTTGTTTAAAGGAACCTGAGCTGTCAGAACAATAAATAACTTATAAAAAATAAAGAAAAATACTAATCAGAAAACTTAACAGGATTTGTTTGAACGTCAGAACTGGTTCTCTACACTACATTCAGATACACACTCAAACTCTCATAGACGCACACACTCACAGACGCACACGCATACAAACACACGCACACACACACTCAGACGCGCGAGCACACACACACACTCACACTAACAGACGCGCACACACACACACTCAAACACGCACAGACGCACACACTCAGACGCGCGCGCACACACTCTCTCTCTCACTCCCTTTGTTCAGACACAATGTTCTTACGAGCTAACGCTAACTTGTCAAGCTAATAACGAGTAAACAGCAGAAAGCTGCTGGAGGGACGTTACGTCTTCACTGTCTGCCGACTATCCGCGGCAGCTGAGCCTCAACCGGAAGTGCCTCTACTAGCTGCCTGTTGAACGGCCTTACCTCCGCGATGTGTTTCAGTCAACGTTACGGTCTCAGCTGGTCTCTCCTCGACCTCCGCTCTGCTCTGCGCTCAACTCAACTTTTTTGTTCATACTCAAACATCTCCGTGACTTATTGAGTGGCGTAATAATCGCGCGACACAACGCGGAATGAAAACTAACCAAAATGAAATAGTAACGAGGCTATTTTTAAAATGTAGGGAGTAGAAAGTACAGATATTTGCGTGAAAATGTAAGGAGTAGAAGTATAAAGTCGTCTGAAAAATAAATACTCCAGTAAAGTATAGATACCCAAAATTTCTACTTAAGTAAAGTAACGAAGTATTTGTACTTCGTTACTTGACACCTCTGGTATGAACCCTGTTTTAGTTTTTAGTTTTTTTGTGAAATGCAACTGAAGGATATATTGTCATGCTTCAAGTTTTTTATCACGTTCGTCATATTACATATTTTTACATACATACAGCATTTAACCCATCCAAAAAAAGGAGCAAGACACTTCGACTGATGAACTATGGGGGAGACCAGGGATCGAACCGTAAACCTTGTGCAGGACGACCACTCTACCCACGAGCCACAGCCACCCACCAATTTGGTCCACACATTCATGTTCCTCCTGTAATTAATTATAGAAAAAAAACATTGGTGATTCTATCGAGCACCATCAAACATCAGCATGATAGCAAACTCCTCGCAGTGTCATGGCAGTTCTTTCAAATACAGTTTCTCAGTTGTTTTGCCGTCCGTCTAAAGAACGGATCAAGCTGTATCTATAGCTCGCGGTCTCACAGGTCACTGCTGACTCCATGTCAAGGCATATAAGCCAGTATTGACCACTGAAGTCCCTGTCAATTTCTCTTAAGCCCACTGAGTTGAGGGAAAGAAAGAACGGATTGGGGAAGAGGAGAAGCAGTGAGATAGCTGGGAATCAACTAATGCCCGACACATCGCCAGTCAGCAAGACACGAAACCCCAGAATGCTCTGTGCTCTGAATGTTAAGGTTTGAGATCTCTAAAGGAACAGAAAGTCCCTGTGAACACTACACATGTGAAGTTTGTACAGCTCGCCTGGTCACCTGAGACCTGGCGGCGACCTCACTTCATGCCGAGTGATTCCAGTTGAATGCATTCTTCTCAGATAATGACTCTATCAAGTCCCTACGGGGATCTCCGGCACACCCTGCCATTAAACAGGGGGAGTGAATCAATTGATTGCTTAACACGACCTTGATCCCTCATGAATCAAATCAAAAGCATCGACAAGCATAATTGTCCCAATAATGGCACACGGGACACTAGTTTAGATAATGCAGCAGTTTAGTCACTGATAATGAATAAGGCTTTATGTATCCTCGTTGTACCGCTAATGGCCATTAAAGACAACATGCATCAAGCATCCGTGCATCACCAAAGTACTCTGTGTTTAGGAAGCAGGGCCACAGGAGCGGAGTTGTAACACGGTCCAGTTAATGGGGGGATTAATTCCTGGCCGTGGTGGCACTGTCTAACTAGAATAATCCCTGTGCGTATCCATTGCTACCCTCCAAATAAAACATGGCATGATGGCTGACGGCCTGTTCTCCTTCATGGGACGTGCTGTATTAAAGGATCAGAACAGAGTTCTGGTCTAGTTAAACAAACATCCATCCAACCATAAACATAGACGCAGAGGAAAAGGTCTCAGAGGCCGAATGGTGAAGAACAGCATACAACCAGCTTCTGCATATTACATTACATTACATTACATTACATTTAGCTGACGCTTTTATCCAAAGTGACTTACATGCTATACGGTAGACCGTAGACACAGCAACGGTGAGCAATGAGGGTTAAGTGTCTTGCTCAAGGACACAACGACACAGACTGCCGGAGCCGGGGATCGAACCACCGACCCTCTGATTGAAAGACCGACTTGCTAACCACTGAGCCACAGTCGCCACAGTCACAGCCACAGTCGCATATGTTTTTGTTGGCTTTCAGTCTCTGGTGTCAGATGCCTTCTGACACTAAGCTCACTGGAGACTCTGCGCTCTGGAAAGGGACCTCTTTTATGTCTGCGGATTATAAAATGCGACGCAAAAATGTAAACAGAGATAATGTATTTGATAATAATCTTTGACCTGATGCCATGTCAGAGTGTCCTATTTGACCTATTTAAAGGTTAAACACCAGAAAGGTTGTCAGCTGAAGAGAAACATAACGTTTGGCGTACCGCTGTAGTGCCCTCAGTTCTAAATGTGGCTCAGTAAAGGCTCACATTTTCAGTTTCAATTGGTTTCCCACAGATCAGAAACATTTGTGATACAACACTTAGATACATATTCTGCAGTGGAAGTATAATTTCAGTATGAAACCTTTGTGCACATGGTGACAAATGTACTGCTTTCTGTTATGGGGAGAAATTAAATGAACCTCCAGCTTTGCCTTTATTCACCTATACTTTTAGCTTTAGATGTTCTTCCAGGAAAGGGTCGAACTTGTTTCGTATTCTAATTTTCTGCAGCAGCCAGACAAGCTGAGGAGAGTGCAGAACCTTTAGGATTTCTTCAGAATCGGGGTTTGCTCTGCACATGTCAGTAAAATGCAGTAATTCTTTTTGCATGCTTCCTTCAGCTCCAACTGAACTCCTTGAATGGTCTGAGGAAATTAAAGGGAAATGCAATTTCAATGTGGCTGCCCAGATTCAGACTCCTCTGCCGGACTCATTCTATATTTTCTTTGATCTGATTAAGAATTATTGACGAGGAGAGGAAAAAAATGAAAGTGAGTAATGCAACATGCAATCTTACGAGCTGATCATTCCATTGAAATGTTATTTTTGTTAACACAGGGTTCACTTCTGATTGCAAATTTCATCACTACCACTTTCTGAAAATGAGCTCTTTCTACATCATTTGCACATGTAAATTTGAGATTGGTTAAAGAAAGATTGAGGTCATGGCACGTAAACAAAGTGGAAGGTATGGCGATGGCAAGGCAACTTAAACAACTGCTTAAGATTAATTGGAAAGCTAGTTATTTATAAAAATGGTGAACTTTAACCCGTGCATTGTGAGATGATGCAAGCGGTGGTCTTCTGCATGAACAGATAGAGCACGGTGCACATCCACCCACCACACCAACGCCCACATCTTTGCTAGACACTACATTGGACTTCATTTTTCAATATAAATGTGATACCCAGAGATAGTGGGCTGTTTAAACTATGCAAACTCCCAGATATGTGAAGGATAGTATCAGATACACATATGGAAATGTATCACAAGGTCAAGTAAATTGATTTACATTGACAGCAAACAAAAATCACAAATTAGCCTCGGGGGGATTTTACAATCTGTTTACAACATTGTCTTTCATCTTGCTGGCAGTGTTGTGCACGTTTCTTCATGATCCACTGGACTTTAACACTGAACCACTTGTACTCAACCTACATATCACTGCAGATCCATTCCATAGGAGAAGCCAGAGAAGTGCTGGAGGTTTAACTGAAATCTGATGCATTCACAACAGATGTCCTGCAGCACCAGCATCCAGAAAGCTTCTTTAATGTCCATGGCTACAGTATGTTGAACAGCTGAAGCAAAACCACTCGCTGCCTGATGCGTGTTCTGTTCACTCTGGATGCTGTCAGAGGACACAGCCTCGCTCAGGCAGAACCTCCCCAATTACCTTCTCACCGGGATGGCAGTGATGGACAGTCTGCAGGGGAGAGGGCAGCGGTCACAGTGCTCTCTCCAGTTGTAATGAACATTGTAAGAGTATGGAGGGAGACCAGGACCATAGTGTTGGGTTGACCTTTAGAATGATTGACAGTTTGGGGATGGGGGGGCTGGCTGTTATTTTGTCAGTTTCATTCATGTCAGTAAAAGAGGGTGAGAGATGGGCCGTGTGAATGAGGGGTACGTGGCCGTAAGTGGGGTCCCATTATGTCGTGTCGAGGAAGGCGGCGATACCTGGCCTTGGGTCTTCCTGTCACACCTTTGTCACACCAGGTCTAAAGAAAGCTGACAGAACTGTGACGCTAGTGTGTGGGGTTTGTTGGATTGCTCCGTGTAGAGATAGAATAAATCATTCCCCCCCGCCAAGTGCACTGACTGCAACATTTAGGCAGTTTGCAGTATCACCGACTTACAGTCTTTGCAATAACACATTTCATTCTGATTGTCTCTTGTTTTCTGTTCAGACATCAGCAGTAGATCTACAGGAATAATGCAGCAGTAAGCTCAAATCGAAGGTTATCCACTTCGCTCGTGCAGAGTGCATTCACCCTGAAAGAGAGAGGGCATCGGTGTCTTGGCCCAGTTACGGTGATGACAACTCACATGAACCAGGGTCAGATGTGGCAGGGAGTTCGGTTTGAAGAGGGTAAGTAGTTTGGGTGTGACTTTGTTGCTGACGTCTGAAGATAAAACATACAGTAGGTCTAAAATAGGTCTCAAAATGATGCATATCTTCAGGCAGAAAAATGTGAATCAGGTGCAGCTGAGTATCACATTTATATTGATTCACATTTTTCTCTGAAATTTAACAAAGGACAAAGTTTTGATACACTTTTAGTCCGTGTTCATATCACATGGTTTTCCTCAGAAGTCAAGTAGAGAAAACTAACCCTGTCGTCATGTTCTTTGGTGTGTGCGTTGTATTTCTTTAAATGTTTTGTGGCATCTCCTCTTTCACCCCTCCCTTTCAAAGCGTGTCAGAGAACTTCGGTGCAACATGGCGGACTGTTAATCTGCTCTCTATATAGATGTGAAGTGATTATTCTATGCCAACAAAAACACGATTCTTATTTCCAGGTGATTAACCCTAGAACACTAACGTTAAAAATAGTCACACTAACACTAACGTCGGGTGATTTTCACCCGAGATAAAATACCTGATAAAACATACTTCTGATCAAAATATGTTAAAATACAACCATACAAGGTAAATTGAAGTCCTCTTCTATTATTTTAACCTATATAATTTCTCATAAAATGAAAAACAGATATCATGGTGGGACCGTGAAAAAAGGCTCAAAATCGGGTGAAAAATGAGGAAATCGTCAATAAAACACGATTAAAAACATAAATAATGGAGCTATGAAGTTGTTATTTGGTGAGCCTTGTTCTGTGAAGGAAAAGTCATATGTCAATGTAAAAACCCATCCGGAATTTTTTTAACCCGCTAACACTAACGTCGGGTGAAAATCACCCGAACACCTGCCTGTTGAAAAAAACTGGGATCGGAGCAGAGAGACACGCCCACTTTCAGTAACGTCAGTGAGAAGCAGGAAGCTACACAAGGACCTGCGCAACTCAGAAAAAAGCAACACAATGAAAATAACGTAAATATAATCGCTCGGGTGAAAATCACCCGACGTTAGTGTTCTAGGGTTAAACACAAATTAAAATATTTATGAGTATTGCCAATAGATCACCCACAATGCTACTCACTGGATCTGCCACTCGAGTTGTAGGTGTGATGATATTTTACTAAGAGTCTGAGCTGCGTGCTCAGTCATGTGATTTGTTTTGTTGGAAGGATTTGGGATCTCAACAAGGTTATGGTGAGTAAACATTACTTCTCCAAAATGAAGTTATGTGATGTAACCTGATGATATCAGTAGTTCACAGTACGCTGGTTAGCGGGCATCTGATACAGCTCATTAGTTTTAATTAGCACCAGCACTTCAGTCTTTCAGCCCCAGCTTCACAGATTGTGCAGTTGTGTGTCAAACTTGAAACCAACCTTTTGCACTACTGGTAATCAGCAAAACAAACAAAGCACTTTTTTAAACAAATAATCACCAATCTAGCATATTAGTTAATTAGTCATTTTAGCACCTTTTGTCACATCTTTCTCACCCACAACAACTTATCTATCCAATACATTGTTGAATGTAAAAAGTAACAGCTGACGCAGAAGATTATTAGGCCCCTGTGGAACCTTATGGGCTCATCTCATTGAGCACTTTCTTTCTTCATTTTGCATTTCACCAGATGGTACCTTAATGACCTAGAGCTGTCACTGTTTAAATTACACAGAGCAAGGGATAGAGTGGAACATTTGAACAAGGTCATAATAAAGTGGTCAGCAGTCGCCCAAAATGCCTGGAGAAACAGCTTGATTAATGCCTGTCTGTAATTGAATGAGGAGAGAGAGTGACCTCTACTAAGCCTGAGCGTCGGCCAATCGGAAGGAAAATTGCATCACACAAGAAATGTGGAAGAGTTATTTCCTCTCATCACCAACTAGCCTATTATCGCCCCTACAACTATTAACCATATACTATTAACATTAGCTTTCAAAGAGATTGGAAACGTGAGGGGCTCATATGCTGGAGTCCATATTTACCCATCAGAAGGAATGTGCTTTCACAGAGGTTAAAGTGTGGATAAGAAGTGTTTCACTGATGAAATTTTAAACATTTCTTTGCCGGGTCAGCAGCTTTTTATGGTGTGCTAGAAAACTAAGATTAGCTACTTAGCACTTAACACCAATTACAGTGGAGGCTGGTGAGAATCTGGTTTTGCAAGTAATAAACCAATGTTTCATATGAATGGAACATGTTAACTTATGGTGGAACTATATAATATCTGCTTAAGGTTAATACATTTAATGAGGGGACATTGAGAGATGTCACTGGATAAATGGAAACCTTGACCTGTTGGTCGGATCCATCCTATGAGGAACATTTCATAATGATCTTTGTAAAAGTGTTGCACATCACCGGAAGAGTGTTGCACATCACCAGAAGAAAAATAGATTCTAAAAAGAAAATAAAAAATGTACATAAAGAATATAAAGAAAGTCAAGATCTATCTTTTCAATCTTGTCTTTAATTTTGGAAAATCTAATACTTGTTTGCTTTTCATTCTATTACTATTTTCACAAAATAATCCAAAACATTTTCACTGTTTTGTTCATATTAAATTGTTAAATCCTCTTTTGGCTTTGGCTGCATATTAACATACAATCTGAACAATGTTCAAAGTTTTCTAAAGAACAAACAAACTAGGTGCACAACTTGAGTTCCACCTTAACTTCTTGAAAATGTTTTAAAGAAGTTAAGGTGGAACACAAATTGTGCACTCTTGTCCGTTCAGGTGCTGATTAACGTGCCAGGAAGTGGACGCCACGATGATAACAAGCTGTTCGACTAGCAAACATCACAAATACCCGGTAGGAAATGTTACCTTGTGACCTAAAGACTGAAGTTACACCAGCAGTTGAGATAACATATGCTGCAGCACCTGAGAAAAAACAAGAGAAAAATCTACCTTACACATCGAGACGAGCTAATGAGCTGAAAACACCTGCGCTCCCTCGTCAGCCAGGTGAAGCCCGTCAACCCACTGAGATCGTTGTGTGTTGTGATCAGGTGCTGCAGACGTTTTCTTCATGTTTTGATGACCCGTCGCCACCGCGTTGGCTCACGGCCACGTCGGCCGCCGTTTGTTCCCCCTTGGTGCGCCGCTGCTGCTGTTGCAGCTGGATTTAGTTGAGTATTAGTCAGTACTTAGGTCCCATTTTTAGGTACTTACTGGACTTGAGTATTTCTGTATTTTGCTGATATATTTTTGTTCTCCATTGCAATTCAGAGGCAATTGTTCTTTTTATAGCACTAATTTGACACAATACATTAATAATTACTGAGATACATCCATTTTCATTTGCTTATCCGGGGTCGGGTTGCGGTGGCAGCAGACCCAGCTCATTTTGGGGGATCCCGAGGCGTTCCCCAGGTCAGCTGGGAGATATAATCCCTCCAGCGTGTTCTGGGTCTTCTACCAGTTGGTCTATAAGGTTACTGAAATTAATAATATAATAAACACATTAATAATTGTGTATCATCATAGGTTAAATCAGGCTTGATCCCAAGGGAAATTATTAAGCTCCCCAGCAGTACATGTCTGTAAAATCAACTCAACTTTTACCAGCAGTGACCTTAAAGTGAGTGCTGCATCATCAATTTAATCCAATTTTTATATATTCTAAAATGAGCCATTTTACATATTGAGGTTTAGTTCTAGCCGATTTTAAATGTTCTGTATACGATATTCAAATCAATATGGTGGCAGCAAGTAACAATTTGCTTTGTAAAATGATTTTGGAGCAATGTGTGTGTGTGATGTCTGAGCTTCTTTAATAAAAGAGCCGGGCTGGCTTTGCATGCCTGCACGTACCAGCATGTGAGCGAGCCCCGCTGCTTAGCTAACGGGCGCTACTCTGCACTGGGTCATACGGCGGTCAAAGCTGATGACACCGTTCCGCCCCGTGGCTTCTTTGTGGAAGCGTAGCACACACCTTCTTGTTACCAGTCAGGTTACCACTGATAGCTCTGGCCGCAGTGTTACTGTTGTTTGCATCTTAAGCCACGAGCCGGCGGCTCAGCTGTCGCCATGTTGAGAGCCGTGTGGCGGCTAAACTAGATACGCTCTGAATTATGAATTTAGCCCGTAAGTATATTCTGACTAGTTAAGTCCTATAAAAGATTGTGAGAAAATGACACAATTTAATCAGAGCCTTACACCCACATTTACAATCCATACAAGTAATAGTAAGAGTACAATAAGAAATGCTGACTCAACACCACGTAGAGGTACATGTGGCTCTAAATACAGCACATTCAGTGCCATACTATATATTCTAGATTAGCATGAAAGGGAAATGTCATATGTGATCTATCCCTTCCTCTTCACCTGGTCTACTAACTGGTCCCACTGGAGTATGTGAGCAGTTTAAGACTAAAACTTGTATTCAGCTTCATTTATGAAAATAACATTTATCATTAAAACTCGGACACATTAAAGTGTGTTCTGACTGCAGAAAGTCCTCTGAGGGTTGTTTCAGGCATACAATTAATGTTGTCTGGAGCCAAACTGATGCAGTACTGGATCTTTGGACAAATTATGTAAAATAAACACGCTAGACTACGTAAAATATCTTCAGCATCTAAATGACAAATGTGTACTATCTTGTTTTTTTATTGACCAACATATAATGCTATACTAGTCTCCAAGCATGGCTGCCTGGGTAAATATGAGGTGCTAACTTCCCTGTTTGGCCTCTCATGAAATGACTTCCCGTTTTCCCTATAGGAAACATTATGATGCAGGTCTTAAATGCACATTCAGCCCATGTGTGAGCCATTAGCATCTCCATTCACACGGTATAAGATGCACTGAAGTTTCAGTTTTCTCTTGGTGCTTTTTGTCTTGTCCACTTAGGTCCTTCTCCATCTTCCTCTTGCTTTGCTTTTTTTTCCTGTATGGAGTGCTTTGGTTAATGTTGTTTAAATACCAATAACATTCAAATAGCTACTCTAATAGAAATGCCAGTTTGCCAAAGCCAAGCAGACTGACCCCTCGCTGAACCCAGACTGGATGATACACGTTAACCCAGGTTTTAACTGAAAGAGGTAAAACCGGATCTATCCTGACCTCACGAGCCATTAACCTTGTTGCTTATACGAGCAGCAGGCACATTTTTTCATCTTTTTTTTCCTATTGGGAGAGACAGATGTAGTAATATCCTAAGGCTCTATGTATCATCACATATAAACAGACCTGTTGTGACTGATTCATTTGCTGATCCATTAAAATGAACCTTGCCAGGCCTAGAATCGAATTCTGAGTTACTTCTCACAGCATGCTACTGTCACGTTAGCCAGTGCCTAATTCTGTCTAATTGAGTAATGACAACAACTCTGCGTAGTGACACCTCCACTGCAAGGTCGGTCCAAAGCGTTGCCAACTTCACACAGAGAAACTGAGTCAAGCCCACTCCTACCACAGAGCCCACAGCAGGAGGGATGCCCAAATCCAATAAATCTAACCGCAGGTACCAACGACACACATGTACAGGAATACACACACACACACACACACTGACTGTTGCATTGGTACAAGCAATGTTCTATGAGGGGATTATAGTGAATCTGTGGCTGGCATTGTATCATCACAGCAAGAACCATCTGACTAAATGCATGGCCTTTTTTGTGGGGTTTGTGTCAGACTTTGGCTGTACCACTATTTTCTTGGTATTCTGGATTTAACTAAAATTTCAAAGACATTGAAGATCACTTTCAGGAGACTCTAAATGGTTTGTAGTCATAAAGGGAAATGTCTGTCTTTCGGTGTTTGTCCTTGTGTGGATGTAATTAAGGGCCATTAGCTGTTTTATGACAAAAGCTATGTGCACGCACAAAAGCAGAAATATGAATTCTTATTCATCAGATTTAGCCAATATCTTTAGTGAAACCGTTGCTGATTTCCACTCCACCAGTTAGCTCTAAATAAATGCAGACACGTTCTATAAATCTGGTAGGGGACCTTTATTGCATGTCATTCCCCATCTCGCGCTCCTCTCCTAACCTGTCATCTCTCGACTGTCAGTGATCAATAAAGGGAAAAATGCCCCAAAGACAAAAAAAAGAAAAAAGAGAATCAATAACACTTTTTTACAGATTACAGTGTAGAGTGCAAAAACATCACAGAATTTACCCTTCACTAAGCCCCGCCCCCCTCTGCTACTTCACCGAGCTGTCAGAGCTACCATTGAGCCCACAGTCAATAACTGCACCCCCTGAATAATTACTATCTATCTATTACTATCTAATTTTGGGGAAAAGTAGAGTGAAGGGTACGTTTGAAGGATACATCCAGGATGTCAAACTGATTCAGCTGCAAAAACAGGTTAAACATGTAAAGATAGAAGCTTAAGCCTACAGATCACAGTATAAAGGTCACCACGTTACATGGAAATCAAGACAGAAGACAATTCAATTAAGGAGCAACACTGTTCTTGTAAAGCTGGGTAGGTCTTTATTCACTGTTACAATCATTAACAAGTGAAAAGCAGTATGTGAATACCTTCAGTAGCGCACGTAGCATAGAAGTGCTAATCCAAGGTAATGATGTGCTAACATATTCTGCCAATATTAACTCCATAGGTTTTTATGACCGCAACCAGTAATATATCTGAGTGCAAGCAAACAGTTTGAGCAGAAATCCAAAAGCAAGCAGTGGCTATTTGATTGTAAGGACAGAGTTTGGAGGGAAAACATTTTAAAATTTGGAAAGTGTAATGAAAGGAAAAAAGCTCCGTAATCAGGTTTGTGGCCGACTGCGGAAACTCACTGCAGGCAGCCACAAACTGCTGGTGTCTAGTATTCAGGCCATTACAATACTGTTTCATCTCTGTGCGATTACTTGATTACTTACTGGAATCGAGTTTATCACTTGTCAATTGTAGAAAAATGTGAGAATGGACAATGGAAAGCACACTTCTTCAACTTTTTGTCTTTAATAACTCCATTTATTGTTGTTTATTTCTTAATTTGGTTTGTTCTTATGGAAGCATTTGAACTCCGCCACCGATGCTTTCTGCTTTCAGCTCAATAATAAATCCAATTAAATTTAGTAATAAATAAATACACTACTGGTGGGTCTTTGTTCAGGAAAAACATGTTTGAACATGTTTAAATGACGATATAAGATCTCACACAATGAAATGGGTGTATAAAATAATACCATTGCATCGCTTGTCCATTGGTCTGTGTGGTACGGATTCTGTGTGGTAATGATTCTGTGTGGTACGGATTCTGTGTGGTAATGATTCTGTGTGGTACGGATTTTGTGTGGTAATGATTCTGTGTGGTAATGATTCTGTGTGGTACGGATTTTGTGTGGTAATGATTCTGTGTGGTACGGATTCTGTGTGGTAATGATTCTGTGTGTTAAGGATTCTGTGTGGTAATGATTCTGTGTGTTAAGGATTCTGTGTGGTAATGATTCTGTGTGTTAAGGATTCTGTGTGTTAATGATTCTGTGTGGTAATGATTCTGTGTGGTAATGATTCTGTGTGGTGATGAATGGGGCGACTGTGGCTCAGTGGTTAGCAAGTCAGTCTTTCAATCAGAAGGTCGGTGGTTCAAACCCCGGCTCTGCTAGTCCATGTCATTGTGTCCTTGAGCAAGACACTTAACCCTCATTGCTCACCGTTGCTGTGTCTACGGTCTACTGTATATCATGTAAGTCGCTTTGGATAAAAGCGTCAGCTAAATGAAATGTAATGTAATGTAATGATTCTGTGTGTTAAGGATTCTGTGTGGTAATGATTCTGTGTGGTGATGATTCTGTGTGTTAAGGATTCTGTGTGGTAATGATTCTGTGTGTTAAGGATTCTGTGTGGTAATGATTCTGTGTGGTACGGATTCTGTGTGGTACGGATTCTGTGTGTTAAGGATTCTGTGTGGTAATGATTCTGTGTGGTAATGATTCTGTGTGTTACGGATTCTGTGTGTTAAGGATTCTGTGTGGTAATGATTCTGTGTGTTACGGATTCTGTGTGGTAATGATTCTGTGTGTTAAGGATTTTGTGTGGTAATGATTCTGTGTGGTAATGATTCTGTGTGGTACGGATTCTGTGTGTTACGGATTCTGTGTGTTACGGATTCTGTGTGTTACGGATTCTGTGTGTTAAGGATTCTGTGTGTTACGGATTCTGTGTGTTAAGGATTCTGTGTGTTACGGATTCTGTGTGTTAAGGATTCTGTGTGGTACGGATTCTGTGTGTTAAGGATTCTGTGTGGTACGGATTCTGTGTGGTACGGATTCTGTGTGGTAATGATTCTGTGTGTTACGGATTCTGTGTGTTAAGGATTCTGTGTGGTAATGATTCTGTGTGGTACGGATTCTGTGTGGTACGGATTCTGTGTGTTAAGGATTCTGTGTGGTAATGATTCTGTGTGTTACGGATTCTGTGTGTTAAGGATTCTGTGTGGTAATGATTCTGTGTGTTACGGATTCTGTGTGGTAATGATTCTGTGTGTTAAGGATTTTGTGTGGTAATGATTCTGTGTGGTAATGATTCTGTGTGGTACGGATTCTGTGTGTTACGGATTCTGTGTGTTACGGATTCTGTGTGTTACGGATTCTGTGTGTTAAGGATTCTGTGTGTTAAGGATTCTGTGTGTTACGGATTCTGTGTGTTAAGGATTCTGTGTGGTACGGATTCTGTGTGTTAAGGATTCTGTGTGGTACGGATTCTGTGTGGTACGGATTCTGTGTGGTAATGATTCTGTGTGTTACGGATTCTGTGTGTTAAGGATTCTGTGTGGTAATGATTCTGTGTGTTACGGATTCTGTGTGTTAAGGATTCTGTGTGGTACGGATTCTGTGTGCTTGTGTTCTTCAAACCGTGTTTGTGTCTTTTTATAATTCCATTCTGGTGGCAATTAATAGCACAGTGAGGTGTTGTGAGAGCTTAGCGTAGGGCAACAAGGTGCTCCTATAACCATTAAAATGTTCGACTGCCCATTAAATGCATCTGTACCTTTTCGTAAGTAGCTCTATCCATCACTCTTATTACCGGTATGTTCTCAGTATGGCCCTAGGGAGACTCGGCTGAACACAGGAATATGGTCTACTTTGTGCCGTGTTTGAGCAAGAAAAAATGGAAAGAAAGAGGAATAAATGAAAAGTCATTGCACATTGGGGAACACAGAACAATAATGACATGGTAGTAGACAACATTTAAGTATTGATCTTGACAAAAACCCATACTGTACATTTTATCAAGCCATTTTATCAAGACTGAACTACTTTTCCTTCCACATTGGTACTGGCGTACCGTGCTGCGAACAGAGCGGGTCCATCCTACATCCAGGACATGGTAACACCGTACACCCCAGCTCGTGCGTTCTGCTCAGCTTCTGCCAATTGGCTGGTAGGTTCAGGTTCAGAATCAGAATCAGAATCAGAACCATTTATTGCCATGTATGTTTACACATATAAGGAATTTGTCCTGGCGGGAAGGTGCATACATTTAACATTTAACAATACACATTTAACAGTTAACGCAGTGCAATAAATGAGGATGAATGGATGAATGAATATTTACATTGAAACAGTAGCATATCAAAATATCAAAAATATTATATATATATAGAGAAAGGTTTGTTGTGTAACATATAAAGGCCTTTCTCTTGCAAAATGCGTCACATAATTGTATCCTGCGACTATGAGTATTTTGAATTAAGCATGAGCTTTTTCTCTTTCTCTGTGAATTATTCTGAGGCATAGCTGAGATTTAGGGCTTTCAATGCATGTGCTTATGTCTCAGATAAGATTATTTTGTTAAAACTAGACATGTTTTGTTTGTCTTGGTCTTACAGGTAAAGCTATTGTTTAGATGAGGGGCTTACAGGGTCACGCCAAACACACAGTCCGGTCACAAGCCCACAATAGCACATGCATCACTATGCCCCACATTGCACACAACAAATGATACATGCAACAAACAACAAAGTTCATCTTAGATTATAAATTATGTCCGTTCATCATTGCAGCGATACCTGTAAGATATGTGATGTATATACTTACACATATTTCAAACATCTATCTATATATCCAGCACACCATAAGCTAAGCTAAGCTACCGTAAACTAAGGTGCCAACTCACTGCCATTGTTTTAGATTTTTTTCATATTTTGGAAACCATAAATGGTTTCCATTAAACATATACAAAACTCTATATTCACTTAAATGCAAAGTAGTGGGAAACTTTTTTAGAGGGAATCTTCTTTTTTCTGACATCAGAATTATGTTTTGAATGTGTATTTCAAAAAACATAGTATTTATTTTATGTTGAACTGAGATCGAAATAATACATATTTCAGTATATATTCAATATTACAAAGCAAACAAACAAAACATCAAATTAACCAATTTCTGAGATGTTATCCTGAACATTGTCGATCCCACGTTTTATTCTCTCTTAACAGCACTATTGGTAATGTTTAGTGACATTGGGACGAGTTGTATACATGCGTCCCCTTTTATTCATAAAAATGAAGAAGAATAGTATACAAGAAATTATACATAAAAATGTTGTTTGAAAATCTGTCTGATACTCCATGTTGATAGAAATATTTCCTAAATTGTTATTTACCCCAAAAGGAAATAATGTATGTATTTTAAACCTGCTGTCAAGTTGATATCTACATTCAGCAAATTCAGTGGCCAACAAAAAGTAAAAACATGAACATTTTTGACATCCTCTGTGTTATTATCTTGTATTGAATTCATTTATGTATTTCTAAACTTATCTGGTGATTTTACATAATGGCTTTTGTCCAAACTGGTTACAACGGATTTGTTTAGCTACATTTTCCATTTGATCGTTGCCAATTGTGGTTACAGCTTGCAGCAAAGAGCTGTTTCAGGGATGGAGAGCCCTCCCCATATAATCTTATTTTGATGCTATTGTTCGTGGTCCCAGATGTGAAAGTAATGGCTCTTCATTTCAACGACAAGCACTTGGTGGGAATGAGGCTTTTAGTTTTAAACTGACTAAATGGAAAGCTAAAAGTGGACTAAAATTAATAAAATGGCATCTAAAGTGACGCATTTTCTTCATCATGGCAGCCCGAGGTGCATCCCGTCCATGGCCACGCATACAAATTACAGCTTCCCCCACACACACATTTCCTCACAGCTGTAGGGAGATGTCTCTATGCTTGGGCAACACTATCTATTTCAAACAGGATTCCATCACTGTTCGAACTTCGATTAATGCATTTCGTCCCTGTTTGCTTTGAGTCCCTCTGAGCCTCAAAGTAAATTGTGCACAATGCGATGGACAATAACACGCTCAGAAATGTCCTATGGTCAGAGAGCAGCCTTTTCATGTGATAACAGGCTCCGGGTGGCAGTGGGGTTTTCACACGTGTCTAGTCAAGTGTTTCTGACAGGAGAAGGAATATAAGGCAGCCGGTCGAGCACACCAGCACTAACCACTTCAAAATGGAGCCTTTCATCTCGCCAGCAGTCACTGAGACATTTCATTCAAGGCTCAAAGGCAGCAGACATTCTGGTGCAGCAGACCAAAGGCCAGAGTTGACGGTGTTTAAAATCCACAGGCCCAAAAGCCCCAGTAAGCTCTGTGTTTAAGACCGTAAGCTTCGAATGAATACATAGTCATATGCATATAAATGCATTCTCAGTTTTATACATTCATCCAAGATGGAAATGGAAATAGAATGTCAATAGCATTTTATTGCATGATTCAATCTGTTTCAGGACATAAATGGTGATCTGAAATGTTGGCCAAGTCTCCAGTACACTAAGGAGTATTGGCAAAAACAACTTTCCACCCACATAAGAGTTAATTTTGTTGAATGAAGTGAGATATATTATTCCAACAGAATAGCAAAACATTCCTTTAAATGGCTTTGTGTGCGTTTCATTGCTCATTGCTGTCTCCTTATTTTGTTCACATATTTTATGGAAAGCAGGCAATACAGTATGAGACATTGCACCCGTCTCCCTCTTTACATGCAATGTGTATATTGTTATTGCAAATACACATTCTCGCTCTAATCTATGAAAAATAAAACCTGGTCCCTGTCCCTAGTGTGATTCGATACTGGGGTTCTGCAAGCTAAATGTTTGGTGTGGGGCCCCTTGATTTCCTATTTGGAGTCATTTTGGAAATCATACAAATTGCCATTGTCGCATAACTTGCTTCGTTACATTCTTCATTTGTGTGTGATTGTTTGTTCTCAACCATGACCAAAACTTGATGTCTCAATTCTGCATGCTGTACATTTTGCTGAATGTTGTGCCTTTGAGCTACCACTGCAGGCCTCCAACCTTTTTGTGCAGATCAAGTTTAAAATATATCTGCGTAAACTGAGCCAATGCTTTCCTGAGAAAAAAGGCTGATGTCACCAGAAATAGTGTGATAGGTTCAAATATCACAATACTTGATCAAATGTGGCCAAAGCAGTCACCAGTGACTTTTCTTTCTTGCATAATTTCTTACATAAAAAAAGGGAAAATTACCATGCAGCTACAGTATGTTATGTAGCTGCAATTAAAGTGGAAGAGAACAATTGCCTGATTGCTAATGCATCTTGTCATAAACCACAGAATGATACGTCCTCTACAGATCTGTATACTGCCCTTTGCACAACCCCCCTTTGCACAACCCCCCCTGACTACTGGCTATGTTGGCCCTTTGCACAACCCCCACCCCCCTCTTAATAATGTGTGTTTTAACTTTTATTTTTTGATAATCCTTTTTAATAGTTTAACAGTATGTGTATATTATGTTTGTATGATGTCTGGAGCTACCTGGATCTTGAATTTCCCTTAGGGGATCAATAAAGTACTTATCTATCTATCTATCTAAATAATGATGATGATTAAGCACACATGTATATTTCTCAATCCCATTAGGTTGGAAAATCAATTGTGTGGTGATAAATAGAAAATATCCGTTCAATATAATGCCCAAGGATAAAGCAACATTACTTTAAAGTTATGAAGAAGCCTTTGAAATCCAGCCTCTTTAATCCATCTACTGGTATTGTACTTGTTTTCCTGCTGTACTGCAGCTCACACCCCCTTTCTTCATTTCTGTCTCCAGAGGTCTCCACTTCAGAACAAAAACGGCTTTAATGAACTCTTTAGCCTGCGCTGATGCTTTCAGGGAGAGCGGAGTACAACAATCACCTCTAATGCTTTGTGTTTTCTCTTGATTTTCTAAAACGATCAGAAACACTCATTTCTTGCTAATTTCAGGAACATGTGGATGGTTTTATCCCAACTGAGTTGAGGATATGACGGAAGGGAGGAAGAGAGAGTCAGCTCATTCAGCTTTGACTGTCAGATAGGGAGAACGGCGGGACTTGAATGAGCTTGGGGGCCCGCACTCTAGATTCTCTTTATAGCTCTGCCATCCCATGCAAAAAGGAATTTTGAATGTAGCTCCTACATATTTAATACACAACTTGTTTCACAGATGTTTCTCCAGACATTTTCTGCCTCATAAAACAGGTCGTATTATTTTTTAATAAGGCAACATCTCCTGTTGTTATGAGGATAAGTTATGAAGCCCATCAGGGTTGCTTTGATGTGAACGTTGACAGATAGATGCATAAGCTGGAATGACAGGGAGAAGGCAAACACAATGCTTACATGGAACTGTGTGTGCAGTAACGCATGACATCATGGATAAGTTAAAGAAAAGTCCTTCAACTAAAAGTACAATGAGTTTTCAGTGACAATTACAGCTGAAATATTTGGTCGATTTATTATTAGACTATCAGCAGACAATTTAAAATAAACAAATATTTGTAAATACCCAAAAAGATCCCTCAAATGTAAAGCTTTGTTGCTTTTATTTGTCCTGATAAGACAAAACCAGTATATAAAGACTTCTCCTGCAACGTTTCATGGACCAGACGAGTAATTGAACATTAAATTAAGTAATTGACGATTAATGACCAGATAAGTCATAATAACAATCATTAGTTAGTTGCAGCCCTAGTTGTAATCCATAGTTTTCATGAACAAATCCCTTTCTCAGACAATGTTTCTTGAGCTGCAACAATTAGTCAGTTAATGGATTAGTTTAGGAACAGATAATTAATCTGCAACAGATTTGATAACGATTTCATGATAAAAGTACTTTTGGCAAAGCAAGGCCACCTCGATAAATGCAACAGTCTGTCCTTGACGTTCTAAATGATTGATTGATGAAGTTACATGTTGGGTAGACAAGTATTGGAGTCTCCTCGCTGGCCTCGCTTTCACAATGAATAATCCTCAGTTATGTCCTTGTGGCGCATTTGCAACAGTTCAACTCACTAACTGCTATTTTTGTGTGTTTTACTGCTTCTAGCTTCTCATAGGTGAACATTGTGTGTGCTCTTCTATCATAAGTCTCAGGCTGAATATTTTCTGGCTAAATATGGTTGACTGGTTGAGGTAAATTTGACTGACAATGTATTTTGTGCATTTTAGATTCTCTTACCTTCACTGTAATTGTTTTTGATTTTTGTGAATGCGTTTGCAGTTTTAAGGCTTAATGCTGAATCTTAATACACTGAATTTCATGAGGATATTTCTCTTAAGAAATGTATACATCCATTTATAACCCATGAATGGCCTAAGCCTCTACACAAAAGAGTAGATACATGCAGCTCAAAAGAGAAAGAAATATTCATCACCTTGTCAATGCTGCAGTCACAGGTTTCTGGGTCTCCGCTCCAGGAATCTGTGTGTAACTCCTAAATCCTATTAAACTGCCTTAAAGACTGTCTGCTAGCAATGAATAGGCCTACAATATACCGTTCTGGCTTTGCACAGTGGCCAGTTTTTTTAGTAGGTGGTTATTTCTCTCACCTAGCTTGGGTGAGCCTTTGATGAGCACCTTTGGAAGTGTTGGAAGTTTGTCATAAGCCTTTTAGCAGAGGGGATTCATGCTGAGCTGTGAAAGTGCTGAAGGAGAGCATAACAGGTCTGCCTGTACAGCCGCATCCACAGCTCAGGAGTAGGTTTGATCGCCTTGAATCGTTTAAACTACCACACTACATCCTCCCTGTGAAGAGAGTCTGCAGGGATACAGAGTCGGTGTAGGCAGCGCTACAGCTGCCTCTTTAATTCAGGAATATCTCCTTAAAAGTAGCTTGATGTTGAACAAAAAACAGCATTGTGAAAGGTTGGAACTTCTTTTGGGAAACTTGAGCTGCTATCACAGTGAGCTCTGCACACAGGTCATCAACCTATAATCATTAAAAATTAATTCCACCAGTATTCCGCCTTTCTCATATTGCGCGGAGTCTGTTTTGCATAACACAGGTCTCGCGAGTCTAAATCCTGTCTCCTCCCTTTCATGAATGGAATTAGTTGTTGGATCTGGTGAAATGAACACTCCTTACTTTCCCTACTGATCCAGACAATCTATTCACGAGAAGAGCAATAAATCCTAATATTTTGCAGAGGATATAATAAGAATAAGGAGTAAGAATTAGACCATGGAAGATGTAGAGTTGTCATCAGTGATGGTGGGGGGTGAGGGATTGTGAGTGAGGACCAGTGGATCAGTATACTCTTCCTCTGGAGTGGCTTCACAATGAGACAGAATCTCTTAGATCCTGATGCTGCTAGCTTTCTTGTAGTACCAACATGTGAGCTGACCAGCACCCATAACTCAATGCTCACAAAAAACATCTCATGTTCTTATCTTAGATCAGAATCAGAATCAGAATCAGAATCAGAACCATTTATTGCCATGTATGTTTACACATACAAGGAATTTGTCCTGGCGGGAAGGTGCATACATTTAACATTTAACAATACACATTTAACAGTTAACGTCCTGAACTATAGGACAACCTTTGTGAAGGGGCATGTCATGTACACTACGTGGACAAAAATGTGTGGACACAATACACATTTGTGAAGGCCGATCTTGAGCTTGTTCATGGTTCAACATCTTTAACAGCCTACACTTTTCCGGGGAAGGCCTTCAACAAGATTTCGTAACCTGGCTGCAGGCATTTGCTTCCATTTACCAAGAATGGCTTTAGTGAGGTCGGGCACTGATGTTGGGGGAGAAGGTGTGTATCACAGTCGTTCTAGTACATCCCAGAGGTGTAGGGTGGGGTTGAGGTCAGTGCTGTGTTCCGGGCATGTCAAAATCTTCCACATCAAATTTGGAAGACAATACAGACCTCACTTTATGCATCAAAAGGGCTTCCCTTTAACACCTGAGGATTCATGTCAATGATGTTGAGAGTCAGAGAGTGAGGCACATGGTCCTTTTCCTTACCCCTTGGTTCTTTCCTTTCAGAGCTGTGCATGAACAGCGGTTGGGTGGGTAGCTGACCCACTGGTGTATCTTTAGCAGCCGAACTTGTTAGCATATGTCCTTTTGTATGCTGCTAAGAATGCCACGAATGGAATCACACCTTTTCATGAACTCATTAATCTTCAACGTTTGATAAATAAGATATCTTCTGGAAATTATGCATAAGCTTTTAAACCATACTTGAACTTTGACGAAGAGGTTTGAGCTTAAGCACTTGGACCTTTGAGCTGTGTAAGATCCCCCTCATATTTATAGACTGACTACAAAACACAAAAAACCCATCTGCAACCACATTATGTTTACTTCTGCTATTGTTCTGTGCATTTCCTTATGGGAGCATGCCATGCTATGGGAGAATATCCTAAGAATATGCATAAATGATGGAGATAACAAGGTACTTATTGTGGGGATTGTTTTTTCTTAGTATTGAAGCAGCAGGATGTTGTATGCACACATTGCCATCCCGGCTGAGTAGGAAGGGCAGTCCACGGGAGGTGAGACTCATATTTTGTTTCTTTCAAAAGAGCTTCAAAATGATGTTTCATCTTGTATATTGTGCATTAACTATTTATTTGTTTAGAATACATACATGCTTTTACTAGCAGCAGAGTATTTTTAAACTTTGCCTGTAATTACCTGTCTAGGTAATTAATGGGAAACGCTGCCTCTCTCTCTTTCCTCCAGGCCTCTTTCCTCTTGGCATTTCTATAGCACATGAGTTGTGGTCGAATCTGTTCATGTGCAATGCAACCCTGTCTGACTTGTGCACAGAGGTCATTTCTATCCAATCTGTGGTCGCTCATGAATGTCTTCTTCATATTAAGGAGACAGAGGTTTTTTAATCTGCCAGCCTGATAATATATTGCCTATCCCCATGCTGACCATCTTGCAGAAACGTTACTGTGTGATCTACATCAATGTAACTGGGTTAATGAAAACCTGAATTTGGAGAGATGCAAAACATAAAAAAACATTTTGTTTCTCAATTATTGTTCAATATCAATATGTCATTTGCTTGGAACGCCTCCATTACCCTCAAGCACTGCTTGTTAAAACATGCATATGGGTCATTGGCTCCATAGATGTGAGGTAATATTAGGTAAATTAGCAATGTTTAATATGCAAGATAAGATTGAAGTCAAAAGGCTATCAATTGTTTGTGGGATTGAGTAATTTAACCGTAGCAAGGAGACACAGCAGGCACTCATGATGTCCAGGGCCAGCCTGTGGAGCGAGGTCCAGTCAGGTTAGTAACCACGATGTAGATGAAGGTCAAGTGTATCGTCCTGTACTCGTGAACATGATAGAAACATGAATTAAAAAGGTCACAGAGGCAACTTATGCTACAAAAAGGGAAAACGGAAAGCAAATAAATGCACCTGATGGATCATATTGTAAAATTACAATTATTTGAAATAATTTTACATTTTATTTCAACAGCTACAATTGGAGAGTAAAAACATAAAAAAATGAATTAATTTAAAGGTGTGAAAAAACTGTTTTAATACTGTATTTGATAAAGGGTTTGGGGCAGTATATGCAAATTAGATGTCCAGGTTGTAAACTGAATATATAAGCTGTATCTCAGAAAAGAAATGCCTGAATTAATCAAAATCACACGTGTCTAGCTGCATAACACCATTTTGTTGTTCTGATTCTTGTTTGTACTCACGGTGAAATGCACTTATTGTAAGTCGCTTTGAATAAAAGCGTCAGCTAAATGAAATGTAATGTAATGTAATACTGATATTAAGAAGCTTAACATTGCTTCAGTTATGAACTAGACTTCAATATTTGTTACATTATCTTCTTTAATGTTTTCACAGTGTTTTATGAAACCATTGTATGACTCTTGAATGTATGTGTGTGAGAGCTAAAGTGAGGTTATTGGACCCTCCATGCTGTATGTTCATCTCCTCCTCAGTCTGGAGGCTGTGTGCACCGGTCAGGCTTGAATGCATGGCTCTGCCAGCGTTAGCAGGAGACAATGAGCTGAGTGCTGAGAAGGGAAAGCTCCAGGTCGGTCTCTCTGGGGAGCACCTGTGGCTAAGGAGCTTGTTACTGATCTAAGTACGGGGAGGAATGAGAGACAGGGGGCAAGCAGGGAAGCACCTCTGCCCTGTCCTGCCTTCCAGTGTCCCGTCGGACAGAGCTGGGAGTCTTTATCAACTCCACTCTGACGAAATGGAAAAACCACCATGGTTGACGACAAAGAATATGTAACTGGAGGTTAAACAAATGCATTTTCTCCTAAGACTTTTGTTCATATGCAACTATTTAACAATATTGAAAAAATTAAGAAAAAATGATCAGGCGCAATTTTAATAAGAATTGATTAATCGTTCAAGCCTAAGCTTTAACCCTAGAACACTAACGTGAGGTGGTTTTCACCCGAGCCATTGTGTTTACGTTATTTTCATTGTGTTGCTTTTGTCTGAGTTGTGTGGGTCCTTGTGTAGCTTCCTGCTGTTCACTGACGTTATTGAAGGTGGGCGTGTCTCTATTGAAGGTGGGCGTGTCTCTCTGCTCCAATCCCTGTTTTTTCAACAGGCTCATGTTGGGGTGATTTTCACCCGACGGGTGAAAACATTTCAGATAGGTTTTAACATTGAAGGGAGACTTTTCCTTCACAGGACAAGGCTCACATGTTACAGGATCAAGTGGACCAAAGAACAAGTTCATAGCTCCATTATTTATATTTTTAATCATGTTTTATTGACGATTCTCTAATTTTTCACCCAATTTTGAGTCTTTTTTTAGGGTCCCCCGTGATACCTGTTTTTCATTTTATGTGAAGATCTATAGGTAAAATAAAAGAGGAGTACTTCAATTTGCCTTGTATTGTTGTAATTTAATATATTTGATGAGAAGTATATTTTACCAGGTACATTATATTGGGTGAAATATACCCAACGTTAGTGATAGTGTTACTATTTTTAACGTTAGTGTTCTAGGGTTAATTGTGAGGCTTTGCTGCTTTTCTCTATTTAATATCATTCTAAATTGGGTATATTTGAATGTATTGGTCAAAACAAGCAATCTGAAGATATTGAACGGTGAACTTTTTTTATTTTCCAGTGCTTCACATGCATAACTGAGAACTAAATGTATTTTCTTTTCACACATGTAGCTCCATTGATTGTTTATTGGGGTGTTTCTCGTTTCTGCATGCACAACAGAATTGTGATTGAATTGATTCATTGATAGACGTTGACGGAGCTGTGGAGCTGCTGCTGAAGTGGTGCTGATGTGTTGCTTTTGATATGCAGCCGGCGTAGACAAGGTGTTCGTTGAAGAACAATTTGAGTTGACGCCGGAGAAACATCAGAGAATGAGGGACTTAATCCAACATTGCACCGGCCAACATACCCAGAAAAATCTAAGAGCAGCGACCACATTTTCCTGCTTGCTTTGCCCGAGCAGAGTAAACGAGAAGGAAGCAAGGCTGCAGCAAAAGGCTGCATGTCATTTACAACTGTATTGGAATACATGCAGAGGATTTGAGGTCAAAGCAGAAAGAAAAACCTTCTGAAATGTTTGCAACTCCTAATATCATGAGCGAACGATTGTTTCAATTTGAAATGACAACCTAAAGTTTTAATGGCGTTTTTGGCGTGTCTGTGGCTCCGAGGCAGAGCAGGGTCGTCCCTCAGAGGATCAGCAGTTCGATCCCCTGCTCCGCTAGTCCATGTCGATGTGTCCTTGGGCAAGATGCTTAACACCAAATTGACTGTGCCGGCAGTGTATGAATGGGTATGAATGTTGGTTGGGTCTGATGCATTGCAGCCCCTGTCATCATTGAGTGAATGGCTGAATGATGACATGTACTGTAAACAAGCGCTTTGAGTGGTCAGAAGACTAGTCAAGTGCTCTAGAAGTACAAGTCCATTTAACACAACACGCTCTTAAATCTGCACTTCAACCACACACTGTGGCTTGGTATTAATAGATCTATATAGTATTGAAGATACTAGCAGCATGTATCATTCTTTTGAGTCAGGGACGAAGCGCGAAAATAATGACTGTACTGAACTGCACTGTGATATTGTGCAGCTGTGCTCTCTACACCACGTCACTTTCCTAATTTTATCATCAGATTTATCATCATTCATCATTAGTCATAATATTTTATTGTTGATATAAAATCTAAATACATATTGCAATTGATTAGCACACTCCTTTATATCCCATGCACAAAGATACTCTTTAATTAAAGGATCTGTTATGGTTGTTTACTCAATACATGCATACAGTTACCCATTACATTGAGAGTGTCCAAATGAATGGAGCTCTTTAAAGCTTCAGAATCCAGATCGAAGCTTTTACTTCTCATTGTCGGGTGAATGCATGAGAGGAGTGTGATCAAAGTAACCTTCAAAGGGCTTAATTAAAGGCAAAATCCACTCCGTGTTACTGCTGAATTATAGTGTTGTTGTTTAAAAAGACTTGATTACTTCTGCAATGTAGCCTCGGTGAACTCCTGAACAAGACCACTGTCCTGGGACTGTAAACCAAATAGTCTGGATCAAAAGAAAGCTCTGATGATGATGATATCTGTTGTGGAGCATCCTGCATATGGACAACTATGTAATGATGTGCATCCAGATACGTTATCATTTTATTGACACAATATAATATTGTTTTTATTGTAAAGAAATGTCAATGCAGTCTGCATTTTGTTGTGCAACCCTGTTGTGTAATGACAATCAAATAAACTTAAAACAAACAACTCGCCGTCAATGCCCACAGGAGCTGCTCGGTTGACTCAAAGGATGGGAGGAGAATTCGCCAGAAAACAAATGTACAGCTTATTGCAAAAATTAGATCCATGCATGTATTTTATGAGCTCTGTCAGCTGAGAAAACTTCTTAAATTTAAGAACGTTGCATAATTGTGACAAGAACAGATGTTATATGTTTTTGTTTAATACACAAACACACACACACAGTATTTATATATATTTTATTTAGTGAAAAATACTAAAAATGTTTGTATTTGGGGTTTGTAATTCAAAGACAAAAATTGACATCGACCTCATTAATAACAAAATGTGTAATTTCGCATAACTCAGTGAGTCTCAAGTATGGGTATGCCATAAATTACTACCACTTATGAATACAAAATGCAGCACCAAGGTTTCCTGTGTTATAGATCCTCTGTCAAGCCTTCTACATCCTTGATTTATTTTAGGAATTGGGAGGTCCCCAAAAAAGGAGCACTTTGTCTGGCACAAGATAGAGAAACGAGAAAGACCCCAAGTATGATGTGTTGTATTTTCTTTGACCGCCATTCAAAGCTTCCTTATCTTACAGAGAGTAAAATAATATTTGGAGGAAAATGATTTGCATAATGCCTGATGTTTTGAACGGGCCACTCAAAGAGGCAGGATTTTTGGTTGCCAAAATAAAACACTTAATGGATGGAAATTAGGTTCTGGAGCCGGGCCTGAGTGCTGATGAGATCCTTGAGAGGGAGAACCACAATATATACATATTGTGGGTTGATAAGGAGAATTTAAACCTTGAGTCTAACAAAACTCTTAATCTTATTAGTTGCAATGGGTCCATTCTGTATATATATATATATATATATATATATATACACACACAATAAGAGTTGTAATAAGACAAAGTACAATAATACGAGTTAATATATATATATATATATATATATATATATATATATATATATATCACATAGATGAGGTAGTATGTTTTTGTTATGGGTTGATTTTAGTGCATAAACTTGACAAGACTCAGTAATGAATGCTTTTATTTTACCGAGGACCACAATGGAAATAGGTTTTGTAACTTTCTTGTGTTATCCTCGACAGTTTTGATAAATGTACAATGTCACTATGTTGGCATATTGTTATGCATTTATTTTATATTTTTTACTGTCTAATAAATCAATCAAAACCTGGTCATATAGCAGTAAAAGCCACTGTTTGTTTATTAACCTACATTCTGCTCTCCTTCTCTGGTTACATTCAACCGGGAACTTTTAAACCTTCAACAATTAACTTCATAAACAATACGTTTTTACTACTTTTCACCCAACCCGAGAGCTTTTAGTTGGAGCAGCAGCTCTCTATGAGATTACAGACGACGCTGATGAGGAAAACAAGTCACAGCGCTCGGCAAAACCACAGTATTTCAATTGGCACTCCAGTCCAATCAAATCCACCTGGCGAATGTCCGCTCTCTGGCCAACAATATAGACAAACTGCTGCTTCTTCACAAAGCAAAAAGACTTTTTCAGATCCGCTGCACTGTGCTTCACTGAAACCTGGCTTGGTAACACGTCCAGGCTGGTTCACTCCATCTATTAGGTTTCCAACTCCCCCGAGCGTACTGCGTCATGGAGCTATCTGGGAAAACCAGGGGAGGCGGAATTTGCTTTTACGATTGTTGGTGTACACATGCCACATGGAGTAAAAATGCTCAGACATCCCGCTCATTGTTCTTGGGAACTTTAACTTCCAAAATACAAACATGTCGTAACACACTGGACCATTCATGTTTAACATTTATGGACGCCTATTGCCTTCGTAGCTTTGGGACTTTCTGATCACTGTCTGGATCATCTTCTCCGTACATACAGGCACAAATTTGAATCCAAGACTATGGACAGGACTGAGGAGATGGACCAACGAGGCACTGATTGAGTTTTTTTGAGGCTGTCATTTAAGACCTGAATGAACTCTCTGACAACGTGGCAATGTACGTTTGTTGTTTCGCGGACATGCATCAACAATAAAGGAAGCAGACAACAGTAGTGACTGCCAGAAGAACACCGACTAAAGAGACCAGGGGCCTGTTGCACAAAACTAGGATAAGGGATTAAGCCAGGATATCTTGGTGATCCTGGCTCAATTGATCCGTAATCCGGTTGCACTAAAGATGGATAGGGGGCAGGAGGATATGTTATGGTATAAATTACCATGGAGATTTATTCTGTGGAGCTAGCCTGCTCCAGACCAGGCTAAATTCCAGGATCTATTTAATCTCATCCCTAATGTCAGTCAGCAGTCACCACAAATGGAAACCAATAGTTATTTCACTGCTCACTATACATTGTTTTCACATATAACTAGACCCACTGTCATTATTTAAACGTTTGTGATCATTAATTTCAATGATTTTGGATAAAAAATGATTTTTAGATGATGTTGTTGTATTTGATTTTGACCTGCTGCCATGTCCGTTTTGGCCCGTTCATGTTTAATCTACACACACACACATTTAATGGAGTCACACTGCAAAAAATTACTTGGTATTTGTCTTGTTTTCAGTAAAAATATCAAAAAAAAAAACTTAAATAAAGATGTATTTTCTTGATTTGCTAAATGACCTAGCAAAATAAGTATAGTTTAGACAAAAAATATAAACTTTAAGTAAATGTGTGCTTAAAACAAGCAAACAAATAAAAAATCTGTCAATATAATAAAAATTCTCTTGAAATAAGTTTACTTTTTCCATAAACACTTAATTTTAGAAAAGTTCTCGTTTCACTGGCAGATTTTTTTGCTTATTTTCCTAGGTAATTTTGCTCAAGAAAATATTTAAGATTTTTTTTAGATATTTTTTTTTAACTGAAAACAAGACATTTTTGCAGTGCAGTGAGCAACCGACCTTGGGTCCTTTGAAAGGCGCTATATAAATTAAAGTGATTATTATTATAGCTCATCTATTTATTCAATTAAATTTTATTTATATAGCACTTTTCACAATTGTTTCATTCTGTCAAAGCAGCTTTACATTAATGAAAGCAGGAGAAACACAAAAAAAACGGTGGACAACATAAGAAGCAGAGTACAACGGCTAAGATTAAACCGTACTGAGCGTAGTAACGTTAAATAATAATGTATGGCTTTAATAATAATTTATCATAGCTTTATACAGTGTGATGGAGTTACTTTACACAATTTCACTCATATCTGCAGTGCATTTCAATTAAAAATTTAACCGTTTCATAATTACAGTACAACTGCATTTTTGGAGATGTGAATTAAATATTTGAATTGTAATTGTGATGTTTCAGCGGAGCGGTGAGTGTGTAATTGTGCACTACTTACGCATTCAGGCGGTCTGCAATACTTTGCCACGCTTTTTCTCTTTGCTTTATCACTGTGGCGGTGTTGCCTTTCTTCTTAATTATATCTTTTACCTCCTCGTATGCCTCCATGAGGATTTGTGCTTCCGACGGGGAAAAGTACGCGGCTCTAGTTGCCATGGTAAATCAGTTAATCTGTGATCTGTGGCGGGGTCTATTTGAGTGAGCCGTGAGCGCGCACCTATCCAGGATTGGTTTCACCTGGCTTAATGAATCCGTGTCTGCTCATCCTGGCTTGGTCTTTGTGCAACCAATTAAGCCTGGACGCACATGTTTTGGCTTCATTGAGCTCAGCTGAGTCATTTATCCCGGATGTCTTAATTCTACTTTTGTGCAACAGGCCCCAGGGTAGCAAGGAGGAGCTAATCTAAGAAGCTGAAAATCAACAACAGCAAACTATCCCCTAACACTGTGAAGACCCATCAACTAGCCGACGACCTGAACTTTTTTTTACTGGAGATTTGATGGGCCCACATTCATATCTCTCACCTGCTCCGACATCAAACAACCATCTGCAACCACTGTTTCCTCCCCACTGACCCCTACCTGCACTCACAATCTGTGAAGAGGATGTGTCAACTCTTTCTAAAAATTATAAGTAGGGCACCAGGCCCAGGCAGCATGTCTCCCTCCTGTCTGAACGTCTGTTCTGACCAGCTGTTCCTCATCTTCACACAGATCTTCAACAGATCACTGGAGCTGTGTAAAGCCCCCTCTAGCTTTTAATGCTCCACTATCATTCTGGGCCTCAAGGAACCCTCCATCACTGGATTAAATGCCTACAGGCCCGTCGTCATCATGGAATCCTTTTGAGAGAATGTTGACCCTGCAGGTCGGTGGCTGATACAGACAACCTGAATTCAGTCCATCCTACAAGACTTTAGCTCAGACATCCTTCACAATACTCAGCTTCCTGAGAGACCGGACGCAGCAGGTGAGGCTGGGTAAAATCACATCCAGCACCCAGCATTGCACTACTCCTCTATCGCTGCACCTCAGGAGACCCATCTGTTAAACTCGACACAACGGTCTAAAAACTGTAGCTATAACAGTGGACTTCAGGAGATCCCCTGTCTGTTGGATACTGTTTGGGGTTTATGGGATCCACCATCTCCCAAAGTATCAACATAAACACCATCGAGAAAAATACCCAGCAGTGGATGTACTTCCTGTCATGTTCAGGAAGTCCAAGGTTCCTCGATCTGCTGATTCAGATCTATATTTCAATACGCCAGTCTGTTCTCTGCACGTCCATCACTGTGGTTTGGATCAGCCTCAAAATAGGACAGGAGCTGACTACAAGAGACAGCCAGGACTGCAGAGAAAATCATTGGTGCCATTCTGCCCTCCTTCCAGGATTTGTATTCCTCCAGAGTCAGATAACGGGCAGGTAACATCCCTGTGGACACGTCAGCTTTTCCCCCTCTGGGACGCTCTATAGAACACTGTAGTCCAAAACAACCAGACAAGAACAGATGCTTCCACCAGGTTGAACAGTTAACATCATGCATTTACATATGTCAATAACACCAAAAATGCAGGTTGATATTAAATTACTTTTTTATAATTTAATTCTCACTGTTCTTTTAAAGGCTAATTTCATCACCATCAAAATATAAGCATTGCTGTGTATATACTGTCATATCCACTTATCTTATCTGTATAAAGCAACCTTTTGTGATTATGTAAACCTGTTATATCATTTTATTTTATATGTATTTATCAAATTAATGAAAGGTTCTGACAAGCTGAATGTCATCCCTTATTACCACCTTACATATCTGCTGCACAGATTACTGTAAACTGCTGCAATAAAACTGTGGCGGGCTCACCACCTAATTTGATCCGATTACTGTCCGCTCACTATTTTATAAAGGTGAGTATGTGTGAGGCTCGGGGCAAAAGTGCTAACTGGAAGACTCCGAAAGCTGCATCACGCATGGGTTTGCAGCCCCGTGCTGCCGGCGAGGCAGTACATCATCATGACACATTTTGATTGATCTTCTTACTCATGTATAGTGGTAAAAGGCATACAAATGGAGAATTCAAGTGATAAGAAGTAAATGACTGCATTTTTATTTAGATATTTACTGTAATTAAAAACATATTTTGCATTAGTAGTTTTACATATCTATTATAAGCTGCAAGGAAGTTAAACAGGTCATGATTTTCTCTTATATATATACATTTTCTTTGAAAATGTCTTCAAACAACCAAGTTTCTAGCCAAAAAAACTAAATGTTACAAGATTTAATTTAGATACCTGCATCTTGGAACTGGTTCTCAACTCACTTCCCTATGTTTATGTTTACCTTCGTTCAGCTTTGTTGTCCTAGTTCTCGATGTTTGTCTTTTTCTGTGCATTAGTTAAATTCCTTGAATGTATACTTACTTTCTTGGCCATTGGCATAAGCAGATTCTAAGTGTAGAGTTTAATGATCTACTATTTTTAGTATCAAGAATATGCATAATTGATTATGTTACATTGTGTTGCAACAAAAGTGAAGACAACCCTTTTTGCCAGACAACCCTGTATTGTTTAATTATTTTAATTTAGTTGCAGCCCTCTGTCAAGACCCCTCCTGCACAAACACAATGGACTCGGTGAAGGAATGCTAATGCTGGTCGAACGTGGCCTCACCCCCACTATTCTCCAGCCATGCATTCAACACAGATACATAGGCTGAAAGTAGCACATGGACTGCACCATTTTCCACTTGGACTCATGCCGGCAGAGTCATTTCAAACCACATAAAAATTCTGCACATTGAGGCTTTGATGAGAAAATGGTCAAAGTGCAAAAGTTGTTAATGTGGAGTTTCACTCGTGTTTGCCCACTAAAAAAAACTGCATAAAAACAAACATTGGTGAGAAGTTGATGAAAGAAGATATTGAGTGACTGAAAGGTTTGAATGAATGGATGACAGATCTGAAATTTCAAAACATTTTCACTTTCTAAACATTTTTTACTTTCAAACCCTGACTTTGGATTCAAAGCATACTTTTTCACAGCCCTGACTTCACACCCTGAGCTTTTACCGTGTCCTTTTTGCCTTTTTTTCAACAAAAACAACTCCATCCTTTGCAGTTCACGCATACATCCAAGTCTGTATTGAGCATGTATTGCATACTGTGAATTAATATTCTTTAATTTTCTGTTCTACAACATTTGTGCACAACTTTTATGACACACAGCCATGACCTGAATGTTGTAAACAGCAATAATCTTTCCTTGAAGGTTAATGGCAGTGATAAATATTTACTCCCAAAAATGTTTCTGCTCTGGGAGTTAAATTATGGCACTGTGCACCTTGGATTATTTTCCACACAGCTGCACATACTCATCATTAAACCGAAGGGAAGGCAGTTCGTCCGTGATAAATGCATGTGTTCTGAGAGCAATGAAGTGCTGAACTGCTGCAATATAATGGTTCGTGTCCCACCAACTACTCTGCTCCAAAAACATGGCTTGTGTAATGCACCATAATGTCAGTGTGTGTGGTTGCATTATACTGGTGAGTTAAAGGACAAGTGTCTTGATGAGGGATTTTTTATTTTCACTTCATCATGCCACAGTCGGTGAAACCATGTTTGCTGGTCTGTCTTTTTTGTTTTATGTTGTGAAATTGCATGGGTTTATTTATTTTGATCCACTTGTTCCCAGTTACTGAATGGTAAGAATTACATTTAAAAGTCCTTTTGTTTTCAATTACATATACATGACAGCGTAGCTGCAAGCAACCATCTCAGGATCAAGCCATTTCTCAGTCATTTCTAAGAAATCCCTAAGTATCTATTTACATTGCAAATTAGTAGAAAAATCCATCATGGTAGCCTTAATTGTCCAAGAGGCTTTTTGGTAGAGCATCCCCCTTCTGGGTTTGGACCCTAATGGCCATATGAAAGAGGCCACTCATAGTGACGAACCCACTAAGGCTTAAAAAAGCTTTAAAGAGCTTCTAAGTGCTTTTCAGCCCATCATTTAGCTGTCTGGGCCGCAACGTCTGAGGTTTGGTTCTCTGTCATGGATCTCATAGAGTCATGTACTGCAAGTGAAGAGAAAACTCATTCTGCTCTACATGCTCAGTGTCAAACGCAGCCAGACAGTTAGTGACTAGCTTGTGAAGAATTCAGCAGCGATAAAGCCAGGTCCTTCCCTTTGGATTTTATGGAGTTGAAAACATAGACAAAGGAGTCAGTATTGGTCTTGCATTCACCAGATGGACAAAAACATCTCTCAAATGAATGAAAATGTTTCACATTAGCTGCTGAATGATATTGTGAACCCAGTTCACCACATCCTCTTAATGTGCTCGCAACTTGTTCTACGGTCCCCGAGTGGGCAAAACATGTGTGATTGCAGGCTGAAAGAAACTTCCTTTTTAAACCGTTGATGCTAGTAATAATAATTTTGACAGTAACGTACAGTAGGATTTAACCGTTGCAATGAATAGGTTAAGTATGTCCTTGCTATTTTATTACATTTATCAAATTAAAAAATATTAGGCCACAATTGACTTTAATTGCCTGACTAATACGGTGTGGACGCTGTAAAATCATACACACAGGCATTTGTCTTAGTTGTGACAAAACATAATCATAATGCAGTATAATATATATCCTGGGAGCAACAACGTATATGAAGAAACTGCCGGCTTGTACACACTTCTTAATATCTAGTGTATTATTGCTGCAGGTCACGCTTATGACCTCATCGAGGGGAAAGGGACTTGTAAACGGGATCTGTCTGTTACCAAATTAGAATGATGTTGTACAACGTTCTAACATATGTCTGTATGTTTCCACTGTAGGTTATGCCATTTCAACATATTTATCTCGGGTTGTGTTGTTAAGTTACGCTCCCTCAGCCTCTGTGAGCAGAGTGTGCATCATGTTCAATTGCAGAAACCTGATGCTCCGTTAACACATCTGTCAGGTTGCTGTGGAGCCTTTCAGGAAAAGAGCTGGCTTGCTGTGAAACACAGAGGGACCAAAATAGAGAATGTCTTGGCTGACAAGTAGTGCAGGTTGAAGAGGGTAAAGTTGTGTTTCTGAAGTAGCTTAAGAAGTTCCTGGGTTACTTGTCACCTATCAAACTAATGGGTCCTGGCTTAGCCTTACGTTTGCATGCATGTACTCCAGCAGAATACACAGTTTTCCAAGCTCTGTGTATATTGTCATTATCCTCAACTATCACTTCCAGATTAAAGTGAAAATAATGAAAAGATGGAATGAAAAAGAGGGGGGAATATCTTAGAGTCAAACACTTTTGTTTTCGCCATATTATTAATTTGGCATTGATTTTACGTTGGTACAATAAATGGCATGACATTTGTGTGTGTTACTCTGCATGAGCTAATTCATTTTGGTTTGATTTGAAAGGAAGCTGACTATTAAATTGCCATTATTTATGATTGTTAACCAATGACTCAAAAAAGATACTTTAATTAAAGATATAATTCTACCGCTTTGAGTTCATAGAGTTGTGTAGTGTTTACAATGTTAGACCCATATAACATAAAACCTCAGCCCTTCTGCAATGACTCAGGGATTTAGTTTTTCTTTGGAAGCCACAGCTTTGCCAAGCTGTCCGAAAAATGTCACTTTCAGATCTAATCCTTACCTTGAAATATGTTTTCTTCAACGTTACCTTATTATCTGCTGCTACCTTTAGTTTTAACAAGTCACCCTCTGGTGCTCTTTTGCCTTTTTTAGATGTACTTTAAAAATCAGAAACTGCTGGTCGTAAAAGAAATCTTTCAAAGAAATTAAGTGATTACCAGGAAATATAGTTATAACAAAGTTACTTGGCATATTCAGCTATTACATTATACTTAACATATAGAGAAACTACAGTGTCAAACACACTAACAAATAATTCAAATGATCCCAAGGTAATTACAAAATATTTAAACAGTTAATATGACTATAGACAAATATATGAGGTAAACGTTGGCAATATAGACAAACTATATAATCAAATAACGCAAATGTACATTTGCCAGTGTTTATCAAATCACCCAAAACAATAGGTAATAGGTTAACTTCTTGTCCTATGTCAGATGGTTCTTTTATTTTCCATTTAATGTTTTTATTTTTCACTTTTATTGAAAAGTCGACAGCATAAAGACAAACAATAAATGTGATTAGAGAGCGGTAGGACAGGCTACAAACATGTTGCCAGGTAAAATTAATCAGTCAGCAGTTACATTTCCTGATAACATGTAGTTGAGAGAATATATAAGTAATATGCACATTTTATTTCTAATAGACAATATTAAGACTCATTACACAGAACTCTGAACAATCTTGATGGAAACGTTTTCCACCATCACCCTGCCATATTGAGGGATTAAGAGATATGATGCAAAATTATTATCTAGCCATTATTACAGTCAGTATAGCTACATATCTATTAGTGTATCTGAATGTGCTATGCTTGCCTACTTTAAACTTAAAACTATCTGTCCTGTTTGTTTAGATACTTTGTCCATGATGACAAAAACATCACAGCAAGAGACCAGACGGATAGAAAACAATATAAAGTCAACGGATAGTGTATCGCATAAGAAAAAAGTAACGGCGAGACAGACGCAGAATACATGAACAGAAGGGGCACAGTGTAATGGCGAGACTTTAAGCAAAGAATACACAGTATGGAAAAGCTGACACGGAGATGAAGTAGACTGAGCTCACAATAGACTAGAGTGAAGGGACCGGCATTAAAGCCCTTCACATGCCACCACAAATTCTGCCTCAGGATAGCAAGACGGAGGAAACGGCAACGATAAATATAAGTGGACTACGTCTGAAACTGTGTTTGTGCGTGTCACAAATAAACTGTAAATGTGTTTGCAAGGCTGCATCTGTGTGAGCGATAATGTTTGAGTGGGAGCGCATGTGTTAGATGCCTCACTGCTGCATGCAACCACTTGCGTAAGTGTTTACATCTTTAAGTGTGCATGTGTGTGTGTGTATGCATATTGTGTTTGTATCCACACTGAAACTACCAGATACAAATCAAAGAACTAGATGACAGAATAACATGTGGAATGTTATGGTATGTAAGGAGAGGTGTGTAGAGGAGCCAAACATTGTAATCAATTAAAAGTACTGTTACTTTGTAAAAACAAGTACTCAAGTAGAAGTAAAAGTAGGAGAAAAAAGGTTTTTACTGAAAAAACATAACGATTTACTTAAGAAATATAAAATAAATATAATACTAGCACACTACTGTCTCAGGTAAAGGTAAATAAGTGAGTAATCACCGATATTTACTTGCCACATACACACCAGGCAATATTACCAGTCTGTATCTCTCAAGTTCTAATATTAGATTTTTAATATTACATTATTTGCTTGTTGTCTCCATTATTATTTAATAATTCAAATGAAACAGCAAATCATGTCCATTTGCATTAATGTGTCATTTCAAAAAGTAATCATAAAGAGTGTCAACATGTTACAGTGTGCTTAAACTTTGATCATTCCAGTATAGATGTCTTAATGTTTCATTGCAGATGACTAATGTCTGGTATGTGGGAGATGTGGTGCATAATCATGAGTTATCTATTAAATACATGTGTGGTAACATCTTCACTTTGCCGTGTTTGAAACATATATATATATATATATATATATATCCGTCATGTTCATATGTTTTCCATGTTTATAATTTGGTCTCTACTTCTCTAACCCACCCACAAGGCATGGTTAATGAGACGGCCTTGAAGGCGTGGGTGGGTTGCTGACATTGCTACAGACCAATTGCACAGTGCACCCCCCTGACCGTTGAGCCCCGTCCAGCCCCCGCAGAGAGAAAGGGAGCATTACGTTTGTGGCCCTGGGGAGCGGTAAGGAGTGCTGTAGCGCTCACGGCCTACGGTGTGAGCCACTTTCACCCCTGGCATTTTCAAGCCAACATATTATAGTGGGTCACTACACCAATGGAGGAAATGCTCCTGGTGATGCCCAGCCAGCGGGATCTAACCAGCCGACTCGACTCCCCTCGGCAGAGACCGAAATGATTTAAAACCTGAGTATGAAATGTCTGTATGCTCCCTGTGCTGCATTTTTACCAACTATGATAATCTGGTCATGGGCTCTTCTTGCAATGTTTAAGATAAGAGATAAGATAAGATAATCCTTAGTTTTATTAGTTTGTACTCAATAATGAAGTAACATGCAACAACTATTATTTTTACTTTTGTGTTTGTTTAGTTTTTTTCTTTTTACAGTGACCACCGTCATGGGAGCTACTGGTCGCCACATCTGCATAAAATGTGAACAAACCATAACTTTGCACACATGCTCGTGATTACATTTGTCTATTAGCACACATCTATTGGTCACGAATGCATGCCGATGTGAAATACTTGCACTCGTGAGCCATGCTAAAGCACAAAAGTGTATGGTAGTATAGTGTATGACCGAGGATGTTCACTCCCAGATGTTTAGCTTCAGTCTCCCACAGCCTGTAGTCCTCCATTTCCTGCTCTCTGCCTGCTGAATGAGCAAAATGTGTCAGACAAATAATTCACATGGAGATACAGAGAGGTCAAATTGAAGAGTAGGAAAGAGTGCATGTCTTTTTGCAATGGGATGATATAGTTAGTGTGTACGCTCTGATTTCCATAACATGACTCACTGCTGCAGTCTGAAGGGTCAGTTAAAGGTCTGGATGCAAAATTAAATCACTCTGTGACAGAAACCTTTTTTTTTTTTTGTCTGGTGGAAGGCTAGGAGCTGACGGCAAAGCTTTTTAGTGCTCCACTAAAGCACAGGCCTGGTTGTTCATTTGTCTTTGTGTTTGTGCATGAGCTTGCATTGTTCTACATATGCATACATGCATGCATGCATTTGTGTGTGGTTAAGATTTGCATCCCATTCTTTTCTAAAATGTAAGTGAAAACATACTCTATGGTGACAAATGAGGGAGAAATGTTGCGCTTACATTTACAATGAATTGATCTGGGGTAACTCTGCTCTTCTGTATATTTTGTAGTCAACATTGTTCTGTTAATTGAATGCGAAAGAGATTAGAAGATTTCACTGATACATCTCTGCATGGTTGTATCAAACTCACCCAATGTCTCCTCTTTTTCATTAGGCTCTTTAACAGGTTTAGACCTGTGTGTGTGTGTGTGTGTGTGTGTGTGTGTGGGTGGGTGGGTGGGTGTGATAAATCTTGGCCCTGTCATCCGTCAACATAAATAACACAATACATGTACAGCCAGCTAACTGTCCTCTCGACTGCATGACATGCACAAGCCTGGATATTTAAGTCCTGGTTCTCTTTTAACATTGTCTGAAATGAAGCAGACATGATATTACATGCTACCGACAGCAACGAGCACTTAGCATGTTTTGGCTGTCAGAGTGTTCATAGCTGGAAGCAGGAGTAGGCGGAGTGAAAGCTTCTTGTGAAAACAACTCAACTCTGACACATTATAATAAAAAAATGCTTGCTTATTCCAGGGTTCCTATGAAGCTCTTGGCCCTCTGGCTGTTAAGAACAACTAATTCTGATTTGACGCCTGATTTGATGGGATAAAGTGTAGTACTCACAACCCCTAGTGCACATTTATTCACATTTCACATTTTGAGTCCATCGCATTGGGTTAACTTGCATTGTAAGCAGGGTGGCAGGGTGTGTTAACCGTAGTTTGACTTTGATTAAGTGAGGTTAAATATTTGTAGTAATTATTTTAGTGTACATTTCGTGAACCGTAGGTTTAGGTCTGCTGAAAGCAAAAATGCCCTAACTTTCTTCCTGGACCTACGACGCCTCTGGGTCCACAACAGAGGGGCTCTGCTCAAGCAGATGCACCAATACATACCAAGCAATGTTGTGGGGAATATCGTTTCATCCATAAGTAAGTCATATTTAAGTTTTTTTGCTGGAATGTGGTTGATATCTTGCTGAGGCTTTGTCTGAGAGTGGATTTGAAACAATTAGCGGTTTCCGTGGGTCAGAGGCTTTCCAGAAAGGTGTAACTTAGCTGTAACATAACTTAGGGAGCTCTTTCAAGTCCTCTCGAATCATATTTATGGTTTATGTTCATATTTATGGTTAAATTGTGTTAAAAACATGTAAAATGGACTTATATGCTCTTGTAAGGCCAGGCTTTGCAGTTTTTCTTTGCTGTCACATCAGTGGCTCTGGTATCGATTCATGGGAGTATGAGGACTTTGAGAGTGAGGAAGACCTCCTGATGAAGAATTCTATACAATTACAAAACTACAATTACTTTTTCTCATACACTGTATCAAGAGCGTTTCCACCGGATCTGCCGTAATTTACAAATAACACAATATTGAATACTAATTCTAATGGTTTGTCATGCTTCCTTTACAGCCACTGCAGCGCAAATGGGAAACACTTTTTTTTTAATCTTCCTCTAGGACTCTGCTGTTAATAAAAAGCTGCCCTAAACAATTATATCTTAACTAATAAAATGTGGAACTTGTTTGTATATATTTCTATAACCCTTTTAAATGTCATGGCTGCAGCACACCCTTGGCACCCATTGCAGTTCTTCTGACAGTATTTCCACTTAAACCATAAAATACGTGGAGGCCATGAAAGCACAATAGACATTTATTGGTAATATCACCAGTAAAAGATTTTATTCTGACAAAAATGGACAAATTGCAAAACAGACTCTATTGGGAAGCAGCCTACAATATGCATTGGTGCCGGTGTCTTACTACCTTTATTGATCAAATGGGGATTTCTCTTAAAACACAGCAACCAAGTATCTGTAGGAATTTTGTCCATATTGGACAATTTAGCTGGTGGTAGGGTTGGTATGGAGAGGCAAGTGAGAAAAAAAAACATGCAGGTGATTCATTTTCTAAATTTGATCAAAATCTTTTTTTCTTCTGTGTTTCTGGCATAAATAGTTGAAAAAAAGGTTTTGCCATCATCATTTTTTGAAGGTTTTGCCAGGTGAAGATAGTAATTTTCACATAACTTGTGTTAAGAGTGCATGGAGAAAGTAAAACTCACCTCTCATCTGTAAGAAAAGATCAATGTCCAGTTTTGTCCTACTCCTGAAAATGACATGGGGTCTCATTTATAAAACCAGGAGGATCCACACTAAATGCTTGAGTGCGTCCAAAATGCACTTATGGCAAATGATATTCAGATGTATTAAACCTGCCAGTACTTTTATAAATCCCAAATCAACCTGTTAATGTGCGCAGCTGGTTCAGCCTCACGTCCCGCCCTCTACACGCCCATATTCAACCATGAGCATACGCAATGGTTATAAATGAAACCCCAGATTGTATTTATTTATTGATTGATTCATATATTTGTTTGTGTTTGTGTGGTGCTGCACGGTGGTGTAGTAGCTAGCACTGTCGCCTCACAGCAAGAGGATCCCGGTCTGGGCGGGCCTTCTGTGAGGAGTTTGCATGTTCTCCCCGTGTCAGCGTGGGTTCTCTACGGGTTCTCCGGCTTCCTCCCACAGTCCAAAGACATGCAGCTTAGGTTCATTGGACTCTAAATTGCCCGTAGGTGTGAATGTGAGCGTGAATGGTTGTCTGTCTCTATATGTGCCCTGCGATAGACTGACGACTTGTCCAGCGTGTACCCTGCCTTCGCCAAATGTCTGCTGGGATTGGCTTCAGCGCCCCGCGACCCTGAAACAGGATAAGCGGTTCGGATCATGAATGGATGGATGGTATTTGTTTATTTATTTTTGGAAAGACTTTCATAAGACTAAGAGGGCTGTAATTGTAAATGTTTGAAGGCACAGAAAGACAATTTTTAGATATCGGTAGGTTGTCCACTTTTATGTGTGTTGTTTGCACATAAACAAGATAGAAATGACAAAAAGGCAGATACCAGATGGAATTGAGATGCTAGAAATGTGATGAAAGACAAAATATGCAAAACAATTTCAGGCTTGACAACATTTTGCACGTGTTGGGTGATTCAGAGGTCTGGAACCAAGCTACACTACATCCATATTGTGCTAAAAATCAGCAAGTATATGTTTAATATATACAAAAAAAAGTGTTGTCTAAGATTAAAGTATACATGTGGGAATTTCTGATTGTGGTTTTTACTTTAAACGCTTCAGTAACTCTCATGCTCAAGCACTCTACTCACCTGATTCATGGATTCAGGCCTGGTAGGAGGTAGCGGAGGGAGGCCGGCAGTCCATTTGAAATTCATGAAGCATCGTTCAGTGGTACGCATGAGGTAATTGGTTCAATAATAAAAGAAGAACATGTCACTTCTCGTCAGTTGGGACTGTGAATGTTGTTTCCGTTTGTGTGAACAATAATAAAACATTTGATGTTACTGCAGTATTCCCCCTCAGGCATTTAGTGATGACACCTTCTCAATTCATTTATCTTTTAATATTTCATCAAAGACTATGAATGACTGCCACTGATATACAAAGAAATTTGCAAAAGTAGTCCATGGTGGTGGTCACAACCTGTTCATTATTGTTCAAACCATCGGAATTGTATGCCTTCAAGGTTATAAATGCCGGCATGTGTTTGGAAGAGGTGTGTGTTACAAAAACGTATGTGTCAAGATGTCAAACTGTACATCATCGCGGCTGGAAACTTACAACAGCTAGACGTAGGCTCACCATTTATTGTTTTTAATCGGCGGGTCATGGACGGCAGCTCGGTGTGGGAGCATCCTCGGGTTCTTCTAATGCATTTTATTTGTAACGCACAAACACACACACACACACACACACACACACACACACACACACACAAAGAGGAAAAGAGAGAGAGGGAGTGTCAACCTAGACCAGGGGTGTCAAACTCATTTTCACCGGGGGCCACATCAGCATCATGGTCGCCCTCAAAGGGCCGGTTGTAACTGTAACACTGTATAAATGTAACTACTACCGAACATGTTGTTAAATAACTGTCTTTGTATTGTTTATTCAAGTGTAACAATATTGTACATGCATTTATATATATATATATATATATATACACACACACCGCGTTCCAAATTATTACGCAAATTGTATTTAAGTGTCATAAAGATTACATTTTTTGTTTTTCAATTAAACTCATGGATGGTATTGTGTCACAGGGCTCTTTGGATCACTGAAATCAATCTCAGACACATGTGATAATTTGTTTGCCCAATTAAGCCCAATTAAGGAAACACTACTTAAGAAGGGCGTTCCACATTATTAAGCAGACGACCATTTCCAAGCAATATGGGAAAGAAAAAGGATCTCTCTGCTGCCGAAAAGCAAAATAGTTCAATGCCTTGGACAAGGTATGAAAACCGTAGATATTTCACAAAAACATAAGCGTGATCATCGTACTGTTAAGAGATTTGTGGCTGATTCAGAGCACACACGGGTTCGTGCAGATAAAGGCACAACGAGGAAGGTTTCTGCCAGACAAAAACATCGGATTAAGAGAGCAGCTGCTAAAATGCCATTGCAACGTAGCAAACAGATATTTGAAGCTGCTGGTGCCTCTGGAGTCGCACGAACATCAAGGTGTAGGATCCTCCAGAGGCTTGCAGTTATGCGTAAACCTATTTGGCCACCCCAAAACAATGCTCACAAGCAGAAACGGCTGCAGTGGGCCCAGAAATACATGAAGACTAATTTTCAAACAGTCTTGTTTACTGATGAGTGCCGTGCAACCCTGGATGGTCCAGATGGATGGAGTAGTGGATGGTTGGTGGACGGCCACCATGTCCCAACAAGGCTGCGACGTCAGCAAGGAGGTGGCGGAGTCATGTTTTGGGCCGGAATCATGGGGCGAGAGCTGGTCGGCCCCTTCAGGGTCCCTGAAGGTATGAAAATGACTTCTGTAAAGTATGTGGAGTTTCTGACTGACCACTTTCTTCCATGGTACAAAAAGAAGAGCCGTGCTTTCCGTAACAAAATCATCTTCATGCATGACAATGCACCATCTCATGCTGCAAGGAATACCTCTGCATCAATGGCTGCTATGGGCATAAAAGGAGAGAAACTCATGGTGTGGCCTCCATCCTTCCCTGACCTCAACCCTATTGAGAACCTTTGGAGCATCCTCAAGCAAAAGATCTTTGAGGGTGGGAGGCAGTTCACATCCAAACAGCAGCTCTGGGAGGCTATTCTGACATCCTGCAAAGAAATTCAAGCAGAAACTCTCCAAAAACTCACAAGGTCAATGGATGCAAGAATTGTGAAGCTGCTATCAAATAAGGGGTCCCATGTTAAAATGTAACTTGACCTGTTAAGATGTTTTTGATTGCAATAACTTTTGATTTCAGTAAATATGACCTCCTAATGCTGCAAATTCAAAAGATGAGAATTTTCAGTTCATAACAACCTATAAAATGTTATAAAACTCTGTCGTGCGTAATAATTTGGAACAGTGCATTTTAAGTTTTTTTTATTTTTGAAAAAAATACTGTTATCATTGGGAGGTTTGTTCAATAACATTCGAATTCATTAAACTAACGGTTGATGACTTAAATTATGCTGACTGTCATTTGCATCGACTATTTAGGAAAATCTGAGAAAAATACCATTTGCGTAATAATTTGGAACGCGATATATATATATATATATATATATATATATGTATGTAAACCCACATTACTCTATCAAAGATCAAACTTAAAACAGAAGAAAATAACAAAGACAAAGATCAAACAATCGTTGTTATATTAACTTTGTTCAAAGCTTTTTGAAGGACATAACTAGCCAATAAGAACATGCATGTGGTCTGGGGCAGTGGTTCTCAACTGGTCTGGCTGCACCATCACCCCTGAATGAACCGAGATCCAAAGCAAGGAACATGTTCAATTTCTCAAATGGATTTAATGAAACGATGGTGCAGTTTGAGCCTGAAATGGTACAGAATCTCACATGCCAACACAAAAAACTAGTTTGAAATATTCCCTTTTACACTCAATTAAAAACCCCAAAGTGCATCTTAAGGACACAAAGTAATACAACACACATAATCATTTTATAACTTCAGCCTTTTTTAACAGACTCAGCAGTGCTTTCATGCACAAACATACAAAAAAGGTCGGGAATGAAGTGAACTATCACAAATAGTGCTTGTGTAAACTCATGCAAGCAAAGTGTGTTGTGAACGCAGCACTGAGGAGTGTGAAGAGACGCACTCTACTGCATTCAAAATTTCCTTCAAAATAAAAGCACAATATTTTTATATTGCCCATGCAAAGGTCCGCAACCCACTGAAAACGGGTCCACGGTGGTGATCATGCCTTTCAAGCCGTCGCGGGCCACATAAAATGACGTGGTGGGCCGGATCTGGCCCGCGGGCCTTGAGTTTGACATATAGACCCTAGACCCTTGTTCTGGTCTCTAATCTCTTACTGTGTCAGTCAATAGGAGAAAAGATATCAGTCAGGTATATAGCTGCTACAAAGAAGAAGAAAAAAGTTATCTTGTGGCAGGTTGTATTGTGCATACACAGTTTTAGTTGTGGTAAAAAATGGCCATTAGGATTTCCCAGGAACCAAGGGGACAAATGTAAATTGGTTGTTTTTAGTCCAGGATATTCAGTCCTCATGGACCTGGGGGACAGGGCCCTCCCTCTGGAACTCTCTCCAGAGGGAGGGCATTTCAGACATTTCTTCGTCACTTTCAAAACTACACTCAAAACTTAATCTTCTTTTAACCTTTTATGTTTTATCATCTTTTAACCTGTGATGCTACAGGTGAAAAGAATACCTGTGTATGTATGTTTTTGTTTTGTTCATAATGTTGGTTATATTTTATATTATTGCTTTTATAGTTTGTTTTTATCATGTAAAGTGCGTTTGAATAGCTTTTGGAAGCGCTATACAAATACAATGTATTATTAGAATTATATTATTAGTAGTATTACTACTATAATATATACACATATAAGAAGGTGTAAAATCATGACTCATTTGAGAGGTAAAAACAAATAGAATATTTGGGATTTTTGCTTGAAAAAGAACCAGAACGATCAATTGGTTAAATATTTGCAAATTCCTCTTTTGTTTATTTCTACTCCAGGTAGTCTACATCCTTGTCTTTTTACCTGCTTAAAAATCTGGGCAATAGGTTTGCGAATGTCACTGAAACAATGTATTAGTGATTAAGTTGCATGTTATTCCTCTCCTAAACTTTCCTTCTCTTGTCACTCTGATTCGTCACGTAAAGGTCAAAAAGTGAAAGATTCTAATAAATACCACCTCACCCCACTTCTAACACAACGAGGGATGACTCATACAACGCCAACACATTCCAGCTTGTTTAGTGGCACCAAGACCAAACTATGACTCTGTGTCAGGAAGCCTTCACAGGAATTTAGGGTTTAGGCAACAAAACCACATAGTTAAGTTTAGAAAAAGAACGTGATTGGATAATAACTCACAGGACTTTGGGGTAACAAACTAGTTATGTGAATAGTTACTTTTGACTAACTTAACTGGACAACTTTTAGTTTTGCAGTGTACATAAACAGCGGTCTCCTAGACAACGTCCTGTTTGTCAGACCTGTGTGGAATATCTTGCACTTGATACGATTTAAATTGCTCGGTCCGTAACGCTGCAGGTATACACACATTAACGAGCATATCGATGTCAGACGCCTCGGAGCACTGACCAAGAAGATGCAAATGCCAATATGAATTTCAGCAGTGTTCTTCATAATGATTGCAGTGCACTGTACATGGCTAGATAATGAGAACAGTGTGGAAGCTCTCGATCCTCAGGAATCCATCTGATGCATTTTTAAAACTCTCACACCAGCTTTTGCAAGCCACCAGATGAAGGGATGTTCCTATGACTACACAGTAGCAGCATCCTTTACAGCTCATACCACAAAATGTTTTCTTACCTTCGGACCAGATCTGTAATCTAAGTAAAAAATCTTCCATTAAAACCCGGCAACTATTTGCATCTATATATCGTATACATTTACGGGAACCTGTCGGAGTAACTGGTCAGAGTGACATCATGGACCTGAAAATGATATCTGATTATATTGTGTGGCTGCAGCTCATATTTTTTGGACACCTGTGGTATAGTGTAAAATGTTGAAGTGTGCTAGTGAATGTATCACCGGATGTGAGTAGCAGCCCTCGTATATAGTCTTTGGAGCAAGAATATGGATTGTGTTAATAATGAATCCTTTATTAGTTTCACAATGGGGAAATGTATTCTATGCATTTTAACCCATCCTTGGTAATTAAGGAGCAGTGGGCAGCCGTGAAGCGCCCGGGAGCAACTGGGGTTCAGTGTCTTGCTCAAGGACCTATGGGGAGAGCAGGGATCGAACCGGCTACCTTGTGGTTTCAGATTGACCACTCTCCCACATGAGCTACAGCCTCCCCTTTTAATATATTTAAAGGCTGTTTTGAATGTGGAGCAAAGTGTAGACATGCTTAGACAAACGGTCCGTCAATTTGAATGAGCATTATAATCATAAGCCTTGGAATCTACTAAAGGTAAGCCAGAGTTGTAAAACATACACATATATATATATATATAGATATATATATATATAACAAACTAAAAACACATCTTTTCCGACTATACCTTGAATAAAGAAAGTAGCACTTTAGTAGCACTGGAATGGCTCTTACTGATAGCACTTTGTAGTTGAACTTTGATGAAATTGTACCTTCTTGATTCTTGTACTCACGGTGGAATGCACTTATTGTAAGTCGCTTTGGATAAAAGAGTCAGCAAAATGAAATGTAATGTAATTTCCTGCACATCCTAGTGCTTGGTGATTTTACTATCGTTATTGCGTATTAACTTTCATAAGTACGACACTTGTCCAAACAAACGCAACAAAGCTCTGGACCTGATTTATGTTCTCTGGACCTGTGCGATACGCTGCTCATCCCTGAGATGGCACTGCTTTAAGGAGGCGCAAAGTCCTCACGAAACAGACCAAGAACAGAACTGATGATTCCACTCTGCTACGACCCAGAGAACGCTGACTATAGCCCAAGAGAACAAAAGGAAGAGGAAGGCAAAGACTGATGTGAGCTGCATGATGGGTGCATTTATGGACATGCAAAAGAAACAATATGGAGGACTTCCTGCAAGCAGAGCAGCTGGGTCCTCAGCATGATGAAGACAGTCTTGATGCTTGGATGAAGGCACAAATGAAGATTGAGGAGCACCGGCAACAGGCACAGAGGGAGGTACACCATGAGACAAATGAAATGGTCATGCAACTGATGTATGCTGAAATGGTTCCTTCCATCCAGTATCACATCCTCACACCTACAAACAGCTCCCAATTCCCCCTCCTCATCACCATTACCCGAGGCCTCCCCTGCCATGGCCCAGTGCTAAGCAGTACATTTGGTTGCTATGTTCAGGAAAGTGTTGATGCCTAAGAATACTGCATTTTAATTAGTTGACAAGCAGTTAACGTGTTTTGAAGGATTTATTTTATGGCATTTTCAAAACAAGTTCTGAGATCAATATTGCCTACGTTTCTTTTCATTGCATTGTAGTTCCACTAACTATACCTTGAATTCGGCTTATGTACATTTTTCAATGCAAGTTGTTTGAACCTTGTTTTTAAATGGTGTCACACTTGTTTAATATTTCTAATGTTTTGAAGAATTGTTTTTCTTGGATAATATATTGTGGAAGCACTAGCATTTTACTTTGAAGGTTTTGCCTGAAAATAATTTGATTCAAACATACTGCTGTGATAAACCAGTATTCTGTGTCCACACTGATACTGGATTGTTATGTTGTCGCCTGAGTGATTAACACAAGTTTAAAATGCATTTCTCAATGCTGCCTAGCACGCTAAGAATCAATCATACCGAACATGAACACCTTGAGGTTATTTGGGTTTAGTAGATGTTCTAGAACAGAAAAATATATAATTAGTCCCTCCCCCTTTGATGTTCATTCCATGGGCTGCGCCTTTAAACACTAAATCCAATGACCTGACAATCAGTAGGCGCCTGCGCTCCTCCTGGTCAGAACAATTGGCACCCACATTCCACTCCATTTTTCCAGGTGTCACTCAACCAGCAGAGGGTGCAAATAAGCTGGGAGCTCATAGTTATCCCGGTGGCAGAAAACGATTGTGACAGCGCCTTAGAGAAGGGGAAACCAACAACGCCACCATGGGACTTACACTCCAAGAGATATAAGTTTAACAACCGTAAGATATAGTTTTAAAACTTTGTTTAAGGACACACGATATTTGGCCAAAGACGCATTTTGTAATATTAACCAGAAGTTTATTAAAAAGGAATCAAAGAAAATAATCAAAAACACTAAAAGCCAAAATGTGCAGAACAAAGTTATCACAGCCAAACCATGCAAAACGGAAGCAAAATGGAGACAGCATAACAGCAGCAGGTAAACCTACAAATGATAAATAGAGATTAAATGGGTAACACCATGCTGCAAAAGACATTAAGATTGTGACTACTTACCACCTCACATATGTGGTAAGAAGTCAGATAGCAGTATACTAAATGGATATCTAAAACTCACAGGAAGCCACCACAGGGCCAGGACAGGGGCCAAAAGAGAGTGAGGCCATGACAACAGGTGCTTTTTATCTATTGGCACTGATTGGGGGAGGAGCCAGCTTGAGGGCTGCGTTCAAAACCCTACTCTCCCTTCTCTGGGGAGCATTCCCCACTACACAATCATCCCAAGGTGTTTAATGATTTTAGGCTTATTGCTATGACTTCTCTATTGCTATGACTTCCCTTGTCGTGAAATCTCAGTTCTTACAGTTGCAAGGGCCAGAAGACGCCACCACCCTGATTAACCATGTTTTAAAACACCTCTTCAACAGAAAAACACGTCACACTGCTATTTGTGGATTTCTCTTTAATAAAATTCAACCTCACATTTGATTAAACAAGCTTATTCGTCATTTTAGTTTATATTTTTATATTGTGGCCTCGATCCTCAATTTCTCAACCAACAGAACTCAGAGTGGTGGTGATTAAATGCATGTCCTCATCCACGGGATCAGCTCAGGGTCATGTCCGTTCTCCGCTCCTTTATATTCTGTATTGTCATAAGTGCTGCAACGGGCACAACAACGGGTTTGCTGACGACTGTTATATACAGTCTCCTCCATAACGATGGAAATGGCCATGGTCCTTTGGCCATGGCCCAATTTGTACAGTGTGGAGTGCATTCCTTTAACTGTTGTTCAATTGTCACAACAAAGGACATGAGTATTGATGTTTAGCATCAGCCCTCCACCCCTCAGAGTACTACCATCAAGGGACAGCTGGCAGACTATGTAGTAGACTAGATCCTTGGGAGTTCATGTTGATTGCAAACTGTGCTTTAATTGTAACACTGAAATACTAAGAAGGGCCGGCAACGTTTGTCTGTCTCTGGAATTATCTAATGTTCTTGTTGACAAGATCCTCGTGAGTCTGTTTTGTCTTTTTCTTTAATCTGTTAGTACGGGCCCTTTAGCTTCAAGGCCCAAAAAGGCACTATCCGGGATAGTGAAAGTGAGCAGCATGATATTGGTGTACAGCAGATCAGGCTTTCTGACCTGTTTAACAGACGGGAAAGGAGGAAAGCTAGAGCATCCTATCTGAGCGAGCGCATCCCCTGTACTCTGAATTTAAGATCTTTTTCCATATTCCCCTAAGTTAAGAGTAACAGGGACACGCACTGCTCCATCCCAGAACACTTTCACTTGGTCTAAGGGAGGAGGCAGTGAGCACCAAGGCTACTCACTTCGCAAAGTTTGTATAGCTGATTATATAATGATGTTGTCTATGCTGCTGCTCATGACAACCGTGTAATGATGATTGCTCATGTATCTGGTCACGGTGCATTTTACTTCCCCCGTGTATTTGTATTTATATGGTCATACTCTGCCACTATGCATCCTATCTGACATGATTTGTTAGGTTTTTTAGATGTTATTGCTGCTCTGCTTTTGCAGACTTTAGAATTGTGGCTATTGTTGTTGGACAGATATTCCACTTGTAATCCGGACACCTGCCCTTACCATACTGTAAGTCTTTGTTATTACATGTATTGTAATTTGCCCTGATGTAAATACAAATGCTTCCTGGGGACAAAACTTTAAATAAAGTTGGAGTTAAAAGTTGTCTTAGCCAACAAAACACTAGGTACTGTAGTATCTTCTGCTTTTGTCAATGGAAAACCGTTTCCAGTTTAGCCGAGCCATCCCATACCATGTTTTGATAATGAGGAATAAAAGTCTCTCATTTAGATAAATGTGTCGGGAAAATGTGTTTAAATCAAAAGGAGTGAGGGCAGAAAGTGATTGATTTCTGATGGAATTCCCCTTTAGAGGCCTGTCACATGTCCTGCAATATTTATGTTTTTCATCTATTCACTCATTCCTTCAATGTGTCACTTCTCTGTACGTATAAATTGCATATATGACATATTCCACATGCAAAACCACACCTACACACACACACACACACACACACTTTCTCCCTGGTGTTCACAGCTCTGCACTGATGACCCAGGTGTCACAGAGGCAATGTGAGACCTCATCTTAACTGACCTTAATGACTTCTGAATTCTGCCTCAATTACCCACCTTCCTCCAGCCCACCCCCATCCACTTTTCCGTGTGTCTACCTCAATCTTTCCCTGTCGCACAAGCAAGCTATTAGCATAGTGCTATCTTTATCCCACCTCTCTCATTCTTTAATGAAGCGAGGGAATAGGTGAAGCGTATTTAATGAAACCAGAGTGTGACCGTCCCTCCTGAACCATCTGCGCAGGTTAAAGAGCAAATTACTCTTTTACATTTGATCATGTAGACTGTAAAGCTGTGCGTTCTAGACACCGATGAGATACCAATGAGTTTGTCATCGTCAAACTAAATGTAGAATTTGTAATACCAAGCAAAAATGTAACTCTTTCACTGTGATAAATACTAGAAAATAATGTATAGTGTTAACATACTATAAGCAATCAGCTGAAACAACATAATGAAAAAATATGTAATAGTTTGACATTTCATCTTACTTTTTTATTGTGGGAAGGACAATAGAGTATAGGGAGAGGAATAGAGTTATTTGATTGATGAGAGTACGCTTAGTGAGAAAAAGACAAAGTGAATGAAGTGACAGATTGAGCCCGCCGCCTCGTGGAAGAACAGAAACCATGTGTGCTTAAAGGTGTGTCTGAGTAAACACATCTGTGTCTGTGAAAATATTCAGTTGGAGGTGTCAGTAAAAAATAATGTGAACACATTTGTTTAAAAAAAGCATTTTTTTAAAATTTAGCCTTCACAAATCTGCAAAACAGTGAGAACAATTACATAGAAAAACAGGAGCCAGATGCCAGTGGTGGGCCGTCAGGGCCAGCTAAGCCTTCTGTGCTGGCCTAGACAGAATCACAAAGTTATATTTTATAATTTAATTGTTTTTCACAAATACACTACATGTATTATCATTATTTTTCCCTATTAGCTTATTTTCTCATTACACAGCTCCTGTCTTCATCTGTTGCTCTGCTTCCAGTGCAGCTTAAGGAAAGCTCTTATCCAAACAGATTTCACCTCTATGTCTCCATGAAAGAAGAGTGGCTAGAGGCCTTCTGGGTAGGCTTTGCAGATTAAAGTACATGGGGGACGGTATCCTTGATTGTCATAGACTTAGTTTGACATGCTGGGTGTATTCTTTGAATTGCCAGGGACACCGAGGTGGCGTGGAAGTACGTCAGCATTATAACATGAGCTGTGATTGGTCAGTGGACCAGCCTGACTTTAGTCAACAGAAAGTTACCTAGCTGCTAGCAGAATTTAGGAAGAGTAAGAAAAGTTCAAACTGAAACATAAAAGAAGATATGACATTTTGAGTGTTTTACTTGGTGTAGATTTTTTAACACTCAATGACTGAAGGAGGAGGAGAAACGGACTTGGTGGTGGATTTATTGACAACGCAGACATTTTCCCCGTTGTCCTCACTGGCGTTCATGGCCCTCACTGGCGTTCATGGCCATCGAGAAGGACCTGAACTGTACAACCGCGTTTGTTAACAAAGAGGCGGATGGATTTTTTCTTTATCAAGTGAACAATATGGTGAGTGAACTGCTGGTTGTGTTTTTACATCTGCAGTTGTATTTTATCATAAACAAGCCACGGCGGGTTGTAAGCCGCTGCTGCTGCTACTGCTATTGCTGAGCCGCCGTAGCTAGCTGCGCCGCGTTAGCCGCTTTGCTGCCAGTAGCCGCTGCCGCCGTGCCGCCATGCCGGTACGCGGCCTGATATGTATACGATATCAGACGGCACAGAAGGCCCAGGGAGAATATACACGGTCCGCCATTGCCAGATGCATACAACGCTCTGGAGATTAATGACTTGAATTCATATATAAAAATATATTCTTTGTGTGAGTGAGTTTAGTGACAAAGTTACTCGATGGACAATCTTAGAAATGGCTCCAAAGGTGCCCATCTAGTCATTGAGTCAAATAAAATATATATATGAACAATCTTCTTTTAAATAGAGACATTTGAAATTAGTAAGTACTAAGTTTCATGTTTAGTTTCCAGCAGAGAAAGAAAATGCAGAGCGAGAAAAACACGGTGGCAAGACAGGTCATTAATAAGCTACAGCCTCATAAAAACTTTACAATCAAAAACTGAAGGCCTAAGACATTCTAGTTTTAGAAATGCAGGTTTATGTATAGGAAATGGCATATGCATGCTTTTAAGTGTTTGCTTTGTTCATACATCTGGCCCCAGGAGTAGTGTCTGGAGCCATATACTCAATGGCAAGAGGACAAAAGCTTTCCCACTGAATAGAAAATGTAGTGCAAATACAACTCTCTCTCACACACACACACGTGCTGAGCTGATGACTGATAGTTAAATGCAATGTAAACCTAACACAATCACCATTACAATTCACACTTTTCACCCAAAACACAGTTCAAATGTATTGCCAAATATAGGCCGTCTATGTACCTACCATAAAACCCTTTATTGCATTAGAGTGCTAAGTGTGAATGTTTGGGAAAGGTCACTCGGAAAGTGGGACATGATTGGCGAGTGGTTATTTGCAGTCAGTCATCGTTGTGACGTGGAAATCCATAGGGAAGAAGAGTTGCCTCTCTCTGCCGGGCTGAAATTGACCACCAATCGATGGTCTAGGAAATTGGTCGGTGGCGCAAAGCTATTGGGTGTAGAGCAGGGGGCTGGAACTGTTTGGTGAGGCATTAGCTAAAGATTATTTATGATCATACATATACTTCTGCTGACACATCGGCAGTTAGGTCCTGGACTACGGGTCTTTCATTATGCACCAAATGTTTCCGTTTTCTTATTCTAAATAGCAGACTTGGGATTGTATTTCTCTGCAAATGGCTACTCTGTGATTACATGCTGGAGTCCAAATGAGGATCATTTACTCATCTACATTGTCCTTTTGTCTGGGCTCAGGTCGGCAAGCCCAAATGTGATGCGCTCTCATTGCTGTTTTCTCATTTCATTTCTTCTTTTTTCTCTGTCTTTCCCTCGTCCCCCTTATATTTGCTGGCTCCACTTGTCTCATTTCCTTCTTTCATTCGCTCTCTCTTTCTCATTTTCTCTCTTTCCCCTGTACCACAGAGACTTGGAGATGAGCTTATCACTTTCTGCATCACAGGACCAAGCTGTCATGCTGGCTCTGAGTGTGTGTGTGTGTGTGTGTAAAAATATGTGAGGAACAGCTTGCAAGTGTAGGTAGGCTCTGAAACAATGCAATTGCTTTAAACTTGCTTCTGTCTGGAGACAGTACTTATGTGGCACCTCTGAAGGGATGCATCCACAGATTTTGACCATTTTCTGAACCTTTGTTATTGTGATACACCGGCGACCTGTCCATGTTTACTTCAACTTCTGCCCAATGTGGGCTGGGATATGATCCATCCCTCTGAGACCCTGAACAGAACAAACAGCCTAGGTAATGGATGGAGGGATGGATATGGTTTAACAATTAAAAGAGTATTGCCACAGCAACTTATCTCACAGGAGAAAGAAAAGTTAGCTGTGGTTGTCAACATATTCACCAAAAGGCCAGATACAGTCAAACAACTGTAATTTGCAATACACACATTGGGACTTTTTATTTATCACACATGGGGATAATAAGCCATTAGGTTTCAAAAACAAGAGGAACTAGAAAGAGCATTTCCTGCTGAAAATGCGTTGGAGTGCTAAAAGCTGAAGCTTAAAGGAGAAACCTTTCAAAATACGTACAATAGTTGGGTGCTTCATGCTGAAGCACTCCAACTAATGATGTATACACAATAGAAAACATAGGTGGGCGGCCATGGGGCCGAGACCATTGCCATCATCGACCCCTCGCTGTCAGCGAGGGGTCTCAGGCCCATTTCGGCCATAGGGCTCTCGACCCCTCGCTATCAGCGAGGGGTCCCGTCCCCATGTCCGGCATAGGGCTCTGGACCCCTCGCTATCAGCGAGGGGTCCCCTCGTCCCCATGTCCGGCATAGGGCTCTGGACCCCTCGCTATCAGCGAGGGGTCCCCTCGTCCCCATGTCCGGCATAGGGCTCTGGACCCCTCGCTATCAGCGAGGGGTCCAGGTCCCCATGTCCGGCATAGGGCTCTGGACCCATGTCCGGCATAGGGCTCTGGACCCCTCGCTATCAGCGAGGGGTCCAGGTCCCCATGTCCGGCATAGGGCTCTGGACCCCTCGCTATCAGCGAGGGGTCCAGGTCCCCATGTCCGGCATAGGGCTCTGGACCCCTCGCTATCAGCGAGGGGTCCAGGTCCCCATGTCCGGCATAGGGCTCTGGACCCCTCGCTATCAGCGAGGGGTCCAGGTCCCCATGTCCGGCATAGGGACCTGGACCCCTCGCTATCAGCGAGGGGTCCCGTCCCCATGTCCGGCATAGGGCTCTGGACCCCTCGCTATCAGCGAGGGGTCCAGGTCCCCATGTCCGGCATAGGGACCTGGACCCCTCGCTATCAGCGAGGGGTCCCGTCCCCATGTCCGGCATAGGGCTCTGGACCCCTCGCTATCAGCGAGGGGTCCCGTCCCCATGTCCGGCATAGGGCTCTCGACCCCTCGCTATCAGCGAGGGGTCCCGTCCCCATGTCCGGCATAGGGCTCTCGACCCCTCGCTATCAGCGAGGGGTCTCGGCCCCATAGCGGATATAGGGCGAGACTACTCCTATATATAGGGTGAGACCACTCATGGATATAGGGCGAGAATCGTGCGACCTGTATGCGGAGGGACTTTCCTGACCTCATGTGAGTCCCCTGGATATACAGGGACTTTCCTGACCTCATGTGAGTCCCCTGGATATAGAGGGACTTTCCCTACTTTTGTTTTCGTAGACGATCATAGCCTTAAAAATATATATATATATATATTTTAAATGTAGGATTGTTTTTATATCTGTCTTGCATTCGTTGTCTCATTAGTTGTTTGTGTTTCTGTCTGAATTTGGCATAGTTTCTGTAACGAGAGACCAAGATTTGTTTCTGTTTCTGTCTGAATTTGGCATCGTTTCTGTAACGAGAGACCAAGATTTGTTTCTTTTTCTGTCTAAAATCTTTATTTTTTCACACTTCCAGCATAAGACGCTGCAGACATCTTTACCTCTCCATTGTTCTGAGGACCAACACATTCTGCTTCTTCAGTCATTTCACAGTGATTCTCCTTGGACCTCTGCCAGCGCAGGCTCTGAGCTTGTGACCTCTTACCCTTCCTTGGCATTGTTGTAACGTTTCAAAACCACAAATTATAAATTATTATAAATTATTAAAATTGTGTGAAGTCAAATGTGAAGATAGTTGCACAAACCTTTGGGTACAAACTACAGTTCTCCAAAGAAAATTGCTAAATTAAGCTGAAAATAGCTCAATATAGATCAAAGACAGAGCGAACATCAAAGACAAAAAACCCACAAGCGCCATGGTTACCATGGCGATTGGAGAAGCACAGCTCTGCCCCATAGGGAGAGATATTTAATTAAATTCAAAAATTCATAGTTTAAAATTCTTAAAAGATAGAAGATACTTAAAAATATGCAGTCATAGATGAAAAATATGTCTACATTTTAAAGTTGAAATGGTATCTTTAGCTGAAAGTATGCTGAACCTATAAGCTGTTAAAGTTGAGGATTTTCTCCATAGGAATCCCATGTTAAAAAAAAGCATAAAAAGATTAATATTAAGAAAAGTTGAAAAGTTAAAAATATGAGAAAGGTATTAATATGAAAGGTCATAGCACCCCTCTCCTGAAGGAGCTGAAGAGTTTCTGTAGCTGAACATATGAAGGAGGAGAAACCTTTCAAAATACGTACGGAAGAAATAGAATAATAAAGATTCGAAGAACAATAGTTGGGTGCTTCATGCTGAAGCAATCCAACTAAATAGCCCAAAAAAGCTATATAGTATGTGTATAGTATGTTTCATTTTCTGACTGAACCAAACATATTTCAGTCACCAATTATTTTTCATATCTGGCTAACTGTATTGTACTGATAAAACAAAACAAATGTTCCTATGTAGGTCAATAATATTGATTGAACAATCTAACTTGTATCTATCTAGATATTGATGTATATACCTCAACTCTTGGTTTCTGCCAATACTGAGTTCCAATACTGGTGCTCTGTATCGGATCAGTGCATTCCTAGTCAATAATTCATGCTTGAGTATAGCCTCAAAAATGGCCATGCAGTCTTAACAAAATTTGTTTAGCAACACTATAAATAACATTTCCATCCCTTAGTCATATGTTGAACTCTTGTTATTGAAGTGAAGCTTTATAATGATTAGATCTGGCTGTGCAAACAACATATTTAACAGAGACACATTTTGTTGATATATGTTTTGATCATATGAAGATGGCATATCTAATTGGCGTTATTCAAAGTATATAATTCCCTTTTATTCACGTTTAAATATTGGTTAATTGTCTCATCGTTTTTCTCAATGTGACAAGGACCGTGCCAGTAATGAGGTCCGTGAACGCAGAGGCTGGCATTATGTGACTGTGTTTAATCCCTCTTGTCTCCCACGTGGAGATCTCAATCCCCCTGACCTCACTCCCCGAGGGTAAAGGCAGAGTGAGGTGTATCCACCCCTCGGTGGAGAGGTAATACAACCAGACATTCCTCTATTGACCCAAGGAGAGTTGTGTGCGCCGATCTGATCACAGTAAAGGCGGCCACAACGTAGATTATGTGATTTAAGAAAACGCTCTGCCCGATGAGGTGTGCTTCCTGACAGCATCACATCCATTATAGCGTTCATGAACGGACACAGTGCTCTGATGCAGGCCCTGGGAAAGCAGCCCTCGGCCATTTATGCACTGTAGATCTGCTCCAAGGCATTGGTGCTCCATCACGGCAACACTTCCTCCTCAGCGTTGCGTCGTTCTTTCTTCTGATGGTGAGCAAGCTAGAGGTTGCGGATGAGCTGTGATTTCGCCACATCAAGCTGTTTAAAGTGCTGAGTGACCAATGAAATCAGGCCGACGAGCCCATCTGTGCTGACGGGTCTCCCAGGAGATGGTCCCTGTCCTTCCTCAGAAGCGTGGTGAGTCCCAGCCACACATGGCGGGAGGGAGCCTACCAGCTAAGGGCTAGCGACATCACATGGCCCGCAGCAACTCCCTCAATCAGATTATTCATTCGACAGATGCTGTGGTCCAAAATGTTATTTTGGGTCAGATAGATTAGAAGAGAGTTGTTTAAAGAGTAACTTAACACCATGTTGAAAAGCAGCGTTACACTCTCTGTTTGAAGGGTTCAAGCCTGTTTGACCTTTGTGTCCTTTGTTGTGCCTGTAACCACACCCAACAGTGACACTAGTTTTCCTAACTTCATATGAAATCACCTTTCAAATGTTGTCTTGATGACTGAGAAGATTATTTGGATAATATGAATTATCTTGATGCAGTGTTTTTTTGTAAAATTTTTTGTAAACAGCAGCCGCCCAGCTTTATTAAAATTGCTCGGCACTATTTCATGCGGAGAGTGCTGTGGAACTAGCCCTCGCAGTGGAGCAGAATCAGCTAGAATGAGCTAGTCTTCTATAATACATGAGACACTAGCAGAGAATTAAAAATGGTTAGGTATAATGAGCCATTTTAGCTGAAGATGTGAGGATGATGGAGTAATATCCTGTATAAAGCCACTTCATGATGATAGGGCCCCCTCCTATGTTCAGACGACCATTGACCTTCTGATGTCATTGGTATCACTAATGATGAAATAAAGAGATGGTGTCATAGCCTGAATATTTTGGCCACAGTGGCCCTGTGACTCAGGAGGCTGTTGAGTCATATGTTAGACTCACCAGAGCTTCAGCCCACTCCTTAAGACTAGAACACAACTATTTTAGTATATACTGCCATGAATAAATACATAATCCGATAACACAACATGACACTCCAATGCACCTATATAAGGAGTACTCTTTTCCAAAATGATTTTCTGCTTTGCCTTTTATCTGAATGCAGTACTGACTTGAAGGCATGTATCTTATGTACATGTTATTTGATGCTTTCTTATTTTTAATTTCCTGTGTACCCCCCCAAAGCAATCAATGAATCACTACCCTATGAAAAGGTATGATATTTTTATTTTTGTAGAGGAAAATGTTCCAGATATTTTCCGACCTTCTGTGGCTATTATCACAACACCACTACTCTTACTGTCTAATGATAATAGTTTGTGATCTTTTGTAAATTCATTATGTGATTCCAAATTACAATTACAATCAAATGGCACTTAAAGTCCAATTATATTGTATACCCCTCTCAGTTTATTATAGATTTTTTTCAGGGAGGGGTAACAGAATCCAGATGCACAACATTAGTACAGTAGCTTGGCTCAGAGCCGATGACTCAGATATAGCAGTGGGGCAGAATGTGAAGGCTCTATTGGGGGAATGTTAATCTTTATGCAGAGCTACGATAAAAATACATAATTAAATCAGGGCCCTCACATAAAGATGCCGTAACTAAAAAATAAATTATCAGTTGCTGATTCAGTATTTCATGATGTACAGATCAATTTTTATGAGCCATAGTTGAGAAAAACTCAAATGCAACACAAAGTGCACGTTCTTCCACATTAATGACGTTTCTGAATAACTGGTGTGGCCCATAATCTGCTGAAAATCCAAGTGAAGTCTGTGTTTGAGCAATACATGAAACCTGCAATTGGCGATTTCTTTGGCCACCTGGAGGCAGCAGTTGGGAACACAACAGCTGACATACACCTGTAGCTTTATTTCGTGAAACAAACAGGCATCGCTTATTTGTGTAGCCATAATGAGAATTCTTTGTTTACACCTATACAATGTGTAATATTCTCAGAAAAAGTATATTAATTTATGATTTGGAATTATTAACATTGATAAACTGATAGTGAATCATTGACACCAATGCTTTCCTTGACATATGTTGATGTTTACTAGAAATATAGAATAAACTGTCACAAGTGTTAATATGCTATTTTATTTTCAAAAGTCTGTGACTTAACCCTTTATAGGCCACTCATTGAAATACAAAAAATTACAGTGTAAAATGTGTAAAAAACATATGGAAAATTACCATATATGGTTACTTGCATGGGCTACTACTGGAATCTTAATTTGAAAAATGAGTAATGATTGGTCAAATAGACAAAGAATATGTAAAGCGTATTGCCATACAATGTTACCTTACAATGTCACTACCTACCGTAGACGGCGACTGTTTGGATAAGCAGACAGGAGTTAATACCACGAGAGCAAAGTAATGCACTGCTGCCGACGGGGACAGCAGCAAAACATAATTTAGCCACTTATAAGAAGGACCAACCTAAAAATCAATATCAGTTTAAGTGAATGCTACATTTCAAATATTTTCCGACGGAACTGAACTGAAAGCGAAACGTATCTATACTGTTTTTTTTTGGAGAAGGAGAGCATAGATGGGTTTTACGTGCAGTTCCCTGTGGGAAAGGACTGACAGACATCAAGATGATATGGTGAAAATATTCTGAATAAAGCGTACGCCTGAATAGTTATTAATTCTTTTAGGGGAGCCTTTCTTTATGGTGGCTACGGTATTTTTTTCTGCTGCTCTTTTTCTCAGATTAGCTTGATTAGCTCTCATGTCTGTACTCCCACTTGTTTCTCCAAACTGGGGGACGTTTCAACTGCTGTCTCCAGCTGGTATTACACCGACGATAGACAAGTACCTCGCATAACCCCGATTAAAAAACAACTATTCCTAATATGCCTTTGAAAGCAGCTTGTACTTACACATTAACCAACACCATCATTTACCTTCATTTGAGAGTCATTCTGAGAAATGCCGAGAAAGGTTTTTCCGTGAAACCATAACTACTGATGGAAACAGCACTCTCAGTAACATGCATTGTAACATGCTCGGAGGCCATTTATATAATCTAGGAGGGAATAAATGAGCCTGACAAAAAAGTTATGAAACGATGTTAATGAATAATTATTGAAGCACAGCAGATATGATGTCTACATGCACTAAAATGTGACAACCGACATTAAATGCCCACTTCCTGCAATTCACTTCCCTTGCCGGCCTCATGCTTCCATAAACAATTAATAATCATCAATTTCAAAATGGGCAGCAATGACCATATGTTTAATTATGAAACACAGAAAGAAATTAATGAACATTCATGTAACTTTATATGACAGAAAGAAAACAGCTAGAAAGCGCTCTCACGTCATTACCCAACTCTATGAATCTCCGTGCACCGGAGCAGAATTGCAGAACACTGACATTAACGTTTGGCGACAACGGAAATATCTGATTAAAGGCTGGAGTGAGAAGCATGCCACTTTTTTTCATTATATCCTTTTTTCCACTCTGTGTTACCTTTGTTGTGTTTTGTTTGTAGATGAAATGGCTTAGATCTTCTTAAAACTGACAGGCACGCTGAACAAATTATTCTGTTATGTGCTTTGATCCCCCTCCTGGCCTTCAGTAGCCCAGGGGGCTTCAAAGAGGTGCGTAACTGAAAGAGGACATAGTAGCTTACAAGAAGTCCTCTCGCTATGCTCTCGTCATGATACACTTGGTTGATGATACACGTTGCACTTTGTTTTATTTATGTGATCGATGACAACTTGAAAAAAAAATAGTAATTTAAATATGTGCTTATTCTTTGTCTTGCAGAGTTCGTTGAATTGATCAATCCTGCTCTCATGTCTGTGTGTTAAGTGTGGAGCAGAAGCCGGGAGGCGATTAGTTCAACTTAAAGTCTGGAAGCCAGGGGACACCGGAGCCCGGGTCAAGGTTAAACAATACACCTACTAACACCAACTTATGGTTTCTCATTTGATTTACCATATGAGGACTCCAGGCAAATTGTATGTCATTGTAAAACAGGGTTGCACAACAGAATGCAGTTATTACATTTCATTTTCATTTTAGCTGGTGCCTATATCCAAAGCGACTTACATTCTACACACCGTAAACACAGCAACGGTGAGCAATTCGGGTTAAGTGTCTTGCTCAAGGACTTACTAGCGGAGCCGGGATCGAATGACCGATCCTCTGATTGAAGGACGGACCTGCAAACCACTGAGCCACAGTCGCCCCTTTGCTACACAAGACAAACAAAACAAAAGAAAAACAGTAGTGCATGCCTGAAGTGCATTTGCATCAGAATTAATGAGAACAGCAGCAACAAAATAATTCTGGGCAGATATTAATAACAACATGACAAAATCACATGATGAAAAAAGCAAAAACATGTGTATATTTAGGAGGTAATTCTTTAAAAATGCACCAGGAAGAATGTAATTAGCAGCAACAAAAACACTGGGGAATTCTCTGAGCAGATAATATGAAGAGCATCATAACATTAAAAATCCAACAGCATGGAAACACTGTCCATCAGCGACTGGCTGTGCAATTACAATGTAACGAATATATTTAGAATTTTGACACAATGGTCTATTGACTGAATGAATATCATAAATCCACATGAATGCATTATAATATATGCTTTTTCAATTATTGTCTTTGCATTCGAGAACAAACCTATCTAGGACACAAGAAAAAATATATACTTTAATCAAAATGTTTTCTCAACTTTATGCTTGACCAGTTTCTGATTTGGGACCACCCCTAGAGGTCTGATTAAATTATAGCCAACAAACCTGATTGAGGAGAAAACATAAAGCTGGAGTGAATTGATTCTCCGTGTTCCCTTTTTTCTTTATTTGATACTGTTACAAAAATGCTTTCCCACCTTTTCAGAAAATTGCATTTACAATAAGAACTTTTTGCCTCCCAGCCTCGGCAGAAGACTCTTTATATATCGAATCTCAGCTCAGATACAGGATTACTGGTGCAGAATTAGGATAGGATTAGACATTGACCCTAAGAGAGGAATATGTTCTATACATTGCCTCTGAAGGTTGCTCAGGACTTTAAGATGAAAAAATCAGGTTTAACCTGTGGCAGCAAAAGAGTCAAATGAACTGTAAAAAAAAATATAAAAAAACATTTCACTCACTTTTAATTGAGATTATCTTTGGTTGAGATCTAACATACACACAAGACACGGTTTCAGCGCACATTGCGGCGCGTTGTGCCCAAAGTTAAGCCTCGTTGAACCTTCTTCGAGGGGCGAGGGACCCATGCTTTGCTCGGAGCACAAAGCTGTTGAGGCAGACATTGGAAATAAGGGTTTCAGAGAGCAGTGTCTGAAAGGCCCATTAGTGGAACATAAGCACAGTGTGCAAAGGATACTCAGAATATTTGTTTCAGTAGATCGTTTCATTTTGCCACTCAGTGCGGTATCAAACCTGCGACTTAAGACTTCAGAGCCACATTTAATCCATTGCAGTGAATCCACAACCCACTTGTTAAATAGAAACAGTGTTGTGACAAATGCTAATGATTTTGAGTAGTCGGCGCCTGTTTGTGTGTCTGTTCCCCTACAAAATCGGTCTCTGCTTTCACTGCACAGTTTAGTTTAGACAAATGTCCCTCACCTTGAACAAATAGATGTTTATCTACACTCCTTCTAGGTTGCCAAAAGGCTTTCTGTTAAAGTCTGTAATCACAGCCAGAAGGAGAATTACACATATTTGTTTTGGGAAAAGAAATTTGCAGCATCTTATCACATTCTAACTCATGAAATGCACGGGTATATCATATTGATGGTAACAGTTCAAACATATCTGACAGTGGAATTTCCCTTAAAGCATTGTCATTGATTATTCACATTGATTATTCTGAGAAAATGCTGTGTGATGCTAATTAAGAACATTATGAAGGCAGTGATGAATACGGCTGCTGGCTGAGTGAGAGGCTCAGCACAAACCGTGATACATCTTCACGCTTCCTTTATTCCATAAGAATGGGTTGTTTAATTATTTATGGTATAACATCACCATGAAGGCGCATCGCTGTTAATTTATTTTGCCTCTGGGCACATTACCCTTGTCATGCAGGGTCACTATCATTTGGCTATTTCTTGCCGGGCTGTGTCTTCTCATCTTTTCTCTGTATATTTTCTTTCCCTCAAGGAGGGTCAGTGGGTTCCGAGTAGAAGGGTGCAGCAAAATCAGTGCTCTGAAATCAGAAGGTCTGGTTACTAGAATAACATCCTCAGTGTATGAAGCCAAGTCATGTTGAGTGGAAAGCTCCTGTCGCTGTGTGTGTGTGTGTGTGTGTGTGTGTGTGTGTGTGTGTGTGTGAGTGAATGAATGTGAATTCACCTCTCTGATCAATTAGTCAAGTGGGCAATGGTGGAATAATGACCCTCTTTAATTAAAAGTCAGTATACTGTTGTGGGTTTAAAAGCGATTGATGAGGAAATATGGAGCACAGAACAACAGTCATAGCCATGTTTAAAGTAATTACATCACAGCCTTTATTAAAGTTGCATTACTAATTATTAATTATTGTTCAGCTATTTTTTGTGTAGTTGCAAAGTAGTGTGGCATAAATATGTGAAGCACAAAATTGCTTGATTATGAACAACGCAGGTGAAATCCAGTGCTTAGCTACAAATCACTTCCAATGCTTCCAGTATGGTGGGACCATTGTGTATTCTTGTTGTTCTGAGTTTGGTAGAATGCACTTATTGTAATGTAATGTATATTGTGACACTGAAGTATAATTCCATTTAAAAACGCACTAAAGCAGACACATGGTGCGTTAGAAGGAATCTGATAGAAATACAGAGAATTTCTATTGAATTTCTCATATACATATTGTCACAGAAGTTCCCATTATTTAAATGAGAAATTGTATTAATATAGTCTGTATACCACACAGGCAGTGCAAAGAGAAGGAGGGTTAGCCACCACATCCTCCCAGACAGTCTGGGGATTTGGACCATCCAAGCTCTGACGGTGCTGTTTTGAAGTTTAGAGTCAAACTATTTAATCCTTTAAAATGTCACTCCAACGTCTGTACCACCAAATATTTATATTTTCAAACTCATGCAAGAAAATCTAAACTTTGATTAAATACGCCCTGCTATTGACAGTTTACTGACCTCCTCTTAATCTCTCCAAATCCATTTGGCCTTTCTAGTGGTAGATTACAACCATCCCCTAGTTGTCTTTACATTTTTACACATTCTGCATAGATAATGTTTATCTGTATTCAAATCTTACGATAATATATACAGTATATATGAGTGTGTGTGTGTACTGGATGTAATGAAAAGCACTTGTTTCCCTCTACTTGCTTTAAGAAAATGTATCTCCGTTTTGAGGACAGAAAACACTATTTAAAGAAAGACAATGTGGAACTCCAGTGGATATACATTAGACTCAGGACACAAAGCTTTTGTTGAAGAAAAAATATTAATATACATATAAAGGTACCATAAAAGTTTTCACTGAGCCTGCCCTTTATATTTCTTGAAGGAACTCTCATTGTCCTCCATCTATCTCTGAATTGCTGTTGATATGAAAATCAAACCAACAGAAATACCATTTGAGAAACAACTTGTGTGATATGATGTTTTGGATCTCTGTTTAGTCTTCAAAGCGGTAAAGCATAATGCACTCTTTTTTTCTTCTAATTGTTAATATTTCCATCAATGTGGTGAAGTATTGTGAAAGCACCAACAATAGCACAATTGCAGTTGTTGATACTCTATACACTGTGTATATATTTCTAGTTCAAGTTAAGTTATAAAAAAAGCCATTGCATGGTCTGTAGCTGTATCGAAGCACACCTGTATTAACATGCTTTTAGACCACTCACGGGCAGTGCTGGGCAGGTAGTTAACAGTGGGTTTAGAGCACTGATAACATGGCCTGCTGATGTTATTACAATGATGGGGCGGCTGAAGTGGTCCAGAAGATAAGGGAGCAACACGATGGGCTGAGCGGGTGCTGAAGCACTTCGTGGAGATCAGGGGAACTGCACAATTTGTGGCTTTGTCCTCTTTCACATACCAGCAGTCGTGGGATCTCTCAGACCCGTGAGAAAAACGATTGAAAATACATCGTTGGGTTTTAGTTTTCATGCTTCAAAATTAAGCATAATCCTTGTAGTATCACACCTTTCCAGCTGGTGTGTTATTTTAGTTTTGAAGTGATTGATTCAAATAATCAGCAGGCTTTCACGCAATCATCCCAAACAATTCTCCCATCTTTACTGCAGAGCTCTCACTGATGTGGAGCGTGGACACAGAAATAAGCTTTAACTTTTCTTACAGCATGGCGTGATACATTGATTTTACTTAGCTTAAAAGTTTATTGTTTGTTCCAAATACACAATTGCCAGGCAACAAGGTTTCCTCTGAGATGTTATTATTAATGTGTACTTGCGTAGTTATCGTCCATGTATTGCTTAGCAACATACTTCAGATCACAAAGCAGTGGCGGCCGGCCAATAGAGCGCCATGGGCTAGGCCCCACCCTGAGCCACCAAAAAAACAAAAAATGAATACTAAATTATACAAATTGTCAACATTTGGGTTTTTTAAATGTGGAATATATCCAGTAATATTTTTAAAATAGTATATCTGCGCAAAACATATGCTTTTCTGGCACGTCCTCTCCGCCTGTGCACGTCTCAGCTGCGACCGTGCACGTCTGGGGCAAAGATCGAACTGGCTCCAGAAAGGGAGGTCTAAAAACCAGTTTAGCCAATTACTGATTAAAGATATAAATGAGTGATGTACAATTTAGCCAATCAGCGTCTTAAAAAACACGCGCCTTGGGGCAACTCTCATCTAGCCCCAAGGAGCGCGTTCCCGTCTCTTGTTCTCGTCAGGGGCGGGGCTAGTCTCTCGAGGCGCCACTATAACGACATGACAATGGCGAGGTCGAGTGCGAGCACTGCTCTTCCAAAAAAAAAAAAAAAACTAACTCGGTAAAAGCTCTCCTCCAAGACCCATTTGAGAGAAGAACTTTGGCGGAGAAACTACCGGTAAAACACCTGGTTCCAGATCAGCCTAAGCTCACCATAAGACAACAGACTGGCGTGAAAGGGAAGCAGCTTCTGTAGAGACAGCTACACCACGACGGTTTGGCTAAGCTAGCTGCTGGATGCAGTCCTGCTAACGCTGTATTTTGCTTTCCATGCTTGCTTTTTAATCGACGGGAACAGATCCAGTATGGACAGATACAGGAGTAAGGGACATGAAGCACTTGTTTGCTGAAATTGATTAGATAGCCCTACCAAAGAAAATTGCTACCAGCCGCCACTGTCACAAAGTAATAACTGGATCAAGCCTCATACATATATAATGCTACTGTTAATTTGTAGAAAGGCCAATATGTACCAAGAGATATGAGACATCTTTCAAACTGCAACTCTTTCATCAATAGTGAAGGAAATATTAGATTTTTGGATGACGGTAAAGCCTCTTCACCTTTACAGAAGTTACCAAGGTTTTTTTTTTTCTTCGGAAGAATGCTCAGAGCTTTTCAAACATACTCTTACATGGATTACTTGATAGTATGATAAATGAGGTGCACCAACGGGCATTAGTGTGAATCTTGGGAAGCAGTGGGAGTCCCAAAGCAATGTTCGCCTTGGGCTTAGCCCAATTTGCCTCCCCAAGGAAATGTGGGACTAATATAGTCTCCAAGAATGAAAATAATTGTTAATTCAAGGTTCAGTGCTGTTCTTTGTGGAGGCCAGACAGTTCTTAGTCGGAGTGGTCTGCAGCAGTACCTTTACGTCACAACCTTTTCTTTACTCAGCAATTTGTTTAATTCTTTTCCAAAAGTAAAAATACAATCTGTTACCTCACAAACCAAAAACAACAAGTCATTTTTTTTTCTTTCTTTCTCAGTTTTCCTCACTGTCTCTTAGTGTGTCTCTTCTCGTTTGACACATTATCCCTCTGTCATTCTGTTTTTCACTGTCCTCTCCAAGCATTTCTCCCGAAGCCGTTTTCTTTTTCACTTATTCTCAGTGGTCAGTGGACTCTTACCACAATACTTAATTAAAGTAATGGTATTTCATTTCACTCTGGGCTGTAGATAAGTGTGTGTGTGTATATGTGTTTATGCACACATTGTGAAAAGCCAAGCTGGTTCTGCACCTATTGCGATGGCCAAGACTGACAGAGAGTCCCTCGAGGCGCATTGCATATGCCAGTCCCTTTCAGAGTAGGACCTGAATGCAGTTGCCCAGGAATGTGTTCCAAATTTAGACTCGCTGGGGAAAGTCGGCAGGCTTGGAGAGAAGAAAATGGGGTGGTATTATAATTTTTGAAGGATGTCCCTGTTTTTGAAAAAATAAAAAAAAATAAAATAAAAATATATATATATATGTAAACAGGTTCCTTCATACCGTGGGTCTCCTGAAGCTCCCGACATAATGACGACACCAGCGCTGCACGTTTACGTCCACAATATATATATATAAAGGACGAAAAGAAAGAAAATGTTGGAACGTATTTCAGTTCAATTTATTATAAAGTACTCCTACGACTGCAACGGCTGATAGTGGGAGGTGTGAACTTCTAATTTGGTAAATTTTCAATTATATAATTATATTAATGTATTTGAAAAGCACTTTGAAGAGAGATTGTGCTTGGCAGATACACTTAAACTTCAAAAAAAACATCAAGACCACTTTGACATTTCATCACAAAAATAAAAGTTAGAAATGATAACCCTGAATCGGAAATAGTTTTTTTTAATCAGTTTGAGCAGGTTCTTTTTATTATTATTTGAAGTTGACTATGTGGCAATCCTAAAATGAATTGGCATACGTTTCATTGATGATTACGACTACATTAAAATAGTAAAATAATGAACCAAAGATACTTTTACATTTTTCAAGGTGTGGGGTCCGTGCAGTCTGACCAGGTGATTAAACTCATTGGGTTGGTGTGGGAGGATCCTCACATGGGACTTCTCCAACACGCTGCGGGTCCCTTACCAGGATGAAGCAGTCGTGTGGCTCCGGCCATGAACTTTACAGTGCTCCTCGCCCTGACCTCGCCGCTCGCCGGTGACTCTATATTATGTAAACAGTCTCTGAGACGTCACCTTAGAAGTTGTAGACTCCAACTGTCACCATTTTGGCAGTAATAACTCAGCCATACTCCCAGGTAATCTAAAAAGGTCATGGTGGAGGTTAAGGGACGACCCAAATGCAGAGCAACAATTCAAAAAGTAAATTTATTTCCAAAAGGAAAAACAAGGCAAGGCTCAAAAACTGATGTACTCATGGGTAACAAGACGATAACACACATGGGTATACAAAAAATTATCTGACAAGGGGACAGGAGACAAACAGGGCTTAAATGTAAGGGGAAGGTGATCGGACACAGCAGGGAACAATCAACACACAGGGCAGACAGTCAGACATTCACAGGAAGTGCAGGGAACACAGAGGAAACACAAGACAGGACTTCACAATAAAACAGGAAACATCCACATCATGACAAAAAAAGTGGATTGTTGGGAGTTGATGCTGGACCGGACGACGTAGCAGAGGAAAGAGCGAGCTGCTAGAAAGCGGAGTCGACACCCCACCGGTCGCTCAAAGCAGCCATGCCCTCAATTATGCATAACTTTGAGCCTTATCAGAATCAGAATAATTTATTTGCTATTTGTGTTGTTACACACACGAAGAATTTGACCTGGGTGGTGTATACATTAGCCAAACAACAACAATCCACATGCAATGGGAATATTACATTTACAATAGTATATAAAATAAAGTGGACAAACAGATAACAGTGCTGTAAACAAGTGTACTGTAAGTGTGTGTTAAAATATTATTATCATAATTTTAACGGGTAGGTTATGTAAAACAAAATCTCTATAAGCTATAGAGATCAAAACCATTTTTTGTACCAGGCTGTGAACATTTAAACATGGCGGTTCCATTTGGAGTGACACACTTTTGGAGCCAGCCTCAAATGGCAGAAATGGAGGAACTGCAGTTTTTGGCCCTTTATCAGCACCAGAGGTTGCCGCTTCGTCTTGAAACATGGACGTTGGGTTATTTATCATGCTTTGTGGGTGGGACCTTTTTGTGGGTCATCACCATTAATATATATACTACCAATGTAATTATGATTCAATTGTTTAGAGAAGCATAAAGTTCTTCATAGATCTAGACCAGGGGTGGGCAAACTTTTTGGCTCAGGGGCCACATTGACTTTTAAAATTTGACAGACGGGCCGGGCCAGTATCAGATGGATAGAGAGTGTTTGTGTGAACCAATATAAATTATAAGTAAAAGCCAATAACTAAAAAGTAAAGAGAACTTACATTACTTACTAACGAATATAACTTAAATGACTCAGCTTTTTTGTTTAACTTGCTGGCTAAGTCTTCGTCAATTAGTTCTACACGCCGAGTCACTGTCCTGCGTGATAAACTACATTTTTCGAATTTGTTTTTGCTCTCTGGACACAAGAGACCTGCTGTCTCTACCATGCATTCTTTCAAAAACTCCCCTTCAGAGAAAGGCTTGCTGGCTTTTGCTAATTTAAATGCTAGCAAATAACTTACCTTGGTGCTTGATACTTGACTAGCAGTTTGTCTAAAAAAAGCCCCCCTGTTGCAGAGGGGCTCAAAGCAGGAAGCTGGCAGGAGGCTGGCAGGCAGAACCCTATATGTCACATGAGTCCCGTGGGTCTGATGTGCGTTCGTTATGCCGTATAAAACGGACCATGTCTCCGTGGCGCGCTGGCCTGTGGGGGAGGGGTGGAGGTGAGCAGCGCAGACAGCAGCTGGACTCGCAGCCTGATGCGCTGCAGGAAGCACGGCACAGCTGTCCTCTGCCGCACGCCACGTAAAGACCGCTGTAACGCTTCTCCGTGCCCGACTTGAGTTAAGAAACATCGATGCTGGTCTTTTGCCGTCATCGTGCTTCGGGAAACTCAAGTCGGGAACGGAGAAGCGTTACAGCGGTCTTTACTATAATTTATAATTCATAATACTCGGCGGGCCGGATCAAAACGCCCAACGGGCCGGATCCGGCCCGCGGGCCGTAGTTTGCCCACCCTTGATCTAGACTCTTAAAATAATTGAAGATAAAATGGCTGGTCGACTAGAAGTTCTTGACTGAGGGGTCACTAATGACTATTTGACTCATCAACTTTCAGGGGATAGACCTAAAAGGGAGACCCAACTAATTTCGGCTCTGCTGATTGAAAAGTGTACAATTTCATTTTTAAAATAATTTTCTAGATTATGCCTGTAAAATTATAAAAGGCTGATTGCTTGACCTTTGGTATTGCTGCTAACAACTGTTTGCCGATCATCCAAATAACTTCACACTCAACATTGTGCTTCCTCGGGTCCTAAGCAATACACCTGCCACAACATTGTTGTATCCCCTAGCAATGTGAGAGTATTCACATAATTTGGGTGCAAATGTTCACACATACCTTGATGGAGAGCAAGCTGTACCCAGCATGCCATTCAGCAGTATAACAGTTAGTACTATAGCAAGCAACAGCCAGCGTTTGGAGGTGTTACAGTTGCCTACTCAATACACTACACACTGTGTATATAACAATCTACTAATAAAAAACGTCTCATAGATCTCAAAAGCTCGCAGTCAACACCGCACTTCCTTGGGTCCTTCTATTCACCGGCCAAGTCGATCGGTTGAACAATATATTCTTTTCCACTGATTACCATTACACAAAGAAAAAAGCTAAAAAGTTACATCCGGTAAAGGTAAGAACTTGATAGATCACTGAGGTGAAGAGACGTCATTTTAAGATGGGTCACTGAATATTTTTTCTCAAAGTGGCAGTGCTGCCAATTTTTATTAACGGTCAAAATAAATATACAGGCAGCATAACTGCGAGGTAGCACTTTGCATCTAAACCAGTTATTGATCTTCAAAGCAAGCTGCTGCAAATTGATTGCCTTGATAAGGTGGGATGCCTGTCGTACGGTGAAAACCTTGGTGAAGTTTTACAGCTTAAGTGCATTGGTGCATACTCTGGTATGCATGTTAATAATCCATCCATGTATGTCCCTGATTATTTTCTATTTGTTTACTGTTTATTTGCATTAAATTACATTGACATTACTGTACATTAAGTACCTTTCTTGTATACCTACATTCTATAGATGACCTTAACATAAATTAGCCCTCTGGTATTCCCTGTGCAGTATGGTTTATGGTACAGTATATTACAGCCATAAGCACTTTTCTTTCCCTCAATTCCCCAAATGCTGCAATTGCCTGAACACATTTACTTATACCCAATGCACTCAAGAACAGCTGTAAAAAAAACTATCAGGTATTTTTATATATTTGCATAATTATTAATATACCTCACAGCATTGCATTAAAATTTAAATTTCGAACCACAAACAGAGCAAATGGTAGCTCTATGCTCAACAGACAAATGCAGCAAAGGGAAAATGGATATAATTTGCATAGTAGTGAAGTGTCAAGGAAGTCTGCAAGGCATTGGTGGTCCACAAAGTAGGCTTTAACTCCATGAGCCCAAGTAACATCCCCCAATTAATGTAGCTTGGCAAGAACATGAGACAGGTATTTGTGCTAACGGGCTATTTTAACACAGGAGTCAAGCACTAATCAGTTCCTCCACATTAGCATAACTAGAATGTCGAGGGGTGACTGGTTGGGAGTAACACCCCAATGTGTCTCTCATAACATACAGGTCAAAACCTCAATATGCCTTTTTTTCTTATTGTTCCTGGTAATATCCAATTGCCTTTTATGCAACATAAAGAAGCACTTTGAGAAAATGTTTTAGGGATTCTTATATTCAGTACCTTCAGGAGATGAAAAAATGTCTGTCGTTTGTGTAGCAAAGGGGTTATGATTATTTTAGCTTTCATCTGCAGCCTTGCTTTTTATCCTAATGCTACGAAATTGAACATGAATAGCATTTGTGTGGGTGAATGTAGATAGAATACAGAAAGTCAAATCTGACTTGCAGTTCAATCCAATAGTTGTGGTCAGAGGATTATTCACCTGCATTTAAAGGTGACTTAATTAAGATTGATACCGTTTTAGACTGACAAAGATGCATTTAGTCAGTCATATATCCATAATATTAGACGATGGGAATGAGATATATAGAATTTGTTTCGCTCCAGCAGCATTTATACATACAGGCAAGCAACAAAATGTAAAAAAAACATATACAAAAAATAAAATAGAATAATAAGACAAATGCACAATATATACAAAAAAATGTAATAGAATAATATTAATTTAAATTAACTAAAAATACAAACAAAAAAGTAGTGCAAAGATGTAGCCAAACAAACAACAGTGTAATAGTTGATTGATTGATTTGGCCAGAAGTGATTTATTATATAGTCTTATTGCTGTGGGTGGGGATGTTCTCCTGTCCTTGTGACAGCACAGCTAGATGAGTACGTTTGAAAACGTGCTCCGCTGTCCCTGCAGTAAGTGGTGGAGAGGGTGGTCCGCGTTATCAAATATGGATGATAATTTCTTCAGTGTCCTCCTCTCTACCACATTCTCTAGACTGTCCTACTGAAATCAAAGAAAGTGATTCTCACAGAGCCACCGGTTCCATCCAGGAGACCCTGAACTCGTTGCAGCAGGATGATGGTGCTGTCCTCTCCACTGGTATGCAAATTGCAGAAGGTCCAGTGGGGATTCCACCTGCGGTCGGATATGGGCCAAAACCAGCCTCTCCATCATCTTCATCACTTGAAATGTGAGAGCAACGGTCGGTAGTCATTGAAGCCAGACTGAGTCGTCTTCTTGGAAACAGGAACCAGGCACGATGTCTTCCACAGCACCGAGACTTCCTCCTGCTTCTGGCAGCAGAGGTGTGAGGTGTGGAGGAGAGAGATCAGAGCTGGGAACTAAACCTGTTGAAGAAAGCTCATTGGCCCTCTCAGTCCAGCTTAGCTCATTGTTGTCTCCCTCCAACCTTGAAGCCAAGGTTATATTGATTGATAAAGTGGCTATCAATTATATTTCTAATAACAATGTATGAAATGAAAAAAAGCTCATAGCGATGAACAAGCAGGGAATTATCAGCCGAATCTGCAGCTTGCATTGGTTTCTGAAGAGTATTATGAACAACCTTTAAAACTCAGCTCATTAAAGAAATATGTGTAAATTTATAATCCTGCAAGTGTTACAACAGTTAATAGTTATGCAGCTGAATTGAAGGAGCAACGCATAGATTGGGCAAGGGACAGAAACAAAACTAAAAACTAAATCTTGCTGGAGTGATCATTAAACACTCAGCATGTCCTGTCTATTTTTGAGTCTCTGGCCGCTCTATGGCACTTTACGTCTCCCTCTCTTCACATATCCTTTTAAACATTGATCCAAATATCCGAGTGGACCTCTTGACTGAGAAACACAGACACTTTCCAAGTCTCCATGATCAATATATATAGAGTTTTTAGAGGTCCTTGTGGGCAAAGAAAAAGCAGCGGTCAGTCAAATGTATGTCACAGTTGAGGGTTTATGCAGGGTGAGAGATCTACGTATGTCTGTTTACATCAAATGGACTGCACCTATCAGTCAATCAGTGAATTCAAGTGGAGACTGACTATTGCCATGTAGTTTTAAATGCTACAACTAAATACAGCATTAGCTTTACTACTGTTAGATGTAACTTAGGTCACATCTCATAGTTTTCTATAACGTGAAATAATTTGAATGCCATTAGGATTAGAAGAATACAAAATATAAATCACTTTGAGTTAATATACAATATAAATGCACCACGTAATAAATAATACTATTACATTTTGTTATTGTTGTGTATATTCATCATTTTGTACATACCAGAACTCCCTCACCTCAAAGACAGAAGCTAGTCTGATACAGTAGTATTAGTGATCCAAATAATAGTGATTAAAATATGAAATTGTCAATTGACGAATTCTATTTCATCATCATAATATTGCCAATTAACAGATTAAAATATATTACAGTATAGGAAATCTTTCTTACATGACCATTCTGAATGCTGCTGTGCACATCAATTTTATGTCTGTCCTCAATGACTTCTGTCTGGGGCTACACAGTCATTCCCCCCTCGACTCTGAGCAAGATCAGTGGTTAAAGATAATGGATGGATGGACGGACTTCTGACTGACTGCCAGTTCTGTACATTTGCTTTGAGAAATATGACACAAGTCCTTTGGAGTGTTACATCAGACTGATTTATAAAAACAAAAGATACAATCTGATGAATGCACATGCTGCTGCAGACATGCAGAATGAGTTTTTATGAGACCAAGCGATGTCACACACAAACCATACATCCTGTATGAATGAGGGAGCTGCGTGGTGAATAAAACATTGTCCGTGGGTGGCATACAGGTGAAAAGGTTACTAAGTGCTGCATCCATCTATGCATGGGCACAGCTCTGCTGAGAACTTTTTTTTTCTAAAAGCAAATAATTTGTAATTACTGCCCCTTCTAAAAATTACTAAACGGAATACATAACAAATCAAAAATGAGTTGAGGTCAGCATGCAGTACACAACAGAACGACAGTTGTAATGGATTATTGAGATTGTATCTTTTTTTGTGTTATGGTTGAAACAGATTTGGTTATTAGAACACATTAAACATCCGAACTGTCACAAAAAGGCGTGCATGAACAGTGAAGGATTGAATCCGTCACAACCAGGTTATTAATATACATACACACAAATAATCACAAACAACCACTCTTTGAAAGTACAATAAGGTTTTTTTTTTTATTTCAGCAATACAGATTGAACAAAGAGATAAGCAACAATGGAGGACATGGTTCCCATGTCTGTGATAACACAAAGGTGTGGAGCGAAGATTAGTTACACAGCCATGGGAGCGTGTTGGTGTGTATGAGGGTATGGGTTTGTAATAGAAGCTGAAGAGAAGAACATTCAAAGCAAAGAGAATCCTACCTGCCATGGGAAGACCCACTTTCCGTTGTTTTATCTCTCAGAAACCGATTAGGCGAGCTCTGGTTTGTCGGCCTTTACCAGATATAATGAAAGATTGAGATTGCGGATTCAAGCGGACAAAATGAGCGTCCTCATCTGGTGGCTGGCCTCAGCCTTACAGATAGGGTGAGGAGCTCAGATATCCAGAAGATCTCAGTGTAGAGCTGTTGCTCCTCCGTGTCAAAAGGGGCCAGCTGAGGTGCTTTGGGCATCTGATCAGTATGCCTTATGGATGCCTCTCTTTAGAGGTTTTCTGAGCAGAAATGTGATTGCTTTTTGTAAAATGTCATTGTTTTTTCTAAAATGTCGTTGTCTTTTGACTTACTATACTATAGATTATTTTTATATTGCATTTTTAATGACACAATACCAATACTTTTCCATGACATTTCCATGACATTATGAATGTGGTTTTGTGCCATTTTTGTGCCACCTATGACTAGGATCATCATCTCTTAAATGTTGGCCCTACTAAAAGTGAGAACCTTATAGAAATACCAAAATATTGAAGAGGAAAGGGGTGCAATGGGTAGGATGTTCCAAGTCTCTGTTCCAACATTTCTCATAGCATACTATACTTTTTTATGACATTATTTATGGCTAACAATACTACCGTAAAATTCGGATTATAAACAGTTACTTTTTTCCTCAACTTTGACCCGTGCAGCTTAAATATTGGTGCGGCTAATTTGTGGATTTTTCAGATTCATCCAATGTAGCAACAGTTGCAGAGACATATGGTACAAAATTCACGTGAAATATTCCAAAATCCCCTTCATGAGTGAAATCCCTGTAAAAATGAGTCCTCTCTGCAGGAGCAGCCAAACCAGGGTTGCCAGGTCTGTGTGACAAAACCAGCCCAATGGCCAATAAAACCAGCCCAAAAACCAGCCCAATATCAGAACTCAAAATATGCCCTGCCAAACCATATACACTGCTTTTAAAGTCCAACAGCATTGCTATCATTGCCAAATGTATTGCAATATCTACAAAGTAACACCAAATGTTTAGTATGCCAGCATTAAAAGCCCACTTACCGGGTGTCATGTTTCTCCAGGGGTTGCTAGCTAGCTAGCTACACTAACTACCAGACCAGAGTTGGGATCGAGCGGGAGACTGAGAGCATTAGGTGCGTGTGTGTATGTGGGCGTGTCCCATGTCCATGTGTGTACGTGCTGATCTGGAGTCAGTTTGGTAGGATTTGGGTATAAATAAATAATTTCATTTAAAATATGGATTTTTATTTAAAGATATTTATGTAATTTGCATGCAAAATAGGTCTACCCGAACCAGCGGACAAAAGATTCAACCCGCGGCAACACTTCAAAAGTAGCGCAATTCCTTGCAACACTGAGCCAAACTCCCTGCTGTCCCCCCCACCCCGCGGTGCCTCTCACCACACCACCCCGCTTGGCTCTCCGCCAGCACCCACCGACGATGCCACCACGTTCACCCAAGGAGGCGCGATGGAAAACAGGTCTGACGGCGAGGGGACCCCTGCCTCTCCCACCACCTCCACAGCGCTAGCAGCTAGCAGCGAGCGCTAGCAGCGAGAATTATTGGCTGCACTGTACAGCTCAAGTAAACAACACTGAAAATTCAGCTCTCCAACAACCACCGAAGGTAGCAGGACCAGCCCTGGGTCGACGCCCGACTCGGGCAGCGGGGAGGGCAGTAGCAGCAGCAACAGCGGCTTATTTATGTTTAGATACAATTTTTCTTTTTTATTTATGTATTCGTATGTATGGGTGTACAAACCATTCAATTTTCTTTTTAATAAATGGCTGAGGTTAAAGAGGATTTATACTGTGTTTGTTAAGTTTTCACAGTGGTCAAATAAACTAGTAGCAAGAATGCCGCTCGTGTCGGCTTTGTGCTTTGAGGAAATTACACTGGCCGTGATGCTCAATCTTTCTCCTCTGTCCAATCAAGCTGCACACTTGAGATCCCATCACGCTCCTGCTTTATACCCTGGCTATAGACTAGTCTTCGCCAGATTGTTCAGTTTGAGTTGGATAGTTTGTCTCTAACTAATCACTGTGCTTGACTGAATCCTGTTTAATCCTTTGAATTCTTATGCCACAGGTTCATATTGCCTCTCATAGCACCTGCCTGTTCAGCCAGCAGCTCTATTACTTTGCTTGTCCCACTCCGATGCAACCTCCGGAACGACTCTCACCACATTACATCACATTCAGCTGACGCTTTTATCCAAAGCATGATATACAGGAGTAGACCGTAGACACAGCAACTGTGAGCAATTAGGGTTAAGAGTCTTGCTCAAGGACACAACAACATGGACTACCGGAGGCTGGGATCGAACCACCGACCCTCTGAAAGACAGACTTGCTAACCACTGAGTAAGTCGCCCCACTCATTGACAAATATGTATTTGTTTGTGAATTATGCTCAAACGCAAGTCTGAGTTATTTTAGCAATAGCACGTTCCCGGTCAAGTGTTCAAGGTCAATATATGGTTAACACAAGCTTCATAGATTTAAACGTTTTGTTCTATAATATGAAATACATCAGCAAATACCCCGAAGGTCAATTTGGAAGCTTTTATGTGTTAAAAAAAGACTAACAAGTAGCTGCATGAGACGACATAACAACATTATTAGTACACCTTTAGAGCCTTGATGTATATACACTAAAGCTAATGTAACTGGTGTGTAGTCATTTAAATAGCTAGATTTCTGTAGCAAATATAGTTTAGTGTGTTTGCTCAGCTCTTTCTAGAAAAGGCTGAAAGAAATGTGTCAATATCATACAAAATGCAATAGCAATTTTGATGAGAATCAGACAGAAGGCTAAATCCAGGATGGCAAACTGATTTAACAGGGAAAACAGGTTAAACATATAAAGATGAAATATAAGGCCTCCAGATCCCTGTGAAAATGTCAACCAACATATCAAATGGCTATTATAACAGAAATCAGTGAAATTATGGAACAACACTGTTCCTGTAAAGCCGGGTATAGGATTTATTCACTGTAGCAATCTTTAAAAAGCAGCATATATTTGGTATACCTGCAGTAGCTTGCATAGCATAGAAGTACTATATCCAAACATATTATTATTGTATTGGTATTGAGGCAGCTCTACAGAGGAGTGTGCCTCCATACGATTGTTCTTGCTTTCAACAAAATCTAGCTCGCTGTAAACATTTTGTCTGCCTCGGCTGCCTGCGCCAACCACCATGAAAACACTCTGCAATAGTCTAGAAACACCAAACAGCATTTCTTCATACTCTTCTTTATTCCTACTTATCCAGACGTTTAAAATACGAAAAACAAATTTATGTTTTTCTAAACTAGGCAGAAACCTAAGTAATGACTGGTGCACCAAACTTAACTTAACTTTGATACATCTTGCAATGGACGCTGTGCGTAACTATGGTGAATTCCATTGTAATTATAAGTCATTCCATGTGCTCTTGATGTGCATCATGTCTTATCTAGTAGCATATACTGTATTATGGAGTTCTGCAAAGAAATGTGTATCTAAATGGCATGGTAAACATAAAAAAGAGTCAGTATTTATGCAGTGCACAAACAGTCTTTTTACATTACATTACATTACATGTCATTTAGCTGACGCTTTTATCCAAAGCGACTTACAATAAGTGCATTCTACGGTTACAAATACTTTTGAAATCCAATATGTTTGAACACAGTTGTATAGGAAGATGAAAGTATTTGGATTATGTAGTTGGGCGGGGGAGGGGGAATAGGTATTGCAGGAAGGAGACCTCATTCATTATTTTTTACATGTTGCAAAGAATTGCATAACCCTCAGCAGTCAGTAGAGCAAATATTTGGATTAGATTCATGCATAAAGGCCTTAAAACACACAACTTTTACTGAACTGGTTATTCCTAAATGAATGAAAGAAAAACATTGATTTAACAGTAGCAGCTATATGTTTTGAATTGGCCAAGGTCTGAAAAACAGGGTTTCATTTAAACAGGGGGGCTTGGTGGTAAAACAAAAGGCTAAGAATCAGCATTTACACAATCATTTTTACTCTTCGACTTTCAGCATAAAATAATCTGATTATTATTTAAATCCAGTGTTCCTTTTTTAAATCCTATATTTAAATGTATGTTAATACAAATAAGATATTCATTCAGCAAATGTATTATGATCTAATAAGATAGCTGCAATTATTATGTAAAGATTGTTCTTAATGACCACACATTTGCTTTTGATTGTCTGTTTACTAGGGGTGAATCACCTAGTAAAGTTTCAGCTTTAGAGGCCTTTGATTGATATAAAAGGAAGAAAAATAGACCTTTTGTTTGAGGTCTGGTCAAAGCTGGGGAGTATCTTGTCACAAAAATAAATAGCTGCTTTAACGTTACTGCTAACTTCATAATCACACACACAAAATACATTTAGTGAATGTAACTTCCTAATAGGTGCATTAGTCGCATGCTTAGACATAACCAACACGGTTATGAAGTAGACCATGGATTTCATTTGCGGAGGTCTTTTGCTGGTGTCAACGTTATTAGTGTTATAGTGTCATGTCTTACTGTAAGGAACTCACGTGGGAAAAACACAAAAACACACAAGTAGTACTGGCTGCACATCAGGGAAGTATAATTAGCAGAGTTATTACTTTTCAGATTGTACAATTATTCATGGTTTGCTTTGTAATAACCATCATGATTATTACATGTTTTTCCAATTGCTAACATGCATTAGCCAAAACTAAAGTCACCTTGTCAAAACTCTTCAGTCAGTACATAGTTTGTTTTATGCCATCAACCTGACAGGATCTGAAGATGGAGATTTGCCTGTGTCTTGCAGATTTACATGATTAACTTAAGTTAATATGATATTTGTCGAGCAATGTCCCTTCTTCAATGCAATAAACATGAAATATAAAAGATGTTTGCCACCAACAGAAAATAGTTTTGAGCTAGACCTCTGAATTCTTTATTTTTAATTATATTTCTATGGAAAAGGTTAATCTAATTTGGAATTTGTAAGTATCTGCTATTAAAATTAATAACGTGTTTCATATTCAAAAGCTGAGGTAAGAAAGTACTGTCGAGATTGGTGGCCTTGGGCGCAGAAAGCATTAATTTAAGGAAAGAGTTGCATCGTTCCACTCATTAAAACAAATAGAGTCCGCCGCCTGTCCTCACCATCTTCTCCAGAGACGTACCCAAATGTACTTATACCTTTCCAGGAGAAGGGGCCCAGGACACAGACAATAATCTTGGGTGAGGGATGATGATGTCATATGGACGAGCTAAAAGAAGTGGACTGTAGCCTTATGGTGAAAATTCTGCTCAATATCTCACAAAAGGAAAACTGATTAATTTAATAACACAGTGAACAATGCATGGTTTCAGACTTCAGCTCTCAAAAAATGTGAGCAAAAAAAAACTGGAATTATGGTTCTATGATGAAGAAAACAAAGAACACAATCAAATTAACAGCCACATGAAAGTCATCAAAAGTCCCTTGTGTAGTATGCTTTACCTTTGTGATTATGTTAGCACAACTGCTTCTACAAAAAATTAATTAAAGAGCGATTAGCAACTAAAACTTTGATACTTCTAAGATGTATAGACTACTTTTTATTAAATGCGAGACTGGCTTATAATTATGTGGCACACTTGAGTTTTAAGATCCCAGCAGAAATGTCTCATTAAACCAAAGAACCTTCTTACACCACAAACTTCACAAAGCCGGATTCACACCAAAACCGCATGACTTTACTGCTGCTCACCCAAGCGACACATTTTATGCAAGCAGCAAAACAACATAACATTGAACACCAAGTCGGCACACTGACGCACTGAAAGTTGTTGTTGTTGTTGTTGTTGTTAAGGAACTCAAACCACGGTGAGCAGGACCCAAAAGCAGACTCAGAAGCAAGGTAAAAAACAGGTGCAGAAAAAACAAGGTTTACTTCAGAAGCAGCACACAGGAAACACGTCTGATACTCTCAGGGAACATTAGCTACGATCTGGCTACAAAGGAGTTGACACAGACTAAATATACCAGGGAAGGAGGCACAGGTGGAAACAATGAGGGCGGGGCTTGCAATCACACAGAAGGGTGGCAAACGAGGAGGGAGGAGTCTGAAATGAAAGGCAAGGTGAGTGACAGACAACAGAAAACAGACAGTGCCAACAGGACTACCCAGAGGGTCTGGGCGTAACAGTTGTTGCCTGTTGGGCTTGATTTTGCCATGTTGTGTTTTGAGCACATTTCTTTATGTATGTATTATTCTTTATTGTGTTCAGCAGTAATTCACAATACAACACGTTACTTCCTGTCATTCATCCTCAACATGTAACCTCCTGAACGTATCCAAGTACTCAAAGTACCTGGTCATGCCCTCTCTTTCCTTGTTGCACACACTCAGGCGTGGGCAGGTGAGAACCTGAGCAGAAGGGCAGCCAAGCCATGGTAGACACAATAGCCAGTTGTAAGCAAAAAGTAAGGTCATGCTCCATCTTAAGTGGCCAAGAGTGTGAACTAGCGCTCTGCTCACCGGAGAGGTTAATAGGGATTAACAAAGAAGGACAATAGGACATTGTAGTTCCCTGAGCCATGATTGGTATCAGTTTCTTCATATCTTCTTGAGAAGTGATTACTCATATGTCAATGTTCATACATACTGTGTTCATATCTGTTGTAAACCAATGTGAATCAGTCTTGACATGAGATAGGAGAGCTTGAGTTATTGTGGCATGGACTTGTGGCAGTTTAGGCTGCAATCTCCCCCACGAGGTTTAAGTAATGAACAGATTAGGCTGTTATCACTGTGATGAAGGCAGGACTGTCCCACTACATTCATACAGGATCCTCATTATCAAGGCACCATTTCTGGGAGCTGAGAAGCCAAAGCCTCAGTCACAACATGCAGTCTTAACACTTGACAACGATCAATAGTGAACACGTTAAAAGGAACCGTGAGGAACTGTCAGCAGTTTCGTCATAGTTCACACTGTTAGAGCTAATGGCTCCGTTAGCTATGAGCTACCGGGCAGTATTGTTGGGTCAGCTAGAGGGAAGGAGAGCTAGAACCAAGGCTGCATGGGAGGAGGCTGCAGTAAAACCAGAGGTTTGCTAAAAGGACTCTGGTGCTTGGAAACACTACTGCTTTTGAGCTTGCCAAAATCAAATAAAAGTTTTATGCCTTAGCTTTAAAAAAACTGGCATGCTTTGCTTACTCTTAGAGTTAAGTAAAGAATAGTAAGACTTTTAATCAGGTACAAAAATAAATTGTATTACTTGTTTAATATGTATTATTGAATCTCATTGTAAATTATGTTAGTTAAATGTATGGGTTCATATAAGATAAGATAAGATAATCCTTTATTAGTCCCGCAGTGGGGAAATTACAGGATTACAGCAGCATTGCTCAGTACGTAAGATAAAATAAAAATCAAGTAATATGAATAAACAGTAATAAACATAATAAAGAAATAAACAGTAAAGAAGAAATTGAATGTACAGTAGAATATTGAATATACAAATTACAAAATATTACAAAATATTGCACCAGGATGGATTAAAGTGACCAGAATATTTAATATACAAATTACAAAATATTTCACCAGAATGGATTAAAGTGAACAGAGTGATAGAAAAAGTGTCCAAGTATTGAGAGTCCAGAATGTTTGTGGGCTACTGGGAGGTCAGCTTGTTGTGCAGACTGACAGCAGCAGGGAGGAAGGACTTGCGGTACCTCTCCTTCACACTCCTCATTATTTATATATTGTTAGTAGTACTCACTTAAAGATTATTTAAAAATTAAAACAATTTAAATAGTCCTGTGTCTTTCTTCATATAAATAATGCATAACTTACCTACTTTATGTAATGATGTAGTACCTAATCCAATATATTGACTCTTGACAAGTTGTATGTAGTCATAACTGTATGCAACTTCAAATTAATACGTAATGTTTACCAATTTAACAAAATAAGCTGGGAAATATGAACACATTAGCCAGCAGCATTTCATCATCAGGTGGTTGAATATAGTTAGCGGTTTTGGTACAATTCCTCTGCACAGTGATAAATGAATGAGCGGTCATTTGCACTGTTAGTTCTGTGATCTGCTGCAGCAATAATGTCATAATAAAAAAAAGAGAATTATGATACTTTGCTGTATTGCATACCTACACATAAACTGTAATGAGGACATTAAAAAATGCTCCCAAAACATTAGCATATGAAAATACGTTTGTTTGAGGCCAGAAACTGTACCAATAATGCTTGAAAGTCACATGCTATAATCCCAATGTTACGCTCAATGTATTTTTCTGTTGTACTTATTCTTCTCTTTTCATCCCACTGTTTCATCATTCTCTTTCAGCAATGTTTTGTATCCTTTCTTCTTTGTCTTTTATGTTTTCATTGTGTTTCTCAATATTGTCATCTCTCTTGTTTATATTGTTGTTGCTTCTATTGCTTGTCTTTACCATGTAAAGTGCATTGAGTACCTTTTAAAGCGCTATACAAATACAATGTATTATTATTATTATTTTACCTCTTTTTGCCCTGGATTCTACTCACTCTCAGCATATCCCTTCTTTGTCTTACCTTCTTCGTCTGCCATTCTCCTGTTTCAAACATTCCATCAATTAATTTTTGCCTACCTCTCACCCATCACTCCCTTCTCACTCCCCACTTCATCATTCAATCTTCTACTGGTGCAGCTGCAGAAATGGGACTTGGCTGTGACTAATCTGCTGGCAAAGCCTCCGAGGGCCCCTTGTGGTGGTGCCTCTTCACAGAGGACGCATGTGATTGATTGAACCTAGGGAAAACGTTGTCAGGCTGGCCATCATGACTGGATCTCTTGCCTGATAATAAATTCCCTCCTCCCTCAAGTACTATGGGGAGACGCAAGTGGCATGTGGCGCATTTTCATGACACATGGTGCCCTGGACTGTTCGAGCTGATCCACATTCTACTTTCTCTCAAACAGTCTCACTCGCTTTATTTTCCTGTGGTTGCATGCCCCTGACCCTGAACTAGCCAAGCCATCATGTATGTGCAGTATGTGTTGAGGTAATGGGTTTTATTGTGAATATGGACATTAGTCTGTCCAAAAATGAAAACACTGGGCATGTTTTTGCAAAGCTTCTAAATTTTCCAAGAACCCTCTTCTTGGTGCTGAGCCTACTGAGCATATCAGATGAGGGCTAGGGAAACAGACCAAGTGTCATGACAAATTGATTTTCTCAATTAAATCCCAGACAATGGACATGCCACAGCAGGTTGACTGTTTCACTTCCTAAATGGCCCATTTTCTCTTTCCTTCACAGATCAACGCCACCCAGTCATTAGGAATCACAAGGTAGAGATCCCTGCTCCGAACTGCAGACTCTCTCTCACGCTCTCTCTCTTCACATTTCTCCTCTTCATCCCACACATGGACATTCATCAATTCTGCTACTGATGGCTCTGCAGCACCAGTCCATGTATTCTATCACAGGCTCAGTCACCCATGGAAAAGACTGAGGTTTGTCATTGGGCTGCTGGATTCGTATTGAGGTTAGTGCGTGAACCTAAACACACACATGTAGGAGTTACACAAAAAATGGCATGTATATGTATAACCAGCAGTAAGTTTACTGACAGTGGTGTAATGTGTTGGTGAGTCTGCATAAAAATGGTATTACTGTTCAAATACAATGCATTTATAGATAATTTAATTCTACCAAGTTTAATGTCTCTGCAAGTCGATGTTAATAATTCAAAATAATGGGGAAACCAAAAGTTACCTGGACAGTCGGGTAAACAAATGGTTGTTTTTCTTTTATTTGGGGCAAAGATGAACACCAATATTGCACGTTTTTTTTAAATTGGGAAATATTAAAGCCACTTCTGATGACTAGATAGGCCACCATTAAAGTAAAATTTAATAAAACAAACTTAAGCATTATTTGCTATGTTTTTTAAGTAGCTGCTAACTTCAGGGCGAACATCCTTCTCTTAAAAAAGCAGGTGACAAGCAAGACACAGTAGCATTGCTTGGGTTATGAGTAGGGATGCACCGATACCGATACCGGTATCGGTATCGGTGGTCGATACTGCGTTAAATACTCGTACTCGCATCGGTTTCAATGACCGATACCAAGAACCGATACTCACTCAACAGTATTTCACTACAACAAACTGGTCGCGCTTTGTGGAGAAGCAACCCCGTGGCGGAGCCGGAGACACTCTTCTCTGTCTCAACTGTCTCAACAGTCTCAACTTCTGAGCAGCCAATCATGCTATCCAAGTTGTTTTGCCGTCCAATCAGATGGCCAGTTTGTCTCAACAGCAGAATCTGGAGCCGCCATCTTGGATCCCCGCTACGCAGCGCTCACTTCTTTCAATGGACAGGAGAAAAGTGAGACGCGAGTACAATACAAGACTTTATCGATATTCTGCTTATTAACCGGTGTTGCATACGTGTGTATGACATATTAGTGCTCATATTAGTGCTCTTGTTAGTGGCTGACAGCCCCGGAGTTACTTGTAATCAGTCCGTCCCAACGCGACGCAAATGTTTCGCGCGACCAGATTACATGTAAAGTCTATGCACAGACGCGTGTGGTTGCGACAGACGCAAATTTACGCCGGCGGCACGTTAGACGCGAGAGTTGAAATTTTCCATATTTAATACATCTATAATTGAGAAGCTCTGCGCGTCATCACCGCCGTCCTGCCGGTTTGAATCAAACGGCTGCTGATCCACCTGAAGCAGCGCTGGCAGCGGCCTCATTCAGACGCTGTTGTGCGGCTACGGATGATATTATTGTAGCCGAGTGTCTGTTGTGTGTCTATATTTGTAATTCTAATAAAATGAAAACACGCTGCAGGGTAACTTGAACCACTTTTTTATCTCCTTCACACACGTATATCCCACAATTCCACTCTTTTCCTTTCCGTTTCTCCCTCCACAATAAAAGCACCGGAAACATAACTTGGAACACAGCTTCCTATATAATTGCTCATCCCTAATATTATCGCTTACATTATGAACCCGGACACGGGGGCGTTTTATGGTCCGACATTAGAGGGACTTCCACAAGAAGTTTAAAGCTTGGGATAGCCTTCTGTTAATTTTGTACTATAGGCTTGACATAATCTGCAGAGGATAAAATAAAATCTGCCTCCAAATTAATTGCACTTTCATGGAGACCAAATCTAAGAAGTATCGGTATCGGTACTCGGTATCGGCAAGTACACAAATAAAAATATCGGTATCGTATCGGTTTGTAAAAAATGGTATCGTTGCATCCCTAGTTATGAGGGCTTGTAGCTCTTATTCACCAATAAATATTCTAAACTGTACACACGCTGCATTACAACGTTCAGCAATATCGCAACTTATTTTCACATTACACGCACAGCGGGCTGCCGGGCTTGCAAGACACTGGCGTAAACCATGACAGAGCTTACCAGGCAGACACACAGCTGACTACATTACAGCTAAATTAAGAGACTAACTGGAAAAGTGGCTGCATGTGTCCACTACAATGCACGCTGCTGACTCTCTCGAATGGGCAAACGGGAGTCAATTGCCTGTTATGCACATATACTGCAGCTGGTGAGTAAATGATGCAATCAACCTGTTTGTGCGTTTGCAGCTGGGTATCGTCAACCACAGCACCCATGCTTGCAAGGCTCTAATCTTCTCTAATCTTGGTGAACATTAATGATTGGTTAATGTCCCCTATTGGTCAGGAAAAAAATAACTAAATTAGCTTCCCTAGTCATCACATGTGTGATTTAAATCCTGCTAAAAACCTTTCTCTAACTGAGTTCTGCCACTCATAAATTGCACACAGATAATTCTCAAGACACCCGATGTGTGTTCTTTATGTCCAGTCTACTCCGTAACTTAGTTTTGGTCGCTGCCGCTGCAGATAGATAGGATGATGGAAATGGAAGCAGGGTTTTCAGTGCTTTTTGGACAATCTCAGGATATTCAGCCTTGATTTTAATTCAGAACACTGAATGTTCTGAATTAAGAGTTGTTAAGGCCACCGTCAGTCACAAATTTTTGCGAGATTGTGGGTTTCATTTATGGGGTAACATATCACGTGACCTCTATACATGTGTTAAGGGGCTCAGACGCACATACGGATGTATCCAGTCATTGAAAAAAAAAAAAAAAAAACATCTTTCCAAAATCCATTTTATTTTCATTCATTCCTTCTGTGCGGCCCCTGCGTGGCCCAATGGTTGAGGGCTGCTGTGTTAGAGCATTGACCTCGAAGCTGGAGCACACAACCGAGTGCTTTAAGATAAGAGCACCATATTAAAAAAAATATTTGCTCAAACTAAAAAACCTTATTTGTGTTGTACTATGCTAGATAAAGAGAAGATGCAAATTGAACCACAAAAACATCTGAACTACGAAAAAGTCTGATTGCTCACAGGTATAGAGGCTGACTGAGTAACCAGCGTATGTATGTCTCTTGAAACCATTGGTGGTATCACACAAATTTGACAATTGGCAGATTCCATACAGCTACTTTCAAATTACTTGCATACTCACGGTTAAGGCTCCCCACAAATGTCATATTCTTTAACATATTTGAGGTAATTAGAGTCATGGTAGTGAGAGTAATTTACCATCTCCGCTCAAATCATACTTAACTACCATAAAGACATTTGTCCCTTTTACTCTTGCCTCGATGTAATGTAAGTCGCTTTGGATAAAAGCGTCAGCTAAATGAAATGTAATGTAATGTAATAACAAACACATGGGACCCACATTTAACCACAATAAATAAAAGCAATTGGAACAAGACACAACCTCTAAATTACACATCAATAACTGGCTTCCACACTTGCAGAAAGAACAAGTTTAATCATGTTGACAATTTCTAGACACATCAGAGGCCTATACATGCATCTACAAAATAAATTTGTACAAGCGCATTTGGAAAAACATGAGGCACAGACACTATCAGAGTCAGGGAAAACATATTTGATTGGGTTGTCATCTCAGTTTCACTCTCTGTAGGACAGCTTTTCTACAACCAAACATGAATAGAGGGCAAAATGCAATGCTACAACTCTCTCTCTCTCTCTGTGTGTGTGTGTGTGTGTGTGTGTTTGTGTGTGTGTCAAAATGACATATCTGATACCCAAATGGTTGGCTATCTAGTGACTCAGCATGTTGCATTCTTAAGAAAAGTCTCAGGGGATGTTTGGCCATCGTAGAGGAGTGTATTGATTCTCAAGTGATATGCTGCCAGAAAACACACAGAATTGCTGCATGTTGCCTGGCAAGCTGTGCCAGCATGAAATCCAGATTTCACATTTGAGCATCACCTGATTCAAAAGTCCTTTTATTTTTTGCTGTCAAATGTTTGTGTCAAAACTCTACATGCATCATAACAGTACTGTACATCACATATTGTGAACATATGGTGCATTACAATCCAAGTTGTCTTGGCTATAATTTGTTATAAATTGAGATGCAAGACAATAAGATGTAGTAAGTGTTTTCCACAGAATAGGAAAATCATTTTACGGGAAGAAAAGAACATCAATACAGTACTAGCATCAAATGTTTTGTGAAATAAAGTAAATTAGATAAATGCACAAGCATAATGTATGTGTCAGGAAGAAAAAGAGAAATGCTGTAATCTTTATTTTTGTAAAAAAAAAAAAACATATACTACTGCATTACCCTGCATTAAAAACAATTCTGTTCCTGTATTTCCAGTCATGTTTTCATGTCTTCAACATGGATCATTAACTGATGGAAGATGCTGACTTTTTGCCTGGACCGTTCTTTAGCCTCAGTCTTTTTTTGCATCATTACACAGCACTGAATTAGCAATTGATGTATGTCGCTATAAAATACATATGTAAGACCCGATTGCAAGTTTCTTATTTCAAACACAGCTGTTTGTTGTTAGCCATCTAAAAATCTGCCAGCAACAGTTGCCATTGTAGCTGGCAAAATAGTCAACAACCAAAGTTAAGGAACTGTAGAGTTGTTGCTGGGAGCAGATTTAATACAAAAATAATTAATTAATTGTTAATTATGATTCATAAAGCAATACATTTGTATTGCACCATTAGTTTAATATGATTTGACATAAGCTTCAATTTTGGATACATTTGGAAAAATTGGGAAAACTTAAATTTGCTATTGATCAATTACATTTTAATCTCAGGGTTGCTACAGACTTTTTCTCAAGGTTTACAGGAATCTATTATTTAATATACACTCAAATCGAATGATCAAGTTCTTTATAAATTAAATATTTATTGGACTAACTACATAACTAAACTACTAAAAAGAAAAGAAATGGATAAATGATCAAATTCACACCAAATGGAAATAATACGATCATAGTACAATGTGTGACATATCATTGATTGATTTTTATTCAATAAATGCGTCGACATTTTATATTAAATGATTTATGCACCGTTAAGCAGTTGAGAGTTTGAGACTAACCAGGGTAGATTGTGACGCACCTTTATCTATATATATATATATATATATTTTTTAAGGTCTAAAGTTTTTGTTTAGGTCTAAGATATTTATTTCTGAGATGAATGTATTACCTGACTTAAATTAATTTCCTAGAACATAAAACTAGAGCTGTAAATTCATTTAGACCTGTAAATTGTATGGTTTTCCTCTGACTGTTCTGATGGGCAGGCGGGAGGTTAAACTGTATTCGGTGGTTGTTCCTCTCCATCTCTGCATCTTGAAAGATGATAGTTTGTTGAATCACATTCTTCCATCTCTCACTCTGTGGCAGTTGATTCTTCTTTCTCTGCTGGCCTCGTCTCCATCTCGTTCCCTTCCTCAGCGGGATGCTGAATCATCTTTTCACCCCCCCCTTCGTAGCAGCAATGGTCATTATGGCACCGTTGCCAGTTTAAAATGTCTTTCAGGAGTCTTTTCTTTTAGAGTCTCTCGCTCGCAATAATTGCTGAAATAAATCTTCATCACGTTGGAGCATCGCAGGTAGCACTGCGAGGGAGAGATCTGGTGTGCAGGATTTAAAGTTATTAATCATAGTTGTAGAATTTTAGAAACCAGGTGAAGGAAGGCACTTCTTCAGGTTGTTGCTTCTCATCTCGTTTGGATGTCCTCTCGCCCTGTGGATGTGTCTTAGCTCGCAGGCCGCTTTATCTTCTTGAGAACGGGGGTGCAATTTTATGATGGGAAAGGCAAAACACTCCCACCGAATCGACTGTTTTGATTTTTTGATTTTACCTTATTTTACCGAATTAATACTAGTTACTGACATAGCCTTTTTTAGCCTTAATTCTTCCATATTTGAAATGTAACCTTATCTCAGCTTAATCCATTCAGTCAGTCTGTCAACATGACAGTAGACCATCTCAGAGGTTTATGGCTCTTCTGCATTGGCTTCACTTTTCAGAAACGGAGGTTGCTGCCCAGTATATACGTGGTACTAAATTAGTTTTACCATTAAAACATATTTAAACTTGTCATCAGATACTCCGCCCCTGAGGCTCAAACTTAAAAATGTGTAGTGCTGAAGCGAACTGCAACCCGCAGATTAAAAATGAGAGAAAAACAGAGAGGCAATAGCCAGTTTTCTCGCCAATAAATGTGTAAAATTGCACCACGTACAAAAGGTGAAGCTGAATATGATAAAGGTGAGAAGCGAGGCAGATTAGCAAATACAACCTGCTGTATCAGGCTCAGGTTTTTAGCTTGAATAAATATTAGGCTACAGGTGTGATTAAACTGGAATGGGTGTGAATAAGGGTTCTAATTTGGAAAATGCTGTCCCCTTCCCATACTTCATAATGGCTGTGGTGGAAACAGCGTACTGTATTTTAAAACAGACAATACAATTCATAATAAATATAATTATTGCATTAGGACATGTAATAAACCTACACATGTAAATTAGATGCAATCTGCATCAGAAATAACGTAAGAAAATGGTTATAATTATTCTGTTTATCTGGATAGCTTTGACCCAGACAGACGTGATAAGAGGTTTCCACTGTATTACCAACTGGCAGTAAAAATTTAATTGATAGGTTGATGGTGTGAAATAGAACAACAGATCCAATGCAGAGCTACATAACAGCAGAATATTTTCTTGAAGGCGCACAGACCCACCGGGCCCCGGGGAAAACTGCTTCTGTTCCAATTGAACCACCCCTTCTTTAAGCTGCATGATTCCCTTGATAAATGGAAATAAGGCCACAATATATACAACGTGACAACAAATTGAAACAACAAATTTAAGACAAATTACATTCGCCAACTCATTGGGACTGAGTGGCTTTGAATTTAAATAAAGTGATTGAGGCGAGATGTGAACTGACTGATAATGGTCAAAGCATGTTCACATTCGAAATGTCTTTTTGATTTGTGCCGTGGGTAGGTAATTACCAAATAAACAGAAAAAAAGAGCTATCTAAAGACTATAATAAAGATCACTAGCATAGCATTGCTCATATGGCCCTTTTAGCACTGCCCCTTTTTAATAACGTACACTTAAAAAAAGGGAGAATATCACCTGCTGTCTGCATGTGGGTGGACACCGCTGATGCTGGTATCAGCATCATTAACGCCCTCCATTATAATCCAAGTCATCCTCTAGCTACTCTACATAATTGTTTCAATATGTGGGCGATGATGTGAGATGTTTTTAGGTCTAACTGATCCGTCATCAGCAGTTGGTGACAATATGTTGCGTAAGCAACCCCTCCTGGCAAAGGTCCATGGAAGATACAATTTACAGACATTGTTACGCCCACCGTTTTGTTAGATATTATCAAGTAGATATTGACGGGCGTCTTATATCTACTCTCCAGGTGCAGTTGCTGTATTGGTTCACTCACTATGACTGGTTGTGCTATTACTGCTCTCATTACACAGTGTGTGTCATTTCTGTCATATGGATGAAATGTTGTAATTGTATTATGTTGTTCATTCTGTACACATAACATCTATTGGACCTCTGTCCACCTTGGGAGAGGGATCCTTCTTCAGTTGCTCTCCCTGAGGTTTTATTCTAATTTGTTTTCCCTGTTTAGGTTTTTTTAGGTTTTTCTTTATACAATGCGAGAGTGGAAGGACAGAGGATGTTGTACAGATTGTTAAAGCCCTCTGAGGTATTAGTGCTACCGGTTGGTCAATGATATATTACATAACAAGCAAGATATGTGATACTCTGTCATCAAAATGCAAAAAGTTGCTTTAACTTTTTAAGTGGCAACTTTCCATTAATTTCAATATATTAAGTTAATTCATTTTGACATAAAATGACAGTTTTTATCACTAGCCTCTTCCTTCTTGTCCTTGTCCTCTTTTGGCTTTTTTGGCCCATTCAAAAATGTCCACACAATCTGCTTCATCTGGCTAGATAACACTCGTCATGATCTGGGCTAGAAGCTAACTTCCTGAAATCTTGTGCAGGTTGTTGTCATTCCTTCACAGTCCACACAACCACTGAGAGGCAGCATCACAGCAAGCCAGAGTTAGTAATACACATCACAACATGGTGTTCATAAAATTGGAGGATTAGGCCTGGAAGAGTTGTGGCTTGAACCCACTTCAGAAGGATGCAGCGATGCGTTCTTCTGGATCCATTTGGCAGGTTGGTGGGTGTAAATTTCAGGACCTATTGGTGAGTTTGTCATGGACAAAGGTTTCAGTTTCTGTCTAGCTGAATTCAACTTTGTTTGTTCCCCTAGAAAGAGACTTTTACTAGTGTTAAACTATGTACATGCATTTTGAAAGAAATTATATGAAACAGAAAAAAAACCCAGAAAAAAACGATAACCATTTTACAGTGGGGTTTAATTTAGGTCTGTCAACCTCAATAGAAATCCCATCATATCAGGTTTTTTTTTTATTATCTCACTATGAGAGTGGCTTTAGGTCTGTTCCTCTCTGTAGGCTTGACATGGCTTTACAGCTGTCAGCATGCTCTCACTGAGGTTCTCCAGGGGTTAAAAGCCTGCGATGACCATCCTGTAAAGCATGGATTCCCATGTAAAGCCGGCCCAGTTTATCACCCAAACCATGGTTCCCCATGTTCTCCTCTCCCCTGTCCTCCCAGGTAACCAAGGTATGACATGTGTCAGTGGTGTGTGTTAGTGGAGATGGAATGGGAAAAGGGCAGGGTTAGCTTCCCTTGAATCAGAAGTCAATGATTCACTGGGGTGGGAAGGACATTCTGCAACAGTGAACAGCACTCTCTTCCCCTTCACACACTGCCAGCCCTTGCTTAATGCGGTCTATCCTTTCCACTCAAAACTATAATATATATAGCAAATATGCAAATTGTCATGCCGTTTACAGTGTATTTGCAGTATATTGTGAATCAGAAATGGGTTCTGATTTATTTCACGTATTTTACATATAAATGAAATACAACACATCCCATGATACTGTAGGAATAAATCCCCTTTATTTAAGTATAGCACAATAAAGTCATGACATCTCTGCAGTAATTAATCTTATAAAAATGGCAGTAATGCAACACACTAGTTATAGTGGATGATATATTAAGATTGTATTCATTAAATAAACTTTACCAGTCCATACAAAATAAAGCTGTTGTAAGACTTAATATTTACAGAAAAAAAGTCCAAAACAGTCCAAAATCCTTAAGTAAATGTTGATGTTTGTCCTTTATATCTAAATTACTTTGGTTTGAATTGCACAACGTAGTTTGTTTTTGGATCGCAATTATAGGGAAATTGTAAAAAAAAAAAGGAAGAGTTTTCCAACATTCTCTTTAAGCCAAAATGGGCTTGAAAGATTTGTGTTTAGACAAGACATCCATTAAAAGATTAAATGCTGCTTTAATGCCTTGTGGTTCAGAAGTTTGAACCAAAATATATACTGTTCATAAATCGTCTCTACAGGAATAAAGTTGGCATTAAGAATATGATGCTATTTCATCATATTGACCTTTGAACAATAATGCCAGGTAAAAACTGATTCCCTGTGCTATTAAAATCTTTCTAAAGATTCGTACAGAGCCTAGTCTGCAAATGTAACCGTAAAGTAGCTCAGAAATAACGATTGTCTGTTACTTCCCTTGACTGTTGCTCTCTTTCCTGGACTTTTGGCATTTATCTTACTTTAAAAATGAATAGTAATACTTACATTAAGCACGTCCAATGCCAATGTGTGATTATTTCTACCATATTTTCCCCCGTGACACTACATTGTGGTTATGGTTACATAGGTGACTGAAGCGCTTGGTTAAGGTTCGGGAAAGTCCAGCGTCATTGTTGGATTTTCTGTAGCATCCCCTGACTCCAACCTCAAGGCTTGTGCAAATTTGAGTAGAACAACAATGTATGTGTTTGTTTATCACATGTGGCATTGTGATTACATCTTTTCAGTTTCTCAGTCGCTACATTACCACTCCAGAGAGCATGCCATTACACAAAGAAGCCCGTGTATTGTATCTGATTGCTATTGTTCGTGTGTGCTTCAGATAATATACAGTACATGTAGAGTTTTGGGAATTTCTGATCTTATCTCCTCCAGGAAATGTACTGTTTTTGTATTTCAAAATATTGTATTTTAGATTACAACAATGTCCATTCGTATTCTGTATTCACACACAATCTGATGTGTTTTTGCATATTCTTGGCAATTTCAGAGTCCAACAAAACAACAGCCAGCACAGGTGCATTTTGCGAGCAGCATGATAGTACATTACTGATCTACATACACAGCAGCAGTTTAAACCAACACTATGCAGCTAGAAGTCTTCTGCGGTTGGACAAACGTGTCAGTCTGCTTGAAATATGACAGCATGAATAAACAAATCACTCAGCTGACCATCAGACCCCTGATGTATCTCTGTAACTATCAATCAACTGCTGACAAAGAAAATCCATGAACAGTGCATATAGCTATAAACATAACACCATGAGAAAAGCAGGAACAAAAAAGTATTTTATCATATATTATGTCATTTTCTTACAGGCATTCTTCAAATCTGTTATTTCAGATAGGCAACACTATCGACTGCTGTACTGAATTAATAGTAAAAACATGTCTTTGAGGGGCTGCTCGGTGGTGTCGTGGCTGGTTGTCTGTCTCTACATGTGCCCGGCGATAAATTGGCGACCCGACCATGTGAACCCAATGTCAGCCGGGATCGGGTCCAGCGACCCTAAATGGGACAAGCGGTTCGGATAATGGAATGGAACATTTGTTTGTGTGTAATGAGGCTGCAAAGAGTTTTCATATCTAAGAAAACAAGGGAACGTGTCTAGGCGTGGGAGGTATCATGCTATTTTGAAAAGCCGTATTTATGATTTTGAATACTGTCAAAAATAGATACTCTTCTTCTGTTAAATTTCTACAAAAATGCTGTATTTAGATGATGTATTGTAGTGCATAGCATGCACTACCTGAGGTCAGTCTCTACTGGTGGAACTGGCAGCTGAGTTGAGAAAGATGGAGACCATGATTGGCGATCTTCGCTGCCCGGTCCAACATTCTGACCAATCGTTACTGCGTATGTGCATTTCGTAATCTATTTCTATCAACAACTAGAGAAAACAAACAAAGTTTTAACATCATCTGGATACAAGTTGAAAAGGTATGTGATATGATATTAACATACACTGCAACCGTGTCTATAGTGTATAGTGTATGTCCATGCAAGACACACATACACTTATGTTACACACATTTATGTTACCATATATACTCATATTATATATCATCAGCCTGTGTCCTCAAAACATAGATACAGCATCAATGCATACATACTATTTTTTTGGCACAGCATGAAGCCCCTGTTAATGGAAAGCAGCGTGTCTTCTAGCGATATAATAACACAGTTGAAAATGTAGTTCTTGATACCTTGTCTTCTAATACATGGATCACCACCTGTGCACATATGGGATTTCCTGCCTCTGTAGAGTTTTGTGCAGTACAAATACACTACTTTGATCCAGGCTATATATTATCCAGGCTGTATATTAAAGTTAGATAATACAGATTTTGGCAATACAAAAAAACTTGTAGCTGCAATGAGAGAAAGATCTGTCACATCATTTTAGTGGTTTAGTGTGTTTATGTGTGGGCATTTTGTAAAAATATTGAGCATGCATGTTGGAACGTGGCGGCCGTCGAGTGGCACACCGCTGGCTTCCTTGAGGGGTGTCACACTAACCCTGCGCCCATTTGACTGGCCTTGAGGATGTTAAAAATTAGTGCTCTTGGCAATGAAGGTGACGTGAAACTTCTTTATAAATGATGGGGGAACTTTGATAAGGCCTCAACAGGGACATGAAGTGTCAGGAAGACAGATCCCTCAAGTGAAGCAGGGACCTTTCATTAATGTAACACAATCCCTCTACCATCTGTTAAAAGCTGACATCGAGAGGGCCCTTTTGGAGCGCTTGTTATCCTTGTGTGTGAACTACCCTACGGCATTGCTTATCATTGGCACTCCTAGGACTCAAGGGATTAATCCTGTATCCTAGTTATGACATACAGTACATGCATACCTTCCAAATTCTATCTGTATTGTGAGTAATTCTTGAATGTTGCTAATTTTGGGGAAATAGATATCTAGATAGATGTATACTTTATTCATCCCCAGAGGGGGATTTGTTTGTAGCAGCAGCAAGGGGGGTTACAGAGTAAACATTTAAATATTAAGTATGAAAAACACTCAATATATACAATACAATAAAAAATCTGAGCAGAAAATATTACATTTAAAAAAATGAAATAAAGAAAATGCAAAGTATCTATAGTGTATATAAAGGAAATAGAATATATATTAAATTAAATAACTAAATGACAAAAGCGGTTCTAGGGAGAAAAGGCACACTTTTCTGATTTGTTTTCAAGGCTGTGATGAATATAAAAAAAGAAGAGGCTTGGGCTGCAGGCGTTGAAGGTCTTGTTGTTTCCCCTGAGTGGATCAGGTAAAAACAGTTTTGATATCAAAGTTTATGCGGGAAAAAACAAACAGACCACATGAAAAAGAAGGAAACAGGTGGCGGAGAAGGACAAATACCATCTGAATTGTACGCCCAAGGTTAAATTAAAATTATTAAAATGGATTAAGTGAATACAAAATCTGGAGGAAAGAAACTTCATCACACTTTAAAAGTGAGAAATGCTGAAAAAATATAGCCAGTATTATTTTATGTAATTTTCAGATAGGCAACACTATTGACTGCTGTACTGAATTAATAGTAATTTCGTAAACAAATCTCATAAAACGACCAAAACAAATTGAGTTAATCTATCAATACTTTCCAATTATCTTATCTTGTCTGCGGTTCCTGCAGAAAATTACAATCTTTTCAAATAATTAAACTATACTTTTCTTAATTTAACTTAATTTGTATTTGTGAAGCACTGTCTAACCCTGCTTACAAATGTAATTTACTTCGAACATCAACGTTTTGAAGGACTGTCCGCCTCATGCACAGGACTAGGGGACTACAGGTGGGATACAGCTCAGACATGCTTTGGTATTCCAGCCACAATTGTCTGTACTATCGCCAGTTCTTCCATTTATAAGTCTCCTCCACGACAATTCTTCTGTGTCCAACTACAAACACAAATCTCTGGCCACACTACTTGATCATAATGGTGTTGTACCTTGCTACCCCCCTATCAGTATTCAGTGCACAAAGCCGAGACAGATTTTTAAAGCAAAGCAACTGCAGCTGACAAAAAGCTCCTCCAAAGCAGACTTCAGAGTTCACCGGAGAAGGCAAGAAGCTGATTTTTCATAATCAGTGACAGTTGCTCTGGTCAGAGCTTAAATAATCATTGAGCACACGCACAACTCTCTTCGTAGGCGTCGGACTGAGTGATAAGGGTCTGCAGGGAAGGAGGATGGAGTTGCAACGCGTAAGCATGAAAACGTGCGAGAGGCCAAACGAGAGAAACGAGAAGCAAAACGCAGGGCCTGCAATGAAGGAGGGCTAACACTAATTACATTTGAGTGGAAATCTTAATGTGAGACTTTATTCTCCAGGCTTGTCTGATAAAAGACGCTTGAACATGTTGACTCTTTATTGTGTTTGAGTGGTGATCAATTAAATTGGTGGTAATGCATGACTGAGGGAGACGTTCAGTAGAGCAGACAGGCGCAAAGGCACGACCGTGAGAGACCCAGTGCTCACCCTGATAGGTGTGAAGTAGCCGTGCATTGATGGGCAGATTTCACACTCAGTTGAATGCATATCAGGAGGATGATTCCTAAGAATAGAAAAAGAAGTCCTCCACTCGTGTCATCATACTGCTGTTATCTTTACTTGGTCTTAGTGTCACATATAAACTTTTATATTTTTTCCCAGTGTTCCAGTAGTAAAACCTATGCTTACTGAGTACTGTAAATGGACTCCGCAGTCCCCAGTCATTGCTGTATTTGTCATAAGCCCATTCTGTACGTGAGCATATTAGTCCTGCTCGCCAGACGAGTCTGGCACGTTGATCGGACTGTGAATCATGTCTGGCCCTTTCCATCTCCTGCTTCTGTTATCTCAGAATTTAAAAGCGTGAATGGAGTTTGTTTTTTTTAAGCTGCAAAGGCATATCTGTTTATGTGAGGAGAAGCTGGTTCTGCTGTTTTCTCTAATGGAGTTGGAGTTCAGTTGGTATTGAAAAAATAGAAAAGAATTAAGGCAAAAAAAAGAATAACCCCGCAATAATCACTGTGGTGTTTTCATCGAAGATGCACAATGCACAAACTGCCACTTCAGATATCATATGTGGAGGTCTGTGTTCGTTAATATTTTTCATGAGTCTACAGTCGTAATTGATGAATGACCGAGGATATTTTTTTAATCAATTCCATCTATATTTTATCATGAAAATCATACTTGGAATGGTGTTCGCATGGACAATATTGTGTATGTGTTAAGATAAGAATATTGTGTATGTGTTAAGGTAAGAAAGATGGCAAGAAACTATACACAAAGCTACATGAAACATTGTTCTATATGTCTCTGAGATTTAAATCAAGACTAATTGAATTTGTTGCATTCTAATACAAACCCTGTGTGTGAACTTCCTCCGAGGGAGAAAGAGGCTATTGGTGTTTCCCTGTGTGATCAATGGACTAGCCTCATCTGGCTTGTGAATGTATGATCATATGTTTACACATGACAACACACAGCACCGTAACACAACAGTTTGACTAAACACTCACTACTCTGACTGCAAACACACAGCTGGCCTTATGATCAGTCAAAGTGAGCAGCAAGCCGTTTATTAGGTTGTTAACACATTACATAATGCATGCTCTCCATTTCCTCTCTGTCTCAACACACAGAATATATGACATGGTGCAGTGCACCATTATATGCTACAATATTATGTAATGTACTGCCTATAGAGAGCAACATACTGTATATACACACAAAATAAATGCTGAGAGCATGCTAACATGGAGATCGTTAACAGCTAATGTTGACTGTGTTCCTTTAAGTTCAGTGTCAGCATGCAAACATTTGCTGGTTAGCAATAAACACACAAAAAAACTTGGTTTTGCAAATGTTTGATCATAAAACAAAATCTGATAATGTACGAGATGAAAAGTCAGGGGATCACAAAAGGTACTACAGCGAAAGTCATATTACGATTTAGGTGATTTAATAGTAGTCAGATTGTTGAAGAGACATTTCATTCAAAGTCAGGAGGATTCATAGTCTGGAAATTCGAAAATCTTCACCAAACTTTCTGGCAATGCATCCCATAGTTAATAAAATATTTCACTCTGCACCCAAATATTGGACCAACTGACATTTCCATCCTCAAAATTTCAGGTCAAATTACCATACGATATATATATATATATATATATATATATATATATATATATATATATATATATATATATATATATATATAGCAGGATGGAGCAGGCCTTCAACATGGGCTGTACTAGTGTGAGTGTATTATCAACCAGATGATGGCTGTGTTCAGAGTGTTATCATTTCTGTTCTGGAGACAAACTCAATCACTTCTGTCTTTTTCCCTTAGAGGATTTGGGAACATATTTCTCAAACTGATAAGTAATTTATCAAATTCCTTTTCACATAAAGATGTTGTGTTGGAATAGAGGAGAGTAGGCTCTGGTTGTCTGCAGGACACAGAGGTGAACACACACCTAATGAGACGTTTTGAGCGACATGTATAAGTGTAAAACATCATATTTCTACATTTTCTAAAAGTCTAGTTTTGGCCCATTTGCATTTGACAACATGTCACACCACTTTAACTTTCTTATCTATCGGGGATATAAAAAAAAAGTGTAATGCTGGCATTCATTTAGTTTGCAGTCACTTACATGTATGCACTTGACCTTGTGATACTCATCTTTCAGCAGCATTATATTTGTATTTTTACCATTTAAAGAATAGGGCAAAAGGGAAGAAGTGGATTGAATCCTCGTCTTTCATTCCCTCTCTGAGTATTCAAATGGTTAATACTGTGTTCACTTGAGAGCCACTCTTAAATTCCTCCTCCACTACTCTGTGTGCTGTGCACACAAACACCACATCCATAGACTTCACTTGATGCTACTGTACTGCTCACTACTAAAAAACAAAAATAATGTGCAATTGGTCTTTTTCCAGAACGTTAACTCATCACGTAACACTGTGCTTTCGTGTACAATTCGGATGATTTGTGATGTGATATGGAACCATATCAGCCGCAGTTCCTACTGCTGTGAAACAGCTGCTTTTTTTGCTTATCCAATCAAACACAATTAGTATCTCCAACATAAACATTACGCTTTTTTTCTCATCTCTCTCTCTGTCTCTCTTGCATACACACACACATTCCAACAATTGCACGATTCCCCGCCCTTCATTAACACCACTTGCCTACAGGGAGCCGGCAAAGTTAAGTGAGCTCTCCATCTGTTAAATTAGGGAGTGTCAAAACTTTTAGCTGCTGAGTGATCCAGAGACATAATCCCACGTCTCCTTGGGTAATGAATTGTACTCATGCTAATTAACACGCACATGGCTGGCAGTAGCAGAGAGAATGTCCTAATCAAATAGACTTATGCTTTTGTCATGTCTATGATTTCTCTCTTTTCTCTGGGGCTGGCTGGATGGGCCTAAGCTCAGACCTCTGCTGCTCACCCTTTCCTAACACATCTCACCGAAGAAAACTTTTCTTTTGGACAAGCCAGAGCAACATTAAACATTAGCTAAGCTAGATGGATGACTTGTGACCATCGTCCCCAGATGCACTCCAAACAGGGATCTTTCAATCACACGGCACTGAAACACTTTGGTTTTCAGTGATTTCATCTTTTTTTTTTGGTCTTTGAGGCAGTCTGTATGGATGACAGATACATTTATGGATTAACAATATCAGAATGGAAAAATACACCCCTTTTTGAACCTAGCCATTCAAAAACTGCATTTCTTATGTGGGCACTATCAGTCTAGAGTCAACAGAGTGATAGAATGGTAGAGTGAGTGTGACACAGAGAAGGAGAAAGTCTTCAGGGGTGAATGGAGCAGAGGCTGTCTGTGTTGCTAAACATTGGCTATAATAGAGGCCAAGGATTAGATGGCACACTTTATACCCCGGCACCCACACACACACATACACATACATTGAATTCCATCAGGGCTTTATCTGGCCTTTTATTTGCCTTTATCGAGCATGGCGGAGGCAGCCCGCTCAGCGTTAACAATGTCGGGCTGAAGTCATTTCACACAACACTACTTGGTCATGTAAGCTGACAACTTTTATATTCCCTTACGACCTTGGCTTGCTCTGTCGTACGGGCTTATCAGGAGTGGGAAGTGGCGCAACCAGTTGTTTTTTTAGCACTAAGACGTGCAACAGCGTGGCGTAAATTGTGCTAATTTCAAGCCTGGAAGAACCATTACTGGGAGGTGAGCATAACTCACACTGGCAGACAAAACAGAAAGAGGGAGCGCACATTGCTCATGGATCTACTACATGCTGCACTGGGTTTAAGTGTTCAATACCGGCTGTTGGTATACACATCAAGCCTTTCACATGCAATTCATTCTATGGTTTGACATAAGCATGTGTGTGTACCCTTGTGTTGTGCTTTGGGGTAGGTGGTGCAAGGGTTCATCTGCACAGTATTTTAATTAACCTCATGCCCCCTTACTCTCCACGCTGCCAGGACTTGGCTGACCTTACACTGATTTATGCTGCAATAAAAGTGACAAGGTTATAGAAATACAGGCTGATGTGGGATGTGACAGGGGGGTTGCTGGACCAACCTTTAACTTGCTGACAGAGGCCATTATCCTTGATGTCAGATGAAGAGGTGTACGATGGAAATGCCCCTTGCATTTTCTGCTGCGCTGCCTGCTGAACATATGGACGGCCACCAGAGATGTTTTAAGAATGACTCACAAAATATAAGCCTTGGTCATCTCTCGAGAGGAGAGAATGATATTTAACTTAACTGTAATACAGAATTGGGGATAGAAACTCAAAGTGCTTGGTTAAAGGTGCATAACAATAAACTGAAAACAGTGCTAAAATATGGGACATAATTAAAACAAAGAAATATTAAAATGTACACTATAAATTAGTTTAAAAAAACTACTTTAAAACAAGTATATTATCCAAGTGGCAAGTGTATTTAAGCAGAAAATAAATATGTACAGTGAACAGTGACACATGTTCTTGTCCGCCTCAGGGTGCTGGAGGCGAACAAGTCTTGGAGTGACGGCAGATTGCAGCCAGTCACCCTCTGAGCAGAAACTAAATATAATTTGTAACTATGTGTCTTACTGTAGAGCTGCCCTGAACAGAGTCAAATTATAACTTTTATACGGTTCCATTTTTATATATAGTGTTCATCATTTAAATTATTGTCCATTTTAATACCTGGCATAGATGCCAATATTGTCACTTACTATGGCTGCATAAACTATTAAGATAATCGAATTGGATTTTGTCACCAAGTCATTTCTGGACTCCTAACCCTCTTGATATGTTCTGGTTTTACGTCATCATTATTTCATTCTTAATCTGACATGACATGGGGTACAAACATTGTATGATTCACTTAATAGGGATCTGCCTCAACTGTCTTAAAACCACCGTATTAATCAATTAAATGATAAAAACAAGGGAGAGAGCACAATAATCCAATTCAGTTTTGAATTGCTTGTGGCTGAACAGATTCAGCAGAGGGGTGATGCCTGATTGAATATGTTTTTTTCCCCTCTCTGAATTGCTAAACTATTAAAATGTGATATGAGTTTATTCAGCAGCACATAATTATCTTGTCATTCCAATTAGCAATATATAAGGACTCACAGCCCACAAGGTACCTGCCCATCAAACAGCAGGGCAGATGACTACATAATAAGATGACTTCAGGGAAGCGCACTCGGGTCAAAAGGTAGGTCTCTTTCCCATCGGAGCTGTGCCCAGTAAACCAGGGGTCACACTGCATTCAAGCTCTGACGCATACAGATAAATATGATGTCCAGGGTTAGTCATGCCATATTTGGAAATATGGGATACATCTATCCATTGGGACATAAATGAATAATGAACAAAAAGACCTGTCACGGCTCGGCCGTGACTTATGTTCCTTTTGGGCTGTTTTCTGTTTGTCTCTGGTGTCCCCGGGTCGTCTTCCCTGTGTGTGTGTGTGTGTGTGTATGCGTGTGTGTGTTTCGTGGGCGTGGCTTCCGGCAACTGGCAACCATCTCCACACCTGCAACCCATCTCCGGCACCTGATGTCAATCACCTCATCACCTCCTCTCTGTTAAAACACCCTGGCTTCCATCTCTCCAGTTGCCAGATTATTGCTCCATGTCACGTGGTATAGCGATTCTCGGCCTCTCTAGAGACTCTGTCTACGAGATCTACTCCGCTTGTGTTCTTGTGAAATTACTAATCCCTGTTCCTTGTGCCCAGGATTCCTGTGACCGTAACCAGCCTCTCCGCCACCTCACCGCTCCGCCTACACCCTCCGTTACCATTTAATAAACTGTTTACCTTTCCCCAACCTTGCCTCTCCGTGTCTGCACTTGGGTCCATCTAACCCGTACCGTGACAAGACCCCCGTAAAAGCTGCCTCTAATTCAGCAATTTATCAGTTATTTCATGCCATTGTAGTGAAGAGGATGATATTTGATGAAGGTTAAGTGAGGATAACTGATTGCAGAGATCTGATTTTATTTAGGGCTGTAACTAATGATTATTTTCAATTTGATGACTGTGATTATCTTTTATATCAAATTATTGATAGTTTCGTGAAATGTCAGAAAATACCAGCTAACCAAATCTCCAGAACTTAAAGATATTTTATTTATGTTATGACATGACATGAAGGAAAGCAGCAAATCCTCTAAACTGACAAGCTAAGAAAAAAAAGAAGACATTTGATTTTTTTGTTGATTGAATAATCAATTATTTGACAAATTGTCACAGCTTTTAAATGATTTTAAACAGTTAAAAAAAATAAACATATCTTGTATTCCATCTTAGATGCTTTAACCAGACTTGTTTTAAGCCCCTGCTCTCTGTTAAAATGTATACACTTCGACAAAATCAATTGATCACAGAAAACACAATAAATTTGACACACCGCAATTTACTTTTCAGTGTTTATAATCAAGTTACAAATAATGACTTCAGGGACTTTTGTGTAGTTCAGTTTGTGGTTAGCTGACCACCCAGAACAATACAACTAAACAAACTGTTTCCCCCCTATGTGTCTTACTTGTGGCCCTACTGGCTGCTTACAAGCACTGATTGAGGTATCAGCAGTCAATCAATGAGAAAGTGTGAGTCACTGCAACCACAGTAGGTCCTTGAGCATGCAAACATAAATGAGCATCCAAAAATATAATGCAGGCTGGTCATTGACTTAACTCTGCACATGTGTCTTTTTCATTTCTACAGAGTTTGCTGTTCACGTTTTTGTCCTGCTATGTGAATAGCTTTTGGCAATGTTCATTGATCTGCTGCAAGTGTGTCTGGATGTTGTTTTGGAGATAGGGCAGGATAAGGCAGCTTATGTAAGCAACAGTTGAAGTCATCAGGGGAAGGAGAGATTTAGCCGCACATCCATGTTAGAGGAGAAGTACTGAGATATTACCAATATCAACACATTCACGCTGTGCTTAAGCACATCCACGAATTGCACAGCCCGACGGCTGATAGAGACGCTGCTGCGGAATGGTAAATATCACCGCTCTGCATGAACATCTGTTAATTACATTGATACTGCTACATTACCAGCTGTGTAAATTAACACGGATCGTGTGGCATAATAAACTGGGTTGAAATTGAGAGACTGTATGCATTTGGTGTTTCAATTATTATCCTGGCTATTTTCCGGAAATGTACATATGTATTGTAGGTCAGCTAATATATGTTTGACTTTTTCTTTAGTGAATGTGCACTATAAAGATAAGTGACCAGTGTAGTAATGAATCTACTAAACATAATTTTTGTGCGCTAAAATTACAGAGCCCTGCTGATGTCAGAGGTATAATTTCTGATCCTTTGCGGTAGCCTACACAGGTTACCAATTTGTAGACTTCATTACCTCTGCCCTCAAATTACTTAATTAGTTCCCATGAGGTAAGCATCCATGCACTTAGACTGAACAGAAACAATCGGTTATTTCCTAAAATACATTGATTGAGGGAGGCAGCTGAAAAGCTGTAAACAAAAACATTGGCACATATATCACCTTTAAGAGATGGCAAAAAACAATCTCCGGTTTAAAAGACACATCTCCGTTCAAAATAAAACAAAATCCATTCAACCCACAATACATTGTGTGCCATGCACTGCAGCAGCTAAACCTAAAAGCCAAACCAGCAAGGGATTATAAACGAGGAGCAACAATCAGTGTGTGATATCCAAACTATACGAGAGTTTAAACCAGGACAGATTGACCGAAGATAGTTTAAAGATTTTAGTTTGAGGGAATGGGTCCAGTAATGTGAGGCCATTCCTACACTTTAACACAGCTGCTAGTCTGCTAACAGTTTGAGGGATCCTCTGGCGTGAGCATCAATTAACTTCACTTCTCATCACTACAGTGCTGTTGCTGAAAGCCAGTAAGCCTAATTTTAAAGACTGTATTACGTTATATGAGGGCACCGTTTAGTTATTCAAGACAACACATTATTAATTCAAGGAAACAAATGTAGCAATTATTAATTTAAGGATAAAATTCTTAATAGATATGTTGCCCTTGAAACATGAAGGGAAAAAAATGCATTACGAGCGACGAAGTGGAAAGGCAAAGGTATACCGTGAAAAACACTTAAGAAGCGAGACTCTTAACAAGGAGTGACGTCTACAGTATAAAGTGCTCTGAACCACAATAGTTCTTTTAGATGGATGTGATAAAAAGATGTCCACATTTGCAGTTGAATCACTACCTGGGCGATAAAACTGCACTTAAAACAAGAGATGGCTTCATTTTTATGACTATGTTACATCACCAACAGGCCAAGGTCACTCTGAAACAGCGGTTTTGTGGCATATCATATCTTTTTTGTGGTAATTAATTTTAGTAAAGAAGCACATCTTCAAACAGGAAAGCTCTGAGGACACTGGTGACACTTTGGTGTCTGAAGTGATTTTGTTTATAGTCCATTGAATATATATCTCAAATAAATATTTAATGATGTGATTGACACTATTTTCATCCGTGTCACCGAACACACTTTCCACCAAGCCATAAATTTGAGCTTTAGTGACAGCTAGTGCCTGTCTGCCTGTGCCAGAGCTGGACACAAACACCTTTTCACAAAAACAAGCATTCAGAAGTCTATCAGAAAGGTGTGATAGAAAGGGTTAGAACTGCAGACGGGTTTTGTGCCATTGAACGGGAACAAAGGCAAACCAAGAAAGAGAGAATAATTTTCTATTTTCTGATTACCACATTAAAAGTCTCCCTTGAAGAAATATCCATTGAGAGAACTCATAGCGTATTTGTTCCAAGGCCAGAAAATTGGTAAATTCTAATTTCATAACGCCCCGGGATATTCGATATCAGAGAGCCACAACTCAATGAAAGATAACCTGTTCAAAGCTGCAATGGTACTGTAATGAAATAAAAATCACGCCCAATTAAGTCAACCTTAAAACCAAATCCAAAACAATTTGGGAAAATACAATTTATTAAACATAACCATTAAATTGATACGTAATGTGGCTGCAGCTAGTTGCAAATACACAGGTATCAGCTCAGAGAATATGCTGCAACACATTGAAAATGTTGCATCAGATCAATGCAAATAGCACATCATATGGCAATTCACGACAAGACACTTATTACGGAAGCTGGTGGAATATTTGTTTCCCTGAGAATCATTGTCTTTTGTTTTGTGTTTTTCTCATTGTTGACTCAGCCCTTTACACCCACTTTGCACATGATACGAAATTAAGAAACAAAGGACAAATCTTTTCTGTCTTTTACTCTTTGATGAATGTGTGTATACAAATATACACACATTTGTTAGAGTGATTGAGCTTAACTTTATCTCTCTTTAAGTTCATAGGAGGTGAAAGAATACAAACTGAAAAACGTGTTACTCACAGTAAGTGTCAAAGCATATTACTACTTATTTGGAATCATCCTCTTACTTGTGGAGTGCTCCACAGCATGTTCATTTTTTAAACAAATTTATAAAGCAAACAAGTGTTTTTGATTTTGACTACTGAAGAGCTCACAGCATTGATTATACCATCTTTTAAACTTTTTTCCAAACACAGTAAAACTTTCTGTTGTCCCAGTAGCTCTAACAATTTGCATTCAAAGGGCTGTATTCACCCAGTGGGACATGCACACTTATAAACAATGACAAACTCGTTCATGAATAATACATTTGGTGGGACTGCTTTGAGAATGCTAAAGGACTCTAAAAGGACCAGTCCTCCAGATTTTAAGACTCATTGTATGTTTAGAAAAGCCAGCATTGTTTGAAGACACAATTCTTCACTTAGAGAAAGACATCATCATCATGGATAAACAAGAAATTGCAGTGAATATTTTAATACATTGTGCACATCCTGCTTTATTGCATCTGTCTCTTTGCTACAGCAAACCAAAACAAGCAGCTTAGTTATTTTTGTATTCAACTGTCCCCTGGCCTAATTGATCCATTAGTTAATTAGTTATTTATTTCCCTCCACTTAGAATCTACATAATCACTGCAGCTGTACAGATCTTTTTGGAGGGACACAGCAACACAGGACAGAGTGAGAGAGACCATGCATATATCCAAATGAACATGAATGAGGTGAGGTATACGACCACGTATGGTGACAAAGGGTTCAGGTCTCAAAAGACACTCACTAACAAGTGACGGAGGGAAGGTGAAAGGGAGTGCGTATCAACTAACGAGGAACTTCCTTGACACTTTTAATTGCCACTTTTAATTTGTGTCATAGCCATTTAGTCACCAAAAACCCCTTACATACAAAAGGGAAACAGGAGAATAAAATACATCTAAGCTGTGCCCGGCATCACCCTCACTTATTAGTCTTGGCCTCTGACACTGTGTTCCCCTCTAGTGCCAATAAACCACAAGAACTCCCACGGGATTCTGGTACATACTGTATGACAATCCCACGCTGCTGTTATGACCCCGCTCACTTGGCGCCGGTAACTGTCGCTCTTAATTGCCATCTTCTGTCATCTGGGTGCACTGTAGACCTGTAACTAGGCATCACGGGAAGCGGAAAGTACATTATGTAACGTAAACTCACTCATAATGCACGATGGAGGCTCTTTGCTCTGTACATCTCAGTTGAAGTAGAGCTACAGCATAGGATTGATGCAGGATTCAAAAGATGAAATTAACTGAACGTGTTTACCAATCCTTCAAGTAAACTTTTGCACAACATTACAATTGTATTTCTTTACATTTGACCCTTTTCCACATGCAGGATCAGGAAACTGAATCTCAACTAAACTAAAAGACCCAACCACTCACAATATGAGTAAAAAGTACTCATAACAGGCTTTATTTCTGTGGCAGGTGGAGTGATTTCCATGCTGCCTTTAAGACAATTAATTTGCCAACTTGTTAAATGGGAACTCCATGGTTTTAAGCATGTGTTCAGGTCTTGGGTTGTACTATTGCTAAGGTGAAAAAAAAGTTGTTGCTTCAGAGGGACCACCATGAAATCTGAGAAATTGCCTCAAGTGATGTCACTCGACATCTTGTTTTGATCTGGAGTAAGAAGTGAGGTCAATAGACCTCCGTGTTCTGCTCCTCATCTCTGCTTGAGGCTAGAGGCTTCAGGCTACATTGGTAGGTACTAGCATAACACATCCAAATCTCTGACCAAGCTGTTGTCGGTCGGGTAGCATTGTGGGTAATATAGAAGTATGGTTTTGTCAAGGAAATGGATTGTTTAAAAAAAGTGTTACAGTTCTATGCTCAACTCCATTTGTAATAAACATGTTTTCACTTTGTGAAACTATGTTGTGTTATTGGCGCATTGCCGTTGCTAATAGCAGACTTTAACCCTCAGTCTACATCTGGTAAGTCCGACTAATTCTATGTTAAAAATGAACCATCTTCCATCAGTTATAGTCTAATCAAGTGCTGTCCAATGGAACAAAGACATCCTTCAACAGCAGCTAGCTTGTTGTCTCCATAGTGAGGTGCTGCCCACCAGAAAGGCATCTCGGACTATTCCGTGCTCTACTTGGTCAAATAAAAGTCCAGTACTGTATGTATATAATAAGCTATAGTTTACTTTTTGTTTTACTATCTAACTAGCTAGCTTCCAAAACGTGAAGAACAGGAAGTGCCTGTTGAAGCGACCCACTATTCTCCTGTGAGTGGGATGACCGTCACAAGATGTGCTGAAGTTTCTCTGTTCCAGTGGATTTCTCCATTCCAATAGACAGCACTTGCATAAACTATAGCTACTGGAAGAAGTATGACAGTTTTCCTGACTTATGAGTGTGTATTGTGAACATGAAATAGATTCATAAAGTGACAGCATTTTTGTTTGTATTGCAAATGTTGAAATTCTATACTTCTATACTACTCTGCACATTAGCAGGTATATAATGAAAACATATATCTATATATTATATATATAGATAGATAGATATATGTGTGTGTTTATATTTGTCCCCCTTTAATAATGTCAATATTTATTAAAAACAATTACAAGCCTGCCAAATAGGGATTTAGACCTAACCATGAGTATTGCTGCAATGCATTGAAGGTAAAAGAAAGAAAAAGAAAATCCTGTGTGCCGAGTATAATGGATTGCAGCAAAAATAATTAATAAAGGGGCTATGAAGACATTTTAGTAAAACATCTGTATAGATGATTATCCCTGTTTTAAACGTGATCTTGTCAAGGTGTTGTTATTTGGGTTTTTGCAGTTATGTGGTTTTAATCAGTGAGAGAAAAAAAAGACAATTTCCTCTTCAACCTGAAAACAATCGGGAGATCTGTTCATCATTTCAACATATTCAGTTTATCTTATGACCAGAAAATAAATAAACCAGAAAAGCAATTTATAGGCATGCTTCAGCGAAATATTCCAGTGATGTACTTGTAATGTTCCCCCTATGGGAGATCAGTTATTTGACCGCACCTAATTAAAACACTTATCAAACTGAAGAACTGCAAAGTGTCCCTGCGCAGGACTCCAGTGAATTTCATATTCATCTGTGTTTGTGGTTATTCCTGGACCGTTCAGCAGACCATGATATTTCCTTAAACTAAATGTCATGAAGGCATTCAAGTATGAAATGTCAGACTAATTCAGGGCACAAGCACATAATGTTTGCAAAGGACTTTGCTAAAATCATTCAGGGCAATTCATCAAAGGGAAAAGGTGGTTCTAGAAGAGTGACATAAAAAACAAATGGTCTGCAGACACAGCTCAAATTGATTTTGCAAAATCAATTGTGCTTAAAATACAAGTATTTTGAAATATTTCTATATTTCAGTCTGCAACACGTTCATATTTGGATTATTGAATTCAGTGCAAAAGTCCAGTAATTCCAATATGGAAACGGAGAACAGCTGTTCGTTTTCTGTTTCAAACACCAAGTCAGCCAACATTCGCTCTGAACTTTAACCACATGGTAATTATTCTAACCATGAGGACTAAAGTCTTCTCAAATTATGCTTATTTTAAACGCAAATCGTGATTTCTCTTTAAATTTAACTAAGTGGTTTTTGAGTTGTCACTTATTTGATTTGTTACAGTTTTGGAAGACACAGAGAAAGACCACTTCCTGCCAAGAGGCAGTCAGATCTCTGTCAACATGTCAATGTTACTCTGAAGTTCATGGACCAACAGTAAATCAACCAATTAAACAACTAAATAGTTTAATTGGTGTTTAATTTGGGAACTTGTTGATGTCCACGTAATGTTTGCTATAATTATGGATGCTGATTTCAAAGGGTTGAGGAAACCAAATATTCACTTTTCATAAATGTCTTACATTTTTTTCTTTTGTGTTACTGTTGAAGCCGGTCTCCTCTTTCATGGCAGAAAGAAGGGAACCCTAAAATACATTTCAGGAAACTGTAATATAGTTGTATAAATATATTTACAGATAGACCAGGAGACATGTATGCTCAGGTCTGTGAAAGGTTGCATGTGAAATTTCAAATGCTAATGGCAACATGTGTGCTCACCAACATTTGGAGGCATATTTACCAGAATGTGTGTGCAAGAGCTCCATCATTTTCCCAAAATTGAATCTATGATAATAGAATGCATTCTATTCATGCTACACATTTTAATTCAAAGTATTGATGTTTTAAAATAACTGAGTGGTTGTTGTCTGCTTCCTTGTTGGACTTGATGTGGCTTTGGCAACAACCCTGCATCAATATATTTAGACCATTTCCATGTCCAATGCACTAAAAGTTGGCAATGCTGTTCTCCTGTCTACAGAGAATAGGACTTTGTTACAATAACACTACAAACTACCTCAAATCAGTCCATTTGCCACTGATTAACACATTTGCCATGTGAGTTTTTAAAATAGTGTGAGCTCCAATAATACCTCTGCCAATATCTGAATTATTTGAAGAACATCGTCGACGAAACTAAATTAAATTAATATTCATTCGTGTGATTTATTTCACTTTTGTTTAATTTCTAAGAACATGTAACTTAAATTTACTTAGATAGCTTAGGCCAGCCTTCTCATCAGACATTGTCCATAATACATTGTAAACAGAGAGAGATTAGGTACATTCCGATCAAGATTTATTACAGGTGTTGGACTAATATTCATAATTACGAAAAGGGTAAATGTGAAGTGACAGTATACTTTTTGGCTTCCCTTACCTTGAAACTTTACTGCTGGACTTAACATTTTCCACACATAGTAATGAAGAGCCTTAACAATTTTATGTAATTAGCCACTGAAGATTCATCAGCCACAAGCACAGCCTGCCTCAGGTTTTGTAGAATAGCATCAAATATTACATTCTATGTAATTAATGTAGTTTATAGAAAAGGGGGGATGATGGGAACAGATGTTATTATGAAGTTTGATGAATTGGACAAACACTGTGTATCAGTATAGCAGAAATAACAACACCTGACGCTTGAAGCAGGTTTGTTTGATCATTCAAATGTAATATATGAGGTCTCTCAGTTCACGTGAAAATCAGTAACATTTCGACCAACAATAAAAAACAACTTGTATATAAACAATAGTTGAGATATATCTACTCAGTCTAAAATAGTTTTGATGGTTATGAATATTAATGCTTTTTAATGAATCTTAACCTATGGCTCTCACCATCTTAATACCTAATGTATTATCTACTGTTTTTATCAGTAAGATAAAAACAGTAGATATCATTATTATAATTAGGTTGGAGTATATCTTTTTGTATATTTTGATTTAGTATTTCTTTAATTTGTTTCGTTTTTAATTGCCTTATTCAATTCCTGACTTTAAATTTTTGTTTTTTTTTAATTTATTTGATCATTTATTATTAAGTAAGTGAAATTAGTGGGAATTTTCTTTTGACTATGGATACACAGTTTGTGCACAACCTCATTGAATTGTACTTTTGTTAAGACAGTATATGTTCAATATGTGGTGAGATGATGGCACTGTGTATGGTGCTATATGCTGTATGCCAACCACACTATGTACTATATTATATACAGTAGGCAGCATTTCCTTAATTTCCTTACCACAAGTATATGTGTTAGGAAGACCTGTAGTTCGTCAAAGCGTTGCTGATAAAATCAAAAGAAGCTGTGATTCCAGTGTGTGGGTATAGCAATTACCAACAAACAAGACATTCGTCCCAGGAAATACTGGAATAGAGTGTTTTAGTAAGATGCATTGTTAGTATATTTTGCCGGAAAGCAATAAGTCCGGTTTACGGACAATTTAATGACAAAAACAAGTGACTGGAAGGAGGCCAAGCACACCCATTAGTTTCCTGAAACAAATCTATTACATTTTGAATCTCTTTGTTTGTAGAGGCCATCAATTACAATGCGAGGATGTAACGTAAAAATGCATTGATATGCGATCATATGAAGGTAAAATGTATGTTAAAAAAATGGGATCCTATGGGTATGATACAAACGTAACGTTTCTCCTTCGCTGTCCATTTCTGGATTACACCCTGTCATCATTTTGGTGAGTGCTAATACTTTTCTGTGGGGGCATTAATGTCCTCACAGCCCTGCTGCTCTGATGGCCATTGATCACTGATATTTATGGAGAAATGTTGCTGAATCAGACAGGAGGCTTATTTTACTGCTACAATTGACAGAGAAATATCAATACTCACGTAGGGACGGGGGCGGAATGAAATGAGTGAAATGATCAAGAGAAGATGTTGCTTGTTTTCATTAGGGAGTGGCTGATAACGTCAGATGATTAATCACCATCTTCCCTGCTGCTGTAATTCTCGACATGAATTAGAGATCTGTAGCAACCAACCACAATAAACTATCCTCTCTGGTATTTAAATCAGCCTCAGCTCAGCACATGTTTAGAAAAAAGAGAAAATGAGAAAATGTTTCATGTTTTAGCTGTAACTGATTAATCTTTGCTGATAATATCATGAAATGTCTGTGTTATTTAAAAACTGGACCATTTATAAAAGCAATGGGCATTTTAATTTAGTTTGTTAAACAAGGGAATAAAGAAAAAAAAAAGTTATCTTTGAAGTTTCCCTTAATCTTCAAAACAAAATGGTTCAGAAAACATCCATCATACATAATGCATGGTTCGTTTCTACATGATTCAAGTTTTTTTTTTTTTTTTTTAGTTCTGCCAGAGGCACATGAAAAATAGCTTGCACAAAGTAAAAGCACAGTTTTCCTGTGTTTGTAGTGGACCACGCTGCTCTCGTAATGGCGGATACACTAGGCCGGTTCGATTTCCCTGGGGATATGAAGTCCATCATATCATACAGCACTTCCTTTCAACTCTTTCCCAGTTCAATTTATCGGCTTCACACAAGGTTCAGATCCTCAACAAGAATCCCTCTTTGTGAGATTAAAAAAAGATGACTTTAAAACTACAATAAACATGTTGAAGATGATGTCTCAGACTCAGAGATTTAAACTCAAGCAGCCTCAAGTTCAGGATCCACATTACAGGAAGAATGACTCTGCGGATACGTCTGGCTGTGATAAAGGAAAACTCGAAAAATTAATTAGATATGAAAAACTGTATAATTAAATGTTACGTCTGACTTTTCAATTAGATTTTGAAGACTTCACATTCTTTATGTCTCCTATCAACCCTAACCCTTAAATGCATACCTCTGGTCTAAAGAGGCTGAGGGCCATAATACACCCTATTTAAGTTATTCATTTTGATCCATTAAGCCTCAAATCCTTTTCTTTTTTATTCTAATTAATTTTCCAGTGTGAAATTGTTCAAATTATTAAAAATCTGTGTTTTTCTGATGTGTTTGAATACAAAGGTATCGGGCAGAGAAACAGAAGAAAAAAGGAAGAAGAGGTGTCTATATGTACTGTCACAGGAACATGATGTGCTGGGCTGGAGAGTTTTGACAACAGTATCTCTGAAAATGAAGATGTGCCTGAAGCAAACGATGATGTCGTGCAAAGGGATCGATCAGTGTTTTTTTGCAGCAGCTCAGAGGACATGAGCTACAGAGAAAAAAGTGGAACAGCGAATGCAGTGCACACAACTGTTTGCAAAAACCAGAAGACAATGACTGGGATTTGAGCTTACTGTGTAAGGGCCTGATCACATTGACGCAAGTTGCTAGAAACGTGTCGCCAGAAAAGTCTCTGGTGCAGCGTGTTCTTCTAGCAGTTTTTTAGAAGTGCATACAAGTTCAAATATTCTCAAATTTTCAGCAGTAGCCGTGGTGGAGTCGCACCACTCATTAATCGTAGATAGTTAGCGAGAGAGCGATTGAGTGTGTGAGAGAAAAAGGCGAATACATGCCTCATGTTGTGATAGTTTAATGTAGGCTACTGTCTTTGACAGAAATAGGCACATACTTTTTGTTATAAATATAATTATTATTGTTCATAAAGCCACTTTAATTTATGGGTCTCTAAAGATCAGAGCTATGTTGGATGCTTTGGCAAAATAAATGCAGACACTGACCCTTTCCCATTATGACTATAAATTAATCACAGAATACATGGAGGTTCGGGATTCACAAATCACTGATTTATTAAAAAAAAAAAAAATATGCGAATTACAAATGCCATCCCAATTGAAACAATGCAACAAAATGTATGTTTCCATCTTTGCTGACCTTATTGGATAGAAACAACTCCTTGCTGAAGACCAAGTAATACATATTTGTGTCAGATAGAGTGTCCATGGCTAGGAAGCTCCTTATTAAAACTGCCCTGTAAATCTAGCACGGGCAGGTCCTGGCCTTATTACACCGTGGCTCTAATGAAGCTGTCAATCCTTCAGAGTGACCTCTTTTTATGTAAGCCTTTTTAATCCTCCCCTGGATCCTGTCGGGTTTATAGAGAAGGTGCCAAATCATCACACTTAATCAAACACCTATAGCCTTCCTCTCAATTCTGAATTTATGATGTTTATGAACACAATATATCATTCATGTCGGTTTGACTGCACAAGACACAACTCCGACACGAAAAACGTCAGAAAACATGTCTGAAGGTATATTTTTTGCTTCGGTGTTTTTAAGTGTCATAATGAAATATTTGAAATAAACGTTCAACTGAATGATTTAATCATTGTGTTGACAGATCTTGACATGATACAAATCTCAATCATTTGAATCCATTCAAAATAAATATAAAATGTAAACCCCCTTCACATCAAAAGAAAACCAGATTATCATGTAACGTGCAAGTCACACACTTCAAAACTGCTCTCATAACCAATATAATGAGCTGTACAATGACAAACCACAAATCATAATTAAGAAGAAATATTCTTGACTTTGTTTTCGAACAATACCAACTTCAATCATAAAAAAAAGCAATCCTGCACTATTCAGTGTGATTACAAATCACATTTAGCACTCTCAACCCGGGGACTCAACCGCAATCTATTTTCATGGTTGTTCAATTGAAACAAGCTGTGCTCAAGAACGCCTGCATGCTGCCAGTCAGTCACACGTGTGCAAATCACTCTAGTCACAATCTACAGAGAGCAACTGAATATGTCCGTAGAACTGGTGACATGAAACAGACTAGATACTTGGGCAGCAATACACATAGCGGTACAAGAGGTGACTTGTTTCCCCTCCAGCAGAAGTCATGTTTTCCAGGAGCCAAACTCAGCCAACCGGGCTACAGTACAGCTGCAACTGATCGACTGTCTGTGAAAAATGATGTTCTGAATTCATGCCCGGCGGTTACAGAGCAGGGCTCTCTTGTATGACAATGCCTGGTTATTGCTATGATGGCTTATCTATTCTAGTTACTGGTTGTTTCTAGGTTGATTTTTTTTTTGTCAACCGGTATGCTTTTTTCCATTCTTGCTCATTTCCTGCAACTTCTTGCACCAGCATTAAGTGTTTTTGTTTTGTTGTTCTTGTTTTGTTGTTTTTTGCCATGTGAAGGCAGTTGAAACAACATAAAACACAGTATATTTTCACCTTTAAAGCTGATGTGGTGAACAAAATCATCATTCATTTAAAGTCTTGTTTCTGGTCACCAGATGAACTTCAGTGCAGAAATTGACCCTCTTTTAGCCTCTTTACCAACTCCTGATGGAGGCTCTGGCTCTATGGCTTCAAAATGCTTCCCTGTGTTCATCAACTGGCCGCTAACTTTGTCTGATTGCATACAGAGGGTTTTCAAAAGTTTTTTCATTTGTATATGGAAGCAACTCTGGTAAGTGAGAGTCCATTGAAAAAGAAAAGCTGTGGGCTATACAACCAAATCAAAATGACCTGAATGACACTTTGAAGCTGCATTAAGCCAAGCTGAACTGGAGTCATTTTGTGTGTTAATTGGTTAATTTTGTATTTCCTGCACTGTACAGCAGACATGCAACTTTTCTAAATGTGTTTTGATTCAGTCCTATTCCAAAGTCATTAGTGAGGCAGTTTTTTCCGGTCTGCAGTCAGGCTCATCGACAGAGCCCGGGTCCCCCACTGACTTGACTGACCCTGTCACCCCCAGACAATTCCCACTGGTCACTCCCCTGCCCACACCCTCATGCCTTATATTTAAATACACTCGACACTTTAACACTACACTTACATTCCATGCACATTCAATGCACTTCATCTTATTTTTACTTATTTTTATATTCTACTGTCAACTGTAAATATTAATTAATTCATTCACATTGCACTCTGTTTACTGTTAAATGTTTATTGTTAAATGTTATGCACCTTCCGCCAGGACAAATTCCTTGAATGTGAAAACAAACATGGCAATAAATGGTTCTGATTCTGATTCACTTCTGCTTGTTACAGGAAAAAGGAGATGCATGAAAATAAAAGACAGGTCTCTATCATGAACGTGTGCTTGGTTTAAGCTGTGCTGCCACGCTGCTGAAGAATCAGGTCAGATGTTGGGGGCTCTGGCAAACACTATTTACAGAGGTTGTACAATATGTTCTCAATCGATGTTGAGGATGTTTCTATTAGTTTCTCATGGAGGACTACAACAGTCAGAAATAGTTTCGAGCCTCTGTAAATCTGTTTTTCTCAAACGTTTGATGCAAAAATTCCTTGAATGTTTGAAATAATTATATGTGTTTTATATGTCAAGAAACTCAGTGTTATATAATCAATATTACAAAGAACTACAAATACAATTTCAGTCATTTGTGTTATGGCGACATTTAGTCGGATATTTGATTGCATCTCACTGCAGGGTGAGTATGCCATGATTAATACTTACAAAAATGCTACCTTGTGAGCACAGAAAAGTATCAAAAGCACAAATATGTTTGATTTCCCATCTTGGGCAATTGTATTAGTTAGGACTGAAGGTAATAGGATTTTTTAAGGGCTACAACATTCTCAAAAATAAAAGAAAATTGGGATGGTTCAAAGAAAGTGCAGTTGTAATGGTGATAAAAAGTTTCAACAAACAACATGATTATAATCCATCCATCCATCCACTATCTGAACCGCTTATCCTCTTATGATTATGATTATAATGTCCAAGAAAAGATGCAGCTCAGAAAATGATGGTACAAGTCCATTATGGCATTAAGGCAAGGAAATATAGGCATATAACCCTTTCTAATACAGACAAAATTGCTTTGTAAAAGAAAGATGTAGTCTGTGCTGCCAACACATGTTAGAGAATAGAGAAGAGAAAACCTCAAAAGCTATTAAAGCATGCACTGATCGCCTCAGCCCTTTTGCTGATGGTATTGGTAACACAATTAAAAATAAATGTCTTGACCATCTTAAAATATGAGAGCAAATTAAGCCAGTAAGAATGCCTTGACCCAAGTCCAACCAGCTGTGGCAAAAAACATGGCAAGTGGCACATTTAGTGGTTGCAGCCATGACAGGGAAATAAATTACAACCACATTTCCACTAGTAACTTCAGCAAAAGCTGGCAAGACAGCAGTCAAAGGCAAAAATGTTTATGTTTCATTCCAAAGAAATCAGTGATAGAGGCCTGAGGTCCTGCCTGGCATCCAGGCTGGCTTGTTTTCTATGAGCTGTCATTCCATGCTGTATTTTATCCATTGGGAGGCTTCTCTCCACAAAATTTTGTGAAAAGCTTAGACTCTGATGATGCTGTACCATCCTCCTCAAGACAAATTGGTATCTAATACTAATACAGACGGGGTAGATGGGAACACCTTGTCATTTAACCAAGACTTAATTACTAATGTTTTTTGCATTTGACACCTAGCTCCTGTGCATCTGAACCTCAGTCAACACGATGGCACAGTGCTCTAAAATACATGACATTTTGAAAGACATAGACCAATTGGTAAATTGAAAAATTATCCCTGTCTCTGGTTGGGAAACTAATCTGGCCTTAATAATCGTGTGATTAATTGGACCAACACAGTGACTATCAGGGAAAAGAAAAGGAGGTAATTCAGACTTTTCCCTCATGCTCAGTCAATTAGTTACTAAATTGCCTTTGATTTATCTTCAGTCACAGCAAAGGAAGAAATTAGCTAGCCTTGTCTTTTGTTTAGAAAATAATTAATCGTAACAAAACTCTAGCTGACCTAATAAAAAAAAAGGTACCACGATTTGCAACTTACATGAACAGAGTGAAGAGTATCACAGACTTATTTTTAATACAAGAGAGCATACTATTGTAATGTTGCTACAGGTGAAAAGGGAAAATGACACAGAAAAACATTGTCAATACGAGTCATTGAACAGGAAACTGAGTTCTCGCGTCTTGTTCACACTTGGGATAAAAAAAGGGCAGTAAACTGCTTTAAACTCAAGTGTGAAGGCAATGGCAGATGCGTGAAGGATGCACTGGAATCCAGCTCTGTGTAATTGACTGTGTTTGCTGAACCATTACAATTGATTGAAAAGCTATCAGAGATATATACCTAATAGCACCTTTGCAATACATGGGTCAGTTCCTCCAAAAAAATATCAAATGTGAAGCTCAACACTGGAGTAGAAAAACATAAATAGTAAATTTATGTAAAATCACTGCATCAAATGCAGTGATTTAACAATGCATTTACAAGTACTGGAATTAATCAGCACACTGTTAAGGCAAATTCTGAAAATAATTAAATATATTAAATAGTGTAAACGTAATAAAAAAATAATAATCTACTAACTTAATATGCACATCAATGTATCAATAACACAGTGCATGTGGTGAGGTTGTGCAAAATGAGATTCAGCACTTGAGAAAAATAAATGAGTTGTATGCCCCTGGACACCTGCACGATGACGGTTCTCTCCTCCCTGAACATTTGTGTTCAGTTTGCCAGATAGACAGTCCTCCAAATCAGAGACAACAGCTTCCAGGTTCAGGCTGTTTATTTAGTGCCACCCCATGAAGGTACTGTAAAACTAAAATACACACAAGGAAAAATACCCCAAATGATGTCAAGTTACAAAAGCCTATTCAATCACTATACAGTCTAGCATATTGTTGAAATAACTCCTAACTAGCATAACTGCTACAACAAAGTGACACATAACAAGCCTATTATTATTATTATTATTATATTATTATCATTAACATGCTACCTAAAGTTAGCATTGCAATATCATCTTAACAAACAACATACATCATCAGGGAGACACTTTCACCACAGGCCTTTCCGAACCAAAGTAGAGGTGCTTGCTGCTTCCACGCTTGGCGAGGCCCAGCCATCCCACCTGTTAAGAAGTGTAAACCTAATTTAGGTTCATTATGAAACTATGTCGGGACATATTAGACTATGGCCAAATACAAAACTAAGTACTATGCCAAAGAAAAAAAACAGACACAAACGCATAACCCTGTGTGCTGTTGTTGTGCTGCTGCAAGGCATTGACCCCTAAGTATCAGGTCCATGGACTAAAATGAGAAAAGTCCCACAAATAAATGATTACCACTCCGGCTTATTTATAAATAATTCAATACACATTTGATATGTATTGAAAATACCTGGGTCACCAAAGTATGCAAGAGTATCCTTGAATGGATGATTCTTTGAATGTGGGTATTTAAAAAAAGAATTGTCTGTGCTTATGGGGGCCAAATAAACCAGCACAATTGGCAGTATGGTACAATAATATCACAAAACCAGCTCATGAAAAACCAGAGATGAAAACTGCACACCACTTCATAAATATCTATTATTAGTTTCCAAAGACCATTTCATGAGCTACAAAACCATCAACAATGTGCCCCACTGGACCAACATCTTGCTTCATTAACTCTATATCAGGGGTATTCAATTAAGATTCAGCGAGGTCCAGTTGGAGAGATATTCCTAAATCAAAGGTCGGAACATCACAATGATGTTTAATTTGCACTATGATTTAGTGCCATATGTATTGAAGTAGCCAACAGTTGTATAAACATCTGTATGCAAATCAAATAAAGTAAGTTCAATTAAATAATATCTAAACAATATCTATCATTGCAGTACTTCATTTCAGGAAAAAATAATTTAACTGAATTGCCCTGCATCTTTGAATTCATTTAATTCAGCTTTGAAGTAATATCAATCAAAAAAAGTCACAATATTATATTCTTCTAAAAAGAGAAAGTAGTGTGCAGGGACTTTATCTGGGTTTAATTAAACACTTTTTTCATTTCTGTCTGTTTGTTGAGAGTGAATTAATGTGTTAGGATTCTGATCATATTGGGCTGTTATTTTAATTTTTTTGTATCTTTATTTTGGATTTGAGTGGGTTTGCTCAAAAGATTTGTCCTTTGTCCCGTGGTGGCGCTTAACATTGACCCTCTGCATGTCATGTGAAATAACTTCTATTAGTCTATTAGTGACCTTTGTTCTATAACAACAATGTGGCGAATCCACCAAGCCTATTCTGTTCTGCAGTGTCCCTCAAATATTTTTAGCTTCAATGTAATAACTGTTTTTTACTAACAAACACCGACATTTTATCATCTTTTTCAGCAGCAGAAACAGATTTATTTATCTCGAAGAATCTTCAGTATTGCTTACCATCCATTACAAATGTATTTGCATGAGCTCACTGACTTCAGTAATATATTTAGTACATGGGATTATCTTATAGTTATGAAACAGAAAACAAAGAGATGTTGACGAAGGTGAACCAAGATGAGTGCAAACTTAATTCGATAACTCTCTTACATTTAAGGTGAGCTCAGAAAGCACATTGGCCAAATGTTCTTGAATGAACTCTAACATGAACCGTCTCAGAGTAAATGGTACGAAGGTAAGATACAAAGGAAAATTATTGATTCTACCATGTCTTACATCAGCTATTGATTACTGTGAAAACAATGGAGTGTGTGACATTGACAGTTCAGGTAAAATGAAGCCCACATAAAAGGTTAGTCTCAGTTAATTAACTCTCTACACCAGCAATTCATCTTACACCGCAATTGTTGTGGCTAGCTTTTCTTTATTGAATAGTAATGTTACGTTGTGTGGTTTACCACCAAATCTTGTCTAAAATTGACTTCCTTACAGCCTTCTATTGGCTAATCGTGGCAAACCTTTCCTTAAGTTTCAAGTGATTGTTTCAAAAGCAGGGCTGGAATATACTGTGGATCCGAGAACAAAAAGATTATGTCGAAACACTCACTGTGCAGTTATAACTGCCTTATTTTTGAATACATGTTTTTTTCATGAAGCAATTTCCGTCCAATCCATCTCTGTAAACACAATTATAGTTTGATAGAGCTTGAAAAGTTTGAAGTAGGGATGCAACGATACAATTTTTTACAAACCGATACGATACCGATATTTTTATTTGTGTACTTGCCGATACCGAGTACCGATACCGATACTTCTTAGATTTGGTCTCCATGAAAGTGCAATTAATTTGGAGGCAGATTTTATTTTATCCTCTGCAGATTATGTCAAGCCTATAGTACAAAATTAACAGAAGGCTATCCCAAGCTTTAAACTTCTTGTGGAAGTCCCTCTAATGTCGGACCATAAAACGCCCCCGTGTCCGGGTTCATAATGTAAGCGATAATATTAGGGATCGAGCAATTATATAGGAAGCTGTGTTGCAAGTTATGTTTCCGGTGCTTTTATTGTGGAGGGAGAAACGGAAAGGAAAAGAGTGGAATTGTGGGATATACGTGTGTGAAGGAGATAAAAAAGTGGTTCAAGTTACCCTGCAGCGTGTTTTCATTTTATTAGAATTACAAATATAGACACACAACAGACACTCGGCTACAATAATATCATCCGTAGCCGCACAACAGCGTCTGAATGAGGCCGCTGCCAGCGCTACTTCAGGTGGATCGGCAGCCGTTTGATTCAAACCGGCAGGACGGCGGTGATGACGCGCAGAGCTTCTCAATTATAGATGTATTAAATATGGAAAATTTCAACTCTCGCGTCTAACGTGCCGCCGGCGTAAATTTGCGTCTGTCGCAACCACACGCGTCTGTGCATAGACTTTACATGTAATCTGGTCGCGCGAAACATTTGCGTCGCGTTGGGACGGACTGATTACAAGTAACTCCGGGGCTGTCAGCCACTAACAAGAGCACTAATATGAGCACTAATATGTCATACACACGTATGCAACACCGGTTAATAAGCACAATATCGATAAAGTCTTGTATTGTACTCGCGTCTCACTTTTCTCCTGTCTATTGAAAGAAGTGAGCGCTGCGTAGCGAGGATCCAAGATGGCGGCTCCAGATTCTGCTGTTGAGACAAACTGGCCATCTGATTGGACGGTGTTAAGTTCTAATAGATTAGTGAGCTTGAAATTACCTGTACATGTGTAATAAAGGATCGTTTAAGTGTACATTACAATGCATAAGAAGGATATGATAAATAATGAAGGGCATTATGAAGGATATGTAATTGTATGTATTAAGAAAGTCACTGTATGTCATATTGTTTAATGTTTAGGTGTGAATGGGTTTTTATATAATGATTCTATAGGAGTTAGGAATGCGGGACTGTTTCTTGAAGAAGACGTGGTTCCTTCATGTGTTGCTGGGGGAAGATGGAGTGAGACACAGACATTTAGGACCGGAAGGACGCGCGCATGGATACTTGGAAGATGGACTATTCCTTTGTCTCTAAGAGCCTCCGCCTTTCCCGAAGCAAATGGACCTATGGACAATCGAGAAGAATAACTAACCAATGAGAGGGCCTTAAGCTCCGTGACTGAAAAGTATTTAAACTAATAAAGCGGGATGTACGGCCTCTCTCTTCTGGATGCGATGCGACAGCTAACTGTTTACAGTCTGTGAATTTGCAGAAAGGAGGAAGGCCTCGAATCGAGTAATGTATAACTGTTTTGTCATCATCTTTTATTAAATCTTTTAATTACGTAAATTTGAATATCTGAGCATTTCTCCCACGGACTGACCGGGATAACGAGCAGAATCTTTCAGTTGGTGACTCCCGACGTGATCCCGGTGCTGTTTCGTGTGGAGATAGTGATTTTAGACGGGCAAGCCTGTGGCGAATCGGCTCCTCTCTGCTCACATGAGGCGCCTCACTAAAAGGTAATGACAAGGACCTGTTAATAACGAACCTTGTTTAGGTAGAACTAGGACATTTAGATGTGAGCAGAGGAAGGCTGGTCTGGCACAGTGATACATTGTTACCGTGATAACTATTAAATAAAGTAAATATATCATTAAGATAGAAGAGGTGATAATCAGTGTACATAGCGTACGTTGTATGGATGCTTGCACGTGCATGAGTGGAAGCTTTATGTTGAATGAGAGATTTATGTGTTTGTGAAGCTCACAGAGGTTTCTTCCACCTGAAGAGGTGTGAATGTGTTCGCAGCGATGAGTAACTACTTAGTTTCCTTATGATAAATACATAACTGATGGGGCTTTGAGTAATGGTCGCAATCGTTATATACGCGACAGATTAAAAAAAGCTGTAATGTATTAAATCAATTTAGCGGGAAGTTTTAACAGAGCTAGAAGTCCCGGCGTGGCCTGGCCTGGCGATACCGCCATATCGTCAGTAAGGTTGGGGATTGGCATGCGCGAGGAATTACGTTTAGTAAGCCGACGGGCCCTTTATAGTCTCCGAGCTCCATGAACCAATTCTTAGGTTACTGTTAAAATGCAATCAAATATTAATCTGGAAAGGACGAAGTGTGTTTCTCATAAAAATTGAGGAGAGTGGGTGGGACTACTGAGGCCTAGTATTCGCATCATACCATTGGTGTGGCGTGAATGGGGAGCTCACGAAGTACTGCTATTTACAGACTTTCTAGCGTTTTTGGTGCAAACTGGGTTTGCATGAGAGGGCGAAAAGTGGATACCCTCAAGAGTCTCACAGTAAGATAACGAAATTTAATCTGATCAGGGCAGATAGCATGAGTTCTGGCCAAGACGAGATGCTATCACAAAAATAACGAATTAGAGGAAAAAAAAAAAATCAGAAGAAGCGTATCAGTTGAAAAGTGTATTGTTGTAAAAAATAAGAAAAGGGAGAGAAAGCGCTGTATCTGTTGTACAGGGTGATTGCCTGTTGTATGTTTTGAGTGTTAAAGATATTGAAAACTGCCATTTTATAGTTTAAATTGTAAGTAAGAAACGTAGGCCTCAAAGGAAAGTTTGAACAAAGGGTCATAAAAGATAGATAAGATCAGGCACGTGAGACAGACAGGAAGGGGAAGTGTGTATCCAAAGATAGGATATAGCGCCTCTGGTGGTTGGAGGACTAATACCCCAGCGGGCAGATAGAGTACTACATGGTATAATAAAATAGCACCATCGTGTGGTAAAGCTAGGGTACTACAGCAGTTAGACTACTGAGGTTAGATAGGGTACTACAATAATAGAACTGACAGTTAATTAGTTTCACACAGTTGACACACACTTAGTCTCACATGACAATAGTGATAGCAGAGATAGAGGAGATAGATAAAACATTTTACACATGATAGTTAAATTAATAACATTTTGGTAATTTAATAATTTTAAATTTTTTAACAGAAATGTAGTTTTTATGAATACATCGTACCTATCCAATAGCTATTCGATTCAAGTGTGATTGTTTTTGGATTGTGATCCAATTGCTGTATGGGTGTTGAATTGCAGTGTGAATATTTTTGTGTTTGAATGCAATTGCAGTGTGGTTGATTTCGGATTGTGTATTCAATTGCAGTGTTTGGATTTTAAATTGTTTGTTGAATTGCAGTGTTTGGATTTTAAATTGTTTCTTTAATTGCAGTGTGGGTTTTTCTCGACCAGCTCAATAATAGTGAAACTTTTCCCCCAAAAACCTAACCAATTGTATTTTTCCCATTTGCACCACATTTGCACGTTAGACACATATTGTTTATTTTATTTTCTACATTTACATTTCCTTATATAAGCCAAAGTCAGTACCTGATTCTCTCAGAATGTCAGAGCCAAATCATACGGAGACCCCACTGTCATGGGTTGATGCAGCCTGTGATGCTGCCCTAAACATGACAATCCCAGAAAAACAACGAAAAGCCGACAGGAGGCTGAGGAAGCACATCCAGGAGTGGTATGCTGAGGGTTTACTAGATGTAACAACCCAGGAGGGGCCCACTAAGGAACAAAGGAGAACACTGATGAAAGTGCTCGAGCTAAGAAACAACGCAGCAAGGAAGAAACAGAAGGAAACCATCGTAGAGGCAAGAAAGCTGCTCCATGGTATAGCACTAGTGGAAGCAAGCAACACCAGGATAAGTCCAGAAAACACCCCTCTGGTGGAAGTACCCGTGAAAGAGGAGAAAGAAAGAAAAGACGGACTGTCACTGAGATTGCTAAGAATGCAGCTAGCGGAAAAGGATGCTGAAGTTGTGAATGGCTCAACGGCAAGAAAACATATGGTGGTTATGGAGGATATCGCACATCTCATCCAAGAATCTGTGACCAACGCTCTGGAGCAGGCCAAGAAGGAACAAGAAGACAGAGATCGAGACAGAGAAATGGAACAACAAAGAAAAGAAGACGAAGAAGATCGACCTCGTTGGCAGAGAGAGAGACAACTGAACAGAAAGTACGATATCAGCTGTCATAATTGTGGGAAAATTGGACATCGGGCTAGAGATTGCTACAGGTCCGCTAGAAAAACTAGAGGAGGCTCAAATAAAGGAGGAACAAAACAGGACATCCCCAATCGTGCCCAAATGCCTGCAAGAGCGCAGGAAGAAGAGGAGAGTGAAGATTGACGAGGCCCAGAGGACCCGGCACAGGGAATAATAGTTCCAGTTGGAGAAGAACCTACTATTGTCTGTGTTATAGTCAATGGTGGATACCGGTGCCTCGGCTTCATGCATTGCCAGGTTACATCACGCAGTGCCACCACTCTCCGCTCGAACATTGTCAGTGATAGGGTACTCGGGAACACCACAGAAACAATATTTCACAAAACCATTAGAGACTAGAGTGGGAGGAACAATCCTCGACCATTCCTACCTTCATGCCCCAAACTCACCCATTGACCTCGCAGGCAGAGACCTGCTGAGAAAACTAGGCATCTCTGTAATGTGTTCACCAAATGGTCTCTACTTGCTCAAATGCCAAGGGACAGCTCCAACAACTTGAACTGGACAGACATCATGGAAGGGAGCACTCAAACCATCCCTCCACAGAGAAAATGTTAGAGGAAGTGCCGCCCCAGATATGATGTAGGGCACACCACTCAACACAATGTGGTGATTACCCTGAAGCCAAATCAAGATTCAGTGTGACACTATCAATTTCCCCAAAATAAGAACTTGGTCAAGCATCCAAGCTCTCTGCACCTGATTATTCCAAACCCTTCCACCTGATGTTTCTGAATCAAATGGGATGATATCCGCAGTATTGTTTCAGAAAAAGGAGGGAGGAGACCAGTGTTGAGCTACAGCAAATAACTTGACTTGATTGAACGACGCCATAAGACATTTAGCAGCCCGGAAAATTAAAAATCTCTGGATAAGGTCTGACAATGGCACACATTTTGCAAACAAACACTTAGAAGTAGAAAGATACTTAGAAATCACACATTCACATGGAGCAGTCTATCACCCACAATCACTGGGTATAGTCGAGAGAGCTAATCAAACGATAACACTATAATAGCTAGTATTTGCCAGGCCACCAAGTTGACCTGACTGTACATAATGTCTATAAGGAGGGAGATTTTTTTCTTTTTCTCCCCATGAGCTATTGACAGGAAGACCGATGCCCAGCCCAGGAAGGGAATTGGGAGAGAGTCCTGTGTTAGACATATTTCAGGTAGAAGAAACAGAATATTTTGGGAAGTTGTCTGACCAGATCAAAGTTCTCTCTCGACAGGTTGCAAGAGCTCAGAAAGTGCCAGCTGATGGGAACGTGCCATCAGTAGGTCCAGGTGATTGGGTTAGAATAAAGGTGCACAGGCGGAAGTGGACTGAACCTAGGTGGATTGGGCCATTTGAAGTCGTTGCAAAGACTTCATATGCTCTCCAGGTAAGAGGACACAATAAGATCAAGTGGCATCATCTAACCCATTGTTTGCCTGCAGATCCACCTGCCAAAGCAGCAGAACCAACAGCTGAAGGTGTGACTGAGCCGGAAGGAGATTCTGAGTAGAAATGGAAGACTCAGAGAAATGCAGAATCAGTAAGAAAAAAGAATTCACAGCTACACAATACTGTATAGGGGCAGTATTCTTATTAAGCGTAATAATGCTTCCCTTCATTGGTGGGAGGTACAGCAGCAAAGAAAAGTTAAAAGTACATTTGGAACTCAGGATGCTATGTTCAATAGACATAGAGAGGGTTCGTACACTGGATCAATTACATTTATTATAATCAGCAAAGATTTGTCAATTACAGCAGGGATGCAATTAAAGGCATCACAGAGCAGTTGGACAAAACGTCCTTTATGACCTACCAAAATAGAATGGCTCTGGACATGTTGCTTGCTGAGAAGGGAGGGGTATGTAAAATGTTTGGGTTAATGTGTTGCACGTTTATTCCAAATAATACTGCCCCAGATGGTTCAGTGTCCAGGGCATTAGCAGGACTTACCTCACTTAGCAAAGAATTGGCAGAGAATTCCGGAGTGGAGAATGAGTTCACAGGATTCATGGAAAAGTGGTTTGGTAAGTATAAATCGTTTATCCTCTCAGAAATTACTGAAGTAGGTATTATGGTAGTGATTTTGATACTCTGTGGATGTTGTTGTATCCCATGCCTGAGAACTTTAATAACCCATTTGATTTCTGTAGCCCTGACCAGAGAGGACCAACAGTTGATGCTGCCGTTGATGGGTCCAGAAGTACAAGTGGATGAGGAAAACATGGATGGAGAATTGCTCTGTTCAGCCTCACCGCCGGAGTATTACGACATGGCGGAAGTATAATGAGAGCCAGTCCGGAGGCCTCCCTGTATGTTCTAATTTTCCTTCACAGCTACATTCACCACCCCATCACCAACCTCCACCATGCTTCTGTTGAAAGAAGAAGACCGCAACATCAGACCAGAGACTCCAAGTGTCACATCGGAGCGCTGACGGGAAGAAGAGCGCTGCAACCCAGGGTGACGGGTAGTATGAAGGAGTATCATACAATTTTAATAAAATAACAATACTCAGTTGTCAAACGAAATGATAGGATGCAGTGTTTAGACCTGTTTTTCTGATCTTTTTTCGAGATAACTGGAGAATGGAGTCTGCTGGAAAATGAAGGAGAGATGGAGTCAGATCGAGGAGATGAGGAGTTGAAGCAAGCAGTTGGAGTTGATGGAGCCAGTGTGATGCGGAGAGGAACAGGATGTAACAGGGCTTACACAACACGCACGTAGAGAGACACCCACCAACACACATAAGAACATATAGTGACACACAGACGCACACAGATAAGCAGACATAGTCATTACAGTTCCAGATTTTAAGATTTTTACCTGTGTGATGAATAGAACCACACTGATACATATTATATTTTTGTGACAGCATATATCACACTGTCAAGAGAGGGAGAGAAGTTTTTTCACTGTTGATGTTTTTCACTGTTGATGATGTATGAAATGTATTATGATGTTTGCACTGTGGATGACAATAAAGAGTTATTACGTTTGTGTTGATACTATGAAATAGCATCAAGAGAGGGAATTGTTAAGTTCTAATAGATTAGTGAGCTTGAAATTACCTGTACATGTGTAATAAAGGATCGTTTAAGTGTACATTACAATGCATAAGAAGGATATGATAAATAATGAAGGGCATTATGAAGGATATGTAATTGTATGTATTAAGAAAGTCACTGTATGTCATATTGTTTAATGTTTAGGTGTGAATGGGTTTTTATATAATGATTCTATAGGAGTTAGGAATGCGGGACTGTTTCTTGAAGAAGACGTGGTTCCTTCATGTGTTGCTGGGGGAAGATGGAGTGAGACACAGACATTTAGGACCGGAAGGACGCGCGCATGGATACTTGGAAGATGGACTATTCCTTTGTCTCTAAGAGCCTCCGCCTTTCCCGAAGCAAATGGACCTATGGACAATCGAGAAGAATAACTAACCAATGAGAGGGCCTTAAGCTCCGTGACTGAAAAGTATTTAAACTAATAAAGCGGGATGTACGGCCTCTCTCTTCTGGATGCGATGCGACAGCTAACTGTTTACAGTCTGTGAATTTGCAGAAAGGAGGAAGGCCTCGAATCGAGTAATGTATAACTGTTTTGTCATCATCTTTTATTAAATCTTTTAATTACGTAAATTTGAATATCTGAGCATTTCTCCCACGGACTGACCGGGATAACGAGCAGAATCTTTCAACGGCAAAACAACTTGGATAGCGTGATTGGCTGCTCAGAAGTTGAGACAGTTGAGACAGTTGAGACAGAGAAGAGTGTCTCCGGCTCCGCCACGGGGTTGCTTCTCCACAAAGCGCGACCAGTTTGTTGTAGTGAAATACTGTTGAGTGAGTATCGGTTCTTGGTATCGGCCATTGAAACCGATACGAGTACGAGTATTTAACGCAGTATCGACCACCGATACCGATACTGGTATCGGTATCGGTGCATCCCTAGTTTGAAGTATTTATTAGTCCCTAATTTAAATTGGAATGTGATGCAGGTCATGAAATCAGTGTAATGGTGATCTAACTACTATCACCTATAGAAGTGTAACCTGCATATATATCTCTTTCTCGCAAGTGGTAAAACACTTCTCTGAATCTTAGACTGTGTAAAATATGGAACCTCTCATCACCATCAGCTATACTGCTATCATTCTCTTTTTTTCTGAACACATTGCAAGTATTTTTGATGTCCAGCCATTTGTTTTGTTAAGGTGTTTGTGCTGATGTAGCTTCAGGTCATTCTTGCCCTCCCTTTTTCCAGAGTGCCGAGATTGATGACAATGTGCTGAGTTATAGTCAAAATGATGGGCCAAGTGCGTTGTCAAATAATCCCTGTAATCCCTGACAGCTCTTTTTGGTGGGTTAAAACACACATTTCTGTGTTAGCGGTCACAACAATCTCTGCTATCACAGAATATCTGGTTTTAGCCCCCCACCCATTAGGGCAAACCAGCTAAAGATGGTGTTGGAAGATAGGAGGCTGGATAAAGAGGGGGATTTCGATCCCTGCTGTTTGCATCTGGGAAAGAGAACAGTTCAGAAATGAGTCTGAAAAACTATAACACATACAGAAAAACAAAAACAAATTAAAAATAAATACTTACGTGATGAGATTGTTATCTCCACATTTGTCGTATTATCATACAATTATGAGACAAGACTAAAACAAACAACATATTGCTCTGTTTCTCTTCATACTTCATGAGTGCTTTCCTAACTGTGGCACTCAACCCGAAGCCAATTTATTCCTACAGAAGTCATAGGTTAAAAACAATTCACAAAATACAATACATATTTACATTTTTCAAGAAGCTTTTAAATATGGTCCTAAAACAGCTGGGCACTGTATTTAAACATTACTTAATGAGGCTTATCACAGCCAACCCTTACAATTTCACATATTGTCAATGGCTTCTGAAAATATACAGTGTTAGTATTTTGTAAAAATTTGACTTAAAATTAAATTACTTCCGACAGTACGTTACATCTGAAGTATACATTGGTGTAATTGCACATCATTTTCACTTAAAGTATATTTTTTATATGTTAAAAGTATACTACAGTACAATTAATTTAAAGCGTGTTAAAGGTGTACTTTTTGAAAATTGGTGAAAGCGTGACTTTTGTATACTTTTTATATATTTGCAGAAAGTACACTTCTTTGATAGTATATTTGCAATATACTATTGAAAATGTAAGTATCTTTTAAATACACAAGTATATATATTTTTCACCTGGGTATCTTTAAGAGTTCAACAGTAAGCTTTAAAAAAAACATAATTATGATCAGTTGACAAATACAGTTGACAAATACACAATATGATGATTTATTTGAAGTACGACAAACACTTAAATGATGCATGTGAATTAAGCTCAGCCATAGCTGCTGCTTGATGATACATTTGTTTCTCTGTTCTTGGTGGAGTTTGCAATCAAGGTATATTGATTGATTGGCTGACAGTATGAGGACAGTTTCTGAACATTCTCAAAAATAGATCACTGTAGAAAAGTGAGACAACTGAGTGTTTTATATTAGTGAAGATAATGTACAATACAAGGCAAACATGAGGAACATCTTGCAGCTTCACAGAGATACAGCTATTATAGTCAAGATAATTATCCCGGACATACTTGTGTGACATTAAAGTTAGGATTATTTTCCTTCGTATTTAATAGCACACAATAAAGTTATATTCAACAAAAAGACACATGACAATGAAATATGCAAGGGAGGCCAGAAGCCCAAAAGCCTTATCACGGATCTACCCCAGTTTCACATGAACTAAACTTAACTGATTACAATTTTATACACAACACACTCATATTTCCCTCTTCTAACATTGCATGTTCATTTGTATGTTCAAATGTGGCAGATAGCACTTAGGGACAAAAGACATGGCTTCTTTGAATTTGACTTTTAGCGTTTCTCCGGGGATTCTATAGCTCAAAACACAATGCTGTTGTTTGAAAATGGTTCATTAAGCAATTAGGATGTTTTGGGGCATTCATCTGCATCACTCTCAGCAAGCAAATGGCCTGCCTCTGTGGGTGTGTATTGGTGCCAGAATACTTGGAAAGATGATTTAATTTTTCCATTTGACTGCCAGCCTGCAACAACATCACTTTAATTGATTGAATCTATTTTGAACTGCTTACTCGGTTGAAAACAATGTGTGCAGTGCAGCTGAACAGATCTTGAAACTCGATAGAAGGCTCGTGGCATCCCCTCATTTCCCATAGAACCACAGAACCATGTTTTGTCACAGCATTTAGTCTTTCAAATGGCTGCCGATGATTATTCCTCTTACCTCGCACTGGCTAAAAGGCTCCGCTGACCTTTGTGGTTGTTGTCAGTTTTTTCCATCTCAAGCTGGTAGTCTAACGCAGCTTTGTATTCTTTTTTTTTTTTAAAGTAATTGATGATGAAAGGGGGAAATATTAAACTGATTTGGAAAAACTAGAAGAAATAATGATCACAAAACAGGAAGCCGCATTTAAAGTATATGGACATCTTAACCAAGATCATGACATGGTAGCAAGGACTTCCAACACCTTTTTTTATAAACACAGTAGAAGAGTTGACCCAAAACCTCTCCTCCAGAACCACAGCAAGTGCTTCTATGAATGAAACCAAACCACAGAACCACAGATATATCTGAATCAGTAGTGGTCAACATCAGAAGCTCTTTAAGACAGTAAAATGCAAATGATACATATGTTTCGTATACGATGTTTTTTAAAAATTACATATGGAGTCCCTAGTCTGCCAGATTGCTCATCTGAATAATATCTCAATCAAGCAACATATTTTTCCAAGCACCCTAAAGTCAGTTTCATCCCTTTTTTCCCCGTGAAAGTTTTTTTCCGATTTTTCTTTGAGTTTCCTAATCCGATGTGAGGTCCTGGGACAGGGTTGTCGTATGTGTATGTGTACAGATTGTAAAGCCCTCCAAGACAAATTAATCATTTGTGATTTTGGGGAGTACAAAATAAACTGAATTGAATTGAAGTGGGGATCCACGCAGCTGACCGCTCATCTGAACATGGGCCAAAACCCTCTGCACCCAAGGCCATTTGGATTCGACACCAACCACTCAACAGAAACCCGACTCACCAACATGTTTTTGTTAAGGAAAGCTCAAAGTGGACTTAAAGCAAATTAAACCAGCAATCATGAGTAATCCTACTACCTCATCGCTTCCACTGCCGTTACATACTTTCATTGTTTTTACATATCTGCTTACTTTTGTAATGTATTTATGTATTTATGTTAAAGAGCCCCTTTTAAAGCACATGCCACAACATTGTAGCACAAGTATTACAATATGAAGTAAGTCCACCGTTGTTTAAGACTATTTCACATTATTTTGCAAAACATGGTATTTTAAAAAGTTTAAACATAGTGGTAAAACTAGTGTTTCCCCTTTCTTACTGGGATACAGGCTTTATGTGTAGTACAAAACTATTTGTGGTGGGAAAGAAGATTTGCTTCATTTTTTTTATCAATTATTATCATATGTATTAGCCCATTATTAGATTTCTTGTGATGTGGACGTTATTGGTCATGATAGGTGTTATAGATGACGAATTTTAAGTGTCTAATGGAATAAAGAGGCAAAGTCCGACCCCTTCATGCTCACCCCCATAGGGTCTTATTTTGGAAAAAAACATGTATGGAAGTCAATCACATGGAGACACATTTTTTTTTATCCCATTTGAATTGTGCCATGAATTACATATATGATGTTTGTCCATTTAAAAAGTAATTTTGCACGTCAAGAAAGTCTAATTTTTTCATAGAACTGCTGAAGTATAAGACTGTGAAAATACATAATTAGGAAGGCTAGATGCCAAAAGTCTCTCACTGAAGCTAAGATGCTGTATGTTTCATATGAGTCAGCCTCACACTAGAGATCCAGTCTGTAGTAGCTCTTACACTTCAATAATAAACCAAAGATTAGTATAGTTGAACTTGGCTTTGTGGTCAAAGAAAGTTCACGTATCATTTCTACTCTTCTAGGCTTTTTTAGAAGAATTGTGTAAATGAGGAGGCGGAAGGGAGTGAAACAGCTGGGCTGCACATGATAGACAGTAAGGGGAGCTGACTTGAGAAGAACACATTGAGTTTGGCAGAGCAGTGAGAGCCGGGATTCAAATAATTTGGATTAACCCAAAAATGGAATTTAGAAAGGCATTACTTTATTTTATTGTTACTTTTGTGTAGGTTTGCCCACCCGGAGTCCAGTCGCCATAAATTAACACATTGTGTCCGTTAAGTTACTGTCAGTGCTGCTGAGTGAGCCGTTGTCGGCTATCATGTAGACTATCATGTAGGCTATCATGTAAGTTAACATGTAAGTTAACATGTAGGCTATCATGTAGGCTATCATGTAAGTTATCATGTAAGTTAACATGTAGGCTATCATGTAGGCCAGGGGTGTCAAACTCATTTTCACCGGAGGAACATGCTCATCTTCTCAAATGGATTTAATGAAAATATGGTGCAGTTTGAGCCTGAGATGGTACAGAATCTCACATGCCAACACAAAAAAACTAGTTTGAAATATTCCCTTTTACACTCAATTAAAAACCCCAAAGTGCATCTTAAGGACACAAAGTAATACAACACACATAATCATTTTATAACTTCAGCCTTTTTTAACAGACTCAGCAGTGCTTTCATGCACAAACATAATAAAAAGGTCGGGAATGAAGTGAACTATCACAAATAGTGCGTGTGTAAACTCATGCAAGTGTGTTGTGAACGCAGCACTGAGGAGTGTGAATAGACGCACTCTGCTGCATTCAAAATTCCCTTCAAAATAAAATCACAGGATTTTTATATTGCCCATGCAAAGGTCCGCAACCCACTGAGAACAACTCCGCGACGAACCGAAAACGGATCCGCGACCGACTGAAAACGGGTCCACGGTGGTGATCATGCCTTCCAAGCCGTCGCGGGCCACATAAAATGACGTGGCGGGCCACATCTGGCCCGCGGGCCTTGAGTTTGACACATGTGATGTAGGCTATCATGTAGGCTATCATGAGCCACTCAGCAAAAAACACGGTGAAAATATCAGATATATGTGACTGAACCGCAAGTCATGGCCGAAAAACCCTCCGGTTTCAATCAGAAGTCGATTGATTAGTGCTTCTCTACTATAGAGGTGAGGCTACCCTAAATCATGTTATGGTTGTATAATATTAATTTAGTTTAATGGAAATGTGTGTATATGTATAGCATGTAAAACCTCTATCTAGTGTCGGCAACATCTTCACTCAAGAGGTTCTTAACCATTAAATATGGTATTCAGTTTGTTTAGGCTTTTCAACTAATTCCTTTACAGTATCTCTCAAGTGACTGTTTTTCTATAGGCTCAAGTCAAAAGCCAGGCATGATGATAAACCTTGAAAATAGTTTATATTTCAAGCCAATAAATGACCAAACTGATGACAAACCTTCTGTCCCCGGGGGCTCTAGCCTGTCCCATGCATCTCAATTAAAAGCAGTATCTGTTAGTCGAGGTGATTAGACTTTGCTTGTCATATCCCCCGAAAAAGGGACAGATTAAAGCAATTAGAAGTCATCATCCTGAACATTGCACTTTTGTATTCAGAAGCTTAGAGAAAGAGCTCGGGGCATTTATCCATCCAGGATCGGCCTGAAATCACGACATTAATGACAGCAATGAATTCATTGCTTTAGATTATATTGGGCAGGAAGCCATGGGCTTTCTTCTAATGGCGTTTTGGCTGCTGTACTTTCAGCATACAGAGAATACGATACTGGCCTATGGACCCGTACACCCCACAAACACAATCGACCTAGACTCTGTAATGCTGCATTTCATTCCAGGACCCGTGAGCGCCTGTGATGGGTGGATCAGGATGGGTGGATGCGGTTAGTGTTGGCAGGAGCAACAGTACTGAATGCTAATTGTTTTGAAGGGCACAGGATTCATTGGTTGTTATGGTAACAAGAGACTGTGCACAGACGTGCAGTAGAGAAATGATGACTGAAAGACAGATAAATAGAAAGATAGAGATAGGAGGAGAGAGAGAGAGAGAGACAGTTGGGCAAGTCTTAAAGATACTTGTCTGAAGTAAATTCTGTTTGTTTCATGTTTGATTCCTGTTTTTTCCTTCTGCCTTTTTGATCTGGTGGATGCCTGTCCGTTTTTTTGGAGCAATAAATTCACTTTAAACAGTTGTCGGCATTTGGGTCCTCACACCGTAGTCACCACCTGACAGTAACAACTTGTTAAGAATACCATTTGATCTGAACATAACGTCGCCCTTTTCAGACGGCAGTGCTATCTGTTTTGGGAAGCTCTGATAAGATCGCCTCGTAGTTCACTCTCAGCTAAAGTAAAACACGAGAATGTTACCGGACACTTTCCATGTTTCCTGGAATGTTGAAGAACTATTTTCCAGGAACCCCTGAATGTACCCTGAATGTGTCTCACAGGAAGGCCATCACTGTACAATGTTTTCTGTGAGAATAGAGTGAAAATAATATCAAGTCATGGCCGGTTATCTCTGAAATACCTTGGCGTCTTCAGAGATGCAGCGCAGCCTCTCTGATTCTCTCTCTGACACACGCTTCTCACCTTGAGAGCCGAAGATACGACAGCAAACGCATCGTATGAAACGTGAACGTCATTGATCACGCTGCAAGCAAAGCACCGATTCGCTGCATGTGTCCTCTTGCACATGAACATTTCATCAATGGGAAGTCAGACAGGCAACCTGGAGACGTTGCTGGTTGCCTAGCAACTGCTCAGAGCCAAGACGTAATCTGGCAAATAACCCCCCGTAAAGTGGTGAATTGTGGTTTTAACACTTTCAACACAACAGATTAAAGAAAACATATACACCATGTTAATCAGACAACTTTGCTGTTGCTGGTAAGCCATTTGTGTTACCTTTGGCTCCTGTTTCCAGTCTTTGTGCTAAACTACAGAAAGATTATCAGCTGCTGGCTGGTACCTAATATTTAACAGTGGTTTTAATCTTCTCATCTAACTTTCCTTCAAATAGTGAATACTCTTATGTCCCAACATGCTAAAGTATTACTTTAAAAACTAGGCATGCTCAACAGAAAGTAGGCACTCATTCTCAGTCAGGGTGAAATGAAAGCTGTTATGACAATGACATTTAAACTTATCTCAATATGTTAATATTTACTTTTTGTATGTTTTGTTCTTTTAAAATATGGACTTACTATGCTGTCAGAGTTCTCCAGTGACAAGTCTGAAAACCTCTATGTTTGATGGCAAGTTATCTAACAGCATTGGATATTTTGTCAATATTTCACTCTGTTTATGACTTGAATGGTTGTGTGCCTGCTCACACACTGCCTGAGTGTCCCCAAAGACTACTGCAACAAGGCCCATGACTATTCATCCTTTCCAAATAAAACAGCTGTTAGGGGGCTAAGTGTTAGAGGTAATGAAGTACATGCAAGCTATTTGGACTGGAGTAATAATTACAAAACACTTGGATAAGGCTATACAAGCTGTTCAAAGTATTTTAACTTCATGGACTAGGGCTATTTAGTTAAATACACATGGGGTCTACTTTTGTTCACAGTGATTCAAGCCAACTGGAAAAAGTAGCCAGCCAGGAGGAGAACAATGGATTCCAGGAGAAGATTAAAGGCCACAAGTCATCTATCTGGGGTTTCTACCCCCATTTATTTTTTATGGAATATTGAAATAAAATTCAATGACTTTTAAATAATGTATTATACTGGCATACCCACTGATATGCTCACACATCTGTATGTTTAGATTTGAAAGTATGTTGTGGTTTTTGTCGATTCCAAACTGATACAGAGACAAAATGTTGGTTTAGGTTGTCAGAATATTTAAAGGATAACTAATATATTTTGTGTGTTTGAACTTTTCAGTAAAAGGAAGAACTATTTATTGAAACATCAGACTTAAAACACATGCACTGGATACATTTCTGCAGGCTTTAGAGTTATTTTGGTGCTGGTCCTAGATGAAATAGCCAATACATGATGTAGTCAGCGCACTTCAGTTCTTTAATTATTCAGCAAATACCATCAGCAAGAACATACACTCCTTAATTCTATAGCTCCCTCTCTCCATTAACATGACCCTGACGTAACTGGTCATGAGTTAGGCCTTAATTATTCAGACAGGCCAACATAGTTACAAGTGGTGTTGTGGGGTTAAATGGGTTTTCTCATTCTATATTGGTTTTGTTTTTCAATCTTTGTTTTAGGATTCACTCTGTTTTTGAAATGCGGCTTTGTACCAGTGTGAGTAAACAGAGGAATTTATGAATCTTTCTGGGCGATAAGTTATTGTGTTCATTTGTTTATTTTTTTGCAATGTGGGACAAAACCACTGCCCTGAATAACTCATAAGGTGTTGTAGTTATCAGAACACATGCAGTAACTGTATAAAATGTACATGAAAAAGAGGATTACGAGAGAAATTGAATTGCAGGATGGAGACAAAGGTCAAATATTTCTCCAATGACATGTTCCTCAGACAAAGAAGTCGAGGTAATTAAATATTTTACCTTCATACTGTATATTAATCTAGCCATTACTCTTCCATGAAGGCTCCCTTTTTTGATCCTTCACATCCGTCATAATTTATTGCTCTCCATCCCTAACTTCTTAACTCTTCTGTACAATAACCATTATATCTTCCTGTCTGGTTCTTTTACAGAATGGTGTCCTTTGGCAATGACTTGTCTGGTGTCAAAGTAGGTAAATGTCCTCGCTCCAGGTGTGGCCATTTTTTATCTCAGACACTGAATTCGTGGACTAAAGGTAAAAACTAGCAGTTTCACTGCATGAAAAATGTTGTAAAGGCAGTAAACATGACAGACCAAGAGGAGGCTGCAGTGTAAAGAATATGCTACTCTTTGCAATACAAATCACAAAACAAAGTCTGCAGTTTCTTCTAATGACAAGATTCCATGCAACCGTAAATACCTAAATTGCTATACTTTAAGTTACTGTGGAGAACTTTTAACTTACGAAACAGTTTCCAACGACCGCTTGTAATCAGTGCCACCAGGTTAAATTTAGCTCCAAATCAGATGAAATCATGCAGGTTCACCAGAATGGCTTTGCTGCTGCCTCGACCTGCAGTTAGAGCAATGGCAGGAGGTGGAGCTAACGCTGACACCCAGGAAGTATTGCTGGGCTAACTGGAGGTAAAGGAGAGAGGCACGATTGCATGGAGCAGACTGTCAGACCTCGATGCGGTAAAATGAGAACTTTCCTAAAAGGAATCTGGTGCTTGCAAACACTACCACTTTCGGTAGATCCACCAAGATCCAGCAAGATCCTGCCGCCAGAGAGACATTAAAACCTCTGTCAAGGCAAATAATATATTACTGTAGAGAAATGTGTGTTCCCCTTTTTTTGGTTTGCGTTCAGTTTGGGCCAATATATTGAATACGTTTTGGGAAAGAAAAGGCAGGGAAGAATCAGTGCCTCCCTACTTTAGAAGTCAATTGTAAGTAATATCTGTGAGGCTTTTACAGAACCAGTCTTGAAGCTTCAGCTAAAAGATAGCTTTTGACATCACATGTAAGAGGCTTATTTTATTTTGAAAAGTATTTCTTTTATTGTTTATCTAAATTATTTTTCTTTTAGATACCCGCATCTCTGGGTTAAATTCAATTACTAAACCTACACACACTGACAGACAGCCATTCTGATCTCAAATGCAAGGTTCCACCATTACAGACTGTACATGGAACCACAATTATCCAAGGGACCATGGTCCCCAGACCAGCCTCCCAAGCCCTTTGTTTGAAATAGATCAGCAGGGATTCATTGGGAGAGTCACGTTTTATCTCATCTTACTTACAGAACAGATGCCTCTACCAATGGGAGTCATCAACAGGGATGCTGGCTTCCCCACTGAAGAACACAGACATTTTTTGGTTTGTTGTTGGAACGAATGACCAAGCTAGAAGTACTACAAACAGGCATGTAGTGGACAGGATCAACTCAAATGCACCTTTCAGTAGTTTTAATTATATTATCAATGTGGAAGGGAGAAAAAAGCTCAGCAGCATCCCTCCCGTCTGCCCATGATTATTCCAGTACTGTGGCAGAATTCACTTTCCTTCAATAACCCAGAAACCAATTCACTTTATGACTGTGCCTTTGACTTTAAAACTGTTATCGCCAATATAATTAGTAAATCTGAAACACTAACTGAAAAAATGCTTCACTGCATGACATCTTCACTCAATAAACCTTTAAGACTTCTCTCTTGTCTCATGCAGAAAATAAGTAGACAAATTAAGGTAAAACTCAACTTTGATATGACCAGTCCATGATTTATACCTTTAATTATATCTTGATGGGTGATATGCTTCCCAAATGAGCCATAGAGGTTAAATTAATTAAAGACATAAAAAAGATGATCTTCTTATCAGAAGATTTGAAAATACTAATGAAGCCGCCCGTGAAAACAGTTAGATAAGCTGAGTTTTATGCTTTTTGTCAACTTCATTTTAGTGGCGAAGCAATGAGGTGATTGCTTTTGGATTAATACATTTTATTTAATCTCATAACAATTTCTGAAAAATAAATATGATCATTACCTGAATCAAACAAGTACGCTCACAATGCTTTTTGAAGTAGCACAATGACAGAGACAAGACAAATACTTAGCATGTGGACCTCCACAGTGATTAATTGTTCATGGAATGTTACAGCCCCCACACCCCTGCACATTTGGTCATCCAAGATTATTTTCAGGACTAAGAATAACCAGTATTTTTTCAATAATATTTATTGTGACAATTGGTATTTGTGACTGCTCTGAATATCTGGGAAATGTCTGAGCCAGAGTGTGTTGCATTGCTGCCACTTCTGTTAGCTGTTAGCTGCATTCTTTCTTACATCCAAATGACCTACCTTCCCTTAAACCAGTGGTTCTCTAACTGTGTAGGAGGTAATATTACATTACATTACATTACATTTCATTTAGCTGACGCTTTTATCCAAAGCGACTTACAATAAGTGCATTCTACGGTTACAAACAAGAATCAGAACAACAAGAATCAAGAAGGTACAATTTCGTCAAAAAGTTCAACTATAAAGTGCTATCAGTATGAGCCATTTCAGTGATACTATAGTGCTACATCCTTTATGTAATACAGGTGAGGCTCAAGGGGGAAATGCAGAATTTATTTATTTCAAGACCTTTGAGAACTTTATATATTACAAAAGTACACAGAGTTAAAACGTCGTTAATAAATATATGGCAAAATGCCTGTACTTTTGTGGAAATGTTTACGTTATGTCGTTAACAGGTTACGCTTGCGTGAGCCGATCGTGAGATCTCTGAGATCACAGGTTGCACTTTTGTTATTATCTCGAATAAGATATTCAGTGCAAAACAGGTTAATTGCAGCCACAATAAGCTATTTTCTTTTGCCAAATATTTGTTATTTTTTGCACAGATAGAACTTTATTTTCATTGTTCTAACAAAGTGATTGCACATTTTATTTGTTTTTGTCTGATGGGGAAATCTGGTTTACTTAAAAGTGATTGCAATTTTCTTTATTATATCGTTTGAAAAAGCACGGATGGAGGAAGTTATTTCAATAAAAATTCAGCATGGAACATTTTGTTAAAATGTTGTTGCGGCGGTGGGGCATAAACATTTTTCTTTCTCCAAAGTGGGGCTTGACCCAGGATTTTTCAAACTGCGGGGAGCGCCCCCTAGTGTGGAGCAGTGGTATTACAGGTGGGGCGCATGGGGAAATGCTGAATTGTTTTTATTTCAATAACTTTGAGAACTTCACATATTACAAAAGTACAAAGCACACAGACATAAAACAGTCATTAATAAATACATGACGAAATGACTGTAATTTCAGGTAATTTCAGGTTTACGTTGCACCGTTAACAGCTTTTGCATGGGCGACTCGCGATTCTTGGCATCTTGCCAAAAGCTGTGAGATTTTCTGCTGTTGCCTCTCTAGCTCTAAGGTTAACATTGAGAATGAATTAAGAGTGACAGTATCAAACCTGCAACCCTGTTTAAAGATATTTGTAGTGGAAAGCAAGCTCATTTCAGCCATTACGTCGTTTCATTCTGAAAAGTCAGCTTTTTCAAAACCAACATGGCTCAGTTCAAAATTCTGTTTCAAAACAAAACTTCTCATTGTGATGGCTCACACATATCTGCACTCATTTTGTTTTGTGCAAAAAAATGTATTCATTGTTCTAACACTGTTACAAGGTGGTATCAAAGGGAAGGACCCAGGCGCTGATGTAAGGTGTAAAGTAAATGTAATAATCGAAAAAACAAGGCAGGCTTCCTAAAAAACGGATCAAAGCAAAGGTACAAAGGGATCAAAACAGGAATAAAAAAACAGGAGTCTAATGAGGCAAACACAGTACGAACCAAAACTGGGGCAAACAGGGTTTATTAAATACACAGGGAAGATGCAGGTGATTGGACACAGGAGGAAACAATCAGAGACAGGGCAAACTATCACAGGGGAAGCAAGTGCAGGAACACATATGACTCAAGAAATAAGGACTTCAAAATAAAACAGGAAACTAGAAAAACCCAAACTATGACAAACAAAGTGATTGCACATTATATTTGTTTTGTCTGATTTAGAAATCTGGTTTTTACACCACATCAATAAACAGTATTAAAGAAGGAGCACCAGCACAAAAGTGACAGAATTGAAAAGAGGAAGGGTTCCAAAACCATTTTGAGAGGAGGAAAGCAGAGATTTTTCTTTAATCCCTGTGAGACAAAGCGACTTAATGGAAACTTCCTCTTATCGGGCATGATTCAGAGACCTTACCATTGCCTCTGCTTCACTTTGATGTGTTTTGAGAAAGACCACAGAAGACTGCTTCACCACATGCACACACAGCCCTGCAAGCCTTTAGAAGGCTGCACTGTGCAATAGATCTTTGCTGCACATATATGGTATTCTAAAAGTCCCACCCCCCAGTCTATGTACTTAATTAAAAAAAATACTTTCAATTTCAAATCAGATTCCCATGTGCTCACAGATATTACGACTGTGCATGAACATACGTCTGCTTTCTTTGCCTAGGTTATATGAGAAAGTGTGTGTAAAACCTTATCCAGGATCCAATCCGATCCCGCTATTTGAATTTCTACTTGAAGAAATGGCTAGAGCCGAATGTAATCACCAGAAATAAATCAAATGTGATGCCATCCTTCAATACAGTCTTCACGAGACATGTTTGTGTGTTTGAGACATGATTGCGCTACTGATAAAGACGTGCATGGAGTGGTTTGATTAAATGTCAATACAATCATGACAACACAATGGCTTTGTACACAATGTGCCAAAATAGAAGTGGCATTTCCCTGCAGTGGTAACAGTAGTAATATTGAATTACTATGGTGACAGTACTTCTGGCTTTAATCAGAACACTGTGATGAGGATCACGTAATATAGCTGCTCACATCAAAACACTGCAAGTAAACAAAGGCAGAGTCTGTCCAGGCATGCAAACTCATCAGGGGTAAAAAAACAACAACAGGAAGGTGACAGGAAGCCTAATGAAGCCTCTGTCCTTTTTAGTGAGCTTGGCATTTGTCCCCTTCTCAAGCCAAATAATTAGGCTACTATAACAAGTGGTCCGTTAAACTTCTTAAGCAATGCAGGCACAATCTAAACTTAATGTCTACAGGGTTTAGCTGTGAATTAGTCTCATGTTCCAAAACTAATCCAAATGCAAATGGTTAAATTATTTCCTGGTTATGACCGTATTAGCCTTGCTAATCTTAGCATAATGAAAATGGAACCATTAGGGCAAACGTTAACTTTTAGTTGTCACTTTGGCAGTAATGCTGAATTAAAACAAAACGGTAACTTCATTAATGTTAAACAAGTAGTCCCAGAGAGCTAATGTCAGTAACGCTATACAAGTGGACAACTGTAGAAAAAGGGAAGCCCTCGAACTTACTTTCAGGAAACTCACAAAAAAAGGAAACATCAAAGTTAAAAAGCACAGCAGGAGAACACTGACCGGTTTCAACTCACTTTAAACTTTATTACATTCCTCATATTACATGTTTTTGCATACATACATGAAATTTGGCCTCTGCATTTAACCCATCCTTAGCATTTTAGCGCCAGTGGGCTGCTCTGGAGCACCTGGGGGTTCAGTGTTTTGCTCAAGGACACTTTGACATGCGAACTATGAAAAGACCAGGGATCAAACCGGCTACCATGCCACAGCCGCCCCCCCACTGGTTACATAAAAGGAACTTGGAAAAATAAGTGTGTTAGCTAAAGTTACACTTCATGGGAACGAGGTTAACACCTAACGTTGCATAGGATTAGGACTCTAAATCAAAACCACTTAAGCTCATCAGGCTAATTGACATATAATCATATTAACCCAAATTAAGGTTATTTTATCCCTACCACAATAGATTCTTATCTCAAGGTATGTGGGAAGTCAAAAACTGACCTCTCGCATTCATCAAGACTTTTCTGTTTTTTTTCTCCATTCCAAATGTAGCCATGCGGGAAAAACAAGATAACATGGGGTGGATAATTGATATACAAATGGCCACTTTGGGAGTAAAGTATTTCTTTGAAAAGGTAAGGATAAAGACATAATTAAAGCAAGAAGCAATACAACAAAAAGAACACAGGCAAGATCAGCTGGAAACAAGGGAAGAAAAGGACAATACAAGACAACAAGAAAACAGAGACAAAGACAGCCAATAATCCTTCAGTCAGATATATGCAAAATATATACATAGACAAATATATATATGTGTGTGTAATATTAATAAAATCTGTCTGGTAACCCCAGGCAGTCAATGGCATGGCCTTGCAAAGTGCTCTTTAAGTAGACTGCAGTCTGTGTTTGATAATGAGAAACCTCCCACTTTCCCCACTTGATATGACTGATTGAGAACAAATATAACTGAACTCTGGAGTGCTGTTTACTTTCCCTGCACCTTTAAATAAAATCAATGAACATTGCCCCATTTCTACTGACCTCATTGCTACTTCTTAGCACCATTAACTAACCCGATCAAAACTGTAACCAGGAGTAGTGTGAGAAAGGGAGTGGTGCAATAAGGCTCTTTTTGCAATTTGTCATCTCAACATGGCAGAGTGGAGTCGTTTTGGCAGATCAAGTTAAATGATGACACAAACAGCTGTACTGCAATACATCATGCTACAACAAGCCGAATGCATGGCAGGTGTAGTACATTTAAGCTGCTCCAAACAGCTCCCTCTTATTGGAGAGAATTGGATTTGTAGTTACTCAAGATGCCATGTTAAGTCTTCTAAAGTTGGAGCTGTTGCATTCAGTAAAAAAACACAGTTTTTATATTATGTTCCTTAAGAACACATTTGACAAAGCCTCAAATCATTTGATTCTACTCTGTGTTGACAACTATGCGTGTCGTGTTGTGTCAGAAAGGGAGCGAAACAAACCAAAAAGATGCAAAACAAAGTCTCCAATGATAAAAGACACAATTTGAGACGTCTTTTCCAAAGCAAAAAACAAGGTTGAACCTTTTCAATCAGTCTGACCTCTTTCTGCAAATGTATCAACCTCCATCTCATACCACTTACTGTACGCCATCATCCTAGAACGATATGATAGAATGCTGCACACAAGAAATTGCAAATGCCATTATCTCTGCAATGAAGCAAATCACACTACACAATGGCCACTGAGGCGAGAGATGGACACTCAGAAGGACTGCTGGGGTGGACAATATGTCTGTTAGTGAACAGTTAAGGAGCAGCTTCTGGCACTGACTTGATCTATTTTGAGGCACAGATTGGCAGAGATGTGTTGCAGTTGCATCATCATTAAGGCAATGGAAGTATGCCAACTTTAAATGTAAAGTCCAGACCAATGGTAGTGCAAAGGTCTTAGAAGGACAACGGGGGGAGGGGGGGGGGGGGTGTTCAACCTCAACATAAAAGGATTCAAGGATTTAAATGATTTGCCGTCTAGACATGCCAACTTGTGATGCACCAGTGTATGTCAGTCACTGATTGTCTCAGAACTATTAGAACTAAAATTGAACTTTAACTTGTTTTCTATTTAGTTCTAAGAAAGGCTGTTGGGTATTGCATAAGAAAAGCAACTCATGAAGAACCAGCTATTTTTAAGGTTTACATATCTTATGAAAGAGCAAACAGCACGTGTCAAAATGGCAAGGACGTGCACTTCAAATTGGGTTACTACAACATTATGACTGGTCCTCTGTTTAGGTGTTCACTTTTTATAGTAAATGTTTTGCAACTTTGAATAGTACAATATGCACATGCACAAACACTCATACACATTTCATAAGTGCTCCACACCTTTGCAAGAACACCTGCCTCCCCATCTATACAAAGACATACCCAGACACACATGCACAAAACATAAAACCATTCAAACAGACCACATCTCATCTCCATGACTTCATTAACATTTTTAACTTGGAACATCAGTGGAATTGGTTCATATGCAAAAAGACTCAACCACAGAAACAAGTAGACATATGCCTGCTTCAAGAAACTCATACATCCAAATCTGACTGTCATAAATTATGAGCACCACAATTCAATCAGATTTTCTCTTCCAATTTCAACTCCAGGCAAAGAGGCACAGACATTTTAATACACAAAAATATTTCATTTATTCATAACAACATCATCACAGATCCAGTGGAACGATTTATCATAATAAATATCACAATACACAACAGCCCAATTACTATTGCATGCAATTATAGACCAAATAATGACTCATCATTTTTCCACCTCTCTCTACAATCTGTCTGATTCTCCAATAATAATACCAGGAGATTTCAATAGTCATAAACTCAAGATTAGGCAGATCAAATAATTCAAACAGCACACCTAACTGCTAAACCACAGAAACCATTAAACAGTTCATGTGTGATTTTGGTCTTGGCGATGGTCAGCGATTAAACACGCGAACGGCAGACAATTTGTATTCTTCTTACCGGTTATTCACTCCTACTCCCGTATTGACTTCTTTTTAACTAGCAACTCAATTATCTCCCAAATCTCAAACATGCTAATAGACCACATTACCATCAGCAGCCGTGCTCCTGTATCCCTCACCTTGAATATAAACCATTCCCGCAAACCATCCAAGAGATGGCAATTAAATACATCCTTTCTTAATGACCCTGACTTTGATAATTATATTAAAAGAGTGTGGGCATCCTTCCTTGAAATAAATGATTCACCAGAAATAACACTAGCACTACTTGGGAAAACAGGGAAAGTGGTATTAAGAGGAAAAACCACATTGTATTTCACATACAAGAAAAATAAAGACAATTAACAGGAACAATATTTAAAAAAAAATAATAAGGAAATAGAGAATGTCAATGCAAGTAGTCCTACAACATAATGTCAAAATTATTCACGGAAATACAAATTACAACTGAATGAAGGCACAAACCAGACAACTCAATTCATCCTAAACAGACTCAAACACAAACACAGTAATACATCTCAAAAATACCTTGCCAATCAAATCAAGCAAAACAAAGAAAAACAACAATTTATTGTGAACGCAGAATGGAAGGTTATGCAAACTAATGAAGGAATAAATAAGACCTTCTAATATTTTTATACAAATGTATGCTCATCAAAACAAACCTAAGAAGACATTTACACATTACTTAGAAATATTAATTTACTAAATGAAAACCAAGCAAATTAATTTGTTAATCTATTGAAAATTAACATAATTCCACAATCCTCTCAAATTTCTGCTCAACAATAAATCACCATTACCTGAGTTCAATTAACACTTTTGTATCATTTTAGCCACAGTTTTAATGAAATAATAGCTGAAATTAGACAAAAATCGCAACTTCCAATTGACATGAAAACTGCTATAATTTCTCTATTCTCGCTATAATTAAAACCCAATAAAGACCCCACATCGCCATCAAGCTATTGCCCTTTATCCCTCATCAACAATAATACAGTGGGTAGGTTGGTAGTCACTCCTGATACCCATAATGATTTGCTCTGACTACTTAAGGAAGATAAAGATGGCTGTGATGAAGCAGAGTGCATGAGAGACGAAGATGTGCCTCCTGCTATCTGGAGAAAAAAGCCACTGTACCATTCACTTCATCAAAAGGCTACACAACTTTGAGTCGTGCTGTAAAGAGTAGTAGTTCATTGAGAGCAGGTTGTCCCAATATTTGGAGTGACAACTGTATAATGCAAAGGTAAAAGGTCAAAACCACAGTCACTTGTGCTGTCAAATTGTCCTTGAGCGAGACACTGAAACCTCTGGCAGCCGAATGATTGAAGTTGTTCTCTGAAAGAAAACCAGTGGCAGTAAATGGCTTGCTTGTGAATAAATTCTGTGTCATCATTTGCAAAGACAGAATTCCCACATTCAGATAATTAAATGCGTAACAAATAGACAGAATAACTGCCGAACAAACGCTTTCAATGAAATTTGGTTTTATAGCCAATTCAACATTTCCCTCTTTCTGCCTCAGCACAACCCCTGTTTTGGCTAAAATTGCGACTGTGCTGCTGCCGACACTAAATAGTGATTGTCTCCACAAGTACAAGGTCTATTTGAATAATTTCAACATCTATAATATACAGAAAACCCGTGTGAACATAGATAATATGTTCATATATGTGTTAGTGGTATATTAGTCTATGAAAATACACAGGAAAAAAGGGTTGTTTTTTTTGTATATTTTGTATACATTTTGTATAACATAGCTATATATGTAAAGAGTATCTGTGCGAAGTTTGGCTTTGATTGAGTTAAGTTAAGTATTTTTAATAATTATTTTAGTTCAGACATTTCGAGAAATTGCAGCAATACTGATTGTCTTGAAAGCACCATAACTTTACGGAGTGTCTTCGAATGCGTCTCAAAACACCGAAGCAGACCTATGGATAGCATACACTTCAAGGATATTCATATTTCAGCCATAAGTAAGTACATTTTCATTTTTTTGCTAGACAAAAAAGGACATTCTTGTGCTTTTCTTTGTGAGGCTTTGTCTGAGAGAGGAATGGTTGATAAAACCGTTGAGCTTTAGCATGTAGCATGCATTTTTAATCAACGTTTCTTTCAAAACTCAGGTTGCATTTTGAGTCACTTTGAGGGTCGCTATGAGTCACTTTGAGGCATATTTATGGTTTATGTTAATGTTTATGGTTGAATTGTGTAACTTTATTCACATAGTATATGCCTTTGACTAGGAAGTTCGGGCTTTGCTGAATCTTTTGTAAATTGACATCGAATGGGTCTGATATTGATTATGGGTTCATATGAACACATGACTGAAGCTCAGTTTTAGGGGTTCTGAACCCCATATAGAGTCATTCGGGGCCCATAGAGCTCCAGCCATCCATTTTCTGTAAAGCACAAGATGTCCATTCACTGATACACTGTAGTAACTCAAGTGAATTTCCAATTTGGCTAAACTGGCTCTGGTGGGGCAATAACACTGGTAGAAGAGAATAAAGAACAAAAGCTCTCACTAAATCTGAATGTTGTGGAGTCAAGGGACTATATGTCTGGAGCAAGCAGGAGACAAATATATAAATCCCAGCTTTGACAGCCCAGACAGCCCCTGGTTAGAAGTGACAGTCCATCAGCTAGAAGCAAATAGAGGATAATGCGTCAAACAGTTATTAATTGTACAATGGGGTCAAGGGAACACGAGTCTGACAAAGGTTGAGGACAAGGTGTCTACTTGTGATTTGCTTAATCGGGTCCATAGACACCAACTTGCTGAAAGTTATCAAAGAATCCATCCCCTCAAACTTAAAAGTTCTGAAATTTTGTAACTCCCTAGTCACCAAAGAGTGGAATTGGAGCAGCATACATTTTTAAAGGGACTCTAAAAACGTACTAACCCTAAAAAAAAACTTTTCCTGGACATTGGGCTAAACAATTTTAGGAAAATAATATCTCTAATTAATGCAAAAAACATAATTTAACATTAGCTGATAAATCTGCATTGCCAGACATTATTATAGGAGGTGAGTAACAGTCATTGGCTTAAATTTCCACACACAGGACTCTAAATAAAAATGGACGGTCTTTCAGTTTAAAGAATTGCACCAATTTAAATTGTAAATTAAATATAAAATAATAAATAATATATTTTTTTTAATTTCTGGTTGTCGATGTTGTTGATGACTTGTATTGTTGTACTTATTGTTGAATAAAAAGAAAATGGTAAAAAAAAAAAAAAAAAAATCCTTTGCCTTACTCTGGCTTACTTGGGCTTTTTGATATTCTTCAACATGACTGTGAAACAAAAAGCGAAACAACTTTCCAATCTAGTGTCATCATCATCAATAGTAGCCGTGCTAGCTGTAGTAGATGATTGAGAACGGTTTTGTGCTAATTTTAAATATAAATATGTAGTCAGTAAAAGAATAATTATTGTATATTAACCTCCTGTCTTCTAATGTGTTAAGCATTTTCCCTGTAACCATGCTTTACAGATTTTTCTTTTTTATGTGTGTGTGTGTTTGACAGACACCATTCATCACACTGAATATAATTTGCTTGGGATTCCATAGGATAAATTTGCAAGTTTAGGCATACTTAGTATTCCGCAAAACTATATCCATTTCTCCAGCCATCCATGCATTCAATTAGGAGGAATACTCTGCAAAGCCAACCAGGCTTTTCAATCAGTACACGTCTCTCTTAAAAGGCATGCAGGAAACCTTAATCTACACATAATTGGTGTTAACTCAACCATGTTCTTATTCACAATGAAGAAAGTACTGTATATATGCTATGGAAATCTGCACCTCTAATATATTGCAGAGATGTTGGTATGAAAAATCTGATTTGATTTACTTTTCAAACACATCATCAAAGAGTAAAAATGTAGCATGTAAACCCTGTAACCCAAACATTCTCATAATTGGAAAATAGCCAAAAGCAGAGTTTCTCAATGCCTGTAAAATATCAACCAACTCAGAAAACACAGGTGCATAACATAAGCTAGAGGTTTATTTAATTGAGCTGATAACACTTAGTTTCGACACTGTGGTTCTGTCACTGTTCTTTTTCTATCAAGCATCCATTTATTCAATGTTACAATGAATAACGTTGCATGAAAGAGAGTTAAAGACGGGATGTTAATAGAAGTGATTTTTCTAAGAATACACATGTTGTAATGCTGTTAGTAAAACTACTATTTCTCTTACTAATTTGGCTGTCCTTGCCCCTCTCTAACCATGATGGCAAGAGGTATTTTTTGTATATCAGCCGCCATGCCACGTATAAAAAGCAGAACACTGACAAACTGCTGCCCTAGTTTGTGGTCTTGCACATAGCTGCTTTGAGCGTGACTGATAAACGCCGGTGGAAAAATCCCATTGTACATGAGAAAGATTTGTTCCTCTGCAGAGGCAGTAAACACAACACATGGGCCTACCAACAACTGTGCTACACCCAGAGCCTAAAAAGATATAGAGGTCTGCAAACTAACATTACCTGTCATATACAGCATGGCCAAAACTATCTATTGAAACCTCCAACAATCACAACAGGAGAGAATCTCATAGTTGAGCCACGATGCCATTTTTCCATTTCAAACACGTTACTGCAGAAAGTCAAACTCCTGCAATTGGTGTTTCAATTATTGGAATAACACATGTAATAATATAACAACTAACAAGCTCAATTGACGTCTAAAGAGCTGACCTGTTTCAGTGTTTCCACTACATTAATTCTGTTACTGTTGCTAAAATTTCACACAATCATTAATATCTTCTGCTCTTTTGTTGTGGAGAGTGAAGGGCTTAGCCTCCCCGTCTTCCTAGCCGTCTTCAACCTACACAGTCACAACAGCATATCATGAAAAGCCAGTCACCCGCTTCATAAAGCTCGCCACCTTGTACAAGGATATACAAACCATCTTTCTATTATTGAAACCAGCAAATGACTAGGTAGTACAAAATGTAAATCACTGAATATGCAGCTCTCTTGACTCTAAGCAGCATCATCGATGTGTATCCTAGGGTTGATTTCCACTTTCACGACTAAATGTTTAACTATGTTTTAAAACTGTATCAAAGCATGACTACTCATATTCCATTTATTCATCATTCCGTGTATAACATAATTCCGAAAATTTTATGGCTCATGCAAACAGTATATTCCGTTTGGATATTCTGGATTGGGTCTTATTCCGTATGGAGCATTTTGCAATCAAGACATGGGGGATGTACCAATAATATTCAGGTTTTAGGAGCATTCTTTGGACATGTATAGAGCGCATTTGTGCATTGTACACAAATCAACTATCCAATAGTTTGCAAAGCTAGAGTGGAGAGGCATGCCCAAAAGAAAAGCAAACATTTCTGGTCGAAAAGAGAGAAAGAAAAATACTTAAATATCAACAACTATTTGGATATGCAGAAATCAAGAGGGTGGTTGAAAGAATGAAAGAGGGAAAGCTGTGTTTGCACTGTCAAACAAGTCCGCTACCAGTGGAAATTGTTTTGATGCGAAGTAGTAATGTAGAATATACATTTTCATTAGCAGTGTATTAGGGCTGTCAAAATTGCTCAAAAATGACGTTCGAATATTCGCTTTAAAAAAACACATATATTCGAACATATTCGAATATTCGAAGTTGCGCATTAGGCACGTCAATAACAGGACAAATTAATACAACGAGACATAACTACTTGTATAGGTAATTTATTTAAGTTTAAACATATTTAACAACATATTATCTACACGAAAATAAGTAAATGAACTAATGGCCAAGACCGCGGACCGCTCGCACACACGCACTCTCTCTCTCTCTCTCTCTCTCTCTCTCTCTCTCGCTCCCGCACCGTCGCACTCTCTGCGCATAGCGGTTTAAATGAACGACAACAATAAACAAATGCTGAGTGCTGATCAAGAGTTTTGTGCAAGCAATTTAAGGTTGCGACTCTTGTCCCAAATATGGCTTCATTCAGTGATTGAAACACCCGCAAAGCAGACAGTCGCGCCGCTGCTGCCGCTGTTGCCGCTGTTGCGTTTTTTTTAATTTATTTATTTTTGTAATTTTTTTTTAACATTCGAATATTCATTTTCACATTCGAATATTCGGTTTTTAACAACTATTCGAATATATATTCGAATATAGAATATTCGTTGACAGCCCTACAGTGTATACAGCTTAGGGAAATGAATACTGTCCTTTTCTGAATAAGGACAACAAACTGAATATTTGGTGCATGTAAACACAGTCAGTGATGTTCATTTCAACAAGATCCTGGAGTTCAGTTTTTGCCACATAATTATTATAACAACTGTGTCAAGATGACCGAAGCTCTATGTACCTTAATAAAGGTAAAATACATCCTACATTTACAAAAGGTTAGTGTTGATTAGCAAATGTTAACATGCTAACACACTTAACTAAGATGATGAACCTGATTAACATCATTAACATTGTCGCTTCAAAGCGAGTGTTATGAAAGTTAGTAAGGACTTTCTTTGAATTAACATTAATGATGAAATTATGTATTTCAATGTGGAAACACCATCTATAAACAATCCAGCCTCTGATGTTATCTGCTTTTAAATATTAAAATGAGTATAGACACTCCTGTTTCAACCAAATGGATTGCCATTTCAATACACATACGACCATACTATTTTATATTTCAGATAAAGATTTAGTATATACCAAAAGTAAAAAGAAAAAGTATGTCAGTATGTGTTACGATTATTTCATGACAGTCAAAACAAATTACTGTTTGGAAGTGTGTGGTGAGAAAAAGGTGAGATGGAAGAAACAGCGATGGGAAGAGAACAAAACCAAACACTTTGAGTCGAGCATGGGAAGGCTACTTCACAAGCAAATTAATCATTTAAACTTGACAAGTTTCTAGATGGGTGCTTAAACAAGATCAATTATTTTTGCAGCAATAGTGCACCTGAAATTATTTTCCACATTGCTCAGCGTCAGATTTCTGAAATGGGCACTCTACACTCTGTTGCGAAAACATGTCATTTTTTTACAGCATATACAGATGAGTTGGCAAAATTCAAATTAAATCTGTATTCTGCAAACCCGGGCAAAGCTTCATCCCTTTGAAATTATGCAGTCTGTATTTTTTATGTAAACAAACATTGGGTTTTGATAATGTGCTTACCCCCATGAGCGTCGTAATTTGTCAAGGTGAGGAGCTTTTCACATGGCTTGATTAAGAGCTCCAGTAATTGTTGAGGTTTCGGGTCGGGGAAGGAGAGCGGTGGTGGAGCAGAGAATATAACCGAAGAAAAGGAAAATAATTGTTGGACACAGTTTTCATTTCATCAAGCCGCAAGGCACAAGGAGACAGAGCCACAGTGATGGGAGGGGGGAGGAGGAGGGGGGGGGGGTCAGTCGAGGAATTAATTGCAGAGGGGAAATTATTACTGTGCTGTGAGCTGAGGGAGAAGGGATGAAAGAGATGAGGTGGTAGCACGGCTCAGGATGGAGCAGTGAGGTCAGCCATGACAATGTTAAGAGGGGAAGGTAGAGTCTAGGCTTTCTCTTTGCAAAAAGGATATGTGAAAACATTTCTGCAGGTACTGTCAGGATGATAATGGTTATAAACGAACACGAAACCAATTTACACATTTTACAAATAGATTTTTCTACACAGAAGTGCTTATTTTAGCATCACGTAGCCATGCTAAGTGATTAGTATTATTAACACTTAATGATCACTGAATATGCAACACATTTGTAGGCTGAACATAGATGATATGCTGGTGGTAGTGGCAGACTGGCAATGTATTACAATCGTGAGGCTATATAATGCTTTTGTAGTCGGAAGACGACTAAACCCCAAAACACAAGTGGGAGGAAGCCGGAGAACCCTCACGCTGAAAACATGCAGACTCCACACAGGAGGCCCGCCCAGACCGGGATCCGAACCCCGGCCCCTCTTGCTGTGAGGCAAAAGTGCTAGCCACTACACCATTGTGTAGCCACAGTTCATAGTCACACACACATTATCTTCACACCCATCAACAATGCCATTCTCTTGCATCACATTACAATGTTGTCTGCGTGTCTTTACAGTTTGCATTCATTCATTCATTTACTTATCCAGTAAGATACGCAGATATACATGTTGCTGCTGTAGGAAAAGCATGTTTTCAACCCTAAATATCATGGCAAGCCTGATCATTCAACTTGATTGAGTTACTCTTAGAGTAATGTAAAAAAAAAAGAAGATAATAGAGAAGAAAAACGATGATAAACAAGCCTCCGGTGGCTTCTTGAAATGTTGAGCTTGTTCTTAATTCCAATCAATTAAATATGACAATTTGACAAGATCATTTCTTGTGGCGCATGACTCTGCGCTGGCCTAGTCTGAAGGAGAAATTCAATTACACATATAGCTGCCATCATCTTGGCCTTCATTTAACTGTCATCATGCAGTTTCACGGGGTTCAAACATGTCACCTCTACTGATTGATGGCAAGTAGTTGGGTGACTTGAATTGCTGTTCTCACCTCAGTTATAAAACACGCCACCTCAGCAGATAGTAATTGCTCTGTGCTCTAAGGTTCATCAAAGCATTAAGTTATTGGCTTGATTCAAGTTATTAGTCACATAGGCGGGAAACTAAGCGGTGAGGATCCCTCTCCTTTTTAAGAATGTGAATATAGACAGCAAAAGGACTGTTCCTTAACGTTAAATCAACTGTGAGCTCACGTATGTGTGAGAATATCAGGGCTGCTGGCAGAAATCTTGCGGCGTCTTAATACTTCATGAATTGACAGAAATGTTCAATAATTAACAATATCCCTGGTGTGAGTGTGTGATAAATTGCAGGAAATAGTGTTATTAAAAGTTCACTAAAACTGTCAAATGTCATTCTTACGGGAAGACGCAAAGTGGGTGCACGACTCATCCTTCTACACAAAGAATAACAGTTGGTATGAATAGAAAATAGTTATCTATAAAAACTCGATGAGGCCTGTGGGTTATTTGAAATAACTGGGACATTGGATGTGGAAAGACATTGTTGTGTTTTCAAAAGCTATCTTCAAATAAATGAAATGCCCTTGAGCTTGTCAGGTCGGGGGGTCTGGACCCAAGAGCAAACACGGACTAGGGAAGTGAGGTGAGAACACAAGGGGTGTTTATTTACAGCACACTGGCACAGGGGAAAAATACAGGGAATACTCAGCCGCTAGCTCGGGGAGCGGCTCGGGACGTAGCTCGGCGTGTGGCTCGTGGCGTAGCTCGGCGTGAGGCTCGGGGCGTAGCTCGGCGTGCGGCTCAGCGTAGCAGTTCCTCAGCGAGGAAGGCCCCTTCCTCAAGGCCCTTCCTTCAAGGCCCCTGGCGGGAACTGGCTTGAAGGGAGGAACCTGGAACACAGGGAAAGGTAACAGGGCAGAGGAGAACAGGCCGGGGGACGGCCACCGTGCGGGGACTCGGGAGGACGGGCCGGGGGACGGCCACCGTGCGGGGACTCGGGAGGACGGGCCGGGGGACAGCCACCGTGCGGGGACTCGGGAGGACGGGCCGGGGGACGGCCACCGTGCGGGGACTCGGGAGGAGGGGGCTTGGTTAGCCTGGGCTCGTGACGGGGCCTGACTAGGCTGGGCTCGGGACGGGGCTTGACAGGGCTCGGGGGACAGGTGTCGGCCGGACCGCCGACGGGACTCGAGGGACTAGGGTCGGCCGGACCGCCGACGGGACTCGGGGAACAGTTGTCGGCCGGACCGCCGACGGGACCCGGGGAGCGGGGGTCGGCCGGGGCGCCGACGGGACCCGGGGAGCGGGGGTCGGCCGGGGCGCCGACGGGACCCGGGGAGCGGGGGTCGGCCGGGGCGCCGACGGGACTCGAGGGACGGGGGTCGGCCGGGGCGCCGACGGGACTCGAGGGACGGGTGTCGGCCGGACCGCCGACGGGACTCGAGGGACGGGTGTCGGCCGGACCGCCGACGGGACTCGAGGGACGGGCGTCGGCCGGACCGCCGACGGGACTCGAGGGACGGGCGTCGGCCGGACCGCCGACGGGACTCGAGGGACGGGCGTCGGCCGGACCGCCGACGGGACTCGAGGGATGGTCGTCGGCCGGACCGCCGACCGGGCCGTTGATCCCCGCGGCGCGGTCGGGGAAGCTGGGACCGGGGCGGGCAGCGGCACCGTCGGGGAAGCTGGGACCGGGACTGGCAGCGGCGCAGTCCGGGGTATGTGGACCGGGGCTGGCAGATCGTAGCAGGTTAGCCGGGCTACCGGCGAGTCCCAGGGAGCTGGAGTGGGCTGCTTCCCCGTGGCAGCAGCACGGCCTGGGCGCCTCCTCCGCCGGCGTCGAGGACCCGAGGCTCTGGCCTCCGGGCCGAAACCCATAGCCCGCTGATAGCTACGAGGCCCGCCAAGGGCCAGCCGGGTTCCACACCACTGGTCCTGGTGGGGGTCCTCGTACAGGGGGTCATCGTCCGAGTCCTCCTCCGGGTCGTAGGACCCCCACCCAAGGGCGTGGAGTTCGGCCAGGTACAGCCTGACCGGGCTGGAATTCCACATGGAATACTGTCACACCAGGGAAGGGGAAAAAACAAAAGGGGTTGCAGGCTGGATCCGGAATCGGAGCGGGTTCCTCCGTTGGGGGTGTCCGGGTTCGCTGGGTCCAGGTCTTTTTATGGTCGGAGGATTCTGTCAGGTCGGGGGGTCTGGACCCAAGAGCAAACACGGACTAGGGAAGTGAGGTGAGAACACAAGGGGTGTTTATTTACAGCACACTGGCACAGGGGAAAAATACAGGGAATACTCAGCCGCTAGCTCGGGGAGCGGCTCGGGACGTAGCTCGGCGTGAGGCTCGTGGCGTAGCTCGGCGTGAGGCTCGGGAGGGAGGAGGCCAGCTTTAAACAGCGACTTGACGAGGGATCGAGCTGCAGTTGCGAGGGTGGCTTGGCTGTTCTGCGTCTGCTGATTAGGGGAGAAAGAGGAAGAGAGGGGGAGACTTCCTGGCTGTGGCCAGGGTTCAAGCTGCACCCCCTGGTGGTGCCTCCAGGATCCTCACAGAGCTTCTTTGTTTGGAGTTCATTTTAAATGTGCAAATTAAAATACAAACATTCAGCATGACTATAGATAATGCACACCTTTTTCTTCTTCTGTGGTTACATATGCGGGTGAACTTACTCTTTCAGCACATTTTATATATACTTTGTTATACTATTATTTATTGACTAAAAACTGTCCCAGTCTATTTAACACTGTATTACTTAGTCAATATTACATACACGTTACTAAATTAATAATTTCAGCATATTGATAGACGGAGATTTGGGTGTGTAAGGCTTTGTTATGCCTGGAGCTGCTAATCTCAAGCAAAGACAGGGATCCCACTCTTTTCAGGAGATCTATAGTGATAATCCGGCTGGAAAGACAGACAGGGTGACATTCACAAACGTGTTCCTCTCTGTGGTAGTGTGTGTGTGTGTGTGTGTGTGTGTGTGTGTGTGTGTGTACATTAGACTACATTAGGGGCAGTGCAAAGAGAGCTGAAAAACAGGTACAATCGTATAAATGAAGGTGAAGGTTTATTTTCCATATCACCAGTAACTCAGGTTATTCCTTTAAATCAAACGTTTAAAAAAAGTCCATCAATAAACATAAAGCGTCCCGAAGGAGAAAGTGGTTTTATAAACAAACAGAAACTCAACACAACAAAGTCCAGGTTGTGAGGTCCTCCTTTTCTGTTCTTTTCCTCCACAGAGGTGCCTGTTCTCATGACGCTGCAGCTGGGTGAGTGGTGAGGCAGTCTGGGAGATTTAGTGCCGACCACGGTGGCCATTTTGTGGTGTGGGAACTGATCCTGCGTGGGAATGTGGGCTCTGATCGTGCGTGGGAATGTAGCGTCCCTCCACCACCTGTCCCCTTGTGATGCCACTATACATATATATATATATATATATATATATATATATATATATATATATATATATATATATTATATACTTAAGACTAATGTTGAGATCTAAAACATTTGTATTTTATTCTATTTTACCTTAACCTCATGACTTACTTAATTGCATCCTAGATGCTGGGACAAATGCTTAGAAATTGTGACTATCCTGAAGCATGGCCCGTCACCCTGCTACTCATAAGAAAAAAAGAGTTGAGACTTCATGGTGCACAATTGGCTACATTCCTGGGAGATTTAAGTAACACGACTTAGGTGATAAAAAGGAGAAATAAAAAAGTGATATTTTATTAACTGAAAAAGATGGTGCAACTTCTTGAATAACGACCGGACGGACACCAGTGAAAACTCATTACAATAATCCTTTCCGAAAAGCATTTGTATGGCTTTAGTTACCTTGAATACAAAAGTTGAACAGGCTTTGTCCCAAGCAGCGCAAGAACACATTTTATTGTTATTGATGAGAATATTAATCAAACGTCAAAAGGTTAATAAAGGCCAATAAATTAATTGATTTATTATTTTGAATGAGCTCTTTGATGGAGAACTCTGTGTATAGGACACTGACATTGTCCCTTTCATTCCAAAACAAGTGCAGCAGCTAAATTGATGGGTGATTAAAGTGGGATAAGATTGATGGTTTCACATCAGCAGAGCTGACCGTGACCATTGAGGAAACTTTATGAGCACCAGGACCGTTTTATCTAGATATATCACTTTTGTGTTTTGCATCATCTCCTCCTGAAGAGATATTTATGCTAAAGATGTAGCATTAATCTTGCTGCTCCGTAACACTCTGTAAAAAGGATTTCAAATTCCATGAGATTAAAAGTGTTAATTACTTGTTAATTTTTTATACATGTATCTAATTTCAACTAAATTGGAATAGGACCCTTACTCAAGGTAAAACAAATATATATATAGGACATGGATATTGCACCTGAAAACTGGGAAACAATATACCTCTGTTAACAAAAGATGCATGGAAACCGTTCACCAGCTCCAAGTCCCGTTTTTATTCTTCCAGCCACATGAAGGAGTGGACGACGTCTACCTGCTGCAACGAGCTCAGTCGCACCTGGATGGAACCAGTCTCTCTGTGGGCATCACTTTCTTTGACCTCTCTAGTGCATTCAACACCATCCAACCACTGCTGCTGAGTGAGACGTTGCGGGTGGTGGGGGTTAACGCGTCCACTGTCTCCCGGATCATTGACTACCTCACAGGCAGACCACAGTTTGTCAGACGGGGCCGTGAGCTGTCTGAAACGGTGGTCAGTGACACTGGAGCCCCACGGGGAACTGTTCTGTCTCTCTCACCTTGTTCACCACTGACTTCCAGTACAACTCGGGGTCATGCCATCTTCAGTCCTCTGATGACTCTGCAGTGGTCGGGTGAATAAGGGATGGACGGGAGGAGTACAGGGCAGTAGTGGATGACTTTGTGGAGTGGGCCGGTAGAAATCACCTGCTTCTGAACGTGGCCAAGACCAGAGAGATGGTGGTGGACTTCAGGGGGAAGACGACGGCTCCACGACCTCTGAGTGTTCTTGTTGGAGAGGATGTTGACATGGTGGAGGATATTTACATGTTTCTATACATTTTTGCACTTTTATTGTTTACATAAAATTTCCTAAATTAGCACATTCTGCTGTTTTGTTGTATATATTTTGTTTGGTTTTGTTGTGTGTATATATATATATATATATATATATATATATATATATATATATTGAGCATCTTTTTATTTTTATTCCTGTTATTTGTGTCTGCAAGCTGCTACTGTGACCAACAAATTTCCCCTTGGGGATGAATCAAGTATCCATCCATCCATATTTATGTTGGGGTTAACTGCAGAATCGGCTGGGTGCAGCGTCACCATTCTTTTTTTATTACCTTTTTCTAAGACTTGGCCACATTTGAGTCCAATGCTGACCTGCCAATTCAGATTTTCTCTGATTGTGATTTTCTTTCTAAGAACTATAATTGACAGCAAGGCTTTGACTTCGACTGTCAGAAGCAAGAAGTCGGCATTAATTCATACGTTTTTTGGTCCTGTGTTCTTCAATATCTTTATCTTCCAATATTGAGTTCAACCTGCTATTTATATTCACCTAAATGCTGATTAATCTGACAACTAAAAACTACAAGATCACATGATGTCATGGAGCCCAAAAAGCTAGTTTACCATAGTCTTACATTGGGAAAGGGACGTCTGTAGCTCAACAGATAAGTATTGTAAGTCAACTTCCCATAGGAAGATATAAATAGCCTTTATGTTAATTATTAGGTCCTACAAATGCAGATCTTTAGGTTTTTTCTTCATTCTATCAACTGAATGAACCTAAAGCTGAGGCTGGGAGGCAGGGTAAAGGAAATGCTAGTGCACTTGATCTATGGGCCCCAAGGCTGCGGAAGATCCGGGAATTTTCATCTGATTTCTAAACTTGGAGGTCCATTTTTTTTGCTTGATGTGCCACTGAGCAACTTTTATAGGAATGAACAAGGAAACTCTTCTGACAATGTATCTAGTTCTATTTACACCTCCATGCTCAAAACTCACACTGAAGTTGGGAGGGGTTGACTGGATAATCGTCTGAGTGCTTCCTGTTTCTCAGCAGCGTCACCAGTCTTTTTCTATTACCTTTTGAAGACAGAAACTGAGGAAGCTATCAGCACAAAGGGCCCCGGCTTGTCCTGGAAAGAGTCATGAGTCATTAGCCTCGCAGCCTGGACCCGGCACATATCAATTAGAGCCTGTTCCATTTTGTAGGTTGGGGAAATAATTGGGAGCAGGGCAGGGGTTTAGTTTGGTTCCAGCAGATACCAGCTCTTTCATCTGGTCAAAAAACACAAAGAAGGGGCTAAGAAAGAGAAAGGTTGGCCGGAGAGAAGGGTGACCTGGATGGGTTTGTGCTGCGCTGTATTACGTCTTCCTTCTGTCTATTGTCCTTGGCAAAGGAAACAGATGGGTGAACAATTTTAGTCCGGATTATTCCAGGAAGTCCATCTGTCTTAAAAAGATGTAAACGGTCCCAGGAAAAGTTGAAATTATCACTTAAAATGCACTGCATGGATAGTACATGCGATTGAAAGCCATGTGTTCAATGCCAACAATCAGCTGAATCTCTCAACTCCTCTTCTGACTGTCAATAGAAGGCCACTCATGAAAACCTCAACGATTAGAGAGCTGAATAGGTGCAACAGATGAGTCCCATTTGATTTACAACATCATTTCACCCGATATGCACTGTGATGGTTTTCACAGTTTGCAGTCACGAAATGCAGCCTCCTTTCTGACAAGTCTGATCATATCCTTGGGAAAACAAAATGTTTTGGTGTGGTTTTTACTGCACATGCTTTTAACACTTTTTACACACAAAAAGTGTGAGGCACAGTTGGTAGCTTTCCTTGCAGCCTTTTTTACTTTACTTTTTACTTACCAAGTATTGATGATGTCATACAAATCTCCAAAGAATAACAGTCCCAGTGATTTATAAGAGTCCAGGAGCCATCGTTCATAGTTTCTCAAAAAAGAAAAACTATATTTTCAGCAGAGAAATGCAATCATAGTGGCTTCACTGTAGAAAAGCAGGAAGTCATTGCAGACACCAGTTTCTAGATAGCACATTAACCAAAAAACAGCCAGGCTTCTCATGAAGTTACTCACAGAATATGATGAAATATAGTACATAAATAATTGCCATGTGATCTGCATTAATTTTGTCCAATCCATCCTGAGAATAGACCTCGGATATCTCTATCTATGCATCAGGCCCCGTAGAGGGAGGCTTTCTTAAGATGAAGTGATCTATTGCATGTCCTGATATTTCCCCCAGTATTAGCAAGTACATACTATTTAATTGTTCTGTTTATTAACAGAAAATGGAGAGATGCCATGCTGAAGATGGCAATGCATGGAAAACATAGAAACTCACAGATAAGGGAAAAGCTTTATTGGGAATTAGCTGCAATACATTAAAATCACAACAACTGATCGGAAGTCACCAGTTAGCTTGTGTTGACTCAATGAGGAAAAACCTCAAGTATTGATTATTATGATTTGGCTTTGTTCATTTTTTTTAATGAGAGCCCTAACAGACACAAACTTTTGGATTAACTTTGATCCTTCCCTATGTTCACTAAACATTCACTGTTGACAACATTGTCAACAGTGCGGATGAATAGTTAATTTCCCACCTATCAATCGTCTCCTGGAGTGCAACAGAGAAAGAGAAACATTTGACTGTCTTATCCTAAAATACAAACATCCTGTTGGAAATGTGCAAATAATACTGTCTCACCTATATATTCCTATTGCCACGGGGTGGCTTCCGAGAGAGAGGACCTAAATGGAGATGCAAAGTGCAAAGTAACTTTATTCTCAAACTGAGCTCACAGCAGGGATCCAAACAGTGATCAAGGCAGGGATATACAGGAATCTAAACAGCATACTAAACAACCAACTAAACTAATGATCCGACCCTGGGGCAGGAGACAAACCGGGTTTAAATACGCGGTGAAGGTGCAGGTGACTAGAGACAGGAGGAAACAATCAGGGACAGAGCAGACAATCACAGGGTCAGGAAGTGCGGGAACACAGAGAACACAAGAGACAAGGACTTCAAAATAAAACAGGAAACCAGAAACAAGCCAAATTCGTGACACCATTTCATCAACATCAGTGTTGTAAAAATCATAATATGTCATACTGAATGAGTGCTTACAACAAAAATGCATCATCACATCTATGCTTGTCAACACTTTTCAGAAGAGCACACTTTGTGTTAATTACTAAAGAAAATTCTACACCACTCAGGAGGGGTGCTGGATCAAAATTTGCATCCTTCAATTATACCTTTGTAGCACATGCAATTAAGTAGGGAAATATAATGTAGCGAATTAATTATGATTAATGGAGCTAATTTGAATGGACAGATTAAGTGCAGTGTTTTAATGCTCTCATATTTTACCTTCTTTATAAAAGCCATCTCAGTCTGGAACATCCTCGCTGCCTCTCACTGCACATCAGTCTCTGGAGACCTCAAGGTGACAGAAGAGAGATAGCGCAAATGACAACCCTGCCAGGAGCCTAATTTAATACTTACTTTCTGGGTATTTCATAAGCACAGTCCTACATTGTCAAAGTTTGGACAAACAATTACATGCGAGGTGGCAGTGGGAGGAATGATTGTGGAAAACCAATCAAGTATTTTTTTGTATTACAAAAAACTTGTATTACAGTGAGGACACTCTTACGACTATTACTTTTCTTTGACACTTTTTATTTTTGATGTTTTGTCATCATTATCACTGTTACATTTTGGAAATGATCGGAGAGAAACGTGATGATTGCAGCATATTAGGCAGACAACACCAGTTAAATTGTACTGTAAACTACATACTATACCTATGTAAAAGGGGAAAAGCCTTTTGTGGAAGCAATTCCTCACAAAATAGCAATGAAGAATTGATAACAGATCCAAGGTAAAAGCAACCTTCAAAAGGTTAGCAGGCACTTAAAAGTCTCAATTGATGTTGCTGTCTTGCAGAGAAAGACTGCAGAGTGTGGGCCCAAAACAAAGCAGCTTCACAGAATCAAGGTAGAAATAAAACGTTAGTCACATTGTAGTCCTTGAAATAGTTTCTAGTGTTGCAATCTTATGAGAGCCCGACCATCTGATAATGATGAAACACATAACATGTTTCCTAAACATTGTTTCTTTTTGGGACCAGAATAGAAAAATAATATCAAAATCAAAATCACATCGAATGCTTTGGTGGACAAATGTTGGAAGGGAAACATTTTCTCACCTCATACACATGTTGAGTGATTCAATCTCTTTTCTTTGTTCCGGATCACACGATGGCAGTAGGGTTCAGTACAAGCTGTAAACACTTGACACTTGAGAGCAAACTATTGCAAGTACACAACTTGGAAAAGCCAATGATTGACATGAGACGTACAAATGGTCAAGGAAAATAACAAAGCTACCTCTGATTGTTGTTAGCTACTCAGTTACCAGAATAAGATCTATCACACGTACAAACACTCACATTAACGACTTACATCAGACTGCATTCAACCAACTTCTTAAACTGCAATGTGCTTGTGTGGCCAAGCCCTACAGGCCAAATGCATGCATCGGTGGTTGTCATTAATAGTATTGAAAAATTAGCATGTAAACAAACATGTATGTCAATTGGGTTCTTGCAGAGCAATGATCGAGGTTGAGTGGTTAATGGGTATCAATTGAATGGCTAACAAGTCCAATCAGACTGGTACATTTTTGCAAATAAGAAGAACGTTTCTTGAGTGGTTCTATTAAAAGAGAAAGTTCCCCTGAACCAGCTGATTCAAACATATCATTTGTATTATCTTGTCAAGTCCTGGACAGTCAGAAGTATAACATAAATTAATTCAAAATTGTCAAGGGAAGTAACAAACTATGTCATATTTATTTTATTTCCTCCTACATTGAAATAACATTGTTCAGAAAAACTTTGCTTGATCTATGTTCATAGATATGATTTATATAGTTAATTACAGGTTCCTATTATTAATCAACCTTAAATGAATAAGTGATTCATTGCAAATTCTTAAACAAAATACTACTAGACAGGGGAGAGAGTTTTATTTGTATGCATGTATATGCATTGTCTGGAAGTATAAAGACAAAGGTTAAACACTGTCTGGAAGACAATGGCCTTTACTTTAATATTTTTCTCTCAGTCTCCATTGTCAATCCGCTCTCCAGCTGTCTTTCACATAAAGCAAAGAAAGTCATTCGGCCAATTTAAAAAAACGACTACCAGCCATTGTGCCCTGTGTGTGATTTATGTCCGACTGTATATGATTATGTCTGTAAAGAGATGTCGTAACCATGTGTTTGTGCGCTGGACAGCTATTGACGAACTTTGTGTGTGTATGCTGCAACCCGTCTGACGCTCTTCTCGTTACTTTGCAAATGCCCTGTCCTACAAATGACAGGCAGACACACGGGAGTGTAAATTAGAATTCACCTCTAATCACTTCCTAATTCACCTTCTGTCACTCCGGAGGCTTGCTCACTGCGCTGTTTCTGCCACATACGCGTTTTGCTGGTGAATGCTGATGCTGATATTTCGAGCTCAAGGAAGCCCCCCCCATCTCCCACACACACCTTGTAACTATATAGTGCAGGTTCACATTCACTAAAATATACAAACTTTACTGCAGTGACCCATTACAAAACAAAGCTGTATGTAAATGATTGTTTATCATGTACATTCTATTTAATGTACATATTTCAAGTACATTTTGGATCTTCTGTGCAACACAGTACACTAACTATAAAATGTCCTATTTTCTCTCTCCACAAACATTTCTCTCTTTCCGTGTTCACCTGCAAATCGTTTGTGCAGTGACATTTTTCGAGCCAGGAAGTAGTTTTGCATTTGAAACACTGTGTTCTATATGTAGTGCACTGTGGTGCTTAGAGCTGAAGCAAAACTAGCATGTGTTGTCCTTCAAGCATACACCCTATGCTAAAGAATTAGCCAGCTGTGTGGTAATTTAAATTAACGTTAGGTAGTGAGGTGAAATTGCTCTCAGTCTTATCAACATTAGAGCTTTTACCACATAAAGGTTAAGCCTGAAAGAGTTCATTATTTAAATAAAACACAATATATGATACATTATGCAGGGCTTTAGGAGGTTAGTTTGTTTGTTTTGTCACATTAACATACATTACAGTGATTAGTAAATTCATAATAGCAGTAAAAATATTACTGTTGACAAGCATTCAGACAACTATGATGAATTATAAATTGAATGATTGCTTGTTTTCTATGGCATTGCTTTCTGTTATAAAATGTCTAAAAATTCACCCAAAGTACACAACAACATCATACGTCACATAGTCTGCATGGTAAATAGCATCTTCTCTTCCGACCACTCAACGCGCTGATGTCAACATTTAACTGTTTAAAAACACATTCATAGCCTGATGGCAGAGGCTACCGTGCAAGGTGCCACCTGCTCATCATAACTCTAAACTAATTCACAATCCCACACCGATGGCAGCGCCTTCGGGACCAATTTGGGGTTCAGTGTCTTGGCCAAGGACACTTCAAGATGAGGATTTGAGGAGCTGGGAATCGAACCGCCGATTGTTCAATTGGAAGACGATCTGCTCTACCTCTGAAAACAAACAACAAAGTCCATGGGGGCAGCTTCTCAAATGTGAGGATTTGCTGCTTTTTGCTGTTTAACATTGTTGTAAACTGATTTAGTTTACAATAAATCAGTCACCTTGGACTTTGTAAAACTGATAGGATCAATCATTTTCTGAAATATCCCAAACCAAATGATTAATTAAATATATAAAAAGAAACAAACAGATGGATTGACAATTAGCATAATCATTAGTTACATCCCTACTGGAAAATTTAAATAACCAGGACATTGTTTCTGTAAAGTAATATGCTGTAAGGAACAATACCCCGAAGTAACTGAGAGCGTTTTGTCTTAAATGTGGGTGAACCAACCCTTTAATTCTACAAATTAAGGTTGAAAACTATAACTGTAAAACTATAGACATGAAAATGTCTCCTAAAGTATTTAAACATGTAGAACAGCCCTAAATGATTCAGTACTGCTATAATGTATGGTCTTAATCTTATTATATTTTGGGCTCATAAACTTAACTATGTAACAAGATAACAATAAGGTGCTCCTCATGGCTTGTGGCTGTCAGACCATGACAGGACAACAGGAAATAAATGGAGGAAAGTAGTTGATGAGGAAAAAGGCTTACGAGACTTGCAAACTATTAACAAGGGAGATGCAGCAGTGTAGTGTGTGTAATCGAGTAAATGTGTGTGTGTGTGTGTGTGTGTGTGTGTGTGTGTGTGTGTGTGTGTGTGTGTGTGTGTGTGTATGTGGGAGATAGAGAGAATCACAGAAACACACAGATGGGTGTAGGCAGGTTGCTGCAGTAAGTGTAAGTTATTAGTCACCAAGGACCAAACAAGGGCTGAACTCAATCATTTGTCACTTTGAGAGGCTAAACAGGGAGGTAAACAGAGAGGCAGGATGTGCTCCAGTAGGCATCATCACAAACATCAGAGTACATCATTGGCTAGAAGCACAACACTGTAATTACAATGCAAAATGACGGTTACATTTCATGTACCTTAAAAAGAGACATACAGGTTGAACAGAGATGCTCCCTCCAAGGGCAGTGTCAAGATGGTATTCATAGCTAATTCAAATGAGTTAACAGCAAGAGTAAGAGAGAATGACACAAATTGTTTCAGTGTAAATTACAAGATCATGCTGTACCCATGCGCTGCGTGTGAGACACAGCCACTTGTATGAGAGGAATGAGTGTGTGCTTGTTTGTGTGTAACGCACAGCACTACTCTACTTGATCTTTGCTGACGCAGCAAAAAAGTAACAGTTACTGGATATAATCTGCAGGGTACCGGTAGTTCATACACTTCACTGATAAACCAGAGAAATGTAGTTACACTGGGCTCCAGGATTAAATAACATGTTTGCATCTTGTGTACTTTAATATGTAAATAAATAATCTGCTGAACCTAAACAATTCTGAGTAATAACCAATAACTATAACCTGTGCTGTGTTCGTTCACAGCCGGTTAGTACACAGTGTCGTGGACATGGTGCTAAAATAAATATGCTTATAGTTCGAAAGAATGTGTTTTTAGAGCAAATACTCAAACGCAATTTCTGGCCAATTTTGGCATCCCAAGTTTGAGAGTCACATGTGGTTCAAGTATCCATCCATACCTTAGCGTCTTTGTTGCAGTGATAAATGGTGAAACTTTAATGTTAATGTTAACATTAGCAGCAATAACAACATCATACAATAACAACCCTAATTATCATCATCAAACCTGTTACTTACAGCAATATATTAATAACAGTGCTCACTTAGTTCAATCATGACTGGAAATAATCCATCCCATCACAGTGATGCTTATGTTCACAGTCACTGTGAGGAGCTTTTATCTGGTTGTGAAACAGCCATGATGTAATACTGATGCCAGACCATGGTTATTCTTAATGCTTTTCATTTGTGCCACGGGGTCAAATCCAGCACGAGACCAGATGAAATCGTGCAGGTTGACCAGAAACTCCTTCTGCTCCGAGTCCAGCAGGTCCTCCAGCAGGGCCTCCAGCAGGGCCTCCAGCAGGTCCTCCAGCAGGGCCTCCAGCAGCGACCAACCGGCTGTGGACGGACCCGGATCCAGCGTTCAGCAACCATCGACCTGCAGTCGGAGCTCAAGCGGGGGGTAGAGAGCTCAGTGCCACGCAGCAGCAACTCTTTCTGCAGCCTCACTGCTCCACCGGCCCCCGCTGAGAGCCAACAGAGACGCCACGCTGCTGAAGGGCCAGGCCAGCGTAATGCTGGGCTTGCTGAAGGCAAGGGAAGCATCTCTGATGCTTGACAGTATAACCCAAATGTAGGAGTACAAATGCATCAGTCATTACACATTCATTAATATGTCATAGTGTTTAGGTCCAACACTGCATGAAATAACAGTAATCGTAGGTCATTAGGTATGGTAGCTAGCTAGCTTTGCCTTACGGACCTTTGCTATCCAATAACAAACGTTTTTTATTTAAATAAACAGCATGTCAACTGCTGCGAGTGAGATGAGTGCTTCATCTTTCATCATTGGGTTGTGTACTCTTAAATGTCATCACCATTCAAACCTTTGAATCATGCCAAATTTCATTATTGTGTAAAACCATTCTCAAGGTGTCCTGCTGTCTGACACAAGCTAAACTGTCCTGTATTATGAGACACCACCACTTGGGGGCCCCTGATGGCAATTGTAGATGCTCATGACGCTTACCTGCAGTGGAAGAGGATAGCCGAGGATGGACGACTGCTCGCCAAAACAGTCGTAAACTGTGCATTTCTCTAGATTTCTGTTCTGCAAGAGTAAAGCATGACTCTGACCCCCGTGCAAAGACACAGAGACGGAGAGAGGAGGTTTGCAACGAAGCTTTTTTTGTGTTGAGATCTCACTCTGTAACTTCTAAGGTACCGATAGCAGAACTGTTAACTCCGGACCTTATCCATACTCTGGGTTTTTACTACTGTCTTATTGGTTCCTGTTAAGAACCGGTTATTAAGGGGCCTCCCCACTGACATATCTCTGAGACGGATAAAACATGAATTGCAGATAATGCCAGGCTTTGTGTCTCATAGGCTTCCCTATGCGGATGAAAATTGCTGGCAGGTGGTTGGGAAATGTAGGGATGAAGCACTTCAGTGAAGTGAAAGAAGCACTGCATGTGGGCTTTGTCCCGTTAACAACATCTCAACTATCCAGCTGAAGGGACAAATGCAGCACTTACCACTACCAAAATCAGAAGATATCCTCGCCACAAACACAAGACATTTTAGCCCCTATTCTGTAGGTCTTTTTCAAAGGCATAAACCGAGAGAATACATCGCAGTGCTTCTTCACTGAAGAAACTATCTTAGGCTGAGCATAAATAGTACACACACAGGCATGTTGTGTTAACCAAGCAGTCTTATTTTGTATTTTTGAAAACTCATTGAATGTAGAGTAATTAGGTCTTCATCACACAGCTTTCACCCTCTCAAAGTCCAGTAGAGGGCTCTGTCTGTGCTCATAGAACTAGGGTTACAGTATTGTCACCTTTATTACGTGGATAGCTGATATTCTGTTATTGCTGAGCCACAAATACAATTAACTTGGTCTTATCACCATTTAGTTGTTTTTTTGGTTTTGTTTGGCTTCATTCAGTCATTGATTTGTTCTTAGCATCTACACAGAGACCCAACAGGTCCATAGTCACCTGCTGTTAGTGAAATGTAGATTTGCGTGTCATCTGCATAATTATCTGAGGCAATTTTATTAGTTTACATACTTTGGTAAGAAAAGGTAAGCGTAGAGAGGCTAGATCCAAAGGTGTTGAACCTTGTGGAACCCAGCATGTCGTGACCATCTGCTCGGACACATAGATTTTTATTTCCAGTAGTTGTCCAGCAAAAGTCTTTTTAATGATTGAGACAAAGGGTAGGTTGATTTAGGGATTGGTTTGTAATTATGAGGAACTGTTCGATCAAGGCCAGGTTTCTTTAAAAGGGTTTTGCATTTTTCTCGCCCATTTGGTAACATTGATATACCATTTCCACCCAGAATGCTAAATGCAGTGTCCAGCTGTTTTGCCAAGTCTCTACCTGTCCTATTGCATCATGAGCAGGAGGTTTGGGGCTGGCAGGACGCCGCCGTTCAACGCAGATGTGAAGGGAGCTTTATGGGTATGTCTAACATTAAACACACACCTTTAGATACTTGTAAATATATTCTGATTCATGAATAGTTTTGTATGAATAAATAGCTTACTATAAACATTGTTTTAGTAAATTAAAATTTTTTATAATGCCTACACAGCATCTATTTTTTATTCTGATATACTGTTCGCTTAAGCTTTTCATCGATTTATTCTCTCAGGAATTACATTATTCAGGTAAAAAAGGGGTAAACTTACACAACAATGTCGGGGAGGTGTCTACATGAGGTAGAGGCTTTGATCCCATTAACCTTGTAAACAAAATAAGCTAAAATGTTTTCACAATCCAAGAAAACCAATACAGTTGAAGGAGGAGGGTTTACATGTCAATCGATGTTGTTGATCAGAACTCCAGAGTTATGATGTTTGGCGCTATAAGGTTTATAAAATATTCAAGTATCTCTTCTTTGATTTGCTCTTCTTCTTTGTCGTTTTAGTTGGTGGGAATCATCACTTTCTCAAGGTGATGAATTTAGCTGACACGTTGACCTTGCCTTAATGGGAGCAATGTAATCTAACACTGATGGACAGATAACATTAAATTGATCGACCAGGTCATTAACATCATGAAACGAAGTTAAGCTGCAACACTGGGCAGCGGTAACAGAGGAAAATGTGTCTGCCGATCTCTCATTAAGGACGCAAGAGTGAACTGCACATTTTGGGGGAGGATCTGCTATTAGAAGAGCAATATTGAAAATTAGTTTTGTGATCAGAGACAAAGAATTTCAAGGTGAGGGAGTTAACAAATAAGTAAAAAGAATAAATCCAGAGTGTGGCCTTGTTCATGTGTGGCATTTGATACATGCTTTTAGTTAGAGGGAATATATACACATACAATATTATTATATATATGTGTAACTATGCTGTGTGGCCTATCCTCTCTCAACACTTGAAGGTAAACTGTATGTGATGTCTGTGTTTCGCAACCTAGTTCCTTTGTGTTTAAGATGGGAAATATTCCACATGTAGAGATTCTTCTTCTTCCAGAGATAATCAAAGCAGTTGATAAAGCCAGGACAAGCGCCAACACATAAATTGAGAAGCCACTGATACAAGCTACAAAAGGTGGATGAATTCTCATGGGATTTCCCTCCATGTAGCATTGGGACCAAAATACTGCATGTTTTAACAAGGCTCCTAAAGCCTCTAGGACTCAGAGGGGTTCAGAGCCTATCAATCAATACCAGCCCTTAGCAGAGCCACTAAGTGCAATGTATTACATTGATATTTTTAAACATTTTGTTGATGCATGCCGCGTATTTAAGGTTCTACATGGGCTGGCACCTCCCACACTAAATCAGTTCATAATGCGGACGGAGAGAAGGGACTGCTCAAACTTGATACGTCTGTACAACACAAACGGCCTTTTCAGCCAGAGCCCCACACTACTGGAACAGTATTCCTATTATGTAAATATGGAGCACTAATTATCTAACCGTTTAATAAAAACTAAAAAGGAAGGTTTAAGCATTTCTATCCTGCTATCACAAGTAATCAAACTACCTCATATCTGGCACTGCTGTTACATAAACTCTAATTGTTTTAACAAATCTGCTCTTTTTGTAATATATTTATGTATTTTATTGTATTGTATAGGTGTACTGTGTTGTATTTTAAAGTACTGTACCTCATCGGTGCCTAGATCGAAGAGACGAGAAAACCCCTTTTCTTCTTTCCTAATAATATAATGTCAAAGAGACCTCCCGTGAGCCAAAGATTGGCTGGGTGGCTCCAAAGCAGCTAGCTTCTCTTGTAGCGTAATCCGTCGTTGGAGAAGGTCAATTAATGATGCTTTCAATGGCTCAAAGTACAGACTTAATGACTCAGTTGTTTGTTTGATCATGAACCATTCTGTCTGATTTCTTCTGATTTTCATAAAACCAGGGAGTTGCAGTGGGGAGACCTACATAGTCCCTTTGTTCATGAGTCATGTGTGCAAACTAAGACTGATTTTGGCAAAATGATGCATCACGCTGACATATTCAATGCTTATTGGCCACAAGAGGCATCATTTGTGTCCCATTTACTCTTTGCCTTGTGGATTCCCGGAAGCAGTTAATTGAACATCCCTTCAAAAAGCATTGGCACTGAGTATGTTGCCGCTAAATAACATTAATTGCACTGCTCTAATTGGATGCTTGAGGCCATGGTTTGTTAATCACTTTTCTTTTTCCTTGCTTTCACTGCCATCATTTGGTCTCATAAACATATACCACACACAACATACTTGAAGTAAGACAATGTAAAAATACTTTAGAAAGCCTTTCACTTTTAATTGACTGGTTGACTTCCTTTACTACACAATAATATTCAAGGGAACAGCAGATACAAAGTTTTTTTAACAAGATATGTAACCTCCATATCAACTTTGATTACCTGCTCCTCTAAAAACAGAATACAAAGCTTGTTTTGTGCCTGTAATTTGACATGACAGTGCACCCAAAGTGAATGACGGGTAGCAGGGTAAATGCTAGTGTTGACATACTTGACTGTCTTTATATCCAGAGAGAGGAGGAGTAAATTATTCCCTCAGAAGCCGACTATGCCTTAACAGAAAGAAGAGGAGAAAGTTAATTGGCTGTCTTCTGGCCAACTGGGATCTCTATTCACTTTAACATGCAAAAGAACCACTAATTATAGGAAACAATGCACCGCTATCTCCCGGCTTACAGCATACTTTACAGGTCAGACAATCAGATGCTCCCGGTAAAATCAAAGAAACACATCACAGAGGAGAGTCTGTAATTAGCCTTCACTCTGCTGTGACACGAAAGCCTGGGTGTTACAAAACATACTGAGCGCTACTGTGAACCAGTAAGATCGCAGCCCTGTCTCCAAAAATACATGCATATCACTAACCTTCTGCATTTGCAAATATTTTTTGGGGGAAATATAATAACAACCAGGTTAAGTTTTTGCCTCTTGTGTTTTTGTGATAACTAGCAAATGTTAATGCAGCAATCAGTTTACATTACATTTACATTAAAGTAACAGTCTCAAAGATTGTCATTCAAATTCACTATCGCTGAATGATAATAATGAATATGGCCCACTGATGAAAGTATTGCAATAGTTTTATGTTTGTCTTATATCAAACTGTGTGTCAGTGGCAACATTCCCAGTAAAATTGAAATTCAAAATATTGAGTTTTCCTGATACAAACTAAGTTTTCAGTAAGTTAAAATACATTTTTATAATTGAAAAAGTTGAGCAAAACTCAGAGGAGCGGCTTGTCACGGAAAGAAGACATTTTGCTGTCTCCCTGATTGGTGGGCTAACCTTACCTGCGCCTCAGCCGGAGTAGTACATCTGAATTTCAGCCTGCAGGCACTTTTCTTTTGCACTGAGCTGAATTGTGAACAAAGTCCTGACTATAAAGTCTGTCGCTCCATTAACGCAGAATCGTTCCTGTCGCGATGCATCTGAGAATCGAGTCACACCTCTGACTTATTCATGAAGCACAGCAATACTAGAACTGTTGTAGACTAGTAGACTAATCTTTTCATCCACATAATCATGAAAAAGTTATAATTAACACATTTACAAAAATTTTCATATTGTCTTGCAAGTGCCTGCAGTTTTATTTTTTGCACAAATTGCACATGTACTTCAATCTTATTTTGGTCTTTTTTGCATCTGTGCAGGGATACACTTGTTAGGAAAATATAAACGTGTGTTGTCATCACCACTCCTCGGTGCTTTGTTGTTCTAATTGTAATGCATGCGAGTCATGTTGTTCCCCACTAGCTACCTGAAGGTCACCGCACTGTGCTCAGGGCAGTTACCGCTGATGATGCTCTGAATTCAGTATTGACATCTTCTTTTGGAATCAAGACTCCCTTCACCAAGCAGGCATTTTAATCAAAGTTATGGAATAAACTTTCAGCTTGAAAACTGAATCTTTAAAAGTAGACGGTAGACAAATTCTAGGATTATGGTCTTTGAGTCAGTAAGAGAAGGTCAGAGAGGGATACGGCTGGGGTTTTGTTTACTTCACCTGTTTGGCAGAATGGAAGGATTTCATATTTATGAAAAGGTAAGCATCCCATTTAAGAGATGTCACCCTATTGCTGACGGGGAGTGTGTTTTTCGCAGTATTAGATTGAATTGCATATTATTGAAAGTGCCATCACATTTGAATACATGGAATACAATGTTGCTAAATTATAACAGCTCCCCCCTTAAAATTAACTCTTTGACAAACACATGCACATTTATCAAAAACATGCATTATGTATGCTCACTTCACTGCTCAAACAATTTATTCATGATATGCATCTACATGTGTGGATATTTTTTCTGCAAAATCTTGATGTGTGGTATAATTCAAATGACTAATAAACAAGGAGGGAATTGGGAAGTATCCCTTGACTGAGGATGTTTTTGGTCAAAATAATATATAAAAAATACTTTGATATTCATTCATTAAAAAATAATGAATCCTTCCTTTCTGACAACATTCATGAAACAAAACTTTTACCTCTGAGTTTTTACAAGTAATAATAGTATGGCTCCATTTTATAATTAGCTGTAAAAGAGTGCTATTTCATCTTAACCAAAGTTTAGAAGCAGACACTTCAGGGAGAAAGGTCACACTTTCACTCCTGACCTCTGTTAATCACAGACTTCCTAATGATCAGAACTAAAACAAAGTCTTTTTGAAGACTAAAGTATGGTTACATTACTGCTTCTGTACTTTGGCAGTTATGATTCTATGAAGAGCTTCCGCTCGGTGGTCCCAAGGGATGGTTGAAAAGACAAATCTTTTAGTTAATTTATTCCTGATGTTAAATCCAGCCTTGAATTCCTGGTATTAGGCCCTTAATGTCCCGCTGCTTTTCTTTGTGAAGGTATTTACAGTAAGATGCATTACGTAACTAAACTGTAGCTGGAAACGATAGGGATTGAGAATCAAATTTGATGCATGATCATATATAATTTATAAACTACTAAGATATTCACTTTGATACCCAAGTAACCAAATGCAAATGACTAAGAATGTGCTCTCACACATACACACCCACACACCCACACACACACACACACACACACACACACACACACACAGAGAAAACTGGAACAAGACTTGAGAGTATTGTAATTTTTATGTGCTTTGTTTGTTTTTTCCACAAACAATTTGTATACATCAAAGTATTGAAATAGCACAGCCATAACTACACAAAGTACATTCAGGTGCAAATATAACATCAATAAAGTTTTGACATTTTTTATGTAAATCGATTAACAAATCAAAAAAGAGCAACTACACAAAGTCAAAAGGTAATACAGTTTAGGCTTTTTTCTTTGAAGTCAATACATTGTACTCTCATGATGACGTCATCATGTTACAAAAGACAGTAAGAGAGAGGAACATACTTCACACTGCATACTGTCACCCGGGGTGGACTGCCCTCAGTACGAGGGGTCTGCGGCGATGTCACCAACCCATCCAACCAGTCTGGAAACTTGTTTGCTTATTTGTTGGTGTGACCTTTATGAAATATAGAAAATGTAATGTGAAAATTCCTGTATTTTGTCATATCGCAAAAATCACAGACAATGAATATGTTCCAATGTCAGTTATTTTCCAGTTCCGTGCAGCCTGTGAACACACTACACATTTAAAACTATCTGAGAAAAAGTATTTAGCAGCCACAGAGAGGCCAGTTTATTAGGTACACTGAGCTATCACCAACCCATTTATACCAATGAGGGTAAATGATCAATTAGAGTAAACCATTTGAATATTACATCCTCAGCATAATAAATTCAACACCATCTCAAACTACAGGCTCAAATTATTATTATTATTATTATGATTAATATAAGATTTAGTGCAGCTGTTGTATTATTACATTTTCGTATTAGACTGCATTATTATTAATAATAATAAATCTGTGTTGAACGTGGGTTTAACACGTTTAGTAGACATTACACATTGAAATGATCCTTTCCTCCCTAGTCAGATAATTTACATTAGTTGAAACCTTTTTAAATTATGACCACTACATTGAGAGCGGAGACCAATGCAATATTGCTCAGCTTCCCGACAGAACCATAATCTTGCAGGTCACCATGGTTAGACCCTTCTGGGAGGGTGCAGCATATCATAAGCACAGACCATGACACAGCTACCCTCTCCCGATCTACAGAAAAGAGCCGTACACTAGGCCGTGCACCTTTTCAGAATAAGTGCTTTGTCTCATTTATTTTGATGGTTGGACTTTTACTTCCTCAGTTCAGCCCAGTAATTGCATTTGGACTCTAGTAGCCCTGCAGCTAGTGTAGCGTGTGTTGGCTCCTTGGTTTGAGCCCTTGATGCGGTCTTCAGCCATCGGAGTCTGCTTCAAATGTCAGCAATTCACTGGCTCAGGGAAAAGGGTGGGGGGAGCGCAGAGTTAAATGTCAAGTAATGCTTTTTAAACTAATTGCCTTCAGTGTCTTTGAAGAAGGCACTGTGGGATGAGGCTGATTAGAAAAGGTGGCTTCATGAATCTGACCACCTGATGAGCAGACGGCTATTGTTGCACTCTAATGGGAAAAATTTCTGAATGGTCCAACAAGAATGTAGCTGTGAGGGGCTAACGATGGTGCTCGTTAAGTGTTACCGCACAGTCGGTTTAAAAGCTGCCTGGTTATGTTGCACACGATTTTAGATATATTAATTTATTTCTACAGAGCTGAAACCATTTGCGTCATGCCCTCTGCAGTGTGCAATGTGAGCCTGCCCTAACAGGATATTTACAGTCATCTGTCCGAAAGCAAATGTCATGTTTTCATCCGACATGTGAATAAAAAGGGGCTGGACTGTGTTTACTCACACAGGAGCATATGTCCAATACATTTGTTGGAAAATATATCCAGCTGTGAATCAATGTCTGTTTGTGAGTATTGACAGCATACGAGGGAATAAAAAATGAATTGCAGTTACCATGCTCATCGTATCAGAGGAGCATCTCACGCAGAGCGGCTTATTTAGGCGATGTGTTTTCCCCCAAGGTAATAACAGGCCGCCAGAGGACAGAACAGTTAGCGCTCGCCACCATTAGACTATGAGACAGAGGGCAGACAAAGAGGGTACAGGGCATGACATAGGGGCAGAGGCCGGGAGGGTGGGACGTCCACAATTCCATTTGTGATAGGATTTGAGATTATTTTTTAAATACGTTTTTTTAACTAGCAATGACATCTATGCGTTTGTTAGATGATGGATTTGTCTGGATCAACAGATCATTGGTTTTATGCCCTGACAACATTTTCAAAGTCTGCTTTATAAAGTGTTTTGTTGTCGTATGTTTTTTAATGCAGAGCACATACAACATTGCAAATGATAAACCTCCACTTGAGCCGATATGTTAATGTTAAAGTTTCAGAGGAATGGAAAATGACTAATTAGACGGTGACAAAAGTGCAGAACTGCAGTCTGTTTTGGTTTCTCACAGATCTGAAATGAATACCAATGTATGCCCTTGCATGCAAATGCAAACCGAACTGAAATACAAGAGATTGCTTTTTCATCCGGCCATCTTCATCTCAATAGAGGAAATGATTTATTTTTGTGGAAATAAATTCATTCACTGAGAGCTTAATTAACCGGTGATTCATGATTTGGGTTAAGCCCAACTCTCTGAGGCTTTCAGAAGAAACTCATTTTCTAGGACAACATTGATTCTTTTTTATTTCGTCAAATACCCCTCCCTTTTCACTCAACTGATTAGTTTAGTGCTCATCTGACTCATGATTTCCTGTCTCGACTAAATACAGAAATCACAACTACAGATAGGAAATGAATTGCCCCACTGTACTAATCACAGGATGTACAAATCAGGACAAGGTAGTGGTACTAAAGCCAGCTGCAACACCACACACACACACACTAGAAGAAACTGCTTTGCCATTGTTCCTGATCGTAGGTGTTGATAGCATGCAAGCGGAGGTTTGAGGTGGTTAAATTCTATTTTGAGTTTAAACTTGGTGTGAAGGTTGAAAGCAACTGTTCTAGCATCCCCGTCTTCTAGAAATCTAATTTACATAGTTTGCAACAACAAATACATTTAGCAGGAAACGTTTTTCCTCGCTTTCTTAGTTATTTCATTTTGAGTATAGATTTGCAGATGCTGAGTCCCAAATCAATATTAATGAAACCAGCCCTGTCTCCTAGAAATGTAATTTATTACAACTGATTTGCAACAGCTATATTGTACGTCTTGAAGACAACGCATATGAAGGGACCAACTTCATCTGACACGTGACAGTCAACTCTCCCTGACTGCCAACATCACCGCAACAACACGTTCCTGATAGATAGATAGATAGATAGATAGATAGATAGATAGATAGATAGATAGATAGATAGATAGATAGATAGATAGATAGATAGATAGATAGATAGATAGATAGATAGATAGATAGATAGATAGATAGATAGATAGATAGATAGATAGATAGATAGATAGATAGATTCATGCTGCACAACATCAGGAGAATACGTCCACTTCTCACCCAGAAGGCGGCACAGGTTCTCGTCCAGGCTCTGGTCATCTCGCGTCTAGACTATTGTAACTCCCTCCTGGCGGGTCTACCTGCTGGTGCCATCCGACCTTTGCAGCTCATCCAGAATGCTGCAGCTCGACTCGTCTTTAACCTCCCGAAATTCACCCACACTACTCCGCTCCTCCGCGATCTTCACTGGTTACCGGTGGCCGCCCGCATCCGCTTCAAAACATTGGTACTGGTGTACCGAGCTACGAACAGAGCGGGTCCATCCTACATCCAGGACATGGTAAAACCTTACACCCAAGCTTGTGCGCTCCGCTCGGCTTCTGCCAATCGGCTTCTGCCAATCGGCCACTTCTATATTGTTTAATTTCAAAATGTAAACGTGTTTCGTTGTATATATTGAGTGTTTTTCATTGTTTTCTATTTTTCCTTGCTACTGGGACAAACTAATTCCCCTTTGGGGATGAATGAAGTATACATCTAGTTATCTATTCTAGCTCTGTCACTGCAAGCTAAACACTCGACAAAGTCATGACTGTTGGCTGTCCTGGTTGGCTGTCAGCTCCCCATTGACATCAGGACAGCAGAAAGTCTATACCTGGGATAAAAATAAATAAATGTAGCATTTAGATGGCTTTGTTTGGCTTTCTTAAAGAAATTGTTGTTCTGAATTTGTACTCATGGTTGAATGCACTTATTGTTAATCACTTCGGATAAAAGCGTCAGCTAAATGAAATGTAATGTTACTGTTTGACAGTGTAAGCTGTCGGCCACGCAGCTGGCCGGCCCTTAACTAATGTCAGGGTTCCCGCTGTTAAAGAGACACCATGGTAACAGCAAGAACTGCGATTGGCCAGGATGGAGTGCTCGACCAGTCTAGAGATTGCTAAGAGTGAAATTATAAAGCAAGGTGAAGAAAAGGACCATTTATCTTTCCACTGCATGAACTTTGTTTTCTACCTCAGTGACAAAAGAACATAACCACAATCACAGTAATGCATACTATAATAAAGAGCAATTACACAGCGGGATCATATTCTAATGATGCAGGAGTTAGAAATCCATTGCAAACTACAACACCTTGTCCTGTCAACCTCTGATGTCAAGTACAAATCCTGAGCAAAACTTTTGCTAAACAAAGCATTTCCGGATTATCCTCCCATGTGTGAGTGCTTTTGATCAAAGGCCAGTCGTCAATTCAAAGTATTTACGAGTACAACAAACCCCTTCCCTATATCATTTGATAGAAATACATTTTTGGGGGGCCAGAGAGAGACCTGGGAGGCGAGGACAATATATTATACTCTTTACGAGGGACAGAACCATCTGTATCAGTTCAGTAACACCGTATAAAAGCATGATTGAAATAGCTTTAATGAAACCCATAGGCACATTTGGGCTATATTTTATCATGTGCATAAGCATTGACATTTTCAATAAACTATTTAATTGCCCTGTCTTCAGGTACACCACCTCTCTACAGAGCTGCTGTTAAACCTGCATTTGACCTTTCAGTTACTGTTCACACTGGAGATAACCCTGATCAGACAAAGCCTGATTTCTACGGATGAGACTCTTTTGTTGCCAAAACAGAGAGAGCCTTTCTATTTCGCAGTATGTCTTTTGTTTTTACCAAATGAGTGTGGACATTAGCATAACACAAACCATGATTTGTGTGCAACCAAATAGTTAATAGGACATTTAAAATGAATCAAAACAACTTACTCGAAACCTCAAGCACCAAATTTGGCTCAAGGCGTTCTGTTTTCGGTCCAGATCATAGTAATGTTGCTTGATAAAGTCACGTAGCTTATGTAGGTTATGATGTCAGTGATTTTTTAACTTGACGTGTTCAGGATGCTCCTACCAAAAACAATGTTAGGCACATAAAGCGCAAATATGTGAGATACTCCTCAAAAAAAAATCTGTATGCAAAACGCTTCTCACATCGAAAACGATTACCAAGAGCTGCCTCGTGTTGCTTAAAAATGCTCTGTCTGATCGGGGCCAAAAAGAGGCTGTTCAAATAGCTTTTGCAAACAAACCTTAACCTTCTAAACATATTTCCAGGAGACAGGTTTGGCTAAGGAGACATTAATATTGATATGGGAGAAAGAGAGGAATACACCTGTATGGGTCATCCCTCAAAGCACTGCTAAATACAGGACAAATGAATGAAAGTATCGGTTATCTGTGCCTCCAGCTGCTGGGTGGTATTCATTGACCCCCATGGCTGCAAAGGATGCCAGACACATCTTCTAGCTTGGTGCTTCTGAGAGGACCAGTGATTGAGTTACACCATCTGGAAGGGCTCTTCAGTCTCCCACAAGACAGACCTCCCCCTGCTGCTGCAGACCTTGAACCACTTCTACATGTCTTTGTTGGGGAGGATATTCCCTTGCAGTGAAGGCAACAGACCAGCCTGCACATAAAAACTTGCCCACGGTTATGTCAGGAAGCTGGTCCTCCTGGTCTAGAGGCCATTCCTGGTGAGTGAGGAAACAACCTGGCACAGTAAGCGAAGGAGAACTCCAACAACTTCTATGCACCAGCTGGTGAAGTGCCAGGGCCGCACCAAGTGCTCTGAAATTGTAAATCCCACCGCTGTTCACCTCCTCACGTGACACCGTCCAATCTGCAACTCTGAACACACAATCTGCTCCACGGAACAAAGGCTCAACCAATCAAACCCGTGTCCAGAAGAAAGGAGTCCCCATCTGTGAGGAGCGGAGACACTTGTGTGTCTAAGAGTTTGAATAGACTGAAATGAAAAAGTCCCTATTGTAGTCCTGTGACCTTGTGTTGGCCGGTAATGTATCTCTTATGCCAAATATAAGTTAAAAAAATCAAAAATAAATCAATATCAATATATATTTACATCCAATCATTTATTGTATCTTCCTGTAAAATGGTTTAAAATGTTTGATGACTCCTCAGTGATTCTAATACATTTACAAAAAAGCATCCAATCAAATTAGACTGTGGGCAACTAGCTAACCACACCAACCATAAAGAACTCAGAGAGATTAAAAGTGATGGGTTTCTGGATATCCGTGGGCACAGACTTTGTTTTAATTTTCAAAACAATGTGGCTGAGGTCTAATTAATTCAAGGAGAACTATTTTCAACCAGCTGTGTGTCACTGCAGCTGAGGCAGTACAGTACATGCAGATGTACACACACACATATTTTACTTCACTGGGAAATATATCACAGTACAGAAGCACAACTTGGACTGCATTTCCAGTGTGTGTGTGAGTTATCTTTATATGCAAATGTTTTAGAAGACAATGAGGTTGTCATCAATTTTAATTTCATCCAAATAGTGTTACAAGTTTAGTGCTGAAGACCAGGTTTTTAACTTTTGTCGTTTTTCATTTGGTTGTTATGACTATGAGCCTAAATGCCATAAGGATGGGGGAATACTTGTATTACCTGACAATATATAGCCTCCTGTATATGATCAGATACCTACTGTAGACGTTTTAGTGGTGCGAACAAATACCTTTCTATTACAAAATTTGAAATGGGTAAAGGAAAAAAGTTCAAGCAGGAAGGGAAACCAGAGCAATATACAGTAGCACCTCTAGATTAATGCGTTTGCTGAAGAGACTGACAGCAAGTCTCAAGGGGTTCCTCGTTTACTGGAGGACGAGCACCAGTAGCTTTTATTATGCCCAGGGCTGTCTTGGATATTTGCATTAAATACCATGTTGACGAGACATTTATGTGACTTAAGCCACTATATTTACCATGAATCCTACGCTAACACTAGCTTGACTGTCCATTTCACACATTAAAGCTTCTACGGCACGTTTCATCTCGGTTTCAGTGTCGACCTCTATCTCATAGTCATCCTGCAGCATCATTGACAACAAATCAAAGACACACAGCTCAAGCCCTCCGGCGGCACATGTTCTGTTCTGTATGTCCTGTCCTAAACCGGTTGAAAGAAAAACATTTGCAAATTTTGTGGGGAAATGGAAATGACTAACTGTATTTTAACAGGCAGCTACACAGTCATAAAACAATAAATCATTTGATACTGTTGGAGGTAGAAGCCATCTTAGTAGAAAATGCACCCACTGGGTATTGATCTTTTGTATAATTTTGAAATCACTGCTGACTAAATGAGCTGGTACTCCATATTCTCAACTCATTCGCCCTCTTTATCACTGTCCTCGGGCGGGCGGGGTACTATAATTTCCTGTTCTGGATGAGACCTTTGGGCAGCCAGGGCTGTCCAAGGCAATCTAGATATATAGGAAGAGGGAATATTGGATCGGGAAAGGGGTGACTGGACTACCATTTGGATCCCGAAGAAAAATTATGTATAACCAATATAGTAATGTTGATCAACCACATCTGGGGACAATCTATATAAACAGTCGTTTGAAAAGCCAGGTGTGAATCAAGCTGTGAATCATCTTGGAAACAATAAAAGATGTACGATTTGCAGCATGATTTTTTTCATCCCCAGACTATGAATCAGACTTCAAATTGACTCACAGAGAGCCTATTATTTAGCACAATGAATCAAAATTGCTTATTTAATAAATTATTTTAAATGGATGACACCACCAACTCAAAAATAAGAATTAAGGAGAGTTGATAATTGCATGAATTAAAATTCAATTCAGTATGCTGGTGTGCCACATTTCTACGATTACAAAGCAAAGCTAACCCTTTACAGTCTTTTCACACAAAACATGGCACCGTAATTTACAACATAAAATAACAATGTGCTTCATTTCCCAACCTTTATTGTGTCCTGACAAAGCATTTACTGAATGAATAATAGCACCCCATGCATTTATTATGTTATTTTATATCCATGACGGCCTAACTATGATTGCTCATTTGGCGTCCGTTTCCTAACATAAAGCAATATTGTGCATTTGGACAGTAAATACAATTTTATAATATTATTTATTGTTATTGGATTACTCCAATAAATAATGAGCGAGTAAGCCTAAGTGCTTATTGTGAATCTCCTAAAGTATGAACAATAACAATCAGGAGCCAAATCAATTCAACTGCATTGATGGAAGAAAGTTTGATCACCTGTTTTTTAACACAGAGACATCTTGAGCATTTAATGATTTGAAGGTAAATAAAGTTTAACATTAGCTCTTTTCTTGGGTGTTTAATCTCTACTAGTGTTTGTTCACCTGCAGAGTGAGACATTGGCTTTTGGTCAAGAGTTTCTACAAATTGTTTTAAAATGACATCTCCAAATCAAAAGGGTTTTGCATTCCTTAAAAAAAAAACACAATATACTGCCAGAATACTCTGCATAATAAAACAGCACAGGATTACAAGAGTTCATTTCTGAACCAAGATTCTGGGACACAGCAGCGGGCAACAAGTGTGTACAGCTGGGTTGATTGTTGGGTGGTAGATTAATTGAGTCCCTGGCGTAATTACTCAGACAGGACAGCGGGCAGACACAGATCCTCAGCATCTCTGATTATGTGGTGTTTGTGCTGTTAAAGGGGTCATTAGTCACTCTCATGACGGCAGCTGGACGTCTTCCCAAAATACTGTGTGTGTGTGTGTGTGTGTGTGTGTGTGTGAAAAGAGATAGGAATGAGAGAGAGGAAAACAGGATCATTGACACCACACTGAAGGGCAAATTCTCAAAAGGCTTGCACGGCTTTTGAAGATGCTAAACCTGCACAAATAAGAGGGAAAAGAAAGAAGCCATGTCATTTTCAAAGCACCTGCTTTAGGGTGAAATGTGCCCCAAAGCTGTGCAACCGAGCTAATATCATCTTGGTGCTCCTGTGTTATTTGCACATATCTAAATGTTGTAACATGCATACATCTGATGCAAAATAGTCCCCATTCCAATATGCAAATGAGCCGCATTGCAAAAACAGTCCAATTAACAAAGATCAGTGCTAACAGCCGCACGCAGTTATAGTGAAACGTTTAGCGTCTTCAGAGAGTTGGTGGTAACTGAAACGCATGTGTTGCCATGCCCAGACTTTCATATTTTCTTTGCATACGTTAATCGCGTTCTAAGGCAACATTTATATTTTACGTCTACGCAACATGGATAAACATTCAGATGCAAAAAAGGGCAAATGGCACTTAGCTGCAAAACAGTATGTGTGTGTGCCGTAATATCATTAGTGTATTATCTTTTGTGAATCGGACCTTGAGACGGGGAAGATAGCCGCTGCAAGTGATGCACAATTTATGGTCCTATCAGCGGCCGCAATTCAACCCTTGTGAATGTGCGAGTACAAAACAATGCGATACAGCATCCCAAATAGAGGCTGTTAGACTTCCACACTTTCGGGTGTTACATTGTGGAGATCAAAGACATGCGTAGACAAGTAAAAAATAAATATCTGTGTAAAGTCTCATCATTTTTTTGTGTATACAGTATACCAATTCTTTCGCTTCCTGCATCCCGACTCTAAAATATAATTTGAATGTTTATATTAAGCCGTGTTTTCCTTCGTTGTCATCTTTTCTTTGTATTGCTTCAGCACTAAAGCCCTGGCTCTGCTCTCAGTTGGCACAATGCCCGAGACAGACTTGGCATGGTCCTATCCAATTTGGTGCTTTGCTAAGATAGATATGTTTGCTTTTCTTGCGGCTGACAGACCTCTCACCTAAAAATAAATGTACAAAACTTTCTTTTCCCAAGTTGGTTATGAAGTTGCAGAATAGGCTCAACCAGGATGATCACTTTGTCCCAGCACCAATCACACATGCATTTGGTTTGCTTTGGTCCACAAGTACTACAAATTTAAAGACAAAATAGTCCATGCTAAGTGTCCATGCTATCTAGATCATCACATTGAAGCGTTTTCTGATCTGACACCCCGATAAGTTCACCTTGAATGGCATCTGGATTCTTTCAATATATCACCAAAATCCTTCCTCGTCAGGCTTCAAATACGATTCTGTACAAATCATTGCCTTGGCTGGCTTCTGTGTGTGTGAGACAAGTGGACTGGTGACTGTTTGTTCTAAACAACAATGGCGTCTCCTGAAGAGGTTTGCGTACATGTTTCAAAGGCATCACTTATGTCGGAACTGGAAAGTATTTCTTCCTTGAAAGAGGAGCAAAGAACGACAGGAGAACGACTGAAAAACAACTAAAGGCTGTTAGCGATAGAAAAAAGATGTTTGTTTGTTTTTATCTCCTGACTCTTCTCCTGCTAGCCTGTGATAGACAGCGATAGATCAATTGTTTTAGGGGCATTGCTGAAACTATTGTTGCTATTGTTTTCCCATGTCTCTCCATTCAAGACATATCTTCCTATTTATTAGGTAGATGATATAGCAATAAATATATTAATAATTCAGCAATGGATATTATCGATGAACATCTCATGAAGCACAAATCACTTGTTTTGTTAATTAGAGGTTTTAAATGGTCCATTTTACAGGAGAATCCCGGACACCTGTGGACACGTTCATGGTTCCATTGATACTATAATTGAGTGAGAAAATCAAATAACGCAATGACATCACTTAAAAATGCCACTCATATCCCTGCTCTGTTTACAAACGCACAGACTGGTATTCTCATATAGTCATATTGCCTAATACCTTATTATCTACCACACTGATGGCAGGAAAAACTATAATAAAAGAGTGTAACTGGGAGTGTATTGAACAAAGCCAAAAATGAGTCTTGGTCAGCCAGATTCGCTTACTGTTAGCATGGAAACACACTAGATACCCAGAGTATGCTGGACATCTCTCCTCCAAACCATAAACTCAGCACATTTTTTAATCAGTCAGCTAGACGAGCTGGCCAGTCAGCACTGAGCTATAACTCTGTCCACTAGCTGTCATCTCAGCCGGGCCACTTCTGCCTAACAACCCAAGGGAAATAATGGCGGCGCCCTTTATCACTGACACTGTCGAGTACAAAGAGGGATTTGGACTGATGTAAAGAAACCACACACACACACAGGGCAACTCCATCAGCCCATATCAGCAGATGTGTTCTGCTCCAGACCTTTAAAAACATTTCATGTCAAAAAAACAACTAAACAGACAAACACAATACAATAAATTACTATCTGTGCTTGTATTTGTTGTTTAACAGCAACTTTGTTTACTGTCTCTATCGGCATACAATATACACATATACTGTGTACTGTATTGTAAGTGTTGAATAAACCCCTTTAATGCTGAGTGATAGTTGTTTAGTTTTTTGTAGTGAGCTGAAATGCAAACCTGTGTGCAGCATCCGTCTTCATCTGAATGCATAGTGTTTGTTTAAACAAAACTGTGGGCTTTTCATCAGGTGTGCAATTAGAACAAATTTACAATGTGCCACTTTTTCACACAGACCAGAGAATGACTTCTGAATGCTGTTTTTGTGTTTTTTTTTAAGTAAAAACAGAAAGAAGATGAGGAATATAATGACACACCTGGAGATACAAATATCATATTGGATGATCAAAGCATCAACACAGCAGAGGACAATGGAGCGAGGCCAGTTTGGTCATTGAAGTGAAAAATAACAGCGCACATCTAACACCATGTCCAGTTCACATGTATGTAGTGAGCATATGATGTGGTCTTGATAAATATTAACAATGGTTTACTGTGTGACTAAATTATAGTTTGGACCACAGTAGCTAGAGAGCCAGGTGGTGTAGCCAAAGTTACCAAAGAGCATTGCATATAATTAGCAGGATCTGTTTAACTCCACACAAGGACAGGACACAGGCACTCAACCAAAAAGAAATGCACAGATGCAGCACAAGGACACTGGCATCTTTCCTGTGAGGAGTCCAGCAATAACCTGACAAGCTGCAGGAGAGCCAGCTTGCTATGCAACATCAATATCACCGGGCAACCAACACAATCATGAATAAGTGCAGAGGATAGATCTGCCTTGAGAGGTTTACTAACTATATCCATCTTCTCTTTGACTGGGTCAGATGAATATCATTTCCAGCGTCCCCTAATACAGATGTTGCCGTGACCTTGCTGAATCTCTGAGGGTGTTATGATGATCACAATGTCCTTTGAAGAGATCGATCAATCAATCCCTCTTAAGAATGTTGATCAATCAGCATTACGGATGCTTTGATTAATCAATACTATACTCTATCAGCCTGAGGCAATTAAGGAGATATTTGACCATGCTAAACTGACTAATACACCAATTATTTGTCAGCAAAGACCATATATCCTTTGTCATACACGTATAGGCCCAGGTCATGGAAGCAGCCGGCTAAGCAACGTAGCTCATTTACTTCCTTCTCCCAGACTGAATCCTCCATTTCTTTCTGCAGTCCAGACAGGATATGTGATCTCTCATCATGTTGTGGGTCTGCACACTGATCTCCTCTTAGTTAATTTGAAACACTTCCACAGAGAGGCGTCCTAATCAAATGCCTGAACCACCTCAGCGGATTCCTTTCAACACAAAAAGACACATCTTTGAAGAGCTTTGCCTTCTTTTTTTATCTTCATCGTACAGGATTCAATTTAATTTAAGTTACTGTCTACACAAACAGCATCATCGTCTATAGGAACAGCTGTCAAGAGCATATGCAGCGTTTGAGGGCTGTTATGAGTCCTTAAGGCTGCCAGTGATAGCAGCCAACCCAAGGAAGTGTGAAATTAGACAGATTGCGTTACCATAGAGCCTATACATTACATTACATTACATTTCATTTAGCTGACGCTTTTATCCAAAGCGACTTACATGCTATACAGTAGACCGTAGACACAGCAACGGTGAGCAATGAGGGTTAAGTGTCTTGCTCAAGGACACAACGACATGGACTGCCGGAGCCGGGGATCGAACCACCGACCTTCTGATTGAAAGACCGACTTGCTAACCACTGAGCTACAGTCGCCCCCTATAGGATACAACTTGGGCTCTGGGCACAGTGTGTTGACATATACTTAGATTAAACAGCAGGTTTAATGGTTATTTGTGGATGAAGTGCTTTCTAAGGTGTTTTTCCTGAGGACTATTGACCAGCCCGAAAGACTGGAAGAATAAGTCTAAATGGACTTGATTTCAAAGCTGCACTCCACAGCTCCCGTGTGGGAAGATCTTGAGTTAAAGCCAAATGAGAGAGCAGAGCCTATTAAAGTGAATGAGCCACTGGAACGTCAACTTTGTTTAAAAACAGTGGAAACAAAAATTAGCATTCTTATAGCAAAACTTTTGTTACTTTGCACTTTATTAACAAAGTTCCTAACCATTGATAAACTTGATTGCCAGTATATTGCCTGTTCATATCAGTGCAATTTTTGATTACGGAGCCCGAGAGTCCATTTTATTTAGTATTTTGGTTGTGGCATTTTATTATTTTCTTTAAATGTATTTAGGATATTTACATTTCTTTCATATTTCAACTCCAATGTCTGAATATTATTAAGAATTAAAAGCCCATTGCTCTCAAATGGGTGTACTTGCATTTTTATGCTACTATAATCATCATTAAATCCGTGGTGTAAAAAGGTCTTAAAATGACAATATTGTTTTTCACAATTATTTCTGAGGCAACATTTCAAAGTGGTCATCTTTCCTCTATATTTATTTCTTGAATTTATTAGTTTTTTTCTTGTCTTATAATCTAAGATGTTTAGAAGCAAACTCAAAGTGGGAAGCCAAAGCACAACATAAAAGGTATGTCTTGCATCAAGTGGTTAGATGTGCTGCAACTTCCTCTGGGGAACCACTTAACCCTGCGCTCTAATTACACGCCACTGAATAGTCTTTATAAAAGGTTGAACATGCACACACTTGGATACAAAGTTGGTATATAAGTGAACTATAGGGGCACAAACACTAATGGAAAAGAGGTCAGCAGCATAAATCGAGCCGCAGGGGAATGAGCGAGGAGAACAGTGTTTTAGCGAGTTCCTAAATCTGCAAATCATATTTGGAAAAGCAAAAATAATTTTTGAAATATATCTTACTTTTATTTTTGTTGTATTTGGATGCAAAGCCAGGCTGTCTATCATGAAGAAAACATACCCAACTGAAAATAACTTCACTAGCTGTTCACACTTAACTCAAAGGAGAGCTGGGTGAGGTGTGTTTGAGTTCCATGTCTACCTGCCTCATGCAGGTAGATGTGAGGGAGAGACACAGACAGAGGCTGTGTTTATTTGTGCGCTCTTTGTCTGTTCCCCAATAAATCATTTTTTATTTCCGTTTGTCCTTTTAGGTCTGATCTGCTGATACACTCTGCAATACGTTGACTTGACTTGGAGTGGAGGAAGAGCATCTGTCCTCTTTATTAAAATAGCAAATAGCATATTAAAGTCTTAAAACCAAATTAGGATATTTGATTTGCACCCCTTCAAATATCCGCCCCACTTTGTTTACGCTGTCTAATATGGGCCGCTGAAGCCTCAGATAAGCTTCAAATACACTTTCAATAATTTGTTATTGTGGATTTTGTCCACTTTCACTTCTATTGGAAATGCATTGGCCCAAAAATAATCACAGAAATAATTGCTGTTTTGACTAGCACTTCCTGTACACACTGTAAAGACGACAATGATGTTGATAAAAAAAGATCAAGAAGAAAGAATGATCAGAAAACAGAATCTGAACTTATTTATGAGTATGAGTTATTACTATAGTTATACATCAACAGTGAAAAAAGTGAGTTATATGTTCCAGTATGAAGTGATATTAGTGGAAATGTATCTCAATCAGGTGTCAGTAAAAAATATTCAGAATCATATCAGAATAATGTATTGTTATTCAGTTACAGTGCAGACAAATATAGAGAGCGAAAAGGGGGAAATGCATGAGCTGATTCACATTTATCAGTGAATGATTGATTCTGGGTGCTTTATCTGTCCTTGATTGTAATATTGGGATTAAATCCTAATGTTTGTATAACACAATGCATCAGGTATTTTAACAAAAATCCAATTTCAGGTAAAACTTCTTGTGCCCGCAGCACATGACACAACAGGAGATGACACGAAAAATATAAACAATATATTGGAAATATACACATACCCCTGTGTGCGTGTGTCAAGACCATTTCAGAGGAGTGTCTCATTGTTACTGTCTATACTGTCACTAACCTATAGGTGCACTGTGCTGCCTGCCTTCCCTTTGTGTGGGAGTGCCAGAACTATGTAAGACTGAAGCAAAGATGATACCGGAATGAGCTTTATTGTAGGTCAGCCTTGATGATGATGCCATGTGTGAAGATCAGTGATGCGGACGCACATGAAGAGGTAGATGGAAGGAGGCCGCTGTGGTCCCAAAGGAGGAAGACGCAGGGCCTCTTATTGCCATGTGTCAGACCGGGCTCTCACCTGCAGTGTGCACACTGCTGCAGCAGTGTGGGGTACAAGTTCATGTGAGTGTCGGCAACACAACATTTGCATGCACGGAAGGAATTACAGCGAGTGAGTGGGCGAGAAGCCAGGTTAAGGCTCAAAAAGAAAAACAAGAGATGACATGCGCTACAAAAACGGTTTACTGTAAAACTCATGTTTATGTGCAGATTTCTCTATACTCTTCATTTAGAACCAAAACTGGCATCCTTTTTGAATTTCTTCTCAATTATGGTGACCATGAAATTATATATATATATATATATATATATATATATTATTATATTATATCATATTAAGAGAGCACAAACAGTTTTTCTTTAATGAGCATTTTGAATTCTACTAAGCTATGCGTATTGGCATATTTAACATTGCTATTTTAGGTTTAATCAGACTGTAAACTGATTTTCTGTTCATGATAAGGTCTTGTAACATCCACAATAATAATCCAGTTCAAGCATACACCGCATATACAAATTCAAAAAAGAGAGACCAGTGTTCTGTCGCAAAAATGTGGTTCTGCTGACCAGGAAAGTGTGTTTCTTGTCTCCATGGAATTTAAGAAATCTGGTTCACGGCCAGGGGGACTTGTCGACGTAATCAACGTCATCCATCGCAAATATATGGAAATTTGCATAACATGCGTCAGCGCGTTGCAAGAACGGCTGTGCCCAGTCAGTGCACGCACACCCATGCATTTCAAGCTGCAGCTGAAAACTGTTCCCAAGTCCTTTGTGTGTGGAACAGTTTTAGACAGAGACCCAACAAAGAGGTGTTCTGAAAGCTCTGCAAATTGGAAATGGCTTATCACAGCAGTACAACTGGGATGCACAAACCCGAAGCGAAAGCATGCCGGAGCGCTTTGTCAAGAGGGCGGCAGCAGCAAGACAGTACCATGTCCTGTTTACTTGTTGTCCCCAGCAAAGCATGATATACACATGAGGCTTATCAACACACAAAACCAGTTTCTGTTGGTGGAAGCCACTTAAAAAATATATAATTTTAAATGTTTCCACATCGCCCCACATATTGTGGTAACAACCTTACACCATGTGTCATCTAACACTGCTGATCGGACATTTTATATTTTGTTAACTTCAACGTGATGATCATCTAAAATTCAGACATAACTTAAGTAAAAAGGTCTGACTAACAATGTGTTTTTGGGAAAAATCAGTGAAATAAAGCAGATCCAATTAGCTTCAAGAGGAAGGAAGATCATTTTCTCTCCAATAAGCTTACTATTCTTTAACGGAAAAAGTAAACCTCAAACCAGGAGATGCTGGACAGCAACAACATGCAAAGCAAAAACCAGATTCTAAACACAACTTGTGATGAATGTGGATCGACTATCAGCTGTACATTTGACACTGTGTAATTAGTGTAAATAATGAGGATGTCTGGTTTGTTGCAACCAAGGACTGGCCGTCCTAACAGCCTTAAGGTGGGAGAGGTAACAAACCCTGCAATGCTCATGATAAATCCACAAATGGAGTGGGAGAGCTTTCTGGCATCAATACAGAGTGGTTTATAAGCCCTGAATGATCCATCTTGTCAGCCTTAATTACCTGTCTCGCCCACTCTCTCACACTTGGGTCAGGAGAAGGAGCAAAGCTGGGCATCTTAAGCATGCTAAGACAATCATTTTTGGATGAATTGAGAACCAACATCAGGTCCTTGTGTGTGGTTCTCATTCCCTGTTCGTACCTAGACCTAGAAAAGTAATTAACTGTAATTCACATACAATCCACGTAATCCTGAGCCAGGACATACAAGGCTACTTCTAAGAAGTCAGGTGACGTAGTATACAAAATGTCAAAGTCAGCATTGGGAAGGGGCCGACAAACACAGGACTTTCACTCAGGAAAATGTTGTTCGTGTCCCGCGTGATATTCAAAGTAAAATACGATTGATTTGACCTTACTTTTGTTACTTTATTACTTTTGATATAAAGTGGCATCGGCAGGAATTCTTGGTGCCACCTTAAGTGATATGTCTTTGATTATCAATCTCAACAGCGTTTTAGCTGACATAGCGTTCTGAACGAAACTTTGTTGAGTGATTGTTGAGTAACGTTTTTCGATTCATTACATTACATTACATTTCATTTAGCTGACGCTTTTATCCAAAGCGACTTACAATAAGTGCATTCTACGGTTACAAACAAGAATCAGAACAACAGGAATCAAGAAGGTACAATTTCGTCAAAAAGTTCAACTACAAAGTGCTATCAGTAAGAGCCATTTCAGTGCTACTATAGTGCTACATCCTTTATTCAAGATATAGTCGGAAAAGATGTGTTTTTAGTTTGCGACGGAAGATGTAGAGACTTTCTGCTGTTCTGATGTCACTGGGGAGCTCATTCCACCATCGAGGAGCCAGGACAGAGAACAGTCGAGACTTTGTTGAGTGTTTAGCTCGTGGTGACGGAGCTACAAGGCGATTGGCAGAAGCCGAGCGGAGCGCCCGAGTTGGGGTGTAAGGTTTTACCATGTCCTGGATGTAGACTGGACCAGATCTGTTCGTAGCACGGTACGCCAGTACCAATGTTTTGAAACGGATGCGGGCGGCCACCGGTAACCAGTGAAGGTCGCGGAGGAGTGGAGTAGTGTGGGTGAATTTCGGTTAAAGACCAGTCGAGCTGCTGCATTCTGGATGAGCTGCAACGGTCGGATGGCACCAGCAGGTAGACCCGCCAGGAGGGAGTTACAGTAGTCTAGTCATGAGATGACCAGAGCCTGGACGAGAACCTGTGCCGCCTTCTGGGTGAGAAGTGGACGTATTCTCCTGATGTTGTGCAGCATGAATCTGCAGGATCGAGTTGTTGCGGTAATGTTGGCAGTCAGGGAGAGTTGACTGTCCAGGGTCACACCGAGGTTCCTGGCAGTCGGGGTCGGGGCCAAGACTGAGTTGTTGAAAGTAATCGTCAGGTCGTGAGTGGGGGAGACTTTTCCTGGAAGGAAAAGTAATTCCGTCTTGTCAGGGTTAATCTTCAGGTGGTGTGCGGACATCCATTGTGAAATGTCGGTCAGACAGGCAGAGATTCGTGCTGCTACCTGTGTTTCCGATTTGGGAAACGAGAGGATCACTTGGGTGTCGTCAGCATAGCTATGGTAGGAAAAGCCATGCGAGCGAATGACGGAGCCGAGAGAGTTGGTGTACAGGGAGAAGAGGAGAGGACCGAGGACCGAGCCTTGAGGGACCCCAGTAGTGAGAGGACAAGACTCAGACACAGATCCTCTCCAGGTTATCCGGTAGGTGCGATCGCTGAGGTAGGATGAGAGGAGGGAGAGCGCAGTGCCTGAGATACCCAGGTCCTGGAGGGAGGAGATGAGGATCTGGTGGTTTACTGTGTCGAAGGCAGCAGAAAGGTCCAGAAGGATAAGGACAGAGGAGAGAGAGGCTTCTCTCGCAGTGTGAAGCTGCTCTGAGACAGCAAGGCACTTCCTGGATCCAGAGCTCAAACTACTTGAATTCAAACACATGGTTTATCATTTTCTCTTTCAGAGGAGGAGACTTTGTCCGATAATTCATTTGAAAAGATCTTAATTGGGATGATTAGAAATAAAGGTAATGATGTGCATGGAGTGAAAAGGCAGAAAACATTTCAGGGTTGTTTTTTTGTTCAGTCAAAAACAAAGATGCACACTTTACTGCTTTGGAGGTGTGACACATGTCAGTTTTCTAAAGGCTGAGGTGAGAGACAGTGCAGTTGGTGTGCTTGAGCCTGGAGAATCGGGGTCAGACTGTGATAATGAAACTTTGATTGGTAAACAATGAGTGCATTGCCTTAAGGTGTGGTGAAACCACAGTGTCACGAAGAGGAATTTCATCAAGTGTAAGAACATTGACTTTCAGAAATGTCAGCATACACCCATTCACACTCTGTTTGTTTCTCAAAACTCATGTAAAACTCCAAATCCAAGGTTGTCTTCACACTGCCAGTCCGTGTTATTTCCCAAGGACTTGAGCTAAGGTCGCAGAACAAGATGTGTGTTCATGTTTAAAACTTAGATAACAAGGAGACTCTAGCAGGAAAGCTAATATGTGTATCCATCTACATAGATGGATACTGGAACGGCATTCCATTGAATTATGCAAAACCCGGGAGATTCATCATAAAATATAAATTACCTTTTGTATGTTTATTGGACAAGTGATTAACAGAGCAGATGTATGCTGTAGCGGCCAAAAATATGCAATTTAATTTAATTTGGACTTTAATGAATTGGAGTTGTTGGTGTTTGTTTTTGTTAACAGCTGCATATTTCGAAAGTAGGTATTCTATCTAAGCACAGTTGCTTCTACTCAAGGTGTGTTCAAGGTTACACTTAAGAATTCAGTGCAGTAGTTACAGGTAGATTTTTTTTTTATGTGGAGTGAGCGCACTTTCTGATGGAGTGGGCTACAGTCGTGTGGTAAGTCAACCTCTTTTCAACTCTACATCCCCAGCTATTTTTCCTTTTCAATTTTGGATTTTTCTCAAATATGCGTTAGTATTCCCCAAGACCTATAAACAGACTTGGATGTGGAAAAACCCTTTAACCAGAGCATGTGAGGAAGAGGATACAAAATATAAAATAAAAAAACTATGGTTAAAAATTGAGTGTATCACTCATAGCTCTGACATGGTTTGATTTCAAGCAAATTACAATTATACACAGATGTATCTCAAAATGAGTATAAAGGCTGCTCAAGCAGAGGTGTACAATAAAACAAACAAAAAAACCTGCACGGAAGTTGTTGTCACCATTAGTGCACAGTTGCAGGTAAAAGCTAAAGAACATTACAGATTGATGGAACAGCATCAACCATAGATAATACTAACCCCTAATAAGGGAAAGGAATAAACCAAAGATATGTGCCATGGAAGGATGGAATTTTATCTCCACTCTATGATAAGTAATTAGAAATAGACGTGAAGGGCAGAGGCGTCACATGTCAGTGAAGTCAAAGGCATTCAGTGATGGTCTGATTTATCTTGACATCATTTAGGACAGCCATGTGCCGTCTCACTCAGATGGTCCACACTTAACAAGACCTTTTTGGTAGAACACAATATATGAATGTTTCTTGTTACATGCATAAAGGCATTTACAAAGAATGCATATGAAGAAAAAATATTGTACCCATTTCACGGTAATCAGTGTCCCTCAATCTCTTGACTTAAGTATGTCCACAAAATGCATTTCATCAAAAGCCAAGAGCACCGCATCAGTCACATGACCCATGAAGCAGGAAATGCTTTTGTGCCTTCCTAATAGACATCCGACACTGATGGACGGAGGTGAAATGTACTGTCATGAACATCAAGCACGGACCCTTCCAGTCATGTCATGATTTTGATTAACAACCAGCCTCTGTCTGCTCAGTTGTACATGGTGTTTAATATGTGGCCACATCTCATATTGCTAGAATCCCTACCTTTTCACAAATACCATCATTAATGTGTAATATAGTCTCACAAAGCCGGTCTGCAAGTCTCCCATCATTCATTATATTCAGACAAGGTCCAGGTTAAAAGCACTTGGAGAGATGAACTGCTTGCATGCAGTATCCCAGCAATGCCAGAAGAATTAAGCAAGAACATGGGAAATAATGAGATGTGAACATTGACCTCAAAATGTATAGACAATTGTGGTTAAGTAACATGACATTTGTCATTTAATTTCAACAAATGCCAAATACTTTAAATAATAACTGAATATATTAAATGTGGTTGATATGAATAGAATATCGTCCAACTTGATAATGGTTGACCGGGATAATGGTTCTCACATTATAGCATATCAGAAAAAGGTTACATGATAGCATGCCTGTGTACCTGTGTTATTGTGGTCGTATAAATGTAAGTTATGGTGCTGTTGGATTGATACTACACCACTCTGTTAATACAGCTGTGTGAGGGAGAGTAAATAGTTTTTGACTGCGGTGTAAATCGTGTTTTTGAAAGGCTATAAAACCTCATGGATTGAAGTACAATATTTAGTTCGATAAAAAAATGACTTCGCTGATAACCCAGACAAGGACACAGGATTGTTTTGATCGCTGCGTATGGACTATTGCAAGCAGTGTGTCTAAGTAAGTATTTTATAATAATAATTACAGTACAGGCTAAATAACAATCCATGTAGCCCTAAGAAAAGCGTTCCACTCTCATTTGCAAAAAGTATGCGATTCTATACCCAAAAGAATAAACTTAAAACTGTTACCAATTTAGAAGCCTGAACAAAGCTCCTCATAGTGAGCAATAAGCCCTCTTCTTCTGCAAGGCAACGAAATATAAACATGAAAGGTAGGTAGGTAGGTAGGTAGGTAGGTAGGTAGGTAGGTAGGTAGGTAGGTAGGTAGGTAGGTAGGTAGGTAGGTAGGTAGGTAGGTAGGTAGGTAGCTATTGTGTTAATCCCACATGGGGAGATTGCTCTGTTAGAAAGTGTTGCAACGGAAAATAAACTTCAGATCGTATCACGGATCAGAGTCTTGGATCGGATCAGCACAAAAGATAAAAGGGAGCCAATATAACTTTTCCAGATCCTCGAACGTTGATGTTCATATAGGCAGATACTGATCCCTCTGTTGTTGCATTATACAGCTGAGCTATAAGGCATTTTATTTCACACTGTGGTGGTTAATGTTAAACTGTGTAATCAATCCACGGTTCACACTGGTTGGTGATATTATTGGGCTTTAAAAAAAAATATTGTTTAATTTTTCTCAATTCTCTCACATTTTATTGACCACATGGTTGAGACATACCGGGATAAGTCAGTAATAAATAATACTAAATACAGTCGCAGCCCTAATAGGGGGAGGATGTTGGCCAGATGTACTGAATACTGATGTATTATTATTGGTATAACAACAAATCCCCAAACAAATGTACCCAGTTAAAACAGCACCTTTGGTAAATGAGAAGGAAGCTAAATAGATGATCGGGAATGTGGATTAAAAGACCTTCCTTCTACATACCCCTTTCCTTATCAGTGAGAGTTGTTGAAGGCAATGAATTATTCTACATACATAAATCCTACAGCGCCTCAAAGCTCTGCCGATGTCCTCTACTTACACATTTAATTTATTTCTGCAATGTAACCTTGCTGCAGTTAATACACTTGACATTTTTCTCTGATACTTTGCATTTGAAGTTTTGTATTTTATTTATCCATCAATGGTTGGACATCATAAGAACACTTGCATAGAGGCACAGTGAGGGTCAGAGAGCAAAAACAGCCCCATTGGTATATGCAATCTTTGAGGGAGAGAGAAGGGAGGAAGCAAGAGAAGAGAGAGAGAGACAGGGAGAGAAGAGAGAGAGAAAGGGAGAGAGAATGAGGGAGGAAGAGAAGAGAGTGAAAGGGAGAAAGGGAGGGAGACAGAGAGAGAGAGAAATGGAGAGAGAAGGGACGAAGGAAGAGAAGAGAGAAAGGGAGAGGGAGAGAGAGAGAGAGAGAGAGAGAGAGAGAGAGAGAGAGAGAGAGAGATAGCTCCACCCAGTGGTTAATGAGTTTCACTCTTCTTGGCATAATAAGAGGGGAGGGTCTGTGGCTCTGTGTGATGAAGTGCTGTGCAACACACACACACACACACACACACACACACACACACACACCCCAACTGCTGGTAGCCTAACATGTTGTATGCTGCATTTATGTTGTTATTTTTTTTTGCATTTGGTATTTAAAATAAAGAAAATTAACCATTGATGAAGCAAATACTTAGTATTGAACCTATTTCATTTGAATTTGTAAAATAAATGTGTCATCAAGAAAGAAAGGACAATTCTGCTGACTCAGTAACCCGTGGATGCAGCCCTTCAGAGATGTCCAACGCTTCAAGAAAATTGCTACAAGCATCCCTACAATCTTTTTATCAATAGGCCCTTTTCACAGCAGCTATTGTGACATGTCTTAGCAGGGTGAAAACAGTTGTAAACAATAACATTTATCATGAGCCCATTCTATTTAGCACACATTTAGGGCCAATTCTGAGATAGATTAGTCCTGAAGGGTCCACTCTACGTCATGAAATAAAATAATATTGGCGCCCTCTTGTCAGCCTCCCCTCTTAGCTCCTCCATGGATCATGTTTTGACTTATTACGTAACCATGGTGTACCATTACAGTCACAGCCTAGCACAGCCCGGTTCTCCCCTTTCTGGGCACTGGAATTTAAGAGATCGGTGCATTACAAGAGCTAGTGAATCACTGTCAATGACTGATCATCTGGCGGCAGCAATGTGCTTTCCTGTGTTGAGATGAAGCATCAAGCTGGCCAGATGAACTCTCCAGACCAGCTCTTGACAGCAGCTCCTTTTTTGACCACGGAAAGTCTTCCAATGGATGTTAGCATTTCTAATATGGTTAGAGCACTGTTTATGAAAGGATTGTCACAGTCAGTTGATCACACAGCCCCACTGATAAACATGAACAAAATAATCTGTGTCATGACTTGACGGAAACTTCTTTTCCAGCACTGAAATTGTCAATGCCGCCATCTTGGATCAAGACCGTCGCCATCTTGGCTTGTTACCATATTTGGACGGTGGAGAAGTGATGTAGAAATGCCATTTTGGGCTCTGGTAGCATTCCGTCAATCACAAGCTAGCCCCGCCCTAATGCATACGCCACTTAATGATCTATTTTACTCAAAATGGAACCATAATTTGCGAAATGAACATCATGCTGTATTAAACTAGCTTTGAGACCATAAACTCATGAAATGTTTACTGAGAGAATGAATCAAATTAGAAATAAGGTTCAACTTTAAGACATATCCAATTCGTTTTGACTTTTCAGAACCGGAGGTTGTGCCTGCTTGAATAAGACGTAAACTGAAGGCATTTTTGTCACATTTAGTAAATATCTCCTCATGGTCTGCTAGCTCTCCGTTCTGTTTGTGACAATCTGGTGTTCACACACAGCGGCGGCTCTGTAAGGGAAACAAAGTGGATCGGACCGGCCACAAGGGCTGTATTAAGTGTCATGTTATATATTTAAAGCTTCTAATAAATGTAGCGCTTTGGTTTCAGGGCAGTCAAACACACGTGTGTGTGTGTGTGTGTGTGTGTGTGTGTGTGTGTGTGTGTGTGTGTGTGTGTGGCAGCGCTCGCTGTACTGAATGCATGTGTGGGGTTTAATATAAAGAACAATTTATAGATTATGTATTTATATGGGAATGGAGAGAAAAGATGGACAGAGTCGGTCAGCGACCATGGGGTCATTTTACATGTCAACACACACAAAGCAGATAAATTATATCATTATAAATTATGTTTCATCTAATTTGATTGACAACTTCTCAGGGCTGTTAATTGTGGTTGCGAAGGCTAAACCTCTGCTCTACTACCACAATGGACTCACCAGAATCTCTAAATGTGGATTTCCCGCTCCTGCATTCACTCGCTTCACCAGGAGGAAGTCCAGCAGCGTGCACTCCCCCTGCACTCCTGGCACAGCTTCACGTCACCTCTCTGTGACCCACAGTGATCACAGATACGCTCCAAGGCCTCCAGTCAGTCAAACGGATGGACGGCCTTTGGATTTTTTTGTCATTTATTTTTCTTTTCAATCAGTCAATGACATAAAATATTTGATTAACTCTGCTTCCCACCGTTGTTTGGTTTTTAATATGTTTGGCTCTAAGTCGTCCATTCCATTTCTGTGATTAAAGAAGATGTTTTCCATTCATTAGAAATGTACTTATTACCTCTATTACGATAATGATGTTGAGAATAATTAAAATAATGATTTACCTATGGTAAAATGAACTCTCTCACTAACTGCTTACAAGCTTCCATAGTGGTAAAAGAAACATGAAAACTATTTACAGAAAACACACGAGGAGCATGACATGACATTGGAGTTGTGTTATCTATTCATTTACAAAACATCGTATTGTGAACCATCATGGGATACATCTAGAATATTACTGTGTTCAAAGCATACTAGCCGGTGTGATCCTACCCTTAAATTGAAGTAAGCGAGGAAGGAACGTTTTTACAGCAGCAGGCTCTTCAAGTTCTATTCTGGCAAGAAAGAACATCCTTTGATGTCACAGTGGAAAGTCACACTGGGAAAATGATATAACAGTAATATTTAGAAAGAAGAACTGTGGATTGCATTTGTCGAAGCAGCTGTGATGGCAAGCTGTTAAAATGTATCAGTCTTTAGCTTCACTGTTTTGAGGTAAACCTGCAGTTAAACTGACAGTAGGAGCTTTTAAATGTGACAAATATATCATTTGAACTTCACTGACGCGTTGATGTTGAAAGGAACAAAATAAAAATCACTTGATATCTTTGACAAACTAAGTGGTCGAACCACCGTTTTGGAATGTCAGACAGATTGCCTGTCATATTGTGACAAATCAGTCACATCGAGAGATTAAAATCAGGACAAGTTGTGGTATGGATGTTTATTAAGTTCTTAACTATTGCTTTTGAGATATCAAATGACGTTTGTATTAAAAGAAAAGCTAATTAAAAGAAGTTACACAAAGCTAATGAAATAAAGCCAACAGTCTCTTTTGTGTTAAAGAGGCATCACGAAAGCAGCTGTGCGTTTGTCATCATGATCCATGTTCATAAGATGAAGGAAAGAGAGCCAGTAGAAAATCAAAGATATAACCTAATGTTATCTCAATGCAATTAGATAATATCGCATGTAGCTGTATCATATTTACAATTATATGGCAACTGATAATTCCAGTTGGGTGTTTAATGGACATCAATTATTAACATATGTTTTTGCTCTTGGTATTGCAATTTTAAACTTATTTAATAAAAGTAGCACTTTTTTAAAATTCAAACAAACTTTTTTTAATTGTGTGATAAAATAATAAAAGCTTTTCACCATTTAAAAATTACAAAAAGACAAATGGACATACAGAGCTGCAACAATTTGTCAATTTGCCAAAAGACATTGATCAGTTTCTAACCCACTTTTGTACATACCCACAACATGGTGGATATGTATTCCTTAAAGGGATTAAAACAAATGTGCTTTAATGTAACAATTGTTTTTGACTACTGCCAACCATGGCTATTTCTTCCTGGGTAAACCCATGTTATTGAACAGCTGATACCATTACGAGGGCAGCTAATTATAGCCTAAAATGTTAAGAGCCGGTTTGGCAAAGATTTTAAGATAATTACAATTTTATTTTAGTAAATTACAGCTGTATTCCAGTTACAAACAGTTCATTTGTTGTGATGGAACATGATTACAACCGTTTACACAAAAAGGGTCTAAAAAAGGGCCTAATTGTCTTACTGATAGGGATATTTACTTCTTATGAATCTAAAATTGTATATAAACATGTATAAGGGCTGAGGCAATGCAAAAACTGCGTAATCCTATGCAAACTATTAGTATTATATTATTAAATACAGTTGTTTGATGGAGATGTTTTTTTCATAAATAGATATTAGAGTATTATGAGTTTGTTAAACTTTTCAATACTATCTCTCAGCAGCGTATATATAATACATCATTAAAACCACTAATGGCAAAATTTTCTTTAATCAATAGAAATATAATATTTAATTTCCTGATCATTTGAATTGTGTTTTTACAAAGAAAAAACACTAAAGATGACTTTAACAAAGTAAATAATGATAACATTTTTGATGGTTTACACTGACTTTTTAATTACATTTTTTTTTGGGGGGACAGTGACAAAATAAATAGTCTGGAGCCTTGTGGTCCAGCTGCTATAATCAAACAAAGGAATCTGTATCTACCAATATGGATCACCAATGATCTGTATCAGAAGCAAACAATTGTGATAAGGGATCTCTAAAAGTTATATTTGCTCCTTTTTTTATTGTGCTGATCCGATCCGTGATACACTCTGTAAGTTGTAGGATACGTTGCAACAAAAGCAAATACTGGCAGGCAGTTCAAAAAATAAAACTATCAACATTAGTCTCTCTCTTTTCTCCAGACGTATGCTGAAATGTCTCTAGTCATCTGCTGTCATGAAAAGGAATCAGAAGAAAGAGAATATGAATGAAATGCACTTTAATATAACTCGTCCAAAAACAAATGCATGGTCACAATAGTCAGATGGGGAACAAACAAGACCAGGTGTCTGCTGTCACTTCTTTTCAACATAATTTGACAAACTTATTCATTGAGATGATAACAGCTGCATAAAACAGTTTCAAGCCTCTCCTCCATCCTTGCCTTTGGCTTGCCTCTTGTCATAGATGAATTGTTCATTTGAAGACTGAGTACAGGCGGCTCAAACATCATGATTTGCCAAGCATTTGACATTCTTCTATAGGCTGTAATTATCAAAAGAAGGAGAAACATGTGTTCCTTTCTCTGTGTGAAAGAATAATCAAATTCAAATGAGGGAACTGGAAATGCAAATTAATGGATTAATAATGCTAAAATTATACTGCATCGGTATCTGCTATACTCTATATAATATCTGTAGAGTGCAAGATGCTTTGGACTGCATTGGTCTAGAAGGGTCATAAGCCAGGTCAGCAGGTTTACATTTTTAATAAAACATAAACTATAACAGTGAGTAGACTGGTGATGGGGACACTGGCAGAGAAACATTCCAGGTGCAGTGAATAACACAACCCTAACCCTCACACATAAGGGAATTGAGTCAGCAGCGCTTAAGATCAAAAAGTGGCCGATGGTATGCAACTGTGATTTAGTGGCATATGTGATCCCTGGAGTGGGATGAGCTACTGAATGTAGATATGCAAATATCCTATTTGGTTGGTTGGCTCAAGAGTTCTGTTATTGATTAGTCAGACTGGTTAACAAAAAGCCATGTCAGCTAAGACTAATGTTAGCTCTAATATTAGCTTCAAGGTTCATCCGCAAGCATGAAATGGCATTATAGTCATTTAAAAAGCATTGAATATAGCCCAACAACAAAACAGATGAGTGCAAATAGATACATTCCTTTATGTTTAACCCTGTGTTGCTCTAAAAAGAGACAAAATCTACATTTATGGCATTTCCAGTTAAATAAGCTCATTTTAAATGTAATTTGCATTACACATCCAGGGGCGGTACTGTGTCTATTTGACATAACATGAGATTAGATATTCCTTTATTAGTCCCGCAGTGGAGAAATTTGCAGGAGTACAGCGGCAAACAGGTAAAGTGCACACAAGAGACATATAGTAAAAATAATTAAAAAAAACAAGTGATATAAATAAATAACAGTAAGAATCCACATTAACAATATTATATATATAGACAGAACACAATGTATTTATATTGCACCGGTTATATAGCAGCAGCATAGCACTCCAGGGGTCGGCATATGCTGCGTCACACTTTTTATCTCGGCATCACTCAATTGTGTTGACCAAAAGTGTGTCAGCACTTTTGGGAGCCCTTAATGTGTTTGTTCAGTCTATGCAATGCTCAAGATTCCTTGTCAAACACAATATCCCATTTAGAGATGTTTTTCAAAGGCAGACTTTCAGTTTTTATCAATACCTGGGCTTTGGTTGTAGGCTGATAGAACCATTCCAATAGCTGAATTTAATTATTAAGCGGAATGCCTTACTGTGTGGAAGTGGCTGGGATCATTATTGTACGTGTAAGGCAACATCATGCTTCTAAAATATTGCTTTTCTAAATTTGCAAGACAAAATGTAACAACTAAATACATTTATATAAATTCATTTTTATTATTTCCGAATTACATTTAAAACAATCGTAAACCAGCAACTTGGTAAGACGTCTTAAAAATAAACACAAAATGCACCAAATCTGTATAATAAATTATATCAATCCAAAAATTGCTGCACCAATTTATGAGACAAAATCGAACGTGGAAATAGCATCACATACTTCCATTGTAAAGTTCTAAGCCTTTATTCACTCTAAAATTTAAACACTCTAAACACTCTTTAAACATTTTAATATTTTGACAGCGCTGAGCTGCCTCTCAAATTAATCACAACATTTTGATGATGTATACCACTTATATTTCAAAATTGTTGCTGCATTAAAAAAGTTACATCTGAATTCTAATTCCTGTTAGTTGAAGCTTAACCAAGTTGCTATTGTGCGATTAATATCTATGTATTTATTTGTTATATTCTGTTTTACAAATCAATGTTGATGTCAAGTCTGGTGTTACATTACACAAAAGATATCCCATTTACTACCACACAGTGAGTCATACATCTTATTAAGCAAACACTGGTGAACTATTGGATCGGTAATCAATATTTATTGTAATAAGTTCTATATGTAGCGTTTTTCTTATCCTTTTACTTCACAGCTATGGTAAGATGGAGAGAATATGATTAATAATTGTATTTTGTATTCATAATGTGTCTAGCTTTGCACAAAGATGCAAGGAAGGAACCAAGCTTGACATAATGTAGAAATAATAATGCATATTCTTTTTTGTAACTGTATCTTATTGTAATGCAAAATAAGAACTTACTCTCTTAAATTTACTGTCAAACATTGTGATCCAACCTGTGTGTTGGCATGTTTTTTGCCTCTGCTGCAAAGAACCCAAAAAGAGTAGCCCCTTGTAAATTACACAAAACACACTGAGAGATGTGCACTTCCTCCCCTTCACCCCCAGGACACTTTTCGTTCAATTCATTCAAATGTATTTGTTTCACAGAGCTCTGTGATTTATATAAAATATCCCAGCAAATTCAAAATGTTTACCAAGTTAGAAATAAATGACAGAGTGAGACAGTTACTAAAGTTTCATACATATGGGTGAGCTATCCCTTATTTATACCCATTTTCTCCCTCCTTTCTCTTTCTCTTTAACAGATATGAATGTAGGATTGTTGTCCAAAAAGCAAGGACAGAGACTGCCTGTGATTGTAGACTAAAAAGTAAAGCCAGCTAAAGACACAAGATACTGAAGTGACCTAAGCAGATCTGGCATGTGTGTTTGCCATTTGTGTGATAGGATGACTGTTTAGAAGACAGGACTGAAAATCAGATCTGCCTCTCCACCAACTGTAAAAAAATAGTGAGAGGTTGCTTTGTTGACAGGAATCTCGTCGGGGCAGGTTACAGGATGCAGGGTGTAATATTCCCAGAGGTAATCAACTGATGAGAAACCGCATCACCTCCACTGTGCCATGACACACTTATTGAGGGATTGTGAGTTTGTAGAGCACAAGAAATGAAATGGTTCATTGGTGCTCGGTCTGAACCCCCAAGACCGGTTTTAAGACTTCAAGTCTCGTCTAGTACGAGGATGCTGTCACACTTAACCTGGTTTGGTTTGCTTCGTCTGGTGTGAAAGTCAGTCACGCTCCGATTAACAACAGGAGCGACAGAGGAAGTCAGGATGTTGTTTCAAGAAAAACCTGGAATGGTTCATGTGGTGTGAAGGCACAGCAGGCACAGAATGATGTAACAAGTTACAGTGATGTACAGTATGCGGTTTTACTGTCGCCAGCAGGGGATATCTACTATTCTATTGTGCAAACAGAAAGCTTGGCCTTCAATCAATCAATAAAAATACCAATATTTATATTTCACAAAATATAAACTGGGGGAGGGTTACAACGTGGGTAAGATGTGCATGATTTGTTATGCGTGTTTGCAAGGTATACCGTATGTTATACTATTTAAAAGTGTTTCTACCTGAAGTTTTACAGTTTTAACATATAGCTTTTGTCAATTAACTTGTTTAAGGAAGTAAAAAGTTTCACCTGCACTCGCTGATTGAAGGCTCTATTTAAACAGATCTTGTGGGAGGAGAACATTATTGCGTAGCTTTCTGCACGTGAGCTTATGTTAATCTAAATTACCTTAATGAGTTACTTAATGAGTAGAGATTTATTCAGTTAAGTTAACTGATTGTTTCTTTTAATATTGTGTTTGGTTACACGTGTAGCAGAGCTTTTTATTCCTCCTCACACTTTCCAAGCCACTCCGTCAGGCTTCACCACAGGGGGGTACATGATTGTTACAGCAAAGTAAATAAGTAACTTAAAATATATTGTGTTGAGTTACTTGTTGTTTACTCGCAGGATCATTTGTGCGTGGCTTATCACCATGGAAACTGTTATTAACAAAGCCATTTATTTCCGCTATCCACCATGGAAGTAATAACCACTATTTGTCAGCTGTGAAGATGTGCTACGTGTATTTCTCAATGGTTTGAGCGTTCTCTTACTTCCACAGTATTTATATAGCACTTATAGCAGCTTTCTGTTAAATAAAGACATTGTCCCCCGCCTAGCACCTCATATACAAAAGATGAAAGCAGCTGTTATTTGCACCTTCCGCGTGTCAACATTGACAACAATTACCTACATAAATGGCCACAGAGCAGTATAGCTTCCTGCATTCGTGAGCAAGCTGTCTACGTGGTCAGAGTATGTAAAAAAAATAAGCACTATGACTCATTCAGGAATGTCCTCTGGACTCATCATTGTTTAACTATCTCATTATATATTGCAGTGTTGTATTGTTGATATTAAATCACACAGGAGGAAAAAAAAGTGCATGAACCAGACATAACAGACCCTTGATTTCACACAAGAGGTCAGGAAATTATCGCTCATTTTCTGTCATTTATCTCCTCTTTCCTGAGGTTGACTTTTGACGACTGGCCATTTCATTATTTATAGTTATCGATAATTATTTAATACCCAGTAAAGTTTACTTTTTCAGTGCACTGGTGTCATTTTGGACAATACAGTTTATTGTTATACTGAGGTTAATCAAATACAATTCCAAACATCTGTTAGTTACAGCTTCTTAAATGTGAAAATGTACAGCGTTGCTCCTTTTTATTATTATTTAGGTTAACAAGATGCTGTCTAAAATACAATTTTATCACCATATCAAGGAGCAAAATCTCAAATCGATGTCTGAAAATACATTCCTACAATATACGAACATAGCAACAAAAGGATGATTTACAATTTTATAGTTATATTTATGCACTGAAAGCAGTATTTTGGAGCAGCATATAATGCTGCGTTCACAACAAAAGCAAAGCGAATTTTCGCATCGCATTACACGCGTGAGTTTCACGCGGCTACTTGTGGTTATTCGCATCATTCGCACTAGACGCACCGGAGAGGAAGAGTGGCTTATCTCCATGGAATAAGTTATCATTTCCGCCATCCACCGTGGAAGAAATAACCACTATTTCTGCTTTGTACGTGTTGTGGGAGTCCCACAAACGTTGGAACACCAGATACCCTCGTGCCTGTGTCAACAGAATTTTTCGCGTCATTGCAGGCGGAAAATTCGAGGCCATTTGCGTCTTTGCAGTGACTTTTTATGTAATCTACTCTCGCATAAAATGTGCTTTGCGTTTGGTGTGATAGGCAAACTGGTTGCAGCCCTCATCGAACAGTTATGATCAAAGAATCTGAGGATCTACATTAACCTGTCAGGCTAACTATCCTCACAATCCACCAGGCGTACAGCAATCCTGACCCATTTACGTCCACAGAATCAAAAATCCTGACTCCAGGAATCCTACACCACATGCATGATTGAGACCAAAGCACAAACAGAAGAAAAAATGTGCCCCGAATTAGAGACCTTCAATTCCCACAGCACCCAACAGTGATCATTAGCTCAACAGAGCGACTGACAGCTCATCCCCAACCGGTGGCAGTTCTCTGATACATCATTTCGGCTACTGCTTGTTTGTTTACTTACTCAAGCAGAGGCTGACATTCTGATAAGAAGCTGACAAAGAGCCCTCGGGGGAAGATAAAACATAAAAATAGAGTCAGATATTTAGACCTTATCTCCAGTGTCTAAAGTGCAAAGGACTGTAAAGTGCAGGAGGGGAGGGAGGGCACTGATCACAGAAGAATATACGAGACAGGGAGAGAGAGAGAGAGAGAGAGAGAGAGAGAGAGAGAGGGTAAAGCGTTTTCATCGTCTTTGCAGTGAGATTAATGGTTAGGGGAAGGAGTTTTGGCGTCCCACATGAGCCGCTGGGAAATGGTGAAACGGCAGCATGACATCTGATAAATCCGGCAGCGTCCTGACAGTGTTAAGGAGCACTGGGGGAGCGAGCTCAACTTATTTTGCTGTCTTGCTGTTGTTTCCAGTTGTTCAACCTTGGTGTGGGCAGTGCAAGTATATCTCTTAAAGACTTCGGTCACTTGGGCAAAGAGCTGAGAGTTACAGTCCAAATAAATTTCCCTTTGGATTTTGCAACACTAGGGGCCATACTGAGGGGCGAATGCGTCTGATGCTGTGTGGTCCTTTGTGGCAGATGTCTGTTAATCACATGCTAAGGCTAAGGCTGGCATTATTAACAGTGTCCCTCAATATGTTGTCTTCCATATCCGGCCTGAGGAACTCAGCCCTGAGCCCCTTTGTCTCTATTGAAAACGTAAACCTTCAGATTAAAAAAAAAAGCGAGGGACGGAGGTTTTTAGAAAACCTTGCTCGCACCGGATTATACAAGGTATTCGTATCCATCTGTGCTGTGTTAACACATTTGAAGAGTAAAAATATCTCACATCTGTCGGACTATATTTGATTTCAGCACAAGAGCACGATGTACCAAAAAACGCTGGTCTTATTCTTCTCCCATTTGTAAAACACTGCACTATTCTTTTCGGCATTTTGTCCTTGTAATAAACAATGTCTCTCCCAAACTATCCAAGAACAGATGACAGACATGTGCAGCCCTTTACCAGCATGCTGTTCTGATGGACGGGTGAACCAGTGGACAGATCCAATCTCATTAGGTTGGGACTGACAAACAACTCCTGCCAAAATGTTAGTGCCTCCTGCAGCTGAGATAGAAGCTGGATATGTCACACAGGCATAGGGGTTAAACTGTATGCCTGATATGGCCTCACCATCTTACACAGGGCTTAGGACATTAATCTTTTTTATGACAGTCCCCAACTCCTGCCTCGTCCACAGCGCTGGTCCAGGTTTATTGTGAGGTGCATGGCAGATAGCTATGACAAAGAGAATTCTATCTGCAGTATGTTTGCAATATATCATGTTTTTATCATGTCAGACCTTCAACTGTAGCACAACAACACTTATTAAAATGGAAGAACAAAAACAAAAGATAATATAGTAGTACCTTTTGATCGCTTTAATCGAATATGTCAGAGTTAGCAGCTATACATCTTATTATAAATGATGAACACCTAATCACTGTAGTAGACTCAACAGTGATTTACAAGGTAACCTTTGTGTTGTTCCAAACAAACAAACACAATCTCAAGAACAGGCAGTGAATAAAATAACAGGAACACCAAGTATGCCTTCAATACCAAAACATCCAACTCAGTATGCCCAAGAATTACAATCCAATAGGATGATTTTTCAAGGCAAATATTCAGCGCCTCCATAATAAAACCCTGCCATTATGATGTAGAAAGAAATAACTTAAATTACCTTTTTTTTGTATATTATATTACCTCTATTGTTATTAAATTATTTCCATTATTATTACTATTATTGAACATAAAAACTGGGCTTACCTTTCTTACACAGTATCAACAAAGGCAGTCTTCCCCTACGTAGCACAATGGCAATGTTTGCTGCATGGTCAGGGATCACTGGATTTAATCATAGCATGTATATGTGGTCTTTTTTCTTTTTTGTTTACCTACTTCACAAACAGAACAATAGTGGAGGGAATCTAGAATGGCACAGACATTGCGACTACTGTTTACTGTGTACAATAAAGCCCATGAGGGTATTTCACTTGGTGAGCTGCTTGGCAGGTTGTGCAACTACAGGATGGATGCCACATTCTCTCACTTAAAATATGTATTTGACTATTTTCCATGCTAAAAAGTATCGAAAGACCATTTTTGCGTTCTTGCACATCTGCTCTGGTTGTTGAAGCCGGATTAGCTCCTGGCAGGTGTGACAGAAAGATTTGTTTTGAGCGACTCCATTGTAAACGCTTGTATATAAAAGGTTAAAGTAGACAAGGCTTTTCAGAGAGAGGCACTGTACTCGATAAAGTCTAAAAATAGGAGTGAGACGGGCAGCTGTGAGCAAGGCAAAGCAATCTAGCAGGGACCTCAGTTCCAGAAGATTTGTGATCACTCTTTGGTAAGTGTTTAGCAAAGGTGCTTGCCCATAGCTTGGAGAGATAAGACTGTCAAACTCTTATTCATAGAGAAGCGCAAGGAGTTATATGACAGATGTATTTCATGTCAGATTAGCTGGATTGGTGGAAGAGGGAGTTTAACAAACCTCTATATCAAAGCTAAAGCCCCGTTTTCCAGTGGGACATTGTTGTTGACATGTCATTGGGTAGTGAGGGAACAAAAAGCAAATAGATACCTTGCAAGTGTTTTATTTGCTAGTTTGCTGTTTTTTATGGATATATATGAGCATAAATAAATGTTATATATCTAAAAAGGACCATTCACAAAGCATTTAGGAACAGTGAAGGAGAGGCATGTCTACTCTATTGCCTTTTAAAGTCGTGGCGGAATAAATGAGAAGAAGTAAAACGCTGGCGAGGAAGACAGAGTAAAATAAAGCTTTCTTTTTCTATTTTAACAACAGCCATGTTGCAGTATTACATTATGTATCCGTCCATCATAGGCAATGGTGTAAATAAACAAGCAAAGGGTCTAGTGGGACACATTTCACCAATGGTTTGTGAGAGACAATACTAAACATATACACATTGTAAAATAGATGCTTATGTCTACTGCTGAAGCAATTAGTCTCTTAGTTGATCAACAGATGTAACAAATGTAAATTATTAATTAAGCATAAAATACCAAACTTTTTTTTCAATTGTGAGTATTACTGATTGTCTCTGATTCATGTTATCTTCATGTTTTGGACTTTGGGTCAGTAAAAACAACGTATTAAAACAGTACAAAAAAAAACACAAAGACCTATCTTCGGGCAGTGGGAAATTGTGATGGTCATATATCACTATTTTCTTACATTTTATAGACTTTAGTATTACCAACAGACTAACCAATAACAAAAATAATTGTTAATTGCACCTCTACTAATGGTACTTATGGCAAAATAATTGACCTACAAATTAGATCCCCCCCACACAATTACTATTGTTAAATGAATCAGCTATGAATACATCTGTCATCTGAAAATCATAATTATGTGCATGCCTACTGATCTTATAAACAATGCTCTCTCCTGTTTCCTGCGGCAACCAGAAGCTCTTTGAACACATTCCAAATACCAAGAAGTGCCCTCGGGTTAATATGGAGATGAGATCAAAGCTGACTGAGGGCCATTCACACTCAGAGGCCACCGAGAATGGCCCTCCCCTGGTACCTGTCCTGAGGCTGGAGCTCAGGTGACATTTAAAAAGAAGGACCTGGATTGCTGTTTCCTCTCTCTTTTCATAGCTCTGCAGGAACTCCACTTGACAGACAACTCCAAGACTAGCTCTCACTTAGTTTCATGTCAGAGCACTTTATGTTTTTTTCCTTCTTATGGGTCAAATTGCGCATGGGCTTCAGCAGACGTAGAGGATATCACAGTGTGCCTGCTGTATGCGAGGTGAGAAGTTTCTAAAACAGTTATGCATACAGCGACACTATTCACGTGTCGCTCTAATACAGTTTATGTACGCATGTCGGCATTAAGTCAATGAATGACATTTCAGATGCAAAAAACCATCTGTTTCCTTTGAGTCTCGAGAGGAATGCGGATGCGGAGGGGGAGGATGGTCAAGATGACTTCAGCATCCCTCCTATTTAGAGCTGAGAATCATTGCGGCGAACGGAAGAGGGATGAGGGGAAGGAGCGAAGTGGTAATATAGCAGTGGAGAGAAGCAGGAGGTGAGGAGGGTGTTGGTGGGGTTGGTGTGAGGATGAAAATTGATTTATTGCGGCACTGATGAGGAGAGTCATGCCAGGAGACAGTGGGTGCTCTCCAAGCCCTTGCTGCGGCAACATAAAACGAAACAGCGGCCCTCCCTCCTGATATAATTGCTGCAGAGATCTTAGCAAAGGCTCGAGGTCTCTGTAGTAATTCATGCATCCCTGACTGTCGGTGCCATGCCGTTTTTTTTTCCAGTCTCCAATCTCAATGTCTAGATGAAGTAAAGATGTAGGACATGCTTTATGCTGGGCACTATTGACAGCTTTAACTTACAGTGTACACATCAAGCCACCCACACAGATCAAAGGCTTCTGTACACACAAATACACATTCATACAGGATACACATCAGCAAGTTTGTCACGCCCCCCTTGAGCAAACAAGCTCTAAATATCTAAATATCTAACTTAAACATCCTTAATGTGGTCAACAACCTAATCGGCAAAGAAATAAGTTGTATCATTTTTTTGACTCCAGCAGTTGGTTGAACACCTAGTGGGCATCAATCACTGCCTTTTTAAGTAAAATAATTCACCAAGCCATGACTCATTATATGTCAGAGTTGGACTAGCATGCCTGTGGTTGGAATATGGATTGAAAACCAGGATCTGGCAGCTCTTTTTCAAAAGACAGATCTTTTGAGAAGCGTAACTTAACTTTCGGACATTTTTACTGAGCATTTTAGCACCCTCACTGTGTGGCATTTAATCAGTAACAAAAGGGAATATGTAACAATTTTAAAGATATGTTTAAGTATTCACTTGTGGTTCATTTGTATGAGGCGCAGTGTTCCACTTCATCTTAAATTCATTGCTCAGCACACAAATAACACAACATGATGCAGCAGTGCCTGGCTAACGGGATGTCTCTGCTGCACATGCTTTACACCTTATAAACAATTCGTAGTTTTACACTGGGCATTTTTATGGGCCCTGAAGCTTTGACAACAGAGGAAATTACTTGAGCACCCCAAAGAGCTTTTGGAGCATGCCGCAGTGGTAGAGGCACAAGACACAGCACGAGGGCGGGGGGATGCGGTGAGCGGAGCTAGCCAATACTGCTGACAAAGGTGGTGGTAAGCTTGTTTGTCTGTGCGTAAACCTGTGTGTGTGTGTGTGTGTGTGTGTGTGTGTGTGTGTGTGTGTGTGTGTGTGTGTGTGTGTGAGTGTGTGTGTCTGCCTCCACATGTGGATGTGTAACTGGATTCAGCAGTGTGAGAGGCGGTTTTTCTTCCCTCATAATCAAATGCCACTTTCTGTAATCATGGTCAATCTACCATTAAAATGTCTCAAACTAATCACAGTAAACCGAGGAATAATCGTTGTTCATGTCATTTCTGCGGCATCACTAATGATACCTTGAATGACACTTACAAATGGCATACAGGGTTGACTGGCAGAGAAAGAAAAGTGACAGATGCAGCTGCACACAATGTGCATCAGCACATAGTGTTATGTTCACACTTGGCAGACTGGCCAGCTACATTGCTGGCAGGTCGCCGAGTGTGGCTCAGCTCATTGAAGTTATGTTCTTAAACAGCACTGGGAACGAGATAACAGCCTTTTTTTGAAGGAACGGAACACGGTGTAACAAAAACAAATCATTGGTTGACGGCTCCCTGCGTCATTGGAGCGCATCTCAACTTTGATTTGCAGCGCGTCACACAATTTACACAATGGTAGGTGTCGGGCGTCAAGTCTGTGGCGTCATGGTGAGAATGTTGCCGTGTCACTCGTACTGTGAACACAGCCTAAGAGGAGGCAGACTGCGGGTCAGCTGATCCTGTGCCAGGCTAGATGGCTCATTGGGGAAATGTCCAGATAAAAGGTATCTTCAAATATCCATCTCAGTTATCTAGAACTGAAATGGTTGCTTTGATAGGCCATTGGAGAGATATTCTTGCACAGCCCCTTCAGGATCATTCGTGATACTGGGCTATATACATGAAAAAGATGATTTGAATTCTTGCCCACAGTGCGATGGAGAACTGTGTATCTTGTGCAAAAGGATGAACCCAACACACACTCCCCATGGCACCCTGATCCACAGACAGTTGGTGGCTGTTAGACACTAAAATCGTAATCGCAATGAAGACAAAGACTGCTGGAAAATAAGTAATAAGTAATACAAACAATGATGGTCAAATTGTAATAGAAAACAAATGTTTCATGAGGAATGGACATTGTTTAGCCCTCCACAGGGCACAAGATATGTAAGGACAATTTCGCAGTTTTTTTTCTTTTTCTAGATGAAACATCCATCCATCCATCCATTATCTGAACCGCTTATCCTCTAGATGAAACAACAAGGACGAAATGAGTGTAAGATCATTGCTGTCCTGCATTGTTATCTCCCCATTTAGAAGAAATGTACATTTCTAAAAACAGCATAGTTATGTATATCTGGAGATCTGGAATAAAAATCTGACTTCAGCAAAGGTGGCTCGCACAACGTGCACTATATATAACACCCCCCCCCCCCTAAATAATCAATGCTCTTTTTCCGGCTCATCAGACAAGTTCTGAACCTCAATTCCCACCACGATGAAGGAAACAAAAAAAAGAGGACGACGGATGGAGTGAATGTGAATTAAAAGAAATGGAACTGAGGCTGCACAGCTTTCTACTGCAGAGGAATTCAAGAGCTGCCTGTGATGGCCGAGACTCAGAGGAGCAGCAAACCCAGAAGGCCTGCAGCAGTGCTCAGTGATGGGAATGTAAAATGAGATGAGGAGCTACCTCAATGAGATCTTATCAAAAGCAAACTAGCTTTCAGGAAGGGAGGGGGGGGGGGGGGGGCTGCAAGTTGCATCAGGGCAACCTCCTCTTAACCTTGCCACAATACTGATGGGACGCATGGAAATTGAAGTCCAACAGCAAGCCATCTCACACAACATCTGAAGGCGGAAGTCATTTTGTGTTGTAGCAGGCAAGGTGGCAGTGTCTGAAGCTCGGGCTGGTAATTAACCTCAAAGCTGTGACGAAAAGAGGACAAAGTCCTGCCAGGCTTTAATCTGCTCGTCTGTGCTTGGTCAATAAGAAGCCCTGGGTAGACTGCTTTATTGAAACACTCTCACAGGTCGGCCTGCCAGGTAGCCGGCATTAATATTGGCTCCGCTGTGAAGCTGTCAGGATTTATTAGTCAGTATCACTGGTACTCCGCCAGCAGGTGTCAGCTTTGTAGAGGACAGACTGAGATAGATATATAGCGCTATAGCTAGCTATAGCTAGCTATATATATATATATATATATATATACACAAACATACACATACACACATATGTATATATAGAAAGTCAGAAAGACAGCCAAAGAAACTGCACCCTTTGTCATTGGAGGTCAACAAAAGAAGAAAAGAAGACAGAAAGAAAGTATCCTTTATTAACTTTTTTAAAAAGTGGTCTCTGTAGTTAAGCCATCCTTAATGATTAAGGAGCAGTGTGCTGCCATGAGGCGCTCGGGAGCAACTGGGGATTCAGTGTCTTGCTGTGGGGAGAGCAGGGATCGAACCGCCTACCTTGTGGTTTCAGAACGACCACAAACAACAACAAGCCTGTACTACTGTGTGCAAACGTGTACAAACTGTATTAATAAGGCGTATTACATTTTAAATCAACTCTCTTTTGTTACATTGTTCATCTTTTTGTTCAATGACAATTTCCCTCATTTCCCTCTTGCTGAAGGATGCTGAGACGCTCTCTAACTGAGTGTGAGAACACCCACATACACACATGTATGCATACACACACACACACACACACACACACACACACACACACACACATATTAATACCGGGTCCAACATACGGTCTCATCTCCTCTTTGATTTGTGTTTTGGCCTTCAAAAGTTAACTTAATTGTTTACCGTTTTGCTCCTGTTTGGAATACCTTAACATCTCCATGCACCCTAGAAGGGGGGGCTGGAGGGTGGGGGGGCATTTTCCTCTGTTGCTAAGCAACAGGCACGACCTAACTACCCTGCCAAGGAATCCACAGCTGAGCCGGTAATGAGGATACAGAAGACTCAACATCAAATCCTGTATGACGTTGCCATAGACAAGAATCTGTGCTTGTGATTTGGGTTTGAGGATACTGGTAATTCCAAATAAGTTATCACTGGACCGCACAACTCATACTCTGTGTTCTCTATCGCATATAGACGTCATGCGTGTCTCTAAGATTAATGTCTCCATATAGTGACAAGTCCCCGAGGCCACGCATGCACACATATGTCGAGGAGAGATAAAAGCCAGAAGCATCAGGTAACAGATTAAGTCGATTTTAATTATGATAAACAACAGTGACATAGTGGAAGAAGATACAGAGATCCAAGAAGTACAAATTCAAATTATTGATTCAGAGCTCAAAAGTTGTTGGTTGATCGATACGTCAATCCTTTGATAGTTAATTAATCGTTGAGGTATATTTTTAAGCAAAAATGTTAAATATTCTTACATGTTTTACATTTCTTATCAATTGTTCAACATTATATAGAATAAAAAAGAATCAATTAATCGAGAAAATACTCATCAGATGAATCGATAATGAAACAATAATTTCATTATGAGTTTGCTTTTCATAATGGCTATCAATAATACAATGTTTCATTTAATTTCATTATGAATGTAATTTATATTTATTCGAGAATAACATTTCAAAGGTTAAGACCCCGTGAATATTTGTGAATATTAATAATACACAATTAAGACATGCAAGTCACTGCATTTTCCACAACACTGTCCTGCAAATATTTCAGAATAAACGCATTGTGTTACCAAATATGGGGATTCTGGAGAGCTTTTATTTTGAGTTTTTATTTTGAAATGGAAAGAGTAAGTGTTGGGAAGTGTAATATTCTAAAACTATTGGCATTGAACCTGTAGTAATCTTGTTGTTATAATGTCAATATATCAGCATTACTGTCTATTGTTTGAACACCACATGCTAAAAGGCCAGATTTGGAATCTCTAGCTGAGAGGCACACATAACCTGTCTGCTTACGTCTGGTTACACAAACGTCAACGCACAGATATTTTCGCTCCAGTCTGCATTCTTGTTTGCGCGTCAGCAGCCTTCTGGAGTGTTTATTGGTAGAAAAGCATAAATCACAGAAACAATTAAACTAATTCATCCCAATGTGTACACCATTGTTAGTAGAATTGCTACATGGAGCTTCATTCACTGCCTCCACAATGTCCCACACAACATGAAATGTGTCCCCTGGAGCACACAATCATACAGTATGTATGCGTTTTACAGTACTGTTGTGTCGACCGGGACACCTTCCACCCACCCTCATTCAGATACAGATGATTAAACAGCTTTGAAGAAGTCTCAAGCGTCTTTACGAACTGGTTGAGTCTTGTCATTGAGAAATATGAAAGGAATATACTGTGTTTTAATGAGATTTACCTTTGTTCACTGTGGAAGTCTAAAGATCTGCTTCCTTGCAGCTCCTTTCAAGGCTTTCTGCTCGAAAAGCTCCTCGCTGTGAATACGATTTAATTACATTCCAGCAGCACAATTTGTTTGCAACGGCATTTTGTCAACACATTCTCATATACGAGTGTTAAATCACACTGCTCCGCCTTGAGCAATAAACATAATTCTTGTCAGAGGATAATATGAGAAGGGTCAACTCTCCAGAGTATGCAAAGTTAAATAAACTTCTGGCTCTACGCAAGTGTTTTTTCTTCAATGAATTTAAAATGAAATTACATTCCTAATGAGTACACCTGCCAAGAACGGAAAACAAAGAGGGATTAGCTCTGGGACATGCAAGTATTTAAATTTCATTGGAGACCAGGGGACCTCTACAGAATGTGCTGTGCAACTCATGCTATAACAATGGATATTGCCTCAGGAATAATGTTCTTACTACAATAAATAATCAAGCGCTTCTGAGTTTCAGGATGATTACGCACAGACAAACCTGCTTAAAAACAAGAATGATTTAATGATGTATCAGTGTCCAGCCTCCCCTTGTTTAATTAGAATTACAATTACTTTAGGTGGCTCATTTAAAACCCAATAGGTTTATAATTTAATGATTGCTTACTTCATTTTAGTGCCAGTTACGGCTGAAATTATCAGTCAAATAATTGATTGGAAAAAAAAAGGAAGTAAATTATCAAGCACATTTTTAGGTTTTATCTTCTCAAATTTGAAGACTTTTAGCATTTCTATATAGATCGTAATGTTATATGTGGTGGCGGACCCAAACGCAGACACTGGAGTGGAAGGAGGGATTTATTGGCAGGGAAACAGCTATGGATGAACAGTCGTGGGATGGCAGTAAAAATCCAGGCAGGGGAATCCAAGCAGAGAACGGCATGTAGACCGGGGAACCGGGAGGATGGATGACTGTGGGAACAAAAGACAGGTTCAGAGGCAGGACAATTGGGTTGAATCTCTAAGTAACTCTTCAACAGCACCGCAAGGCACAGCCACTACCAGGTTAGTCACGACAACGATCTGGCGACGAGTGGATGAGGAGCCGGAGTTGATATACTGCAGGGTGATTAGTTGATTGAAGGCAGCTTGGTTGCTGGACCAGGTGAGGTGAGTTGTAATCAGGGAGCTGGGAGGAGATCGGTCCGGAGCCACGCCCCCACCACACACACTCAGTACAGGCAGGAGGCGTGGCTTGGCCGTGACATGTAAACTAAATATTTTTGGGTTTTACAGTGTCGTGGAACATCCTGCTTTTCATTTAAAAGAACGTAAGGCAGAAGATAAAGGTGCTGTTGCAGTCCAGAGTTGGGTTGCTCTCAGGCTTAAAAGGTTTATTATTCTTTTTGGAAATCCCTGATTTAAGTGTGCAGATGTTTATACTTATAATCATTTAGAGCATTGTTAATTTTCAGCGACATAGACAGAACCTGGGAATATTAATAACTTTTAAACAAGGAATATTGTGGAATTTGCCATAATGAGGAAAAATCTGATTTGTTCCTGCCAATGTAAAGTGGTTTTCACAGCACTTGAGCTGAATGAACAAAGAAAAAATGTGTGTAATTAACGGGTACGCTGCTTCTATTTGGAGCACTCCAGGGTGGTATTTCACAAGGGCGGGGCTCAGCCCCTCCCCCGTCCCACACACACCCACTCAAAACACAATCTGAAAAATTATTAATGGATTTCATAGCACCCTGATAGACGTCAACACAGTTGCACCGGTTACTTTAAGTCGTACAGTAATACAAACTCTTCATCTTGCTTTGTCAAGTCTTTTTACTCTGTCTTGTGAGAAGGCCAGGAGCTTGTGGCTTTGAGGAGAATTGATCCCTCTCCTTAAAGCTACCATTACTTCTCAAGGTTGCATGCCACCTCCTTGTGGTCCAACTATTGACTTGAGATTCCACTTGAAGAAAAGAGTAATACACATGGGAACTTGTGTTAGCTTTCATTAAATGTGACAGATTCAAAATCTGAAAGTCTAGTCAAATTGTTGTCGCAAAGCATCAATCTTACATATGTTATGTCATCTCCTTTCATTGACAAATTTCAATATCAACACACTCTTTCTCAGCATAGGTCATAGATCAATAGAGACAAACCTGTGACTCACAAGCTACTTCAATACAATTCAATTTACAGGAAAGGCACATTCAATGACATATTGACCTCATGCAATGCAGTCTGGCTGCAATTGTGAAAAAGCTCGACAGAAAAGAAATTCAACACATACTCTGATTTCCAGAACAGCCTTCAACGTGACAGTTGTGTGGGTTCGCTTGAGTGCAAGTTGTGTGTGTGTGTGTGTTTTATACATCTGCCCCCTACTACCAGTTTGTACCTGTGGGGCTAATTAAAGGAATGATTGACTTATCAAGAGAGGCAAGACCTTGTATCAGCTACGATGAACTTTGAGAGATGGTAAAAGGCCTAATTGCTGCGTCGAAGCAGCCGAAGAATGCTGAAGCTCAAACATGTTGTGGGAGGAAAGAGAGAAACCATTGTATTGTATTTTAAGAACACATTTGGAAAGTCTTTCCAGCATAGTCTGAGAATGCACCGCTTCCTTCATTGTATTCGCATGATAATAACAATACTTACCTATAATACTAAACTCATTACCTTTGCAAACTATGTAGCTCATGAATCATTTTAAAATCCAACGATAAATTATTATATTTATTTTATAAATATACAAATGGGCGATTCATGCTTTTTAGTTGCCGATCCCTGATAATGCTACATTGTGAACAAAAGAATCTGTTAAAAATCATCAGGAGAAGAGATAACGTAAAATAAAAAATGTACAACAACATCCATCCATCCATCCATTATCTGAACCGCTTATCCTCTTTAGGGTCGCGGGGCGCTGGAGCCGATCCCAGCTGTCATTGGGCGAAGGCAGGGTACACCCTGGATAAGTCGCCAGTCTATCCAGGGCTATGTACAACAACATTCAAATGATTTCCTTTTCTGACCTCTCTTTGAAAAGCCCAGCTCTGTGGCGTGTACAGTTTGAAGTGGTCACACGGACAGATACTCCCATCTCCTTCAGGGTTATCTCTGGTCTCTTTATTGCATCTCTGATTAATGCCCTTCTCGCCGGTGTTGGTCCTCTCTTGGCAGGTTTGGTGTGGTGCCATACTCTTCCATTTTGTAATGATGGATTTAATCGTAATCCCTTAGATCTTCTGAGACACAGGTAGACGTTACATAACTAATTATGCCACTTTTGAATGTAATTGGTACCTGATCTAATTTAGGGGCTTAATAGAAAAGGGAGTGAATACATATGCATGCACCACTATTCAGTATTAAACATTTTTTGCTGACAGTGAATGAGGATAACCTCTCGCTGCCGGCGGCAGCAGCACAATAGTCAAGAGCTTTGCTTTCTTTCATGTCAGCTATCCTATGAAGTAATTCAAGAAAATGACATTACATGACAAGAGGCAGTCATTCATCATGCCTGCCCTCTCCTTGATGGGGGATTATTTGAACTGTATAGTGAAAATTTAAATCTGACAATGTCTGTCATTTCAAAAAGCAAAAGTAGACCGTGTTTCCATAGCAACAGTGACAAAACATCAAACAGCACAGGACATCAAAAATCTCTGGTCTGTCAAAAGATTATTAAAGTATTTAAGTTTTTTGTTTTTTTTCTACTTTCATACAGGGACCACATGAATAACGTGCTCTACACATATTCAACCACATACATAATCCCTGGTTGTGAACATTCAAAGACTCAGATTTCAGTAGTTTTTACTAAACCACAGAATTACATTGAATGAGAGTTTTTTAATAAAATAAGTAGTATTTCAAGCTTTAGTGCCAGATGACAATAGTATTTGTACTCCCCAATTAGAAATGTGTCCACTAAAGCAGAGGAGTGAGGAGGAGGATCTCCAGGTTGGACAACTCTCAATGACCACTGACACCAAACATTTCAGTTGTTCCCATTATTCCTAAAAACACTAAATTCCTACAAATCTGCTTACATGGAAAACAAAAATGAATATTCCACTCGTACTCCTGTTCCTGCCATACTCGGTTTGACCGTGCGGACATGGCCTCCTTACGAAGTGTGCATCCAAAAACCTGTTGATATCCAAGTCTTTAATAATGATTAAAAGTAGGCATGTTTCTGTTTCCGACCAGAAATGTGAGCTTTTATTTTTGGCATACATTCCCCCCCACCACACATACACACACACACAAATACACACACACACACTGTATTAAACACTTCAACAAATGAGATCCACATTGCACCTCAACTCCTGCACAGTATGTGAGAAACTGACAACTTGTACTGCACAGCAGTGGCTATTTCCATCTCCTCGACTGTCTTCAGTAACTCTCTGGTTGCTGTTAAAAAAAGGCCCGAAATGCTAAGCCTTAAAATGTTACAGTACAAGCTTAATGAGAGAGCATGTCTGTTGGCACTAGAGTTGGGTGTCATAAAAGATGTCATTGTCCGACTGTCATCGACTAGCGAGCCGGGCACCTTGATCCAAAGAAGCAAATCTGTGAGCAGATTTTGTAAGTGCAACTGAAGGTGGACAATAGGGCCGTCACAGGCAATCCCAAAACAATTATAGACATCGGTTTTTATAGTTGTCCAGTAATCATGTACAACAGAGCGAGAGAGAGAGAGCTCAATGGTATGAAGGGACCTATTTCTGGCTAAATAACACTACAATTGAAGAAATTATGAAATATCAACGATGAAATGACGTTCTTTCATTAGTATGATGCTCCTGTGAGACAATTTTGGTGAAGTTGTTACTCTCACTAATGCAGGATCATGGGACGCACACATTTTTCACGTAGAAAAGTACAGAAAGAAAATATCACCGACCATCGCAATGTTTCACTGTGGACATCGGCATATGCCAATTTGGCAGACATCGCTCCTAGCTGGCATTATTTAATACAAACTCAAGCTTCAATGTCCCTTCTCCAGATGGCGTCTACAAATATCTGTTACACTAGAACATGAATGCACTGATATTTCAGAGTGTCTTACCATTCAGCAATGAATTGGCATAATTACTACAAATCCTACATTCTTGATCTTGTGAGGATCCTGAAGGCACCACCGCCAGGGGGTGCCGAAGTAACCCTGGGTACGGCCAAGGTGTGTTTCTGTGCAGGCAGACGCTGTGCAGCCGAGAGGAGCGCTTCCGCAGCTGCAGCTCATATCCCATCAAGCGACGCAGCTGCGACTCATCCCCGATCAGCAGCAGATAAAAGCCAGTCTGCTCACGGACTCCGGCGTCGGGTGATTATGAAGCGTGCCCCAGTCGAGAGGTGTTCCTGCGCCACGCCAAGACGTCGCCTGCCCTTCAGGAGCGCTTCCTCCGCTACGCCACGAGCCGAGCTACAAGCTAGAGGATCATCAGCGAAGCTACAAGCCACAAGTCACGAGCCACTAGTCGAGCTGAGTCACGAGCCAAGCTACGAGGTCCTAGCCACGAGTCGAGCGACGAGTCACGAGCCACGCCACGAGGTCCTAGCCACGAGTCGAGCGACGAGTCACGAGCCACGCCACGAGCCGAGCTGCGCGCCTCGTACCAAGATCCGAGATCCTGCTCCCGGACTCAGCGTCCGGCCCCGAAGCCGCCGTACCTGCGGCTGAGTATTCCCCTGCTCCTTTTCCCTTACCTGTGTGTTTGGAGAAAATAAAGGTCCGTGATTACACGCTAACTATCCCGTCCGTGTTTGCTTTTGGGTCCTACTCGCACATCCTGACAGATCTGACTGTATCAGATGACATCCTGACTATAATTCAGTCAGGATGGTGAGAGAGAGTTTATAAGATATCACTTGGTCAACAACATATCAATCTCTCAGCCTTGGGTAGTGAAGCAAAGTGCTATATTTTCGCTTTTGTTTGATGACCCCAATTTACCTCCGTCACCTCTTGTCCCTGCTGACTCAAACAAGGCCAAAAAGAAAGCCATGTTTTCTTTTGTCCATCAGCACTATTCTATTGCTAAGAGGGGATAGGGGTTCCTGTTTACTGCTACCTCTTCCATCTTGATGTTTTATCCAGCACAGCAGGTTTGGCAGGACTACAGTGAGCACATTAGGGCACGGTTGTGAAGAAACCACACTTTACCTCTTTGCTGACAAACACAGAGAACAGTGCAATACGTGCTTGGGCATTTTTTTATAGGACACCTATCAACAAGATGCCTTATTAAAAAAATGTATAATACAGTTAACCATCTCTGGGTTGTAAAGGTTTAACAGCACTCATTCCTCCTACAAAGACCACTGCAATGAGAGAGGATGTCCGGGAGACAGCTATGCTGTAGTTATAGCTGCCCTTCTGGCGAGGATGCTGTCCAGCAGTAAATATCAATTTTCTTTTCTCGTTATTTTTATTTTATTTTTTTATTTTTTTTAACACAGCAGAGTTGACGTTCTGTATTTAAGATACAGCGAGTGGAAGAGTCAAAGGCGGGATTGGCTAAAGCATTAAATAGAACTGCATTACCCATTCTGGTCATAAATGTTCAGATATTAAATATTATGAGCTTCTGTATGAGCAGACAAGAAATTAAGATTAAAAAACGACAAGGCTGGCTCAATAAAATGCAGGTTGTTGAAAACCACTGCACCCCGTAGAAAGGAGTTCTGACGATGCAGAGAGGGTTTCCTGTGGGAGAGCGAACAATCAACCGTTAACGGACAATAAGGATTTTAACAGATTCATGTTGTCAGTTAAACATTTAAAGGACTATTAAAGGAAAAAAGCTGAGCAAGACTCTGAGCATCGGCTTGTCAGGAGAATAGTTGGTCCGGCTTCAGGTCAGACCCCCTGAAGTGAGCCTGTCGTTAGGTGGTTGCTAACTTCACTTGAAACACCAGATAGTAAACAGACACAGGAACTTGGCTTCTTTCTTGAGGATTTGTAGCTTTTAGTCACTGACCAATAAACTGGATGTAACGCTCCACTGCTACACTTACACCGCTTCTTTACTTTAAGCATTCCTGCATAAGAACAAGAGTAGGAATGTATGCACGTTAAAGATATCTTTCAGCAGAATATTGCGTCTCATTCCCGAGCATGAAATACAATCAATCTGTGGATTGGTTTAAGTTTCTCAATATATTTAAATATCCACATGTGCGTTTTTAGCCTAATTATAACGTTTCCTGTTAAGATTAAATAATTCTTGCCACCAAATGTTTTGATTTCCATTCAAGGTGCTTTGATTGATGCCTTTACATTTTTATTTACACACAGTTTCTGACTGTATGGCCAAATGAATAATACCATCATTGTAATATAACAAAAAAAAGTGTCCATTGCAATTAAAGAAATAATCTTGAAGATTTTCATTTCAATAAATGAGAAAGCCAAAAGGTGATTGAGTTATTTGCCCCACTGATGAAAGTATTGCAATATTTATATATTTGCAGTATTACAAATGGGACAAACGTTGCAAAATCCTGCGTAAAAGCTGTGCATTTCAGCAAAGGCTAACTCAACATTTGCTGCATATTAAAGACATTGAGCAAAACACAAGTTGACTTTTATTATGAAGAAGTCACGGGAAAAGCATTGTGTTTGTCAGTGAGCTGGACACTGACTGCCATTGCATTTTTTGACAGTGGATCAATTTGAAATATTGCAGGACTAATGGAACAAGAAGGAGCAGCCAGAGTGAGCTATTAGATGAAGAGCTACAGGCCATAGTCTGCACGCCTCCAACTTCTCAGCAAGTAAGCAACTTTCACTGTTCGCAGACTCGCGCTCCGTGCAGCATACAATCAGATCACAGTAGCTCACAGACTGATGGAAAAAGGCCAATTATTGGCAAGAATAGTTAGTGAGGCCGCCCCCAGTATTCTGTGACCTGAAACCGCATTTGCTGTCATCACCAGTAAATGTGGTGTTGCTAAAATCAAGCAGGACCGAGACCTCAAGCATTGACACTTTAAAACCAGAGATGTATTGTTAGGTCGAGGTTTCATGTCTGAGTTCATCACCAACACGCTGCCCTCGACTCAGCTTAACTTAGCTGCATATGTTGTAAAGTGATTGTAAAGTATATTTTAGTTCTCAGTTCAATGTTCCAATATACATTTCATATAATGATGAAAATGTGTTTTCTCTTGTTTCATTGTAGCTGTAATGTCTAGTGGAGTTAAATTTTTTACAGTAACACAGAATTAATCTCGAAAGAAGAATCTTTAAAACTAACAATGTTAATTAAACAAAATACAAATTTAAAAAACAAAGCAAAATAAACAAGTCCAAAACCAGTGCACAACGACAGTGCAACAAAATGAGCTAAACGAGTTAACCGATGTAGATTTTGCCTAAAGTCTCTAGTCGTATCTTGCAGACAGCATGAGTGCTTCGCTTGGTGCTCCTTCATATCAAATGCTGATAATCTATTAAACGGATTCCAGGCTCAGAGATGGTTGTTCATGGATGCTGTGTGATGCAGAGGCACGCTTTGTTTTCTGCGAGAGCGTCACCATCCTGCGCTCTTATTCCCTCCCGTTTCTGCTCAGATTGTGTACATACATTTCCCAAATTTCACCTTGTGCGGCCCTTCACAGAGGACTCTATTCGATGCTGCAGACTGTATTGGGTTTCACATAAAATCATAGAGGGTTTTTGTCGGTGAAATGACTGAACTTATGGGTGGTTCGGAGGAGGACAGAGGAGGAGGATGGCGGAGGCTGATGTGGTGTGCATTCATAAAATACAACTAATGGTTTGTTTTATGAACAGCAGTGATTCACTCTCCTTTTTCTGTTCTTTTCTTGAGACTGATTGGTTTTGAAAGATTGAGACGATAATGCTGCAAGATACAAATGAGGGAGCTGTGAAAAATCTCATTTGAAAAACCAAGGGGAAGTGTAGCCTTGTAAACAAAATTCTATTTCACATTGTTAAAAGGTAATTTGTCTCCATCGTGCCTGGCAGCGCCTTCATAAATAAAACAGTGCACATTGCAGGTGAGCAACCCTTTTCCTATTGTTATTTTCCCCCACTTTTTGTTTTGTTTCCTCTCCCACTTGCATGCAAATTAGATATATAGTGAAATGTAAGATAATAATATAATCTTTGCATACAGTAATAATAAGTGTGTTTCTCTTTAAATGTGAGGATGTGGTAATGTTACTGTTCAAGGAAAGTAGCAACATTTATTTTTACATTTCTCTGCCAGCAATTTTTGTAAAATCCATATGATCGAATAAATGGAATCAAAGCTGAATTTAGCAATTGTGTAACCACGAAGAACTGAAAAACATATGAATAATAATTTGATTTAGCCTTAGTTATTCTAGGTTACGCACACATTTACACACATCAAGCACACAAAAAGCAACACATCACATAACATACAGATGACTTTTTGTGTGCTTCTTAGATGCACAAAATAATGTCTGTGGCAAAATATTATATAATTGTTTTTTTTCAATATTTGTCTTTAAGATTAATCTTACAGCTCCAGCTAGTTTATTGGACCTAATGATTTCAACAGAGATAATTAATAGTGTTATTTTTTGTAATGGATGTGTATGCCACTGTCTGGCCACTATGCCAAAATTCACACACACCCCAACATCACTCCTAAGAACTGTCTTTCAGCTACTTGGTGGATGTGGATCCTGCCTCTCTATTAAGGGCATGCTTTGACACATGCCGTCAGCTTGAGAACAAGTCTCACTCTGGAAAAATACACCTGCAGATAACAAGTGGAAGTGAGAGTAAATGGTCAGAAATAAACAAAATAAAATAAATGAATTGTCAAAAGAGGGTTAAGTCAGTGAAGGAGAAAAGATCTGTAGGAAAGCCATTATGGACAAAACCAGCAACTGATAGTGGATAAAGTGAAGCTTGAAGACTGGATAAGATATAATATTTACCAATGTGGGCTCAGTGCAGTGGGCTGTGGCAACTGATGAATGAACAAGTTTGATCCCGGTTACTTTCCCCACAATTTAATTAAGTACCTATGTGATGCTTTGACATTTAAAGGTTATATTGATAACATGGATATAGATGAATATCCACAGAATATGGTGCCAATTATTGCTTTTTTTCTGCATAAGAAAAGATTACTATGATTGGGAATTAATCATTTTAAATAGTTACACAGGGTTGAGAAGGAGGTATTTCCAGTCAGTGTACCACAACACCAGCGGACAGTCTCGCGCTAAATCTTGAAAGGTTTGGATGTTTTTTTGTGGAGATCTGTGGCAAACAGTGTTTCGGCTTACATAAGTCCATTTCGTAATTGTTCTAGTTTTTCGATAACTGAGCAGTGTGTATTCATTGACACACAGTCTCTCGTTAATATTCACATGTTGACGTGTGTATCCTCCGTCTACCTATGTCCATCGATGATAGGCAAGACCTGTATGGTTCTTTTGATCCATAATATAGATGGAAAGACAGATCCACAAACAGAGTTCAACCAGATAGAGAAGCATTCACATTCAGTGTTACGAGCCAGTAAACTTGTGAAGTCGTTGTGCGATGATAGCATTGTAAAAGACTTTATGCTTAGAAATCTTGGATTCAACAAATCCATCCTTTACAGTTACCATCAATGCAGAGATACAATACAGCCATGTAAGTACTGAGCTGACTCAATAAAAGGGATGCACTTCATTTTAAGCTTGTTTCAGAGTAACCAGGCCACGATACAAGGTTATAATTCATCTTGACAAAGAGCAGTGTGTTTGCTTGTGTCATGAAATATGCATTTTGCGGGTAAATATAGCAAATATACACAAAGTTATCAGTTTATTAGGCCAAGATGCATCTCCACACCTGATCCAGTAGTCCTGCAACAAATAATTTGTGAAGCTGACAACATGCAGTGTTTTTACAGTCTCCGACAGGTGTTGATTCTCATTGATGATGTATTGGTGGTGTTGGATTGCATAAGAATACTGAGCCTTGTGAAAATGAAGGTCGACAAAACACTGTATCAGATTGTACAAGTACCTCGTTCTCCACAGTTCTCAGTTAATGTTGGAAGCTCGCCACAGGGTCAAAGGTTAGTAGATCTGACACCAGGCCACCGGGTCAAAGGTTTGTAGATCTGAAATGAAGCAGTGTGCAATCTCCCCACTACCACAGCAATGGTGTCACTCGTGTATTCTCACTGCTAATATGTAAATAGAGTCGTATGATAAGCGTTACCAACCCCGTGCAACATGCTGTGTAAATTAAACTGGTAATGTCGCTGAACAACCATGTCTGCATGCAAATATACCGGGTTGTCAAATAGCAAGAGATCCAAAAGAGGCCATTCACATTCAGAACAATACTTTCCTCCTGCAGCTGCCAAACAGAAACAGCTTACTTACGATGCAGCACACAAGTCTCACACACACGTTAAGTTCAGGCAGAAAACACGTGCAAACTCACACATTACAGAAACACATCTATGACGACAGAGATCAGGCGCATAAAGTTGCTCTTTACAAGCGAGGCCGAAGATTGCAGCAGCAACAAGAGATGCAACGCCAACAGCAAGCGACACTAAAGCGACTGAACGTCGCTCCATAAAATACGAGTGCCATGTGGACGAAAACAAATTGTTCTTACCTTCTGAAGTAATTATTTAGTGTGCAGTGGATTGTTGTATCGCAGCCGACTGCTGTTCCTTTCTTTTATTACATTACATTTCATTTATCTGACGCTTTTATCCAAAGCGACTTACATGATATACCGTAGACACAGCAACGGTGAGCAATTAGGGTTAAGTGTCTTGCTCAAGGACACAACGACACAGACTGCCGGAGCCGGGGATTGAACCACCAACCTTCTGATTGAAAGACCGACTTGCTAACCACTGAGCCACAGTCGCCTTTCTTCATACGAGCTTGAGGATACGTTAGTAATACATTCTCAAGTCAATGAAATACCCTCTGCTATAACTTCCTGGTCCCAAAGACCACTGGTAATGGTTCAAACTTAAAATATATCCCAATTTATATTTACAAATATTTTAGATTTTCAAGTGTTCCCAAATTTTAATTCACCACCATATGGCCTTGGATATTATAACATTAAGACCCAAACATGAACTTGTATTAATATCACTTTGCCATTAATAGTATTTGATAGTTGACAGTATGGAGATGGACAGAAAACACGGTAACATACATCTTAATCAATTAATATCCATTTATTATAGTCCAACTATATGTGGGACTATAATTAATTACATCATTAAATAATTAATAATTAATTAATTCTCCAGCTTGCTATACTAATAAATATCCTAATAGCTGTATTTGGTATGATACAATGCACTCCAATACAATAACATCACAAATTGCAGGCTTGTAAATTGCCATGAAGTGATACAACAAGTGAGTGAACAATAAAAAAAAAAAAAAGTATCTTTCACAGATGTGGCATTTGCTTGAGGAGTATTATGGGTACTTGTTCCTGGTCAATTAGTCACACCCATACACATGTTACCGGTAGATTACCTCCACTAGTAATTTGCTGTTGTCCCATTAGATTAACATGTTTGGGATATACCAATATGTAGTCATCTAGGCTACAGAACAAATAGACATACAGGTGTAATTGACAGCACTACAACACGAGCAGGTTAATACGTGTAGCTCATGGCAGCAGCAGAGTCCATAAATGAAGAGATGAGCAGCCATCATATGCAAGAACGTTTTTATGGTGTAACCTTTGTGACTGAGGATTGAGTCAGTGTTTGGAACAGCTATCTGAACTACCGTAGTGTTATTGTTGTTTCTTGCCCGAATCAATTGGGATGCAGTTTGCCAGCTGGAGCTAGCCTAATGTTTCTCATCAAAATGATGCAATGCTGTCATAATAGAATAATGTTTCTTTTGATATTCTCTGCAGGAGGGACAGAGCGTCTTTGCATTTAATTTTAGCAGAACTATTTTACTTTTGACTCCTCTACACATACATAAAAAAAAAAACATGATGAGGTTATACAATCCAACACATTAAGGTCAAACCAGTGATTCAGAGACATTCTGGCTTAGCATCCCTCAGAAAAAATAAGAGTATCTTGTTGGGGCCCTTTGTCAAGGTCAGATTGGAACATTTCCCTCTTGGATGCACGCTTACGATCTGGCTCTTGGTTGCTGTGTTTTTATAGAGATTGACGCCCAGAAACATCCCGAACTCCGCAAAATAAGAAAATACAGGCAGAGGGAAGAGTTTCTGCAGATACAGACCCTGCCACACATCTTGAGTGGGTCATAAGCAGTGACTGAGAGGGATTATTTTGTATGAGTCTACACTTTTAGGAAAATGCCACTCAGTCTGCCTGCTTCTTTTCGTTGTTTTTATGGTACTTTAAAGGAAGTGGATACTTCTACCGCTACTGGAAAGAAGGGAGGTCCACAATCTGCTGTCTGACTGCAGCCTGTGTGGAAACTGCATGTTCTCCCCTTGGTCCACGGGGCGAGGGGATTCTTTGGTCTGTTTCTTCCAGCGAACCGGCGACTCCAGATTCCACATATAGGCATGAGCATGTTGTCTGTTAAATACTCCTCACAGAGGTCTCAAGGCACTTCAGAACACAAGCACCCCTTCATGGGAATTCAGAGATGCTGTAGATAATGTAGTTGACTGCCCACGTTATAGTCAGGCAATACACATTTACAGTGGGGGAGATGAACAAATGGGCAAAAGCTGTTTCTCTCAACATAACATTCAATCAAGACCACCTGAGTCTCTTAAAAAGCTCATCTCACCACAATACATTAGTCAGTCCTCTTGGCATTTATGTATAAAACACAGCAATCATTGCGAGTAAGATAATTAAATTTGCCGACATGCAAAAACAGTGCCACTGTCTTTTAAGCAGAAAGCAGATGAATGCTGTTCTATTGTAAATAACATACATTATTCTGCTGAAGAACTGTTGTATTGTATTTTGATTCTGTAGTAGTAGTAGTAGTTGGACAGCTGTTGTACCCAGTAAATAAAAGAAAAAAGGACAGTTCTGGTGGGATTTTATTTTGGTCGTAGCAGCTTTGAGACAAGCAATAAAAAACTTAATTATGAAGAAATGAAACACAAACCACAACATTATGATGGTGTTTGTTTTCAAAAGCTCATCTTTTTCAGAAGCCAGATATTGAAAGATAAATAAATGAAATAAAAAAAAAAAATGTTAATATTACAGCATTCCCTACTGCTCGATTCAATGTTAATTTTCTTGGCTACAAAGTTCTCTTCAAAACGTCATTAGAAATGTGAATTTATGCTTTACATCTGGAGTTTCTGTTTTCAAATGTTTCTTGGGTCTAATAAAAAACCTTGTTTAACGAAACAATAAAGTGCTTTGTACTTGTGTGTCTGTCATTCTTCACAAACTGGAAAGCGGCAGACGACTCACATTTAGAATTGAATGTTTGCAGGCGTTTAACAAGCCAGAAATAGAATCAATATTTTTATAATTACAATGTATCAAATGAGAATGTGAAAACAATGTGAAAGAGCCACTCGTAATGATAAACCTGCAGATAATAATCACCAGAATATGCCGCTCCCATCGGCTTTATGGAGCTTTATAGCAGGTTTCAGCTCATTGTTTAGCAGTAGCTGCCAACTTTTCAATTTAGTTTAGAGTGCGATGGGCTACAATCACTAGAGATTTGACACGCTCAAAGTCAGGGCCATCCCCGTTACATAGAAAATCTGAACAAACCTTTTGAACGAAAACATTTAATCTAATTTAGCCTGGAAATTACAAGTTACAATAACATTTGAGCTGACTTTCCCTGTACAGTGATACTATTTGAAACTGTGTATGGTCGCAGGACTTCTTTGCTGACAGTATGAATGGTGGACAAAATGTAAGAAAATCATGTAAGTCTTTCATTTCCTTTTTGGCTGCTCCCCATAAATGCACAAATAGACTTGTATTAAGCCGAATGACTCGACAGTGTTTAACAGTGCTGCTGTCATTCTGTTCATGTCCTTTCTTTGCATCGCAACATCAGCTGTACATTAGTTTTATGGTTCATTTGCGGGAGAAAATGGACACGAGAGTGTGTGAAAAGCTGAAATTGCGTGAGACTCACAATCAATGAGAGTTGGCAGCCCTGCATGGTTTAGCTGTCCGGTCCACAACTTCATTGATTTGTTTCACTCTTACTGCTCTCTTGTATTTGGTCACAGCAGACGGCGGTTTTCACTGGAATCAGCTCTTCACTCACAGGACACAGATTAACACCAAGAGCAGCTAGAGACTATAGCTGGGGAACATAGTGCAGCATTTAACAGTTAGAAAGCCAGATATTCCCCTCGGGAGTTGGTAGAGAACAAAGTCTGAGTTAAAAAGAAGGGGATATTAGACTGAATTCATTGAGTGGACAGAAATAGAATTCCCAATGGATGATAATGTTGCTCCGTAACTGCTGGATATGTAAATAAGCGTGATGATGTGTTAATATTACAATATGTGCACAACTTGTTTCTGCTGCCACCAAGAGGCCACACACTTCAGTTATTGCACTGCAACCCTTCACCGAGGCAGTCTGAGGTTGTGCAGGCTCAGATATTTTTGCTCTTGCAGTCAGACGATGTAGCAAAGCTTTTACGGCGCAAAAGAGAATTCGGTACGATTCCTATGTCAGACTGGTTGACACAAGACCACCCACTGCAGCACAAACAGTTCTCCAGCCAGGAGCACAAGAGTCATCATAAATGCTGTGTATTATTCATGCACACAGTTGCACACACACATTTTCTGGTGAGTGTGTGGGAAGCGGTCCGGCTACTAAAGACGCCGGGCATGGAGCCTGATTTAAGATAGCGTTGAGACTTCATTTAACATTCACACAGGGACTCTCAGCATCATCCAGGAACACTTACTGTAGGATTAAATCATCATTTGGGGCTCTGTATGCACATTTACTTAACAGGATTTACATTGATAATACAGCAGTGGAGACCAGATGACAGAGAATGTTTCTTTCCAAGTCAAACCAACCTTAAGTAAACATTGCCCTGAGATCCCATTATGTCATGTTAATTCACATTTAACTCCTGGCTAAAAAACAGTATGCAGACACTGGTGACCTTCCAAACACATTGTGTTGCATAATGAAAGAAGTACTACAATGTCATTGTTGAGCATGTTGGAGTACTTTTTAAATCAAACACCACATTAGTTCAACTCACTACTTCTGGAGTGTTATTTAAAATCTACAACACACACACATACACACACACACACACACACGTATTTAACATTAGATAACAAGAAAAGTATAAGCAAGACTGAAAGATGCAGCAAAAGCCCAACAAAGACATAAGAAACCAAACTGGAATAAGAAGTGTTTACTCCACACGTTCCTTGCCTTTCGTTGACGTGTGTGTGGGTCTGTGGAGATGCTGGTTACCTCAGCCACGGGCCAGATGCTGTTTGGAGGCAACTCATCAAGATGAGTGACAATGTACTGCCTCACCGGCTTTAACGGGTAGGATGAACTACCGTATACAATGTAAAAATGCATATGGTTGCTTTAAATGTTCAATCAGTAACTTGTTAAAGAAGACATCTGTTGGAGAGTTGAATAAAGTCAAACTTTAGATTATACTTTATGTTTGCCCAAGGGAGGGGGTGATTGCAAAAGGTTTGTCCATACCTAAACCACATTTTATGTTCAAGTTATAAAAGCAATTTCAAGAGGCAAACAAGAATAGGATGTTTGCAGTGGAAATTGTGGAAGAAAACATCAGAATGGAGCTATACAGCGAGAGAAAAAGACAGCCTCCCTACAAAAGTTTTGAATTTGTTGTGCGGATATTCCAATAAAATCCTCTCAAGGCTGTTATTGTGAAGGTTCTTGTGAAGCCCACCAGCACCTTTGGGCTGTTATCAGTGCAGCCACGTGTTTTCACTGCAGCCTCCCTCCCTCTGCTGTGTTCTCGCTAAGGCGGGTTTAAGGTACATTTTCTCGGCCATAGCAGCCCCACACATGCTTCTTTAAAGTAAAAAAACAAGTAACTGATAAATATTTACGCACCAGTTAAACTTGTGCCTGCGTTGTAGTTCTAGGATTGTCATCCATACAAAGAACATCACTAATTGAGAATTTGGAATATGGGATTAAAAAAGTACTTCTTGTTCTAAATTTGCAGCACCACCTCCTTGAAAGTACATTAATATATTACAGTTAAGGAAAAAGTTAAAATTTGTTTTACTTGATATTTATTACACTCTTTATTAGTATACCCCACACAATCCAGACAGTGACGACCCCTCCCTTGTAAACACCCATGAGCCGTTTTACAATGTTTACCAGTCATAAGCCAGGGACTCTAGACAGAAGACCAAGAAACCGTCTTGTCAAGCTTGACTTTAAATGTGTGGAATATTGGATGCACACACAGGGTTTGAATGTGTAGGGGTTGACCCACTTGAGACGGGACCTGCAAACCGGGGTGTCAGTTTGAAAGAACTGACCCCGAAAGGCGGATGAAGGATAGTTTGGTTGCGAAGACCGTCACCTGTCACTACTGCCTTGTGCAAGAATGTGTTCAGTATGAACTGGCCTTCAACCAGGTACACCTCTGGAAGTAGGCTGGAAGAAGGACACGCCGATGAGAATAGTGTCTGACCTGACAGGCCTGAGAGCACAGAGTCCTGCAGAACAAGCGGTCAACAAGACAAGCACTTAGAAGTAGAAACAGATGGAGGACTGGCTAGTGGTGTTGGACGGGCAAGTGTGGAGGCCAAACAGGAATCCACAGGAAATCAGCGGGAAGTTGCAACAGTCTCCACCCACTTATACGTTAAAGGACCCATCGCTGTTGGGTACTGTATTTTTGGGTATTGTATTTTTGGGTACTGTATTTTTACAGAAAAACAAGAGATGTCCGTGATATATGAGTTTGATATGATTATGATTATCTGCATATTGCGTATATTTTGAGTTTCTGTTGTTTCTGTGTGGTTTGTTGTTTGCAACAACAATCTATTTGCTTCAAACCCCAGTGGGATTCTCTCTTATAAAATGATTCCCCCAGGCTACATGTCCCACTTTTAACACCTTCATTTTCTTTTTAGAGGACCTTGTTTTCTCACTTCTTCATACACCATGGCACAGTTCCATCTCTTTTAGGCAATCAAGACTGTTGCAAATATTGTTATAAATAAAAGGAATACAGACTGCAAGAAGAGGACAACAAAATAACCCTTGATGTGCACTCTGATTTCCAGAGCAATCAGGAAGCACTTGCTAGTTCCGCAGCTTTGGCATGTGTCTCTAATCTCTAAACAGGCAGGGAGGACAAAGTAAACTCCCAATGAGCTTTGTGCATCCACTCGCATTTGTAGGAGCACACCTGTGTGGTGTCAATCACACAAACATCGAACATTAGATTAGATCTTGCCAGACATCAATCAAAGGAGTGCAACTGGAAGCAGCAACAGTATTCTCTCCAGGATTAAGCTGCTTTTAAATTGGCTGCAGTGAACAAGATGAGCCGTGGAGCGAAAAAGAAAAGTAAGCCAGGGGATGGAGGAGAAGAGAGGGAGGAGGAAGAGGAGGAGAAAGCAGTGGATAATGAGCTTTGTTAGGAATAGAAGAAAAAAAACTGATGCTGTGTTTGAGAATTACGGCCCTGGTTGTGTGAAACGAGAAAAAAACTTGGGGAAATTATTCACTGAGTGGTAATCAAATTCACTATGAAACTTTAAATCGGCTAAATAAATTGCTTTTCTCAATTAGCTTCCCTTGATTCCTCCTTAGAGCAGCTTGTGGGGTCTTAGTATGTGTTTGCTGTACCTTAATATTGCAAAATAGAATGTTTTAGACCACTTTTAGAAATTGTTTTTTATTTTTTTGATAAAAAAAGATACCAGACAAAAAAATTACAGATGATGATGTAAAGAGCTTTACCAAAGTTGTAATTAAATGTCATGGGTTAATTATTTTTTCTGTATTATTTGAATACATTTTTTGTGCACTATTAATTAATGGGCGGCAAAACACTGATTACCAAAACTGCAAACAACTTTACATTATTTAAGTATCTTAATTTAATAAGATATCTCTTGTAAACAAACATGTTTGCATTCAGTGTTTCTCCCCAAAAATGTTGTTGCGGTCAAACTAATGAATGCATTTCCTTCCTCAAAGTCTTCTTCACTGCGTTTCTTGATGCATTTTTACATTGCGTGTGATCACTACCAACGGTTGATCAGTGTAATACCATGAAACTCGTCAAAAACTCAACATGAAACATATAATAGCCCGTGAAAATCTTGTTTTTACCGACCTCCGCTGGTTTAATTCCTCATCTTGCCTCAATGATGTATAAGTGTACTCGGTCGTGTCAGTACACCGTGACATCATCGTTCTGCTTCCTGTTGTTAAATTACTCTCTAAGCTCACTACACATTGTAACAGGGAGCTAGTGGGCAAAATAAGATCACTGACTAGATATAAATGTAAATACTGGATACACCCACTGTGGTCCATATTAATAACTATCACTTCCAGCGCTGTCATCACAGCAGGTGCTTCTCTGTGATCTTACATTTGTTTTAAATTCAAGGAGAGCCAAGAGAGTCAAGAAACAAAAGATACTCTTTAAAAGCAGTGCACTGAACAAAAATAAATAACTAATTTGTCTCAAAGGGTGGCAAAACAAAAAGTTGTTTATTTAAGATTCCAATACAACCAAAGAGACTGTTTGATCATTTCATATCACCCTCTTAAAAGTCATTAAAGAAACAGATCACCCTCCAGTAAACGGGTGTAACAGGTTCACTCTGCATTGTCTTTGAGATGTAGCCACATGTTCTTCATGTTTTCATTCATTCCTTTCCTTTCATGATTTTTTAAAATGACACCGACAACTTCAAAGGCTCCCGTTGTCGGAAGACGCCATCTCTCCCCACTGTTGTGTCTCCTGTCTCCTGCCCAAACACTTCTTCAACACAAATGGAATCAAATTAATTGCAAAGGAGACTAGCAGCTGGCAGGAAGTGGCTCAGGCACGAAATGACTCCCATTAATATGGAACAGATTATTTACACAAGAGAGTTCACCACAGAGATCAGGTAACGCTACAGCTTTAGAATTTATGTATATTCTTGCATATATGCATACATATTTTCCTAGTTATACTTGCTTATGTGTTGTTTTCTGATACACCAGATTTTTTGTCTTTCACCTGTGAGCCTTGATTTTAAAACAGGAGCTTACTTTGGTCTTCGAGGAAACCCAAAACAGACTTTCTGGAGCCAGTTTTTGCCCTATAGTCAATGTGAAGATCTCAAATGTAAACTCATCTCTCATTTTACACGATTCCTATTCCTGAGAGGCACATATTGATCTGTTGGGGTCATTTTAATGCATGGACCATTTTTGAATTAGCAAAATCTAACTTTATCTAAGAGGTGTGCCTGTTTTTATGTATGCATGTTGTGGCAAAACAATCTAATGGCTCTTGATGTGAATTTATGATTCCGTTAGCATCTCACTGTGATTCACTTAACAAACCATATCCAATGCTCTAGTGCGGCCAGCATAAATCATACTCTGCATCACTGATTTGCTCGTCTTGTTTAATATGTTCTCCCCTTGCTTGGATACAAACATGAAAAATACTACATTAACTATTCAAATAGCAATCTTTACAGAAACTTGGTTTCATCATAACATCCCGGATCAAACTATTGCACTTGACGGACGACGGTAAACAGCGCAGACACGACACAAGACTCCGGTAAGAAATGGAGCAGCAGACTGTGTTTACATATATGATGCTTGGGGCTCAAACTAAACCAGAGTTGATGTTTTTGTTGCTGCTGTTTAAAAAAAAATAAACTACAAGATCTTCAGCAGACCTGCCAATTCCAAATAGCTGGTGATTTTAATCAAACTAAACTCAAATCTGTTTTTCCTAATATTCACCAACATGTCCACATCTCCACCAGAGTAAATAACACACAGGACTATATTTACAAGGATATTCCTGACAGCTACAAAACCTTACTCTGCTTTGGACTTTGGACAATCAGACCATATTTCTTTGCTTCTGCATGCCTACTTACATCCGGCTAATTAAACGAGCCAAACCATCAGGAAAAAAAGAACTGTTTAAGTGGAGACAGATGACGCTACAGACTGTACAGACGGGCGCATGTTCAGAGATAGAGCCTCCCATGAGAATCTACATCAACAGTGACGTCCCACATCATAAAATGTGTTGATGATGTGGTGATCATAAGGACAATACAATAATTCCTCAACAAGAAATCCTGGAGGAATGAAGAGGTGACGGGACTATTCAGAGCCAAAAAAGCTGCTTTCCGATCAGGTGACATGGTACATACAACACCACCAGAGGACACCACCAGAGGAAGACTGCAAGCTGGAATCAAGGAGGCAAAATGGTGATGTCAGGAGAGAGACACCAAAACAACTGGAGATATGTGGTTGGCGAGCTAGAATGTCACTGGCTGCAAAATCAAGAGTGCCCCGTCATGTGAGGCCACGTAGCCAGATGAGCAGAGCACGTTCTGTACTTTGATCTACTAAACAAAGAATAAGCTGCCAAGTCTGCCCCACCTACAGAGGACTCCACAGCGGATGAGAGAAAAACCTTGATGAGTGAATATGAGTTAAACTGCTGGTCCTGATAACACACCTGGCCAAGTACTCAGAACATATGCCAGCCAGCTAACTGATGTCATCACTGACATTTCAATCACTTGATTGTTTCCAACTGCTTCAAGACCAGCACCTAAAACCAACAAGTTTGTGTACAGAGCCAACAGATCCATTAAGGATGCCGTTTATGCTGCTCTCCACTTAGCACTCACACGTCTCTAAAAACAACACATACATCAGAACATCTACAATATCAGCTTAGCATTCAACACAATCTCCCCCATGAAACTAATAGGTAAAGCACTCTGGGCTTGAGTACCTCGATCGGCAACTACTTATTAGACTTCCTCACAAATACACCGGCCAGTTTGGATTGGCAGCCACACCTCCCCCTCTAGTGTTGAACACCGGAGCACCCCAGGGCTGTGTGCTCAGCCCCTTGCTGTTCATGCTTTACTCCCAAAACTGCCCCCTCTAACATCCACAGAACTCTTGTGTATTTTGCAGATGACACCATCATCATCGGCATCATTACAAACAACAATGAGATTACATATCTTGCAGTGGTGGTCAGGGAAAAACCTACTGCCCAAACATCAGTAAAACCAAGGAACTGATTTGTTTAGTTAGCGAAGACACACACTCCGGTCTACAACAGCAGTCTGCGTCACAAACAACCTTAAATGGTGATCACACATATCCATCTTTGTGTAAAAAGCTCATAAACGGCTGTATTTCTTAAGGAAACTTAAGAAGGCAAACTTCATGTGGCAAGTCCTTTAATACTTTTACAGAGGAGCAATATAAAGCATCGTGACTTGAAACATTATAAACTGGCATAAGATATGCACGACCCAGGACAAGCGGGCTCTACAGTGGGAGATTAAAACCACCCAGAGCATCATTGGTATCAATCTACCGAGCATTAACCATTGATATTGGTGACAAATGGTGCCTGTGAAGAGCCCAAAAGATAGTAAAAGACAATATCAACCCCGTTCACAGCCTGTTCACCCTGCTGCACGCTGGCAAGAGATTCAGAAGTATTAGTTGCCGTACCAGCGGACTTCAGAGCAGCATCTTTCCTCAGGCTGCGAGTCTCCTAAATTCATCCTCCACCCTCCACATCTATGTAGGGAAATGGGACTACAGCCAGCATTTTGTTCCAGAACCCTGTTGTACACTGACCTTAAATTAACCTTGTAACTTATAACCTTGTTAATGTTATGTTATCATCAAGCGTGGCATTAGTTATACACAGATCGTCAGAATATACTTACATAACATACCATAAACTATAGCACTACTACTTTTACATAAAAGTATTTCTAATCGTCTAAATGTACAGCACAGTACACCCCTTCAGGCATCACACACACTCCCCTAATATCAGATTTACACTGCGTAGTTTCTACTCGATGTGAAAAGCATTAATGCGCCACACACATACACACAGTAGATAACTGTGTGCCTGGTGTCTTGAAAGTTAATGAGCAAGGTAACGTCTCTCACAGAGCTCAGAGTTGCACTGTTTGGTAACCAAAACAAAATGATTGTCAAGCACAAGAGAATAAAAATAAATTGCTGGAGAGGAAGGACACATTACATTGCAGTGTGGTAGGAGATATTTCCACATGTGTACTTTCCAATGTTTCAACTGTGATACTAGACAAGTAACCCGTTTGTTGGACCAGTATATAAACACATGTTAAATATTATCTCATATTGTATCGTATTTGAACTGAAAAACAGAATTCAATGATCTCTGCCTCTTATTCTGTCCAAGAAAAGAAGACGTTTTATAAGTCAGAGGTAAGGGTATAGTTTAAAAGTATGTTTTTCTATTGTGAAAGTACCATGCTCATAATCATACAGTTCTATAAATTAGTCATTATCTAAAACTGTAGTTATTTTAGCTTCATTATAATTGCTTAATTTTAGTTTATCACACATTTGCCATGCTGGTGCGTTTGAGATTAATTATTTTCACCCCTTTGCAAACTGTTCACACATTTCCACCAATCTTTACTCATTTTACGTCATGCTGATTATCCTTATATCGTCTGTCCACCCACTAGTGCCATAGATAGAGCCCTTCTTCAATTTCTCAAATGTTGTTTATCTCGTTTTCTGTGGTTTCTGCAAATGGGGAAGAATAAGATGAGGATCCCTGCTCCACATATGCATTAAATTAAGTCCTCAGAAGTAAATATTTATGATTAATTTACCATCCAAATGGCTAGCTGACACCCAGCAATTTATTTGATGTGATTAGTAAACTCGGCAGTACTGTTCTTAAATGTGTCAACACACATTATTTGTTACAGTGAAACAGCCGTTAGAGGAACTCTGGAGTAAATCACTTAATGAACTAAGTGTCCTCTCCTGATGCCCATTAAATGTGACTTAAATGAAAGATGAAGTGATGCAGCAGGTACACAGTCTTCAGTTTAATTATGTCCTTAAAGGATAAGTTAAGCAGTTTATGATCATTTTGTTGTCAAATCCCAAAAAGATAAAACCTAACAATTAACTGATTATACTAAGACATATAGTCTTATATAATGTAATCATCAGTCTCTTTAACCTCCATTCATTCAAACAGACACTGTTCATTTTGAAGGTATCCTGAGCACCAGTGTGTAATCACTGAAAATAATGCCCAAAATGTTCTTCCTGTTTGAGTTATGTTTGCCAAAGAATTGTACTGCTCAGATATTTTGGGAAATTACTTTATTTGTTTTCATATTTATGACGTGTTTTTTATGTACTTGACAGAAAGCACTGAGAACTTGTTTCTTTTCATAGCATTTTTAGAAGTAATTTAAATATACACACTAGCCTTTAATAAATTGCATGATTGTTGCATGATTATTGCGTTGGACACAGAAATCTCAGTACCATTTAAGAGGAATTAAAGACTATTGTATTGTGTGTTTGTCATTACAGTTGTGTTTTACATGCAATATTGAAGAGTGGTAGTTTTTCAAAATACCTTGGAGAAGACACCCAACAGACTGTTGACCTGTTTTTGGCCAACCATGTTCGGCATCACACCTGAGTCCTCTGTCATCTGCAGGGAAAAAACAAAACAGCAACAGGGGATAGGCTGCAGAAGGGCCAACATTAGAGTCACCATCTGGTCCCACTCATAAATAAATCACCAGGTAAGTCTGCAGCAAGTCAAGTCCAATTAAATCAAGTTTAAGAATAACCCTTAATCGCATCCTCAAAGGTCTTCACAATGCCAGTATCTTTGAATTGATAAATGAAGACAACAAATCACCCATAAGAAAATCATGGGAAAAAAGAGAGAAAATCTCATTAGGACACAAACATTGAAGAAATTGCAAAAAAGTGTCTGACAGAGAGGGAAGCGTCTTCTAGCCAGGCGTAGAGTGGGCACAGAGAGGGGGTAAATGGAGAATAAATGCTGGGAACAACTTGGAATATATTACCATCGAACAAAATGAATGGGAAAACACTAGAGTGAACATGTTAATGATTTGAGGGGAATCAGTGTCAACTCACAAGTGGCATGTGTTCTCATCAAGGTCATCTTCCCACGGATAGAACAGTAGGCTGTCACTTAGTGTGTGTGCATGAGTGAGTTGTACTTCATCCTCAGGTGTGAAGTTGTAATGGGATGGATGGCACATGCTTTAGATATTAAGCAAATTAAAGTATATTTCATTTAGAAGATTTTCTTATAGTTGTTTCCTGTTGTTTTTTTTTTTACCACCGCTGCAGAATATTTAGTTTCAAGGAATATTGATTTCACTCTAGGTTTGTCTGGTTCCAGGATTATAACCATCTCATAGTCTGGTAGGACAGATGAGAAGCAGTTCCAGTATAATCTTTTAACATTGCATAATTCAACTAGTTTATTTGGCAACAAAAGAAAACGGATAAGGACATTAATCTAGACATAGTTTTGAATTAAAATAAAAATACATTAATGCACAAACTCAATTACCGAGTATATCTAGGAATGAAGAAATAACTTTACCACTACAGAAAAGTAATCAGTACAGCAAATATATGGTGATACTAAAGCTGCTACTGCCTTCAAACCAAAGTAAATGTACGCACCACATGAACGTATAAACGATTGGAGGGATGGGAGGCAACATGAGGCCAGCTGCTTTGTTCTCAATAGGGTTTGCCACAGGTGAGCTGGATGCCTTCATTGACTCTGAGGCTCCGCCTATCCAGGAAGCAGAAGCAGCAGGAAGAGGAGGGTTAGAGTGAGAGTTTCCACAGCCACAACATCCCTGTGGTAACGTGGTGGCAATTCCATCAAATTAAACAAGTCTCATCTTATTCACACATACAGTTGTGACCCTGCAAATGTAGTCCAGTAGTCTCCTCATAGGCTCTGATATCTGTCTCTTTAGTTGCTAAATGCTCCACTATGTTCACCGGCTAGTCTTCAGTTTGGTGGGCACGAGACTTTATCGGAGTCTTTTCCTTGAAAACTGGAGACAAGGTTGACGAGAACATGGAAACTGAACCAAAACAGTAAAGCTCCGTAGAGATGAGGGGAACTGCAGAGTCAGGTGGTAATTCGCTTCACACTGCTTCCTTTGGCTATTACCTAATTATAGCAACAGCACCTTATAAATCAGTCTTCCACAGCGCACCATCTTTCTCACAGAGTTGAAAAATACCTCGAGGCCCCTGAAAGAGAGGAGTGGTCTTTCCCCCTTCAACTTCAATTGAAGGTTGTCGAGCCAATGAGGCGTGCGGGCAACTTTTGAAGTTTTTTTCTGATAGTGTAGCAGCAAAGAATTGACCACAGACACCTGTCATAGTAAATCATCCGCCGTGTAAATCACATATTCTAGTCTGTGAAGTTTACCTTTCCCCCGAGGATGCTACAGTCTGATACGGTTAGTGTATTAAAAGATGACATCCTCCAGTCTAATTCAGAGGAATTGTTGCAGGCTCTGAATATGAAAGACCCCCCGGTGAATGATGTCAGAACAATAGTGGTAGTTCGGTGAAAAACACTGACTTGCTGCAATGGTGGCATTAAGTATGGGAAGTCCAAAAACTTTCAGCTGCTCAATATATTAATTTTAGGTTATTTTACTTTGTACATGCATCTGTGTCCAGCATATTAGATTATTGAAACAACTGCCCTGCACAGACTGCAACGTCAATCGCTGAGCACATCGCTTCTGTGCCTAGACCTTTACATTGGCTCCCTTTAAGCCTCCTGAATTTACTTTAAGATTGCACTTCTGGTTTATAAAGCACCGATTGACCTGGCTCCACAAAACATCTGACACTTGATCAACCGCAGACCTCTCTGATCATCTGGTACAGGAATGTTTTCGTTGTTCTAAGAATGGGATCAAAATCTGGCAAAGTTGCTTTTAGTCACTATGGCTAGAAACTGTGGAGCAGCCTGCCAGATGACCTGAGATGTGCCCCTAATCTTATCAATTTAAGAGTAGGCTCAAAACGATTCTCTTCTGCCAGCCTTTTTATTAGTTTTTATCCAAAGCCCTTGCACAAGTGTGTGTGTGTGTGTGTGTGTGTGTGTGTGTGTGTGTGTGTGTGTGTGTGTGTGTGTGTGTGTGTGTGTGTATATAAGTGTATGCTTGTCTGTGCACTCTGTTGTTGCTCTTGGTGTGTGTGTTTTTGGCAGCTAGGAGGAGGGTGGTTTAATCTTGTGTCAGCTGTATAGTACCATTAGAATAAAAAACACATCTGAATCATAGAGGAATAGTTTTACATTCACTTCACTGCAGAGAGTTAGATGAGAAGATACCACTCACATATCTGGCTCTTAATATGATGCTATAATCAGCAACCAATTAGCATAGCTTTGCAAAACCGCGCCCACTCATATAGCCTCTAGTTGCAGTGGATGTCGGGCAATATGACACTGTGCCAAGAAAGGTTGCCAAATTCTTTCAAATATATTCTGTTTATTGGGTTTGTGACGATGCAGTCTTTCCATTTGTATAACAGACAGCATTTCCTTGAGCCGATGCACAGAGCCGGGTGGAGAGGTAGACCTTCGGGTCAGAAGAAGGTTTCTTAGCAACCACCATCCTGAGTGCAGGGCTATCTGCATGTGGTACGGCAGCTCAAAAGTCACTGCAGCATACAAAGCTGGCCAGGTTGTGGCATCCTGAATACCTCAGGAACTGTTTTTTAAAGCCACTCAAAAACTGCAGTCCAAAAGTTAATGTAGGACAAAATCAAGAAAGATGAACCTGGAGACAGTGACGTAATGATGCGGTTTAGTTTTGGTTCTGAGAAATGCCGTCTCAGCATCACCTTGACTGGATTAACCTGCAGGGTGTTGGACAGGTTGTTTCTGGATGGGAGCAGTGACTTCCTTGAGCTGTTTGCCTCTGCTTTCAATTTGTAAGCCAATCTAAGATAATCTGCTGCTGGCTGTTGCCCAAAAAAGTCAAGCTGTTGCGTTCAGGGTTCAGTATCTAAAGTCGAATTTCACACGCGGGATCTGGTATGATCTGTTAAAATTAAGCGTTTTCAATAAGTGCAACAGTCTGTCTGACCCATTGATTGCCCCTGAGTCTATTGTTGTTCTCTTTGCTAGCACGAAACGGACAGCAGTGAGGAGCTTAACAGTAACGTGGAAGTCTTTTGAATTCAACACCAGAGACACAAAGATGGTGGATAGAGGTGAGGCTTTTTGCAGACTTTGTGAAATGCACCTGCATTACGGTGCCATAGGTTGTCACTCAAGTGAGGCAGCGGAGGCACTGCAAATGAGCCGAACCTTAGTTTTACAGGGCATTTCAGGATAGGATAGATGAATTAATTCAAACTAAAAACACGTTATTTTGGGGAAATGATTTGTGGTCTGACGTGTAATTTGACCATGTGTGAATGCAAAAGTATTTTGACCTGTTCCTCTGGCCACACACACACAAAAACATCGCAGAGAGGAGTAATGAATCATGCAAATGGAGACTTTGTGAATGTTTCTCTCCTCAAAGGTGTTGCAGTTGATTGCACACACAAAATGGATGGATGAAGAAAGAAAGCGCGGACGAAGGCGGTTTCAGATACATTTAGAAAAGCCCCTCATATGAAGCATACATATTATTTGGTTGTGTTTGTTGGTATTGATTCAGCCCTGTAGCCTCTATTTTAATGCCGTTATTTTTGCTAGTGAATTACCTTATATGGTGAGTTGTTTCTGTTATTTTCTATGTGGACAGACTGTGTTGTATGTTCAAACTGAAAAGGAAATATACCGTTTTCTCTTCCCAGTAACCCGGCTTTATCGCAGAGTGCACTCAAATCAATATGCATTGTGTTCAAACAACACACACACACAACATATAGCCATATACTGTGCAAACAGAAAATAGGGCACTTAACTTTGTCTCGTTACAACTCATTTTGATTTTGCTCAAGTTGTATGCACTAGACGCTGAATATACACAGCAAGTAAACTGAAGTGCAGGGTTCACAGGCGAGCATCTGATTGAGAGGTTTTCATTCGTATGTTGATTCAAAAAAGGAAAACATGTGAAATGTTCTTGAATAAAAAAGGAGCAGCTTTAAAATGAGTAATGTACTTTTGAGAAATGTTAATGCAGTTTCAGATATCAAAGAAAATAAAACAAGAACAAGCGTTCATCTCCGTTTTACCTCTCCACTGAAAGAGTCATTCCTGATTATTCCTCTTTTGAAGCTGATGTTGGAAAGCTGCTAGATGATGATGATGGCAGGCCAAAATTGAGACTTAATTTTAATTTTTTTGCAAAACATCTGCAGGATCACGATTGATTCCCAGGTTCAGCATAACCATAATGAGATCCCTTCCATCTACCATCTGATTGATTTAAACAACACTGTCAAACGCTTCCTTCCCGGCCAGTGCTAATTTAAAACAGATGGCATCACCCCTTTTTGGCAGGCACCTTGGAACAAGCTGAGCTATTACGAGCTATTAAGCAAGTGAAAATATGTATACATTATACTGGTCTGCTGGGGTTGTTTTTGTCCTCACAAGGACCCATTGATTACTTGTCAAAAGACAGCAGAGGATATACAGTGGATGTCTAGAGGTCGTCTAATCCGCGAGAGCTCGTCAGGTGAAGCGCCGATCTTTCCCGGGAACCTAAAGTACAGAGTGATTATGACACTTTGGTTTCTTCTTCTCAAATGACATCAGACGAAACACGTGAAGGTGATTACATCATGTTGATATTTGGACGAGAACCACAGCGTATGATTTTCACAGAACTGGGATCAATTTGGTGAAGTTCCACGTCGCAGCAAACCTGAAAGAATGACTAAAGAGTCGGGACAAGTTTGAAAACATTAATTTCTGTGGCATAATTATCTCTAATTAAGTCATGAGGGAAAAAATATCACTTTGAACATTATCTCATTTTTAACATAAAAGTCTGTGCAAGCTCTTTGCCATTAGGAAATGGACAGATAAAGGCGCTTGAGCAGTCAGCAACGCCTGACAGAGTCTGTATCTCCCTCTGGGTGCAAGCTATCTCGCAGTGCTGCAGCCAAAGCAGAGTGATTGAGCCGGGCAGCTCAGTGAATGCAGATATATTTACTCAGGGTTGCTTTGGGAAACATCAATACCAATAGGAGTCGTCTCTCCAAATTTGAGGGATCATTGATCCACAAAACGTGCTAAATGATTTAAGAGTAAGCATTTCTCCACTAGCGCTTATGTGCCGGCCAAAGGGCGAAGCTTGTAGTGGAGAAGACACTAAGTGTATGTTTATTTTCAAAGAAGAAAGAGGACACGTTCTACCGGCTAAACAGGAGCAGAATTAACATTCATGATAGCTCACCAGACTGTAGCACAGTGTCGTTTATAGCTTCACGGCAAACTTGCCCTTAAATAACCCCGCTATAATCACGAATAATGTGCCAACATTAGCTGTTTTACATAATCTAGTGTGACCGCTAGTCAAAATTATTAGTATCAGCTCAACATTATACATTTTATGAAAAGAGGCCACGTAGATGCTGTTTCAGCTGAATAACGGGGAACAAAAATAGTGACATCTGTGTTATATTCACAAGCAGGGGATGGAAAATCAATATGACGTACATGCTGAATATTTTTATTTCCTACGCTGTTGAAGGCACTTAAACTGATTACTTACTATATCAAAATGCCCCGTGACAGGACAGGTGGACACATAAAGACATTTCAGGGGCCGTCCTGCATGCACGAGTTGCTGTCGCTGCTGCCTGCTTTGTGTGTATCAGGTGAGTAGTTTAGGGTCTGGCAGGTCCAAGTGATTCAAAACAGTGCAGCAAGAAATATTCATTCTAACATTGGTGGAGGACTTGTTGAGCTGACATGTTGTGCTGCATGTTTTCTTATTCTGTAAAATGAAGGTATTTATAGTCTCAGTAAGGAGTGTTGTGATACGCCAATTATATTAATGGAATACAGCTCATATAATCTAATTAATTCAGTGTTGTTGCATGAGGTTGGAGAGTTTTTTTTGCTTTACTAATATTAATACTTTGATTGTTGATCACTTTAAAAAAAACACACTCAGTTTTTAAAATTAATTTAGAATTTGATCTTCTATTTGATTATCTATCTTGATTATCCTCAAAAATAAATCTCGGCCGTGATCATCTGGTCTTCTGCATTGTTCTGCATTGTAACCGATAGGCTGCATTGCTGTGAGGAGTATTGCTGCCCCCCACAGTCGATACCACACAGTTCATTTTGAATGGGAACTGGCAGCAAAAAACACTTTTCAGTCACAACTGATGTAAAACCCAGAACAACACGTAGCAAGCTGAAGGTGAAAACAATGGCGGCAATTACATGACAGTGAGGTATTTATAGATACGCAAGTTTACCCCACTGCTACTCCGTCAAGCTGTCAGAGCTACCGTGGAGCTCACATTGTCACAAACCAACTGCATCTAACTTTCGGAAAAAAAATGAAGGCGTTTCTGAAAATACATACATAAAAGTCAACAATATGCAATTGAAAGATGTCAAACGGATTCAGAAGCTAGAAAGGTGCACTCAGTAAAGAGCAGATCTCTACCAGCATGTTTCTACAACAACTGCTGCTATATTGTTTAATTGAATGAACACAACTCACAATCGCCTAAACTTCTGTCTAAACCGCAAGTGTATCTGACGGGTTTTTCACTCGCACGTCTCACACAACAGATGCTCTCTCATTTTAATCTACGCAGATGTCTGCACTGGCACTGAGCAGGTGTGTGTCTCATCTTTGTCTCAAGGGCATATCTGCAACTTCAAGGGTTTATTTAAGCTTTAAGTATATACGTTTTCAATATGGGTGTTAACATGATGTTGATGCCCAATAAAAAGGCATGGAATGACTCTCTGGCTGCAGAGCAGCGGCCGAGTGGCAGTGATGCGGTCAGCTGTGAGTGTAGTTCTGTCAACTGTTTGCCAAACACACCTTCCAAGACAATAAAAGTGGGCAAACTGTTTTCCTCATAGTGGTTTTCTCCCGATTGGGGCTGGGGTTCAGCAATGCACCCAGCTGTGGGATCACTAGTGGCTCCTATCGGCCAGGGGCCAGTTAAGAACAGTGAGTGACAAGTCAGCAGGTAGTCAATGGCCGTATCTAACAGGCCATAAAAGGTGATTTAAGAAAGTGTGAGTTACCGCAAACCACATCAGGTTTTTTAACATGCAGCCACAAATGGTCGGTTGTTGGACCCTGGTCAGACCTAGCCAATGCTACGCTGTGATTGGCCAGCCTGTGTATCAGGGGTGGGACTTGGTGAACGATCAATTAATCGTTCACTTTTACGCATGAGGATCAGTTTTCTCTGAAACAATGTAATGTCGTCCAGCCTCTGGAGAAGCTTTCTTAAGTCTGATGTTATCAGGGTTGTTCATAACATAAAGCTGCTGGAGACTTGAAGATGTGGACATTGTTTCAGGCAGGGAGGGTCAAGTTGCATTATGGTAAGTGTATGATTCAGCATTTTTTAGAGCTCCACCCAAGGGACTGAATATCAGGATATCTCCACTCATGTTGCTTTGATTTTGATTAATCTTTAATAAAATCTGTCTCATGAGTATACCAACTTTATGGACGTGCAATACTAAATCACTGGAGCTTCCCTATAAGAACATTGAGTTCTTATACTTCATTAAAACAACTTCAGAAAATGTCTAACATTTCCTTCCTGTCGAAGTACCATAAATCTAAATGGAGCACCAACTTGTGCACGTCAGACCGGATCAAAGTAAAGGCACCCCAGCTGTTCAGAAAAGTATAATTTGTGTTAATAATGATGACCATAATAAGACATTATTATATTGAATATAGACTGACAGCAGCTTGCAGAGACATTGTACATGTACCACGAGCCAATGCATTGTTCTCTTTTCCTAGCGTGACTTCATGACGCCACAATTACCGCAGTTTTTTTGTATAGTCCCAGAATTGATTATTAAGAGATTACATCGCATTTCTCTCGAATTAGCTTCTTCAAATTTCTTGAACAACAAAAAATAATGGTACACAGTAATGGAAAGAGCAACAATTGTTCCCCTTTAATGGTTAATTAGCAGAAAGATAAGGTGATACAATGTATGAAGTGACACTTCAGCACTTCACTCAGCAGTTTTCTTGTTCCAGTTCTCATTTCCCCAGGCTGCTGCTGAGAACAGGTAATCTGCTAAATGAGTTCAACTAATTAGCCCTCATAAAGACCTGTAAACCTGAAAAATAATATATATATATATATATATATATATATATATATATATATATATATCAGAGATTTGAAATGCTCCAGCATCTTTATAGGATGTACTCATAACAACATTCAATAATTCATGATTAAATAACCTTAATGTGCAAACTGTAATCATGCCAGGAAGTTTGCATCTTAATGTGAACAAGATGACACGATGTCTTCAAAAAGCCCACTGCATCCTTTTCAGTTTCAGCGAGCCGGATTTCTCTCTTCAGCTCAGACACTTGCTCATTCACAATTCATGCGCATTGCTCGAACACCCACACACCCAAACACCAAAATCTCCCCATTACCTCCATGTTTTTGTCCCCTGCTTCCCCAAACTGTAATTCTGAGTTCTACAACACAAAATATGTCTTCATCATTCCATTTCACACTCAGCTAATGGTGTATGCCTCTTGGTCCGTAAGAAGCTGCATGTCACTTTCAGGGCAGGCTATCATTTAGTCAGCAGACAATTTGTGGTCTTTGCAACATTCTTCTTCTTGTCTTGTTATCAAAAGAAGATCCAAGCATGCTGCTAGCTGTTCTAATACATATTATTGGAGGGTGCATGGAGAAAATGCTAGCAAACCGTAATAGTCCAGTGATGCTCAGGCAATCTTGTTTAATGGTAGTAGTTATCTAATCAGAGTACTGCTCTCTAGTCACTTTCTGATTGCCTTCAAATTGCTTTAGTCTCCAGCAGAGTGTTGTGCAGAACACAGTATGTACAATTTGAATGCTATTATTTCAATGTGGGCGTCCAGGGTAGCAGAAATGATATCCTTATTAATGTCCCTATCCGATGTCAGCATTTTAGTCTGTTCCCACACATTGGCAGGCAACAAACTGTAAAGTGCAACAGAACCTTCGCACTGTGAGAAGCAAATTAAAACACAGCCTGCGTGGTAAGCGGCCATCCTAATTAGCCCATTTTTGTTAAACACACATGGAGATGATGCTCGCATTTTCCCTTTGTGGTGTAAATGAAACATTTCAGCAAAGGGGGTTGCAGAAAAATTCAACACCTGGCGAGTCACGCTGGGTCAACAGTGTTGTTACATGGGAGAGAAATTTGTTGACTCTCAGGAAACGGTGGGAAAACACAGAAACGAAGGCTCGAAGACCAAGAGAGGTACCTTGGGGAATAGGAGTCGTCTTTTGAAGTCAGTGTTAAGAGGTGCGAAGATAATAATCCTCTTTGGGACTTGGGAGCAGCTAAACATTTTCTCAGACATCATTATGATAACTGTCAGTGATGGGCAGAGCAGAATCTGAAAAATGCATAGTTTAGGATCTGGCTTTTAGTATACAGAAAAGACAATAATTAAATATTTCCCCATGAATGCAAAATGACATAAGAGCCCATTTCTGCCAAACAAAATCAAGTCGTCAAGTAACCGATCTCGGTCAGTCCTCCTCTGCGTCTCACAAGGCACATTCGGTGTGTCCATCTACGCACCCACCTGCTGCTTTTTGAGAAGAGTAACTGACGAAGTTTAAAGAGCGAAATAGTCCACAGAAGGTGGGTGGGAGGGGAAATGGATGACTCAAACAAAACAGGACTTTTGTCCAGCATACCATGGTTTGTTCCCATTGCAAGATGAAAAGTAAACGTTGACATGTCACATGAGTCGTTGGTCCTGTGAGTCATAGTGACATAAGTCATTTGACTCTTGTGCAGCGTTCACAAACGTAGTAAAGTTACGTTTTTCTAACCCAACCTTTAAACATTTGTTCAAGTGTATATTGTCACGCCATCACTGAGACATGTAAAACTGACACTAATGGGTACAAAGAGCCTTAAAAGCTTGATTGACCTCGATTGACCAACTTCATTATTTGACGCTGTGTTATGAAATGTTTACAATGACAGTTTACAATGACATCCACAACAGGTGGAATTCAGAATTTTTGAAAACTATTTGTCATTGCTGGCAGAAGTAAAAAAATAAAGTTATAAGGTTATAAAGTTAGTTAGTTTTTTAAATGAACGTTTGAAAACTCTGACTTGTAAAAGATTGAAGCAGAAGCTGCCCCAAGGCAAAACATCCGACTCCTCACCAGTGGATGATCCATGTGAAAGACAAGGGAATGAAAGAGCAGCATTGTCCTTGTATGGCCGGGTAGAGCTAGTCCTAGTATTATAGTGTGATAAAGAAAATCCTCAGATACTGTGTTAGCGTAACTACAAGGGATATACCCCCTGTGACTATACAGCAGTAAAAACCCAGAGTAATGATAAGGTTTGGAGTTAACGGTTCTGCTATCGGTACTTTAGAAGTTACGGAGTAAGATCTCCGATGGGAAAAAGGCAGCGTTGCAAACCTCCTCTTGGTCTCTGTGTCTTTGCATGAGGGACGGAGTCGTGCTTTACTCTGACACACACAAATACACACACCGACTCCGGCTCAGTAAGACAGTGAAACACACACCATGGCAGAGATGGCTACTTTTTACTTGAGTCGATGCTGATAACTCTCGCTGTCACAAATGCAATAAAACCCTCACAAGTAAGATGGGTAATACCAGCAAGTTATCAAAACCTTTTGGCAAACAAGTAGTTCACAATACTTCATTGCTGAGCTAATTGTGCAGCTGCGACTGTATTTTAAGGATTTTTGAACTTTTTGTAGATTGTCGGGCTGAGGCCCCGCCCTCTACCACCGCTGGTCTCAGCCCAGGTCCCCTCACGCCAACATCTACAGGGGAGATGACAGGAGAGGGTGAGCGAGTGGCATAAGGCTGTTCCCCAGTTTATTGTCAAAGGCCTGGACCCTTCGCAACAGTGGAGTCATAGGGATTTAGGAAACAACTAATATGTCTGTAGGTGTATATTGAGTTGCTTAACACATAGTTATTAACAAGGGGAGCAGCTGTGTGGTTGAACTTTATTCAGCCCTTTACTGCAAAGAATATTGTTTATTCTAAATCCTAACGATACCCATACCGTAGTTAACCAGACACCCTACTGTTTAAGGCTTACTTTAGAGCAAACAAACATACTGAGTATAATAGCTGCTAGTCTAATCCTAATCCCAAACCTAAACCTTAGCCTAACCAAGTTTTCACCTTAAAATGTTGGGCGTGCAATTTGTCCTCATCTTGTCCCCAAAAGGAAGGCAGTCCCCCCAATGTGACAGTGTAAACAGAGTTATGTCCCCACAAGATGGGTAAAACACACTCACACACACACATTGCAAGCACCTGGATGCTTCCCGGTACTCTCCCTTACATGTTCATTTAATTTGTCCAGCGATGTCTAAAAGCTGCTCTGTCCCTATTGATCCCCAGGCTGCGACCTTTAAATCAGACCTGCAGCACTAATTAATCTGAGCAGAGTGATACATTCAGAGGGTGAACCAACGCCTAAAGCAAGCAGCCCTCCCCTCAGACGAATACATTTCACACCAGGAGAAAGCACTGAAACCCTATGTACATAATCCACCAGCAGACGCATGAATGCAATAGTCCCTGAGCTAAGAGCTTTAGGTAGAGGTTGAACTGATAGTAAAGATTTAAATAAATGTTGGGGAGAACCTGTGCTCTATCTTGGGGATATAATATCTCTGTGAACAGTTGGAAGAGAAATTCATGAGACAAATATTTGCACCAAAAGATAAAAGTAAAGAGCCAGGGATTTGAGTCCCACACCTCGCTGAGCACTGCTGGTTTGGTATTCATTTCCCAGCTGGATGAGAGCAGAATTTAGTGGACACATGGATTATTCATCTGTGACTCCAGCAAAACAACTTACAGCCCTATTTCTAACAGACCAGAATGGAAAACTGACTACAACTTGCTCGTTGATTGATGGTGAGGGTGAGATATTTATGAGGCAAATGCACTGTCCTAAAAGATGACGGCATATCTACTTCAAACTATGTATTTTCCCTCTAACTGGTATTGATAAACACGGGCAGCACTGCATAGAGAAGTCCGACATGCCATTGGAATACATTATTTTTGACAGCTGAACTTATTTTTTTTTAATATTTATAGAGCGAGATTGGCAGGAAAAATAGCATTCACACATTTTTGATGCAATCTGGGGATTCTTAAGTGAGTGTGAGTGACTTAAAACATGGATGAATAACTGATGGCTGGAAAACAGTCGAAAATGAAAAGAAAAGCTCTGAGTCTGTCTCGCTCTCCCCCGCCCGCTCACGCTTGTTGTCCTCTCTGCTTCGAATGCAGCAAGCATTTTCAATGAGTTACCATAGAGATGATTACTGCTGTTACGGTTGTGAAAAAAATTGGCTCAAAACCTCAGGGACAGAACCAGCATGTCAGATATAGAGAGCAAAGGGGAAAAAAGATAAATAAACAGACATTGCTTGAGAGAGAGAGAGAGAGAGAAACAGAGAGAGAGAGAGAGTGTGTTGAAGTTTTCTAGGGTTGTGAACATCAAGAACAGCCACTCTACCCTCCACAAGAATTTCAAATTATATTAATATTAATTTTGCTTTTCATTTTTTGGGATGGGGAATGTTCACTTTCCTTCTCTCAAGTATGTATGTATATTTATTTTATACATACATAAGAAGCTACAAATAAAAACACATGCCAGGGTCATGGCAGGCCTCCGAGGGCTTGTCACCACTTTCGTCCATGTGCCCTTGAGTAAGACACTTAACTCCGTTGCTCCAGTGGAGCCGCTCAGTGGTCAACAGTTGAAGACTGCGGCTGTACCGAGATGCTCCCAGGCGTGAATGTGTGCAACTGTACCATGAATGTTAAGCAGGGCATAGCTGGAAAAGAGCAAGCTCAGCTGACTTTCCCCAAGATACAAAAAAGTAAAAGAGAAGAAATACATTTGTCCAAAGCTGCTGTATTCTATAGGTGTGTCATTTTTCAGCACACTGGGCTGTGAGTTAAAGGTTAGGGCTTACAAAACGTGGCCGAATCCAGAGACAAAGCTGTCATACTCGCGAATAAAAACAAAAACAAAAAAATCAAAAGGCTAATGCCGGCGAAATCCGACGTTGAGGCTTGGACAATGGCCTCATAATATAAAGCAGTGTGTGGCTGTGGAGGACTTCATCGCGGCGTAGGTGATGTGTTTCCTTATGCGGCAACCGCTAGTGGTTTCATACAACAAAAATAAGATGTCACAGTAACAGTTGTGTTTTCTTTTGTCATTTGACTAAATTATTTGATAATACAGAGGTCAGTGTAGCAAAATGTGTGTGAAATGTTGTTGCAGCTCGCTGGGAGGAGAACGGGCGCAGCTCCAGAGAGCTAGCTAGCAAGGTAGCTTGTCCTTCTCCGGAGTGATGGGGAGTGAGGCGGAGTGAGGCAGAGTGAGGCAGAGTGAGGCGGAGGAAGCGTAAGACCCAGCGGCCACCAGCTCACTCTTTGGCTCATTTTCTGTCACCAGTTTTGCATATTAAATAAAGCATGGTGGATTTAGCAAGCTGCTTAGCTAACAGCTGCTTAGCTAACAGCTGCTTAGCTAACAGCTTGTTAGCAAACAAAGCTGTCACTTATCTGGCAATAGCATTGTAATTTTCAACAGCCACATCAAAATGGCCGCAACTTGGACCATAATGCCATGTTGATTTTAATGGGAATGTCTGCTCCACTCCTATTTAATTTCTATAATTTAATTTCTATAGTGGCAGCATTAACCTGCATGGGGGCCCAAGGGCAACAATTAGCTTCTGGCCATTGAACACTAACTCGGTTTCTAAGAATTAATTGAAAAGATTGATACCTCTTTCTAATCAAATCTTCTCATCCAACTCTCGGCAGGAAAGCCATCCATCCATCCATCAATTTCCCACCGCTTATCCGGGGTCGGGTCGCGGAGGCAGCAGGTCAAGCAGGCTGACCCAGACTTCTCTCTCACCCGCAACATCTACCAGCTCATTCTGGGGGATCCCGAGGCGTTCCCAGGCCAGCTGGGAGATATAATCCCTCCAGCGTGTCCTGGGTCTTCCCCGGGGCCTCCTACCAGATGGACGTGCCTGGAAAACCTCTAAAGGGAGGCGTCCTGGAGGCATCCTAATTAGATGCCCGAATCACCTCAGCTGACTCCTTTCGACACGAAGGAGTAGCGGCTCAACTTCAAGCTCCCTCCTGATGTCCGAGCTCCTCACCCTATCTCTAAGGCTGAGCCCGGCCACTCTACGGAGGAAACTCATTTCGGCCGCTTGTATCCGCGACCTCGTTCTTTCGGACACGATCCAAAGCTCGTGACCATAGGTGAGGGTTGGGACGTAGACCGACCAGTAAATTGAGAGCTTCACCTTCCGGCTCAGCTCCTTCTTCACCAAGACGGCCCGGTGCAACGCCTGTTTTACTGCTGCAGCCACACCGATACGCCTGTCGATCTCCCGCTCCATTTTACCCTCACTCGTGAACAAGACCCCGAGATACTTGAACTCCTTCGCTTGTGGTAGGCACTCTGTCCCCACCCGGAGGGAGCAATCCACCGGTTTCCGGCAGAGCACCATGGCCTCAGATTTCGTGGTGCTGACTCTCATCCCCGCCGCTTCACACTCGGCTGCAAAACGCCCCAGTGAATGCTGGAGGTCATGGTCCGAGGAGGCGAACAGGACCACATCATCTGCAAACAGCAGAGAGGCTATCCTGAGATCCCCGAACCTGACATTCTCCGCCCCACGGCTACGCCTAGATATCCTGTCCATGAAAGTCACGAACAGGACCGGTGATAAAGGGCAGCCCTGGCGGAGGCCAACACCCACCGGGAACGTATCTGACTTACTGTCGAGGATACGAACACAGCTCCTACTGCAGGCGTACAGAGACCGGATGGCCCGTTGCAACGGGTCCGGCACACCATACTCCCGCAGCACCCCCCACAAAAAGCCCAGAGGGACCCGGTCGAAAGCCTTCTCCAAGTCCACAAAGCACATGTAGACTGGTTGGGCAAACTCCCAGGACCCCTCCAGTATCCTTGCAAGGGTAAAGAGCTGGTCCACTGTTCCACGACCGGGAAAAAGGGGAAAAAATAAAGACAGTGTAAACACATTGTAATAATATACAATATATACGGCAGGAAAGCAAATAAGAATATTGTAAACTATACCTTTGAAACTAGATTTCAACACAGAGCTTCAAGACAAAATAAAAAAGCAGGACAGTCCTTGAGGCTGCTGTTATTGTGCTAAAATAGATAGTATTCCCATACTCCCAAATAAAGTTGCAGCATATTAAATTACCACAAGCCAATTGCCAAACAGTGAATCTAGGTGTATTGAGGGCCACTGGGGTCTCTGGCCAGCTTTGCTTCCATCAAAAAGGAATGAAAATGTACAGTGAAAGATAGAATGAGGTGTGAAAAAGCTTTATTTAATTATTTAGTTTTTGGAGCAACAAACTGCCACATACAGTATATTCCAGAGTCCAGACTGCTGCATCAGTTATTGCTCAGGTATATTTCACCAAGAAGCTCTGGTGTTATAAGACTCCTTAGGGTTTAAGGCCAATGAAAGCACTTCAATTTTCCTCCGTTAGATGCCATCAAACCTGCGACCTTTAAATCACAGGAGATTCTCTCTCAGCCTTTTTTTCCAAAGTGTTGTTGTACAGGAGCTGTTTCCTCCTTGGGTTTTTTGGTCTACCTATCAACCTGCCCATAGAGACTCCCTAACATACCTACACCGGCACTATATTTAATAAAGGCACAACATAGAGAAAAGCTAAAATTGTGTTAAGTCTAACATTACTGGAACTGTTGTGTTCACTCTGGGTATGATGGATAGGCAGCAGTGAGGAGGTACTCCAAAGCGCTCTGCAATAAGGGACTGAGTGCTCTGAAGGAGGAGATCACTGCCTTTTTGATGAGACTCCGGGCTGTTAGGAATCCATTATGCGGTGAAATGCAATGTTCTTCATTCTTCTACTCTTATGAAAAGCAGAGGTAAACTCACTTCTCTGCTGCGAGGAACTCTATGGCTGTGATCAATACATCAATCAAGAGAGATTCGCGGTTTGAGGCAGCTCCTTCTCTTCATCTTTTTTTTGGGGTGAAATAGATGTATAACAGTATCTCTGCCGTCAGTGTTTATGAAGACAGAGACAGGACCTGAAGAGGACAGCAGGTGGAAGCTCGGGCTGAGCTCGGCTATTAAAGTCGACAAAACGGCAACGAGAGGATCAATAATATCAAGACACAGTTAAAACATTTTTTACAGAAGTTCAACAGATTCTTTTGAGGGACGGGCTATATTGTTTACATCCGTGAAGTTTAAGAATGAATGCACTTTAAAATGTGCCTCGTGTTCTCCAGTACCTCAAGACCTGAGGCATCGCCTGGAGCTGTAATCATGAAACGTAAAGAGATGAATCCGTCCTCTGGCTGCAGACAAACAAATTTAAATAGACATTAAAGGATCAGATTAATTTATTGTATATTCATTAAACATCCCTCTGTCACTTCAGCTTAATGCATGTAAGCTTCTGCAGATGTACGACATGAAAAGCATGACTAGTCCTGTGTAACCAGGCTCATGCGTTTGAGTTTTTGCACAGTTGTATAGAAAAAAATGAATGAATGTTGTTGGCATAAATAAAGATGACGGGAAGACGTAGCGTTGGGGGCAGATTGCTCATGGAATGACATCAAGGCAAACATGTTAGGAATTGTAATGGTCTTGTCAAGGCCTAGTTCTGCTTTTTAGATTTCACATTCTTATCAGTCCTGTTCCTATTTTTGCAAACACCATTTGTGGCTGACAAGCAAACTGAAGGACACCAGTGTTCATATCACAATATACACACCTGCACATCAAAACCCATCTCTCCTCGGGATTAATCCACACTGCTGTCATTCCCAGCGAGATCATCGACTGGTCGGACATGATAACCCAGCAGGTGATCTCACCATAGGCCCACCAACAGAGAAGCATGTGAACTCATTCCACTCATGCTCAGTCTCTCTGCTGTGTGGTAAAAACACACGGCCACTTTCTAATAAGACAATTTTTACAATGGGTTTATAAATTGTACATAATGCCTTTAAATAATTTACTAAAGCTTTATAAATGAGTTATTAGCCATTAATAAGCCATTAGCAAGTATATTTGCATAGCACTTTATATACACATAAAAAGGCATTAAGATGAGACATAAAAGAAACACAGTCGATATGAACAGATACAGGTTGTAAGAAAAGGCCTTTCCTCTCCAGTTATCTCACTTTCTAATCAATAAAGGTATAGGTTTCACATGTTCTATGAGTCATCAGCAGATTATGTGCAATTATGGATGCTGATAAGTCTTTAATTGTTAGTGATATCAATCAAGTCTGCGGTTGCAAATGTTAATAAGATGGTAATAAATGGATTTTGGTCGAGATGCTCGGCAGCTTTTTTCCAGACGGAAAAGGTTCTTTTCATCAGCTCCTTACACCACCTACATGCACACATGTTTCTGTCAAAGGGATTTCTGTATTGTTCTGTATTTTATGTTGTGGAGAGGTCAAAGGGCTTTAAGGGAAAGCTACAGTGTTCTAAAACTAAGGTTTAATGTGTAACTTTTGTATGATTTTTTTTTTATCAGTCATCAGTTTACAGACTTTCATCTACTGCAGCAAAGAGGGATTAGAGGCAACATTACGTGTACACTTTTACGTTTTACTCCTAGATAAAATAGTATCTGTGACAAAAAGTGTTATTGTCTCATGACTTGTGTTTTCTTGTACCTTCTTTTAGTAATGTTGCAGCGTTCCAAGATATTAGGTGCTTATAAAATTATCATAACCAATGCTATGAAGACATGACAACGTGTCTTCATTCTAAAGGATTGGTTCAACATGCACTTATTAATTTTCAAACAAACAAGATGTAACAAGTGAATTTGTTTGCTTTAGAGGTCCTTGTGGGTTGATTTTTAGATGATATAACAAGGCTAGCTGTTTCCCACCGTTTCCAGTCTTTGTGCTAAGCTAAGCTAATTATTCCTTTAATTATTGTTAATGGTTCATACCGATTTATAAAACATTAGCCATGGATTTATTTACTGTTTATAAAACATTGTTTATAAAAGGAAAACCCATGCCTTGTTAGAAAGTGGTCTACATGTCTATTTTTGTTTGTTATGAAACTGATGCCATGAATGAATTTTCCAAAATGTCAATTATGTAAAAGGTCAGCTCATTCTCTGTGTGAGGCATTGTCTCATGTCTTTCTATCATCATAAGACAGACAAATAAATTGGTTTCCTCTCTGAAGAGGAAACCAATCCACAGCTGACTTGAAAACTTGAAAGAAGAATGGGGCTCCGCTCCAAGATCCCTATACATCCTCCTCTGTCCTCATTCTTGGCCTCAATTCCCAAAGCAATCTCAAGTCAGTGGTTCTATTAAAACAATACTGCCTCATGCAAATTGCTACTGTCAAGCCCCCTGGTTTTATTTCTTGTTCTCGCTGCTGCTCTCCAATGGTTTAATGGGGATTGCGCCAACCAGAGTGCGCAGCATCAAATTGGATCAATGGTATCAATAGGACAATCTGACAATGATCGCAGGCACTTTCAGGCTAAAAAGTGCAGAGTTTGACATTGAATGGATGAGCACTTCATTGAGCGCTGCTGCCAACAAACTAGGTAATTAGAAACAGGGACGAAAAATCTAACCTGGCAGCTGTACAGCTTCTAGATTGCCCAACTTTTTGGTATGGCAACATAATTACTCTAATTGGCAGGTGGCAGCCTGTGCTATTGTTACGTTTCAGTGGCAATGTTAATGACTTGCCGTACACAGCGTGTTAGCCCCTACTCATCCCTGAACACTGTGGTAAAAAAAAAAAGAAAAAAAGCTCTTGCCTCTTAACATAAGATTTATCTTGTCGGTTTCATTAGCAACCATTTAATTAAATTTACATGCTGGGCACTTTAGCACTGTTCAACTTCTCCCAACATACATTAGTCATAAGGTGTTGCGGTGTGTGCAGGGGCACTTGCCGAGCACCCTGCTGAGTTAATTAGGACCGTCGTCTGCTCCGTGGAATATTCCTGTTTCTTCATCTCAGACGACTGACTCGGCTCAGGTCTGCACTGTTTTAGTCATGACGCCTCTGCTGTCGGTCTGTGGGTGGGTCTCAGTCGGCCATTCATGGCTTGATGAATACAGTTGACTCTTTGGTCTGAGGGAATAAATTGCCAGCCCAAGGTATTCAGTGCTTTTGTCGAAAGGAATGCCATCAAAACTGAATACAGCTGTCATCAATGCTGCTTTGTTGTCGGAGTCCAAGGTTGAAAGTGGTCTTAAGATATGTTTGCAAACAGAAATTGGGTCGTCTTTTTATCACAAGATTGCCGATTCGATCCCGGGCTCCTACTGTCTGCATGCAAGCGAGACTCTGTGACACCAAGTTGCTCCCCGGGCGCTTCACAGAAGCCTACTGTGCTGAAAATGTGAAGATAGATTAAATGCAAAGGTCAAATCGCATGTGTGTATCTGTAGACATGTAATAATATCTGGCTTTGGCTCAGTGGGTAGAGCGGGTTGTCCTTCAACCACAAGGTCGGCGATTCCACAACCAGCTCCTACTGACCACGTGTGAAGTGTCATTGAGCGACACACTGAAGCCAGAGTTGCTCCCCGGGGGGCTTAACAGCCGCCCACTGCTCCTGAAGGCTGAAGATAAGTCAAATGCATAGGTCAAAATGCATTTATGCACCTGTTGTGTGATGATGGTAGTAAAGTTGTTTTTTAAGTTGAGCTTCAATAAAGTTTTGAATGAATGAACTTCAAGGTTCTCTGCGACATTCGGAGCATATCTGTTGCCTCCACGCTGCTCTCAACGAGCGATGGCTGAGCCGGCGGCTTGAAGCTAACGGTGCTAACGGTGCTAACAGTGCAAACAACAGCAACAGTGCTGACACAGTGTGAGATAACAGTGGAGCATAACAGAGACACACACACACACATAGGGATGCTGGGAAACAGTTGAAGTTATGCAAACTTTTGAAATGTTTCAAACTGGAATATTGAATATAATAACAGCCATATGGGTAAAATGTTCACTGTCAGAATTTATTCAGCAAAGTTGTTTCATAATCCAGTGCATCAACTGTTTTCTACGACAAAGGTGAAATCCATGAGCGACTATGAAAACATCCCTTTTCTCTATTTAAGTTTTATCAACTTTTATCATTTCCAGCTTTTCTCATAAAATGCTTTAAATGTGCATAGAGTGGGAATTTTTTGAGAATACTTAATGTTGTCACTTTTCCACTGTGAGGATGCTATTATCAACTGCTTAATGCCATCATAAGTATTGAGTAGGGACACCGCATATTTGTAGCAGGTCCATTCATCATATACTGTTTGCTATTTCCAAACTTCAGTCAACTGCTACATTTTAACAACATGTTGGCTAATAACCCCCATGTGTAGTTTTGTGATAATTTGATTTAACTAGGTGAAGTATCAATTACCATGGCACGCAGCAAGCCATTTTTTAAATCATTTTGTGGAGTGATCAACAACAACAAGACAATTAGACAAATTAATCTTAATTAAGAAGTCTTGTGGCTCGAGGTTGGGTGAAAACACAAAAATGTTCTCTTTCGTAGCCGCTTCACATGATGCTTCCAACGTCATTTCTGTTCACTCCGTTTTTCTTTTCAGGACAAGTTTGGCAATAAACAGTCAAAGTTTCATTATGGACCTGCAATTAGTTGCACTAAAGTTAAGTCAAGTCAAAAAAAAAGCAGCTAAACCTTCAAGAAGGCAAACTTTGGCCCGCTTTACATTTTATATACGAGTCGAAGCGACGCCGAGTACAGCTTGGCAACTTCAATAGGAGGAGGAACTTCTGAGCCTCGAAACAAATAAGCTTTCTGTTCCACTGTCAGTCATTATGTTAATTTGCTAATGCAGATTAAGAAGTAATTGTTAACAATGTGTACACAGAATAATCTGCCTTGGCTGACTGCAGTGGAACCGATAAGAGGAGGCTGTAGAGATGTCCGGTGTCGGCCATTATATGCTTCATTACACACTTTTTTTCCCCTTGTGTTAATTTAAAAAGATTCAGTAGGAGCAGAACCAACTGTAACCTTATCTTTCCCCTTTCATTTCCCTCCACGCAGTGGAGTTTCACCTTGTGTGCCGTAATGAGGTGTTAATTTAACCTATGGCGTGTTCGTGGAACTTAGATGATTTGTCTTAATTAGAGGCTAACCTGAAGTTTTGCTCTGAATTTTCACACCGGCTGCATGTTTACACCTGAGATGTCAGTGGTCATTGTACACGATAGTTTCCAGGTTTATGTGATACTTTAATTAAAACTAGAGTGTTCAGAACAAGACCTACTGTGCACGTTACTTGAAAGGTGTGATAACTGAGCTTGATAAAATATACCAAATTAATAAAAAGGGAAATAATGCAATATTTTTTAAATTGTGCAACTAACAATAGCAGCTCTGCATCTAATGCTTTGTAACTCCTCCCTGACATTTTGTTCTAAGGATGGAGCACCATTTGATTCAATTAAGAGTTTTCGGGATTAAAGGGAATAAAACTGTTGCTAAATGACAGTCGGCTAAAGGGACTAAAAGTTCACAGTTTCACATCAACTCCTGTCTCAGAAGTGCAAACCCTTCCTCCTTTGTGGAGCAGTTAAATGCTCCGGCAGAGGAGGTTAAGTAAAGCGAATGGAGCAACGCGGCTAATAAGCCACAAAAGCTTCCATTCTGGACTCTGCTGCCCTCGTAGATCAGCACCGACGAGACGGCTCGCCGGCGGTCAGCAGCATGATTGAGTGACAAAGGTCAACTACGTCGTCTTCATTTCAATGGAATCCCAATTAAGCTGGAGACTGATTCATTAGTCCAGTGGTTCTCAACCTATTTTCAGTGATGAACCCCGTGTGAAATAGTTTTACAGCCAAGTACCCCCTAACCAGCACAAAACATTTTTGGTTGAAAGAAAAGATGTAATCCACAGCACCGTGCCATCAGGGTCTGATTTAATATAGAATATATACATTTCAGTTGTTTAACTTGCACTTATATTTTATTGAATATTTATTAAATAAAAATGTTACAGGATTTTTTAATGGATGCCAATTTTAAATATATTTATTTTTCAAATCACACCTACCCCCTGGAGTGCCTCCACGTACCATTTGAGAACCACTGCATAGTCTATCATTGCTGCTCTTTGTTAACAGTGTAGTCTCGTAGCAGCGTATCGGCACTATAACCAAATGATTTTACATTTCAACCAAAAAATAAGATCTAAAGCACCTTCATCTCACCTCCTCCCCTGGTAACTCACTCTTTACATAACAGAAAAGCCACCGTTTGTATCCCCTTGTGTTCTCTCCCATGTGTCGAGTTACTTCAGTCGGTAAGAAAAGTGGAGGCAGCCGAGCTCATTCAGTAATCAGACCACATCTGTTCCACAAATGAGCCGTTCCAAAAGGATAGAAACAACACAGCGGGAAAATGATATGAGAAATATTTCTTATTCAGGTGGACAGCCAGTGAAATGAGTGATGACGTTACAAGCAGGAGCATAACAGAACGAAACAGATCACCAAGGTTACCATGGCATCCTTCCTCTCGGCTGTCTACATTGTGTGGAGGAAAAACATCTATAAAGCTTTGACAGTGTGTACAATGAGTTCTTTAGGACACCATTAGAATACTACGCTTCATTCTTTTGTTGTTATGTGCAAGGTACAAGTTCATGTCAGAAATTACAACGGAAACACTGCATGTGGGCATTGTAGTCGAGATGATCAGGGTTCACAGATGCTGTCGGGCGTATCCACCACCAGAATCAGGCTGTTCATCTCAATTTCAGGGCAGGGGGGTAAAAAGGTCGGTTGCCTTCCCGCACAATTTACAACATCTTCCTCTTCTCAAACTCCTGCAGGAGATGGACAAAAAAGAGAGCGAGAGAGAGAGAGAGAGAGAGAGAGAGAGAGAGAGAGAGAGAGAGAGAGAGAGAGAGAGAGAGAGAGAGAGAGAGAGAGAGAGAGGAGGAGACACAAAGTGAAATAAAGTGAGATAGAAGTGAATTATTTATTCATGCGAAATTCACACAGTCTCTGTTTTGATCGTGTGCATCAGATCTGCTGTTGAGGTGGGGAGCTCTGGAGAGCTCGTCATTTCTTTTATTTTTTCCTGGAGAGTGCATATCATGTAGCGTTGTACGTGTCAGTAAGTTACAGTCGTCAACACTAAAAACAGCTCACTTCCTGTGATTGATGGAGGCTACATATCTGCAAAAAAAAAAAACTGAGTTATGGGATGTTACAATTGCTGTGTTTATCAGCACAGTCCAACCATGTGACTACAAATGAGAAGGCATTATGTTAGCCATTAAAAAGGATGTCTCCATTTACATATTCAATTTGGGGAATATCAAACAAACCGTAGGATGATAGAATGTCGTTCCACAAGAATTTCCCATTCCACAGGGAGAAAGTAACTTAATGCAAATGTCATTTATCAGGTCTGCAGAACACACAAGCGCTCCTGCACGTTGGGCCATTCCTCTGAGGCTTCTGGGTACATGAAGGTCTACTGCCACCTGGAGGAGGAAAGACTAACCTCGACTTTTCGGGGAAGGGTGAATAGAATGACGAGACATTGTGGGTGGAGGGGAGAATCTTGCTTTACAGATGATGTGGGGTAAAAAAAATAAAATAAAAAGGGATTGACACAGAGTTCAATTATTAGGGACAAATCTGTGGAGGAAATAGGAGAACAAAACAAAAGGAGTAATGTGATGGAAAGAGTGACAAGACAGGCGGAGGAGGGCATTCGAGACATAAGCAGACAGATGCTTTGTTGGTCCAAGGTAGCAGGCGGTAACTCAAGGGTACAAGACACGAATCATAGCACCAACGTAAAAGCAGAGTTGTTTGTGACAGAGAAGGAAAAAAACAGACTCTGTGCGAGACACCCAGCCACCTGACAAGTCAAGAGGAAGAGGAAGAGGAAGATGGGGAGGGGGTGGAGGGTAAAATGAGGAAAGTAGAGGTTGCCACTCAAAAGGGACGGGTGAAACCACAGCTGAATAAAAACTGAGGAGAACAGAGAGAAACATTATGTGAAAGACAAGTCAGACGTTTACCAGCGAGCTGTATGAGGCGCAGGAGCATCAAACACAGGCTGCGTGTGCTGCCTTCAACTTTATTACACAAACTAGATCTTGAGATTAAATGTGTTCTGCTTCTGTTCGTTTGCACACACCTGATTTTTTTCTTTGAATATTGAGCAGGATACGATGATACTATCTGCTGCCGCAATTAGGGAGTTCCAGATATTTTGTAAACGAGTGAAAAGGTCACAATTATTCTACCGTGCATATTAATTAAATCCTCCTGAGATAAACACAAGTTGTTCTATATCTTGTCCATGCACCAGTTGCTCAATGTTTTGGGGGGTATCACTCCAAGCAGTGCATGTAAAAATGGTGTGATACTATTTGCCATTTTCATTGTTAAAGGTCCTGAAATCATATCGTCTCAATAGATGAAACAGGATGTCATGTCCTACATGAACACATCATTTGTTTGGATTATTTCACTTTCCCCTTGCTTTTCTCACTGTATTAAGACTTACGGCTTTGTTGAACACATTAATGGTGCTAAAATTTAAACATGAATAATTAGAGAAAGAGAAAATGTGCAAAAAACGTAGTTAAAATTCTGCACAATGTCGGCTGTGAGCTTGTAAAAAGAAAAATACAGTTTCAGTAAAGGCTCTTTGGGAAACAATGACAACCATGTATTTAAACTGGAGCCACGGGCTGCATAAAACCAATCAAAATGTGAGGTAAACAACAAACACCTCTGACAATAACAGCTTCAATATGTGACAAAAGCAACGTTAAAATAATTACATAAAAAACCTTTTAAGGTTATTAACTGGTCTGTTGACTGATTTCACCTCCCTTCATCTTTATCCTGGTACGTTTTGTGCTGAAATTCAAAATGTCTTTTTGAATGTTTCATCTCGTCTGCACCTGTGTACCAGGTGTGAATTAAACACATTAAGACAAATAAACAAAAACAAGATCTGAGACAAAAGTATTATTTGGTCAAATGGCCAGAGGGGAAAATCTGACCAGCACTAGCTTGCTGCATCCTGTTTGCACTAAGAGAGAGTTGGCAATGTGAATCTGTAATTATTGTTATGATGAATAGTGTGCGAAAATGTGCTTATGCAACTTTGAGGACAAAAGCATCTTCAGCAGAGTTGGTTCAATTTGATGAAACACCACTCGGAACTAAGAGCCCCATTACCGGCCGTATTAGTTGACTGGAAACTCCTCAAAATGCACATTTGATGAAGCGTGAGCTCGCTGTATTGCCGTCAGCTTTAAGGATGAGCACGTCCAACAGCCACTGACACACCATCGAATGAATGGCTGAATGTTCTTCTTTTAGACAATATGGTCATTTTGTCTGCTTACTATGTTTTTTTCTTCCTGAAAACCATTCACTGCAGCTGGATGTATGATTGATGAACCTTAAGATTGATAACTTGTGCAGACGCATGTTTTCCCCACTCGTCAGGTGAGTGAATGATCTCGAGCTGAGATCAGGGGGGGGGTCGCATTATGCCGACTCGCTCCCATTACTTCGATTACAGCGTTCGATGAGATTAACAGAGATGTATGAACACAATGTGCAGCAAAATGAGCCACCACGTCGCACGTTTTTTCATCATTACACACAATGATTATGAATTAAAGTTTGAGGGAAGAAACGTGTGTAAATCTATATCCGCGTGCAGTAGTGCCAGCAGTGGTAATGAAAGCATAAGATGATGAATGGGTGTAATACATGCTTTCACTTTTTATACATCTTGTTAACAGTGCTTCCCTAGAGATAAATTGAAACAAAGAGGCAGTGGGGCCAAGTAAGCCAATGTCAACACGCGTTTATTAATTTCTGCCCTTCTCTTCTGCCTTTCTTTACAGCATATTAAAAAGTAAAATTCCAAACCTTGCTTCTCCCAGAAGAAAACATTTAAATTATTGTTCCCAAACACCCTCTCACATTTGTAACCGCTCGGTGTTGAAAGATGCTCACGATATTTTGCCCTAAAGTTGGAGGCGCTCTTACAATATGATTATATAATTCACGTGCTTAGAATCATCTTCATAATAAACACGTGACCTTGAGTATTTAGTTTATTTTCATATGATTTCTTTCTAGAATCATTTCAGATCAATTGCAGATGTTCTCAGTAAATAATAATGGAGTATATAAATGTATATTTGTTATTATCCTCAAACACATTTTCCTGTATGTTTTAAATTCTCTAATTATCCCAAGAATTAATTTTACAGGAACACAACAGACAGAAATGGAAGAGGAAGACTGAAGCCAGGGTCAGGAAAAGATGTGCAAGTGAAGAGAAATTTTAAATGAAGGTGAACAACTGAGCCCAATATTTTTGACTGAGCATTTTTAAAAGGTTATGTATAATATATGATAATGCAAATCAAAAAAAAATGTTTAAATGATGTATGTTTTTGAAAATAATCCTGTTAAATAAATACTTTTTATTGTTCAGACATAGAAGTCTGTAACATAACGTTAGCCACGATTTTATTCATATAAACAGGAACATTAGAAGATAAATACTTATGGAAATGTTACTAATTTGACGTTAAAACATTTCTTAGTAAAAAGAAGTTTAAACTTGTTCTGTGCAATAAAAGAGTAAAACCATCATATTATCAGCATCGGTACTAGAATAATTACTACCAACTTTCACGTAGGTAAAAGTAATTACAATTAAAAGTTCTGCTTTCAACATCTTGAAACATCAGTATGCAAAACATACTGGAAGTAATTAAAATAAATGTAATCATTAGGCGGAATTGCCCCTATCAAATAGTATTATGTAATTTATATAATTGAATTACTACTACTAACATGTAAGCAGTTGGTTGAGGCAGAGCTTATTCTAACTACTTCAAAACAAGTATTTGTTGTATACATGTATTATTTATATACTAATCATGAAATTATGTCAAATCTTAATCTTCAAAGTAACTGGTAATAACTGTAGCGAAGCACAAAAAGTATTAAATATTCTCCTGAAAATGTTATTGAGTCGAAGAACAAAATAGCATAAAAAGAAAATACTCAAATAAAGATCATGCACCTCAAATTGCACAGTACAGTACCTGAGTAAATGTATATTTAACCATCACTGTTCATGATTAGTATTCCTCCAGCCTCTGTAAACAATAATATCTTACTGGAACAAAGGACTCACCTTGAAAATAGTGCTGCCCAGCTGGGCAGGGGACATGCTGACAACAACTCCAGCTGACTGCAGGGCTGCGATCTTCTCTTTGGCTCCCCCCTTTCCTCCAGCGATGATGGCGCCAGCGTGGCCCATCCTACGGCCGGGAGGAGCAGTTAGCCCCGCGATGAAGGACACCACCGGCTTTGCATTAGCACCCTGAACATAAAAGAGGGTGAGAGAGGGGGGGAAAGGAAGTGTAAAATGAGGTTAAAATGGACAAAAAAGGAGAGTAAGCTCAAGGGAAAGTGCGAGGATGTGAGCGCCGTTAGCAGAGCAACCAAGTGGATTAGGAGGAAGGAAGGAAGCAAAACGGGGGAGAGGGTTGTATAAAAATAGAGAATAAGCTTTCTGCACCTTCATTTCATTCATTCATTAGAAATTAAACACCCCGTGTCCTCCCATTACAGATGATAACAGGCTTATCTAACCAGCCATCTCTGTTTCAGCCTGCATTATTAAAACAAAGGGTCAATCAAGCCATTTAATTGCATGGGTTGGTGTATGACCAGTTAGGGGCTCAAGCTCCTGCCATTTCATATCATCTCATTTCTGAGATGGTAATTAGTCACGCAGGCACTGATTAGTTCAGCCCCCGTCTATGCTGCTTGCTCATTGATTGATGCTACGTTCAACAGCTAAGATCACTTCCAAGGTGAAGAGAGCTAATATTTCATCTTCAGCAATAACATCATAAGCAAGAGGGACAGTGTGTGTGTGTGTGTGTGTGTGTGTGTACTGAGCGAAAGCCGTCCCCTACAATTATGTTATTCCTAAGTATGAAATATTAGCTGCTGTATGTGCGCACACACACACACGCACGCACGCACGCACGCACACACACACACCCTTGCAGACAGCTTTCACAGAATGAATGTGGCATGTTCAGCAGCCAAAGCAATACAGTGAGGTCCTTCAAAGACACCCACTTCTACTGCAATGTCTGCTCCAAATTCAGACCCGAAACTTGCAGGAAGGCAGTCTCAAATATAAACTGGAGATGACTTTTAATAATTAATACTCGCAGAACGTTGATCAGCCGGGGAAATGTTGAGGACCGTAGAAAGAAAATGCGCCGCTAATGAGACATTAAACCTTGCACATCTAATATAGAATTGAAAAGAAGGGAATATTACTTTAAAGTGCTCTAGATGTGTTTCAAGCATCTGTTGTGCGTGTTGAAAAATGTAAGCACAAAACAAATTAGCACCAAAACCCCACTCAGTATTCAAAAGTCAAATCACGTTGTGAATAAACAAACCACCCTCATGTGAATCAAGTCTTAAATCTACCTCAAACGAAAGGGGTTTAATTACTCTATTAATCCCAGCCTCCCTTGATAATAAGTACTAGCAATGCATACAGGGAGGAGAGTTACACTATCATTCACTTTACCCATCTTTTGTCTTCCACTGTTAGCGGTTCAGATAGATTACCTTAATTATAAGACCAACAGGGAAGTTTCCCCACCTCTGTGCACCAACTTGACTGGAGGGATTTTTTTCCCCTTCTATAAACACAAAACAGCGCTGCTCCAAGGTGAGAAATCGCACTCAAGCTTAAAAAGCCAGACGGAGACAATTATCCGCCGCTATAAACATGACAGGTAGGCATGAACAAAACTGGCATGTGCACGTACACGTGGAGCTCATCAACAGCTTTCTAACCACCAACTTCCTCGAGACTTCAACACAAGACAGTGTTTAGTCCACAGAATTACAAGGGGTTTAGCCAAGCTCACTGGAGACAGGATGGACAAAAAAAACAAAATCAAAAGGGTGAAATAGAAGAAAAAATTAAAGAAAATCAGTAAACCTCTCGCTAAGGTGCCAAATACTCAGACCTACTTGCTATGCATGAAGCAAATTGCAATATGGGTATTCTGTGTAAAGCCTATTTCTGACTCCAGAACGCCTGTGAAACTCTGGCAACGATAGGCAGACCTTTGATACAGGTGACTTTTAAGACCATATTATGTTGGCAAGCGTCGCAGACACTGATTAAGACTGAACCTTGAAATATGCCCTGCATCATATAATCTGACAGAAGAGCCTTCTGGGAAATATGCGGTTGTTTTCTGGAATTCGACAGTTCTCAATTCTTAAGGCGTCGGTAGATAAACAGTCTTCAGTAACTTAACTATAACACTGTCGGATCAAGAAAATCAATACTTCTTCCCCGTTTGGTATAATGCGTCTTTCTCAAATAGGAGATCAATATTTTTAATGTAGCGTGACACAAATCAATCACGACACCGGGCCCTAATTTGCTGAGCAGTCTGAACCTAATGTGTCGAGTGTGGCAGAATTCGTCTTATTTTCTCCGTTAACTTCCTCCTCTGATTAATGGCGTCCTATTTTACATGAACAGCATATTTCACATGGGACGTTTCCGTCTTTGCCGTCGGGTCTGAGCTCCAATCAGGATGTAGCAATATTTAAACTAACGTCTAAAGTCGTGGCCTGATGATCAGATTTAATTAACACTGTTTTATTTCACTCAGCCCAACTGTGTCCCCATGAGCTCATTTGCTAAAGCAAGTTTATTTTGATTGGCTTTGTCTGAACCAATCGGTAGCGAACAATGTTTCCGTCCCACGGATTTAATTTCCAGTGAAGGCTGTTCAGTTAACTTATTTTAATGACTGTAAAATATTCCGGTGATTAGAGTTTTTTCTATTAATAATTACAACTTGTACAGGTGCAGCTTTAATGCATGCATATTTTTCACAATGTTATTCCGCCCACAAAGCTCTGATTGGTCCGTTGTCAACCAAAACAGTTGAAATAGCCTTCAAGCAAATCTTATTTATTGGAGATGTATTCAGAGGTCTGGAAGCAACTTTGCGGCTGATGAAGCAGATGATCTGACTTTGAGAGTTAATTATATAATATCTAAATAATATCTAAGAAGAATCTTTAAAAACTTTTATGCTTTTAAGTTTTCAGAGGCTTGAAAGAACCGATCACGGTTCTTCAACAATGTAGTTATCAATGTTGATAATATTGACCAATATACCTTCTACAATATCTTTCTACATTTGTCCCCTAAAAGCGAGTGTTGAGTATGTATGAGTATGCAAAATGATGACTGATTGATCTTTGGCTATAAGGCTAGAAATATAAAAAATATAAATATATTATCAATAAGGATCGGTTGTATATAATTGACCTTATAAAGACTCTTCTGAATTGACTAAATTGTGTTGATCATCATATAGCAGAAATATTCTATCATCAATTTATGTCTTCCCTATTTTATAGTTCATATTTCCATGAGCTCACCTGCTGCTTCTTCTTCTTTCCAGTCATACTGGGCTTCACATTAATAATACTCATTTTAAAAAGAAAATCCCATATCGGGGCAGCCCTAGGTTAGTGTATTGGTGATGTCAAAAGTCAAAAAAATGTCAAAAGACGCAAATTCAAAACAACGTTGCTACACTACCTTCTGCTCTTCAGTACTATTGAGTGTATTTTTTTGTACATGTATGATGTTCTTCACAACTGACTTTGAACCCGAGCTCTGCAGCTTAATCCCACGCTCCGCTGGGCTTTTTCACGCACATGTTTCATTTGAACTGTCCCTCGCCGTCAACACTCAGGGTGAGTGGGTGAGGGAGTGGTGGGTGTTTGTACTTTATTTGTTGAGTAAGAGAACTTATGCTCCTGAGACGCCCGCGAAAGATTTGCATGCATTAGAGCAGCGGAGGGCAAATCAAATCCATTTCCCAGCTCGAGATGCATCATAAGTATGCGCAGAAACAAACGCATACACTGACAAAACGAACAGATTAAAAGTTATCTGCGGGGAGGAAAACGCGATGTGCAGGCCTGGTGAAGTTGAAATTGTCAACTGCAAGGTTGCAACCACTTGGTCACATTAGCTGATCATCACCCTGCTGCTGTTAATCAGTACAAAAGGTTCACTGCTCGTCAACAATGTGGGTTTCTAGAACACATCATGTGAATCATACCTGCATCCCATCTGTACACACACACACACACACACACACACACACACACACACACACACACACACACACACACACAAAAGCAAGGACACTTTGTTCTGGACTTGCAATGGCTTCCAGTGTTCTCTACAACAGAGATTTGAAAAGGCATGAGTAAGATATCATTCAGAAAAGAACCCATACATATGACGACAGAATCTTAAGCAGGTGAAGCGCTGTAGCAGACTATATTTCAAGGCGAGGAGGTAGAATAATAGGTGCCCAGTGTGTTATTTCCTTACAGAGTTGTGCTGTTTAAGGTAGTCCGCCGCATTCTCCTCAGCATTGCCTCCAATTTCTCCAATAAGGATGATGCCCTCCGTCTTGGGATCGCGCAGGAACACCTCGAGACAATCTATGAAGTTTGTTCCATTGAATGGATCCCCGCCAATACCTTGAAGGAGGCAAAGCAAACACTTGTTGTTTAATTAAGAACGTGTTCCTGAGAATATTTAAAAGGGATCAGATGGCCTTTTCAGAGAGTGGAATAAGAAGCAGATGGAACCTAGCGTTCTGTCAATATGGTCTGATAATCAGCACTTAGATTATTCACAGTTCTTCACCGGGGTTAAATCTATTTGGCAAAGCCTGAATTGTTTCACTTTACACTGTATAATAACTTATTTTTACCTTCTAAATAGAGTGCTGCAGGATTGAGTCCTAAAATCCCTAAATGAGTCAGCATTTTTGCACTTCCAGTTCCTTTGTCTAAACGTTTTTTTGTATAAATTAGTTTTGGTTAGATGCCTGAAGTAAGGGTTGTGGTTAACTCAAGCTTAAGATATTTTATGGTTTTGCTCTACGGTGTCATGTCGGGAACGTTCTACACCTGCTGATTGTATGCACACTTCAAAAATCTAAATATTAATGAATTTTTGAAAATTATATTGCTGAATAAAACGTGCAAGTATTGTAAACTTTTTTTCCTCAAAGCTTATTTTCTACGTAATATAAAATTCTATGGAGAAATACCATTGGACTTTTGAACTGGTGTGATGATCATTTCTGGGTTTGGCCAACAAAAATACCTACTGAAAGATTTCAGTATGTTTTTAGAGCTTTTTTTTTATTGTGTACCAGCTGCCTGCTGCTTCTTGAAACTACTCTATTGGAGCAGAGTCAATAAAAACAGTGAAGTTACAGGTCGAAAATCTAAATCAATGAGCTGAAAGATGATGAAAGGCTTCACAGAGGTGAGGGAAAAACTATATGTACGTTTGTCACTTCAAGCAGCCCCTTTGTTAATATCAACATATTGAATATAGATGTGTTAAATTGAGTCTCTAACACAACATTATAGAAAGAGTAGATAAGCAACATTTTCTTCATAAATAATGTAATTACATTTTTCAATGTTACTTTAAAGTTACTAAACATTTGTTTAACCTTATAAACTTTCTCAATCCAACTTAATCTCTGCATGGGAGTTTGATGACACCTTTCCGTTCCAAAAATCATGACTTATGACACTTTTTCAAATCACAACGGTCCAATAATCATTATCAAAAATAGTTTCTAAAACAAATTACACCGGGATCTATTAAAGCATGGGCACACCTTCCCAAGATAAATCTTTAATGACAAATAGTCACCTAGATTTATATTCTTACCATTAAAAAACCTGGCAACACGAAGGACAAAAGTACATGAATAATAATCAAAGAGAAGCACATTACCTGCAACAAAGATGACATTGATATTAAATATTGTCTAAACTGTAATTTGCTGTAGCCCATAGGTCATGCTCAGACTTAAGAAATCACTAGCAGAACCACCAATACACTTCTTAATGAACTCCACATTATTTAATACAGTTGCAGCACTGTTTTTTTATTAAGTCTGGCTAGACGACACTACATAATTAAAATGTCGAAATAATAATGAAGCCAAGTTGTTTTTCCAGTTCATTTCGGCATCTCTAATATAGATTTTGTGGTCTGCAAATAAATTTGCCAAATGAATTTGTCTTTGTAAAAAATTGGAATCTTTATACACACTGCGTTGCCGAGAAGTAAAAGTGCGAGAGATAATGGTATTATTACAGTAAGTCAAGATGGTCTGGTGGGATTAAAAGAGATTGATCAGTGGATAAATTACATTAGTGCGATTCATTTTTGACATCAAAGCAGCATAGAAACATGTCCCATCTTCAGCTGGTGCTATGACTCTCAATGTGCTGGTAAACCAAAATAGAAATCAGAAAATTACAGAAATAAGGCAGTGGAAAATTGTAGGGAAGAAAAGTGAGGTAATCACAAGATGAGTCGGTAATGGAAAGCGCCACTCAGGAAATGCAGTCATGGCTGTCTCCCCTGCAAGTCATACAGAACCTAGTATGTCTTGTAGTATGTGTACAATTAGCTGCTTTAGGAAATTAAAAGTGAAAGCTCGTCAAAAAGGATCATGATTTGAAAAGACAAGAGACAGCGAAAAAGCATTGACCGTTTCCACATCTGAGCCCCTCGAGCGTTCTGTCCATTCTCAACGGAGCCCTTCAAAGACGGACGCAACTTCGATGTTCAGATCTCACGGGAATATTTTAAGCAGCATTTAGAACATTTGTAAATGCTTTTTCAATACAAAGCGTTTGTGCTATTCATTAAAACTCAACAGAATGCGATGAGTTTTAGTGCAAGGTGCACTTAGTAGATTCACCTCCCTAGTACTAAGATGTCCAGTCCTGTAGCAAAATTATTGATATTTAAAGTATAGAAACATCCCAACAGCCGCCTTATGATGTCTCAATATCAGGGACTTGTTCAAGCAAACATTCACAAAGAGGCTCAAAGTAAATTAAGGTATATGATGTTGTGCCTGGTATAAAGCGACCATCCCGAATTCAAGCAAAATGCAACACTATTAAAAATCTCCTCCATTTATTCTCTGTTCAATTTTCCTTAGTGTCTTCTTCCAACAACCCATAAAGCAAGACACTGCATCAGGATCAATTTGATCTTTCAGTCCCAGTTAACTGCTTGATTTAATATCGTCTGGATATAAAACTGGGAGCTGTGTTACAGTGTGCTAAATATAAATCCTATAAGCCACAGGTCATCGGTACCTACCAATGCAGAGTGACTGGCCGAGGCCGACTTGTGTAGTTTGGTGCACAGCTTCGTATGTCAGGGTACCCGATCTGGACACAATGCCTGAAAGAAAGATCAACTTTGTTACATTTTTATTATTTTTGAATTACCAACAAAATGACTGCTCCAATCAAGGGTAATAAAGTGACATCTAATGAAGCTGTCACTTCCTGTCCAACATTAACTGAATCGTTTCATCATGACAGCCAAAACAAAAGAGATCTCAGCTCCGTGGCAGCTGTTCCCTGTACGCTTTGGGAATGATGACGGGTGGTTTACTATAAAAACAAGACTTCTTGTGAAGGTTCACTGGTCAACAGCAGCACACGCTGCTTATCAAGCTGTCAACAGCAGAAGCTCAATCTACAATTCAAGTACAGCGTTTCATTTAGAAAGACAGGTATTAATGTATAATTTTTTTTTGCGTCACACTTTAGTAATTTAAAGATTGCAGTTGGAGAACCTTCAGTCATTTGCTGTTGTTTAGCAAATTTTCTTCAATTAAATAACTAAGCATTTCAGAAGTAACTTGTATTACCATGAATAATTTGAATTATAAAAAAGGTTTAAAGTGTGGAATTTCATGAATAAAACAATTTAAGAAATCTCACCAATTCTTCCCTTCTTGTGAATGTGGCCTGGCATGATCCCAATCTTGCATTCTCCAGGCTGCAGAAAAGTTACATACAGTATTTAATTGCATGAAATAAAGAACATTTATATTTTAACAACTACTACATCTGATTGATATCACCGGTATAGTTGTATCATCAGTTCCCCAAACTTGAAATATGTCTTGGAACAGTCATCTATTATGAAGCTTTAATTCTACACCATAAACACACTTTAAATAAACAAAAACACAGTCAGCAAATATTCACTGAGAACACCTCAGTTATTTTATTAACAAAAAAATGAATACAAAAATAACAGCAATATAAATAACTTGTGCTCCTTTAAGGTTCTAGTTTCCTTAAATTAACTGTTAAAAAAGGTAACAAAATATGATTGCATTACATCTTAATAACTGAGATTGTACTCCTGGCTCTCTCAGCCACAACCAAAAATCAACGGATGGACAGACAATCCGAAGACATAATAATATCTCCTACCATGGCTATTGCCGGCACCGGCATATAAAAAAAGAGCACATGCATTAGTGTATGCGCGTGTGTGAGTGTGTGAGCGCTTACATTGATGACTCCTGGGCAGTTGGGGCCTATGAGGCGGGTGGTGCCCTGGCGCAGGAGCTTATGTTTGACTCTCACCATGTCCTGCTGGGGGATGCCCTCAGTGATGCACACCACCAAGGGGATCTCGGCATCAATGGCCTCGATTATGGCCGCAGCCGCGAACGGAGGAGGTACATAAATCACAGTGGCATCTGCCCCTGTGCCATTCTTTGCCTGAGGCGAGGAATAAAAAGGTATTGGTGGTTCATTAAAAATGGAAATTCAAAAGTTGTGAAATAGTGCCACCTAATGTTCCTTTAAATGCATCTGTAAAAGCTTCACATTGCCTCGCAGGATATTAGCAGCAAATCTCCCAGATCCACATCACATATTGCGGCTTAACTATGTTTACAACAGATATTAAAAAAGGACAACCGACTGATAAGGAGTCATACATACCTCCTTGACTGAATTGAAGACTGGCAGGCCGAGATGAGTCTTACCACCCTTCCCGGGAGAAACACCTCCAACTAACCGGGAGCCATAGTCAAGAGACTGCTGACTGTGAAATGTTCCCTGCAAGGAAAGAGGAGGAGTTACGAGTGTGTAATGAAGTGGGCTACAGCCACTTTCTGTAGCGTCAACCTTGACATATCATTACAGACAGCGAGGAAGGGGGAAATATGCTGCCATCCAGGATTAATCACCTGTGCGGCTGAGTAAAGGGAAGGATACAGAAGTGAGGCTGGGCAGTGGAGGATTCAGCTACTGGTATTTGATGAGAAGAAATCCAAATGTTTTTGACAGATAAATAATAATTTCAGCTAAGATTAATCTCCTTGAAGAATATTTGAAAAACAAATCAAAAGCGGCTTTGGATATTCTCCAACACCGACTGTAAAACATCTCCCAAGAAAGATAGTTTTATTTCACGTGCTGTCACTTCCATGTGTGCTTTTGGGTACCCGTCATGCGCTGCCACAGGTGAAATATTTTATTACTGACATTCATGAAATCGATTAATTTGCTCCAACCCAAACAGAAACACACCTCATTTATAACTTTATATTTGGGAAGTTTTTCCAATTTGTCTTAACCTCAGATGATCCTCATAGAACATTTTAATTTAATTGTCATTACTAACACAAATTATAGTTTACATCAGGTGGCAGTATGCTGTACTTTTGAGGTAAAGACCTTAATACTGCGGCAGTGAGCACTAATGGAAGTAATCAACCACATAGACCCACCGGAGGTTAAATCATTACACAATTGTTTCAACCCACAGATATCGAATATGTCCGACAAATGGGGAAACTATGTATTAAGAAAAGACACAACATACTTATATTTGCATTTGATGGAAAAGTGCATCAATTAAAAACACAGACTGTACATTGAGCTTTAAAGTTTTAATTCAGTTTTGGGTTTAAATATCGCCACCTTTGTACACACCATAGTGCTACAATGACAAACTTATAAGAGGAAATGTGGAAACTGGATGCAAAGAGTTTAATGTTGTACTGTAGATAAAGAGGAGGACACTGATGCTGGTGAACTGATTTTACTTGCAGTTCATAGTAAAATCATTGTGTTTTTAGGAGGTAAAATCGTGTTAGTGAATCTCATTTGTAATTAATCACGACAGTGTAAATTAATTTTCTTCTCGACAAATCATAAATGTCTGTAGTCAGTTAAATTTTACTGAAGATGCTGAACCAATGTAGATAAAGCCGACGCGGGTCGTAACCACACGTGTAAATAAATGATCCTCATGTAAAATGATCACCAGCCTATTAAGAGGAATTAGAAGCTATGAATCAGCATATTTTCCCCAAATTGTAATGTACTCGTTCACCTTCTGCTAACTTTGCTGTTTTTTTTCCCACTCATTATTATCGCAAATGTTGACACTAAATTTGCAAAATTGCTTGCTTATCAAGGCAGAAAGACTCGACAATGTGCACTCAATAGCTCTTGCTTCATTTCTCATCCCTTTCTAATTACCCGGAGTGTTCACTGGAACTATATTTAACAACCTTTTATTATGTTGAAGTGAAAATGGAAGATGAAAAATGGAATGTGCTTGACGACAGAGGGGGAATATAAATCTATAAAGTCCCCATTTCTGGCTTGTTGAGCACACTTGCCAAGATTTTTATTCTCCTCGACTGAACAAGTGAATCACCTGAGATTTTGCATGCTCTTGAAAAATAACTGGAAGGTATTATCAGAGACTAAAACAGTGACTAAGGACTGTCACAAGGGTATCAAAAAAACGTTTAAGTAAAAAAACAATTTCTCCAAAACTAGCAGAAATAAAAACAGGAAGTACCAAGCCTCTCAACCATTACACTATTAACAGAATTAACTATTTTATATATTATCATCCATCCATCATTATCCAAACCGCTTATCTTGTTTTAGGCAGGGTTTAGAGTTTACTAATAATAATAATAATAATAACAACAACAATAATAATTATGTGCCCAGTTCCAGCCTTGGCTTTCCTCCAAATGCTTTTACTGCCTGTAACTCTTTAAAATATACTTACTTTTGTTTTATTATTCAAATATTTAACTTAATTGGACTTGTTCTGTAATTAATTTTGTCTCTGTTATAGTTCTACTAATGCCACTTCTGTCTACTCTGTATAGACGATATTCATTATGTTTGTCTGCACTGTGAGGGACGAAAAGGTCCCTCAACAATATGTTTCAGTTATGAAGGAGTCCTTTAGGAGTTATTCAGGTATTGTGCAGGACATGTCGTTACTCTTCCTGGATGGAAGTGATGGATATAATACACTTTTATAAACTCCCTGTGTGTCAAAGTCTTTTTGTTTGACCTCTAGAGATTACCCAAGAATGACAGAGTGTGTGTGTGTGTGTGTGTGTGTGTGTGTGTGTGTGTGTGTGTGTGTGTGTGTGTGTACATAGTAAGGAAAAACTGAGAATTCATATCACGATTACAGTAACCTAATCTGATGTGGAGCATTAATTTAAAAAAAGGTGGAGATGTACAAACCTGCTTCCCTGTGAAACCTTGGCAGATGACCTTTGTGTCCTTGGTGATGTAGAGGTTCTGCCTTGATGCATTATAACAGTGCCTGACTCCACTCTGCTGCACTGAATGGAGGAAGAAAAGAAAAAAACATATATACAAATATTACACCATTTATACATACATACGTATACACACACATAAATATAAATCATAAAGGGCTATAGAGTGTTGCAGGAATGGGTCGTTCAAAGGAGAAAGGAGTTAGCATTTCAGAAAGGAGTTAGCATAAAACAATGTGTTTTGTGAAACACATTGTGTGAAAAAGGGTCTGTGGTTAACACAAACTTAAGGATATTTTGGGGTTTTGTTCTTTTTTCCGTGATGTACACCCTGTGAAAAAGATTATTCAGTTGAGTACCCCCTGACTAGTGCAAAGCATTTTTGGTTGGAAAAAAGATGTAATACACAGTACTCTTCATGTACTACCAGTGGTACACGTACCCCCATTTGAGAAGCACTGTTCTATGGTATAAAATACCTCAGTAAGAATTCCCACTGCCCCAATTTTGAAGCATTTACATGTCTCAAAAAGACAATTGCTAATAAGAGGCTAAAGACTACAAACACAAAATTCACCTTTAGCTTGCTGGTGGTAACGTCAAGTTATGCAACCGTGGTGTAGTTTGTTCATAGCTTTTTACTTTATTTTTCAAAAATCATAAAAGTGCTGTTTATTTGTCAAAAATATTACCTTGCTGAACAAATTGTGACAGTATCATAAACGCTTGTTTGCCACGGCGCTTATTTTCCAAAATCCAATAGAACAATGATATTGCAATACAAGTTTCGAGGTGGGCCGTCAAAAATATACCATGAAAAGGGGGGTTTTGTCTTAATTAAGGTGTGCAAATACAGGACAAGACAAGCGGTCATTTAATAATGGTTTGGAGGTGAATCGTCTTTTTTCACTTTTCCTTCAAGACTTTAAAACAAGCTCTTTGCTGCTGCAATCATCTTTTATTGATGCTTACATACAATTTCAGCTTTTCTTCAGTGTAAATGGTAAATGCCTTTCCACCTTAACGGACAAAACACTTTTTCCTCTCTTTCACAAACACATTCATTCACAGATGGTGGCGGTGCAAGGTGCTGGCATGCCCTACAAGGGCATTTTTCTTCCAGTGTCCTGCTCATGGACAAGGGCATCAAACAGCCAACCTTGTGATTAAAGGCCAACCTGCTCTACCTCCTGAGACACAGCCGCCTCTGACCAATACTGCACATTAGTTTTCTAAGATTTTTAGAAAACTATTTATTATTAATGTTTTTTATTTACGCTTCAGCTGTGGGTCTGTTATGGTGTGTCAACAACTGAAGGAAATTTATAATAATGCTATCGATTTCAAGGATGCACAGTCAGCTAAAATTGTAGGGTAAGGTTTAAAACTATATTTTGAAAGTGGAATAAAAGTGCTTCACTGCATCTAAAACAATTTACATTGGATGAAAAGACCACATGTTGTCATGGGGACAAACTGACAATATTTAATTTATTAAGCTCTGTATTTATTGCATGGTTCAGTTGAGTCCCACAGCTCTTATCAACTGTTTAGAGCAGCTACAGACAGCTTTATCAGGTTTACATATATACACTGTAGTAAGAAGCAAGTCAGGTCAAAGTGTAAGTGAGAGGCTCTGTCAAGTTGTATTCTACTGTGAGACAACTGATAAGACAAATACCTCACTTGTTATGAACAACCTGGTCTTCACTAGCGGTATGCAACACAACCTCATTATGAATCCTATAGACATAATGACTGATTGGACATTTCATAGGTATTAAATCATCACACACAAAAAAAGCTTAATGTGTTAAAAGTGGAAAAAACACAATATATCAATATATACACACTAAATAATGACTAATTTAGTGCTGAAAATATTATTGAAATGATCCAATTGCAATATTAAAAAAGAAAATGAATTTAAAAAAAACATTTGATAATCAATTCATATGTTTAAAGTAATAGCCCCAGAGGTTCTTCATTTAAATAACTGTCTGTACAAGAATAACTTCTGCATTTTTTCAACCTGGACCCTATTTCCCCATGTTTTTGTGTCTTAAGGGAGAACGTTGCAGACAGCAGCCGCTTAACGACAGTAATGTAGTTTGCTCTGGGCAACTTCTCACTGTCAAGTTACGCCCACTAAAAGTGCTTGTTTTTGCCACTGACAGGCTCAGATTGACAATGTCTGACAACATTATGGAAAGAGCTTGAATGAAAAATAAAACATTCTTTAACTTTCGCTTCACCTGTTTTTCTAATATATTTTCATTTCTGCAATATATTTATTATTAGTCTTGTTCTGAATCTCTCTTCTTTTTTTTTACCAATACCAACTCAAGCGACTAAAAACTACAAACTCTGACCCGTTGCATTCTTCTCTCCAACTCATTCTTCTGTCTTCCGACAACAAGTCACGTCACACAATAATAAACAGAAGTGTAAGAAAGAAAAACTTTTATTTCTCTGTAGTATTATGGAAAGGACCTTTCCATAATCCTCCCACTCTCCCTCAATACTAAACCAATTTGTTCCCCCAATAGTCACTTACACAAAAACATGAGGAAATATGTCCAGGTTGAAAAAGACAGACTCTTTAAGTCACCATCTATCGCCAAATAAGGTCACAGAGTGGTGATTGAGCCTCTGGCCCACTGTTGAAAATGCTTACATTTTCGCAGTATTACAAACTGGGTGTGTGTGGCAACATTGTGATGATCTCTCTGAAGTATAATCCACAAACATGCCTTTGGTGCTCATCGCCAAAGTTGGCACCAAAGACAATGGTACGGACACAAGCTTGTAACTTTACATATTTATTTTATGCAAAAGGCCAGAAGATTTGAACAGAGCTTCTCAAATCTCATCCAGGGTGCTGGGAACTTGCAGTGGCCTTTTTTACACTTCTTGTTGACAGTTTGTAAACCACTTAACCAATAACTGAAAAACAACGTGTTAACTGTAGCCTTATTACACAATAATTCATTCAGATTTCACTCCATGAACAGATGATATGAAACTATGACCTAAATGAACACTATACTATAACCACATGCCTCTTCAGTGCACTAGTCTGACACACAGATGGATTGAAACCTTAAACTAATAAACTTGATCTATCAAATGTGAGTTAGAAGAAAAGGGCATCAAACAAGAGTTGCCTGCTAGTCTCAATCTGAAAGGTCAAATAAGGCCAAATAAGATGGAAATAACTCTGACTCCAAGTGATCCTCTATTGGGTCTTGAAGCTTGTGACAAGACTTTATTCAAAGTGCAACAAAGTAAACTTCACATATTTTGGATTTAAATATGGGCAATCAAAACATAAGCTTGAAACCCTCACAAGGTAAACATATTTCTGAAGTGGAGAAATAGTGCGTCTCTACATATAATACAACCTACAGTTGGTTGTCATCTTCTAACTGGGCTGTGGTAAAGCAGCAATATTTAACCTCCTCACTGACAGTGAACTTTGACCCGACACTGTAAAGTCACATAGTTCAGTTACCCACTTTAGCTCAATGTTCCAACAATGTCACAGCTACTAAAATACGGCCAGGGCATTATAAGCTCGCAAAAAACTGTAGCTTGCCAACTTCGGTATCAGATATCAAAAAATAAATGCTCAGAGCTGTAACGTTAACCACATCTGCTGCAGATAGACTGAACATCTAATTCAGCTGCTTCAACTCATGGACAACTAACATGAGCTAACGCTAACTCACTCTAACAAAACAACTTGAGCAGAGCAAACGGACGAGCAGCATTTAGTCGAGAGGACATACAAGGTCAAAGATCAATACTTGCTCCGGCCTGGGAGCAGGCAGCTCGGGGTTAAAGTTAGATTTCAGCAGGACGTTAGCAGGAGCTAGCTAGTTAGCTGGCTGGCTAACTGTCAAACCAAGGGAGGCTTTGCTAGCAAGACAAACATTGAACGAGCCTGCTAAGCTCTGCTTGTGTAACTTTAGCAGACAGCACAAAACCAATGAGTATACTTAAGTCACAGAAACTAAAATGTCGAACTGTAAAACTAGGAATTACTAAAATACTTACAAAGCAGCTTGGCAAACAACCTGCTGTGAGACATCTTCGGTCATTCACCAATGACACCAGAGGCTGCGGACCCAACACAAGTATTTTAGGTGGCTACAGATATCCCCGTCGGTCTGGATTATTACGTGAGTTTGACAACATCTGCTTATTTCATAATAAAGTCCAAGCTTTTCGTGTTAATTGCCTGCCAATGGTTTTATTCATGGGTTTGAATACGATGTGTAGAACAGACGCACAAATAAAAGACGTTTGTAGGCAAATGAGTAGTCTGCCTCGTGTTCAAAGCATTATGGGTAGTGTAGTTCTGAACAGGGTATGTGAAAGAAACCCTGCCAGCACTAGAGGTCGCGTTAACCTATATGGAAAATGTCAGGAGGCTAAATGTCTTTGAACAGCATATTGTACATTTTAATGAAATACATATATAGTTAATCGTCCATTTCCATAAATGTTAAGATATCTATTGTTTTGAGTTCAAAATGATTAACACGCTTGGCCAGACTTAGTAAATTATACTTTTTTTGTACAAGATTTCTTCACAATTTTACAAGAGAACAAGATTCTCTTGTAAAAGTGTTTGTCAGGAACGTATTCGGCCACATTGTCACATACCCTGTTGTTGTATTTACAATTATGATGTAGGAGTCAGTTGTATTCTGTATTTACAGTAAATGTGATTTATTTTGATGTATTTTCATTTTTGTGAGACTTTTATTCCTCCATCACAGAGAAATATTGTAGTTTTTGTATTCAGTGGTAACTCATAGATTCAACTTGTACTTCTGGAATACAATGCATTGCTGTACCTAACTTGATCTACAACATATATAACATGTTGAGTGATTATAACTTTATTTAGAATACTTAATTTTCACTGCAAAGAGCTACATTTTGCTTGCATATGTGTTCAATGAATTGACTGTAAATATATCAGATCTATACTTGTTATGGAAACATTTTTGAATTAGGGTATTGCAAATTTGTCACAAATCTCATATTTATTAAGCAAAATGGTACATATTAATCAAACCTGTTTCTTGAGCCTAGAGTGTCGTTTTTTCTATATGAGCGTGTTATCGTCTTCTTCCTGGAGGTTTGAAAGTGGGAATATACTGAGTTTTCTCTTTTACTTTTCATTGGTTATCTAGTTGTATCAAAAGCAAAGATACAATTGTTGTGTTGTGGACTTACTCACAACACAATAACATTAGTTACATATAATTGATTGCCCCATGAGGACAAGAATCTTTAGAATGCTATTTTAAGAACATAAATTGAAGTCTCAAACCATAACTGCTGCAAGGTGCAATTGTACATACTTGATAACATGTCTCTCTTAAAAGCTATTTGTCTGGCGATGTAACCGGTGCCCCAACATGTTCATAATGCAATTATGTTGTCATATTTTGTGATACACTGGCGACTTGTCCAGGGTGTTCCCTGCCTTTGCCCAATGACAGCTGGGATCGGCTCCACCGCCCCGCAATCCTAAAACAGGATAAGCGGTTCAGATAATGGATGGATGGATGGATGGATGGACGTCATATTTTGTATGACTTAATTTGTAACCTGATGAAAAATTAATCCTTTGAGGTAAAACCATGACTAATAACTAATACGACTACTAAGAAAAGTGATCAAAAGATTGCAGAAAGGTGACTTTGAATGATGGAGAGAATGCAGGTCCATTCAAAAATATGTTGATGGTTGAGTGAACTTATCATCACTTATCATACTTATCATTATGTCATGTAGGATAAAAGTGTCAACTAAATAAATGCAATATGAGAAATTGAATGCATGTATATATAAATATATATGTATACATATATACGTATACATATATATGTTTTTTGTTCATAAGTTGCTTTATTTATTTAACATTATCTACGTGTTTATAAAACGAAATTCACGAGGAGCACTTTAAGTAGACAGGAACCTCCTCATTCAAGCTGAATTCAATTTGTCCAATCACGAGCCACCAACTCCTCCAACGCTGATTGGTCACTCGTTCCAGCGTCGCAGTTCGCTGTTTGCGCATATTCACGAAACCTTCAACGCATCTCCTCTCCGGATGTTCCCGTGTTACACATGGGGTTCACGGTAAAGAGTTACGTACCGGTGACACGCTGCGCTCAGAAATGAACGCGATGACATAAACGAGCCCCAGGAACTACCCCAAGTCAAACACAAAACCTGCAACATTGAGCTTTTCAAGATGGTTTTAGAATCTATTTCAAGGATAATAAAAGTCCAACTTCCAGCCTACCTCAAGAGGCTTCCGCTTCCGGAGACGATCGGCGGATTTGCGAGGTTAACAGGTAAATGCTGCAGCTGTGTTCAACTTCTGACTGTCAAGTGAAGATGACTTCCCACCTCTTCGGGGACACTTTCTCCGAGACTGCACAAACGTACTTTCGCGAGCGATAATCCTCTCTGTAGTCGGAACGGTCCTACAACACTTTGCCCTCAAAGGGCTGCGTGGCGCTTTATCATCGTTTAATGTGTTGCTCTGTTTAAGGACACCGTCAACTCAGTAATGACCTTAAGTAATATAGAAACACTCTCCACAATTAAGTTTGACTGTTGATACACTGTTGCGTCTCCGCTGTGCTATGTTTGGCTCGATCACGATATGGACCATCAAGTGATGCCCAGGCAGGACAGGTCGGCTCAGACCTGAAGACCTGAAAGTTCATTATTTGACAACTTCTTCTTTAGGTCTGTGACCCCAAACTAAACCCCCAAATTCTCCTGGTCCCTGCAAATGAGGACATGTTAATGTAATCGTATTAGTAAAAGCAGAGTTGCAGCTCATCACTGCTTTTCACATGTGATAACATGCTGCTTATTCTTATTCACATTATAGTAGATTTTATTTGACTTTTTTTATCTTGTTGGTGGCAATCCACCTTGGGCTTGGACGGTTTTCTGGTGTTTTCACAGACTAAATGATTCATAAAATATCTAAAAATAATAATCATTAGTTGCATGGCAAACTTTGATATTCTTTTTAAACTTCAATCTCAATAAACCTCTACTGGACAACAACATGAGCTGTTTTTCTTTTCGCACATGGCATCTCTTGGGCCTTTTTTAAAACTGAGAACACAAAAGCTTATTAACTCATTTGCAACTCTTTAACAACAAGACTCAATAGTATCCGGAACAACATATTCACAGCTTCTATTTTTAAGCACAAGTGTGCAGTTTAAAACCAGGAAATAGAGAATATTTAACGCCCGTCTTGAAGCAGATTTTCAACTTCAACTTGGCCTTACAGCCAACACAGATCTTTGCGAAGTATCACATTTGGCCTAAAAATAGCACCAAAATGTATAGAAAGCTGAGCTAGCCCTGCCTTACAGAAGTGCTCCTGTGATAATTGACAAGCTGGAACCATTTGAGTAGCACCTAAGAAAGCCATAAAAGCAAAAACACGGATGGAAGATTTCATTGATTGAGCTAATTAGTACTAATTGGTAAGGCTCGTGAAAGACCTATAAAGGTCACATGTTGTAGAAAGTGAGTTTCCATGTCTTTAAAAAAATATATATTATAAACGCATCTAGGTGCTATATACTGTGAAAGTATCAAAATGCTCAATCCACAGAGATGTGCAAACAGCTCGTATTTAGAAACTGTGCCTTTTTTTGAAACGAGTCACAACTGTACAGTCACCACTATTACTCCCGCTAAACTCTGTGTGGTTGACACGTACACAGCGAGAGTATTGCTTAGAATGGCAGAAAATAAGATTTAGTATGTCACAATAATCATATGTAAAATGCAGTATGCCAAAAATACCAGAATGTTAGCCAGCATGCAACAAACAGTAAGAATTTTGAAGGGCAGCCGCAATATGTACTAAAAGTACAAATAAAAAGTATGCAATTTGGAACACTGCTAGTGAGTCCCCATCTGCAGTGACACTGGGAATAAGGCGACAACGCAGGCGTGGAAGAGCCAGTGTGGGTTTTTGAACATTTAAGCATGTAATCCTGTTCTAGTAGGAATCAAAAATTCAAGCATGACCCTGAAAATGAGTATCTTCTGAAGATGTTGCCAAATGTTAAAACATGTTTCTGAGGTAGTTTTCTGTCAAAAGGAGCAATGTAGTCATTAAGTGCAGATTAAAAGATGAAAGGCCTATTAGGCACTCCTACATGTGATATATAATTCCTTAAAGAGATTAGGGATTAGCGATGTCCCATTAAGCATCAAATCCTTTTACTGAAAGTATTTTAATTGTCATAAGTAGAGTAATAGAGTAGTATGAAAAGTTCCAGGAGGTGTGGGGTACAACTCATCGCTAATAGCAAAATGACATAACGGCTTAATCCTCACTGCGCGCCACTCGTCGGTCCTCTCCATGTGGACGGCACGATGGGCTTTTCCAAAGCACTCTTCTGGCCTCAGAGTGACATTCAGCCCTTAGCTGTTGATCAAGCACAACAATGGAGTGGAACTGCAGATAAGAGGTGAGCTGGTCCAACAGATAACACTGTGCTAACCTGCAGTCACCTCACAGAGATGAAGAGGTTAAGCGATCATGTATTCACAACGTGGATCATCATGGCACTTTGTGGGATATACCGTATCAGGCTTTTAGAAATAAAAACAATACTTGCGGCAATTTTAGTTTATTAGCTCTTTTTTTTTTGCCCCTTTGATGTGTAACATTTAACTTCTTATGGAAATATGTATATTGATAGTATGGCACAAAACAAATGGATGTAGCAGTATTTGTTTATTTCCTGTCATGCCTCTGGATGGGAACCAACCATGGGTGGAAGAAATGGTTTTTTTTCTTTTTTTTAAAGACAATTAAATGATAAATACAATAAAAGGCTTGGTGATTCAACTAATTGTTTCAGTTCTGAATTGAGGCGTTTGGCTTTTAGAGCTTCTGTCCCCTCGACAGGCCAATGGCCACAACTGCATTTCAAGCAAAAGCAAACGCTGGTTTCCGTTTTATTCTGGTCACCCAAGGTGTACCTTTGCTCATGCTGCAGTTATCGTTTGCTAACATGTATTTTGTGTGTCTGCAGTGTCTGAGTGGCTCCGGTTGCTGCCTCTCCTGGGTATCCTGGCTCTGCTGGGCTATCTGACCATCCGCCCATTCCTGCCCAAGAAGAAGAAGCAGAAAGACAGTCTGATCAACCTGAAGATCCAGAAGGAGAACCCAAGAGTGATGAATGAGATAGACATCGAGGACCTAAACTCAAGTGTATGCTACTGTCGCTGTTGGCGCTCCAAAACTGTAAGTTGTACCTCTTCCGTATACCTGGAGATATCCCCATTTATAGTAACAGTTCACTGGCAGTTATTTTCATTTGCTACATATCTGATAAATACAGATGTATACGTTGTACTTTTATTGCTAAAACCAGTAATCTATCAATGTAGGCCTTTATTTTTTAAAGTCAGGACAAGGTGGAGTTGAGTGTTTCTGTGTCTCGCCTCTCAGCTCATACCAAGTTGTTCCCTGTTGTAGTTTCCTGTGTGTGACCGGTCACACTTAAAGCACAACGAGCTGACTGGAGACAACGTGGGGCCGCTCTTACTCACGAAGAAGAGGTGCTGATGGGCGTTTTCTTCTCACGTCCCCAGTTTTTGGTTTTCATAGTTCTCTCTATTTCTGTCTTTTTGTTTGTCTTTTTTTTCTCGTTTCTTTTGTTAAACGAAAGTCTTGGTCTTGCCTTGCTGTGTTGCTCAGAAATGCAGACGACCAGCATCTTTATTTGAAGTGGTCCTAAAACACCTAAAACCGTTGTGTGAAAACTGTATTTTAGGTTCTTTAATAATATCCAGCAGTAAGGAAGCTGTTTTTCTTTATGGGCCTTTGTTCATTGTTTACTTTAACTGAGAAACATTTTTCTATGACCGTAAATTAAAATGTAGTCATGTCTAACTCTTTTTGGAATCCATTACAAATCATCGGGACCACTTTGAGAGGAAAGCTTGAAACCTAAATCCAGTGACCTTATGATGACTTTTAATATTCTGAACCCAGAGTAACTTTTTGTTTAAATTAAATACTTGATACTAGTCCATCCCGTAACCAACATTTTGTACTGTATGTCTTCATTATAAACGATTCTTAGGTTTTATTTTGTCTTTGTGCCAAATATCAACATTGTTCAGTCTTTCAGAATGTGATTTATTCTCTTATAAGTTATTGTGTATATGGGAAATGGTCAAATATTTTTGTTCCTAGCCTTTAAACATTTGAGTTTTCAATTTTTCTCTGTTGCCTACAAACATTTCAAACCACTACACCGTTGAGTAATATACAGTTTTAACCTCAGTACGGTGTTGAGGTTTCAGAAAGTAACTTCTGCAGCATAGGTTGACGACGTGCTGGAATATTCCTTCTTGATTCATCAACATTTTATACATTAATGGCTTGTATCGCGAGACCTGTACTTCCACAATGTTGCCTTTGAATGACTGTCTTTATGAATCTTTGTAAATTGATGGCTTGCATGAATTCCTATGTTTAAATTGTAAAAAGCAATAGTCAGGATGTTAAACTCAAGCGTTTTTGGCAAACAGAACTGTAGCTTCATTCCCTTCTTTCAATATTACAACCGGGTAACACTTCATGACACCTTGACCTGAAATGACCGATCACGATCTAATTGTCTACTCCTCATTTGTTCAAGTAGAACTGTCATTCAGGCTCATAGTTCTGCAGGAGTGCATTCTCTGTTTAGGGTTAGGGGTGTCAGTCTTAACCACAAAGGTGGAGTTCATAGTGGTGACAGAGGAAAAGTCAGACAACCAGTCGCTGAGATTCTTCTTCTGGATATCTGTACCAAACTTCATGACTGTCAAATCCATATACATAGTTTGATAGTCTGGACCAACACAGCCATCCCAGGCTGCTAGACAGATAAAAAGTAAACAGGAAGCCAAAACCTATAAGGGACAGTGACTTGAATTAAGGACAGAAGTCACACATTAAAAATACTCACAATATATAAAAAATGCAAGAGAAGAATAGTTCTTGGTATATTTCATTTATTGTTTAAAGAATATTTGGTAAAAAACTAATGCTCAATTCTGTTGTATCATACATAGTTGCTAATAATACACAATGAATGTAAAAATATGAAGTGTCACTGTGTACTTTAATTAAAAAAAATCAAATGTAGCAAATGTTAAAAAGAATTGACTTTCCCTTACAATCAAAGGTTGGGTTCGTATGAATGTTTTGAATATGAACATAATCAATGTTCAGCATTCGGAACAGTGATTGTAGCATTACAGTAGTTTTAGCAGCACTGTGTGGAAACCAAAAGGAAAGTAGTGTGAATTATTTTTCTCCTGAGTATTTGTTGACTACACAAACCCTTCTCATCACCAAGCTAATACACATTTATTTCAAACATACACATAAATACACACATCTGTACAAATATTGTACCGAGTGCAGAACACCTAAAGACTTGTGTGTCAACTGTGTGGTCTAATTTAAAATAAATTAAATATTGCTATATACTGTCAATTCATTCAATTTTGCAGCCCTTCAAAGGAACCGCCGTCTACTAAAAACACATCATTACCACCTGGTCAAGTCCAAATACAGTAAATAGTTAACAGATATGTTTTATATTTTTAAAAAAGCAAAAACTGGATTCCCTGAATATAATGAGCAGGAGAAAATATCCATCTTTACAAAAATGTAAACCATATTCATGCCTCGCACTAATACAGCTAATTCAAAGTTAATTTGGGACCAAAACCAAAACCGCCTCTTGTATACTGTCATACAGCACGGCAGTGCAGTTGCTCAGATGTGGGTCATTTGTTTTGGAGCCTGAGGCCTGGAAAGCACCAGAGGCTATTAATACAGAGTGAATCATATGCTCCTGCAGCACGGCAAACATCAGGAGCGCACCGGCAGATAGAGAGACAAATAGGGCCACTCGGTGGCTGAAGGAAAGCTCAGCTATCCAAAGTGTGAAAGCACCTGGGAAGTCTCTTTAAATGTCCTTGCTTAATGTATGAAGTCATGTGATGTCAAAGTGTGCTCTCATAGGTAACAGGCGTTTCATTGTCATCATCTCCCGCTGGAGTACCTAGGAAAGATGGAGAGGAGACAGGGAGGAAAAAGTCTTGAAAAAAAACTTCAGTAAGGTCTGATTACATGCTAGTTTGATTAGTAAACAAACAGCAGTATACAACCAGGAGTTGCACCTTGGACTAAACTACAATGGAAACAATAGCAGTGGTGTGTAAATGTAAAAGACTGAAGGGCATGAATGACAGAGTAAACAGAAGCAACCTAGAACTATGCAAATCCTTATCGGAGTGGATGCATCTATCACAAAGGTGAGGGAGGGAGAGCTTTGTGGGAAAGTGTATGCACTACTCAAACACGACTGCGAAGCAGCGGGGGCGCTGAGCTCAGCTGAAAAGTTGAATGAAGAACTTTACCTACCTAATAAAAAGGTGGATACATTTTGTTTGACTCGCTCACCACAGGCAGAGTTCTTTGGTTTCTGTAACAGGCGAGGTCCAGCGAGCCCTATGATCAGAGCTCCTACAGGAGCTGTGAGAAGGATGGCCAGCACCGCCACAGTCAACACATCCATGCCGTACTTCTGCAGCTCCATGTCGCCCTTCGCCCTGGCCATGTCTAAAGCTGTGGAGCCTATAGCTGCCTGAGGAGCAAAAGTCCATTTACCATCACAATGACAGGATAGCTAAAAAACATTTGAGTGTGCGTAGTTTTTTACATGCGTACAACGAAAACTATTGTCTGACGTATTTCAGCACCGACATACCTGCACTGTGGCTTTGGGCATCCACGCTAGCGCGATGAACACTTTTTCCCGCATGGTAAAGCCGGCACACAACACACAGACAAAGGTGAACAGGATTCGAACCAGCAGGGCAATGAGCAGAGTGGCGATACCCAGACCTAAACAGACGAGAGTCATACAGCGTGTTACACTATAATGGTTATACTGCAATACAAAAACAACAATTATTACATCACCAGTATATGTAGGGTGGATGTACTCATACAGACATCGCATGTCCTCTTACACTGCAGAGTCCTTTTAGAGTATATAGTAAATGTGTTTCAAGAAATAGATTTTAAACAGTAAATAAACACATTTTTTTAATTAAAGACATTAAATTAAATATACAATAATCTCATATTGCATGTGTCATAACACAGTTGTATTGCCATAAATTGGACAGTAGAACAATTTTGTAACAGGGTCACTGTTTATCTACTTTCTGGTTCATTTCTGACGGGAAGTGCAGAAGTAAGACCAGCCATTTGGACAAAGACTGGAGATGTAAAGGTGTGAGCACATTTGGACATACACACTATCAACCCTACAAATATGTTCCTAAAGAAGACAACGCTCATCACAGTGAAATGTATGTCATGTTTTCGTCCATATTAAATAATGTCCTAGAAATTGAGTGAGTCACTCTTACATTATGTTTAAACTACTGCTACTTGCAGAATACCATCATATCATAATACCATCATATCATATTCTGTATGCTTGTTCTGGTTCGAATAGGATTGCTTTTTGGGGGAGAAATGTCCTAGTATAATACAGAGTCAAGTTTTAGTATTTACTGGACACAGGCAGAGCTTCTGGCGCCTCTTTTTGACTATGGAAATATACTCTATTTACATCCATACCACCACATTTGAATCTCTCACAGTAAAATGCCCCCTGAATTTGTTATTCTGTGTGTGTGTGTGTGTGTGTGTGTGTGTGTGTGTGTGTGTGTGTGTGTGTGTGTGTATCTCACCAACTGTGAGTCCCTCCAACTCAGAGACTCGAATTTCTGCTCCTATTAGTCCGAAGAGTAGCGGTTGAAACACATCCCACGCCCACCCCACCACTTCCTCCACACGTGCCTTTAGACGAACATAAAAAACTGTCATTTTTAGAAACTTTTTTTATTTTTTTTGTAGGCAATGAAGGACTCACTGTACAGCCCAGTAGGTTGATAACAATTACACTTGCTATATTAATTCATTGTGAAAAATGCCCCACTGCTCTTGCCAAAAGCAATAAAGGTGGCTTATTGTGAGTAGAGAGCTGACAAATATGAACTATGCACTACATACAAGACATGCATATGCTGTTACCTTTTCTGACCCCCAGCCGAGGCCAGCCAGGAAAGACATCACCAGGGTGCAGAGGCCTCCGGAGCCGGGAAACCCAGCCACATTGCTGCCGAACACGGCAAAGATGGACAGACCCAGCACCAAGAAGGATCGCTTCATGACCAAGTGTTTCTAAGTGAAAAAGACAGTCAATAATTTAATGTAGAGCACTGAAATATTCCGAAATCTATTAATACAAATGCTCCATGTCACACTTGTAAGGTGTCGCCAGATACTAGGCAGTTCATGATGTTTTATATCAGTATAGAATATATTTAACCAGCACTGATTCAAACAGAAGGAGTCTTAACGGCTAATAAAATACATTTATGAAGTTGAGATAGTGCAGACATTTATGTTATGTAAGTGCATTTCTGACCCAGAAAAACATCTCCTCCAATGTGATCCCTGTATACTTCCCCACTCTTCCCAAGTTGTTTCACACACAGGATGTGGTGTCAAATGGTGTAAGGATGACTAAGAAATAGTAAAACTAGCTAATATAGTAATGCGGCAAGAGCATGCTGTTAGAAAAATTATTTACACTCGATGCCGGGTCTTGGTGGTCATGTCAACAGGTCATTTATTCTGTTGCAAGAGGAGCAGATGCAGATATACAACGTGTTGCTTTACTAATTGTACATCCACAACTGCTCCAAGAACAGATGGAAACCTCCTTCCTTATGATGTCTTCGTACCCTTCCTCCCGCCATAGACAAAACAATGATGCGCTGTCTCTAGTGCTGCATATCATATGAATTCCCATTTGATAACAGTGCTTCAATCAGGGACATACAGATATCAAAGATTCCTGGACTCCTAACTGGCTTGTTTTGTATTTGGGACATATGTCATAATTATGGGAAAGTTCATCTAGAAGTCACAGGCCATATAAAATATAGGAAATAGAAGGAAGAAAAAAAAAATTTCCCAACACATGCTTACCTGGTCCACACTGGGAAAGTACTGGATGAGGAAGCCAAGAAGAATCCCAATAACCATCCCACCAGCCACCTCCAGTACACCTCTCAGGAGGTTGAACCAAGTGGAACCTAAAAGGATCAGCATCAAAAAATATACAATAAAATAAACTGAACTAATCGTCCTAAAGGTGTGTCGACATGGACCAGTCATGACAGTAGCAATGTAATCATTGATGGTTCTATTTAGTGTTTTAAATGCAGTTTAGTATAGGCCTATAGAGGCTTTACATCGCGGCAAACTGGAGTTATTATGACACACAAAATGCAACATTTTTATTGAGAGTAAGCAGCGCACTCACACCCTCTGCTGAGCTGCTGACGAACTACAGATACAAGTTGCATATTTCACACACCTTTCCATGCTGACGTACACTGCCCCTGGAAATAAGGTGGTGTTCAATTTCAGGTCAGAACGTCCTTTCTTTCACTTCTAAACACACATCCACTGGTTACCTGTGGCGAAGGCCATGCCGAGACATGTGGTGAACCCTGTGATGGCAAGAACGTCGTCAAAGCTGCCCGCAGCCATCAGCAGGGTGGGGATGCCCTGCTCCACGCCGTAGCCGTCCCTCTGCAGCAGCAGCATGGAGGGCACCACCACTGCTGGGGACACAGCACCCAACACAAAGCTACAATGTGAAGGAGATGAAAACAGATCAAAGAACCACTTTGGAAGGTATCATGCAAAGAGAAGGAATTCCTGCAGCACGATGTGTAGTTTATACTAGAGACGAGGTGCGTCTCAAATTTATTTCACACGATGATTTTGATTCTCTAATGATGATGATCACTTGGCTGGGCTTGAAATGTTCCAAATCATCAAAATTAAAATATTGCTTCCAATCTTAAATCAATATCAACTCTCCTAAAAGGGAAACCTTTCAGATTTTCAACCAGCTTTGTATTATTACAAGGTGGGTGCTATACGCAAATTAACAAAGTTTCTTCCCTCTCTCAGAAATTGACATTTCAGTTGGCCAGTAGAAAAAATATTTGTCTGTTATCTGTTTAAAAAGCCTGATATTGCAATTTCCATTTCACCTACCGACATCACACTGCTGACGAGGCAGAAATATGAAGGCCCTGACTTTGACAACAAACGACCAAGAGGATAAGAGGTTTTAATATGAACTTGTAATATTTGTGGGAACATGTTTCTTGTTCATACAGAATATTTTACAGAATTATGCAGTATTCGCACTGGACCTGGAAGCACCGCTTCATGTCACTCGTTACGTGAGCGATTCTACTCCTCTTCCATAGAACTAATCTCTGTCTGTCTGTCTGCTTGTGTATTAATGTTCAGACCCCCAACTGGTAAATAAGTGGAATAAGTACGTAATATAAATACCCCAATCACAAACAGCAGTGACACCGGGCTATTTCTAATAAATACAATGGGTGGACATTGAGAAAAGCAGGGAGAGAGGGGAGGAAAGTCAAAAGCATGGGATGCTTATTTTATTATTTATCAGAGTGAGAGCATTTATAACCTAGTCAAGGCAAAATCAGTCTGCTTTGAAACTATGACAAGTTTGACATCTTAAAGAGCAGGTTCCCTGGATTTACTACATGTGAAACGAACTGCAGTTGTTAAGAAATATTATTTAAATACAATACAATTTTGAAGGCTTATGAACAGGGTACAGTTCCTCCTGTGGATTTTTGTCACATGACAAACTTCCTCCCTCCTATCTGAATCCTCACTGCCGAAATGATTTAATAAAAAGAAGAAGCAGAAAAATAGGTTGAAATTGATATAATGAAAATATTTCTTACTGGTTCATTAAACAAAGAAAATATCTATATATATATATATTCATCAAAGGAACTGTGCCCATCTGTCTGTCCGAGGCATCCTGTAATGGCAACATGGAGCTCGTTATTAAGTAGAAAATGAAGAGTGGGGATGTAGTGGAAGAGTATTATATTTACCCGAGAATGAAGCTCCACACCCAGGGCAAGCCCATGAGAAAGTGAGAGATCAGGGCTGTGGTGCAAGCCTCGATAATGCAGGGCCCGGAAGCCACACGCATGCACACAGATTTCAGTTTCCTCAGAGCCTGACAACAGACACACATCATCCCATCATCCCATTACGTTTTATTTAGCTGACACTTTTATCCAAAGCGACATCTCCTACAAGGCTCAGATTTGCTTTTCATTGCTAACATTCCTGTGTGCATGTAGCGTACCGTGGGATCCAACCCCAGACCAGCTCTGGCCAGAATGACAGCCAGAGCGACGTTCCTCAGTGACGCAGACCATCTGAAGTCGATGCCCTTGACTGAGTCCGATACCACTGGGATGTTTCTCAGCATGAAACCCATCAGGAGCATACCTGCAACACAGCAGAGGGCGTGAGAGAGGACAGATGATCCTCCAGGACGGCCTCTCACACAGATACACAGCAGGAATAAAGGCCAGCTGTTGCTTTTTGAACTTACGGCGCTCACGTTGGACACCTGAGACACTGAGACCCACCGCAGGACTGTGATTGCTGTTTCATAACGCTCATAATTAGATTTTTACAAGATCCAAACCTCTAAAAAGCTGCCAAACATGCAACATGACTGGGATAATTACATGAACATGTTACAAAATATTATTCAGATATATGATCATTACGATAAATGGGTTACACAAAGACAGACACGATGAACTGCAACAGGGAAATAATACATAAGAATACATATTCAACACTGTTAACGAGTGGGGACAGAAGACTTTCGACTGACCTCAATATTATATTGTAATCAGAAACAGACACTGAACATCTTTGAGGGAAAACTACATGAAGATAAAGTTTATAGAGCTGTATTTCAATCTACCTTCTGACTTTATTTGCGAATAAGGAGTGGCTCCAGTTTCCTTGATTTTTATCTCGTTATGGGTGCAGTTGATGGATTTTGATTTCCATTTCCAAAGTAATTTATGTGGAAATTTACCAGGAATTCATATTATATTGCATTCAAACCTTTACCAATGGCTAAAAAACTAAAAAGCGAACATTTACACTATCCTCTGATCAACATGGCGATTTCTTCCAAGCCAGCATTAATTATATAAAATCAGATTAAATTGCATTACATCACCTCAGGTAAAAACAAGGCCTACTAAACCACAGACTGACCAAGACTCATGTCTTTTATTTAATAATTAGTGACAAAATATGTCTTATCTCCAACATCTCGACAAATAGCAGTATCACTGACATAATAATAATAAATAATAATAAAATACCAGCAAAATACTAAAAGATTCCAACAGGGTCCAAACCAACAGCAGCTGATGTGTACCTAACCAGGATTGGAAGGAGTGAGTAACATGTTTGTTCTGTTAATCAAGAACTCTGATTTGACCTCATGTTCTTTATTCAAATCAATGACAAAAGGTGAAATGACTCAGTCGGTAGATTCCTTTGTTATAAGTCACCAAATGAATACGTCCATGCCTACTACTGTGCAATACTCATTCAATTAGGCTGCTACCAGACAACACACCTGCAGTTAGTTCATACATAGAGGATATCTTGCACTATTTATGTTATAACATTAATATTTGCTGGCCCAGTTCAAATGCTTTTCAAAGACATTTGAGTTTAGTTTTAGATTATTTAAGATCTTCAACTGTGATTCATATCAGATTATAGTCTCATTTGAAAAGCAGTTGTTAAAAACAAATGGCTCTAATACTGGTATTAATACAGTTATTTGTACTGCACATACATAATACTCGGTTTACTGATCAATCTGCTCCAACTGTAGCACTATGGTGTTAAATAATGATTCCATGGGTGAGCCTGCATGTAATCTGGCTAATTGTTCAGAACAAATATGTGACAGCAGTCTTAACACAGACCCTGAACGACGGTGTATTGTGTCACTAAATATCCCACTGGTAACACATAACCACTAAATACTCAGCCTTACCAAGGAGAGGTGGGAACGGTGGAAGTTTGGGCAAACGGATGAGAGCCACCACTTTGCCGCCGACGAGAGCACAGATGAAGAGGATGGTGATGCCAAACAGGTTGCCCCCTGGAAGACACTCTTTCTCGGTGATGGACCACACCGCTCCAAAGAGCACAGCTGCCAGAAAGACTAGAGCGCACACAGGGGACTGATATTAGATTATTGTGTCATGTCATCATAAGTCAGTGTTTGTGATGACAAGAGCATGAACTCTATTTTTATTAACCTCTAAAACGTCTTCAAAAGCAAGTGATTTAATAAATACCAAGAGCTTGTTGACGGTTGACTTATCTCTACGACTTGTAATGTGAACATAAAATAAAATATTGTGTGTTTGTGTATATATGTATATATTATATGTAAGTATTTATCTACAATATTACATTTTAGTAGTCCAAAGCATACAAGATACTCATATCTGTAGTTTTACTGCAGTAAAAACACTTACTGGGTAGGAACTTAATATAGTTAAGTATTTATCTACAATATTGCTACATTTTAGTAGTTCAAAGTATACAAGATACTCATATCTGTAGTTTCACTGCAGAAAACCACTTACTGGGTAGGAACTTAATATAGTTAAGTATTTATCTACAATATTGCTACATTTTAGTAGTTCAAAGTATACAAGATACTCATATCTGCAGTTTTACTGCAGTAAAAACACTTACTGGGTAGGAACTTAATGAGCCAACATGAGACCCCACTTGCTTACGTTTAGTAATGAGCGAGGCCAGAAGGCCTCGTGGTGGACATGGGCAAAATCTGTGGAGCAAAGGGCAGCAGACCACCGGCGGGTCTGTGTTGGTGCCAGCATCCACCAGCGGGTTTCGAGGTATAAAGTAGGTGGTCTCCTCTGTGACATTTGGACTGGAGCAGCGCCGCACCACCACTTGGATCTGGTTCACATTCAGGTGCTGGAGGAGGAGGATCAGAATATGGAACGGGTAAGGCTTGCCTGGTGGACATAATGTTTTGTGAGATGCCTTAATACCACATCTGTACACGCAATACACGATAAAAGAGATATTTTGCTCGACAACCTCAATTCTAATTGGATTTTTTTTAATGTTGCAACATCTTTTATCAATATAATTAAATAGTATTGTGCCCTATCTGTATTAGATTATTAAATGTGATTCTCAGAACACCCTCGTCACACTGCCAATGTACCATAATTTTGACCTTTAGAATTACGGCAATAAATGATGAACACGTGATCTCAGATCAACAAAACATTACAAGGTTATATAGCAGAATATTAAAACATAGAAAAACAACACAGCGGACTAATGTGAAAGACAAAGAAGCAGAGCCACATCATTTATATGTTGCCTAAAATATCTTATTTAGTGAATATAAAAAAACAACCCACACAGGCTATGTCATTTTCCTCTCAAGAAACTATACACCAGGGGTGTCCAAACTACGGCCCGCGGGCCGGATCCGGCCCGTTGGGCGTTTTTCCGAAGCACGATGACGGCAAAAGACCAGCATCGATGTTTCTTAACTCAAGTCGGGAACGGAGAAGCGTTACAGCGGTCTTTACGTGCCGTGCTTTCTGCAGCGCATCAGGCTGCGAGTCCAGCTGCTGCTGTCTGCTCACCTCCACCCCTCCCCCACAGGCCAGCGCGCCACGGAGACATGGTCCGTTTTATACGGCATAACGAACGCACATCAGACCCACGGGACTCATGTGACATATAGGGTTCTGCCTGCCAGCCTCCTGCCAGCTTCCTGCATGGAGCCCCTCTGCAACAGGTCTCTTGTGTCCAGAGAGCAAAAACAAATTCGAAAAATGTAGTTTATCACGCAGGACAGTGACTCGGCGTGTATAACTAATTGACGAAGACTTAGCCAGCAAGTTAAACAAAAAAGCTGAGTCATTTAAGTTATATTCGTTAGTAAGTAATGTAAGTTCTCTTTACTTTTTAGTTATTGGCTTTTATTTATAATGTATATTGGTTCACACAAACACTCTCTATCCATCTGATACTGGCCCGGCCCGTCTGTCTAATTTTAAAAGTCAATGTGGCCCCTGAGCCAAAAAGTTTGCCCACCCCTGCTATACACATTACATTTCATTTAGCTGACGCTTTTATCCAAAGCGACTTACATGATATACAGTAGAAGGTGAGCAATTAGGGTTAAGTGTCTTGCTCAAGGACACAACAACACGGAGTGGCTGAGCCGGGGTTTGAACCACCGGGGTTTGACTGAAAGTCAGACCTGCTAACCACTGATCCACAGTCGCCCCAGATTATAATATATATATATATATATATATATATATATAATCCACATTATTAGGCTTATAAACATTATTAAGATTTTCAGTTTTGTCAAAACTGTAAAACAAAGTATAAGAAGGTTACACTAGAGCAAAAAATATACCTCCACATGGTTTACTGCAGGTAAAGCAATTACGTCCAGCAGTGGGCTTGTTCCGGGACTGGGTGCCGGACTGGGCACCAGGATGGGCTCTGGGGTGGCAGGTTTGGGCTGAGTATCCTCCATGACAAACTGGCAACAGGTTTTCTGGTCCACTCACTTCTCTCTCACTGCACATCAAGCAGAGGGGTGGGGTTGGCCATTGATGGGCAGTGGCTTCACTTCTGGTTGTGTGTGTCCGGCTCTGACTGCTCGCTCCTATTCATAGAGCATGGTTTTATCAGTAGAGAAACAAATGATTGTTTACTTTATAAATGATGAATGGCACAGGTGTTGGTACAGGTGTAGACAATGGCATGGCAGGAAATGATATATTTTATCTGACAGGCCTGTTTTTCAAGTTAAGATGTCAATTTGTTTCATATAGTTACATTTAGTGTAAGAAATGAGAAAGAAAAAAACAACCTAACAAGGTTTGAAGCCCAGTCTCAATGATGATGTAAGGGGCTAATATGTAAATACATGCTGATTGACCTGTAACTCATTACAATGGACTAATTCAGAACTCTTAATATCAATAGATCAAGCTATGCTACACACGTGTACAAAGGACACACACGTTAAAAACCCATTCACATGAAGCCAAACGCCACTACAATGTGTCGACAGTTGCTCATGGCAGCAGACGTCACTTAATCCACTTGCGAGCAGAGCAACTCTAATCAATGCTTACAGCTCGGCCATATGGCGCATCGAGCTGGATGCTCGGGCAAGTAGGTTAGAGTTAACCAGCGACTGTCAGCAGCAGAGCTGTCCGACAGGCTGGCGTTAGCAGGCAGAGCAGAGGGTGGTCATCGCCCGGGCTGGCGTTTTGGTTCAGTATGCCGCTGAAGAGGCGCGCGCGCTCATTAGCTCACGTTAGTGAGACGTCACATCCACGCCCACGTTTTTCACGCGACACTGAACCCATTATCGGACAAGGGCGAAATTATACGAGTGCGAATTCCCTTTTATGAAAGAAGTTGCAATATATATCCTGTCGTTTCAGCGGCGGGAAAAATAAACGTCCGGTCGCGTCGAGTTGTCACGATGTTACGCTAATGTCTTCATGCGGTTAGCTAGCTAACGTAATTAGCGCAGGTTTGTCGTTAAGTCCGCCTAAACGTAACGCAACCGCCACGGACTTAACGTTACACTGTCAGCGTCACGTGTAGCTTGCTACCGTCAAACGTCAGATTTCGATCACTGCTTGGCTCGCTCCTGTGACACGTGTTTGATCATCAATTTTTCTAGAGGGAAGCCGTGTCCGATGTTGGATTCCTCGCCGGTAGCTGGCTGTGTGTTTCCGACCAACAGCTGTCACACACCCGACCCACCACGGGCACGGTAGCTAGCCGGAGAGACCCGGTACTGACCTCCCGGACGGGGCTCCCTAAAAGTACAACTAACGTTACATAAACGGGGGGAAAACACACACAGCTGCTCACCTCATATCGTAAACATAGTCATCGCGTGTGAACCTTCAGTGTGCAGCGTTATCTGGCAGGCATGAGGCAGATAGAGCAGCTAGGAATGAGGCGGATTAGTGATGGTCAAGTAACGTTAAGTAAGTAGCGCGCGCAGGAGTGCCTTGCTGGGGGGTGTGGGGTGTGTGTGGGGGTGTGGGTGAAGAAGACGTTTTAATAGATGTTTAAACAAATCTCAATTGTTAATCACATGACCAAATTGCTTTGTGAAATATTCAATAATGGGTTTATTAATAAGGTGGTACAATAAGTCAATTTATTACAATTTCAGACAACTTATTCTTATTTTGGCATTGCACGGATTTGCAGCATTGTTTTTTCCACAGAATCATTAAACATAACATGCAAAAAAAAAAAAAGATGATCAAGTCATTCTTGGGGCACTTTATTTGGGCTTTAAAAAAAAAGAAGCTTTTTCAGAGTCTCCATCCTCCATCTATGATTTGCTCTGTCCCGGTCACATAGGTAGACTGTGAAGGAGAAAAGAAACATCAGATCACTGGGAAATCATTTCACTGATGACCCATCAACAACAACCTTGTCTACATGTATAACTATGCATGTGGAATATTATTTGTTTACTTTGGGGTTAAGCATACACTCAGGGTCATGAGTCCAAGTAAATCTCCCCTCTCGAAACACACAAAATATTAAGTCAGAAAAATCTTATTACTTGAAAATTGTGTGTGTGTGTGTGTGTGTGTGTGTATATATAAAAATGTATATATATAAAAATGTATATATAAATGTCTAGAATAAATACAAAAGTACCTGGACCACTATGTAGCTGTGGCCCTGCAAGCTCTGCCTGACTATCGATGTAATGGACCACATACATGTTCATGTATGACTTGGTTGCATTATCTGCAAGCACTCACCTCATCGGAGGCCAGGTATACGCACAGGTGCGCCACTTCTTCAGCTGTGCACATTCTGCCAGTTTTCTGCCGTGCCATGAAATCCTTATAAGCCTGAGGAGTTACACACACAGAGAGAGAGAGAGAGAGAGAGAGAGAGAGAGAGAGAGAGAGAGAGAGAGAGAGAGAGAGAAAGAGAAAGAGAAAGAGAGAGAGAGAGAGAGAGAGAGAGGAGTAACAGTTGAAGCATTAACTATCTCCAATACTGAGGATTTCTTCCTGTGGAAATCAAGATAAGATGTACCTATTAAATGACCCGTGCAATAATCTCCATTACTGTCAGATTAAGATTAGAAAAAATGACAGTAAGAGCCTAACATACCTGTTCTGGGTCAGGTTGGGCCTCGATCCGACCTCTCAATGATGGAGTATCAACAGTACCTGAGAAAATATAAAAGAGAAAGTCAGAATTTCTTCTTAAACCTTTATTAACACACCAATATTGAACACAGAAGTCTAATTAGTGATCATGATAACTAAAGAGGTATGACTGGGTTCAGTTAATTATTATTTTAAGACAGGTCTGCTGCATGAATGCCTGGCGCAGGCATTCATGCAGCAGACCTGTCCGAAAATAATGTCCGAAAAGATGACAAATCCTTACATTTTTTCTAAAAGCATCACCTTTGATGACAATTATTTTCAAGGATGTCTACAGTACATTGTTTTCTATTAAAATGCCAGTGACCTCGATGAATACTTGATGAAGAATCAAAAGGACACACGGTTTTACTTTGCAGATCGCTCTAAACTTACCAGGACAGACACAATTACAGCGAATGCCTTGCTCAATGAAATCGGCCGCTATAGATTTGGTGAGCCCAATCACGGCAGCTTTGGAGGTACTGTAGACGCACCGGTTCACAACACCTGTGTCGAGGAAACACATATGTCACTCACACAAAGACACACGCAGAGCAATTATCTGAGTTAAGAGGATTACAATGAACATGGTCATACTTCATCGACTTAATGTCCCGTTTATTGGGCGTAATATTTGTTTGACGCTCATCTACAGTGTCTGCAGAGATGTAGTTACCTTTTATGCTTGATGCAACAGATGCCATGTTGATAATGTTTCCTGACTTCTTTGCCAACATCTAGAATGACAATAAATCAGGAAGGCATATCAACAGAATACAATTGGTAAAATGAAGAGTACAATTATGCAACGGACTTTGGTTTTCATTTTTATGGAACAGAGAAATGAGAATTGCTACATGATTCAAGATAAAACTCCCCATCGAGACAGTTTTGTTAGTTTGCGGGTAAAGCTGGATTAGCGATTGGGCAGTTGCCACCCATCATGCCACAGGCTCAGAGTAATGCAGCTAATCCCAGCGGACAAAGGATGAGAACAAATGAAAAGCATATGTCACTCAATTTACAGCAGCACCTCTTGCATTCTCTCGACAGCAGGATGAAAAACAGCGCTAAGCGTTTGGTGAAGTGGGCAAAGGTCACCTTCGGTAGGAAAGCCTTGCTCATGAGGTACATGCTGCGAACGTTCACGCTCATGGTGAAGTCCCAGTCGGCCTCTTCACAGTCCAAGATGGAGCCGTGGTGCACAAACCTGTAGACAGTAGATGGCACTTCATTACAAAAGGATAGTAGCACATGCATATAGCTTCAGCTAAGAGGTATACCAACAAATATGTCCATCAGAGATATCATTATTGAACTGAACATGAATGCTGGTCCAAATGCTGCGTTAATCCCCTCAACATTTTACTGAGCCTGTTGAGGTGTTAATTTAGCGACCTTTGTTAAGGAGATTGACAAAAGGTCAAGCAGAGGTTAAACCTTAATGTGTAGGGACTTTGGAATGGATAAATGCGCTCAATGTGGAGAGAGAAAAACAAGCAGAATCACTATTCACCCAGTACGCATGTCAAAGGGTGAGGCTGGTAATATTACCTATATCACCATTTATGATTGTTCCTCACAATTCTTTTTGCATCACCTTATATTATTCCTAATAGGTAAACCAGCCATCTCAATGAGATATGTTTGATAAATCACAAGTTATTTTTATGCATGTGTTACTAAAAACATATACACATAAAATACTTTATAAAATGCACCCAGGTAGAGTAATGGGCTCTTGTTTTGTCCTCTCATCAGTTAACCCAACAGAATAATAATAATAATAATAATAATAATAATAACTTTATTTATATAGCACTTTTAAAAACAAAGTTTACAAAGTGCTTCCACAGATAAGCTTAAATGGCGGTAAACAAACACCATAAAAGCATTGGATAAAACAAAACAATTAGCCAAAAAGAACAGTAGAAAACAAACAAATATCTAGAATATACAAACAAAACCATGGGAACAAAAGAACTGCATAAAAGATCATAAAAAGACATAAAAGGACGACATCACTTAAAAGCAATTCTATAAAAATGGGTTTTAAGAAGTGACTTAAAAGAAGTTACTGATTCTGCCAGCCTTATCTCCTCCGGTAGGTCGTTCCAAAGTCGAGGGGCCCTGATGGCAAAAGCACGGTCACCCTTTGATTTAAGCCTCGACTTTGGAACGGCCAGGAGGGCCCCACCGGAGGATCTAAGGCTGCGAGTTGGCTCATATGGCGTTAACATTCTATAATGTAATCTGGGGCCAGACCCAGGCGGGCCTTAAAAGTGATCAATAAAATCTTAAAATCAATTCTAAAACCAACTGGGAGCCAGTGGAGAGAGGCCAGAATGTATGCTAGCCTTTCATATTAGATTCAATGTTTCATGTTGGCTACAATTTTCTGAACAATATTAACATGCAGGTGTACTGCAGATATCAATGTGATATAAATCTGAAATAAAGACAAAATTCAGCAAATGTATGTGACGACCCTAATAAATCTTGTGCAACCCACCTGTGGGTCCTTACCCACAGGTCTTTTTAATAATGACTGACCTAAAACTGGTGGTAATTTTTTTTACAAATAACATTTTTAACAGGAGCAAATAGAGAATAACATTTGTCATGGACTATTTGGTGTGCTAACCAATATTTACAAAATAAACTTAATTGCTGATGTTCTTGGGTAATGAAGGAAGATGCCACCCCGTGAGTCAGTGTTTCTCATTGATTCATGAGGTGTCTGACAATATAACATAGAATATCATCTGATTTAATGCATTAACTAGAGTAGGTTACTCTGGTAATTCAGAGCAGAGGGAAAACGTACCCAGCGACATTGAACAGCACATCCACACGCTCATGCTCCTTGGCTAGGGCTTCAACCTGGTCCTTCTTAGTCACATCCACCACCTTAGTCTTGATCCCTGTTGGTGAGGAGAGAAACAGCGCTTTGGTTCTGGAGAAAAGGGAACATTTATTTGAATGACGCTTGATCTGTTTTATAAAAACATACCAATCTAATTGTCTTTGACTTTAAGTTTTAACATTTTATTGCAGGAGATACTAGATGAGGAAGTCAGCCCCATAAATAAACAAGTGCTTCTCAACTGTATTGTTAAAAAATAGCAAATTCAATATTGTAACCGTCTACCACGTCAGTAAACCTAAAGACATGAAAGGCAAATAAAAAAATAAACTAAATTGAAAACTAAAAAGCTTGTTGAAAAGGATATACGTTAAAGATACTGTAAACAACAATAAAAAAAGAAGGGCATTCAGTGTATTTTAACATTATGATATATTATGATATAATATATAGTAATGATATGAAACATGGTTCAGTAGTGTAGTGATCAGTCCACTGTTCACTGACTTAATTAGGAGAGTATCAATGTATTGAAGATCAGAGAGCAGTAATTAACTCATACAGTACAACTAAACTATAAGCATTTATAACATGTCTCTTTATATTATCTGTAGTTAATCTGTCATAAGAAAACTACTTGGTTACAAGAAACTGATTCTTTTTTCCCCCATTTTATAGACTAACTGCTTAATTGGTTTCGAAAGAAAATAATAAGCAGATTAATTGACAATGAAAATAATTGTTGGTTGCAGCCCTAAAATATATTGGAAAACAAGACTTAAGCTATGGATTGCATCAAAACATGTTTTAAATGTATCTTTTTAAAAGCTACCAAGTTACAGAGGTAACTTTAAGATCAAGGTTGAAAAGCATTTGACAAAAAAGGGGAAAAACTGGCCTCACCCATCATGGCTGCATAGCACTGGCTGCCCAGCAGGGGGCAGCCTCAGACCAACAGAAATGAAGTTTACCTGGAATTCCGTCCAGCTCCTTCAGCTTCTCTCCGTTGATGTCTGTCGCTGTGACTTGAGCTCCCTCCTTTGCAAACGCCTACAGGAGAAAAAAACCTGAGTCAGTGCGAGGCGGTTACACAATGTCTGCACATGTTATGAAACTCGTAGCCCTTTAAGAAACAGTTCAAATATTGTGGTGTGATCCTTTGATTCAGACAAATGTTTTAATTCTAAAATGGCTATGGCTTTTTTTTGTAAAATAAGCTATTCATTATGAAGGTTGGGAAGAGTAAAAGAAAATTTGATTTTCCATCTAAATGCACGTAATCCCTTCCCACTGACTATAAACGTCAATTTAAGACACAGTGTACAATCTCATTACCACATATCTACAGACTCAAAATGAATTGTTAACCTTAATCTCTCAACGCCTGTCTTTAAATCCATTCCCCACTGGCCAGCTGCTAGCTGAGGAGTGACTGCATCATTTAGCACAGAGCAGACCACATCAGCAAAATGCACATTTTGAAGTCTGAATGGAAAAAGCTCAATCGACCCTCACACCATGTGCAACCTGTAATAGGATGTGATTTGAACCTAATGATCCGCGGCGTAAATAGACCTCTCTTTATTCGAACTCCTCCACACTACTCTAACCCCTTAGGCACGGGTTTAAAGACATCACTAGAAGGGAATGAATGTGATGATGACCCAATCTCGACAAGGATATGTGCGAGTAAACTTCAAGTGTTTTGCTATCTCATCTGCAGCACGTGCATGGGGAGCATCTTATAAATATGTACAACAGAAAGTTAATAATCTTCAAGCAAGATGAAAATAGCTGTTTTTATATAACACAATGTATTGGTGACATATTTATATTAACAACTTGTATATTTCGGATTAAAATTCAGCCTATTTTTCCCCCTGGTTGGTATAATAACGGGGTAAAAAGAGAACTTAAGCAAGCAACTAAATACATGCGCATAGCTTGTGTTTCTGTAGCACAGTAATTTGGAAGAAAAATGTCACAATTAGTCAAAATATGCACGCCTATGACACCACAAGCTATTTAATATAAAATGATCCAATGGGATTTGTAGGAAAGGTATCAGTGAGAAATGTGTAATAAAGCTCATTACTATTGCTGCAGCACGTCCGATCCCCTGCGCGGCGGCTGACAACACGATCACTTTCCCGTCGAGGCGACCCATAGTGCACCTCTCACTGCTGCTGGGATCAAAACAAACAGAAAATAGGGCATTGCAGGCAGGTTCATTTTGATGGTAGAGGCTGTCTTTCCTATAGTAAAAATCGCCTGATGAGCTTTCATTAGAAATTTACAATACATATACAGATATTTGCAGTAACTAATGAAACATGTTGACAAAACATTTGTTGAAGCAAATACATACAATTTTAGGTAAATCGAGTTTCCTGCATTTGACGACTTACGGGCTCAGAGAACCCTCATATGAGAGCAGTATACATTATTAAGCTTTATAATACCTATCGCAAAGATTAAGTGGTATAGTATCTGATCCTATTTATCTGAATCATGAATAATCTGTAGTACACTGGAATAGATAGTAACTGCAAGGCCATGAATATGCAAATAGGTTTTATTACTATATGAAGACATGTAGCCGACAGTCACAGGCCTTATGAGGAAATGTGGCATTGTATATCATATCTGCAAGGACAGGGTAATCACAATATTATTCTAATGTTCAATAATAAATATGCATGTTAGCCATGATAAACCTCACAGCATAGAGTACAAAACTCATTGCAAATACGCAATCAAAATATGCGTGCCTCCTTATTACATTTTTTTATGGCTGAAAGGCATTTACATTTTTTCCTTATATTCTCACATTCCACAAATAAATGTTAGATATAACCAAATGTGTTGAAATGTTGTAGAAGTGTGAATGCTGTTTTACTTTCCTACCAGAGGGTGGTGCTGTTCACCCTGTTTCTGTGTCTTCAGTCTGTCAGTGATTGTGCTGGAGACTGACGTCACAGTCTTTTACTTTTCTCCCTCAACAAGCACACTTCCGTCAAGCAAATAAAAAGCAAAACTTTGCAGTGCCACTTGTCTTCTTCAAAAATATTCTCAATTTGTATTCCTTGCATTGAGATTGTTCAATCTTAGACAGTGTGTGGTGCGAAGTGTTTAACCATGCATGTCCATTCAGTATTCCATTATTTCCATGGAAATAATGAAATACTGAATGGACATGCATGGATAACAACAAAGATAGTGCACTATAGTTGTTGTTTACGACTTCAACACTTGACATATGTTTTATTTATAGTCATTGTTGTATTGTCTGTCATTAGTGCTTCTGATATATATACAGCTATTTTCCACTACTTGTATACACAACAGTCCTGTCTATTAGTTTCCTACATGTGTCCAGCTTTGTTGTCATTTCCATTTCTGGTTAACTGTCAATGTACTATTTTAAAAGACGTCATGCAGGAGGGGTGGGCCGCAACTAATTGACGTTATATTGATATGTGAAGTCACACTGTGGACGAAGGCTTTATTAATGCTGCAGATAAGAATAGCAGTTGAAGTGTTGATATCCTCAGAGGCATTAATACATAATCTGTTTGAAAAGCAAAGATGATTCTAAGTTGATTTAGAATTCCTAATGTGCCCTCGTTGAAAATAATTAATTATGTTGTTATTTCGAGATAGTGGTACATGTTTGAATACTGTCCGTGTGGGGCTTCCGTAACAGTCAACTATAACTAGATCACTTTAATAGAGAAGAAAACTTCATTCATGGATCTAGACAAGTCTAAATATAGTCTCAAAGACAGTTTCCAACTATGTTTAACTATAACCGTAAAGTTCAAAATAAGGTTTTAGGCCTTTTTAGGGGAGGTTTAATTGCAAATGACTGCTGGCTTGTTCGCAGTTCTTTGATTTGGGACTTGAGTGTTGATCACGTGCTGCTGGCAGTAGCATACTATTATTGTTTTTCCAAAGACTACTTGAGTATTTGTTCTGCTACTGTACAACTCTGTATCGATAGCCTGGACTCACGTCTTTGAGTCAGCTCGTTGCATAACACGTTTCCTTGACGTGCCTCTACACAACTCTACACGGGCGAAATGTACGTTGTTGCTTAACACACTGTGACAACCTCCACGGGGAAATGTGCACATTAAGCCTACTATTCACCTGTTGCAAAGTAAATGCCACGAAAAGCGCACGGAAACTCACCCTCTGTTCAGATCAGGTCCGACACAGTGAACGTCAAAGACCAGCACGAGCACCACACGTGATCTAATGCTTGTATTGCTATTGGTCCCAAACCAGGAAGTGTGCACGACAGCAGTTTGCAAGATGAAATTGAGTTCAAGAGAATGACGTATTTTCTTTGCCTGTTTAGTTAATATAGCCTTTTTCTGCAATAGAATACATTTAATTAACAGTATGATCATGTTAAGCTGCCTCTTCAAATGTATGCAAATCTGTATTTAAAGGCTACAATGTGTTTTTCCATGGTGCAAAAATTCAGGAGTTGATTCTTCTTCTGGTGGTTGTGAACTGTTTTGATCAATTATAATCTTGGGAAAGACCTGGTAAAATTGACTTTTGAGATCTGCACAGTGCTTCATAGGCCCAATTGTATCACCATAGATTAATGGTTTATAAACAAATCTATTATCATTTTGAGTCAATAGCTGGCTGCTGCATGGTGTAAACTGAAAATTATGTCAGCTTTTTAAATCCAAGTTACACTTATTGTACAGTAAAAGGAAGAAGAATACAACTCCAGTGGACATCTGAATTTTCAGCATGGAAGTTAATTCTTAACCTTGAAATTTAGTTGCTCTGGGAAATTTGAAATGATCGAATTTCCCAAAGCAACATGATCTCAGTCTCAGCAGATGGAGTTTCATCAGAAACTTGGAAGCTTCCATGACAACATTTCCAAGGCGCAGAAAAAAAGTGAACACCTATACAATTTCTATGACACCTGGACAAACTCCATCTGCTGACACAGATCCTGTGATATGATCAAATCTATATAAGATATACTCAATGGAGCTTGAGATGTTTTGCCACTGCTGTCAATTGTCTTACTCTGTTTTTCATTATTAACTCAGGTGAGCCACATTATTTACAAATGTAACTAAAATTGTCATTGCTTGTGGATTCAGTACATCTATTTTGTATATCAAAATCCCAATTATTTTCCTAGGGCTGTACTTCAAGTATGATCTATTATGTTTGCTATCAGTTTCATCTGCTCTTTGATTTATTTGTATAATGATGCAGGTACACGAAGAATGAATGTGTGCAGAAGACAGAAACATAATATGCAACTGGTTGAAAGACTGCATTAATCTGTCAAATGATACAATATGCATGAACAATAGCAAAAGGCTGGACCAGCCTAACAGCTGTTCTTGAATTAGGCCAAGGGGTATAGCGAGGACGCCATCATTTTCTTCATCACCACAGTCAAGTGGAGAGGGAGCCAGTCTGTTCCACACCCAAGGGATACACTTCAATCACTGGACAATAACATGCAAAGACAGAGTGAGTGGCAATTACATCTCTGCATCTGGTCACTTGTTGATGTGGAACATGCCAGTTTATGTTCCTAAATCTCCGGTTTATAACACACATGTGTTTCATTAAGTGGTAAGCTGCATGCAACGTACTTCACATGAATCTCTCTCATCCTGCCTCTTCTTACTCATGCAGTGAAATGTCCTTGTAATTATTTTTCGACTAAGAACATCTTGATCCAGTCACATCAGTGAAAGCCTCATTGTCTGTCATTAAGACAGAAAAGCTTATTAAGACTAAAAGAAGATGCCTTCTATAAGTGGATTTAGTAATTGTCTTTGGCAGTAGCCTTTACCTTTCTGAAGTTACAAATTAGAAAATAGGCTTTTTTTCCGATTTCTGATTGTATGTTTTTTTTTATGCTTGTCCTAAAGAATAATAATAGGACGAACAAATTAGCATGGTGTCTTTTCTTTAATTCAGATTATATACCATAGGAATACCACACCACTGCATTATTTAATCATAGTGTGGCCCCTGGTAGGTGCTGCTATAGTATTACTGGTCAGGTCAGACCCTGTAGAATGGAAAACATTACGATTGTATCACTCATGAGGAGGCAATTACCGGCACTGACACGAAGTATAGCTTCCAGCGCAGCCCAGGGTTCTTATAAGAGCACAGACAATTACGTGGTAATGAATTACAATTACATTTTGAACTGACATATTGATTACAAAGTCCCACTCAGGCCAGCTTGTCTTCTTTCTTTGACCAAGTGTAATTATTATTTTGGCACTTGACATTCTGAAAAGATAATTGGAAACGTTTTGTCCAAAAAATTGGAATCAGGAAATCAAAGAAGAAACAATAATTGCATACAGCTTTCTAAGTCTTTTGTCAGATAAATACTTTATGAAACAGAGGGAAACCAGCATGAAAACCAGGACTGAGGCGTTGTCCTCCAAGCCAGATGAGGATGCATGGTGTTCGGCTTTGACCTTAAAAAAATCTGAATTCCTAGTGAATGGGCTCTTTCAAGTGTGGGCCGTAAAACAAAAGTATAAGAGATATAGGAGCTGAAACAAACTGCAGATTCACAAATTCAGGCAGCGGGCATGCAGATAATTTAGCCGGACAAGGACAGTTCAATGATTAATTGGCCAGTTGAAGATATCTGAACTTACTGAAAGTCCAAACAGAAGTGATTGAGAATCCACAGTAACTAGAATGGGCCGGGGGAAAGGAGCAGACAGTCGGATACAGCCTTAAGGAAACAGGGCTCAGTTTAAGATTCCAGTTCACAGGTTGCAGAGTACAAAGGGCAGGAAAACAAAGGCATGAAGCAACATTGACAATCTGGCAGGGAATGAGTGGAAATAGGCCGGTGATATACTGCAGGGGCAACACAAGGATGAAGATAATCCTCTGTGGGTTTGTCACTATGAGTGACCCATTTTACATTAAACATTGTCAGAGATTCATAATTAAAATTGATCACAGAAGCAGCAGCTAAGATATGTAATAGCAAGCGTTTCACTCGCACTACACATGATCCGCAGCCTATTTTTACGCTTCAGGTGAGTGATGTGTCGACTCTGAGTGCCGCTAAATCACAGGTGATCTACGCTCACTGTGCCTGATCTATCCTGTGAGCTGCTGCTACTCTGCTAATGCTGCTCACACTGCGCCTCCTGTGCAGACATAGTGCACCCTTACCTCAAGCACAATTTGATATAATAGGTTAACCCTTGAGTATCCTGGCACTTGAGTTTTGATTCACAACTCAATGTAAAAAAATGTATGTACTGTCCAAATGTCGTAAATATTTTGTTTTTGGTTCAAATATACTATAACGGTTTGACTGCATTCTCTGATTGCAGCTTACTTGCGAGACAGCTGTGTTTTCAGCACGCAGACGGCCTGCTAATTTTAGGAACAGCCCCATACTGAAACACACAATATTGAATCCTGTTCCAAGTTATACTGCAGTCAGTTGCCTGTAATACTGTGAGTGGGTGCATCACATACGCAAACAGGATTTGTCTCAAGTCAGCCAATGTGGTTGTGTTGGTCACTCTGGCACGGACAGCAGCCTCAAGCTGATCAACAAGTGTTGAGCTGGTTGAGGTCAGGACTGCTGGAGGCCATTCCTTTCTCTACTCCCAGACTCTGCAGGTAGTCTCTGATGAACCTGCTCTGTGGGGGCGAGCGCTGACATCTTGGAGGATGGAGTTCAGTCCCAGACTGGGAGCAATGGGATTGATACTGGTTGCAGAATCTCAGCTCGATATCTCTCTGCATTGAGATTGCCTCCAATTAGGCACATTTGGGGTACCGGAAGCTCAAAACAAGTCAGAATCAGCTGTTTGGAATTGGCAGAGAAGATTTGTCATTTTCATGGCATATTCAGCTGTAATGCTCATCCCAGAAATTCATGTTCCTTACAAATATGGCAGCTTTTTAAAAAAGGGAAATAAACAGGCTTTCCAACAGTATTGCCAAGAAGCCTTGTTACATTAGAGAAATAATCTCTGAGGATCTCTGTGAAAAATGTGCTCTACTCAGACATATGTTATTACACTGATTGTAGTCTCTTAGAATACCTGTTGTGATTTATGTTGCTGTCATGCTGTATGTAGCTCCAAATGTAACAATTCATAAAAGGATCCTGTGCTTTATGTGTCATATTTTATCAGGACAATTAAAAAAAAGAGGACATTGAGCTTTATCTTGCATTTTCTTTAAAAACTAATAAACTGTAAGACCAAAAAATATACAGTTATCACGATGAACTGCTAAGCATTTATTATGCCTTTTGTTATCAGTATTTATAAATGAACATTAATCAAATTGTTCTTATCATTAATTTGTGGCACACAGACATGGCACCGTAACAACCCCATGATCCCCCTAATGACCCCTAAAGAGCAAAAGACAGGAAGAAACACCATTTCATTTTCCAAAAGGGAGATAATGAAAAAAAGTCTGTGCAGCTATAAATGAAAAGGATGGATTCCAAACCTATTATTGTGCCTGGTGTATATTTAAAGCTGTTTAAAATAGATGTTGAGTGAATGAGTGACAACCAGAAAATTAGAATTCTCTGCACTGGACTGTGAGACATTTCATTGTGTATGTACCACCGCCACTCCTCGTTGTTTCAAAACAAAAGAGAGACTCTTTGTTCCAGGACTCTCAACAGGGCAGAAGCAACTTCAACCCCATAGCATTGTCATGCATTAAGACACATTGCTCGCTGCAACAGCTGTGTTGTTTGCTGGAAATAAACTAAACTTCCCCCCTTCAATCGTTTCTTCTCCTCATTCAAATTGAAGATGTATGACGATATTTACAAGAACTAAAAAGACAAAAGAAATCCAGCTTCAGAACTCTTTTTGTGTTTCACTGGGATCCTCTCTGGAGGGCCTCACTTCAGATGAGTGGGAAACATTGGCTCTTTGTTCCTGCACTTCTTGTTGCAGAGCCTCATTTTGCTGGTGCATAGGCTCATTTTCTTGCTTCACCGCATTAGTTCAAAGTCTTTGACTTCTTGCTGAACATTTTTGATCTCCTGAGTGTTCAGGGCCCACCTCGCCAATTTATGGTTGACTGCGAGCGTGTTGTGGGCGGGATATGAAGCTGATCCACTTTCAGGCATGTCAAAGTAGATTTGGGATTAATAAAACGACATTTGTGGCTTTACGCATGGTTTAGTAAATCAGAATATATTTTGCCGTACGTACATTTCCTCATTTGTATGTACGTTTACCAATAAATGAGACCCCTGGACACGTGTTTTTGTGTGTTTCTGCTAATGGGCGGCTTTCACTTGTTTTGTGTCAGATTGCAGAGTCTCAACGATCGGCCTTTTGTGTTGGCTACAGGAGCGCACCACCTGACAGCCATTCTGTTCAGCAGCATCCTTCTCATTATTTCTGCTGTGCATTGATGCAAAGTCTCCTCTCTGAAAACATACAGCAATGTTTCCACCCATTTACAAAAGGTATGTAGAAACCAGCTCAAATTACACAGCGAGGTGAGATTTTCTTATTTCTCTTTGTAACATTTGGTAAGACTGAAAGTCTGATCTGACCATGGAACAATACATAAACATTAAATAAATACTGTAATCCAGCAGCATGCATCAGCTGTGTTGTTTGTCCACCATGCCAGAAACAGTCACCGAACCTGCACGCATGTGGTGTGTGTCTGCATATTTGAGACTTAGAGAGAAATAACAGTTGCAGTGGCAACCGACTTCTGTTGTGTCAGACTACAAATATGTGTAGCCGTCCTTTAGTTCAGCATAAAACATCACTCTTTCACATCTGAGCCTTTTCTGAGTTTCACAAAATGTAATTCATGACACCACATCCTCCAGTTATTGTTCATCACAAAGCCCATTTATCAATTAGGTTTTGTATTTGATTTTGTATTTAAGATTCCCGTCACAGCCAAAGGGCGGGCTTCTCATCAGGGGCACTAAATGAGCTTTGGACTGCAAACACATGTATTACAAACGCAATGGGCAAGTCTTCATTATTTCAAGTCTCAGTTACGGAACGTATCACACTTTAAAAGGCAACAGCCAGCAAGGAACAATGGTCCATATTTGTAAACCTTCCTGTGATGATGGCAGACTGACCGTTCCCTTCGGTTCTTGGAACATAAAATGAAAAAAGGGACACTCAACAGAAAGGTGACATTTCTGAGTTGATCACAAAGCCACCAACATGAAAAATACATATTGTGTTATTCAAGAACATTTTCCAATGACTACCCAATAAGATCCATAACAGCCATAGTTTATTACGAGGCAGTTGACCTCGGCGTATGTATCAATTTAAGACGGTTTTCCCATCTCATCAAAATACTATTTCTTTTGTCGGGCAGTGTACATCATATAAGCTTTATACATCACATATAATTATTGTTCTCCCTTAAGATGGTTTTTGGTTCTGGTTTTTAGATTATACAGAATGTTATCGCTGCATTCATTGATTTATCGACCACCAGAAGGCAGAAAAATAAGCTGAGAAATACACAGATAGCATCCACTTATTTTGTTACGTCTACATGTTAGTAAACAGTTGCCTGCTAACGTATCCAGACACATGACAGTTTCTGTCATGGTCAGAAAGCCTCTCAACACTTATCACCACATAATTTCCTGGCTTTGCTCTTGAGTACCAGCACAGTAATTACCTTTGAAAGCACGGCAGCTGGATAGTCGTTTGAATCTTTAAAAAATGACTAAAAGTGGCGTCTGAGATCTGAAATTGATGTCAGCACAGAGCTGCTTGCAGAAATGGGAAAGCAGAGTGGACATCTTTTCTCTTATTGTACTCTGAAAAGGGGCCACTTGTGAGTGGTGTGCTAAAGAAGAAGTGTGGGTGCACTCTTAGTTTTTACAGATTCTACAGAATATAGACATTTGCAAAAAACTCGCATTTACCTGGCTCCTGGCAGCAGGAGCGGAAGACCTTTACAGCCAAGGACAACTTTAAATTCAATGCGGTTTCAAGAGCATGTAGGAGTTTCTAGAAATCCCTCAGGAGATTCTTACTGAAAGCATTTATTTCGTAAGTAACTTGGTCTCAAAGAAAGAGTATCTGTTATTCAACACATTCTTCAGTGATTAAATGAGAATTAATTCATAAGGAAGCGGAGCTGTTTCAAACCAGCCAGTTCCACCAAAGTGCTGTTGCCAACACAGAGGCTGCAAGTTGCACACACAGTTTCATCAATATGTATACGTGAAGTATGTAAGAACAAGCACAGCCCCACAAAAAAAGGTCAGGCCGACAGGGTATGTCATTCCTCTACAAGATAATGAAAAGATAATGATACGGCTGAGTACTGGCATCAGAAGAAGTGAGCTGGAAACTCAATGAGGTTCTTTCAATGCCTTTCTTTTTGTGCTATAATGTACTAAGCAAGTCACTTGAATTAAAAGCATACAGTTAATATAACTATTGTCTCATATCGAGGCTGGTGCTTTGTCAGAAAATGTAATTATCTCATGTTTAGCAAATAAAATAATATTTTTAACGGTTGTCCAAACACTAACATGTTGAGTTATGTATCAGATAAATTGAAAGACAGAAAGAAGATGTACACATCTCTCTTTCCCTTAATCACATGTGGATGGATACAGTTGAATGCTGTAAGGCCAATTTACCACATCAGGATCTTACATCACAATCATTATTAAGGACCTACAAAGGTTGTACCTGCTGTATGTCACATATTGGTTTTCTCCTTAGCTCCATGCAATCTTCCCAAACAGTCCCATGTTGCATCTGTGTTAGTAATGGAGGGAGTGTCATGTGGTGGTTCTCATCTTAAAGCAAGATGGCAGTGAAGCTTGGGAACAACATGCATTTTTGATAGGAGTATAATTCAAGCAACCTAATCTCATGGGAAGGCATATGAACCACGAGCACCACATGTCATTATTACCCATCTTAGGCTTTTTGTGTGTCATTTTACACAATGCGGTTAATTGAAGTATCCCCAGAGGATCCTGACTGACAATCCCAGCCCAGTATGGAATAACCAATGAGACAATCATAACCCATTGATTGGTGCATTTCATATCAGGTCAGTGCTATTCGTGAAAGGCTTTGGGATGAAACGGTGTCCTAACACCGGGTTAATGTGTAATCAGGTTAATGAGCAGCCAACAGGTTCAGTTTAATGGTTCCACAATACTCACATCGACATTGAAAATGTTCGGTAGCTTTGATTATTTCTCCTTGCTCGGTGTGAAAGTGCCAGTTCAGCCTGAAGCACAGTCAAAGTTAATCATTTCAAGGTGCTAGCTTCCAAAGTATTTCTAGTTTTCCCTCTATGTATTTCCATGTGCAGTTTTCCTGCTTAGCAGTGGCGGAGGGGCCTGGCTAAGTGGTCACATGTAGGCTTGTTGCTGGTGTTGTGTCCAGAAATCACTTCATGTATGGAGAAGAGGAATTACGGCAACTAATAATAATTCACCCCATATATTTCCATATGATTACTGTGTAATACAAGAACATACAACTTTGTGGACATGCAATATAATTCCACCCTACATATTCCACGTTGAATTTATACATGTCAATTTAATTTAATACGGAAAACAGTCTAGCAGTATGCAGCATACATTTTAAGAGACAGGGTGGACAACACCCATCCACCCCCAGACCAAAGCAAACGCACTCATTGTATGCAACAGTCTCAGCTTGTTGAGAAGCAGCTAACGGATCAGTGTTCTTAACCACAGAGACAATGGAGGCAATAAATGAAGCTAACGGATTCATTTAGATCCATTTTAAACTCTCCATGCCTTAACCTCTTGGCCCTGCCACGTTATCTAACCCTCCTCAGAGAGTCCGGCTAATAGTGAAGAAGACAAGACTGAGAGAACTGCTCTCTTTTGTGCGGGGAGGCGAGACGGAGAAGTTCAACGACGTCTCAAGCTGTTCAACACCGCTCAGCAACTACTTGCTTTCAAACTGACCCTTGGTCAGACCGAAGCAAAAGCAAAGTAGTTGAGTCCTTGGACTCACTGAATGAGGTTTCACTTTAACCACACTCATAAAACTGGAAATGATGAAAGAGGTGCAGCAGCAGCAGCAGCAGCTCTTTTATTAAAAAGAGGCTGGATCTCATCTGATGTAAAGTGGATCAAAATATTGTGCTGGGTTTTTCGATGACGCTGCACATCCTCCATCATTTTGGATTGATTTTATAAACCCCCAAATCAAACCCCCCAAATGTATAAATTCTTCTGCAATGTTGGACTTACTCCGCGTGATTCATGTAAATATCTTAACATCTCCATGATTGAAGTGATTGCTTTCACATCATATTCCCGTGTTTTTCGGTGACAATCAGATCCATTTCAAACCTCAGAAATAAACTTCCACAAATTGACACTATGTTGGTCAAATTCCCAAAAATGAAAATCTTAAAAAAGTCAAGTGTCTTTTCATGGCACTCCACATCTATAATTTAATTAAAGGCCTTATTTGCTCTGGTTAATGCACAGTAATAGTATTGCCTGACTCCTCTCAACTAAGACATGTAATGACTCAACAAGTCCTAACATCATTTGTCTGCCTTCCAAACAAATCACTGAGGAGATTATTCTTGGGAGGACCGTCTCATTTCCATTCTTTTGAGACCAATTTAGAGGACTATTCAGCAATCAGTACCTCCATATACCCAGAGAGAGAGAAACCTGCATTACTCGAGCATCGACATAGAACCAATCTTGTTTTTTGATCCCATTAACTACGAAACCTTCAAGGAAATTGTGCTCCATCTACAATCTGCTGCGATTGCAAGGCGTCAGCTGCACTGAGAGTAAACAGTTCTTCTCCATCAGGTTGTTACCAAAACAAATGCTGTTATTCGCCTTAAACTGCAATTTAGAGGCTAATGGCAATTACAGGCCCATTTTAAACCAACCGGATCACAGTAAAATCCCTACGAAAAGCTGTTAAACGCGAGATCAACAACTTCTCAACGTCTTAGCTTCTAACAGTAGCTTCCTGGTTGAAAAGTGGTTATAAATGTTTTATGTGGGAAACACACTTTTCAAGTGTTTTTGATTTAAACTCAACTTGTACAGCATCAGGCAAGTATTACATGTTTTATTTGTGTTGCTCTGATTTGAAACCCTTTCTTTTAGAAATTGTACATTAAACACGTGATAACGTCATTCCCTGCCTCTCACCTCCTCTCAGGCTGCTATGATGGAGCATGTCTGACTATGTTGTTCTCTATTTCTCGTACAATAGTACGAAAGTGCAACTCAGCCCATTTATATGTACCAGACGGCTGTTACCCTGCAGTCATTTCTAATGTCTGCTCTTTGAGTCATTATCCTTCATACTTACAGACTCAATCTCAAAGAGTGTCCCTAGAGGAGATGCCCTTCAACTGCACTTTCCCTACTTGGGTTGTGTGAATCAACTCAGTTGGATCTCCTGGGAGTCCTTTAAACTATCTGAGGCCTGATGTAATTTATGCTGCTGTGGGCAGTTGAAGCTCTGTGTGATAACTCAGTTAATATTGATCTAAAAAGTAAATACATTTAAGCTGCAGATTGTAATAGCGGTTTTCTAGCAAGTGCTGTAAATTTATTAAAACCACTCAAAGACTTGTTTCCTCACCAAAATGTACCTTAGTTAAGTCAACTTTCTATCCAAATTCAGAGCAGCTATTAATTGAATTTCCCAGAAATGCAAATAAATGAATATTCCCATCCAAAGTTATATGAATATGAATAGTTGGCTGCAATTCTTCACCCGGTGCCATCGCACTATTGGAGGAAAAAATGGCGCAACGATGACATCAGTCAAACCTCAAATAAACAAATAGGAATATGTGCTGGATATATACAATTAATGTTTGTTTGTTGCAGTTGGATTTTATTTGAACCCCTTTTTTATTTTATTTTAGCATACGAGGAGGATGATGTTCATCTTTTGTATTGATGATTCTATGGGGGAAGTTTCATCCAAGCGATGAGTCAACTAATAATGGAGAAAATGAATGGTACTTTTACTGCTGGAAGCAAGAGCACCGGGGAAAAAAAGCTCTTTCCATTTCCTAACCCTGTAGGTGTTAATTATGTTCGCATCTGATGTTCTGCATCACAATTCTTCACAGTGTATATTCATCCACAAAGTCGGCATGAACAAAAGTTAGAAATATGAAGAAGGAGACAGCTGGTACAATTGTTACTGAGGCGGCGGTGCTCTACGTTGACCTGATGGCATTATGCTCTGACTGTTGGAACTCCAACCAAATTAGACTGTCATTGTGACTTTTAGGCAAAAGTGAGTTGGGTGTTTATTTAGACAGGTGAGCAATATGTAAATGCACCATTGCATTTACATAACAAAGGAGCATGTCTGAAAGAGACAGAAGTCAATGCAGTTTTCTACTCTGGTATAGTGTGTGGATGTTTAAGATTCTAAGAAGCTGACATACTGAAGTACACTATATGTATAATCTCTGCATGGATTTGCAGAGATTATACATATAGTGTACTTTTAAGGGTTCCTATGGATCAAGTCGAGGTGTGTGACGTTTCCAACATTGCAAAATCATCACACCACCATCACATCAGTACTCCACACAAACACGTTGCTAAGATAGCGTTCATGGTTGGACTCCTTTTGATTAATTAGTTGGTAAATGCCATTGAGATTAATTCACAACATGGTGCTGCTTACATTCAGTCAAACGTGCGCCCACCTATTTGCATAAGGACGTGTTATATAACTGATATAATACATTGAATGCCACATATAATTAAGCCTATGAAGGCTTTGCTGCTTTGTTAACATAAATTAATTAACTGTTGAGGATGGTACATCATAACCCGACATAGTTAATTATACGTCAGGTGGGAAAAATGGATGAATTGTTGACACAAATGCAAAATGCCGACAATACTCTCAGAGAGCTCCTAACTCAGCCTACACATCTTTAGCAAGGAGTCCTTGCACAGGAGTGATTTAGGAAACTTCTCAGAGCAACTCTGAGCAAGGAAGGGAAATAAACCTTTTTCCTCAGTGAGTCGGAGTGGTTGACCGAGCTGCTCCGTGTGATACATTTAAAAATATGTGATTGGTTCATCCGAAAAGGAAAACAAACAATGTATGGGCAATCGATAGGCCTAATCATAGAATTTAGTCTCAATTTAGACTTGGAAATATTATTTCATGTATTGGAAATATCTGTTGAATAGATTGTAAGCCTTTCTTTAGGTAGTAGTTATTTGAAGCTTAGCAGAAGTTCAGTTAGGAAGACTCTTTGCACTCCTTGTCATTCATAATCTCTCAGTCTCTCTCACCCTGTGACTTCTTTATCAGCTGATTGTGGGCGTTGCCTTTAAATTAACCAACCAGATTCTGCAGGGCCATCAGATATGGCGGCAGAAGAAGCAACCCTCCTCCACCTCACGCACCTCCAGTCGGCATCAGTCATGCTCCTCATTCATATGCACCAACACCGGTGTCTAGACTCGACGGGGGAATATGTCTTATCCGACCTCATCATCACCAACCCTCTATTACACGTCACAATGAAGTCCGATCGCCAAAGACTTTTTACTACTTTTCTTATGCATGTGTAACACATTGTTGTTCATTCTAATGAAGTCTCTCCTGATTGAAATGTATTCCCTTAACGGGGGTAAATGGCTCAGCTTTGCTGGCAAGTCTACAAAGCATAGTTGGTTGGCAGGTGAATCTATCAATCAGGGAACACTGTCGCATCTTTCTAGTTGCCAAATATCATAGTGTTGTGATCACTTTCACTTCTGGCGCTAACGCTTTATTCGCATTTGGTGGGATGTGAGCACATGTCTAATGAGATTGAACACACATCTTCCCTGCACCATCTAATCTGAAGCGTTTCATTAACTTGCTGTCATAAAGCGTTTGGAGAATACTTCTCTCACCTCTTTGTCTTTCCACCATTTTCTGCTCCGCTTACGAAAACATTTCATATCAGATAACTCATTTGAATTAATTAGGAGATGCTGTAATGCTTCATCATTAATTATCTATTAAAAACAGATCTTTTCAGTTCTGTTTTTGAAACATTAGATAAATCCCTTCAGCCATGCTGCTATGAATCATTTGTAGTCATGGGTATAGGGATGGCTGCTGTACAACCAGACCTGGGACCAGCTGACCACCTACTTTTATGAATGCAGAAAATAAAATGAATAAAAGTAGCACAAAAAATGCATCTGATTGTAACAAAGTAAGAAAGTTTAAAAAAAGAAAATTCTCAAGGAAGAGTATAAAGTATGCTGCATAAAAACGTTTAGTAAATGTACCTCGTTATACCGCCCTCTGTTAACAAGACAGGATAGCATAAAGCAAATCAATAAAGGTGTTTATGATTTGTAATGTGTTGAGAAAAGTCAAGCCTTTGTGCTACCGGGCATGTAATACAAATCATGAGTCTATGTGTGTCTGAAACATGCCCTGCTGCAGGTAAAGGATCAGGCTAGTGTTGCAGCTGGTTGAAGGATGAACAGATAAACAAGTGTGCTTATGTCCTGCTGGTCCTCTGTATCTACAGCCAGCTGGGCTTCTTCCCTCTGATCCTCCTCACCTCCTGTAGTCCAACCCTACTGCTGCTGAGCCGAAGCCTCGTGTCTCCTTTTCCTATGACGCTTGTACTCTGTCTTTAGGCACTTTTTTATTTTAAAAGATAATTCAATGTCATGTTTTGAGCCCTAGAGGTTGATTGACAAGCAAGTGACCTCCTGAGGTAGTAAAGCAAGGTAAATTAATTAATTAACAAGTTATCAAAAAATATTTATTTGTTAACACTATAACGTTTTCATTTGCAGTAATTACCATAATATACAAAATATTAAATAAATAAAGCTTTGCCAGTTACAGCAACAACAACAAAACATTGTGGTATACGATAGACTCTCTTCAGTAATTGTGACTGTTTTAAAAAATAACTCCCTGTCATAAAGATATATGATACCCCTCAGAATATACTCCAACCTTATAATATGCCTATTTTAATATGAGCTTTGGTAAATCTGTTGAATCTTTTTCAACAGGCCTCTACTCTTATTAACCTGCAGCAAGGACATTGCAGCAAAGTGAGGACATTTGGATTCAGCCCGTATTATTCAGGTAGACTGATGACTCTATTTAGTGGAACTCTTGTATGTGAAGTATTTGGCTTTAAATATTTCTTATCATTTGATTAGAATAATATTAGTTAAACGTGTTTCTGTCGAGCTCCTGCACATAGACACAAGAGTAATCTGGAGAATATATAATGGACCGAATGCTGTTCAAGAACACACAGGAGTGTGTACTGTTGTATTTTTCCTTTCTGTGGATAATTAATGTTGTCCTGCACTGACAGCGGAAAATCCACAGAGGATTAGGAAGAGGATTAACATTAACTGTGAGACAGCCAAAAATCCTCCAAGTCTTATATCCAAGTTATATTGTTGGTTGACGCTTTTGGTGCTAACAAGTATAATGTAACCTTATATATTTATATATAAGGTTACAGGTTTATGTATACTCATGCTGCTGGTGTTTATTGAGATCCAATAAACATGAATGTTTATTTAAAAAGAAATTGATCCATCAGAGTCAGGATTCAACTGATGCCTCCTGGTTTATAGACTGAGGCAGATTTGATATTCACTTGACAGCAAGCTCTTGTCCCATGGCTTCATCATATGGGGATCCTTTTTTTATGAATTCATTCCTGGCCATATTTAAAGTCTAGTTTTAGTCTATATAGTCTGAGAGAAGAAATACAAGAATAGTTCTCCCATATGTGAGTCTGTATTCCTTGGTTTACTTGTTTTAGTATTTATAGTATACTTCAAGTCAGCTAAGTGAAATTTATTTATGTGATTATGTAATCACATAATCACATAAATAAATGTGTTGTTATAGTTGCAAATGCTATTGAGCTTATTTGTAATCATGCTCAATAGCATATTTTGTAATACAAACATAATAATGCTTGTATCAAGTTTAAGTTTATCTGGAAAATGCTGCATTGTCACATTATGAATTGTATTGTTTCAGAGAATGAAAGGCGTGTGTGACGTGTGAACACACTGGTTTCCACACGAGGCTGCACACCTGTGGCTTCCTGAAACCCGTCAACTCTTCATGATGCTCCACTGCACTGTATTCCCAAGCATTGATGATAACAGTTTGATCACATTACCTCCCCGGGGTGGTCATTTCCTGGGTACTGTACCTTCACAAATGCATTCAGTGGCTCGTTTGATATTTGTTCAATATGAACTGTGTTCAAAAGAGCAGGAACAAAGCTTTCACACAAGTTGGCAAATGAACTGGAGGCTACTGTGAATCAAAACCATCATGCACAATTGAATTTGCCCTGTATTTGAATGCGGAGTGAACTCGGGCTGTAAATTGATAAAACATAATAATGAAGTGGATATAAATATGGCTTGTTGAGCACCTGTCGGTTCAGAGCGACACTCCGTTGCCATAATCCAATTACGTGTCAAATTTCAGAACACATAGCTTCTCAAATAGGTTCACGTCTGAAGGGAAAGAAATGTCAGATTCAGTTCAATTATCAATAACTATAAACCATAGACCAGCTGACAGGTTGGCTCTGTCTGCACACACTCAGACAGGATCTAATTAACTTTTCAGAAATGACAAGTTGTAGTTTTAAAATGAACCTCAGTTACAAAAGTGCGTATTAGTATGAGAACCAAAAGGTCTGAGGCAACGGAAAGAAAATTGACCTCCGGCTCTGCTAATTAAATGTGGGAGTGAACAAGTCTCTGAACATTATTCAAATAAATAAAGAAAGATAGCAGATATAATTATTTTTAAACCAGTGTGCAGATTGCAGTAAATTACTTTGGTCTACAACGTATATTTAGCATATGAACCATAGCAGGGATAATCCTGCTATGGTAATCTCAATTTGAGAGGACCGTAATCTACAAAGGTTTTCTGACAAGCAAACATCTTTTATATCAAAGATGTTGCATCACATTGCGTCTCCTCAGTTTCGGAGGCTTGAAGAGGCCCCGAAGTCTTGGTGATTGCTTTCAAATTGATTTGCAATGATTTCCGAGATGTAAATTGTTACAAACGGCTTTGAGGAGAATAGAAGAATTGTAGTTTCAAGGTCTTTCTGTAGAATGGAGCCACACATTCATTGCTGCCATGAGAGTGATTTCCAAACATTACTTTTGATTTATGACACTAAACATCATTTTCTCCTCTCTATCCTTCTGGATGAATTAATGTCTCTTTAATGCTCATTACTAACTCTACTTCCTCTCGGGAGCCTCTGTGCTTCCTCTCCTCAAGCTTCCATGGATCGTGGCTGTCTGGAGCCGGTCCTGCTCCCTGCCATGGCGGCCCTGCTGATGCCCCTCATCTCTGCCCTCGTCTGCTGTCGTGGAACGCGGTCATCTGGGTCGTGGTCCATACTTATTACAGGAATAATTTCTGTGACATCCATTGAATGTGCTGTGAATGTGGGCGACTGTGGCTCAGTGGTTAGCAAGTCGGTCTTTCAATCAGAAGGTCGGTGGTTCGATCCCCGGCTCCGGCAGTCCGCGTCGTTGTGTCCTTGAGCAAGACACTTAACCCTCATTGCTCACCGTTGCTGTGTCTACTGTACACTGTATATCATGTAAGTCGCTTTGGATAAAAGCGTCAGCTAAATGAAATGTAATGTAATGTAACTCTGTTACGTTGATTCTGTACACATGACATCTATTGCTTCTGTCCATCCGGAGAGAGGGATCCTCCTCTGTTGCTCTCCCTCAGGTTTCTTCCCCTTTTTTTCCCTGTGAAAAGGGTTTTCACTACTATTTTTAGGGGGAGTTTTTCCTGATCCGATGTGAGGTCCCGGGACAGGGATGCCGTATGTGTACAGATTGTAAAGCCCTCAGAGGTAAATCTGTATTTGTGATTTTGGGCTATACAACATAAACTGAATTTAATTTAATTTAATTAAATGTGTTCTGTTGACATGTAAATCGGTGGCAACTACAATAAAATAAGTGTTTTTGGTCGAGAGTGCTCGGAGCAATAAATGACTATCAACCACCAGAAGTAAACACTTGGGTTTTGCTAGCAACAGTGCTCAGGACAATTGACAGCTTCATGCTACTTTCCCCCTCCGCCGCTGTGGTGGGTAAGAGGCGGCTTTAAAAGAGGCCGAGCTGCCAAGTGGTCTGACACAGACCAGCAGACCGGCGCTTGTGAGACATATGCAGTAGACATGGATCACTGTGCAGCAATTGCCTTATTTAGTGGTGCAGATTCATGCTGGTTCTTAGAGTCAAACAGCCCAGGACATGTGTCCAACACATTTTAAACTCTGGGGATTCAGTGTTTACTGATGTGACACTGTTCTGGTGATGTTTATTTTAATATATTCAATGCTTTGTTTTATTTTTTGTCTCATGCATTCATTTATTTATATATTCAAATAGAATATATGAAACATTCCTGACAAGTGCAACGCCACGGACACACTGCACTATAAAACAGTGGAGACAAGCCGCTGCATACCTATTGCCTTATTTAGCAGCGCGCACCTCGAGAATAAAATAATAGTTTAATACAACCATGATGAATAATTGAACAACCTCTGGTTTTATGTGCTTCAGAAATTAACATCCCAGCCGTTTTAGTTGAGCATGTCTGAAAGGGTTAAGTCTGAGCATCCCCACTTATCTAATACTTTAGTTTTTTACCAATTTAACGTGGCAATATAATTTGATGTATTTTTTAAATAACGTTAGTTTTATATTTCGGACTTCCCATAAATTACAAAGCCAGTGAAGTTTCAAGTTATTTTCAGAAAGAATAATACACTTAAATAAACATGCTTTGTCACTATGGGTCATTGCTGGTAAATGCAAGTGTATGACGTGTATGACGTTTTGTTGTATTCTCTCTCTCTCTCTCTCTCTCTCTCTCTCCCTCTCTCTCTCATTTCCCAGGATGATGACTAGATAACAATTACGTTGTCCCTGCAGGTTCAGGTCCCTGCAGGTCAGGTCTGGGCGTGGCAGAGAGGGTGATCAGGAGTGGGGACACCTGTGCTTGTTAGCGGCAACGACTCAAAAGGCCCTCGGGTCTGTGCTCCCTCTGCCCCGATGCACCAGGTTGGACTGGTGACAAGATCACGGTTTGGTTCTGTTTTGTGAAGTAAATAAACTTTTTTTTCTGTTCATTTTGTGTGTATCCCCGTCCTTTGTCTTGGCCTTGCAGCCTGGTTTGTGACACTCACAGAAACAACATAATTGTAATTATCTGACACCTGTGCATTTCATCATCAACTTAATTTTGAGGTTAGGGACCAATGCAAAAATACTGTGTAAAAGAAGTGAAAAAGAAGAAGTAATCAAGTAATCTCAAAGGTTGTTGGATGACTGGTGCCAGGTTATATGCTCATCTGTCAGCTGAAAGCATTCTTTAATAACTCAGAGGACGAGGCGCATGCATCTGAAAGTTCATCTGGAAGCTCAGCGCTCAATTCTCAAAGCAACACTTGCCATGCTGTGATAGTGTTTGAGGAAGAAGTGAGATGAAACATTATATCCCTGCAGTGTGGCTGAGGAAGAATGTAAACAAGACTGTGGCCGTTCAGCCGGCACAGATCTGTCATGATTAAGTTTGGTTCTTCTCCGAACAGCAACAAAAGGATGGCTCGCTGTGAAACGTTGGATCCTCGCTCAATATGTTATCTTGGCTTTTTGTACAGGAAAGCTGCTTCCTGTTGCTGATATTTCTTCCCCCATTTGGTCAAGCTCAATGTGTCCACCCCTTGAATCAAATGTACTGACTTGTGTGATTTAGCGATACAGACATTTTGAAGTTGTAGGCCTTTCTGTAGTTTTGACATATGTTTTGAAAAAGAAATGCTCGCAACAGGGTCGTTCATCTGGTCGGGAGGCCAACACATATATTGTTGTGGCTGTGGCTTCCTGACAGATTGACAATGTTACAGGCGGCACATGAAAGTCATATATGTGTTCAAACTCTATGTTACAGTGTGATTGGCTTATTAATCCATTTTAAATAGCAAGACAGAGACAGTAACACATATTGACACTTTGATAGAGGTCAACTTGATTATATAATTCACAACATTTGTGTTGATCTTATTTTCGGTGACTCCTCTGGTGATGAGCTGTCTTTGCACCGACAGCAGTAAGAGTGGTTGTTCTGCAGCTTAAGGGACTTTAAATGATGAAGTCTGTGCTGTCTCCAGAGAGATTCATGTTTAAGATGATACATATTCAACATCATTTTAAAATTTGTCTCTTCAGCAACAACGGTTGGTGCTCATACCCAAATACTCATGGCTATTATAAGATTAGTAGCAGTGTGGCTGTGGGTTTTTACAATGTAAGACCTTTCTGTTCACAGCATAATTATCTCATAATTACAAAATCAAAATGCTAAGATTTACAGGTAATTAATTATGAGATGTGGTGGAGGTAATTGAATTGAGAAAAATAAACAATTGAGATATTTAAAACATTTCAACATTTAATTGAATTATAACAACAGTGCATTGTTTCTGACAATTAAAATGAAACACAACACTATTGCTCAGTTGTAGATTTGCTTCCTCATCACAATTTGACAAGTCATTGCAACAAGTCACGGCTACATTTCATCATAAGCATGCTGTGTCGCTTACACTACTACTGTAAAGAAGACACTTGCAATAAAGCTACATTGAACACCACTGACTAAAGCAGAGCAATGAAAAGCCATAAGAAATATTATATTGAATTAGAACGTCACTTAGTATCATCAATAACAATACGTTCCTTTAATTCCTCATTTGCCAGCAATAATACTATTTTAATTACTGTAAAATATAATAGCTTATTACAACCTTTGTCCTGTTTTTTAATAAGAGCAGTAAAAGTAAAAAGCACAAAATTAACTGAAGTAATGACATCAGAATTGATTGTTGATTAATTGATTGTAAGAACAAAGAAATGAGGCTCAGGTCAAAATGATCCTTTAAAGACACGACAAATAATAAAGTCACCACTTGACAGCGATAGAGGCACATATCGTACTGTACATTCAGACAAAGCACAAACATTTATACAGAGAAACATGAAAACAGACTGATCACCACATACACATATTTAACCAACTTCAATATAATAATTTTAGACAACTGCAATGCACAACTTGTTTCACATTCTTGAGTAAATACTTTCATGAAGTCTTCTAACATTCAGAACTGTTGGTAAGATTAATTAAGGACATCTATAATGTGTTTCGATGGTTGTATCGTCCGGTCAATCAATTACATTTTCTTTCATACGTGTCAAAATGAATGACTGAGAACCTTTCTGACATTAGATGAACAACATGTGTGTGCCGTCACAAAGAGCCACCAGCAAAACACTGCACACATTACTTTTTTTTTTTTTTTATAATTCTTAAAGGTCTATGAACCGAAACACTTATGATAAAAGAAGTTAAACATAACTTATTATCAGTCAGAAGGGATACACTGGTCATATGGTTTATGTAATCCTGTCACAGTGTGGTTCTACTTGTCGTTTTGAAAAAAAACCAACACGGCACAATCTACCATATTGCTCGGTGCAGTTTCAACACTTGAGGTGCACACAAGCAGGGATTTAAATAAAGATTCAACACAGGAAAGCCACATGCTGGAAGAAACTACTGAAATACCAACAACTGCAAAGGGCAAAAACTGTCTTGCTTTCTCCTCACGCACTATGAAGGCATTTAAAAGAACATTATGGAACATTACAACAAAGGTTGCACTTCTTTCCTCCACTCAGACCCTGGTTGGTTAGTTCGCTTTCAATCTGCTCATTCTCCAGCAGCCTGTTTATTATTAGCGTGCCGCAAATACAGGATTTGCCTCTGGCTTATTGCCAGCTACAGAAAGCATGTTCCTTAAAACCGTTACATAACTGAAAGCCAAACTCAATTTCAATACTTTCAGAGCCAAACTCAAAGCCACATCTAGAGCCAAATGGAGTTCGATCAACAGCGATTCCATTGGCGACTTTCTGTAGCCGCTGATTCGTAGCTTCAGGGGGAAATAGATGCAGAGTGCTTCCTCTGCGTCACATGAAGTTAACAGTGGGTACTTACAGATGGAAATGAAAAACATGACATACTTACATAATTACAACCACTTTGGTGTTTTTTCAGTCCATCTCTAGTGTGAGATGGTCACTCCTTACAGTGAATCTCCTCAAACTGATTAATTTAATTATCAATCATTTCAATTGTGGGACCGAGACCTTAATTGAACGACTGCACACTGGCTGTGTTGAAATGCTAATCCCAATCAGAGCTGGAAGTTCTGTAATGAAGCAGATGCTTGCAGTATTTAATTAATGCAAAGGAACACTTATTGGATAGGAAGAAGACTTGAACATATCGCTCATAGCCAAAGCCTTGAATTTAGATGATAAAACTGTACAAATTAAGAATTCTTCCCCTTATATGTTGTCAAGGCCGCTCCCGAACATGAAATGTAACGCATTACCCACCACAGCCACAGTTGCTATCAGTCACAATTTTTTCTGGACAATTTTGCAGGTTAGCCACGGCTCTACAGCTATGCTCTCTGTTGATAACAAACCCTAAAGTTCAGTGATGAAAGGCTGTATAAATCTTTCCCAAAGCACCCGGAGAGGAAAGGCCCGTTTCACCAAGCAACGAGATAATTTCCTCTGTCGATTTTGAGTTGTCTCACTAATTAAAAACAAACACTATACTCGAGACACATGCCTCACAAATGTATCTGGAATTTGTAAATACTGTGAAAGAGGCTCGGGTTCCACAGAGACTCTTCACTGCTGATAATTTACAAAACAATACAAGACACAACACGTGTTTGGGAAACTACTGGAGAAAACCTATGATGCATGCAGTATTGTATTAAAGCAGAGCTGTTTTGCTGTGAAAACATATTTATACTGTGATACTTGTGGTGTAGGTTTACTACAGCTGCTTTAATACGCCAAGCTATTATGCTATTATGTAGGGAAAAATGGTAAAAAAATAAATTTTGGATCGCATTGTATATCAGCTGATTCCAAATATAAAATAAATGCATCATAAAATAAATCATGTCTAAATAAACCAAACATCTGTGCACCATTTGTATATACAGTGCAATATGCATTGATGTATATTTCTTTCACACGTCTCTGACAACACCCTTCAAGAGAACTCCTCGGGTTGAGCGACCGGAACCTCTCCATTCGGTGTTTTCACACCGTCTCCGTTGCATCCAGCGATCTCCGTGTGGCGAGACGTGATGTAGCTTCTCTTCCTGGCCGGCAAGGGCTGCTTCTTTCCAGCGCCGTCATCGCCCTCGTTGGGGTCGTAGACCAACACCGTGGTGGTATCCATCCGTGACAGCGTGTACATGCTGCTCTGGCGTGTCGGATGCAGACGCGTGGAGCGGAGTTCCAGCTCGTCGTAGCTGGATACCTTGATGAACGGGCACCAACGGAACGCACGCTTGAAGCCGGCTCGAAACCTGGTGCCGCATGGAGAGCGAGAGGGGAAGGGTTGCAAAACACAGGAGAGGTGGTTATTTGGAAACTAATGGGAGAATAACATGGAAAATAAATACAAGTAAAAATGTCTAATGGGTATTTTTGTTGTTACGTTTTCCTTTAAAAAGGCAAGAAGCAGCATATACTACAGTTCTGTACCAAAGGTTGGCTGTATTTTACAGATGCTTGAGAGAAGCCATGTTTGTTTTCAGTAACAAATCCATTTTACGAGGAGACGGAGTGATTTCCTAGATTCACTACAAATTCAATTTACAAAAAAACTAATTTTAACTTCTACATCTACAAGACCAAAAGATGATGGACAACATTTATAAAGTACTAAATGAAACTCAAAGGGATGCATGAAGAGAATGCTGTAAAACAAAACATGCACTTATAAAATAAACTGTCATACAATTATGAATCCATGCCTTTTGATCTTCTAGTAAAACATGTGATGGAAAGTAATAAAACTCAGTGATGTGCTCTGACAAAATGAATTCCACTTTTATAGTCATTCAGTAGCCCTATAGAGTACATCCAGTTGTAACATGTAGTTTTTTAGATTGTTATAACTCTTGTTGCAACCCACCTGCTATTAAGGCAGCAGTAGATGATGGGGTTGTACATGGTGGAGCTCATCGCCAGCCACAGCACTGACAGGTAGACCTGCTGGATGTACTTCCACTTGACCAGACGCTTGTTGAGACCCGTCACTATGAAGTAGACGTGGTAGGGCAGCCAGCAGAGGGCAAAGGTCACCACTACGATGATCATCATCTTCACCACCTGCAAGAGAGAGAGAGAAAGATAATGATGATGAGAAACATTCGCAAGCTGTCATTGTTGGCTGAGTTTAGGAATCCTGCAAGCAGACAGAGAGACATAGTGAAAGGCAGCAGTGTGTAAGCCGGAGGACATTACACAGGGGACACAACAGTACCACTGTCTCAGTCACTGTCTCTGAAACTGAAGGGGGGATGAAATGTATAGCTGTTTCAGTCCATTTCTGAATTACAGCCTTTTGGTAGCACCTGGCACTACAGGACAAGCGCAGCAAGATTTAAATAGATAAACAAGACAGTACGTTCTAGTTATTTTGATCTTATAACCATTTTTACAATTCCTCAATGTATCTATCTTTCATTATCTCTACTTGGAGGTGAACTGAAAGAACTGAAATGAAATGAATCCATACTACAATGTGGCTCTCAGAGGAAGGCGGAGACACGCTACCAGAGACAAAGCAGACATCATTGGGTTGCTTCTGAAATCCAAACAGAAGTCCTGGCACCTCTTGTTTTGAGCACGATTCAAAAAGGTTTATGACATAACACAAGCCATGCTGTAAACTATGCTAGGTGGCTTCTAAACAGTGGTGAAGCAGTCAGTCAGTACTTTGGGTGGAGGATAAATTAAGGCTTGTATTTTAGAAGCCTATAATTGAAAGACGTAAGGGCCAAAGTAGTTGTTATGGCTGCGTTAAAGTTTCAGCCAGATGTGAAATGCTTTGTTCCCAAAGAACATCCTGGACTCAAGGGAAACATATGATCTCCCGGATTATTTTATATGTTTGTTTTTGACGTATTGTGTCAACATTGACTTATTTTTATGTTACTGTAGACGTTAAGCTAAGTAACTCAAGTTCTGTAACAAGCGTAGTTATTTTAATCCAAACCAAGATGTTTTACCAAACCTAACCTAATTACAATTAGGTGACAACTAAAATATTGAGCAATATAAAGAATAAAAATGGTCAAAACCAACAGTCATGAGAGTCATGAGCATGATAGAAAGACACAATCCATAGTCTCTTCCTTACACAGCTACATAAACAATAGTGAGAGTATATCCTGTGAAGCACAGGAGATTTAGAGGTTTATATACACACTATTGGACTGTTTCAGGGTACATGAGATGTAGCAAGTCTGTCAGCCCATTTTTCATCCTGGGGATAATGAGAAGGTCAGAGTGCATTTTTTCAACAATATCAGCTTTCTCTTTCTGCAAACTGTTGCAGAATTAGAAAGAAAGTAGAAAGCCCGACTGGTGCGCAAAAAGAGCAAATGGAGAGTAAAGAAAACACGCTAACATTATGAGGCAGCAAGAGAAGAAAATATGAACGAAAACATTCCACATTGAAATGCGGCATTCCACCAAAATATGAGTTTCATAGGGATGTAAAATATTACAAAAGCCTGAGATTGATTATAAGGAAGGGTGTTTGAAAATTGATTGAACCACAGCTTGTCACGCTTCCTAATCTCTTGCTGCACTGTGGCTTGCAGGGGGCCATATCTCCAAGGGGGCGGGGGTATCCTGATGTTTTACGTGAACAGAAAGCTTTACATTATCACGTAGATCGGCCTATATAAGGAAAGTAAAAGTGGACCTAATATGGTTCCTTGGGTTACACCACAGTGGTAAGGGTGGCAGAGAAAACACACAACTCTCTACCAACGAGGTAAACCAATAAAAAGCTACATCCTTATCACTAATCCATTATTCAGGATCATATTACAAGCATCATCCCACTTGACGATTGGGACAGTATGGGGTCTTATAATGTGATGAGGGTGACCAGAAATGTTGAAGTTGACAGACAGATCTATTCAAAGTGGGTGAGCACGGGACATTGTTGACAGGAGATGTACATGCTCAGTTGTAAAAATGAAGGTGAAATCTGATCCCTTAACGCCTCAGTCAATCAGGAAACCGGGGAAAATATGCACTGATGACTGAACACCCAAAAGCCTGAGAACGTGACCATTGGAGGTAACAGGTACAACAAGAACAATATGAACTTTGCTAGTTTACAATGACAAAACTGGATAAAAAAACTTGCACAAAGCGGGACTAAGGATTATTATAAGTGGTTGTTAAGAGCACGAGGTAAGCTGCAGCACATTCAGAACGCAGCTTGTACAAGACATATGGTCACATAACTCCTGTTGTTAAATGACATCAATGTTTCCAGTGAAATTTAGAATTGAATATAAACTCCCACTCATAGACAAAGCTCTGGATATTCTGGCACATTACACTGTATTTCCGACATAGCCATGAGTTATGACTTTCCAGATCACTCAGGTCATCTGGCGCTGGCCTTTCAAAAATATCAAGAGTCGTCTCCAAAACTAAAGAAGCAGCTTTTATTTTATGCTCCGTGAGCTGGAACCTCCTGCCAGAGGATCAACATCCTCTTTAAAAAAATAAACAGGAAACCTTTTTATTTTGTATGGCATATGCCTGTGGACTATAATCAATTGAATATGGTTATTGCTGGTCAATCACTGTTAATACATGTGTTATTCTCTCTTTATACATTTTGATCTTTTTAACTTTCATATGAGGGATTACCTTCACAAGTTACATTTACTATGAGGTTGAGAAGGTTATTTTGGTTGTAAAGTGTAGACCAACAATAGTTCAAGGAAAATTACAAATCATAAAATGTAATCAGTGTGCTACATGTTGAGCTGGAGGTTGTTAACATGGCACAAAGTGGTAACTCCAGCTACCTGCTCACCATATCCGTTTTGTTATTAGTCCAATTATAGTTGTATTATGTCCATATTTAAGAATGGTGAGAGGCTATTCACCTGAACCCTCTCTTGCCTCTCCACAGGAAAATCCTGTTATTGAAGAGATTGATGAGTTGTATTGTATTGAAGGCCGAGCTGAAATCAATGTTCAGCACGTGGCTGTAGGTGTTGAGTGATTCCAATTGTTGCAGGGTGCCGGAGGGTTACGTTACATATTGGCTCGGTAAGCCAACTGATTCATATCCCTCAGAGGGATGGTGATGGATTTCAAATGGGAGGGGTTGTTGCGCTCTACCGCCGTCTTGAACAGAGATGTTGTGGCATTTATGTAGAATAGAGGGAGGATGGGAAGAGAGTAATGTGGGACTAGAGAAAAATCTTTTTTAGAGGGGACAAGATTTAATATTTTTTTGTCTGAGAAAACTATTTCATGTCTGAAGTTCAATAAAGAAATGAAAAGGCCCTCAAGGTAGGCAGTACATAATAAGAATGGCTTTACAATTTGACACATCTGAATAACTATGATTAAAAAGTACAAAGTTTTTTTTCTTTTGTTTCTACTTTCCTCCGGGACAGACTGACTGGTTTTCCTCGTAGTCAAACTGAGAGAGTGAAGTAATTATCTTCCTCTCTCTCAAACGTAGTGGTCCTGATGTGCACGTAATTTTCCAGAGAACAAGGAAGAGAAGAAAGGTCTAACTACTGGGGGAACCATCTGATTAAGAACCTATCCCACATACAGCAATTGTCTGGCTTATATTGATGTGGGTCAGGGTTTTTCATTACCAACCAATCTTCACCGCAGACAGGACAATTGTCAGGACCGAGGCCAGAGCCAGGTGGACTCAGGCCCCACGGCTCCTGTGCATTTGTGCTTGAGAGACAGAGAGGGGAAGAAAAGGTCGACCATTGGACGCATTATTTCTGTAACTTCCTCAGAATGCTGCTCTTTGACTTTTTGACCCACCCGTCCCAACCTGAGATTCGTTTCAGTAATGTCGCCTGTGTTCAAATTGCATTTTTTAAAATTATTTAGAGTTTTAAGGTTACCATATATATGTGTAGAAGGGTTACAAAATAGTATTCTTGGCAGAGGTTATGCTGGAAGACAGGATTGCATTGATTGCAATCCCACAATTCAATATTTTCTAGATTATATGACAGTGAAAGATTAAATACGTTGTAAGCACAAAGACATTTTTCCATGAGTACGTGGTACTAACAGTTTGTCTTCCAGAGCTGATGTTAACTCTTCCCAATTAGTAAGTCAAGACAAACGTCAACAAGGTAGATTTCAAAAATAGGGAAACCACAATGTGATTTACATAAAATACAAAAGAAGGAAATTAATGCTGCATCAGCCATCGTTTTGACCAAACACTGCAATTAAAACTGATGGAAAGCAATAATTTGATTAGGTTCTATGAAAACCAGTTGCGACGAGTTAATATAGGAAAGATATACTCTATGTGCAAGTACGTTTTTGGAGAGACTGAATGCACATGCAAGAGACCCGTTGAAGGTTTTCATTTCTGGATGAAACTTGAAAATCCAAGACAAATAAGCTCAGACAGAGCAGAGAGAATACGAGATGAGTGAAGAACAAATATATGAAATTTACATACAGTAGAGCAAACCTCAAAGGGGGGATGTCTTCTCATTTTTATCACTTTGATGTTTCATGATTGATGAACTACAAAGACCAATGGGACAAACATGCTCACAGAGAAAGAAATGTCATGTAATAAGAATAATAATGTCAATCGACTGTGCCCAAGAGCCCTGGAGCTGGATTACTGGTGCTAGTGTGCTGAGATCCAGGCTGTGACAGAACATGTAATATAACCGTGGATTCTTTTTCGCATTTGCCCACTTTCTGTCACCACCAAGGCCAGGAGACCTGCAGCGGCTTTCTACTACTTCGCATCATTTGCCTGTCATACAGGCACTTTTCCAGGCATAAAAAAACAAACAGTGGCAGATCATGAGAGACATCGCTGTGCCGGCAGAACAACCTGCACCTGCCCAAGGCCTCCTGGGCTAGGGTGTCTACCAGCAGGAGCCGTCAGCCAGACGTTCTCCGCTGTGGCCTGGATCTCCCAGAGCTCCGGCTCCTCAGAGGCGGCTTTTTCCAAGCCGAGAAAGCTAAAAGCCCTTCACCAGAATTAACCCGAGATTTCCCACGGTCCTGCTGCTGGAACAGAGTCCTCCATCCGCCGCACCTCAGCCTGCTGGGGCTCCAGTGCCTCCCCCTTCTCTGCCTTGACATCATACTCAGGCGGCTGCAGCCTGGTTAGAGTCAACAGGCCAGCCCCATCACTTTCCTGTAAAGCAGTTTCCTCTCACCCAGTCTGCTTAAGCTCCCACTTGCCATTGTCCAGTCTCCCCCATGCAGGCACACGCTCGTCACATAAATAAATCCACCGCACACACAAGTCACAATGCAGCAGGCACAGCCATAGTCACTTCCTTACATCTTCACAAAACAAATCCTATTATGAAAATGTGGATTACCGACCTAAAATAATTATCAACCACCACCCATTGGGGCAAGTTAGATGTTATACCCCCGCACCAACGGTGTCAGACTCAGGATTTTTAGCACCACGACCCCCTGCGAAGACAGAGCTCCTTCTAGCCCTGACATCAGCTAAGAGAGTGAGTGACCTATGTGGTCTCGGCATCCTGGCTTTCTATTAGAGAGGACAGAAGTGCAGAAACTTTACAGCCAAATCAACGTTTGACTATCCGATACCATCACACAAGCCTGCTGTGCAGTGGGGTGTCCGCAGGGTGTCTGGGCAAACTCCATCCATCCATCCATTTTCCACCGCTTATCCGGGGTCGGGTCGAGGTGGCAGCAGGTCCAGCAGGCTGACCCAGACTTCTCTCTCACCCGCAACATCTACCAGCTCATTCTGGGGGATCCCGAGGCGTTCCCAGGCCAACTGGGAGATATAATCCCTCCAGCGTGTCCTGGGTCTTCCCCGGGGCCTCCTACCAGTTGGACGTGCCTGGAAAACCTCTAAAGGGAGGCGTCCTGGAGGCATCCTAATTAGATGCCCGAACCACCTCAGCGGACTCCTTTCGACACGAAGGAGTAGCGGCTCGACTCCAAGCTCCCTCCTGATGTCCGAGCTCCTCACCCTATCTCTAAGGCTGAGCCCGGCCACTCTACGGAGGAAACTCATTTCGGCCGCTTGTATCCGCGACCTCGTTCTTTCCCCCGATTCATTCAGTGTCAAATACAGCTCTATCTGCGCTTTTACGCAAATATCAAATGGTGCACCTCTAATCTGATCATCACGGATAAGTGGGGCTGCATGAGGACCATTAGGAACATAATTGACTTCCCCACTCTTCTGCAATTGCAATACTGTGTGAAGAGAGTGTTAAATGTATAGTCAGTACCTCCCTGGCTTTTTATGTGTGTCACCCACAGCTGTACACCGGTGTTTGTTATCTGCTTGTGGGCCTCGGTGTCACATCGGGACATAGAATACCTCAGCTTTGCCAATAACCCAATAGCCACAGCTCGTAGAGGTCTAAGGCTAAAAGAAATACAATGTCAGTACCAACACAAGTCTCTGGCCCGGCCTAAAAATTGTCCAGCGTGCAATGTTAGTTACATATTGTAACTCCAGATTCAATGTGCTTCGGAGCAGCCCTGTAAGCGCTGGGCCCCCTTCGGTGCCTTTTATGCCAGATGAAGAAATGCTTGTTTAAATTAGGAGCAGAAATATAGTCACATGACTGTTATGTCACAAGTGCCGATGTAAGAGAGGACACCAAAACTAAATTTCATGCATGAGTGGGGGGATGATTTTAATAGCGATAGCGCTTAAAACTTGTTGCACCCCAGAGCCCCCAAAAAAGGGCTCTGGGGTCCTGTGGAGTCAATCAATACCAGCCCTTAGTGCAGCCACTGGTGTGATAGAGCAGAAAGAACGGCACATCCTGGCCTCACAAATCAATATAAGTTCATGTTCATAACACTAATACACAATAAATATGAACATAAACCATAAGTATGACTCGAAGTGACTCAAGAAAGCACCCAGTTTTGAAAATATGCCATTTCATATTGAATGCATGAAGCTACACAGGATTACTATACCGTTTTGGAATCCTTAGAACTTACTGAATCCACCAATGCCGCCAAATGTGCTGTCAAACAGCCTTGCCAAGATACGGAGAACATTGACATTTATGTCCAGCAAACAAAATGAAAATTTGACTTACTTAGGGCTGAAATATTAATTATTACGGCCTTCTTTTTCTGTACAGCTTCCTCTATTCCTACAGCACATGGCTGGAGCGGACCAGGAAGGAGTGTGGGAATTTTCAGTGTCGGCCAAGTTGACACGATTGCTTGAAATGTCTGAACTAAAATAATTATTAGAAATACTTAACTTCACTCAATCAAAACCAAACTTCACACAGATACTGCTAACATATAGAGCTATATATATATATATATATATATATATATATATATATATATATATATATAGGTTAATTCTTATATATAGTAATAATAAGAATTAACTTCTTTTCTGTGTACTATCATAAACCAATATACCACTAACTATGAACAACGGTGCGACGGGGGCGACGGTGGCTCAGTGGTTAGCAAGTCAGTCTTTCAATCAGAGGGTCGGTGGTTCAAACCCCGGCTCAGCCAGTCCATGTCGTTGTGTCCTTGAGCAAGACACTTAACCCTCATTGCTCACCGTTGCTGTGTCTACGGTCTACTGTATATCATGTAAGTCGCTTTGGATAAAAGCGTCAGCTAAATGAAATGTAATGTAATGTAATGTAACTTATTATCTATGTTCACAAGGGCTTTCTGTATATTATACCTGAAATTATTCAAATAGATCTTGTGGTTGAGGAGATAATCAGTATTAATAACCCTCTAATGACCAAAACCTGTGAGCTTCGTTAGTTGATAATACATTCATTGTTTTCCTATTAATAGGCTATACTGAGTCCCCAGATGCATCTAACATTATGATAAAGGTTTAAATTGTGTCAAAGCTAACAATAGAGAAAGGGAGATATCAGTACACAAGAAGTGTAATTAAAATAAATTAAAATATTGTGGCTTTACTATATATAGATATGAGGGACCTTTTAAATATAAAGGTTTGTGTGCAATAAGCTAATTCCTCTTGTCAGTGGAGGTTATCAACCAGTAGCACTGATGATATTAGTATGTACGTGTGTTGAAAGTTAAAGCATCAGTCAAATATGGGTAGGTTTCAATTTGTTTTTTAGGTTGCTAATGTAGTTATAAAGAGAAACAATTACATAACCAAATAGCAAAGAAATAATGAAAGACACTTAGAAGAAGCTGTACTCATCAACACAGCATTTTAGGGAAACTGGATGCTGATTTGCTTTGGAAAAACAATAATAATGAAACTCGCATGCTAATGAGCTTTTTAGTGCACAAAATAGATATTTAGTCTGATTGTAACGATGCTTGCCACAGCATTTTTCTTCATTAATCCATTAAATGACAACTCATTAGTTAGGTTGAAGCCAGATTATTTTGCAATTTAAAATGTGATATGATAAGAACAAACCACAGCCAAGTTGTGTGCCTGAATGCAACAGTGATTAAACCAGAAAAATGATTCAGTGAAAAAAAGTGAAGACGAAAGACAGAGAAAGAAATTCAAATGAAGACAGTCTTCTCTTCAGGAACAAAATAATAGGAAATCAATTTTAAAAAATGGTATACTTAAATCATTTGCAAATATGACAGAATGCCATCCAGATTACGTTTTTTTTCATCCAGATGGTTATCAATTTTTACTTTATTTATTTTTCAAAACCAAAGTTTACAAGCAACAATTTCCCAAAATGTTCAAATGTTTCACTGCAATATACTGTATTTCATTTGTTTTCTGTGTTTTTTACTGAAGGCCCACCATAAACCTGACTGTTAACTTCTGTGTATCACAACAGTTTAACACTTCATAGACTAGAAATACCTTTACAATAAACTGTAAATATATATATATATATATATATATATATATATATATATATATATAATAGACAAATAGTTTGTCTGAATAAAGTAAAAGGCCTTTATACAAGAATGGCTTGCACATAAGTGTCACAACAGGAGTTCATGTGACTGCAGCCACAGTACTTGATGCCGGCACTCAGTCTTGAAAGAAAGCAGTCAACTCCTGTTGTGTTACAGTTTGGCTTGGTGAATGACCCTTAAGAAAAAGCCGTGCACTTAGCCGTGCACACCTACGCCTGTCACTCTCATGACCGACTGATCAATTGACACCTGTCCAGCCAGGATAAGTGTCCGGTTATCTCTGCAATTTAGTGTGACACTCTCATATACTGCACTGCTGTACTTCATTTCAGGAAAAATCGGATTTGTAGAGGTAATCCATCCCAAGTCTCACACACACACACACACTGTACATTCAATTTCTTCTTTACTGTTTATTTTATTATGTTTATTACTGTTTATTACTGTTTATTTATATTACTTGATTTCTTTTATCTTTACGTACTGAGCAATGCTGCTGTAATCCTGTAATTTCCCCACTGCGGGACTAATAAAGGATTATCTTATCTTATCTTATCTTATCTTACACACACACACACACACACACACAACTTTGTCTTCAGGCAGAAAGGAAGATGGACGATCGATGGTTCTCACAACACAAGTTGAACACAGATTGCCAGAGCCAACTTATGACATCATTAGTGCTGCACTTCAGACTGACATTTCCAACGCACAGCCGAGGCCTGAGTTGAAAAACACCACCTGTAGACAATAGTCTAGTCAATATGTATCTTAATAAAGGTGATGAAAAACATCAAAAAGATTGGGGATTTTTACGGACCTGTGATGGCTGCACAGAAATGTATCATTAAAGGGGACGCTACACAATCTTGAGAAATAATAACACTCTTTATGCGTTGTTTTTGTACGAAAGGACCACTTTTTCCTTCTTTACCTCAATTTATTCATTTCATTGTAGTGACATTTGCCACTGTCATACCATCAACAACAAATACATTACTCTGTGAATCTCTTGAGTGGGTTACAGCTTCTTTTGAAGATGCAGCCATCACTGTTCACTCCACTCCACCATGGAAAGTCCTGGTTATCATGGATGAAGCTTAGTGCTTTATAAAAGGGATAGTTCAGTATAAAATTCTGCTGCCAACCTAATACAAAAGAGCTGGATGTACGCTTCTGTGATCGGCATATATTGGGAAAGCGTTACCTGCAGTTACTGGTATGAGCCCAGTGCAGAGTGGCGGTCGTGAGCCAGCCAGTGGTGAACGCACAGATACAACAAAAGATACGTGTGGCCGGCACGGATATGTAAACAAAGCACAGAGAAGCAAGGATTACAACACACACACACACACACACACACACACACATACATACACACACACACACACACACACACACACACACACACACACGTGAAGAGCAACTGTATTCTCCGCTCAGGTAGATAATACTTCACTATATCTTTACAGCTAATAGATGTATGCTGCTATATTAATGATCAATAGAGATCCTTTAAATCATTGCTGTTGAGTTTTAGAAAAGCATATTTCTTTTAATTTAAATTCACTTTAATAAACTCAGAGACACTGAGGGGCAGTTATGACAATTTTGTGGATACAGTTACTAAAGCTTGGTGATTAAGGCCTGGCCCAAAATACCTGTATTTCACTGCTACTATATACTAGTAGTATAAAGTACTATATACTTGATGCCACTGTTAATTAAACATAACCTAAGAACAGCTAAATGGGTTTCCGTGCAAAGCTTTTTTTGGCATGATTTCCAAATTGTATTTATTGAGTATTTTTGCCAGAAGTCTGGAGTAAAGTAAAAACAATGGCGTTTGAGTCAGCTAGTAGTGATGCTTAACACTGTTGCCAGGGGCTACGTTCTCTCCTTTCTGTAACCTTTTCTGACCAGAGCCTGCGAGCCCGAAACTCTCAACCTGCATGACATTCATGCCTCAGACACATACACTGTACAATGTAAACTAGGGATGGAGAAAAACATGCTTCAGCTCTAGTTATAATTCAGACTTTATGTATGCAAAAAAAATCAGCCTGCATTTTGAAAGTGACACTGAAGAACAAAAGGAATAAGGCTGTTTGAAATACCACAGTGAAACGGGTGGATACAATGTGAATTATCCTGCACACGTACACACACACACACACACACACACACACACACACACACAGAGAAACAAATGCTCCTTTTTGCTTGATCTTCACAGTTGCTCTCAGGAACGACTCCCCACAGACCCATTATCTGGCTGGAAAGCTTCTAAATAATGATCACTGTGTCGAAGCTGGTACCGACTCTCAGGTAAAGACAGACGCTGCATTCTTGGTGCTCGGGCAGTCACGAAGAAATCATTCAGTGTGGTGACCGAATCCCATGCATATAAATGTTTTCCAATGAAACTATGGACATTCATCATAACATCTATTGGTATTTACTGACCCCAAACCTGCCTGTGCCAAGAGTTACATCATTGTATTTGCCAGTGATGCTGCAGTAGTGGTTAATGTGCCTTCATCACCTATTTTATGGCCTTGCTGTCTGCATGCAATGTGTGTTTTCTCATAGTTCATTGCAGCGGTAAACATTCTAATTGTTAAAACAAGTCTTGACGGAGCCCATGAGACGGAAAACGGCTTTGATGTCTACCAAAGTGCGGACGAAGTCATAATGCCTGGAGACACCGTTGGTTTTCAGAGCTTGTCCGTGTTCATGGACAAATAGTTGATTGAGGACAAGTGACAACCACAAAGGTTGTGTTCTGTGGAATTAAGGTTGTCCTGCCTGAAATGTCCCCCTGCTACACACGCATACAGGAGGCAAAAGTCATTATCCTTGCAATACAATGAAATATACTGTTCTCACTTTTAAGTGTAAGATGTATCGACTCTTTTTTATTCAAACTGAAAGCAAATCTAGTCAACATTAGTAAGGGTGGAGCTTAGTCAGCAGTTTTCTTTTCAATCTCACCAGTGGGAATTGAATGTAGTATTTTTCTTTAAAGAGCTTAATGTTATTGCTTTGGTCAAAGAAAACAATATTGATGTTTTCTAAATAGTCCTGGTTCTTGTGCAATAAGTATCAAAAACAAATTCCAGTCATTTTCAAAGCAGAAACAGTCGATCCAGTGATTGAACAACACCACAAAAAGCTTACGGGAGTTATATTGGTTCGTTTAAAGATGTAAAATATTTCATAAAAATATAATACTTTAATAACGTTAATGCATTTATTACAATTAATTACAGTTGGGGTGGTCTGGGATTTACCATCAGACAATACATGTGTTTGCCACAGAAACTAAATTCACAGAGACAGAAGCTAAAATCCAAATCCTAAAGGAAGATGGATAATTGCTTTGCCCTGGGAGAAGCTTTTTGAATGCTTTTCAGTTTTTTTAGACTTTGATTCAAAGATCACGTTCACAGGTACTAATTGGGCTACCCCAAGTCATATCTGCCTTCTTGAAGGAATGGCCCACCGATTCTGCTCAAGTCTGCTCACCTTCCTTTTAGCCCTGAGCTGTCCATGATAGTTATCAGACGAGTCTCCTGGGATCTCCCCTCCCCACAGCGTGACCCCCACGATGGTGTAAGTGATGCCCATCACCACTAGGGGCAGCACGTAGACCAGAAATGTGACTATGATATGATACCTGTGAGAAAAAAAGAGGACAGGAAGAGGACTGTTTACATTTATGACATACTTCAACAATTTTATTTCATACCCTGTAGCTTTCGTATACTTTACAGGTTGAGCATATATATATATATATAAATAACATTTTCAACCTGTCCCTTGCCCAAGCAGCTGTACCAACATGCTTTAAAACCACATCCATCGTGCCAGTGCCGAAACACTCCAAGCCGACGTGCCTCAACGACTACCGCCCTGTAGCACTCACACCCATCATCATGAAGTGCTTTGAGCGGCTGGTCCTGGCACACCTGAAGGACTCCCTCCCACCCACACTGGACCCACTCCAGTTTGCCTACCGCAGCAATAGGAGCATAGACGATGCAGTCTCCTCAGCACTGCACTCTGTGCTCACACACCTGGACAACACCGACACCTACGCGCGATTGCTGTTTGCTGACTTCAGCTCGGCTTTCAACACTGTCATCCCCGCCAAGTTGATCACTAAACTTGGAGACCTGGGCACTAACACCTCCCTCTGCAACTGGATTTTGGACTTTCTGACTAACAGACCTCAACATGTTAGGTCAGGCCACACCTGCTCCACCACCATCTCACTCAGCACCGGTGTGCCACAGGGCTGTGTACTCAGCCCATTCCTCTACTCCCTCTTCACCTACGACTGCAGACCTATGCATGGATCCAACTCCTTCATCAAGTTCGCAGACGACACCACGGTGATTGGTCTCATCAGCAACAACGATGAGACAGCCTACAGGGAAGAGGTACAGCACCTGGCCACATGGTGCGCCGAAAATAACCTGCTCCTGAACACCAGCAAAACCAAGGAGCTCATCGTGGACTTCAGGAAGGAGAAAAGAAGCAAGCATGCGCCCATCCACATCAATGGGATGGATGTTGAGCGTGTATCCAGCTTCAAGTTCCTGGGGACCCACATCTCGGAAGACCTGTCTTGGACCACCAACACCTCCAGCCTTGTCAAGAAAGCTCACCAGCGCCTCTTCTTCCTGAGGACACTGAAGAAAAACCATCTGTCTTCAGCCATCCTGGTGAACTTTTACCGCTGTGTGATCGAGAGCATCCTAACCAACTGTGTCACAGTCTGGTATGGGAGCTGCTCTGTTGCGGAGCGCAAGGGACTGCAGCGGGTGGTGAAAACTGCCCAACGCATCACAGGAACTCCACTTCCGGCCATTGAGGAAATCCAGAGGAAACGCTGTCTGCGTCGAGCTCGCAGCATTCTCAAGGACGCCTCCCACCCTGCACACAGACTGTTTTCCCTCCTGCCCTCAGGCAGACGGTTCAGATGCTTCCGGACAAGGACCAGCAGACTGAGGAACAGTTTCTTCCCCAGAGCTGTTTCCTTATTGAACTCTGCCCCATGCTGACACCCCCCCTACTCCCCAACCACCTCCACCCACAAACCCATCTCCTCGTCATCTCCCCCCACTGACCAAAGACTTTACACCTGCACTCAAACACTTTTGAACTGTCTGCACTAAAAACTGAGCATTGCACTAGTCTAGTAACGTTAGGCAGCTACTGTTTATTATTATTATGCACTATTTAACGTTCACTCAATCTGTATTACTTAACTTATCATATGCCCATTTGCCTTTTGTAAATTATGTTTATAGTTCCTGCTTATAGTCTACCTAGATTTAATGCACAAATCAACCTGTATAACATGTACATATTACCGCAATCAATCTGTATATCCCGTACCTATATCACTAACTTATTATCTGTAAAATACTTATTATTATCTGTATATTGGTTTTAACTGCTATTGCACTTCTGGTTGGATGCTAAACTGCATTTCGTTGCTCTGTACTTGTACATGTGTAATGACAATAAAGTTGAATCTAATCTAATCTAATCTAATCTAATATATTTTTGGTCAGAAAAACATCTTGGGGAAAATAATTATCTGTCACGGTAAAAGCAACTCATGTCCTCATCTATTCCAAATAACGGTATCAATACAGCACAAGTCTGAGTGCGTATGTAACCGTCAGCATATGAAGGTCTGTCTCAGGCAATGTGCTCTTAGGTCAATTTATAACATTAGTTTCAAACAATCTATGGAAGTTAACAAGGAATGGCTTAAATGTCACACATGTGTGTGGATTCCAAGTTACATCTTAATGAGATTACAATTAACTTCTTAAAAATATCCACATTTAAACAGTTAGCTTTAGTGGAAAGGACTGGGCTACACGGTCTGGAATCAAAACAAGTTAGTTTTTGTAAAAGCGGGTCACAAAGTATTTCTCACATGAAGGGGTCGTCGTCCATGCGGGGCCAGGCCACGTAGCAGATGGTCCTGCGGGGCAGAGTCCGGGTGGTGGAGAAGTAGCAGAGAGGGAAGGCCAGAACCACGGCCAGACTCCAGATACAGATGATAACCCCTGTGGTGGCCTTCGCCGACAGACGAGGCTTCAGCGGATGGATGATGGCCATGTACCTGCAGGTCAGAGGTCAGGAGGTTATAAAGACAGACTTCTGTTTGAAGCCTCAACAACTAATTCAATTATTGATTGATAGTTTGAATTTTTACATATTAATGCATTCTTTATGGCAGATTTCCCTCACACGTTTTGGCATCTGATTCGTTAAAATAAAGTAGCATTTATTTGTCATTGTTTATTGCCAATGACAAATAAATGACAAGTGTTTATTGCTAGGTGCGTTACGAACATATGACGAATTTGACTCGGTGAAAGGCATAACAATAAACATAGACCTAGAATAAAACGATACAAATATAATAAAAACAATAAGCCGTTCACAGCTGGATCAGCTTTCAGTCTGCTTTAACAGCTGGAGAGACTTTTTATGGAGTCTGTGTTTGAACATCACTTTTGATTGTAATCACTTTACAATTACTAATAAAGACAACCAGTCATCTTAACTGCCAGAGTATCAGTGTTTTCTCTCTGTAGTCTGTTACCTGTACAAACCACATTCTGTATTTTGTGTATACATACAGAATCGATTTCTACTGGCACGTTGTGTTTGTCTTATCTATTTTTTGGGGTATCTGTAATATGATCGTGAAGTCATTATTAAAAAAACAAACAGAATATGATTATGGGCAGAAAGTTTTTATTTGGCTAAATGTTTTAGGGAAAATTTGAATTATGTTACTAATCAAAACCCAACACTCAGGAAAGATCAGCCTCTCCTGCTCTCCCTGACTTTAAAAATATCCATAATAAAAAAGTAAAAAAGAAATATCAGATCATGACAACACAAATCTTTCTAAGAAATGAATGAAGGTCCTTAAAAGGCCAGTAAAACACTCCTGTGAAGGCTGCTCTCTCTCATCCTCGCTCCTCAGAGTCAAGATGGCGGTTCGGTTCAAGTGAAGCTCGAGGAGCGAGGAAACGACAAATGAGAGACTTAGGATGTACTCAGTCTTTCTCATTTCCCGATTTTGTGCTGCCTCAATTCCTCACTCTTTGATCCTCCACCTTGTGACCCGGAAATCGGTCTCAACGCTCCATTTTGAAGGACATCCCAATTCCTAAAATACATCTTGAGGAGCGAGGAGGCTGGCCTGGAGGAGCTATGGCCGAGGAAACACAGGTGTATCCTTTGCAAAAGTGTTTTTGGCCCACGTAAACAAATAAAAGAGAAGTGACACATAGCTGTAATGATATCAACACCACATTTCTTCATGACATTCGCCTGCTATCTGTTCTGTTCCAATCTATCTCAAATTATTATGTCAATAAGAACATTCTCTCGCATTCAGCACTAATTTACTGTATTTCATGTTGTCAGATTGACAGGACTGTGTATATTATATATATCAGTCATATATAATTATGTCACTCTTTATTTTTATCGTACTTTTGTACAAACATTCGTAGTGTGTGGGGCAGGGGCGTGGTTAGCGCACCTGCAGCAGACGAGAGAGGGAGAAGCGCGTGGGGAACAGCTGCGGCTCGTTATCGCCGCAAATGTTATGAATGAATGTGAGTGTGTGTGGCCCGCAAAGGCCCGCAGTGGGAGAGGGAAGGGGCAGTACAGGTGATGCCAGAGACAGGGAGAAGTTGTCCTGTGAATAAAGCCTGTTACCAACGCAATCCAACGTGTCCGAATTGTGTAGCTCGACGCCTAAACCATCCTGGGTACCAAGAACCCTTGTTACATAGTGCTTCATAGAATAGAATATATGAAGTCTTTATATAGACAGTGTGTGTGTGTGTGAAATATAAATGCTTGACATCCGATTGTCACATTATGCCACATTGTGATTGGATTAATTGTAAGCTGTCATGAACACCATGATACTCATCTGACAGAGATCATAAAATCCAGCACTATAATTAAACAATGGACAGCTGATCAGCTGTGCCATACCTCATATTTAGGTCGCTTTAAAATTGTGCTCCGAGGCGAGGATGTCTAATTTGTTAAATGCCTGTTGCTTTGACTCCTCTCTCCTTGTTTCTCCTCCTTGCCTCCACCACTCGTATCTCCTGTGGGCGGGACTATGACGCGAGGCGAGGATTCAGGGGAAATGAATCGAGGAGGCACAAAATTGGGAAATGATAAAGACCTGTACACACACACACACACACACACACACACACACACACACACACACACAGGGGAGATGGGGCGAGAGACTAAACAGTCGTAAAAAGTATGAGTCAGAGAAGTTATTTCACATGGCGTTCTCCAAAAAGAGAAATGTGGAGAGCGAGACCAGAGCCCTTAACCAAGAATGGACAGACTCTTAAATGTTCAGTGTGGACTGTTTAAAAACCAGCACGTCTCACATGTTCAGAGACCATGGCGAATGGGAATATGTTAAAGCGGCAATGTGAAACTTTGAGTCTTTTGAGCAAAAATGTCAATCTACTGTAAAAAGCCCAATATGATCAGAATCCTAACGCATAAAAACATACTATTGAAGTATGTGTTATATAAATAATTAATCCAGTTTCATTTGAAAACTGATAATAAATATTGTTTAGATATTGTTCGATTGAACTTTCTTACTGTATTCAACAGTCAGTTGTTGACAGATACAACTGTTGGCTACATCAATATATATATGGCACTAAATCAAAGTCCAAGTTAAACACTACTGTTTCCTCTTTGCATGATAAAATTCTCTCTTACTGGACCTCAGTGATTATTTATTGAATGCCACTGACACATCCAGGTCATTTTCACTCAGTTAGGAACAAACAGAAACCCCCGATTCTGTAAAGTGAAACCAATGAAAAACTTGTATTTTTTCTAATATCCAAGAGGGGCCAACTCCCCTGGTTATAAAAATAAGTCTGATTGTATAGACGTCTATGAGAAAATTACTCTACTTCGCATTTGATTTATTACCTCAGTAAACATTGTAAACATGAGTTTATGGTCTCAATCGCAAGTTTCCAGTCTTCTTCAATACAACACAATGTTCATTTTATAAATGATGGTCCTATTATGAGTATAATAGACTATTAACAGTATAATAGACGATACAGAAGGATATACTATATCTGTAGGGCATGGCTACATTGTGATTGACAGGTTGCTATCGTTACTCCTATGTAGCTCCTCCCCAGTCCAAATTTTTTTGTTCACTGGTTGCAAAAAACTAAACTCAAGTCTTAAAAACAGCAGTCCAAAAACCAATGGATGCAACAGAAATATATATATATATATATATATATATATATATATACACTGCTGAATGTGATTAGGTTTGAATAGAATTTTCTGGCCTAAAAACAAGCAGTCAAACTTTTTTTTTTAAATAGTATTATTATTTTCTACCTGGCAGCCTTTAAAAGTCGAGTTAGCCTACACTATGGTGTTGGATTTTCAAGGAATATTTTCAGGGAAATTGATGATTTATTCCCAAAAACTGTGATAAGATTTAGTTTGAACCACACAGAACTGGCAGGAGATTACCAGCTGAACATGAACCCAACTCAGGATGCTACACGATTAACACAGGCTGAGAGGCGCTAATTCAATCTTCATCAGATGATAAAGGACGGGGCTCGTCTTGTCACCTCAGTGAATGGACCTTACTGAGGGACAACAGCAACGATACCCCGTCTATTCACCGGTAAATTGCTTGGCATTTATTCTGTGACTCGCTGATCCTTGTGTTTGGCACTGTGTGAATAGATTGTCAGATGTCCAATCAAGTAAGTGCCACAGCACTCTGTGTTATTTGGGATCCAACGGGGGCTGATACAATAGACTTGCAACCACTGAACAATAACCACCATGCAAAGCCAGCAACACTTGAATAGCACGATTACACACACGCACTCCTCTTTGGTCGCCAAGTGCACACATCAAAGCACATTTACAGAGCCGTCAGCATCAACTGGGCACCGTCACAGAGACATTACAGCAGCAAATGAATAAATCATTTACATTTTTTTTGTTGTTCAACCTGGGAGTCTGCACTGCCTCAAGCTGCGTGAAAGCTTTCAGGCAACAACGTATTGTTTGGAAGCCACGTCACCGGGGTGTGACAACACCAACTAAACACTCAGTTTATCATCGCCGGGTGTCTAACGAGCAGAGATTACCTTGGATGAGACTCACAGCGAGAAGTAGCACCACATTATGCGCACAGCTAAATGTCAAGTGTTGGCTCAGAGGAGAGGAGTGTGTTTAATGTTTCAGCCACCTTTCAGCATCTTATGAAATACTTCAATGGTGAGTTCAGATGATGGCGTGTTTATTTTTTAGTACGAATTTGTCATATTATACATATTTACATGAATTTTGGTCTCTGCATTCAACATTCAAACATTCAAAAACAGACAAAATTCAAAATACCACAAAATTGGTGAATGTGGGAAGATCTCAAACAAACTGTGAAGAACACGTGTTCGTAAAATGAGGCCCATTGCAGAAATCTCACAGATAGATTGATATTCTTAGTGATCTGTACATATACATATGCCCAATGATAAGACTGTATTCTAAAAAGGTGTGAAAAATGGAAAAAGGCCCGAGCTGTGTCATCACAAAAAGATTTAAGGCTTCGCCAGTTGCCTTTCACACAGCAATCTGCCTTTGTTTGGCTCAGGAAACACACTTTGCAGTAAAGAGTCAACAGGAAGGGCAAATTCACTGGTGATCACGAACTGTGGCCTCATGCCATTTCAAGACATCAGAGCGGAGACAGCAACATGTACTGTGGTTACGAAAATCATGACCTAAGGTCACAGCTACATCATGCGGGTCATGCCGATGTTCTCTTTCTCAGTACACCGTTGACAGAATCAAACGGACACTGCAGACCAAAAATACAAACCCATGGAAGTCGCTGTGGAGGAGCCAAAATGAGCGCGGCCTCAGGAAATGCATTGCTCCCTGTGTGTGACAAAGAGAAGTACTGGAGGAGGAAAACACCTCACACAACATCACACACGGTGACACTCGTGCACTAACTGTAGACACATTCTGCAGCTTCTCCACGCATTTAGTTTTCATTATGTCCGGCCTGTGGCCGCTTCCTTCATCAGTCTAATCCCTTTATTCAAACATTATGACGCATGACGGTCCACTTATCAGTTTCGACCCGGGGCTGATATCTCGACCGCATCGCCACATTACTGGAAACAACAGTAATGAGCAGAGGGAGATTAAATAAGTGAGAAAGCGCAAAGAAAAATAATAATATGAATGCATGTGACAGAAAACAAGAGTCAGAGAGCGTAATAACACGGGAGGGGAAAGGGTGATCTTTTCCATTCACTGCATTGCAAACTCTTTTGAAAAACAACACCACTTCATGATTCATTGGTAGTGGAACATAATAACAAATGTGTGGAATGGTGGATGAAATGGCATCCCGCTGAGACAACGCCTTTCCAGAATGCGAATCACAAATAAGTAATTATCACCCTCCACTGGGAGCTGAAATAAATGTATACTTAAATCAGCAGGGGACATACACTCTGATGAAATAATGTGGGGATAATGCTCAGACAGGATGCTATCAGTGGAATATAAATGAAACTGATGGGACTGACTCCATAAGTCAGTTGTTATGTGAGGGCACACACTAGAACATCAAATGACCTGCACAAGGATTGCCTAATGGAGTGCAGTTTGTCTTCTAAACAGTACAGATGTGAGTTTAAAGCAACAGATTACATTTTCCATCACTGCTGGTGGAATAATCGGAAATAGATCTCCAAAACGTCATGTGTGAAGCACTTGAGATGAAAGTGTTTAGTTTGAGGACTTTTTCTCCAGCTTGACATATTCATGCTCATAAGTCTACATTACAATATATATATATATTGACCTCAATGGCTTTATTGCTTCCCCCTTTTTTTGCAATACAGATGCACATAAGAATAATCTAATATTATTATAGATATAAAACTAAACTTGTTAACCCTTGATTAAAAAAAAAAGTGACACATGTAACTGATCACCTGCAGAGAGAGGGAGAGAGAGAGAGAGAGAGGCGTGGGGACTATTTAGCTTCATCAGTCATTCCCTAAATATGGTTCTTGCAGCGTGTCATAAGCCCACCTGTCAACAGCTATCGCAGTCATGGAGTAGATGCTCGCAAACACGGATGTGACCGGGAAGAAGTTGTGGAATTTGCAGTACGCTTCCCCGAAGTACCACTCCCCGTGGGTCGCGTAGATAAAGTTTATCAAAGTGTTAAACGCGGCCATCGACGCGTCCGAGAACGCCAAGTTTAAGAGAAAGTAGTTCGTCACCGTCCGCATCCGCTTGTGGGCAAGAATGATCCATATCACGATGAGGTTTCCAAACACCGCCACCGCCAGCACGGAGCTGTAGGCGACGGACCAGAGAGCGACGCGCCACGGCGGCTGCACGAACTGGTTGGTCAAGTTGGCCGTGATGTTGGATCCGTTATGGGGAGCCGCCATCCTCTTCTCCTTTCCCCCCCGAGTATAGTGGAATGCGGTGGTTTCACGAGTCGGATCTACTCCCCGAGGCGCAACAGCTAGAATGGTGAGAGAGGATTGCGTATATGCACCATGGCGCGCAACTGGAGCACATCGCCATCCCTTTAAAAAATACACATCTCCGGATCACCACGGTCTCCAACAGTCCCGCACGTGTCCGCGTACAGTTAAAGGTCTACAGATGAAAACAAGGCGAAACGCCAGTACCCTTCAGTGGCTGTTAAATGTGGGTGTGAGCGCACAGCCTCTCTCCTCCGGCACCGGCAGCAGCAACAGGCAGGGCGCCGTGCGCACTCAGTGACGCACCAATGGCACACATGGTGAAAGAGATTGATTGATTCTTGTGGCTCCAGTGTTAAACTTCATGAATAACAGATGAACCCCGCCGCCTCTCTTCGCAATGGCCCACATGCAGTAATCAGTCAGCGCACATTGTGTGCCTTTATCTGTCACCCTCCATGGTCTTTTTGTCAGCAGCATTTCAAAGAAAGAACAGGATATTGGAGTATTGCAGGGCAGCGTGTGTCCAATGAGACACTCTTTTCAGCCTACACAGTTCACCACCTCCTGATGAGCTTTCCACCACTGTTGCATTGTGTGAGTGTATTTGTGCTTCAGAATCAGAATCAGAATCAGAACCATTTATTGCCATGTATGCTTACACATACAAGGAATTTGTCCTGGCGGGAAGGTGCATACATTTAACATTTAACAATACACATTTAACAGTTAACGCAGTTAAATCCACAGTTAACGCAGTTAAATCCACCTCAGAGAATAGAAGCATACCCAGTCTCCAAATGGCTGACTCTCCCTCTTCTTGTCACATTAATATTCACATCTAACAGGCTGAAGTTCCCCCCAGACATCTAAGTGTTCACATCAGATAAACCTCCTTCATCTCCTGACATAGCCTTCAGTGCAATGGTAACCTCGACATGGGTACATTTGCATGTCTTCCTCGGCTGATCAAATCCAATCATAGCTTTTCAACACGATAGCTGGTGTCCAGACTCATTTTGTCCTTCACAACAACACATAGATGTAATCTGAGGTTGCGGTTCACAGTCAAGTTGATTGCCCTTTAAACTTAATGTGTGCTTATATAGCCCTGTAGTGGTATATCAGCACTCCAAAATAAAAAGAGAGTTGAAGAAAAAGAAGTTTGTGATGCTCCATTTTGATTTAAGTGCAGTCACAAGACGGTTTCAGTTCACTGCACCAGACTGCAGAAGAATGCAGGGATTTTAGTCCATTGTAGGTCTCTTGTGTGTCCTGTGGATGCATTATACTGCCGCAATTTTCACAGTCGGGGTAAAATAATTGTTACCTTTCACACTTCCTGAAACACATCTAAAGTGGTCTATCGTGTTTATAAAACCTATATATGAAAAGTAAGAAAAAGTCTCACATACACTATTGACGTGATATTTTGAAATGTGTCTAACAGTAAAATTATGCTTAAGTATACAGCATTTTTGTGTGGTGGAGGAAACAACCTGTATCCTAGTTAAGACATTATTAAATCATTATAATATGTTAAAATGAATGATGTTGTAGTGATTTAAAACAAGAGATTTAAGTGTGAGGACCAGCCGGCGTGCATCAAAATGAGTGTTTCGCTCTGCTGTGCAACCCTGTTAGCGCTGATTGAAATTCATGAGACGCTGACAATTTTGAAGTTGTATCCCTGAGGATATGTAAATACTGCCCAAAGAATGATGGTGACATTGTTTAATAATACAGTGTGAAAATGGAGAATACATATTCATTAATTTAGTTCATATAAATTCATGGATATTCACATGAATACAAATAGTGTTTTTTAATAATTTTCAATGATTTCTGACTTCAGTTTGATGTTTTGATGTGTAAGAAAACTAATATTTACAACTTTTGAAACAGTCGTAGCAACATATCCATCCTGCAGGCACATGATACACACTGGGAAGAAGCGTGGTTAAATTATTTTTTCTCTGCAACTTTTTCTTTTAGCAAAATGAAACAATTCCAATACCAAGCAACTGAAAGTGCACACAGAAAAACACATTAATGGTGCATAAGCTCATAGTGCTGCTAGGGATTTGGCTGCCTAATGTCAAAAAAAGCTGAAAAAGGGAAAACAAATCTTCACTTCGCTTTAACCTCCTTTGCTCATAAATGAAACCAACATGGAATTAACAATAACTGCGGTTCTTCAAATGGACTCTTGAGGCTGGCTCCAAAAGAGAGTCAAATCCCCACTGACCTCAGTGTAAAAATGCCCAACTTTACAGGAGAAATGAACATGTTTACAACCTGTTACAAAAAAAACATTTCAGCTCTGGTCCATCAATGACCTTGTTGCCCATGTCTGGATTAGACCGTAGTTGTACTGAGCCAAAATGGCGAAATTGAATGTTCAGTCTTCAAATAGATGACACAAAAACACCATCGGGACCTCATTAGGAATATTGTGTATATGTTTTTAAGACAGAATAGGCTTCCCCTTGTCAAAGCAAACAGTAAGACAAAAGGCACGGTTGAAACACTGGCATGTGATGTATATTCCCTACAGTTTGACTCCTGTCTGCTTTATTTAAAAGGGACAATGCACATTAATTATTATTAATTATTCTTAATGAGGTGGGCTCGTTATCTGGCTGTGGCGTTGTTATGTGCATGTATGTTGATTGTCTTTCGGTAGTTACATTTTTTTTTAAGTACATTTTTTCAGTGCATATTTCCTGTGAAAATATGAGGGCAACGGGTCCGTAGGTTCAGCTGCAGCGTTGTCTGCTCTTTTCACAGCTGCCTGTGTGTCAGAATCGTGTCAGGGCTCGGGGCTGTTTGCTTTGATCAATTCAAAATGTAACCAGTGACAGCAATTTAATTGCTAATGAAAGAGCATTGCTCTTCAAATATTTCATTATTCGTCCTTACCTCAGACATACCTCAGAACTTCAAATTCCGGGAGGCGAATACCATGTGAAAGCTTTACTTTGTAGCTCATTGTACTGTAGTCTTTGTGTGCAAAGCAGAGTGACTATTGAACACCAATAGACTGTCACACACTGATCAATTAAAGGCTATTATAGGGCATAGTTGTGCTACAGAAACAGGCTGGCACAAATGCAGAGTCAAGACAGTTTGGTCTCTCCTAAAATGAGCAGCGTTAAGGTGTTCTACATGCAGATGGTCTGCAGCACCTACAGGCAGAACAAGACTGGTTAGCTAACCCCCACTAGCTGCACTAACGCTGTCCCAACCAACAGCAACGTTGAAGCGTAGCACACGCTCCGGTTCCCGCCCAAGTAAACACCGTTAGCTTTGTCATCACGTTAGCCGTAGTTTGTTCTGTACTGCCCTTTAGGCTACGGGCCGCTGGCTCAGGGGTCGCCATGTTGAGAGCCGTTGGAAGGCAATCGAAAGGTTTTCCACTCTCGTATTATGCACCTTTAAGAAAACTTAAAGAATTGCAGTTATCTTTGACTGACCCTAATGATAATGACAAGCGAAGATATGTTTTATGTATGAATGTTGGCATGTTAGCAGCATATAAAGAAAGTCATGTGGTTCTGCTTCCTTCTGTTAATGCAGCATTTCTATTAGCCCGTCCTACTGCTGCAATCAGTGGACGTCACTACCAATGTCATACTTCACTCCCCACATGTCATTAGTGTTTCATGAGATCTGAAGAAGAGGGCTCTGCAGAGTATTGGCAGTTATATTCAAAACAGCTTTATTAAATAAGTGACAGGAGTGAAGCTTTCAAGTACATTACATTACATTACATTTCATTTAGCTGACGCTTTTATCCAAAGCGACTTACAATAAGTGCATTCTACGGTTACAGTAGTACTGTAGCAAGTACTGTTTGCTCTGTGTTTTAAGGACAAGGAGGACAATCTTAGTGTCTTAGTACCATACGAGATAGTCAGCGGCCATTGATTAGAAAGAGTGTAAGTTTAATATTTCAAAGACCTGTGATCTTATTATGATTAAATAACATATTTAGCTGAACATATGCAAAAGTAGTAGAAGTTCAAAGTGCAGTAAGATCAAGAAGATGTCTAGATTATGTATATTTGTATTTGCTTACACTGCAAAATCCATTGAAAAAGTTTCATATTTGTTTTGATGAAAAGGGCTTAATCAGCATTCACACTAATAATGCCAGGCTCTACCCATTTATAAAGTATTGTATTAAATAATGTATTATAATGTTGTCAACAAACCATAAGCAATAATTATAAAATGTACTTAACATTTCTTCTGAAAGTAGAATAGAGGAATAAGATACTTGTGAAAAGGTGTGAATCTTCACTAGCCTCATAGTTTGATTACGATTCACCTGTCAACAATTTGAATGGAGGATTCTCCATGCATCTAATGCATCACATCCTCAAATTTGTATATTGCTACACATGGATACGTTTTCATTAATAAATGCAATACAACTCATTTTTCACCCAGAAAGTGCTTTCAAGCCTTTTTTCAAAGTCTTTAATATGAATTAGCATAGCAGCCTGCAGACGTCCCTTACTCATAGCTCTGCTACTCTAACTTGGTTTCAGTCACTGCATCTCCTAGATGAAATCTATCAGTGTTGAATTTCAGACTGCAGAAACACATTTTCAGCTCGATATTGTTGAAACCGAGCAGCCAAAATTAGTAGCCAGAACAACAAGTTAACAGACTGCTGAGCGTTTTGAATGCCGTCTCTCTGCATGCTGTGTGTGTGTGTGTTGTGTGTCTGTGTGTAACCAGAACTAATTTGGGTGTGTTTCCTGTGCACTAGGATCAGTGTTGCCAGGTCCGTGGTTTTCCCGCGGAATTGGGCTACTTTTGAAGTGTTGCCGCGGGTTGAATTTTTTGTCCGCTGGTTCGGGTAGACCTATTTTGCATGCAAATTACATAAATATCTTTAAATAAAAATCCATATTTTAAATGAAATTATTTATTTATACCCAAATCCTACCAAACTAACTCCAGATCAGCACGTACACACATGGACATGGGACACGCCCACATACACACACGCACCTAATGCTCTCAGTCTCCCGCTCGATCCCAACTCTGGTCTGGTAGTTAGTGTTAGTTGGTGTTACTTTGCCAAATGTATTGCAATATCTACAATGACAGCAATGCTGTTGGACTTTAAAAGCAGTGTATATGGTTTGGCAGGGGCATATTTTGAGTTCTGATATTGGGCTGGTTTTTGGGCTGGTTTTATTGGCTATTGGGCTGGTTTTGTCACACAGACCTGGCAACCCTGACTAGGATCCCTACAATGACAATTAAAATGCATTAACTGGTCATAGCACTGTGTGGCTCATGTGATTCCTTGATGAGGTCTGTGAACACTTGCTCCAGGTGCGTAAAGTAGGCATTTTGTAATTGGATGGGACATACTGTATGCTGTGTGTGTGTGTGTGTGTGTGTGTGTGTGTGTGCAAAGCTCTGCCCGAAGTGAAACACCAACACAAAACCTGTGTGACAGTAAACGACAGCTAAAGGAAGTAAAGACACTGAGCTGAAATTAAACCAAACTCCCAATTATGTTCTGCATCGATGCAGAATCATCCACGTCATGCATCTTAGAATCGAGAACATTTCCACATCTTTAGTAAAAGTATTTTAGTACAATTTGTACTAAAGACAGTACTTGAGTGGAGCCCTGGTGGAAATTATTAAAGGATAATGCTGGTAATACATTTGTGTTTCTCTGAGAGCTAGAAAGTATTCATAGGACTTTGCAAACTGATAATAACGCCAGTCTTTCTGACACAGACTATATACAGAGCCACAACTGAAATAATCCAATACTGCCAATTCATTCTCTAGTAGTCAGATACCTCGATTGTTTTGCCTTGCGTAATTCATTTGGTGAGTGGCAATAACTGCAAAGTACACAGCTTTATTACTACAAGTCTTTAACCGCTGCAAGTGTAAAAAATGACCCTTTTACAGTTCTTTTTCTTTCTGATCTCTAAATGATGGTCAATACAACAAAGACCCTCTGGCTTTAAATCCAGCAGAGAAATATCTCCACTGGGAAATCAGCAGAATTAAAGACGTGCTCCATTAATTTACCGTGCACGGTCTGTTAACATGCTTTCATTGGCTATTACAAATAAGTTTATGACAACATAGAACCACAATCTTCCATAAATCTTAACCCCAAAAACAGACTCGGGATGCAAACCTTGGTCTCTGAAGTCAGTCTTGCCACTGCTCTGCTGAGATGTACTACTACTACTAATATCTTCTTGTAGTTGTGGGTCTTCTCCTACCACTACAAAAGCTGCTACATTTGATTGCTGATATCCGAAAAGCTGGTCTTAGAGCACTGAAGTACGAAAGTCTTCTTTTTCCGCTTTTACATTTTTGCGAATGTCCGCTGTTACGGCCCCCCCTTTAGGGCTAGGGGTGCGGGAGCCATAAACATAGAGGCAGAGAATGGTTCCCGCACCCCTAGCCCTAAAGGGGGGGCCGTAACATATGGGGGCTCGTCCGGGATCCTTTTCCCGTCACTTTGGCAGAGAGTGGTTGAGGGGAGGAAGTGCGGTTGTATGTCGGCCTCGTGACCCCGGCCTCACCCCGTGTCCCCGCGGCCTTGTGTCGTATCCCCTCAGCCTTGGGCTGTGTGCCCTCGGCCTCGTGTTCCTCTCAGCCTTGTGCGGTGTGCCCTCGGCTTCGTGTTGGGCCCCCTTGGCCTCGTGACCCCGGCCACACCCTGTATCCCCTCAGCCTTGGGCTGTGTGCCCTCGGCCTAGTGTTGTGTCCCCTCGGCCTCGTGACCCCGGCCACACCCCGTGTCCCCGCGGCCTTGTGTCGTATCCCCTCAGCCTTGGGCTGTGTGCCCTCGGCCTCGTGTTCCTCTCAGCCTTGTGCGGTGTGCCCTCGGCTTCGTGTTGTGTCCCCTTGGCCTCGTGACCCCGGCCACACCCTGTGTCCCCTCGGCCTTGTGCCGTACTCCCTCAGCTTTGGCTTGTGTGCCCTCGGCCTCGTGTCGTGTCCCCTCGGCCTAGTGCCGTATTCCCTCAGCCTTGGGCTGTGTGCCCTCGGCCTAGTGTTGTGTCCCCTCGGCCTCGTGACCCCGGCCACACCCCGTGTCCCCTCGGCCTTGTGCCGTATTCCCTCAGCTTTGGCTTGTGTGCCCTCGGCCTCGTGACCCCGGCCGCACCCCGTGGCCCCTCGGCCTCGTGTCCCCGGCTCTGCTTAAGTCGTGTTGGCAACTTTCTCTCCGGGGAAGTTGATATTTAAGGGGGGGGGTGTTACGGCTGTCGCCGTTGCATGTGTGCTTTTCCCGGTGGTAAAAACAGGTCCACCCGTGGATGGAAGACCTGCCCATTTCCTGGTTCCTGCGGAGCTCTGATCGGCGCATCGGGCTCCCGCCCAACCAATGAGACGCCAGCGTGGGAGGTCAACTTCCTGTTTTAAGGAGACGCCACCGGTGCAACGGGGCCGCCGGTCATTCCCCGTTGACTGGCGTGCCGCTCCCCGCTAACGGGTGTGGGGTACCCGTTAGCTCACTAGCTCCCTTGTGTTGTGTCGCTAGCTCACTTGTGTAGTGTCCCCGCTAGCTCCCTTCACTTGTGTAGTGTACCCGCTAGCTCCGGTGTGTAGTGTTCCCGCTAGCTCCCCTGTGTTGTGTACCTGCTAGCTCGTTTGTGTTGTGGGTTCGGGTGGCTTCGCCCCGCTCCGTGCCTCCGCGCGGGCGGACTCGGAGGGGGCTGGCCACCCGAACCCACATGGGGGCTCGTCCGGGATATGAAGCAGAACAGGATGCCCTAGTAAGCAAATTAGCGCTAATCATAAACAGATGGCATTCATCAAGTTTAATCAGTGAAGAGCGTTTGATGAATGGAACTAAAACGCGTATACAAGCAAACCTCGCAGGAACAAGTAGCACTAGACATTGAGGATAAGAAAAGCATTGAATACCACAGCCCATGGTTCCTTAATTGCTGAATCGCCAAACCACCTGCTTTCATTGTCTCTTCATTGATTAATGCAGATAAACGGTTTTACTCCCACAATGCACCACAACGACAGATATCACAAATTGGTTGCTTTACTATGTTTGGCTTTATCAACGATTTGATTAATGCACTTGAGCTTGTGAATGTGACTGTGCCAGTGCTATCTCAGCATGAGTCACATGCTCAGCTGCTTTCACACTGAGTAAGTGGTATTTATTTGGGACTGCAGAAAGTACATCTTTTGTCGCAAAATAAAAACACATCTTTTCCGACTATATCTTGAATAAAGGAAGTAGCACTTTAGTAGCACTGGAATGGCTCTTACTGATAGCACTTTGTAGTTGAACTTTATTGACGAAATTGTACCTTCTTGATTCTTGTTCTGATTCTTGTTTGTACTCACGGTGAAATGCACTTATTGTAAGTCGCTTTGGATAAAAGCGTCAGCTAAATGTAATGTAATGTATTTGTCTTCCTTATCAGGCTTTAAGTGGAAACAGTTTATTTAACAAAAACTATTTTTTTTGCAAGAAACCAAACAACCAGACAAGGCAGTTAGGTTAGGGTTAAAACATGCATTGATTCTGTTCAAGTATCCAATTTAATGTTGTAGCCTGCTGACATATGCTGATGTGATTTTCTTATTTTTTTTTGTATGCAATCAGCTACCCTAACCCTCTCAATACTATGTCAATACAGAGTGGTTAACTACTGTTTGCAATGTGTCAAAGCCTTGTGTGCATCATATAAGCAAAGCAATACAGAACTCCTCCACATGAAGAAGGGCATTTACAATGTCTTATGACAGATGCAATGCTTATAATATTGTAAACAAGACAGGACCCAATATTGAACCTTGTGGAACCTCCTTTGAAAGCACAGAATGATCATTTACCAAAAACTGCAGGAGTATAGCATGATCAGCAATGTCAAATGCTTTTCTTACATCGACAAAGATGGCAGCGCAATATTTCCCTTCGTCATCAGCAGATACAATATTATTCAGAACTAAAGTAATGGCAGTGACAGTACAATGGGTGGACTTGTAGCAGAGTTTCTTGACAGAAATGATTTGAGCGGATTAGAATGATTCCAAGACTTTCGCAAGACACAACAGTTTGGAAATTGGCCGATAGTTATTAATATTATTTTATCTTTTGCGGTGGGACTACATGTGCAGATTTCCAGACCCATAGGATAACGCCAGTAGAAATGGATATATTACGGAGATATATAGTTTGTTCTGCCATAAATGAGACACAGCTTTAAAAAATAAGGGCCTTGTTTTTCTCCCATCAACAGAGGAAATGAAGGCTGGAAAGAACAGGGAGGTACAGGTTTAAGAAGGGTAACCTGAGCCAAATGCTTACTATTAAGGACAGAGTAATATGACACTGACTCCCAGCAGCAGCATAATATGTGTTCAAAGCATGGCAAACCTCTGATGTCTTATTTAATAGGCAGTCATCAAAAGTAGCACTAAAGGGAATAGATAATAAGTTTTTGTTTGTTTGCTACTTTGTTTGCTTGTAAAAGAGCTAGAGATAAATTATATGTGATGAATTGCATTTGATTATTTTTAAGGAGGATGCACATTTTTTGGGGTCTAAAAGTCAGCCAATGGACTGCTTCACCAATGGACTGCTTCACCAGTATGCCGCGCTTTGTCCCTGCAGCCTTGAACATCATTGATAGTTCTGTGGAGGACCAGCAGCTTGATCTATCTTTTAGCTCTGAGATCTTTAAAAGGGGCAATAATTTAAAACGACTGAGGTACAGTGGAAGCATCTAAACCAGAAACAGATAAAGATGACTTGATATTTACAGCCACACCTCCTCCTCCAACTGTGTATGTTATTATAATTGCAAGACACCTTAGAATTACTCAGTTTGAGCCAGGTTTCGGTCAGAACTGGGAAAATAGAGCCAGTCTGTGATACAATAACTCTCAGGTGATCACATTGTAATTTATTACACATGCTTGCATCAACCCAAGGTCATTTCTAAAAAAAAAAAAAGGATAAATAAGACATGCCTAGTCACAGGAGGGCTTACTTGCAAATGCTAGAGCTTGTTAAGGGCTTGGGCCTCATGGTGATCAGGTTTTCAGGGTTACAACAATATGTGTAGAAATAGTCTGGCGGTGTTTTCGACGGCCGTTAGGGATCAGAACAGACAAGTCAAACAGGAGCAGAAAGGGAAGGACAGAGGGAGGTCTGGACTAAGTCATGGAAATCACAATAATAGGGCAACTGAAGCCAACATTTTATTTGAATTGATTATCAATATTGTCCATTGAATGACTGTTGTTCATTTTATTATATGCAATGGCTATATCTTTTAAAGACAAATTCCAGTCGGTATTTCAGCCAGTGGTCTATTACAGTGTTTCTGTGAGTCATTTAAGTAAAATGTCCAGTACGATTTATTTGTGAAAATGATTTTAGTGTGGCTAATTGGCTAAGAAAAGTGCTCTTCTTTTGCTTCTTCACCCTCTCCTTCTTCGTCTTTTTCTTCTTCCTTCTTTTCCTCTTCCTCCTCACCTTCTTTCTCTTCTTTTATCTCATCACCCTTTTCCTCTTCTTCTTTTTCCTCCCCTTCTGCTTCCGCTTCCACCGCTTTCTCTTCCTTTTTCATCTCTTCTTCCTCGTCTTCCACCTCCTCTCCTGTTAGGTGCTCCAGATCTGCGATGCGATGTCTGAGAGCCTTGTCAGTGTTCTTGTATTTTCCCAGGATCTTCTTCAGCTTGACTTGCATCAGCTCCATTGTGCTGTACAATTTGTTGACGTTTTCCTCCAGCTCTTTGGCCTCAGGCATGATGTTAGCTGGATCCAAATCTATCAGATTATCTTTCATCAGGATCTCCCGGCCTTTGTCCTCTAGCATGCCTTTGGCGTCCGGATACTCTAGCAATGACTCCATCAGGTCATCCTTGTACAGGCAGAAGAGGTCTGAGTATCCGATGCTGCGAATGTTCGCTGTTCGCCGGTTTCCTGCTTTGCTGCCTTTAATATTAAGAATACTGATCTCACCAAAATAGCTGCCACTTCCCAACACAACAAACTGTGTGACGCCATCATCAGCAACGACTGCAAGTTTTCCATCTTTGATGATGTACATCTCACGGCCGATATCGCCCTTTTTGCAGATGTAGTCTCCAGGACTGAACACCTGTGGCTGCAGCTTGAGTACCAGCTCGATCAGAAGGCCTGCCTCACAGTCTGCAAAAATACGAACTTTCCTGAGCGTGTCCATGTGGACTTGGATGGCGATCTCAGCCTTGAGCTTGTCTGGAAGATACCGCAGGACCTCTCTTTCGTCCTGTGCTTTTCCGTTATTCCACAGATAATCAAACCACTTGATAACTCGCAACTCAAGAACCTTGTCAACCTTTCGGACCTGTGAACAAAAGGAAAAGACAAAATGTCAACGTATAATCGAGGAACAGATTGTTTTAATATGTTTTGTTCCAATTATTTGAGTGGAAAAAAGAGATCTACCTGCATGTACTGCTTGATGTTGTCAATTCGGGACTGAAACTGAGCTTGGGCAGCATTCATATTGGAGATCATGGTGGCAATGTTTCCTACAATGGTGGCAAAGATCAAGACTCCCACTAAAAAGTCAATCACATGGAAGATAAATTCTGAGTCCAGTGCTGGTGGTGGCGTTTCCCCGATGGTAGTCAGGGTCAGTGTGGACCAGTAGAGGCTGAAAGAATACTTCCTACCAAACTCCCCAAACGCAGGATCATCAGGATCATCCAGAGACGGGTAAACCCAGTCGTCAGCACCAAAACCAATGTATTTGGAGAAAGAGAAGTAAAAGCAAGCGTTCCAGTGGATGATGATGAGGATGTACATGATCAAGTTTCCGATGCGGAAGATGTTGGGGTAGTTGGTTTTAGTCTCTGTCCTCGTGAAGAACTCCAGCATGCGGCCGATTCTCAGCAGCTTGTTGATGCGGATCTCTGGGTAGTCGAGGCCGAGGAAGAAATAGAGGACGTCAGTGGGCAGCATGGAGATAAAATCGAGACGAAACTGGAAGGTGCTGATGTAGCGATCAAGTAGAAGTTGCTTATCTTTCACCATCAGGCCTTGCTCAAGGTAACCTGCATTCAAAGAGGTAGAAGGTTTAAAGACACAATATGTTTAAGGTTTTTTCTTCTAGGGTAAAAATACAAATCAGAGAGAAAAGTATTCCCTGTTATTGACAAAATCTCTATTTGATTATACAGAGATGATCATGATGGGAATGAATATTATCAGGCAACTTAGCTGATCTAGGCTCTTCAAATAAAAAGGAACGTCAACAACAAAAAATGCATTTTCAGCAGAAGCTAATATGAGACTTCAGCAGTCCGAATTAGTCAAGTAAATTGAATACATTTTTAGTTAAAAGGTCTTCTTTGCGTTTCCCTTTGAGGATCTGCAGTGGGACAATAACACAAAGAAGCTTTTTTGTGTACCCACTTGATTTGTCAAACTCAGACTGCTGAAGCTTCGTATTAGTTGAGCTTTAGACTGTGGATTATGTTCTTAATTGTGTTTCTCAGACATAAAAGAGCCAGAACAGGTGCTTGTCTTTGCTTATGAATCTACAAATGCACTTTTCAATCTATCTGACAATAAACTTCAACTTTGAACTTTACATGCATTATCATTATCAGGATCATCCAATGTTCACCTGTTCTGGTCCTGAAGAACATGTCAGCCAGATAGATTATGTCTGAGGTGTAGTCCAGAAGAACCCAGTAAATGATGTATTCATGCTGCAGCTCCTCAAAGCAAGCCCTGATTTCAGGAGAAGAAAGTAAGCTGTAATTGTCTTTTGTAAATTTGAAATGTTAGCACCAGTGTATTCACATTAAATCAAAGAACTTTCCTTCAGCTTGTAAAAGAACGAGGATAATTATCTACAGAAGGTCAGTGCTACAATTGCAATTGTATGTTACAGCTTGAATATATGACACAAATAACACGTAATGGAACTGAATTGAATCGTGTGACTCTTTGACCTGCAAGGAAATGGCTCTTTTAAAAAAAAAAGAATCACTAATTCATAAAAATCACCTGGCTATGATCATGGTCCAGTTGTACATGACTGGTAGTGTGATGATGAACAACCAGTTGTAATACAAATTCCCAGCAGGATTGATGACAAACAACTCTTTGGGCCTATCGAAGGAGAGATAGAAAGTGTGCAATAAATATATGAAAGTGAAAAAGTTGCCCAGAGGAAGTCCCCCTGAATGATGCGCTTACTTGTCTTTGTCCTTTTCCTTTTGCTTTTCTTTCTCTTTTTCCTTTTCTTTCTCCTTTTCCCTCTCTTCTTTTTCCTTTGCCTCCTTTTCTTCCTTTTCCTTCTTCTCCATCTCCTTCTTTCTGTAACACACGTCAATATCTTAGAGCATACTGTGCATAATGTAAAGTATTTATTTTTAAAGAAACATTTGCTTAAAGGTATCTCATGTAACACAATTACGCTTTCTTCTCTTTCTTCTCTTTTTTCTCCTTTTTCCTTTTCTTTTTGTTCTCCCTGAAAAATGATTAATTAACACATTTAATTGGCCTTTCTGAAATTACTTTAAAGTTACATCAAAAGGGAAACAGGGATTCACTCATCGCTTGGGGACCCCATTATGACACTCACTCTTCATTGTTGTTGCTGTTATTCATGTTGAGCAGGCGATGAGGATTTGATTCAGACTCACTTATGGAAAAAACAACACATTACACATGAAGTTAATTAACTCTCTCACTCATTTATTATTTGAATAAAAGCTCTTTGTCTGAATAGTTTAAATTGTGTCTTTGCTTACAGGTCATCCTCGCTTGACTCTTCGCTGTCTGTGGAGAGGTGTGACACGGTGTGTGGCGGCACAGTGAGATAAGGGAGGGTGGAAGTTGTCATGGCTGCCAATCGGTTCACCCTGGAAAAATAAATCCAGAGGGGAGATTTAGTGTACGTATGATAAGATTAAATTCTCTTACATGCTAAATTAGTCTGTGCCAGTGAAAGCATAATAGACCCTCAAATTACGTACAGCGGAAACTATGAGTTAATTATTCGATTATTCGAACAATTGATAAAGAAATTGTCACCATCAACTTTGAGAATTAATTTTTTCGTTTAAGTAATTAATAATAAAGTAAAAATGTTAAAAGGGGAATCTCAGTTGTGAATATTTGTGTCTTTATTGTTCTATGACAGCAAATTGAACTGACAGTAAACTTTCATATTGTTGATTGGAAAGAAACATTTTTTTACGAAGTCCCCTTTTTTATGGCATTTTATTGACCAGAAAATTCATCTTAAAACTCGTTTGCAGTCCAAAACCAGTTCGCAGAATTGCATCAAGTGAAAGAGAAAAACTTTGTGTGACATTTAATGTGGTCGTACAAACAGCAACAGAAATATTTCCCAAAATGTAGCAATGACTTAGTTTTATTCAACTTACCTTTTCCCCTTGTTAATGTAATGTAAAGTCCATTTTCCTTTTATCCTCGTGTAGGTTTTTTAAGGATTTTTAACTGACAACTCACAGCAGATTTATTGGAATAATCATTAGTTTATTATTCAAATAATATCAAAATGCAGCTAGACAAGTGTCACCTATAAGCATTGAGTCTAACAAACTATGTCATAGTCTCAGTGACCCTGATGAGGATTTGTGGATTAGAGTTGGCTGAGAGGAGGAGAGGCAGTCACTCGTCCTCTTTATTTGTCCACTCCAGTGGGAGGTGAGATTTGCTAAAGTGAAGTTTGGAAAACCTTCAGTTAACCTGTTAGCAAAGATCCCAAAAAGTAAAAAGCATTTTCTGTTGACTTTTATTTATCTGTTACAGGGTTAATACTTCCCTGATTATTTGTGGAACGGCAGAGGATTTAGTCTGCTTGCGCACACACACACACACACACACACACACACACACACACACACACACACACACACACACACACACAGTGTCTTCTGCTCAGTCAGCACCCTCAGCCATATATCCTGCTCTGATCCTATTAGATCGTGCCGGGCATTACAGATTTCAGATCAGGTGGCTCTGGTTCCTTTTACATGAATAAGATTCATGAGAGTGAAATTAAATCTGAACCTCCTCAGTGTTAAGTGCTGCCTCCTAACAATAAATCCTCCTCTCCTGGGTACTACACTTCCCATGGTTCAGTAGCACTCCCTGTTGGCTGATGTTTGCAGTTTAATCACAACACGACTGCTCTTATATTAACAGAGGAGCAAATCTGGACTATAGATAATTATAAATTAAGATGGCTTTATATGTTTTTGTTCATGGTGGCAGCTGAGTGAAAGGAAAGGTAAATTATTGACTTGTCACAAGATACTGTATGTTTTAGATACCATGTTTTATGGCATCTTTGCTTTTATTTGATAGGTCACAGAATACATTTTGATGAAAGGAAATGCACAGGTGTAAATAATGAAATTCATGATGGCTGAATTCCATTTAGCTGCTTCAGATTCAGGGTTCTGGTATTGTGCTGGAACTCAGTTATGGCTTCTTGGGACATTTCATTGTATTAGTAATGCCTGTTCTTTTCCTACTGTGAACAGTCAACAGTTTTGCTGTAAAAAAGGCATTTAGTTCTGAAAGATACATACGTTTATCATGTGTGACTAATCGATCACAGCTGAATTTCAAGTACAGAAATGTAAACAGTATTTTAATTGAAGACAGAAAAAAGAACACAACTAAATAGTTTAGTTCTCCAATTCTAAACTAAAAACACATTTCACTGTTCGTCCTCATTCTGTAATCAATATGCCACAGCTGTCTCGTACTTTTGCGCTGCATACACACACTCCCAGTTGCTGTTTCCAGCTATTGTTGTAAGGGCTAACGGAGGAGGCTGCTGATAAGAGGGAGATAACTACACTACAGCCGGATCTGCTGCCACTCCAGTTGTGTCAACTTCAGCTGCCAGTGGGGCATCAGCAGCACCGGCATCAGCAGCACCGGCATCAACAGCTGGAACATCAGCTGCATCGACAGCCACCTCAGGGGCTGCAGGGACAACGTCAACGGGAACCACATCAACAGGAGGCACATCCACAGCAGCAGCTTCAGCTGGTGCAGCATCTACTGGGACGTCAGCCACAGCTGGCTCGACGGCTGGCTCGACGGCTGGCTCGACGGCTGGCTCGACGGCTGGCTCGACGGCTGGCTCGACGGCTGGCTCGACGGCTGGCTCGACGGCTGCTGCGGGGTCTACCGGTGCTTCTTCCACCACAGCTGGTTCAGCCTCAGCGGCCTCCACCTCCTCTGCCTCTTCTGCCTCTTCTACCTCATCAGAGTTCAGGGGGGCGGCAGGAGCACCGGGTGCTGCATCTCTGGGGGCAGGGTTTCCATCCTGTCACGAAGAGACAGACAGAAACTGACTTTTCAGTTTGAAAGAGTTGAAACGCAATCACTTAACACAGCCTTTACAGAAAGATTGTGTACAAACTGTGTGGCATCGAGTTGGGAAGATGTGGGCATTTACCAAGCAGGGACGGTCTGAAGAAAGATGCCACTGTCACTATTATGTTTCCCCAAAATGATAAACACTCAAGTGGCTCAAATGCAAAAGATTCACCTCATGTCTTGATTATTTAGCCACATTTTTCGTTTCAACTGACCAACAGAGCATATCTGACACCTCTCTTTTTACAGGGCACGTCATGCAATCAACAGGGAAATAAATCACAGGTATAGATAATAAAATAAATGATGGTTTGGTTTGGCACATTAGTATGTCTGCTTACCTCTGTCTCCTCCTCTGATGCGTCTTCAACAGCTTGGGCAGCAGGAGCGGGGACATCAGCAACCTGGGCTGGTGCAGCCACCGCCTGCATAGACGTAACACGTTTAACTCAAACAGCATGTTGAATTGTGACAGATTAGATGTATGTGAGTTTACCACTGCAGCCACAGCTGGATAAACGTAAAGGAATGAATAATTAATGAATAAGGTACACCCAAACTTCAGTAATTAAAGCCAGACTTTAGTGTATGTTCAGGTTTTTGGTAACACTTTATTATATGCTGCATTAGTTAAGTATGAGTAATTCATCATTTTAAAGCATTGGTTCACACTTTATAAATGATTCACCATTTGTAAATTAATTACTATATAATGCTTCATAGTGCAGTTATTATAAAGTGTTCCCATTTACTGTTTGTTTTTGTTTGTAATGTTTGGCCATGTTAGAGGCAGCTAGGCATCTAGATAAGACTCTCTGGTCCTATATGGCTCGATAACACTTAATAATAACTGCACGCTATGAAGCATTATATAATACTTAATTTACAAATGGTGAATCCATCATTTATGTGTGGACCAATGCTTCACAAATGATGAATTCCCTGTAAGCTAACATAGCATGCAGTTATTATAAAGTGTCACCAAGGTTTTAAATAAAATCTAAAACTAAAGTCATGTTGGAGTCCAGTTATTAACTTACAGGAGCATCAGCAGAAGGCAGGAAGGGGTTTCCAACTACTTCCTGAAAAAATACAGATTCATGATTTTAATTAATGATTGATGCCAAACTATCTGACTTTTTTTTGTTTTTTGTTTGTTTTGTGAAACTCCAATGAACCCCCACTACCTGCTGCTGGTACAGCCTGTACATCTCCATCCACCTCAGGGCCTCATTGGCGTGTGCTGCAACTTGCTGAGAAAATACCAGACATCTCTAGACATGCATTGCAATTAAGCCCATTATCCTATCTCTGTCAGACATCTACCATACTGTACATCTACTGTACATCTGATGACATGACTACAACATGGTATCACATGTCAGGGCAGACAGACACAGAATCCTCACAGAAAAGCAAAAGTCTTACTTTTTCCTCATTGCTGTCACTCTCCGCAACCTGCAAACCAAGCAAGAGAAAAGAGCAGGCAACAATGACTTTATGCGGTTTACTCTAAAGCAAAACAGTGTTTAAAAGCTTGAAAAGGGATCATTGGCTGACTATAATGACACGTTTAAACCATGTTTAGGAAAGACTTACAGGAGCAGCCAAGGCAGTGACCAGCAGGCACACCATGAACACCAATAACTTCATCATGATTGGTCCTACAAAAGAAAGAAACACATCATGTTACGTACAACAACGATCTTCATTCTTCATTTTCTTTGCTAAATAAGAGAAAATTAAAATAAGTGAAGACAATTGGCTTCAGGGCCTCCAATATTAGCAGGAATATGTTTCTAACACGGTGTAAAATTGTTTCCATATGAAAAATCCATCTCACCTTTTTCCTGGTGCGGAGTGAAGCTAAAGATGTGTCTCCTTGGGGATGGAAAGTAATCTCCTTCATCTCTAACATGGATGCCATTTATACACTGGAACGTCTTGTGACAACCAATCACATCCAGTAAAACTCTGAGCTATGTGTTTGAAGAAATATCCATACACTTTGGGAAAAAAAGGAGGCATGTAAGGTTAAGGCCCAGTTATATTTAATTACAGGCTATGCAAGTATGCTGAGCACACAGGGCCTTCTCTTTATTGCTCTAAAACCATAAAACGAGACGGCACGTAGCTTACAGAATAATGATATGTAATGATACTGACTGAGAGACGCCATGGAAGTCATGTAATAAGCTTTGCGCTTGTGACCCCTTTTTTTTAAAAGTATAAAGGTATAAAAAGTCCCTTTTCAGATGTATACACTCCAACAAACAAGTTTTATTTTTCAAACTTAGTTACAAGGCTGCATATCTTGCTCTACCTATCTCTCTCTCTCTTGCTCTCTCTCTCTCTCTCTCTCTCTCTCTTACTCACACACACACACACACACACACACACTCACACACACAACATATACACACACAAACACACACACTTCAGACCAAAATCAGACCACCCCTTAAAAAGGTATCGAAAAGTAACGTCCTTTACTTATTTGGTATTGGACATTTTACAATCTGTGTTTGTATTTACCTAACAGGTTAATCGTTGTTTGCATATTTGCACGTAACGTTAAATCATAAACTGTTAAACAGGAAGAAGACCACGATGCACTTGGCGCAGTAACAACAGCATTACTCAATGCTGCTAGCATGTGACCATATATACCCAAGAAAACAACAATGAACACATTTATTTCAATCAAGAAAACTTTGAAAGCCCTACTCAACCTAAATGAAAAATTAAATCATAATAGATTTAAAACCTGATCACACATTTAACAAAGGTTTTACTGACGTTTATACACTGTGTGTGTGTGTGTGTGTGTGTGTGTGTGTGTGTGTGTGTGTGTGTGTGTGTGTGTGTGTGTGTGTGTGTGTGTGTGTGTGTGTGTGTATGTGTATATGTGTGTGTGTCTCAATGGGAAGTACTTTCGTGGTGTCTGAGTCTCTGATCCCTGTGTTTGTTTTAGCTGGTGTGGCCGTATCACTGTGTTTGGGTTTTCTTATGCTTATTTTTTGTGGTTTTAAATCAGATAATGACGGTCTTGCTCTGTACTCTGCAAAACTGTATTTTAGACATTCTTGCATCCAAACTGCTGAGCTGATAAGTTTCACTCCTGATACGATCCCTTCATTAGTTCTTCAAAACATGCACAGTTGTTATCCTGGCCCACAGTGAGAGTGTTCCTTTGCTTACAAAACTGGGCCGTGAGAAGAGGGAATTAGGTTGTAAACTGACGTTTCCCTGTACCAACAGGAATGATTTGACGTTCGCAAACTTAAATAGATTGTGTCCGTGTTTCAACAAAGAAACCAGATCAAAATCAGTAAAACTAATTTCTATTGCACTTTTTTTACTTTGCACGTTTTGTTACACATATCATGCATATGAGTTGACTGCTCAAACCAGAAGAAAGGAGATCTTACTATATTCTCTTCTTCTTGTACTGCTACACAATTGGATAAATCAGTAAAAATCTGTTCACAACTTCATCAATTCTGAATAAAGTGATATATAGTGTGTATTTTTCTTTTGAGTTTGGATTCAGAAACCTTGCAAAGAAACATAAAGCTTTAGTCCTGAGGTAAAATATCCAAATCAAAGACTTACAAAGGTTGATTTGCCCACACGTGGTGGGGACTTAACCCTACATTGGGTTCCTTACTGTTGAGGTGAAACGCCACTTGGACCCACAGTTTATGGAACAATGCTCGTCTTGGCCTCAGTGGAACTTTGAGCTGGAACAATCTGACCTCAGACGGTTTCAGTAATGTTTGAATTGTTTTTTTGTTGGTCTAAACTTAGTTTATTATTTTGTGTAGGCTTACAATGGTGCAAGTATCTTTGTCTTTCTGCTACTGGTTTTTAGCCACACTAGCGACAGCTGTAGAGATGACTTATTGGTCATTATTTGCTCAAACATTTTGGTCCAGACAGAACTATCTCAACAACTATTGGTACAGATATCCATTTTTCCAATTGGATGAATCCTACTAACTTTGTTTTAATTTATCCAGTAAAATATGTTAACATATGAGGCCTCTGACTTTACCTTTATCACCACCATGGGGCTCATTTTTGTGGTTTCGAGTGAAATTCACTTTGCTGAAATGTCTTTAAAAGTTAAAATATATGATCTGAGTGGTGTCCTTACATTGATGTGTTCTGTCACAGAATCTTACTAGAATAGTAAGTGTGTTCTATGTATCTTTTTAAAATCATTTCAGGTTCAAAACCATTCCTGTTCAGTTGTCTCAACTATGTTACCATTGTCTGATTGTCACAAAAATACTGTAAAAAGGCAATCATGTTGTAGTTGTAACAAGTGAAATTAAAGCTATTTTTTGCTGTGGATGATAGACGTTATACATGTATGTGGTAAATGTTCCAGGAAGAGGAACTTGTGGGGAAGAGACACACATAGCGTGAGAGGATCGATGGCGCCTGTGTATTTCAAGTGTCTTTGAAGAGATAAATGTTAAGTCATGTTGCGACAGGCTTCTGTCCCCAGGGGAGAGAAGCTCAGGAAGGTCTTTTCCTTTATGGTATTTTTTTAAGATAGCTACATTTCACTGTGGGGGAATTTGTTCAACCAATGTGGCAAATGATGTTCCCTCACATACCGTACATATGTTGGGTTCGGTAATTACTTTAGTCTCATATCACAGAGCAGAGGTGTTCATGGACATGACACTTTTACTCTATATCTCTTGCGTTTTCAACACAAACAAATATTTTTCTCTTGTTTGTTTAGGATGCTGCCTTGTGGTGCTTCACAGAGGTCAATTATAGACAATCCCCTGATGAATATACCCATTGTTTGTACATTATCCAGTAACACTTTATAATAACGACACGCTATTTAACATTAGTTAAGTATGAGTAAACACTTAATTCATCATTTATAAAGCATTGTTCCAACATTGAGGCTCATTAGTATGCAATACATAAACACAGTTATACATGTTTTATTCTTCATTAATAAGCTTGACTATTATGCATTTCATGATAGGGTTTTTATACTTTATAAATTATGTATTCCCCATCTGTAAATTAAGCAATATATATTACAAACCAATTATTAAGGACTTATAGATGATTAATGAGATAATTTATATAGTGTTAGTAAATGATTAAACAATTATTTAAATGTAATTTATTCATGCATTTATTGATACAAATAATGATTTAGATATGCACTAATGGTTAGGGACTATGTTAACATGTGCTTTATAAATGTGTTTTAATACTGCAATTCATGATTAATTCATGTAGTTACTAGTCGTTAGTTAAACTCGTTGAGCCCCAGTTGAGCCCCAGACATTTTTCTCCAAATTTTCGAATAGCAAATAGTTAAGCATACCCATATTAAATACAGAATATCTCCTCAACCACAAGGGCTATTTGAAAAAAAGGTAAAATGTCAAAAGGTATAATATACAGAAAACACTTGTGAAACTAGTTAAGTCGTTAATATAGCAGTATATGTGTTACTGCTTATTGGTTGATGATAGAACACAGGAAATAAAAAAAAATAAAAAATAAACTTCCAGGATGTATTTCCTCTTTTTAATTATGCAAATCATTGTTTTGTTTTACTATAAAATGGCACTATGGGTTAAGAGTATATCTGCAAAGTTTGACTTTGAATTCAGTGAAGTTAATTATATATAAATCATTTTAGTCATTATTTTAGTGTACATTTCGTGAACCGTAGGTTTTGGTCCGCTGAAAGCAACAAGGCCCTAACTTTCTTCCTGGACCTTAGACGCCTCTGGGTCCACAACAGAGGTGCTCTGCTCAAGCAGATGCACCAATACATACCAAGCAAGTATTGTTTCATCCATACGTAAGTCATTTTTCAGTTTTTTGGCTGTGGTTGATATCTTGCTAAGTCTTTGTCTGACAGTGGTTTTGGCTCGATTGGCGAATTCCATAAGTCATAAGCTTTCCAGAAAGGTGCGCCAATCATGTGTGGCATCAAGCTAGGGACATAAAAATGGATATTTTCATAACTTGGGGAGCTCTCTCGAGTCACTAATATTTATGGTTGAATTGTGTTGTAAACATGTAAAATGGACTTATATGCTCTTATAAGGCCAGGCTCTGCAGTTTCCTGGTTCAAGTCATACCTCTCTGGATGCCAACAGTTCATTATCATCAATAAATCCAAGTCTGACAGCCCGTGTCCGTCAAGGTGTCCCCCAAGGTTCAGTACTTGCCCCCCTCCTCTTCGTTCTCTACTTGCTTCCCCTTGGCAACATCATACGACATGTGAAGTTCAAAAATCTTTGGGCGATTGTGTGAAGAGAAGTCCCGGATGCTGAACGTTATAATAAAAATGTGCTTAATAAAAAGATGATGAACAGCATTTCATCATCATAGTCTGGGCTTTATTTCTCCAGAAAACATAGGTTGAGAATACAATATGTTTAGCAGCCAGTGCCCATACATTTTATAGCTTTATATCAACACATATAACAGGATATATTCACTCTAAATGATAAATTGGGTCAAGTTGAATAACAAAAACCATTGGCATTCATTATTATTTCATTTTTGTGTGTCATAAAACAACCCAACAGAATGACAAGCTAATTTGAACCAGTGGCACTACATTTGCCCCAAGAAATTCTGATTTTTTATCCCTCTTTATTCCAGTGTCTCAAAAGTAGTGCGCAAATGACTAATGACTAAATGGATAATGTCAAAGATGCTCACATTAACACCTTTCTAATACAGCACTTGTTTGTTTTCTATACAAGGGAAATGTGAATATATTTGATAGTTTTACTCTCCAAAGTGTGAGGCTTTGCTGCTTTTCACTGTTTTATATCATTGTAAAGTGAACATTTCTGGGTTATATACTGGTGGTAGCAGGGGTGTGTCCAAACAGGTGGCACAGGGTGGCAATTCCAGGTTTTGTGCACAGCCACATTTTACATAATACCCCCTGTATTAGGGCTTTGCAAAAAAGCCTAAAGACGTGCCCAGTATTTGTTAAGCCAACGCTATATTTATTTCTGGTTTCCTATAAGCCTCCACAGGGCTGGTTCTTGGTCCACCCTGTCATTTTCTTGCTCTTTTTAAAAGTTTTGAAACCACCCCTGGTTGATGGGACACCACCTTGGGTTCTGGAAAATTGTGATGGGCACAGTTTCTTAGATCAAACAGTTACAGGAGAATAATTATTAAGATGACCAGCAGGTTGATCAGATTGATAATGGAAACAATATGCACTTGCACTCTACAGCTGTGTTTTCATCACATTACCAAATACAAATAATCACAATCAAATTATAAAGCTCTTTAAATAGACAGAGAAAAATGTATTTGCTTGGAAACTTAGACTTTATTTCTTAATGAAAATTACATTTAAGGAAAAGTTAAAATGAGTTAATGAACATATGCAGCACATTTGTTACATACTGTGGACATGCAGCATCACAAAGTATTTAAATGTGACACAATTATAGTATCTACGAGGACTATAAAGTAAAGCAGAAAGATTCTTCAGAAATATGTTAAACAGATGACCTTGTCGGAAGTATTTACTATTGCAACATATTCTTAATAGAAATTGGCTATTAAATGATCATCTTAGCATTTTATCTAAACTTTGGTTTAGTAGCAGATACAGTCATTTAACAAAATGTGTTCTATTGCAGATGTCTGAAGGAGGAAGGTGTAGTTTTGCCTCCTTTTCATGCCTGTCATCCACTTCACACCTGTGCTGGCATCTGCAAAGATAAACACGCAATTTGAAGCAAATATTGTTGATATGCTATATATACATATTGATAGTCATTTTCAATATGTATATATAGTGTTTATTTGCAGCACAACTCTTCATTGCATATATTGATCGATAGGTACCTCGCTTGTCTGTATGGGCTGATCCTGCTGGAGGGTCTGCATGGGATCCTGGGATGGTAGAGCATTGGGATCGAATGAGGGCATCTGAAAAAAGAGGAAATGTAAATTTTCAGTAAAGAGTAATGCTCAGAATCAATCAAATTCACATCTTCAGAGGAACATTTTCCACCTACATTTGGGATTTGCTGGGGAATATTTTGTGGGGGATATTCAAATGGGAACACCTGTGAAAAAAAAAACAAATAAAAGTAAGAGTAAAATATGAGAGAAATAAAGTAACTGTAAATTGCAATTTGTAGAATGAATACTATCTCACATTTGGCATCTGAGGGACGTTTGTCATAGGAGGCATGCTTGTCATTATCTGGAACAAAAGCACATCTGATTTAGTACAACACCATGTAAAATAATATCAGAAAGTAATTTCATAAAGTTTAAAATATTTACCCTTTGCTGGCTGAAATCATAGGGGTAATACTGAAAATGTAAAAACAGGAGTCACAAACATATCAATAAGTATTGTCCAAACAAGTTGTTTACTTTATCAAACATGCTTCTAGAAGCAATAATTAAGGTTTTTTTCAGTCCCAATAGTATATGGTAATCTGAAAAGAGGGGGAAAGACTTACGACTTCCACACTCTGCCTGCCTGGTGGCTGAGGAATGGAGTATTTGATGAAACCAAAAGACTGCAAAAAGAGAGAAAAGAAGAAAAAAGAAACATCAATGAAAAGTAGAGAACAATTAGGTGATGTTTTTATCACATTTCTAAAAGAGGAGCTGCTTCTGTAAAACTGCATGCTTACCTGTGCACCATTTGATCCACCTGCACCACCAGCAACTCTGTGGGGGTAAATCTTCAGGGGGAAAATAAATAAACTTGAGTGTAATGCAAGAATTTGTCATAATCACAGCAAGATCATAAAAATGCATCTTAGTGAAATAAAATCCTACACATGAGATAAGAAAGAGTGTGACATACTAGTTCCACACTGTAAGCGCCAGCTAGTCCAGGTTGTGGCAGAGACTGACCAGCTGTGAAGGGATTTCTCACCTGAATGAATGGGAAATTGTCAGTAGACAGTGAACTTCACATAGCAATATTTCTGCTGTGCTTCATATATGTATCACAAGCAGCCTTCGCTCAGTAATATACTGTGTATTATTTATTTTTGCATAGTAACAACCTTTGACAAAGAGGTTAAACAACACACTCAGTGCATGGTTACCTGTGCCGGTGGTACCTGTTGCCTGGAGCCTGCGTAATGAGGCAGGTAATGATAGATGGACTGAGAACGAAGAGAAAAACATGAAAAGAAACATCAGAACTCTGCCTGGATTGAGAAAATTAAGTCACAAGAGCAACCGTTATCCATTTTTAAAACTCACAGGTGCAGCACAGGCCGTGCTCGCCAGACAGAGGCACAAGATGATTAATTTCATTCTTGCAGATTTTCCGATTCCTACAGACAAAATGTGCCATTACATGAACAAAAAATCATACTGCATGGTTGGCATCTTAATAGGAAAGCAAGCATTTTTTCAGATTTTCATAACTCACCTTCTGCAGTAAAAGAAGAACACCACTGAGGAGGATGGTGAATGTTGAGGTGGAAGGTGATGGCAGTTGATTGTATCCTCTCCAAAGTTACTTCGTCTTTTATAGGGTGCCAGCTCACCTGAGAGCCAATCACAGTAATGGGCGTGATGTTACCCAATGAGTAGGTGCAGTGCAGGTGTCTAGTCTTCAGCTTTACTAAATGACCAGTGGTCAAATCCACTTTCTGTGTAATAGCAGACCGTTTGATTACACTGTCTGGAGCAATGCACACCTTCACGCTCCTTGTGCCTCATTCTGCCATCATGACAGTTTCATTACTTCTGTGCAACTGCAGCGTTGTGGCATTAACATCTGAAACGTATGTTTCTTTGACAATAAAGGTTCACAAAGATATATCCTCTTATATTCTACTGATTTGAATATAGTAATGAATGTATTCTGTTTGTTTTACAGCTGCTCGCATGTTATTTGTGTTTCCAAATCATTAGAACAGCCGTTTCAGAGACACTTGTCTATCCAGGCAACTGATGGTGAATGTACTGAATGTATATGCATTAATTAGGAACTCTCAGTCTTCTGCTCCAGTGAATTTCAACAAGCTGAAAAAAGTTCTCTCATACGTTATCTTGCATAAAAGTGTGTGCCTGTGTTTATAAATATTAGTCAAAAAGCTGATTTACAAACTAACATTACATCATTTTATTACAATCTTATCTTATTATAAATTGTTGGTTCTGTGTAATGAACACATGAGTTGGTAGCACTTTATAATAACTACACACTATTTAGCATTAGTAATGCAAGAGTAAACACAGCATAACTGATGGATTCCCCATTTGTATATGAAGTAATATATTTTGCAAACCCATTAAGTAATATATATTGCAAAATATAATTATTAAGGACTAGATGATGCACTAATGGTTTTAATACTGCAATTCCCATCAAAGTGTCCCACGTTGATGACATGTCACCACTGCGGCCCGTGCCAGAAATAATGCCGGCCAGGTGATGTGAGGCAATGCCCGTCAGTGGCACCAGGGTGACATGTTTCTCAGTTTGCTGGTACAAATGATTGATTATGAGTATCTCACGATCACCTGGATTGGTCTACTTACAACTGAGGTGACGGGGTGGTGCTTGCCTGTTTGCACGTGCCACCCCGCCAGTATGTTAGCTTGTATGGCAGAATGCTAGCAAGCTAGCATACTGGCAAACTGGATACTCTTAATCAATAATGTGTACGTACAAACTATGAAACATGCTCACTACTCATAGCCCCCATCACAATCATATTAATGTTCTTTTACACTTTGTGTTGTGTCTATTTCCCTTTTCTGTTGACAAGATAACTGAGACTTTTGTTAGCTTTGAGGCACTGCTTATACTTGCGTTGTAAGGCATAGATAGTCCTCACTTTAGATGGGGTCACACATCTTAAATACTTAAGTAACGACTAGTAACTACATAAATTAATCATGAATTGCAGTATTAAAACATGTTTATAAAGCACATGTTAACATAGTCCCTAACCATTAGTGCATATCTAAATCATATGTATAAATAAATGCATGTTTACTCCTTCTTAACTAATGTTAAATAGTGTGTAGTTATTATAAAGTGCTAGCAATTTATTTAAAGCAATAACCAGTAGAACAGATGAGTAATTGATATGTATTATGAAACAGTTTTTAAATCTAACTAAGGAAACAATAGTGGCTCAAAACTGGAATAAAAAAACCCACTCATATGTATTTGCATGGCACCAAGTTTTATTATGAGACATAACACTTGTTTTGCAGCATCTGCAGTGCACCATTTTCTTTTCAACATTATTGCACCACATTTTTCATACTTTGGTAAATAGTAGTGTTAGCTGGTCGTCTTGCACCGGGGTATGGCTGCTGTACTTTGCAATGGTCACCTAAAGTGGGAAGGGAAGCAAATGCATCTTGACTGTTGTGATGATTTCTTTCAAATTCAAATCACACAAAGAACATATATTATTGTGTTTCAAACGTTAAAACTTTAACACCTAAAATTCTGAATTATGCATTAACAGAGCAGTCTATGTGACTTGACTTGTAAATATGGAAATGTTTATTTTGTGTGTACCTGTCCTGCTCCACCCACTCCTATCCTGCTGACCCTGATTATTTAATCCTCCTCCTCCTCATCCTCCTCCTTCTCCTCATCATCACCATCTCTGCTGGGTTTGGCATCCTGAAATGACAGAGGCCTCTGATGAGCCAATCAGGAGTGAGGATCATGTGCTGATGAGTCAATGTCTCTCAACACCCCGCCAGAAGAGTTGGAAAGCTGTTTATCTCTGATGCAAAACGTATTCATCAAAATAAACCTGTTGCCTTTGTCACCACTTCAATTCAATCCAGTTTCCTACCTGATGCGGTCATTTGAAGCTATGACAGTAAAAGCAAACAAAGTGTTTATATGGTCGACAGCTGACACTCAAGACTTCAAAAAACTTAAATGGCTCAAAATGAAAATCTGTATTTCTTACAGGGGCACTAGCAGCAACGATGTGTACAACAGGAGCAACAGGAGCAAGAACTACTGGAGCAACAGGAGCAAGAACTACTGGAGCAACAGGAGCAAGAACTACTGGAGCAACAGGAGCAGGAGCTGCAGGAGCTACAGGAGCTGCAGGAGCTGCAGGAGCTGCAGGAGCTGCAGGGGCAGCAGGGGCAGCAGGAACTGTAGGCAGGACAAAACCGAAGGGGTAGTACTGCAGTAGATGAGAAAGACGAGATCATTAGTTCAATAAAATTGCACACAACTTCTATCAGAGGAATGACAATCTGCATTCACTTACCACATCCTTTGTGTCTCTACTGTTTGGCTCAAGAATCTCCTGCTTGATGAAGCCACGGACCTTTCAATGACAACACACACAGGCACACTTATACACAAAAATATATACTGTTACAAGCAAAATATATATATATTTAAAAAAGGTTAAAACACTGTATTGGACTGATTAAACTAGTAATCATCTGTTATTCAAATGGAAGTAGGTTCTAATGCATCTTAATGACTTGGCTCAAGCACACACATAGATCAAGCTGTCTCACTCACAGGTCCGCCAACAAGCCGCCTCTGGGCATCAACAGGGAGCAGCTGGATATAAAAACAGTCCAGATGATCACACAAGAGAGTTTTTGTTTTTAAAAAAATGAGTCTAAACAGCACAAATGAGCTCTTACAACTTCCAGAGTTCCTATTGGGGCTCCAGCAGGAATAGCATGGGCTGCCTGTGAAGAAGAAGAAGAAGAAGAAGAAGAAGAAGAAGAAGAAGAAGAAGAAGAAGAAGAAGAAGAAGAAGAAGAAGAAGAAGAAGAAGAAGAAGAAGAAGAAGAAGAAGAAGAAGAAGAAGAAGAAGAAGAAGAAGATGTTAACCTTGAGTGTAGATTATGAGAAAAAGCAACAAACAGCAAGCAACAGAGCCAGTAACATGCTCAGCTATCGAGACATCATCATCATGTGTCATGATTTACTGTACCTCAGCTGGAGCGTGACGGATGTCAAACTCCATGAACATCTGTGACTGCGAAGGAGCAAAGAAAATACCGTAGAATCAAAAGAATGCAGATCAGCGTAAAATCAATAATTCAGACAAACCTTTAAATGCAGTATTATTCACTGACCACATTGTCAATAACCATTATGCACAAGGCGTTATCCTTACAGGAGCACAAACAGCCACCCAAACGGTGCAGGCAGCAAGCAGGAGGAATTTCATCTTGAATGAAGCTGTAAAAGAGATTTTCTTTTTTGGTTATTGGTCAAATAATGATCGATGAGCAAATTTTAGTTCCAAATTAATGCCATATGATTTTAAGTGTCTACATTACCTTTTCTTTCTGGCAACACACAAGTACTGGCCGATATTTGAGGAGGGGTTTGATCACTGCAGAGAGATGTACTCCTATTTATTTGCCGACAAAACCTGACAGCTATTGGTAAAAAGCCAAGGATTTGTATTTTTATGAAGACATAATTGGCAGCGATATCTCTGTGTGAAATCTCATAAGACGTGCTTGAACTGCACATTAATCACATGTCATCTTCCACTGATCTGTTGTATCAGGTGAACCCTTGCGGCCCAAAAGGCCATCAGTTGCATGTGAGAGACACATGAATGCAGAGTTTGGAAAGTGGTGCTTTTGAAGGTAACATTACATAATGTAGCTGTCATAGATTTTTTCATTTAGGTGTTTATTCTCAAGCATCTTATCACAGACCATACCTGCTACAATAGGTAACATACTGCCTTTTATCTGATTGTGATTTGATTATGAATATTATGATTATATTGCAGTTCTACTTCATCCTTCATCACAATCAAATGTTTGAGGGCTATTTTGACTCAAACTCATTTCCCGTTAAATACAGACTGATTAAGTGGCTTTTGTTAATTGGTATTCTTGGTTACCTGTGTGTGAGCCTGTGGGGATACTTAATGCTGCACTTTGGCCAAATGCAGTAATTTAAAAAAAAAGGTTTCAGCATGAGGATTAGACAGACTCTTTCATTATAGTGTTACTGTGCAGAAACCTGAAAGTACCATTCAAGGCCTTCCAGATAAATTGTAATTCATATTAATCCAGTTTCACACATAGTGCTGGTTTTTCTTGACAAACGTGTCTTGTGTTTATAGCAAAAACTGCTGCAGGGCAGTTCTGTGATGTGCATTACTGTAGGAACATGATCAGGACGTTGATCAAAATCAGTAATAACAAAGAAAGTCACAGTTGCAATTTAATGGAATGTGCATGAAACTGAATATTTTAAAGCTGCTATGATTAATATATGTCGGTTAGAGTGATGAACCCACAAATGCAGCAGTTCCTTGATTAATTGGTTCCAGGTTAATTGATGATAAAAACTTGCTGCTGAATAAACTTTAATCTATTTACTATCTGACTGTGAGACTCCACAAATCTCTCAGATGACGACTCAGCATCAATTCCCCAAAGAACATGAGACAGAGACTGGATGAGAGTTCACTTCACGTAGATTTATTTGAAACACGCATATCACAAACAAGTCAGGTTTTGTCAGTTGGTCACAGTTAACAACAGGCTTGTGAACACTTAGTGGAGCAATTAGCGATTATTGATATTTCCCTGAAGAGTTGGAGGAAATCAAGACAGCCAGCTATAAAGGAGAGAGTGAAAATTGTAATTTTATTGATCAGGGAAAAGTGGTCTATATGAATGTAATCATTACTGTGTGTGACGTATGACATGTTCACCATATTAAATTAAAAGCAGATAATATGTCAATGTTGTGTTCACAGCCGGTTGTCAGTGCTCACAAGCGAAGGTTTAACATGATACATTTAAACTGAAATTGTGAAGAAAAATTTGGAAAAGTTGAAACAATTCAGGTTGATCTTTATCATAAATCTTAAAAAGGCACACAAAAAAAACAACATTTTATAACAAATGTTATAAGTTATCTCTGCCGGTTGCTGCAGTCACATGCAAGCTTTTCTTGAACAGGGGCTTTCACAGTCGCTGCCTCCTGCGCCTGTCTCTCCAAACCTGAAGGTAACCCGTTAGTGTTCGGCTGTGGTCCAGAACTGGCTGGCGCCTGTGTCTGTTGGACTCCAGCCAAGGAGGCCCCCAACGTTGGCACAACGCTTTGCTGCTGTGGGTTCATGAGCCCAGCACCTTGGCTCACAGGCTGAACTGCTCCTGCAGCCGAGTTTGTGAGCAGAGTGGTCAGGTAGACACCCAGCTGGCTCATTTCAGCTGCCATCTGAAACAAAGAGGAGAGGAAAGGTGTAGGAGGCCATGGGGGGTTGGGGGGGATCCCATCAGTGGGATCGATGGGTTTACAGAGCAGATTGTTTGAACAAGCTGAGAGATAGATAATAATCTTGTTTGTGTTACCTGGAGCTCCTCTGAGCTAAGACTACCAAGTGGATCGCTCTGGAGAACGACAGCAGATGTAACATTAAATAGGCAGAAAGAGTATTAAAAAAACAGGTGAGCATTAATCAGAATTATGTTTATGTTTACAGAGTGTATTTTGCATGTACCTTTGATTGCTGGAGCATGTATATAATTTGGGGATTCTGTGAAAGAGATTCATGATATAATGCAGAGTTTTACTTGGCTGCTCTTCCACATGTGATTTTTGTATTTATATGAACACTGTTCAACTCATTTTGCAAAAAAGGTAGAGACACCTGTTGTTGCTGCACTTGCTGAGGTGCATCTCCAGAAGGAGCAGCTCCAAAAGGTGTTACTGCAGGTGACACCGGACTGTTCGGTGGTTGATTTGCTGGTGTTTGTGGAAGAATCATTGGGTATCCATTTGGGGAGAACTGCAAGACAGAAAAAAAGACATTTCTATTTTGATTGACAGTTTCTGCACGAAGACAATGCAAAACTGCAATTCCAACCCTCCACAACTCCCCAAAATTGGACGATTTGATACAATAACAATATCACTCGTGTCAGAAAAAAATGTTGAAGTGAGAAACAGCATCCAAGTTTTCATCTGAGTCATAAATCAATTGACAGATGTCTTTTTTTGTTTCCAGTTTCAGGTCTCCTATACAATCTGTACATGTTGACAGCCAAAAACACAGCTGTAGAAACATGTTTAAGAGCCTTCCGGTGAAATCTTTCAAGCTTGTGATTTCAAGCTTGCATCTGCAGTCTAGAGCAGTACATGCAGTACTGTTTGCAGTTCATGGGAAGTACAAGAAAACAAAGACTGTGTCTTTCTGTGATAAACATGTAGTATCTTACCATTTGATCCCCATAGGGAGATGAGAAAAGAGGGATGTATCTATAAGGAGGGAAAATCTGGAAGAAAAGAAACAACCTTTAAACAGCTTTAAATTAACTCTCTCTCTCTCTATATATATATATATATATATATATATATATATATATATATATATATATATATATGCCTTACCAGAGGCTGCTGTGGGAGTATTGGCTGGTTTGCAGGCTGGGATCCGTAAATGCTTGGCTGCAGAGGGAAGATTATTGGATTGCCCCCTAGTGAAGGCCATGTGTAGTGTTGCGTGGGAGGCAGGAACTGGGGGCCACCCATGGGACCCGGCTGCTGGGGGACCCCGAGCTGTGGTTGCTCCACATTAGGAGTGAGAGGGGCGACCTTCTGAGCTTCAAGTAGCTGGTTTGTGGCTTCAACAACTCTCGGAGCTTGAGTGGCTCCTCCTTGTGAAAGCAGGGGAGGAAGGACATGCGAACGGACCTAAACATATTCAGGAAAATTGCCTAAATGATCGTTGTCACAGCAGATTTCACATAATGGCCAAGCCAAAATCAGAAAACATTTCAAATAATATAGTCAATAAATGAGCCTACTTACTGGTACAGCACACACCATGATGGTAAAACATGGCAGGATTAAGATAAACATTTCCACAAAGAAAATGATTCCCACCAGATCAATAAGTCTTCAGGGAATGTCCACTAACAGCACATCAGAGTAGACTCAGCAAGGCACAATGAGAGCAGGCATTGACTTATGCTCTGCTCACAAAGTGAAACAACCAATCACGTGACAGAAAAAAACCTCATCTTCTAGTGTGAATGAAGCAATGAAGTGGAAGCTAAAGAAAATCCAAACTGCCTGTTTTCCTTCAATTACGATGCAGTAATGTCTAAAGAAATGAATAAACAAACACATGAGAACCCAGGACTTGTGGTTTTCCTGTTACTCAGAACACCTATGGGTGCGGCTGATGAGTCAGTGTTTTGCTGACGTAATTATGGTCAAACCAAATGTGGAATGTGCAAAAAAAAAAAGAGTAGAAGGTAGAATATAAAACATATTTATCCTCGAGCCACAAGTTGAAAAAAAACAATCAAAAAAGAAATTTGTTGGCTGTATGAAGTATCAGGATGTTGTTTCATTGGGAATTTGATGTCTGACTAAAGGACCAAGACCGAAATGTTGTTTCTCTGATAAACACAAACGCTCACCGAGCAGGACTTTAACTGTTTTTACATGATTATTCAAGCACTTAGTTTTGTATTTCGGAATATTGCTAAAACCCTTTAATTTACCATTCAAAGACATTTGGAGATTATTAGGGTTAAAGCTTAATTTCAGTGAGGTTATTAAGATGCAAACACTGCAGAAGAAGGTGAATAGACGAATGCTGCTGTTGTGGCTAGAGAGGCACAGACAGGAGAGATCTGAAAGTAGACTCAGAGACAGGCTCATACATTGAAGATACTTTAATAAATGAAAACAATCTCACATGCTCAAAGTCGAGATAGGCAAACCTAATATTCACAAAGCAACTGAGGTAAACTGACGGAGAACAAAGGCTGGTATATGTAGTGAAGAGTGATCATGAAAGTGAGAGGAGAGCAGGCTAGCAGGAGGTCTGGTGAGTGCAGAGCTAACGAGGAACAGGTGAAACTAATTGGGGCGGGGCCGACAATCAAAACTGGTGGGGAAACACATAAAGACAGGACGTAACAAGATAAAACTGTAAACAATAAACACGATAGAATGAATGACACAACAAACCAAGCATAGCAGAGAGGGACATGACAGCAGCTCTCAAAGTAATCAATGAACCATAACATGCCCTGGAGTTTACATATAATCATCAAAGGATTTTCAATTATACTCCAATTCTGCGGTATACTCTTACTCTAACCGGTATAATGTATACCAAGCCGTGTCATGAAGTAATGGGTTTGAACATTTACTGTATGTCTTCTCAGCTGAACACAGTCAGGCATTGCATGTAAGTGCACGAGGAGCAGATTAAAGCTTTTACTGTCAGTCAAAGAATATAATAATAATAGCTGTGCACATGTACTGTAACTGCTAGAGCTTTCTGTGATGTGGGCAGAAAAAGACACCTTATTTATTTCTGGAGTCCATCCCAGCATGCACCGTGAAGCGAGGAGAAACCATGGACAGCTAACCATTATATTACAGATGGACTCTCCATCTTATTCATAGCTGTGAGGCTTTAGTTAGTATAAAACTCAACAATTTTGTCATGGAAGAGATGGAAGAGATCTGAAGCACTGTTATTTAATATTGTACAGTATATAATTAGAGTAGGAATAGTTTTTAATTATCTACATTTGCTTCCTACATATAATGCTCAAGTCATGCCACACACATGATCTATAATATGTGATGTAGATCATGTTCACCTTTTTAATGTAATTTACTTTATTTTATCGATTTCCAACCTCTTCGAACTGAAGAACACCACTTACTGAAACAATAAACACTTTATTGTAGAAAAATGAGCAGAGTTATTTGTTTATTTAGTGCAACATCTACAAAGCATTGATGTTTACTCCAGATCATAATTATCTTTTGATGGTGAGAAGCTCCACACAGGAAGTTTCTAACGCCCACGATTTAGTCATATTGAGTGACAATGTAAACAACTGACAGACAGACAGAAGAGTTTTACCACAAAAATGCAACCTCAATACTCAAAACATTTATACAATTTTCTAAACTTTTCCACATCAAATACAAATCATAAAACACTCAAAGTCATTATTCAGTGCATGATTCAAAAGTATTGATTCACACCAACCACCAGCCTAATGGTTATCTGGTTTACATTGTAAGTTAAATGGACATTGACAAACAACAAACTTGGGAAAAAGGTTACATTCTTAATGAGTGGCTGTGCAAAACCCCCACTGTTTTGGAGCAAAATGTGAAAATACATAATAGATCTGTTTTTAAATTGGACAACAGGTGTAGGTATACTTGTGAGACTGTTATCGAAGTTGTACAGTAATGGTACTGTGAATAAATGCAGCAAAGAGGTGTCAGTGCAGTGTGATGAATGGGCTGAGTCATGATAAAAGTACCGCACGACAGACTTCACTGATGAAGCAAAGTCAGGTATTAAAGGTTCAATACTCAGCCATTTCTTAAGCTGTGCTGATCCAGGGATGGTGATGTGTGTGTCACTGACTGGATGATACACCAGTGTGTCGTCAGCAGCCTCCCACATGTGTCTCCACAGCCATCCTGAGACCACATAGTTACACCCCGAAAAAACTGCCTGTCTCACTTTATCAAAACATCCTTTAGGTTGTTATATGGGCACATTATGTTGAGTTAAATTATATGAAAAGTGCATTAAAGTATAGAAAAATAAATGAGAATGTGGAAAAGTTGCTCAAGCAATACTGAAATACAACGATAAATATGTTTACACGTTTGTAGAAGTCTGGTTCAAACATGGCAACATGATACAATACGACCAACACATACACAATATAAACACACACAGCATACATTCCCATTTAACTGAGTAACTCAGTCTGGTATTCCTGCTCTCAGGTCACTACAATTCAATTGTTGTCTCCTCGCGGGATATCAGTGGTAACAACAACTGTTGTCTTGGGGGTTGTGATTGGTTTTGGTGTTGTGATTGGTGTTTGTGTTGTAGTTGGTTTTGGTGTTGTGGTGGGTTTTGTTGTTGGTGCTGGAGTTGGGGGTGGTGGTGGAGGAGGAGGAGGAGGAGGAGGAGGAGGAGGAGGAGGTGGAGGAGGAGGTGGTAGTGGCTGCGGCAACAGACCAGGAAATGGCCAGAAAGGTAGAAAAGGCCAGTGAGGAAATTTCTACAGCAAGAAAATATAATCACAATAAAATATCTAAAAAGGTTGTTTTGCTATAAGTTCACTATAATTGATATATGTTAGGATTAATATGATTCTTACCTCATGACTGTCAGATTCACTGCTGCTGCTGTCATGATACTTCCTTCTGACCTGATCACTGTTTGAATCACTGCTGCTGTGATGACAATGCTGCAAAAAAACATTCAATTAAAAAAAAATCTGTATTAGCTGAAAACCAAGAAGACTGTGGCAAGAAAATAATGGTGTTGGTACTTACAACTACAGTGCAATTGATCAAGGAGAAAATCATCAGGAGAAAAAACGTCATCTCGCAGACCGTAATTCAAATCCCTTGGTAGTTGGAGCTGCCAGTGCGCCACAGTAAAGAGCTGAATGATGAATAAAATATTAAGCCTCTGTTTGCTTCCTTCAAGCTGGTTCCTTCAGGAAACCCCATTAGCTTTTAAACAGCCTCGGTGTGTTCACAATGCTCTCGCACTTTAAAGGTGTGTTACTACATGTCAGATGTGGTCAGTCTCGTGGGAGCCTTCCGAGACAAAACCAAAATAGGCGTGCACACAATTTCATTACCCGACTAGACTGTGCTTTTGTAACTTTAAAGATCCACATCCTGTTTTTAATCCTCATAGACTTAAAGTATGTTCTGACACATGCTGAGCAAAATTAACCACAAAGCTCAATTTGTACAGCTGATTACACACACACACACACACACACACACACACACACACACACTACCACACCACCTTATTTTGTTTAAAGACAACTTTTATTGTTGAGTAAAATTTAGAATATGAACACACACACACATACACACACACATCACCACACAACCTTATTTTGTTTAAAGACAAACTTTTAATTTTGAGTAAAATGCAGAATATGAACATGCTCTAAAACATTACTGTTAAGTTTGCAAAATGATTTCATATATTTGCTGTCAAAGTTGAAGAAGATTGATATGTTGTACAGCTCAGCACTTGTGAAACAATGATATCTTTTGCCTAGAGGTATATTTCCACCTGCAAACCAATACTTGCTCAACCCTTTTCCGAATACTGTAATCATCTTGTTTACTCATGGTGGACCTCTTCATTAAAGTCATGAAATTTTATGACCTGCTGCAAGTGTCATCCAGAGATTATATCTATGACTATCTAGACATTTAAAAAAAAAAAAAGTTTTATTTCCCAACAAGGGGAAAAAGTGTGACGACCAACACTGCTATTAAAATGTCATGCTTCACAGTCCACTAGAATTAACACAAGTTGCATACACTTTTTGAGCTGTTCTTATTATGCTACCGGGGAAATAACCTTTTTAAAGACCTACAGAATACAAGCTGAACATTGTTAGTTAGCAGGAAGGGAGCAAAGAAAACGACATTGTAAATCCAAGATAACTATATATATATACATATATATATATATATATATGTATACATATTTTTTTTTTCTATTGGGAAATTCACAACTAAGATGTAGACTCTGACATCGACTAAGAACGACTTCAGCATGTAACATACATAATATTGTACAACAGAGACGTTTGCCCTCAGGGACAAGAGCAAAATGAATCAAATAATATAATTTTTATGATGTGTAGATTCCTGACAAGCTACATGTTTTAGCAGTCACACAAGGCCAGCATGTGATGATACATCTGGAAGTTTTACTACCTTTATCTGCAGCCATGCCTTGCAAAAACTAACCGAACTAGAATTAAAATAATTTTTCGTGGAAATCCCAAAGATTAAAAAGGAATGTTAAATCCCATTTAATGACTGGGCAATTTGTATGAATTATATGTGCACAAGATGTTATGAATTTTGGTTTTCTGAGTGTTACAATATAATTCAGTTACATGTTTTAATCTCGGTAAAGAGATTCTAATCTGTGTTAGAAGCATTTGAATTGCTTATTATTGCAAATTGAAATCAATGTGCATGCTGTCTTCCTGTCTCTCTCTTTTGTAAGTAAATTGTAACTTTCTTTAACTTTTCTTTTCTTTTTAGCAGATAGGACATTTTGTTTTGGTCTTAGTTCACCCTGAGTTAAATTGTTTGAAATGTACTTTTTCACTTTATAGTGTAAGTAATAAATGTTTTCCTAAACTGCATTGCAGTACTGAGACTTTAGTTTGTGAACCGGGGTATGAACGGCCTCTCTAACTTTTATGTTTCTCACCTACCCACTTAGATGGGAGAGTAACAGCCACGCGTAGCTTGTGCTGCTACCTTTTTTTCATTTATTACAAAGTAATCTCTCTTGGTAAAATAAAATGTCTCTCTCAACAAGGAACTCATGAATATTCTTTAGATGCTGTTTTCATCCCTGGTGTGAAATTGATGTGAAGAAAGCTCAATTTTAGGAGAACACCAGAAACAATTGCTGACACAGTTTAGATGATCCTCATGAAGTGAGGCAGGAGGACAGATTCAGTTAATATGTGTCACTGTGTCAAACTGCAACAGAGAGTATCAAAGCAGTGTTTTCCATCAAATATATGTGATGTGATATAAAAAAACAGTCAGACATGTCTGACGGATAACATCCTGCATCCAACCTGTTGATTCTTTCTCTGCACATTATATTTCCAGGTTGAATCTCACAGGGTCAGACACACAACCTGAATCATTACTATGACGTCACGCAACTTGTGAAATATATATTTCCTGCAGTAGGGTTGTTATTACTATTCTTGTCTGTGCTTGATGCCTGGTGTGGTTGCAGCCAGCTGTACCAGTTGCTTGGTGGCGCTATTGTTTGCATCATGCAGCAATATGGGAATCAGACCAGCATGCACAGAACACCAACACATTACATAATATGGATTTGTAATGGATTGTACATTTTAATATTATTGTATTCTGATATTAGTGTGACAACAATGTTTTGTCAGACTACAACTTTAGCACAGTGTATTCAATTTGTATGTTTACAACTAGATATTCAAAATATTTCAGAAAACCAAGAGGAATATTGGTAGTGTTTTTTAAACCTCTTTGTGGCTTTCATTTGTAATAAACCAGTAGATTGTTGAGTCAAGTCCTTGAGGAACTTCAGGATCTTGAACACTTCATGTTACAGGTCACGTTTTGAAAGAGCCTGCAGACAGTGAGTGTGCGTCTGTAAAAATAATGAGTGTGTCCTCGCGAGCTATGATTTATTAACCACTTTCCAAATGCAAACATGTTCACTGTATTCAAAATGTTTTTGTACTTGATTCATTTTGAATATATGAATTGGTAAAATGTTTTTTTTTGTAAATTACACTTGTATGATATCTATTTAATAAAATATAAAAATAAAAAGACATCAAGAGTATATGCAAATAAAAAATATTGAATTATCTCATAGTTCATTCACTTATTTCTACTCCACCATTATACTCAAATCAACATATTTGATGTCATAACTTTGTATTTAAGTCATCCTAGAGGTCTTGCTCTCCTGCACATTAGACTCACATTTAATGTGCGTTACATGAAGACAAGACTATTGCACATGGTGCCGATTTTCAAACAATATGCTTAAAGGTCTCTAATGTAGCTGACAGGGGCTAGCATAGGTTGACTCGCTTAATTATACACATCTGTAAGTAACATTTAACCAACAGATGTTGTTAACTGGCATGCAGCTAATATCTAAGAACATTAGTGCACTTTACGCACTCTGTATACAGCAATGCTGGAAAATGGAGAATTGATAATGACATTGAGTATTGATTTTGAGTGCTGAAAAAAAATAATGTTTCTATGTAAGTCGACTTTTCTTTTCTTGGAGCAAGAAAAGAAGCATTGACGCACCTTTCCTTAGCACAGAGAATTAGTACAACTCTGTATCATGGCTGTAATTTTGTCGCTGCAATCAGACTTCATTTTTGCAATCAGAGAACTCGCCCCCTGATGGCCATTTGAAAGAAGAAGAAGAAGAAGAAGAAGAAAGAAGAAACCCCTTTATTAGTCCCACACTTAGAAAGAATGCAATCTTATGGCACTTCTGCATTGGTTTCAGCTTTGAGAACCAGAGTTAGTATGTTCAGACAACATATTACCACTGTTTCATTTAGTTTCAGTGTCTTCATTTTCCATCGTGGCTTTACTGCAATGATAAATGGAAATGCTATGACTGGAGAGATCTTTGTTGGTAGAATAAAGTACTAGATTTTGTGAGCGTATCAGTAACGGGATGATAATGATAATAATAATAATGGCGATAATTCATATTTTTTTGATGAACAGCTTTCTACACAGTGTCATGTCAAATATAAGAAGAACAAACATATTTGGTCCATGTTTTCCATTTATTAAGTTTATTTGTAAGATCACAGAGAATGAAGTAGTTTTGATCCACATGTTGAATTTACCTCAACAGATTAAGACAGTAGTGGCTGTAGATAGTTATCTTCTGAGGGCAGCAAGTATGAGCTGGATCAATTGTTCGACCCCTAAAGGTTGGGTTGTAGCTCCAGCCTGGGTCGCCGTAGACTGGGTGGTCACGGTAGACGTGGTGGTCACGGTAGGCCGCCTGGTGGTGGTACGCTTCAAGAAAATCAGAACAATTCATTGTCAATATACAGCAAAGGACTTTCTAAGGAATTTACAGTAATTTACATACAGGAATGCTGAATTTTTAAGGATATAGAAAGCACTCACCTCATTGGAATTCGAGTCAGAGCCAGAATTAGAGCTGGACCGAGCAACTCGTTTTTGCTCCATGTCCACCTGTAGAAAACACACGTTTGATATTCCCTTCACAATAATCACTGTCACAATAATATTCATGGTGTCAGCTTAAGAGCAGTGGTATTGATATTGAGGATGAGATGTCACACTTACAGGCTGAGCCAGAGCGAGGCTCAGGAGGCATCCAAGCACAAATACTTCTTTCAGCATGGTTACAGTGTTCTCTCCTGTTAAAAGTAATAAAAATAGTTTTATTAAAACAATAAAGACTTGTTCGGATGAACAGCATTTACAAAATATCAGCAAACTCACACAGAAAATGGAAACAACAGATTAATATAATCACCTTCAATTCTTCACAACTTCAGCAGACTGTCTTGCGGATGGAGGAGGAGGTTGTTGTTGGTCTGAATGTTGGTCCTTTCTTATATACAGTCACAGGACCGGATGTTTTCTCATTAGCAAACAGCATTGTTGGGAAATTGCAAATATTAGGAAATCTTCCACCTCCACCGCTCAAGGTGTGGCTAATGATCAGAGATGGAAACAACACCTGGACCTTATGATATGTTGCATTAATTTAAAGGAACAGTGTGTAGGCAATCTATTGTGCAGAAATGGGATTTAAAAATAAGAAGTTTTCTTTAACAAGTCACCTGAAAAAAAGAATTGTGTTTTTGTTACATCTTCATGGAGTTTGCTATGCACCCATTGGTTGGATATAAGAAGTGGATTTTGCCATTGTGCTGTCACCCATTGGTTTGTGGACTGTGGTTTTGAAGCCTTGAGTTTAGCATTTGGCCATCACCATCTTGGTATTTGGCCATCTTCGTTTGTTTTTTTTACCTGTGAGGAGAAGTGACCAAGGCTGGGGATGAAACTCCAAAGGTTACCTCCTAACGTTCATTTCTAACCACTTTTCCTTGACCTGGATAGAACATGTCTCGGGATCAAGGAAAAATAAAATGGAGAATTTATGAAGAGAATCGGACTCCTCTTTCATTAAGCTACATAATTGTGATGTCACGGACGTAGGTATGTCATGGCAAAAGGACTATAAAGATTGCAACCAAAACATGACCCTTTGAAATCTATTGTTCTCTTGCATGCAGTATATAAACAGCTCCTCCAGTGACAGACTGCTTCGCTAGTGGTGTGTGAAGGAGAGGAACTGGAGGGCCTTCCTTCCAGCTGCTGTCACACTTTACAATCGAAAGTGCAATATCAATGAAACTGTTCAATATAAATTTTTCCTTTGTGCAATAATGTAGATTTAAGTGTTTGGTTATTTAACAGTTTAATAATCTAACATATGCCTACTTTGTTTTTGTTTTTTACTAATGCTTCTTATTGGGAATGATATTTTTTTTGACAGTTTGCTATATTTACTGTTCATTTTATTTCTTATTCTTGTTTTGTTTTTTGACTTATTTGTTGCATGTTCAAAGTAAATACTTACATATACAATTAAACAAAAGGGTTGTTCATCAACATGAATCCCATTAGTTTATGTATGAAAATAATTGTTAACAAGATAAGCATATGATTTGTTTCATGGATGGCCGAATGGTTCGTCACTTTAAATGTTGCCACCTTAAGGAATTGTGGGGGGCAGTGGTGGGCCGTCAGGGCCAGCTATGCCTTCTCTGATGGCCTAAACAGAATAACAAAGTTATAGCTATGTTATAATTTAATTGTTTTTCACAAATACACTACAAGTATTCTAATTCTAGTTTTCCCTATTAGCTTATTTTCTCATTGCACACCTCCCGTCTTTCTCTGTTGTTCTGCTTCCAGCCTGCAGCGTTCATTCCAGTGTAGCTTTTTCTAAGGAGAGCTTTTATCCAATAAGATTTCACCTCTATGTCTTTATGGATGCAGAATGAAGTACATGGCGACGTTATCGTTGATTGTTATAGACTTCAACAAATCAGATCTTTAGTTTGACGTACTGGGTGTATTCTTTGACGTGCCAGGGCCGGTGAACTGGCTAGACGTATGATTGGTCAGTCGGCCAGCATGAGCATTAACATCCGCTGTAATTGGTCAGTGGGAAAGCGTGACTTTTGTCAACAGAAAGCTACTTAGCTGCCAGCAGAACTCAGTAGGAGTAAGAACAGTTCAGGCTGAAACATAAAAGAAGTTATGACGTTTTTTGTGTTTTGCTTGGTGTAGTTTTTTTGACACTCAATGGCTGAAGGAGGAGGAGAAACGGACTTGGTGGTGGATTTATTGACAACGCAGACATGTTCAGTCCTAAAACACATGGAAACATATTCCAGAAACGCAACTGGGAGGCTCGGCTGTCCTCCCTGGCGATCATGGCCATCGAGAAGGGCCTTGTACTGGAACTGAAGCGTACCAATAAACTCTACAACTGCATCATTAAACTGTTTGTTTACATAGAGGCTGATGGACTTTTTCTATATTAAGTGAACCGCATCTGGTGAGAGAACAGCTGTGTTTTTACATCTGCAGTCGTATTTAATCATATATAATAAGCCGCTGTTGCTGCTGCTTCCGCTGCTGCTTTACAGTGTTGTTTAATTGAGGTCAAACTCAGCTCGGCGCTAGCTCGGCGCTAGCTCGGCGCTAGCTGCGCCAGCCGGGAGAGGTAGGAGTTCCCTCGCCATCGGACCTGTTTTCTATCGCGCTTCCTCGGGTGAGCGTGGTGTCGTATTTTATGGTAGTTAATATTGTTCCTTCTGATCGTGGCTCGTGCTCTTGAGTATGTGGTGTTTTAGTGGATTGTTTTGTCATGTTTCGTTATAACTAAATTGTGACTTCTTGTTGATGTGGACTACATACTAAAAATACATCATGTTGTATTGAAGAATACTCAAAACTAGCATTTAAGGCCATAAACTCATGTTTACAATGTGTGCCGAGGTAATAAATCAAGTGAGTTTACGCACTCTGTGTACAGCGGTGCTGGTAAAATGGAGTATTGATAATGACATTGAGTATTACATTACATTACATTACATTACATTTCATTTAGCTGACGCTTTTATTCAAAGCGACTTACAATAAGTGCATTCTACGGTTACAAACAAGAATCAGAACAAGAATCAAGAAGGTACAATTTCATCCAAAAGTTCAACTACAAAGTGCTATCAGTAAGAGCTATTCCAGCGCTACTATAGTCAGAGGTGTGGACTCGAGTCATGTGACTTGGAATCGAGTCAGACTCGAGTCATGAATTTGATGACTTCAGACTCGACTCGACAAAATGTACAAAGACTTGCAACTCGACTTGGACTTTAACATCAATGACTCGTGACTTCACTTGGACTTGCGCCTTTTGACTCGAGAAGACTTGCTACTTCCCATGAAAACTGGGGAAGAAAATGTTCACACGGCCACGCCGCTCTCAGTTTATCTGCATCTGTGAAAAAAATGTGCACCACCTGTATGCATGCAGAGAGCACGCGCGCTGCCTGCACGACATCCAATCACTGTAGTCCCACGTTGTTTTGATGTGACAGTATCTAAGCAGGCACGTTGCAAGACAACCAATGAAGCACAAGCAACAACGCGCCAGTTGGCAAAATGATACCGAAGATAGTTTCGTTTGGCTATAAAAATTACGAGCTAATCGACAAAAAAAGAGTTGCAATTTGCAAAACATGCGGGTCGAAGATTACAGACGGAGCTGCCACAACGTCCAACTTTGTTCGACACCTGAAGTTGCACAAAGAAAGGTAAGTTTTGAACGAATGCTAAGCACCTTATCGGATGTACCGTAACTTACTAGCTAGCTGCTGCATATTTACTGTATCAACGAGAGAGTAAACGCACGTCTCCCTTGCTGGTTCATGCTTACAAAAATAGGGATTTTTTAACCCTGATTATATGAGGTACATGAGTGTAGCACACTCAGATGGAAAACCTCGCCAACATCATGTCAACGTCCGTTTTAAAGTACCATAACACAGTCACAGTAGATCCACCATTAGCCTTCCCTTTTCATATCAGGGGTTGTATTCGCTATAACTACCGCCTCGCTATACGGGCGCAGGGTCTGTTATCAAGAAATAACAGACCGCATTCTACATTGGAATTCAACCAAGCCATGTAATAAAATAAAATAATAACGATTATAGTAGTAATGTTCAGAGATGCAATAGATTATTATAGTGCAGTTCTTAACTAATGGGAATATTGTTTAGCTTGTTTTTGGTTTACTTTAGTTATTTAATTTATTCAATTATTTTGTTTTGCTATACTTTTCATGCCAACTTGCCATGGCCCCCCTAGCACCTCCTCGCGGCACCCAGGGGTCCCTGTCCCCACTTTGAAAACCACTTCAGTTGCTTGAGAGAAAGGGCTTTCTTATGACTTTTGAAGCAGTGAAAATGTTCTTAATATTGCATACACTGAAACTGAAATGTATTATCGTATACCGTAGTGTACAATAGACAATGAATATTAACACAACAACATTGATATGAGTAAAGAGTATTTTCTCTGTTACAGGTATGAAGAATCAGCCATGGTGGCATCATTCTGCGTCCCCATCGTGCACAAATGACTGACAGACTTTTGGCCAATTTGATCTTTTGCAAATGCAATGCAGTATAGGGGCCTCCCTCCACCTGTCCACAGCAAGCATGCGCTCACACACTCACTCTCTGCTCATCACCTGTCCACACAGCTCACTCACTCTCTGCTCATCACCTGTCCACACAGCTCACTCACTCTCTGCTCATCACCTGTCCACACAGCTCACACACTCACTCTTTGCTCATCACCTGTCCACACAGCTCACTCACTCACTCTCTGCTCATCACCTGTCCACACAGCTCACTCACTCTCTGCTCATCACCTGTCCACACAGCTCACTCACTCTTTGCTCATCACCTGTCCACACAGCTCACTCACTCACTCTCTGCTCATCACCTGTCCACACAGCTCACTCACTCTCTGCTCATCACCTGTCCACACAGCTCACTCACTCACTCTCTGCTCATCACCTGTCCACACAGCTCACTCACTCTCTGCTCATCACCTGTCCACACAGCTCACTCACTCTCTGCTCATCACCTGTCCACACAGCTCACTCAAGTCTCTATGGAGTCATTCCAGTTATATTATCAGGTTGGTCCAGTTTTTCAGAAGTGATCATTTTGAGGAGTGAGGATTTTATTGATGACATGTTTAAAAAAGTTCAGGCTAAAAGGACCCATGTCTATTTGAAAGTTAAACTGTTTTGCAATATGAGGTCAATACAATACAGGACTGAAGTTGCTGTGCATTGTTCTAGTGCAATATGCTGTTGAAATACAAGCATTTTTTGTGAAAATGTTTACTGTATTTGATTAATGTCATTGTATAAAAAGAGGTTTAAATAAATACAAATCTTACAGACATACATGATTTGTATACATTTTATTTCTGTGGTAAGAGGACTTGAAATGACTCGAAACTAAAATGGTAGGACTTTGGACTCGACTTGAGACTTGTTGGCTTTGACTTGTGACTCGACTCGGGACTTGCCTCATCTTTGACTCGACTTGACTTGGGACTCGAGGGCAAAGACTTGAGACTTACTTGTGACTTGCATAACAATGACTTTGTCCCACCTCTGACTATAGTGCTACATCCTTTATTCCAGGTATAGTCGGAAAAGATGTGTTTTTAGTTTGCGACGGAAGATGTAGAGACTTTCTGATGTCCTGATGTCAATGGGGAGCTCATTCCACCATCGAGGAGCCAGGACAGAGAACAGTCGAGACTTTGTGGAGTGTTTAGCTCTCAGTGACGGAGCTACAAGGCGATTGGCAGAAGCCGAGCGGAGCGCACAAGTTGGGGTGTAAGGTTTTACCATGTCCTGGATGTATACTGGACCAGATCTGTTCGTAGCATGGTACGCCAGTACCAATGTTTATGAAGCGGATGCGGGCGGCCACCGGTAACCAATGAAGGTCGCGGAGGAGTGGAGTAGTGTGGGTGAATTTCGGGAGGTTAAAGACCAGTCGAGCTGCAGCATTCTGGATGAGCTGCAAAGGTCAGATGGCACCAGCAGGTAGACCCGCCAGGAGGGAGTTACAATAGTCTAGGCGCGAGATGACCAGAGCCTGGACGAGAACCTGTACCGCCTTCTGGGTGAGAAGGGGACGTATTCTCCTGATGTTGTGCAGCATGAATCTACAGGAACGAGTTGTTGCGGTAATGTTGGCAGTCAGGGAGAGTTGACTGTCCAGGGTCACACCGAGGTTCCTGGCAGTCGGGGTTGGGGCCAAGACTGAGTTGTTGAAAGTAATCGTCAGGTCGTGAGTGGGGGAGACTTTTCCTGGAAGGAAAAGTAATTCCGTCTTGTCAGGGTTAATTTTCAGGTGGTGCGCGGACATCCATTGTGAAATGTCAGTCAGACAGGCAGAGATTCGTGCTGCTACCTGTGTTTCCGATTGGGGAAACAAGAGGATCAGTTGGGTGTCATCGGCATAGCTATGGTAGGAAAAGCCATGTGAGCGAATGACGGAGCCAAGAGAGTTGGTGTACAGGGAGAAGAGGAGAGGACCGAGGACCGAGCCTTGAGGGACCCCAGTAGTGAGAGGACAAGGGTCAGACACAGATCCTCTCCAGGTTACCCGGTAGGTGCGATCGCTGAGGTAGGATGAGAGGAGGGAGAGCGCAGTGCCTGAGATACCCAGGTCCTGGGTATTGATTTTGAGTCATCTTTTCTTTTCTTGGAGCAAGAAAAGAAGCATTGACGCACCTTTCCTTAGCACAGAGAATTAGTATAACTCTGTATCATGGCTGTAATTTTGTCGCTGCAATCAGACTTCATTTTTGCAATCAGAGAACTCGCCCCCTGATGGCCATTTGAAAGAATGCAATCTTATGGCACTTCTGCATTGGTTTCAGCTTTGAGAACCAGAGTTAGTTGGCTCTTACTGATAGCACTTTGTAGTTGAACCTTTGACGAAATTGTACCCTCTTGATTCTTGTTGTTCTGATTCTTGTTTGTAACCGTAGAATGCACTTATTGTAAGTCGCTTTGGATAAAAGCGTCAGCTAAATGAAATGTAATGTAATGTAATGTAGTATGTTCAGACAACATATTACCACTGTTTCATTTAGTTTCAGTGTTTTTATTATCCACCGTTGGATTACTGTAATGATAAATGGGAAAGCTATGACTGGAGAGATCTTTCTTGGTAGAATAAAGTACTAGATTTTGTGAGCGTATCAGGAACAAGAAGATAACTGATAATAATGATAATTATAATAATGGCGATAATTCATAAATAATTCAGCTTTCTACACAGTGGCATGTCAATTATAAGAAGAACAAACATATTTGGTCCATGTTTTCCATTTATTAAGTTTATTTGGAAGATGCCACAGAGTGAAGTAGTTTTGATCCACATGTTGAATTTACCTCAACAGATTAAGACAGTAGTGGCTGTAGATAGTTATCTTCTGAGGGCAGCAAGTATGAGCTGGATCAATTGATCAACTCCTAAAGGTTGGGTTGTAGCTCCAGCCTGGGTCACCGCAGACTGGGTGGTCACGGTAGTCCGCCTGGTGGTGGTACGCTTCAAGAAAGCAGAACAATTCATTCTCAATATACAGCAAAGGACTTTCTAAGAAATGTACAGTAATTTACATTCAGGATTGCTGAATCTTGAATTTTGAAGGATAGAGAAAGCGCTCACCTCATTGGAATTTGAGTCAGAGCCAGAATTAGAGCTGGACCGAGCAACTCGTTTTTGCTCCATGTCCATCTGTAGAAAACACACATGTTTGATATTCCCTTCAATATAATCACTGTCACAATAATATTCATGGTGTCAGCATAAGAGCAGTGGTATTGATATTGAGGATGAGATGTCACACTTACAGGCTGAGCCAGAACAAGGCTCAGGAGGCATCCAAGCACAAATACTTCTTTCAGCATGATTACAGTGTTCTGTCTTGTTGAAAGGGAAATAATGAAGACTTGTTCAGATGAACCGCTTTTAGAAATTATCATCTAAATCACCACCAAACTCACACAGAAAATACAGAAATAACAGATTAATATAATCACCTTCAATTCTTCACAACTTCAGCAGACTGTCTTGCGGATGCAGGAGGAGGTTGTTGTTGGTCTGAATGTTGGTCCTTTCTTATATACAGTCACCGGACCGGATGTTTTCTCATTAGCAAACAGCATTGTTGGGAAATTGCAAATATTAACAAATCTTCCACCTCCACCTCTCAAGGTGTGGCTAATGATCAGAGATCGAAACAACACCTAGACCTTATTATATGTAACATTCATCCAATCCATTAATCATCTTGTATTACCATTTTTAACCATTATAATTCAAAATTATTCATACAGTTCTTTAAACTGCAGCTCAACACAAAAATGCATCATCCAAAAAAGACCAATGCAACCAAACATCTCAGCATCAACTCTTGTATCAGAACACTGACATGTGTCTCCCAACTCTCTGATACATTACACAATTACATAAAACAACAAGGCAAGGCAAGGCAGGTTTATTTGTATAGCACATTTTAACAACAAGGTGATTCAAAGTGCTTCACAAATAACCATTAAAAGCATCAAAACATTAATGCAAAATACATTAAAACCAAAAAAAAAACAGTTAAAAAGCAAAAAGGCCTGTGAACACATCGTTATAGTAATCATGTCTACTGAAGATAAATGCATGGACAAGTTTCTCCAAATCCTTTTGAAACATATGTCCTCTAACCCTTGATATGTTGTTTAGGTGCTACCAGGCTGATTTTGTAATTGTCTTCATATGGCTGTTCAGGTTGAGGTCTGAATCCATAACTATACCTACATTTCTGGCTTGGTTTGTGGTTTTTAACATCAGTGATGGAAGCTCAGCGTTGACTTTCAATCGTTCGTATTTGGGACCAAAAACAATTATTTCTGTTTTATATCTTTGTTTAATTGAATACAATTTTGGCGCATTCAATTGTTGTTTTCTTCAATGCATTTAGCCAGCCCTTGTATGGGATTTTAGTCCCCTGATGATATAATTATGTAGATTTGTGTGTCGTCTGCTTAATTATGATAACACACGTGGTGGTTTTTCATTTTCTGAACAAGTGAAAGCATGTAGATGTTGAACAGAAGAGACTCCAGTATTGAACCTTGGGGAACACCACATACGAAGTATTGTGAGTCCTTCAAGTAGGAGTCAAACCAGGATTCAAAGACTCACGATAAAGCTTCTTAAAACTTCACCAACTTCTCAGTGTCCTGTGTTTGTGTCCCACAATTAGTGCTACATTCAAAAATTGCACAGTCCTTTCTGTGATGACTTTCTTGCCATATATTATTTAGAGATTCTTTATTCTGAGACATAAGTTAGTGTGGTTATCTTTACTATGTATAAAATAACAGAAGACTAATCAAATTATATTCCAAATATTTTCATTGGATCACTTTTCATTGCTTTGAGACAAAATGCATTCAGCTTTCAACATTCACAAATTGTTTTCTCACTCAAACTCAACCACCACAACACTACATTCCAATAGTCTATTTGAATTAAACAATTCAACTTATATTTAACTGTAAAAAGGCAAAACCATTGTAAATTAGACTGACATTGTATACATTCCTCTACATCTATAAATAAATAAGACAATTCAAATTCATTAACTGGCCTATACCACTGAGTGGCTCATCTGATTCCTTGATGAGGTCTGTGAAACACTTGCTCCAGGTGAGTAAAGTAAGCATTTTGTAATTGGATGGGACATTACATTACATTTCATTTAGCTGACACTTTTATCCAAAGCGACTTACATGCTATACAGTAGACCGTAGACACAGCAACGGTGAGCAATTAGGGTTAAGTGTCTTGCTCAAGGACACATCGACTAGCGGAGCCGGGGATCGGACCTGCAACCACTGAGCCACAGTCGCTCCCGGGACAATGTGGTGATTCACTATTCTCTCCCAGCCACAGACTGGTTTACAGCGCATCCCACACTGGTGCAATCTTTCCTTTCACATTACCTTCCATTCCTAAAGCCCATAGAACAAATATTTTCCTCATGGTGGAAGGTTTTTGACCACCAGCCACATGCTCAGGTCTCTCTTGAACAATGATAGTTGAATGTTTGGACATCTCTGCAGAAGGTTGCAGGGATGGATCAGGCATGCCAAAAATATTTGTTCAGGTGTATTGCAAGAGAGGACATTAAGGAGTGATGTCAATGAAAGCTTGTAGCCACATGCAGAAGACGTTAGCTATACTCTACAATTCTATAGTGAATATGTACAGTTTTGTATTGCATTACTGGACTTACTTTACGTTAATTTTGTTCATTTAAATGTATTATATTCAAACATGATATGCAGCATGATGAAGCATATTGTAGCATTTCTGAATTATTTCTCTCAAATACTGTAAGGTAGCACAAATAAAAGCATCAAAGAAATTACTTTATTTTGAATGTGTTGGAATCTTGGTTTATGCTGAATGAATAAAGACAATAGTTATACATATTGTAATGTTATTTGTTTTTGGTCCCAAGGACGAACGATTGAAAGTGAGCGCTGGGCTTCAATCACTGATGTTAAAAACCTCAAACCAAGCCAGAAATCTAGGTGTAGTAATGGATTCAGACCTCAACCTGAACAGCTATATGAAGACAATTACAAAATCAGCCTACTATAACCTGAAGAATATATCAAGGGATAGAGGACTTATGTCTCAACAGGATTTGGAGAAACTTGTCCATGCATTTATCTTCAGTAGACTTGGCTACTGTAACGGTGTGTTCACAGGTCTCAGTAAAAAGTCAAGACCTCACTAAGACCAGGAGAGTGGATCACATCACTCCAGTTCTGAGGTCTTTGCACTGGCTACCTGTCCAACAAAGAATTGACTTTAAAATCCTGCTGCTGGTTTATGAAGCACTGAATGGTTTAGGGCCTAAATACATGTGTGATCTCCTGCTACCTTATGAACCATCCCAACCCCTCAGGTCGTCTGGGACGGGTCTACTTTCTGTTCCAAGAGTCAGAACTAAACACGGAGAAGTAGCGTTCAGCTGTTCTGCTCCACATATCTGGAACAAGGCCCCTGAAAGCTGCAGGTCTGCTGAGACCCTCAGCTCCTTTAAATCCAGATTGAAGACTTTTCTATTTGTTGTTACTTTTAATTGAACCAGATTCAAGGGTATTAATCATCTCACTACTGTATTTTATTTATTAAACTGCACTGAAACTTGTATTCTATTTTTTGATTTTTTACTTTTTTAAGTTGAATGAATGCTCTTAATTTTTCCTAAATCGTGTTTTCTTCTGCATTATGTTTTGATGTTTTTAAAGGTTTTATGTGAAGCACTTTAAATTGCCTTGTTGTGCTATACAAATAAACTTGCCTTGCCTTGTCTGTCTGTCTGTCTTTCTGTTTGTCTATCTATTTATTTAACTCTCTTATTTTATCAGCACCAAACCTTTCATATATTTATGACATAAACATTTTGATCCCAAACACACAGCTTCATTGATGTTTCTCAAGTGAATTTGAAGAAAAGCAAACACATCGTGTCCATGTTTTCCGTGAATGAAGTTTATTCAGCAGATTTTACAGAGAATAAACACAGTTTAATGAATAATGATGAATGAATGTGAAAACACTGCTGTTAAGACATCATCAAACTGTGAAAATGAACACAAAATTGACACAAAAGCGATCTCATGTTCAAACAAAAGATTATTTGGTAGTGGGAGCTGCTGTAGTAGTTGTAGCTGCAGTAGTAGTAGTAGGAGCTGCAGTTGTGGTTGTAGCTGCAGTAGTTCGTTGGTTGAGGAGATTAATCAAGATCTGGAGCAACTGATTACTCTGGTTGTTGGTTACTGTGGAACGCTTTAAGAAAATCAGAAAGATTCATTGTCAATACCCAGCAGAGGAGTTTCTAAGGATTTCACAGTAATTTACATTCAGGAGTGCTGAATGTCGAATATTAGATAGAGAAAGCGCTCACCTCATTGGAATTTGAGTCAGAGCCAGAATTAGAGCTGGACCGAGCAACTCGTCTGGGCTCCATGTCCAGCTGTAGAAAACACACATGTTTGATATTCCCTTCACAATAATCACTGTCACAATAATATTCATGGTGTCAGCATAAGAGCAGTGGTATTGATATTGAGGATGAGATGTCACACTTACAGGCTGAGCCAGAGCGAGGCTCAGGAGGCATCCAAGCACAAATACTTCTTTCAGCATGGTTACAGTGATCTGTCTTGTTGAAAGGAAAATAATAAAGACTCCTTCAGATGAACTGCTTTTTTTTCAAAATATCATCTAAACCACCACCAAACTCATACAGAAAATGGAAACAAAAGATTCATATAATCACCTTCAATTCTTCACAATTTCAGCAGACTGTCTTGCGGATGGAGGAGGAGGTTGTTGTTGGTCTGAATGTTGGTCCTTTCTTATATACAGTCACAGGACTGTTTTCTCATTAGCAAACAGCATTGTTGGGAAATTGCAAATATTAGGAAATCTTCCACCTCCACCGCTCAAGGTGTGGCTAATGATCAGAGATGGAAACAACACCTGGACCTCATGATATGTAACATTCATCCATTCCATCAATCATCTTGTGTTATTGTTAACCATTATACTGGTTCATCTTTTTAAATTATTCATACAGTTATGTTTACCAATATGCAGTTCAACACAACAGTTCATTATCCAAAAAAGACCAATGCAACCAAACATCTCAGCATCAACTCTTGTACCAGAACACTAACATGTGTCTCCCAACTCTCTTACTCATTACACAATGACATAAAACAACAAGTACAATTACAATATTTATAACTATTGTCTTTATTCATTCAGCATAAACAAAGATTACAACACATTCAAAATAAAGTAAATTATGTAATGCTTTTATTGGTGCTACCTTACAGTATTTGAGAGTAATGATTCAGAAATGCTGCAATATGCTTCATCATGCTTTTTTCATCACTCCTTTATGTTCTCTCTTGCAATACACCTGGGATCAAATCTTTTTGGCTTTTCTGATCCATCCCTGCAACCTTCTGCAGAGATGTCCAAACATTCAACTGTCATAGTTCAAGAGAGACATCTGAGCATGTGGCTGGTGGTCAAAAACCTTCCACCATGAGGAAAATATGTGTTCTATGGACTTTAGGAATGGAAGGTAAGGTGAAAGGAAAGGTTGCACCAGTGTGGGATGGGCTGTAAACCAGTCTGTGGCTGGTGGAGATTAGTGACGCATCACATTGTCCCATCCAATTACAAAATGCCTACTTTACTCACCTGGAGCAAGTGTTTCACAGACCTGATCAAGAAATCACATGAGCCACTCAGTGCTATATGCATTTTAATTGTTGATTACTTTTAGATGGTTCATAACAATGTATTCGTAGAGATAGGGTAAGGAGCTCGGACATCAGGAGGGAGCTTGGAGTTGAGCCGCTACTCCTTCGTGTCGAAAGCAGTCAGCTGAGGTGGTTCGGGAATCTAATTAGGATGCCTCCAGGACGCCTCCCTTTAGAGGTTTTCCAGGCACGTCCAACTGGTAGGAGGCCCCGGGGAAGACCCAGGACACGCTGGAGGGATTATATCTCCCAGCTGGCCTGGGAACGCCTCGGGATCCCCCAGAATGAGTTGGTAAATGTTGAGGGTAAGAGAGAAGCCTGGGTCAGCCTGCTGGACCTGCTGCCACCTCAACCAGACCCCAGATAAGCGGATGAAATAGGATGGATGGATGGATGGAATGTAATACATTTCAGTCTAGTTTACAATGATTTTGCCTTTTTACAGGTAAATATAAGTTTAATTAATTAATTAAAATAGACTATTGTAATGTAATGTTATGGTGGTTGAGTTTGAGGGAGAAAACCATTTGTGAATGTTGAAAGCTGAATGCATTTTGTCTCAAAGCAATGAAAAATGATCTAATGAAAATAATTGGAATAGAATGGACGAAGGTGAGCAGACACTCAGGGTCACAGGTAACAGGCAGGGGAGCAAGGAGGCAGGCAGGGATCCTAGTGCACAGGAAACACACCAGATTAGTTCTGGTAACACACAGACACACATACATACAAACACACACCTACACTGACAGACATGAAGGTGTTGGAAAAAGAAGGAACACAAGATTTAAAAATGTCCGGCTGCCATTCAATACCTCATAAATGTATTAACTATTCAACGCAAGTGGAAATCAATACAGACTTTCATATGGACCAATAACTATAAAGATGCATTCATTTCTTCCACAAAGGATTTTATTCTGTTTAAAGGAGAGTAAGTGGTAATGTGACATATGTACTGCACAAATATAATGGTCTTTATTAATGATAATGTGCTTTAACAAGAGAGAGAGGAGGATTATAGCAAAGACTTTGTAAAAATGTATTCATATGTTGGTAGCACTTTAGAATAACTGCACACTATTTAGCATTAGTAAAAGTGTGAGTGAACACTTAATTCATCATTTATAAAGCATTGTTCCAACATGAACACTCATTAGTAGCTCATTAGTATGCAATTCATAAACACAGTTACACATTTTTTATTCTTGATTAATAAGCTTGACTATTATACGTTTCATGATTGGGTTTTCATACTTTATAAATGATGGATTCCCAATTTGTAAATTAACTAAAATATATGCAAATCAATTAAGTAATATATATTGCAAACCAATTATTAAGGACTTATAGATGATGTACTAATGGTTAATATGTGCTTTATAAACATATTTCAATACGGCAATTCATGATGAATTCAGGTAGTTACTAGTCATTAGTTAAGTATTAGTTAAGTATTTTGTATGAACCCCATCTAAAGTCAGGATTGTCTATGCCTTACAACGCAAAAGTCAGTTATCTTCTAAACAGAAAATGGAAATAGACACAACACAAAGTGATAAAGAACATCCATACGATGTTGATGGGGGGCGATGCCTGTCAGCAGCACGAGTGTTTTATAGTTTGCTGGCACATACATATTGTTGTTTATGAGTATCTAGCTAGCTGGCTGGGACCAAGCTCGTCACCCAGTAGAGGTCCTGAGACAGCACGAGACACCTCAGATGTAAGTAGAACAATCGAGGTGATTGCTAGATATTCATAATAAATAATATGTATGTGCCAAAAAACTATAAAAAATCCTCAACACTCGCGCCACTGATGGGCATCGTCTTACATCACCTGGCTGGCGTTATTTCTTACCCGGACCGGTGGTGACACGCCATCACCGTGGGACACACGTTTATTTACTAAATAAAAATTAAAAGTTGTATTTAATCATAAACAAGCCGCGGCGGTTTATAAGCCGCTGTTGATGCTGATACTGCCCACATCCCTGCTGCCCGAGTCGGGCGTCGAGCCGGGGCAGGTCCCGCTACCTTCGGTGGATGTCGGCGAGCTAGCTCCTGGAGCTAGCGCTGACAACACTTTTTGTTTTTGCGCTGAACTTTCAGTGTTGTTTACTTAAGTTCAAACAGTCCAACAACAAATTAATGGCAGCAGCTGCTGCTAGTTGCTATTGCTGTTGCTGCTAGCGCTGTTGCTTCTAGCACTGTTGCTCTTAGCGCTGCTGCTTCTAGAGCTGTGGAGGTGGTGGGAGAGGCAGGTGTACCTTCGCCGTCAAACCTGTTTTCCATCACAACTCGTCGGGTGAGCGTGGTGGCATCGTCAATTGGTGCGGGCGGAGAGCCAAGCAGGGTGGCGTGGTGAAAGGCACCACGGGGCGGGGAGTAGAAAACAGATTTCATACAGAGATATAATGTGTAGGCTTATGTGATTATTTTGATTATGTGTTCTCTCCTCAGAGACCTTACGTCAAAAACTCTGTTGACGAAACTGAATTACCTGCATTAAGCTTTGAAAGCAATACCACAACACCACCACAGCAAAAGCACAAAATCAAAACCACCAGTTTCATAGCTGAGAGCGGCATGATCCTTTACAAAAGACGGGGTCAAGTTCAGCTGCTAATTTAACATAAAAAAATGAACAAGGGAATAAGCTTCTAACCTTGAGTCAAATAACTAGGATTTCACTGTAATAGTAGCCAGGGTTGTCTAAGTTTTAATGTGGTTGACGTTTTACAAACTCAGTCATCCAATCAGCTGTCACAGTGGGCTGTAATGTAGTATTCCTATTAATGGCGTATAATGTGATGAAACCATGTATTTGGTGGCTCATTCTGACCTCAAAAGAGTCAGACACTCTGAAACTGGATGTCTATCTCTCCATGTCTATCTAATAAATGCTATGATTCACAATTCTCTACACAGCTAACTTGATATTTCTCAAGTGGATTTGAAGAAAAGCAACACATCTTGTCCATGTTTCCATGAATGAAGTTTATTCAGCAGATTTTACAGAGAATAAACACAGTTTAATGAATAATGATGAATGAATGTGAAAACACTGCTGTTAAGACATCATCAAACTGTGAAAATGAACACAAAATTGACACAAAAGCGATCTCATGTTCAAACAAAAGATTATTTGGTAGTGGGAGCTGCTGTAGTAGTTGTAGCTGCAGTAGTAGTAGTAGGAGCTGCAGTTGTGGTTGTAGCTGCAGTAGTTCGTTGGTTGAGGAGATTAATCAAGATCTGGAGCAACTGATTACTCTGGTTGTTGGTTACTGTGGAACGCTTTAAGAAAATCAGAAAGATTCATTGTCAATACCCAGCAGAGGAGTTTCTAAGGATTTCACAGTAATTTACATTCAGGAGTGCTGAATGTCGAATATTAGATAGAGAAAGCGCTCACCTCATTGGAATTTGAGTCAGAGCCAGAATTAGAGCTGGACCGAGCAACTCGTCTGGGCTCCATGTCCAGCTGTAGAAAACACACATGTTTGATATTCCCTTCACAATAATCACTGTCACAATAATATTAATGGTGTCAGCATAAGAGCAGTGGTATTGATATTGAGGATGAGATGTCACACTTACAGGCTGAGCCAGAGCGAGGCTCAGGAGGCATCCAAGCACAAATACTTCTTTCAGCATGGTTACAGTGATCTGTCCTGTTGAAAGGAAAATAATAAAGACTCCTTCAGATGAACCGCTTTTTTTTCAAAATATCATCTAAACCACCACCAAACTCATACAGAAAATGGAAACAAAAGATTCATATAATCACCTTCAATTCTTCACAATTTCAGCAGACTGTCTTGCGGATGGAGGAGGAGGTTGTTGTTGGTCTGAATGTTGGTCCTTTCTTATATACAGTCACAGGACTGTTTTCTCATTAGCAAACAGCATTGTTGGGAAATTGCAAATATTAGGAAATCTTCCACCTCCACCGCTCAAGGTGTGGCTAATGATCAGAGATGGAAACAACACCTGGACCTTATGATATGTAACATTCATCCATTCCATCAATCTTCTTTTATTACAATTGTTAACCATTATACTGGTTCATCTTTTTACAGTTATTTTTACCAATATGCAGCTCAACACAACAGTTAATTATCCAAAAAGACTAATGCAACCAAACATCTCAACTCTTGTACCAGAACACTAACATGTGTCTCCCAACTCTCTTACTCATTACACAATGACGTAAAATAACAAGTAACATTACAATATGTATCGCTATTGTCTTTATTCACTCAGCATAAAGCAACACTCCGACAGATTAAAAATAAAGTAATTTATTTAATGCTTTTATTGGTTCAACCTTACAGTATTTGAGAGTAATGATTCAGAAATGCTGCAATATGCTTCATCATGCTTTTTTCATCACTCCTTTATGTTCTCTCTTGCAATACACCTGGGAACAAATCTTTTTGGCATTTCTGATTTATCCCTGCAACCTTCTGCAGAGATGTCCAAACATTCAACTGTCATAGTTCAAGAGAGACATCTGAGCATGTGGCTGGTGGTCAAAAACCTTCCACCATGAGGAAAATATGTGTTCTATGGACTTTAGGAATGGAAGGTAAGGTGAAAGGAAAGGTTGCACCAGTGTGGGATGGGCTGTAAACCAGTCTGTGGCTGGTGGAGATTAGTGACTCACCACATTGTCCCATCCAATGAAAATAATTGGAATAGAATGGACGAGGGTGAGCAGACACTCAGGGTCACAGGTAACAGGCAGGGGAGCAAGGAGGCAGGCAGGAATCCTAGTGCACAGGAAACACACCAAAATTAGTTCTGGTTACACACAGACACACACACAGACACAAGCACACACAGACACACATACATACAAACACACACCTACACTGACAGACACAGACATGAAGGTGTTGGAAAAAGAAGGAACACAATATTTAAAAATGTCCACAAAGGATTTTATTCTGTTTAAAGGAGAGTAAGTGGTAATGTGACATATGTACTGCACAAATATAATGGTCTTTATTAATGATAATGTGCTTTAACAAGAGAGAGAGGAGGCTTATAGCAATGACTTTGTAAAAATGTATTCATATGTTGGTAGCACTTTATAATAACTACACACTATTTAGCATTAGTAAAGCGTGAGTAAACACTTAATTCATCATTTATAAATCATTGTTCCAACATGAACACTCATTAGTAGCTCATTAGTATGCAATTCATAAACACAGTTACACATTTTGTATTCTTGATTAATAAGCTTGACTATTATATGTTTCATGATTGGGTTTTCATACTTTATAAATGATGGATTCCCCATTTGTAAATTAACTAATATATATATATATATATATATATATATATATATATATACAAATCAAACCAATTATTAAGGACTTATAGATGTTGTACTAATGGTTAATATGTGCTTTATAAACATGTTTTAATACTGCAATTCATGATAAATTCAGGTAGTTACTAGTCATTAGTTAAGTATTAGTTAAGTATTTTTTGTGAACCCCATCTAAAGTCAGGATTGTCTATGCTTTGCAATGCATTTATAAACTATATAAAAAGGCTAGCAGTGCCTCAAAACTAACAGAAGTCTCAGTTATCATCTAAACAGAAAATGGAAATAGACACATCACAAAGTGATAAAGAACATCCATACGATGGTGATGGGGGACGATGCCTGTCAGCAGCACGAGTGTTTTATAGTTTGCTGGCACATACATATTATTGTTTATGAGTATCTAGCTAGCTAGCTGGGACTTGTTTATTAGCTAGCCAGCTAGCAAGCTCGTCACCCAGTAGAGGTCCTGAGACAGCACGAGACACCTCAGTTGTAAGTAGAACAATCAAGGTGATTGCTAGATATTCAAAATCAATAATATGTATGTGCCAAAAAACTATAAAAAATACTCAACACTCGTGCCACTGACGGGCATCGTCTTACACTATACATTATACTTAACTATCTACCATAAAATTCGGATTTCAAGGCGCACCCGTTTATAAGCTGCATCTACTAGATACAAATAAAGAGTTGTATTTAATCATAAACAAGCCATGGCAGTTTATAAGCCTCTGTTGCTGCTGCTACTGCCCACGTCGACTAGCGCTGACAACACTTTTTATTTTTGCGCTGAATTTTCAGTGTTTACTTGAGCTCAAACAGTGCAGCCACAAATTAATGGCAGCAGCTGCTGCTAGTAGCTAGCGCTGTTGCTGCTGAGAGGCACCACAGGGAGGAGAGGAGAAAACAGATTTCATACAGAGATATAATGTTTAGGGTTATGTGATTATTTTGACTGTGTTCTCTCCTCAGAGACCTTATGATGCAAATGATCTCTCATCAAAAACTTTTTTGACAAACCTCAATTACCTGCATTAAGCTTTGAAAGCAATACCACAACACCACCACAGCAATTAAAAGAAGATGGGACACACAGACATATTTGAAGATTGTTATTATTGTCGGTTTGCAATACAGACAGGGACGGATGAACACAATACTGTAAAGCACGAATTCACAACCACCAGTTTCATAGCTGAGAGCGGCATGATCCTTTACAAAAGACGGGGTCAGGTTCAGCTGCTAATTCAACATAAAACAAATTAACAAGGAAATAAGCTCCTTGAGTCAAATAACTAGGATTTCACTGTAACAGTAGCCAGGGTTGTCTAAGTTTTAATGTGGTTGACGTTTTACAAACTCAGTCATCCAATCAGCTGTCACAGTGGGCTGTAATGTAGTATTCCTATTAATGGCGTATAATGTGATGAAACCATGTATTTGGTGGCTCATTCTGACCTCAAAAGAGTCAGACACTCTGAAACTGGATGTCTATCTCTCCATGTCTATCTAATAAATGCTATGATTCACAAATCTCTACACAGCTAACTTGATATTTCTCAAGTGGATTTGAAGAAAAGCAACACATCTTGTCCATGTTTCCATGAATTAAGTTTATTCAGCAGATTTTACAGAGAATAAACACAGTTTAATGAATAATGATGAATGAATGTGAAAACACTGCTGTTAAGACATCATCAAACTGTGAAAATGAACACAAAATTGACACAAAAGCGATCTCATGTTCAAACAAAAGATTATTTGGTAGTGGGAGCTGCTGTAGTAATGGGAGCTGCTGTAGTAATGGGAGCTGCTGTAGTAGTTGTAGCTGCAGTAGTAGTAGTAGGAACTGCAGTTGTGGTTGTAGCTGCAGTTGTGGTTGTAGCTGCAGTAGTTCGTTGGTTGAGGAGATTAATCAAGATCTGGAGCAACTGATTACGCTGGTTGTTGGTTACTGTGGAACGCTTTAAGAAAATCAGAAAGATTCATTGTCAATACCCAGCAGAGGAGTTTCTAAGGATTTCACAGTAATTTACATTCAGGAGTGCTGAATATCGAATATTAGATAGAGAAAGCGCTCACCTCATTGGAATTTGAGTCAGAGCCAGAATTAGAGCTGGACCGAGCAACTCGTCTGGGCTCCATGTCCATCTGTAGAAAACACACATGTTTGATATTCCCTTCACAATAATCACTGTCACAATAATATTCATGGTGTCAGCATAAGAGCAGTGGTATTGATATTGAGGATGAGATGTCACACTTACAGGCTGAGCCAGAGCGAGGCTCAGGAGGCATCCAAGCACAAATACTTCTTTCAGCATGGTTACAGTGATCTGTCTTGTTGAAAGGAAAATAATGAAGACTTGTTCTGATGAACTGCTTTTACAAAATATAACCAAACTCACACAGAAAATGGAAACACCAGATTCATATAATCACCTTCAATTCTTCACAACTTCAGCAGACTGTCTTGAGGAGGAGGTTGATGTTGGTCTGAATGTTGGTCCTTTCTTATATACAGTCACAGGACCGGATAAGATAAGATAAGATAAGATAATCCTTTATTAGTCCCGCAGTGTGGAAATTACAGGATTACAGCAGCATTGCTCAGTACGTAACGATAAAATAAAAATCAAATAATATAAATAAACAATAATAAACAGTAATAAACATAATAAAAAAATAAACAGTAAAGAAGAAATTGAATGTCTTCTCATTAGCAAACAGCAGTGTTGGGAAATTGAAAATATTAGGAAATCTTCCACCTACACCAAGGTGTGGCTAATGATCAGAGATGGAAACAACACCCTTATAATATGAAACCTTAATGTAATAGCTCATAATAATACATTGTGTATTGGATTGCTGTACAATTTAAATCTAAATATCATCTTTATTATAGTCAGAGAACATTTTACATGTTATTTAAGTTTAGTTTCTCCACTCTTCAGTATTGGCAAATCAGAAAACATGTCATACATGGAAATCCTGTTCTTATTACAAATCAAGTTACTTAGTGGCTTTGGCAGGTAACAGACAACACCCAATGAAGCATGCAACTCTTCCTCCCTCCTTCTGTTTTAGGAAATTAATTGCAGTTATTCCCTCTACTAAATCATTTACACAGTAGTACACTCATTAATGACATAAATAGGCTTTCTATTCCCAGTTTGTATTTATGCATTATTAATCATTATTGTCATTGTGTACTGTAAAAACAGGGATCAAAGTCAGTTATTAGCAAACCATGTGTGATGTAATTGCTTTGTTGCACATAATTAAGCGTGACTAAGATGGGTTGTTCTGAGAAATTCGGTGTGTCTCAATGTTTGTTGTCTGATATAAATATCAATGCATGAGGGGCCAAACATAAAGCACAGCTGAGTGTTACAGTAGATGCTCAGTGACTTGCAAGGTGCATAGTCTTGTCTGTTTTGCTCTTAAAGTGCTAAGCTTAATTTTTAGAGTTCAATTTGATCTCATATTTTCTTGCAGGCTCTTCAGAAGCAATGCAGCTCTTGTGTATCGCAGCTTTACTTTTGGCAGCAGTAGCTGCTCAGCCAGGTTCCCAGAAGCCATGGCAGGATCGACATCTTCTGCCTGCCGGTGGACGCAATGCAGACTCTAAGGTATGAGGGACTAGACTCACAGGTCCAGGGGAGCATCTGCCATCTGCATGTCAAGTTTGTCTTACTGAATTACCTATTTATTTATTTATTTTTAGCGTGGTGACGACAAGCAGTCAGTGACACTTGCCCCAGAAGATGGAGAAGACGGGTCAGGTGGAGACTCAGGATCGGACTCTGACCTCCGTTCTCAGGTATTTACATGAAGCTATTTTTTGTTATCTGGCTTTGTCGTCTCATTATAGGAATATTTAAACATTTGGGGGGAATACTTATATTCATTGTGAATTACTTTAGTTTTGTTATTCCACAAACAATAATGGGATATTTTTGTTTGTTTTAGTTTTATGAGAAATGCTGAAACTATTCTGTGGTCACCTTGAGAAGTGACTTCCCAGACTTGTGTTGTCACAGGCCGGTGGCCCGACAGATGTATAATCTGTGTTCCATCAATCACTAGTTGCACCATTCAAACCCTCTTTAAAATCACAAATGTCTTTTATATTTATGCCTGTGAAGGCATTAAACAAACAATATATAACCAGAGAACTTTAGAGGTGGTGTCGGGTAGATGTTTTAACTGTTTCCCCTGCTTCCAGTCTTATTTGCTGTTTAGAAAGGTGATTGTAGATATCATCATGCTTAAATACTTTCATATTGGGGGAAAGAAATATAGCCAATAAACTGTGATTAAGATGACAAAAAAAAGAGATGAAGGGGGATAAAGGAGTATAGTTGGTACCGAATTGAGCTTTGTACAGAATTGTCTTTTTATGATTTTGTGAAATGATATGAACAAGAAGTTCATACTTTATATTATCTATAAAGTATATATATATATATATATATATATATTATAGCCAGTTATACTAAGCTATAGGACATTCATCATACTATTTCTGAGAACAAAAACCAATAAGAGTGCATTTCTCAACCTAGTTTGCCTTATACATAACATAACATATTCTGCTTCACACAGCCTACTGGTTTCATGTCTGAGCACGGCAAGCACTTTGGGCACCACAAGGGAAACAAGAGGCACAACGGGACGCACCCTGTTACAAAGGTAAGCTCACAATGACATTATAGCTGTAAAGTAATAAATTGTGTCTTTACCTCATTAAAGTCTGAAGTTCACTCCTGAAGTCATTCAAATTGCTGTTATAGGATAATTTATATAATTTGACTATTTGGGAAAAAAATTTAGCCAATAAACTGTGATTAAGATGTCAAAAGAAAAGAGAGTATATAGTTGGGACCAAATTGAGCTTTGTACAGAATTGTCTTTTTATGATTTTGTGAAATTACACTATAGGACATTCATCATACTTTTTCTGACAAAGAAAACCAATAAGAGTGCATTTCTCAACCTAGTTTGCCTTATACATAACATACCATACTCTGCTTCACACAGCCTACTGGTTTCATGTCTGAGCACGGCAAGCACTTTGGGCACCACAAGGGAAACAGAAGCAAGAGGCACAACGGGAGGAACCCTGTTGCAAAGGTAAGCTCACAATGACATTATAGCTGTAAAGTAATAAATTGTGTCTTTACCTCATTAAAGTCTGAAGTTCACTCCTGAAGTCATTCAAATTGCTGTTATAGGATAATTTATATAATTTGATGTATGATGTATGATGTTCACCCTCTAGAATATGTTTTACAACCTTAAATTGAAATGTCCAATTATAAAAACCAAAAAAATGTCAATGTTATTTGGATCTGTATTCTATTTCTATGTCTTCTGTCTTTTGTCATCAATGTCTGCATCTGGAAGATGCTTTATAAACCTTTCTTAAACATCCAGGCTAAGCCCTGTAATGAATACTACATGATGAAAAGATATAATATAGAGTTACGTCTTTCTTGTTTTAGGTGTTTTCCCCTGTGTTCAAGGTAGGCCTCCTATCATCTCAATGGGATATTAACACACTCATATTTACCACAGTTGGCAAAAATTCTAATTTTCTTGTGTTTATAATTCCTTTTCAGGTTGACAACGTGACATTTCAGGTAAGATTGAAAATGAAACTATTATAAACAGAATGTATAAATGTGTGAAATGACAGGCTTGACACTGGATGATATATTGAACCTAACCGTGTGGCATTTCATCCATAGAATGTCACTGATGTAACCCTGAAGGAGGTAAACAGTATGATTTAGTTGCTTGATTTAACTTTTATTGAGAAATGATTCATTATATAGTGTAAATTATACCATCTTGTGATTCCAATGACCTTTGGTGTGAACATTTTACAGGGAGAGAACATATTTCTGATGCCGAAGGTAAGTGACTGAATCAACTTTGATTATAATGTAAATTACAGTTAAATAATCAGAAAAAAAGACCATGAAGATGTATTTCATTATCTATGATTACTAATGACGGGCAACCCATCCATAGCATGGAGGAAGAGGACCTCACAGCCATAAGGTATGAAGCGTTATTGAACACAGTGATTACAGTGTCAACGCTCAGACTCTTAGCTAATTTATTTTCACTGTTACTTCTTCTACAGGGAGAAAGACGTGGGCCTCCAAAGAATGTGGTATAAACTTTAATTTCTAAAAAAAACATTTTCTACTCCGGCTCTTTTGTTCAAGCAGCTTTGCTTGATTTGATCTTTGGATTTATATTTAAAACAATAGCATTGTGATTTTTGTTTCTCTTAATCTCACTTTTAGCAAGTTGTGAAGCTCATCTACAACGCCACAGAGCCGGTAATATCTATGATGTTTACTGTAATTTATATATTTACATTTTTTTATAGATATATATAATAGATGAACTTTATATATTCAATGCTGATTGCAGTTTCTCTTTTTCCCATTTAAAGAACAAAGTCTCAGTTGAGTTTGGGTTTTTTAAACCCGTAAGTATTGACACTTTATATTGTTTTGAACTTTAGAGAGTGTTAGTTGTTGCGGTTTAATTTGAACAACTTTTTCCATTTTCAAGATGATTGGAGAACAAAACAATGATGAAGATTATTGACTGCAATAAAAGGTGAGACCGCTAATGGGGTGAAACTGATTAACTTTAATTCGCTGATCGTCAGTAACTTCTGTTGACAAGTTGTCTCATCTCTCACTTTTCTCAGGAAGAAACCAACAACCACAAGTTTGATTGACTAACTTCAAAGAAGATTGTTGTTTTTTTTCCAGTGGTTTATTCTGAGAAATCCCTCAGCATTTTCCCATACAAGAATACATTCTGTGTACCAAAATAAAACTCTGAAACAAATTACTTTGAGAAAGGTCTTTATTTGATATGTTGTGAGAGCAAGGAACAGATTCCTGACACGAGCAAGACAGTTTTAGAATAATATAAAAATAATTGAGTGCATATTGCATTTCAAAGAATGGCACACATTTTTTGAGAATGAGTGATGTGGCCGAACACACAGAAATGTATTTTCTCACAGATCACCTTGTTATTTCTCAGGTGACCTTAGGGCTCAAAGAGGAATGGGAAGTTGGACTGACCCTGGAGAAACATAAAAAAAACCAAGGTTGTTCAAATATTTTGAATCAAATCCTGACGATGACATATACCAGAAACTGAGGTTTTGTTAGAACGTATAAAATCGTACCTCATCAACACCTGGACCAGATGTGTCGCCACGAGGAGGAGCTGTAGTAGACTCTTTCCGTGTCCCCAGTGGCCATGTCTGATGGAGATAGAACGGTACACAATCACAGCAGTTAGACTGAACTGGAGCACTCTGGTGAAATTATAAACATTCAGAGGTTATATATATGTGGTGAACTCACTTTTTCAGTTTGCACCTTAGGTTGGGAAGCCTGCTAAAGTAATAACATATGCAGAACAATAAGATTTCAGAGTGTATACATATATTAAATATTTAGCTTTTTGTTTCATTAAACGTTTTTTTGAATTTGAGGACTGAGACATCTTGTTTTTGAAGCGTCTCAGACACAGAAACATGAACATTAACAGATACAAAATTTAAAAAAGCATCATCGCCACAAAACAAACTTACAGGATGCATCAAGAATTGAAACTCTTCTGTTATAGCAGTTGCTTAACATTTATTCAACACTGAAATGTGACTGAGGTGACATGATTTCAGCAGTGTGTGGTCAGTATGACAGACAGTCGACTTTGCATCACAGTCGCCGCACATGACTCAACATCTGCAGCTGTGTTATTATCATTAATGCTTGTCTTTAGTCATAATAGTCTGCTGTATGGGTTCTTAACCTTATTCAGAGAGGAAGAGGGAAGTTGATAAAGACACAATCATATTTTGAAATACTTTAGGAGCTCTGTTTTTTTTCACATTCTTCAGTAGCCAATAGGCTCTGTGCTGCTCTCTATCATGAGCACTATGAAGCCCACAAGCCAAAACATGTTGGTCTCAACAATAAAGTTGTTCTGCTGAATTTAATAACTATAAATATTTCTTCCTTTTTTCCCTGGGAAAGTTTTTTCAGTATCTTTGGGTGGGGAGTTTTTCCTGATCCGATGTGAGGTCCCGGGACAGGGATGTCATATGTGTACAGATTGTAAAGCCCTCCAAGATAAATTTGTAATTTGTGATTTTTGGCTATACAAAATAAACTGAATTGAATTGAATACTACAAGTGCTGCCCTCCTCAGACTTTCACCCTACTCCATGCACCTTAGAGCTCACTTTATGTCATCTTGCGTGCCTCACCTGCAGAGGTAGCTGTGGTCTCTGTGTGGTTCTCTCCGGGTTCTGCTGACCGTTGTTGGGCTGGAACACCACATTGTTCCTCTGCTGGGGATATCCGTAAGGAGGCACAAAGTACGGAAAGCCCTGTGGATGATGAAATCAATTTATATCAGCAGCTGAATGCACATATTGAGGTGTGCACACTGGTTAATGTGTTTTTTCCTTCATACCTGTTGTCTGGGAAGCTGAGGAAATCCATAAGACGGGTACTGGAAATGTGGATACCCCTGAAGGAAATTTAAAGCTGTTATTAATTTCTCCACATGACTGTGAGGAGCAGCAGCCGAAGTGATAACTGGATCTCCATGATGCTTTGTTTTACCTGGAAAGGGTTTTGGGCCTGCTGAGGAACATTAGGAGAGTTGGGATCCTGTGGCGGTCCCGGCTGCTCTTGCTGGCCGTTTGACACGAACATAGGCATAAGATGGTTGCCCTGGGCGGGGAGGAACAGCTGGGGCCCCTGGGGCCCGAAGGGATTGGCCACTTGAGGGTTAAAGTTCACCACCTGTGGAGTGAGCAGCACCTCTGGCTGCTGCTGCTGCTGCTGCAGCTGCTGCAGCACATACTGGGGTAGTATTGACGACGCCTGCAGAAGCAAGGATTTGGTTTAGTTTATTTTGCCTCCACAAAAGCAAAGCTTTCTTAATCGGACAAAGGAATGCACTTAATACTAGTGTTGCAAGGATAGAAACTATGTTTTTATACACTTCCAGTACCTGTGTTTGTCCAAGAGCTGCAAGAGTTAGTCCATTCAGCCGTAGAATCTGTAAAGACATCAGGGTTGTATTCAAGTTGATGAATTTCATATTGACACAGGATTTTAAAGTTGCAACCAATAAACATAAAAGTTGACCAGATATATTTACCTCATTGCTGTTGCTTGCAATAATTCCAATCTGAAACTGTAAAACACAAAATATAACACTTCATCTCTGCCATCTTAGAAGATATGAGAGTCATACTTTATCTTTAACTCACTGGTAGAGCGAAGCTTCCCCTGAATAGACAGACCAACAGTAGGGCAGTCTGCAGCTTCATGATGTCCTACAATCGGTACAAACATAAAGCATGTTTAAAAAAGCATATCCTGCCATATCCTTCACCGTGACAGAAATATGACTTTCACTGAGACGTCTTACTGTTCCTTTGGTTCTGCGTTGCCTTGCTGTGTGACTGTCTCCTCACTCTGTCCATATCCCTTTTAAAGTGTTCCAGCCCATCCAGACAGAGTGTGGTCAGCGTGACAGACATGCCTCATGGCATCACACTCAGACTCTTACCACATAGGGCAGATAGTATGTTATTAGGTGTAGGTCATGTCTCTAAACACCATGACATGCAAGTTGTTACAATCCTCCAAAGTTTCTGAATTCTGCGTGTTTTCTATAAACTCTTCACACCAGTGTTTTAGTCTCAGTGCTTTAGTCTTAGGGGACCTGTGTACATAACACACGTCTTATATTGGAAGTGTATATGTTCAACTGTGGCGCTTATATATTTTTTTGCATGTCTCGAGAAAATAAAAAGGCAAACAGAACCTTATAATTAGACATTTGTCACAAATTGTTCATCGTGCGCTGACTGATGTTGGCATCTAATTGGTAAATTGGGGGTGTTGCAGTATTCGCTGACTGAGTTGGGATTCATGTTGAAGATACACAGCAAAAAACTGGAAAAAAAATGTATGAGTCTGCTGGTTTGCTTCTGCATTAGTTTAAATGTCAAAAACAACACAACGTCTTTTTTTTGCACCTTTGCACTTTTGGTGATTACATTTTCTTTTGTGCTCGGTTATAACCTATTTTTCTGGTTATAATTACAATTAAATATGTGCTTAAACATGCCCTGTGAACCCGCAGTACGTCAAACAGGCCTTTTTCATAGGAGATATTTGGAAAAGTACAGGTGTTACTAATAACATTAATGATGGCTCCGGCCCATAAACCATGGCAGTGTGACAATTATTTACACCTGCGCTTTATACTGTAACACGTTTAAATGTTTGTGTGTGTGTAAGTCTTCACCTGTTTTACATTACATTACATTACATTTCATTTAGCTGACGCTTTTATCCAAAGCGACAATAAGTGCATTCCACCGTGAGAACAAACAAGAATCAGAACAACAAGAATTAAGAAGGTACAATTTCATCAAATCACTACAAAGTGCTATCAATTAGATTCAACTGCAGTGAGTGAAACCCCAAAAAGCTTATTTTGCTGATCATTCAATTTATTTTAGGTCCTTGTTCAAAACGTGGATTTTTTTCAGAGCAAATTATTCAGCTGTGTGTTTGATTTTACTTTATATCCTTTAGATGGCAGTAGAGATCCACTACATAATGCAATTATGACCACAGTTTAATGGCGAGAACTGTCTCAATGCATTGGTGTAAAATCAGAGGATTACAGGAAACCAACTTTCAGTTAAAATATTTGTTTTATTTAATTTTACAGTTAGCATGTCACATCAATTGATTGTTTTATTGTGCTGGGATTCATTATAGGGATCATTGGAAGAAAAAAGCATACAAGTCAAATTTGTATCACTCTGATAATTAATAGTTATTGTCATGTTAATAATCTTCATGATGATTAACTTCGTCACAGGGAGTTGTTGCAGTTGATTCATTTGGAGCTGGAATCTGAGGAATTGGAGAGGGAACAGAGAGTGAATGAGCAGCGTTGATGATGTTATCCAAATCTGCTTCTTTAATCTTACCTGAGTTTCCACAGTGGTCTTCAAGGTGTTGTCCTGTTGCTTAACCTGACGCTGCAGAGTCGAAGAACAACAGTTAGCAGGCGTATCTTTCATCAGTATTCACATCTAAAGTTGACTTTGTTCCTACCCTGAATCTTCTGAATGGATCGGGCTGAAGAGGAAGCTGCTGTTGAGTGGCACCGCCTGTGAAATCCTAAACACAGGCAGCAAGATTTAGAAGTGGAATTTCCCCAAATCATCATGTAACCTGTAATAAAGGTGTGTTGTGGACTGAGAATAAATGAATGATTACCATGAGAGACTGCTGAGGAGGATTCACTTGTGCCATTTGAGGAACTCCCATGAAAGGAAACTGATAGTAGACAAAAAAAAACATACATCAATGCTTTTGTGTGTTACTCTAAAGCCTGAAACAATATCAAAAGATGTGTGTTCTCAACACAATTACAGGTTGTGCAACACTAACCCCATTGACTGCAGGGACGGCGTACACATTGGGATTGGGAGCCGGCGCGGCAAAAGCAGGAACTTGAGGAACAAACTTTGAGACGGGGAGAGAGGGTACAGATGTGACCGTTCTTATGATGGTTATTTTATTTTTAGAACTCTAAAATTGTTAATATTTTGCACATAGTGCTGTATAATGTCATAAATAATATGTCTGGCAGCAAACTATCTGTCAGCAATCTGTATTCAGTATATAATGCACAAATTGGTGGCAAATAATAGTATTTTCTTTGTGGTGTGGTTAGAGTTCTTTACAAAATGTATTGCAATACCATGCAAGTTCTGTTTATTTATTGGATTAGTTGGCCTCTTTTTTTACAACATGAAATTTATGTCGATACTTTTTTCTCTCTAATCTTTGTTCTATAATATAACCTATAAGGTTAAATAAGATATACATTAAACAATTTAAATGAAATCTAAGAAATGTTTTGAGTTATGTCATGTGATTTTATTTTGCTATTGGAGTGATGCAATCAAAGACCACGTGATGGACTCACCTGAGCAAACTGTGGCTGCCCGATGAAACCTGCTCCTCCACCTGCAACCATAGCTGGGTTCAGGCCTCCAGCCATCATCCCAGGGTTCACTCCGTTTGCCATTCCGCCGTTCATTCCTCCCATCATCCCTCCATTCATTCCTCTGTTCATACCTCCCATCATACCTCCCATCATCCCTCCATTCATACCTCCCATCCCTCCGTTCATACCTCCCATCCCTCCGTTCACAGCATTCATAGCGTTCAAAGCGTTCATAGTGTTTATAGCATCCAGCATCCTCTGTTTCTGTGTGAAGAGGGAGAAATAGCATTTGTTTTTAAACATGATCTAATTTTGCATTTATGCACTAATCACGTATGAATTAGTAGTCGTAGTTGTTTCTTACCTTGCCTGCATCGACCTGCAATAAGTAAAGAGACCAGACAGAAGTTACACACAGTGCTTTTAGATAGATATCATGTAACATATGAATTATTACATAGATAGATAGATAGATAGATAGATAGATAGATAGATAGATAGATAGATAGATAGATAGATAGATAGATAGATAGATAGATAGATAGATAGATAGATAGATAGATAGATAGATAGATAGATAGATAGATAGATAGATAGATAGATAGATAGATAGATAGATAGATAGATAGATAGATAGATAGATAGATAGACTGTGCTCACATAGCAGATGGTTGCTACTAAAGTGAGGAGAAGAAGCTTCATTTTGCAGCCTTAAACCTATAAAGAGACAAGAATAAATACATTTAACTTGTAAAATCTAAATAATATTGGTAATATGTGCATTTTAGTCAAAGCATAACTATTTTTGCATTTTCAAACTAAATTGTACATTCCAATCCTATTATAAAATCTCAATACATACCTTAAATGTTTTTGTTCTGGGTGAATGGTATGTGCCAAGGAGGACTATAGTTTGCTCTCTGAATTTAGAGCACCTTTTATCAGTCCCATAGATTATTTTGAGCCAATTAGAGAGGAGAAGACTGACTTGATCATGAGCTATATCTGTCACCTGTGTGTCATGGGAACCTATGTGTGATATGACATCTTCTTTTTCTATGGTACACGATTTAAAGAAATATATAACATTGAGCTGCCGTTTTTGAAAAGCACTTCACCCTATTCATCCGTATATTGTTCTTGTTACCGAGGACTGACCTCAAAGAATAACAGAGTGATTCAGGGTCTTGGGAAGGGTTTGTGGAGGTTTCTGGAAGCTCCTGACTAAAAACCAGTCGATGAACCATCTGCGGTTCGAGGCCACAGGAGGCAAACAACTGACATCATCACATTCTTTTATAGAGAGACCATGAAAAAGAAAAAACGTCTGTAAGCTTGTATGAAATTACATATTTACCAAACAGCAGCCCATTTAGAAAATGGGCGTGACTTCAGCAAAACAATTCAATTCAGTTTATTTTGTATAGCCCAAAATCACAAATACAAATTTGCCTCTGAGGGCTTTACAATCTGTACACATACAATATCCCTGTCCCGGGACCTCACATCGGATCAGGAAAAACTCCCCCAAAAAATAGTGAAACCCTTTTACAGGGAAAAAAAGGGAAGAAACCTTCAGGAAAGCAACAGAGGAGGATCCCTCTCCCCGGATGGACAGAAGCAATAGATGTCATGTGTACAGAATCAACGTAACAGAGTTACAGCACATTCAATTGCTATCACAGAAATTATTCATGTAATGAGTAGTAGGCATGGACCACGATCCAGGCCAGCAGACGGAGGCGGAGATGAGGGGCATCAGCAGGGCCGCCATGGCAGGGAGCAGGACCGGCTCCAGACAGCCACGATCCATGGAAGCTTGAGGAGAGGAAGCACAGAGGCTCCCGAGAGGAAGTAGAGTTAGTAATGAGCATTAAAGAGAAAGTAATTAATCCAGAAGGATAGAGAGGAGAAAATGAGAGAGAGAGTAGGAGAGAGAAGCTCAGTGTATCCTAAGATGTTCCCAAACAATATTTGAATGGCAGAATGACGTTTCATGCTTCCTGCTCTATTATAATGCAGAACTGAAATACATGCATGTCTGGAGGGAAGCATCACTGTGATTTGTGTTCTGTTTATGTTTGTCACAAGCTGACTTCTTCCCCCAGCAGCCCTGTAACAACTCATATTGAGCCACAACACAATGCCAGACAGCTTTTAATTTGTTAAAACCTCGGATGTTGCCTAATTACAGGAGCAGATTTTATCTGTCGTGTTTCATCAGCACATTTTCTCAAGTTGTTTAGAGCCATTATATTTATTCCCAGTGTGGTTGTCTGTTGTCACATACTGAGGCTGTCTGGGAACTTTTTTTTTTTTTTTTTTTTTTGCTGCTGACTGGACAGCCCACAGACCAGGTAAACACCCTCTGGAGTCTGGTCTGGAGCTTTATACTAATTACACACTGTCATGCAGCTCAAATTAAGTAACATTTTTTTCCTGTTTTCTGTTTCATTATGTGCCAAAGGAAATGTCCTTTATATATATAATGTGAGTATGTGTTTTTATATGTATGATGTGTAAATTGTGAAGACTGTGTACAAAGGTTGTCTTCAATACATGAGTGTAAATATGATTTGAGAGATGTTCGTAAGTTTACTGTACAAAAAGTTTAAAAAAGGGATTTAAAGAAGATGTATTTCTATTGTAGGAGTTCAATTATGGACGCTAACATGTAAGAATGGTCAACTAATTTTTGGTTTTCCAAAGGATTGTTTATTAAACTATTGTTGAGGGTTACAAGTGTGAATTAAATATATATTGTTGAATATATACATGTCTTTTTATTATATATATATATATATATATATATATATATATATATCAAATTAATGATCTGATTTAATTGATAAGAATTTAGGGTAGGAATATAAAATATTATGCTTCTACCTATACCTCTTCAGTCTTTCTTTTTTGTATATTAGATTGTGGCTTTATTTATTGTATTGCATGTAATGAGTGACTGAATAAAACACATACTACTAATTTGTTGGAGAATCTGTTTTTCATACATTTCTTGATAAACACAAATATATTCTGCAATAATGTGAGCAATGTGTTTCAAGATGTATCTTATATTTAGAGAGCCAAATCACCACGTTGAACGTAGATGCAAGCAGTGCTCTGGAAATAGAAATGTGAGCATATTTGTACCAGTATCTCACACAAAAATAACATCAGAGGAGCCACACCCATGCACTGGTTTATGAGTGTGGAAGCATATGTCAGGTTCCACATAATGTGCAGTCAAGCAGGTATTTTCTAAATGAATTGGAATAAAGACTGCAACGATTCAACCACTGACTTTCATCATTTATTGGACATTAGTTATGGTAAAATTGATTTATAACATTCCAGACAGGATCCAGACAGGATCAGGATGCAGTGAATGAATCTTGACATATGACAGCTGCATGGTCTCATTTTGCTTGCTTCCTCTCCATCTCCATCCCAGAGCATTCTTCCTCCTCCTCCTCCTCAGCTGCCATCGCCTTCATCACTGGAAACGGTGTCCCCCGGAGGCGAGCTGCCACTGAACGCTGAAACCTCAGTCTGCCGCCGGCCCTCCCACCAGCGGCGCCCAGCTGTTGCTGGTTGTTCAACCCAGCCAGCGGGATCAGCTGCACTTGGCCAGGAGGAAACAGGGCACCCTGTGGGTTTCCTCCAGCATTTCTCTGAGGCAGCACAGCAAACAGAGTGACCGGCCCACCATTGGCTCCCTGAGTCAGCTGCCCTTGTGGATTCACATTGGCTGTGCCTGCCGGCCCTGCGAGAAACGCCCCACCTTGTTGGAGAGCTCCGACTGGAATCAGCCGCTGCTGACCTACTTGGTTTCCAACTAGCTGGACAAAAAGCGAGCCGCCAAGTTGGACTAGGTGCGCCACAAGGGGTTCGCCATTTATTGGGCCTCCATTTTGAGCCCCGAGGTTAGCATTGTTTCCACCTGCAGCTCCATTATTATTCACTCCCCCATTGGCAAGTGCCTCAGCACTCCCTGAAGACACACCACCGTGCACCACAAGCGCCAAGGTCTGGAAGACCACCCACAGCATGCAGAACATCATCTCAGTAACAGCAGACAGTCGGCAGGTGAAGAGCTCCTTCTGGCTCAGCTTTTATAGAGAGTGTCAGCTTCAATGACCACCAAGAAAGGTCCAATCAGAGTCCAGCGCTTGGTCTCAAAACAACAAGTCAGTGTAATCACCATGACCATGCTGGAGGCTATTTTGGGCTTTGTTACCTTACAGAGTGCCATTATTCAGGATGATGTGGCAAACCATAACCAGGTATCAGTGACTTGCATTTTCAAAACCAATGTTGCAGTCGTCATATTGTCATGTCATAGTGGCATCAGGGAAATTGACCAATGAATAAAACACGTCATTAAAGCATAAACAGGTGTTTCCCGACTGGGATCCACAAATATGATGCAATGACTTTATTTCAGGGCTGTAAGGAAAGTCATTATTAGTAAACTATGCTACTGTACAGCATGATATTAAGAAGTCCAATGTTATACATAAAGCTTTTATTAGAGCTGCAATGAAACATGTGTACTGACAAACATTTACAGCATTTGCCACTACAATAAGCAACACAGTTATTGGTTTACGTTTCCCACTGTGAAATGATACTTCCCCTTGACTTAAAGAGTAATTCTGCACTAAATCACTCCAACATAAAAAAAACAGTTATTTTAAAGCCTGGTACTATATACAACAACTAATGAGCTGACGATTCCTCAGTTTGGAATGAACCAGGAAACTGTTTCTTGACGAAGCCAGCTAAACGCAACAGTTTCTTAAATTCTAATAACATTATTCTAGCAGCTTAGTCTAAACACAGATCAAAGATCCAAAGCTTAGCCTGACACGAAATAACAGCAATGACCACCAACACTTGCCCTCTATAGCAGGGGGTAAAAATGAGTTTGTTTCATCTGTTTGTGTCAGAGGAGGTTCATGGAGGCTTCAAGCTGCACGATTGCCGCGCTGCACTGTCTCAAGCTTGTGTAGTCGATGGATGACTAAATGAAGCTCAGAATAGCAGGTTGGCATCCATATCATCTGTGGAGAAAAGAGATCACAGGCATCTGTATGATGGAAAATAAACAGTATTTGCCATATGCTTTAGAATTGCATTATAATGTATAATACAGTGTGTGATGTTACATTATTACTTGAATTGGATACTTAAATACATCATATATAAAAAATACTGTAACGTAAATTCAATTATCGACATTCAGGAATTTTATTTAAATAATAAGACATAGAAATATAAAATGTATCTTGATAGTTAAATAACTTTTTGTGAAAAATCATGAAATTCATAAGAGCTATTTTATGTCAACACAGAAGTGTCGCTCTTACCATTCTTGATACCAAAACAGGAAGTCCACTCTTTAAAGGACACCTGCTTGTCCTTGTCAGCGTCGCACTCTTGAAAGAAGCGGGAGGTGCAGTGCTCCATCGGCACCAGAGGGACTCGAAGTGGGGCCAGCTCTGAGTGGGACAGGACTCTGCACAGGGCGGAGGAGCATCCAGTTTTGATCATTGTGAGCGTCTACATCCCATAGAGTACAGTATGTTTGCATTGATAGGTTTTATTATATACCTGCCCAGCTCTGGCTGGGGATTTGTTAAATATTTGACATTTGACCAATCATGCCATTTGAAACTTTACATTTTAGACATGAAAATGGTGAGATATTAACAGCATAAGCAAACATATTGACTTCAGTACAGTATTAGTGAAATCCATTCCTGAGCACTCAATTCTGAATGTAATCTGAAGGTTTAAAAAAAAAAATTAAAGTTCACTATGAGCACAGAGGAATACAAAGTACCTGTCACAAGGGTGTTGGTCCAGTTGTGCAAACTGCCAGTGCACAGGGTAGATGTACATATTGTAGTTCTTCTCAAAATCCTGCGCGAGCAGCTCAACCGAGTGATCCCCAGCATGAAGACGCTGCTCACCCTCAAAGATTTTCTTCACCTACAGAATACAGAACACCAAGTTGACTGTGATTACCTAAAACATAAACTATTACCAACATATATTTAATACAAGTGTTCATGTCCCAACGCTGCTGTGTGACTTTCTGATTCAACAGTGGACTGATTGATTGGATGAAAGTAACACAACAAATTGCAGAGAAATCATAGTACTTTAACAGTTTTTAAGATTAATATTAAAATATAAAATGTTTCCATAAAAACCTAGAATCCCACATATTAATTTGAGCAGTGGATCTTACTCTAAAATGCTGTTTAGGTGTGAGGAAGCCAGGAGACATGGAGTCGTGTTCAAAGAGCTGCAGCAGCACATTTTTTAGCCAATCCCTCATTCGTAGAGGGAACTGGACCAGCTCAGTGTCCACACATAGAGGTATTACTGGGAGAGAAGCAGAGACACAGATCAGGGTCAAGCAATGCAACAGAAAACAGTTTAAACCATATACTTTGTGCAGAGGAGAACTCTCACGTTTGCATGGACCAGTGTAGTCCAGATGAAGCCTGTGTCCTCTCTTAGTGCCCTCCAGGTTGCATTTAGTAGCAAAGAGTTCACATGATGAATTATATGTTTTGTTGTTTGTTCCGCAAACCTGCACAAATAAAATGAGCCCACAATCAAATGCAATGCAACAGCTGGTGAAATCCATTCCAGTCTGTCTTCCAACAGACCGTCCGTACTCACGTGATCGAACTCATTCACACCGGGAGGACATTCTGACGGCTCTTGACACACACAGCTCGGCTTATTGTCCGCGTCGAGTTTACACGTCTTTCCACGTTTGCAGGGAAAGTTGTCACATGGATCTAGAAGAAAAAACACGCACCGCAATGACCTTTGACCTGTATACTTTGCCTGAACCAGTTACATCCAGAATCATTTTCAAGACTGGTTCGGTCTTATTTTGCTGTGTGATGACTGGAAGTCAATGAGCTATAACCACAACACGCCATCGCCTGCATTCCTCTGGCATTTGAGTTTGTACAGCGATCAAATTCAACTGGATCTCCATTATTCAGCCCGTAAGCTGTGTTTTGGTAGTGACCATGAAGCAGAGTGACATTAGTCATGCGGAAGTTTCAGCTAAATGACCCAGTCAGCAGATTCCCGTGTGAGGCTATTGGGGTAGTGCATTAGTAATTTTGGTGAGTGCTGAATTAACCAACCAGCAAGGGCTTCTGGGTGATGTACGCCTCCACCAAGAGAGGGCCTGGAGCCGGGGTAGAGATCCACTGTGGCTCTTATCTGCACTGGATTCATTCCTACTAAAGGCCCCTGGAAAAGAAACATGACAATGCAATTTATTGAGCTATTTCTTCAGATATTAAAATGAGCCAACAGCTGCCTGCTGCAGCCAAACATTGCTGCGAGGAGCGATGAGAGTGAACTGTTGAGGCCCGTAAAAACAGAAGTATGAAGGGCGCTGAAAAGTACAAGGGTAAGGTGAACATCAGAGTCTGATAATAACTCTGTCACTATGAGTGAAACAAGTAGTTAAGTGATCCATTATAACTCAAAAATATTGATCATAACCACTTAAAAGAAAGTGCATGTACATTGTGTCTGCATTACCCATTTCCCTGCCCTTCTCCTTTTGGCCTTTTGGACTGTGTTGTCAATGCTGCTGCTCTCAGACGCCTGAGGAACCGGTTGGCTCTGATCGGGTACCGACTCGGTTTCCTCAGTCTGTGGAGAGTGCTTCCTTGCCCTCTTGTTCTTCTTTTGCTTCCTTGTTTTTCCCTTGGTGTGACTTCCGCTGTCATTCTTACTTTTCTCCTCCTCCTTTCCGGCCGGTGCTGAACCTAATTCAAAGCCTGGACTGCTCTTTGGTTCTTGAGGGTTCACACTTGCTTCTGTTTTTTTCTCGTCAACATCTTTGGATTTGGCCTGTGCATCTTTGTCCTTGTCCTGATCGGACACTTCCTGACTGTCCGCTGCCTCAGTGTTTTGAGTGTCTTGTTCATTGTCATCTGCAATGGTGGCCAGTCCTTTCTCCGTCTCTTTAACATCTGTTTCGGGTTTTATTTTAGCAGATACAATCTGTAGAGGTTGTAAGATGCCACCATCAGCAGCATAGTCAAGATCAACGGGGACCTCTGCCTCTGTGCTTCCATCTGTTTCCTCCAGCAATGAACCTTGCTCCTCCCTGTCTGCTATTTCTACAACAGATTTTTCCTCCTTTTCCTTGAGTGACATATTTTCCACCTCATCTTCGTCCTTCTCCAGCATTTCCGTGTCCTCCACACTCTCAGCCTTTACTTCTTCTTCTTCTTCCACATTTGTCACCTCTATTTCTAATTTGTCATCCAGCCTCTCCTTCGCCTCAGCTTCGTCATCCTCCACAGCCTCAGCAGGCTCCACCTTGTCTTTGTCCATCTCCACTTCTTCCTCTTCCTCCAGCTCTTCTGCTTCCTGCTCTTCTTCTGCTTCTTTCTTCAAGAGGTCTACCAACTCCTCCTCACTCAGCAGGACTGCCGTGCCTTTGTCGCTCCCTCCAGTCTCCTCAAACTCTCCCTCCTCCTTGCTAGCGTTAGCATTGTCTTGGGAGCTCAGTTCTTCATCTTCCTGCTCCTGGCTGCTGGCCTCAAACGTGACTAGAGTGGGTACGATCTGTGGCTCGTTGGCCTCCTCTGTGATAATGTCCTTATTCTGGAGAAAAGAAAACCGCTTTTACAACATGAAATCATCATCAAGAACATTTTATAGAAGTCCTTTTATAGTCCTGCTCTACCTTTTCTTTGGCTTTATGGGAAGTCTTGTGCAATCCGTGATGTTTTCCATGATGCTTACTCTTTACCTAGATGTAAAGGATAATTCACAAGGCATTAAACAAATCTCACATCACATCTTCTGCCGTGGAAAAGTTTAGTGTTGAATAAAAGAAGCTTTACTCACAGACAGGGCAAACGTTGCTGCCAGTAAGCAAAGGAATACTAAGCAGGCCCTCATACCTGCAACATGGGAAGGAATACTTTACATGGGACAAAAATTTGAAACTAGACCTTTAAATTATCGTGAATCACAGCAGAGCTGGAATTTGGATAAACGGATTTAACAAAACACACTATACAAACACTGATTGCAGTATAATCGGACTTCTCACAACACCGACATGAACTTGGCAAATCTTTGAAAGTTTAAACAAACGAGTGCATCCGTCTGCTGCCAACACTTTCATGACAAGCGGAGCTGCAGGATTGGCCTTCATCGTTGTCATGGTTACAGGCCTCTGAGATGCGCCTCTCTCTCAAAAGTCACATTCAGAGCTAAAGTAAACATCAGAAGCTACCAGACTGGAAAAAGTTGACTAAGTCCACAAACTTTTTGTCTCTCTCGACAGAAACAAAACAGACTCTACTGGGCCTGTCCCGGGGAACAATAGCTCCCTGGTTCCGCCCACTAAACCCCAAAAAGGTGGAGACGGGTAGAGATGGGTGGAGATGGGCGGGGGGATTGATCTTTTTAATATTGAGGCAATGTTAAACTTATACGCTTTATTGTCCCCAAGAGAAAAAATCTCTCCACAGTACTGTTGGGATGACATATTTTAATGTTTCATCTCTAATACAACAACTATAATATAGGAATATTCTCCTCTATTTGAGGATATTTTACTGTACTGTAAAATATATGATGGTATATAGATTATGCACAGCTGTGCATGAGCAATATTTAAATGTGTATATATTACCTACACTATATTAGTACATCACAGTGCAGATAGAATATTAATAGGCAAAATATCATAATATGTACAAAATAATTAAGGCATCAATGTAAACATCAACATGAAAGCAACGTTTTGGCTCTCACAAAAGAGGCTACAGCATCACCAAGCCGGTAGTCGCAGCATACAACAAGTTTGATTTTAAACTAGTTAGTCAACACGATGTCACACACATATCTACAGGATTGGATCATTAACAAATTACCTTTCAAAGAAATAGAAAGTCTCCATTATTTGGAGCTTACCTGAGGCTGGCTGTTGAAAGAGAAACGACAAGCTGTGTCTGTGTTGAACCTGTGAAGGTGTCCTTTTGTGTTCGAGAGAGCGCTCACACTGTCTACACAGACTGGCATGCTGCGCACACACATACACACACACAGATTTTCTTCTGGGTCGATGGTGCCAACACTTTTTCTAAACTTTGGGAGGGTCTCTGAGCTACAGAGATAACTAGTGAGGGAGAGAAAGAGATCTAACCCCGCACTTCATTTGGATACTTTGTTTCCCAGGAAGAAATTCAGGGGAAAAAGCTGACTCTTAAAAAAGTTTACAAAATAATCAAGCCATATTTTGTGTGAAATGTATTTACACTTATTTTATATATAATATGTACAAGAAACAACAAAATACACAAGAAAATCTAAATAAAAATGTATTGCACACCGTTAGATATTTTTATTGTATTTAGGTGGTGAATGAATAACACTTTTACAATTACCATGAGTGTGCTTTGCAGTATAATTCCATTGTAATTTTGTTTGACAGTATTATACAGAAATAGGCTTTTATAGTATTACTGCAAACAGGTTTTACTGTAATTTATATAAGAATATTTTAAAACACACACACACACACACAATGCCTATATTTACACCCATGCTTGAGAACACAAAAGTACCAGATAGATGTGATAGATTTATTATGTAAACTAAATTTACATAATACATTATGTAAAAAGGGGGATTGAAAATATAAATCATGATATTCGTTATATATTCTTATATTCTTGTCTATGAAACATGTTCAGGTTACTTAAGGTCAGAATAACAGATCATGAAGCTGTAGATGTCCCTGGGAAACAGTTGTCTGTCTAGACTAGATACACGCCGGGCACCGCCACAACACTCACATGTTAGCATTATGTTAGACCAGGTGCAGTGGGACTGGCCATGGACACCCCAGTCTTGTGAGACAAGGAGAGGACATGTGTCTTTCCTCCTCCTTGAAGGGTTAGAGCCAATTAGATGTTAGGATGATGCGATGAAACCTGTGACGGAAATCTGTGTATAAAACAGCCAAACATCCGGTTGTGGTGGAAGTTTGTTTGGTTTCCAACCTGCGTGTTGACGAAACGACTCCCTGCTCTTGCAATTGCAGAGCTTATACTTTGCTTGTGACCAGATAAATAAATCTACCAAAATGAGAGAAGTTGTTCGGCTGAATTCTTCCGGAGTTTCTACCAGGCATCCAATTTGGAATACGCTAACAAACACACACACACACACACACACACACACACACAATGCCTATATTTACACCCGTGCTTGAGAACACAAAAGTACCAGATAGATGTGAGACGGTTAGCAGTTGAGCATCCAGAAGGGCACAAGCTAAAAGCTACTGCAAGCATCTTGTGTACCTGAGAGTCCATGATGGGAATCAAATCAGTGCATGTACCTCTCATGTCTGGTTATTGCACAATGAACCATGTCAAATTACTAATTAATTGTTTTGTTTTGTGAATGTCTGCTGTGTGTAGTTTGTTTATTAGTACGATTAAACCAGTGAAACCTGACTGAGGAAACAGTTTCAGGACATAAATAACTTTTGGTCACTAGATGTCGCTCTTTCATTGTGATCCTGATGCTAGAAATATAACAAGTGTTAATATTTTATTTTTTAATGATTGAGATGATGATTAACAACATGATAAATATTTGTCAATATCATCTTCAAGAATTCTCAACCACTGCTCATGACATAACAGGAAGAGTTGTAAGAGATGCTTGTTTTTGTTTTTCTCATTATAATACACTACGACTCACTTGACAAAACACTTTCACATCAATAGAAATGCTGTAATGGTAATGTGGATGTTAATTAAAATGTACATATTATTCTGGGCACTCATTGTCTGCAGATGAAGATTATTTGAATAGCAGTTCAGTAGAATATCAGAATCAGCTATTATTATTGTTTATAGCTATTTACATTACATTTAATTTAGCTGATGCTTTTATCCAAAGCGACTTACATGATATACAGTATACCATAGACAGAGCAACGGTGAGCAATTAGGGTTAAGTGTCTTGCTCAAGGACACAACAACATGGACTGGCTGAGCCAGGGTTTGAACCACCGACCCTCTGATTGAAAGACTGACTTGCTAGCCACTGAGCCACAGTCGCCCACAGCTATTGTTATTGGCCTTGTGTGTGTGCACATACATGGAATTTGACTTTGGTTACATCGTACATATTGTTTACAAATAAACAAGAAAAATATAAAAAAGAAAATAAAGACAACACAGAAACTAAGAATGTACACTAGTATGTACAATATAAATATATTGAATAGTATATATGAAGATAAGAACAATGAGAATGGACAATGGATTTGGGATATTAATGCGGAAAGGTTGTAATAGTGCAACAGTGCAGTTGGAGGAGTCTGAATAATTATTCATCAGAGTGACAGCCAGTGGGAAGAAGCTGTTCCGGTTTCTGTGAATATATTTCTCATGCTAGTTACAGCAATTTAAGTTATTTGTCTGAGATAATTAGCTACTCAAGAAATATGCGTTGCAGCCAGCGGAGGAAGAAGTAGTCAGATCTTTTACTTCAGTAAAAGAACTAATACAACACTTAATACCAAAGTGAAAAATCCAACATTTTACTTAATTAAATTAGAAGCAAAATGTACTCATTGAGCAGAACAACCTATTTCAGAATAATACAATAACATTGGATTTATAATCATTGATACATTAATGTGTAAGCATTAGTTTAATTGTACAGCTCGTCAAGTTCTATCTAATTTACATCCAAATATATTTGTTTTTATTTGTTTTATATTAAAGTAACAGTGTGTTGCATTGTGGGGGATCTGTTGGAAGAAACAGAAACCAGCCTCACTTTCAGATTTGAGCATCACTGCTCTACTCTGACTCTCCAGTCCTTTAAAGAAAATCGATAACCTAGCTGCTTGGCTGAAAGGGTCGATACATCATAAAAACGTAAGTAACCTGAGGGCTGACACTGTTGACTGCTGGTCTGTGCGCCACAACACGCATCAATCGTCTTCTCCTCACTCCGCCCCTTTCTAAAGCAGGACCTTACAACAACTGGCAGCTGTGGTTTCTGGCAGCTCCAGACTGGTGAGCATCCCGTCTAATTACATGTTTCTTCTGCTCGCTAGAAATCCAAAGTGAGGTTAAACAAGGAATTCTGCAATCGTATTTTAGGCCTGACCAAATATGGATATCCAGGAAACAATTTTGAGACTCAGGGCGGAATTAAGTCTTTATTTCAGCTTTCTACTTACTGAACATGCCCTATTTCAGAATCAGAATCAGAACCATTTATTTGCCAGGTATGTTACGCATATGAGGAATTTGTCTTGGCGGATGGTGCATACATTAGACAAACAACAACAACAACAACAACAACAACAACAATCGACACATAGAAACAGAAACATAGAAACATATAACATAATATAAAAAATAAAGTGCACAGACAAACAGATAACAGTACTATAAACAAGTGTACTGTAGGTATTTCAAAGCGCAAGACACATTTCCAATCACTTCAGGTAACCCTGCAGGACAATGGGTTACAATGGGTTTGTTTTGTTTATTAAAAAGTATATTTAGTGTATTTAGCATGTGTGTGACTCAATATTTTGTGTAGTATTTTTAATCTACCCTTGAGCAAGGCACTACCTCTCACCTGCTCCTTATATCAAATGGTTTTAGTATTTAACTGTTGCAAGACACAAAAACATCCTCTTCCCCGGAAGCCAGCATGACCCCATCTGGCCCTCCTTTCCTCTCTGAGTGGGTGAGCTTGTTTTCTCAACAGGCCACAAACCCTATGGTTTAGTAGGCCACACTATATTTCACTGAAGATTTGGGAGGGGGTGGAGTGTATGTAGTGTCTGAATGAAACAACATTGTGTGTGTGTGTGTGTGTGTGTGTGTGTGTGTGTATTTCTGGTGTGTTTGTGTGCGCCTGTAATCGTGCCAGTGTGAATGTTGTTTTGAGCCTGCTCTCCGGAAACAAGAACACCTACGCGTGCCATCTTTAAACCGGAAGGAAGTGATGCAATCCTTTGAATTAGGGATACTTATATACAGTCGTCTTTGGAGCGTTCTACAGCATATCCACACAGCGTCTACCAGCAGCTCTTCATACTCAGAAAAGGCATTTCTGTTTTGCTGCTAACTGAACAAGACATTTCTCACCAGCTCTGAATATAACGGACAAGAAGGTAAAAATATTGACTTTGTAACTTACTGCAGGATAACTGTTTCTGATTTGGCACTATAGGTTGACATTATTCCAAAGTTTGATTGTTGTGAAGAGCCTCCAAGTTGTATTGTTCAAAAAAGCTTCTGTTTCTGCAGTATAAGAGCAAAAGCAACTATTGTGTGAAGAGAGATGCTCTCTTATCTCTAACTTGTTTTGATTATTTATTCAAGTTTTATTTTGTGATTTGGGGTTTTTATGATTGCAAACCAGTTTTACCCTACAATTCCCTTGAGAATTGTATAAATTCGGTAAATCGGTAAATCGGTAAATCGGTAACAATATTAATCACATGCTGTTTGTCTGTTACAGAATGATGGTCAACATAATCATGTTTTGCCTGATTGGAGCAGTTTTTGCCAACCCAGTAAGTATGATAAACTAAACTATGATAAATTAAGACATGGCTATTCAATGTGAACATACGCATTTAGCAAATTGTTTTGCTTCTACAGATGAATGTATCTAATATGCTTATTGTATATCCTGTCAAAAATGAGAAAGTAGAGTCTTTAACCTGAAAAGCTTCAGGTTCTGTGTTATACATTTAATTAATACTCATTGACTTACAGTTGCAAACATAATGGCACAAGTTTCAGTGTGAGCATCTATATGTTAGAAAAGCAGGAAGGCTCAGTTGTTTAGGAAGAATGTTATAGGGTCTAATCATGTCTCTTCACTTATAGATCCATCTTCTCCACATCAAGAAACTATCATAATGTTAAATATGACCTGTGATTTTTTTATTTATTTTTTCAACAGATTTCCTTCAGCTCCATTTTGGAATCAAATGAGCTTGACTCAAACTCGGTGAGCACTACCTGAAATCAGTCCTCTCTAAAGACGTTTAACTCAACACTGTTTACACATCAATAATTTGATCAAATAACAATAAGTGCGGTTGCTGCATTTTCCAGACCTCAAGACAATTCCAATTTCAGACACTATTGTTTACTGTGTGTCTGCACCCATATGCAGGAATAGCTTGATTGTGATGATTGCTGGTGTTGCAGTTATACGGTATAATTAAATATATTGTGGTATGTGCTGAATGTGTTTTTCTTTCCCAGACGGAAAGTTTGTCTGTTTCACAATCATCGGAAAATGGTACCTCGGAGCTTCAGGTAACGCATACATTTATTACAGCAAAAGGGAAAGTATTATTTTCCGACGCAGGCAACTTTGTGCATCACTTTTGTGTGCTGACTTTCACTCTAATGGATGTATTCCTATTTCCATTGCAGAGCTCTGAAGAAGATTCCTCAAATCAAGTAAGTTATTTTGATTTGTCAATCTTCTGCATGCATGGGATCTAAACATTTGGATTAAATTACTCTAAAGACGTTCTGCATCTGAATTCACATCGTATACTGGATATCTTTTCAGAGTCAGAGTTCGGAGTCGGATTCTGATTCTGAATCAGAATCAACAGAATCCACATCAGAGGACACGGTGGGTTTTATTGTTATCACTAAACTACATGAAGCATGTCAGTGATGGGGTTATACCCTCAGATTCATCATATTTTAAGAGTTGTGGATGTAATCATACTGTTATGAAGATAATAATAAAAAAAAGTGTCCTTAGTGTAGTAATAAAACAGAATAAACACTGCACTGTCCATTTTGGAAATAAATTAATTATGTTCTAAAACTGTGTGTTTATTTTCCACAAACAGACTTCAGAGGAGAGTAACGGTCTATCGGCTGAGGATGAGGATGATGTGGTAAGCTAAATCAAGTATTTTGTCAAATATGTTGGCCAATTGTTAATGTATGGTACTTCATCCTTCCGCTCTCCCCTTAGCTCATATTCACTGTATTTCCACAGGCCGACCCCATGGCTGAAACCAGAGATAATGCGGAGGGCAGTGAGGAGAACGTTCGAAAGGTGGGTGCAGCGTTTTAGTTTTACGCGATGTCTTGATTAAGCTTGTTCAACTTGAGTTACACTGTGCTTTGCTCATTCCTGCCTCAGAGTTGGCTTCAAGTGTTCGCAAGCGTCATCCAAATCCTGAGTGCAGAAGACAACAGCAGCGCAAAGGTCAAAGGTCAATCAGACCACCTGACTGAGAAACAGCCCACTCATACCTTCACCGGCACCACTTTCAGACAGGGGGCCATCACAAACCTCCCGCTGGTGGAGAATCCCATCAACAGCAATGACACCGCCAGCGACAGTGCCGACACCACCGAAGCTATTGACAGCAATGAGAGCACCAGCAGTGAAAGCAACGAGACCAGTAAACCCAGTGACAGCAGTGACAGCACCAGCAGTGAAAGCAAGGAGACCAGTAAGCCCAGTGACAGCACCAGCAGTGACAGCAGTGACAGCACCAGCAGTGAAAGCAACGAGACCAGTGAGACCAGTGATGCCAGCAAGAGCGCTGAGGAGAGTAATGCCAGTGACAGCGCCGAGCTGGTACAAATCAAAACCAGAGACTGTGTGAATGGAACTCAGAGCTGTGAGAGTGACGAGTATTTGTTCCAGGATATAGGAGACGACGCCCATTACTCAGTGGACTCTGTGATGATGCCAGATGAGAATGAGAGGGAGTTAATTCTAAGGAGATGATGAAATGCAGTTATGTCCAGCTCTATATGTTTTCCACTATGAACTACTGCTCCATTAAATGACTTGCCTGAAGACTTCAGGATGATACACTTTGCTCTTGCCCATCGCTTCTGAATGTTGATTTTGGCATTATTATTTTACTGCAACTTATGGATTTTTTGTATAATGTGATTACTATTGTGACGATGATGTAACAGAAGCATTTCTTTTTACTGTTTTGATAATAATAAACAAATAATATAACCATGGTATGGGTCTTTGCATGTTTTTGCTTATCAATCAGATAAGTGCATAAAGTGCATTTGCTAATGCACTGAAACTTGACTGTTAAGTTCTGAGTATATCAAATCCCCTCACTATAATAGAGGGATGCTTAACTTCCGGTTTCGTCAACCGCGTGTAGTTTCCGCTCCGACCACTAAATGGCGGCAAAATGCATCCAATACGATCCTTGGTATGTGTAAACTATGCATCACCAGGCAATAGAGGGATACATACGTCACCTCGGCTCCATTAAGATCGGAAGGGGTTTGATGCAAATTCGCAAAAAACATCTACAATGGGATTCTATTGTTAAAGATTTAATGTTGAAAAAAACAGAGCGGTGTTTGTTCATAAACCGTTATTTTACTCCGGGAAATACGGCCGGTTAGCTCAGTTGGTTAGAGCGTGGTGCTAATAACGCCAAGGTCGCGGGTTCGACCCCCGTACTGGCCAGCAGTGTTTTTCTTATTTTTTCATGGGAAAACTAAATAATTCTGTGTGACAACGTGTAGAGCATTCTCCGCGCAGTATCCGGATAGAGAAGCTAAGTAGCTCTAAATAATGGCTGGCAGTAGACGTCAACATAGTCAACCGTTCAAGCTTGTGTGTCATAGATCTGAAAGGCCCTGCTAAACCTGACTGATTTTTCACTTATTAGTTAAATTCAACATCAAGCAGACTTGTGCTGGGAAGCACATCAAACTGATAAAGGTTAACTGATAAGACTCAGCAAGCTTCAGTCATTATGTAACAACTATCTTATAATTAGCATCTTCCTTGAGCACAAAACGCACAAAAAAGTATTTTCCAACCAAAACAACTAGACTGGGGTGTACAGTTGGATGAAATATTTTTCATCATCTTTTCTTTAAACATGCAAACAAAACTTAATTTAAAAAACAATATATGTTATATATTAATGCGTTAGTCAAGCTACAGGACAGAGCTTCCAAAACTTCAAACTATAAGCAAACACAGGTGTAGGGAAAGGCCTATTAAAATAAAAAAATCCGGTACTCAGTTTTTAGAAAACATTTATTACAACATTTTAAGACATGTGAAATGTGGGAATATTATTTCTGAAAATATGGGATTTCCCAGTGCACAAATTTGTCAAAAGACTGATGAAATCCAACATAAATTGACATCTTCACAGGGACCATCTTCTTAAACTTAGTGAAAAAAAATTAGTTGAAAATGCAACTGCATCCACAACATTGTGTTCCTGTCACATAATGTATTGATATATATAAAACCATGAATCAGAATTGACAGGCAAAATAGTGCCCAAAACACTCCTCAGTCCTCTGTTGAACCAATAAACATCTGAGGCATGTATTCACTTTGAGGTCACTTTTTTAGCTGGGAAAGTGAGACTTTAGGTGCTCCTTCAGAGCTGGTATAGTGGGAATATCTTTGCGACACATGTGACAGCGCAGAGGTAGTTTCAACAACTCGCTGGTTCCTTCTTTCACATTCACCCTTCCATTTTTTTCAAGCATCTGAATGACATCTGCAGATGACAAAAAGGGTTAAAAAAAAGTCAAACACTTATTAGCAACTCAGTAAACACCAACATCAGAAAAAGAAAAAAAAAATGTATTTGCTCTCACCATGAGACTCCATGAAATAGTCAGTTGTAAATGAGTTCCAGTGCTTTTTGTTCTTGAAACAAGGAGAGTCAAAGTCTTGGCTGATCACATGGAGGTGTAGATGACTGGAAAAGAGAATTTCGAACAAATGCTTTATATTTGACATGTCTACATCAATTACACTCATCCAAAAAAAAGGATTTAAATTTTGCATTTTAAAAAGATCCTACCAATGTTTTTAATACGTTTTTTAGACTGATATAGTTGGGTGTTTGACTTAGATGCACATCCTCAATGAAAGGCCTCTGATTTCTGAATGATCCAAAGCAAGCTTACAATGTTCCACAACATACCGAGACCACTTTGTGGCATTTACTTTCAGGCTGCAATACATACATTTACAATCAAGGAAGAAAAGTATTAATGGAATATCTCTTTTTTTTTCATTAAACGTATAACTCTTTCCACTAAGTGGCAGTAAAGTGTAAAGATCAAAGTCTCAACACACAACACACAAATAGATGAAGAGTTGAGCTCTGAATAGAAATAAGTAAATTCTTTTCAAATTGCCTCTAGGTCTTCAGTATGTGATTTGCTTTGGCTGTAGGCTACTATTCCAGTAAGAGTGAGGCAATTGTATAAGGACAGAAACTGTGTAAAAAGGAAAAGACAGAAATTAATACTAGAAAGGTAAAGATGTAAATGATGAAAGATTGAGGTTCAACAAACAGCAGCCATGAACAAAAACGTAGACCGTTGATACATTTGTTACAAACATAAAAACTGTACTGTACCAACTTTAACAGAAAGCAGTTGTTGTCTATAAGGAGGGAAAGTATGTTAATCGATTTAAAAACCTATAGTATGCTTTAGAAAAATAACTGCCAGTCGCGTAAAATAAACAGTATTGCATTAAATGCTGAAACACCAATACGGTCTTTCACTGTAATAGCACCATTCAAACAGTGATTACTGACCTAAAACTGGGGATGGCATGGTACCCTGTACGGAAACGTAGCGAGCCAGCATCTGGGCACTGCCGAACCATCCGGTCAGCAACTTGCTGCATGTGTTTCACCAGGTCGCAGTGCTCCTCACGTAAGGCCTTCGGGCCGGAAATGGTCTGCCACGGGAGGACCAGCCAGTGGTAGCGAGCTTTGGGGTATTTATCTTTGATAACCACTACCTTGTCATCCTTGTATACCTGGAGAAAAGTAAATGCTGTTTTTTTTAACATGATCAGTCACATTTAAACAAAGTAAACAAATCCAGCTTCAATCGAGTTAGCATCACACTAGTAAACAGCTACCTGCATCTTTGGGTCTTGCATTGATGTCTTCAGACCTTGGCTCCCATATCTAAAACTTTCCTACAACAAATTTAAGGTAATATATTAAATATAACATACTGACTTTATAGAAAGACAAAAACATGTGAATATCTTGAAAATAATATTTTCAAGAAATGCACGCACACTTTCTTCCTTTCTCCTCTTACAATGTTTTTTGTGGCTTCTCCAAGGCTGACTGACGCAGACACCTTTTCTGTCTGTTTGGCTGCTTTCACACTCAGATCCTCTCTGCGGCTCTCTCTGTCCTCTGAAGGCGGCTCTCGTGGTCTTTTGGTGCCGCCGTGGTCCCCGGTGGGATCCTCCTTGAACTGTACAGTGTATGGGTAGAGCTGGTTGACAATATGAAGCCGCTGTCCAGCTTTCATTTTTACCTCATTGTCCTTACCCACCACTACAGAATCTATGGAGGTGGGGTTCAAGCCCAGCTTTGGAAAGAAGACAGGAAACGAAACACAGAATTATAAAAAAAAATTGGTTGATTGCAAGTATTTAACACAACTCAGCATAACAAGTTATTTATAATGTCTTATGAGTTTCCCTCTCATAAAAGCAATGCTCCTTACCTGTTTAACTTTTACATAACCTTTGTTGCACTCTGCTTTCAATTCAACTGGTTGAGAAGAGACAACATTTTCATCAATTAAAGTTTGTTTTTAAAACTATTGAGATTTTAAAATATAAGATATATAGTATATAACACTTATTTAAACCATATATTACACAATAAAATAAACGATAATAGAAACTAGTAATTTAGATCAATTGAAATTGTATCGCCTAAGGCTAATGGTATTAATCCATGTTTGGAAACAGAGGATTTTATAGTTGCAATGTCATTTTTTAATTCCCTAAAATAAAAAATGACATGCATGTATTTGTTTCATATACTCAGTTTGTATGATAATCACCATCAACTACGTTTTAGGGATTCAAGATTCGTAATGCTTAACTGGGTGACATTTAGGTAATGTTAGGTTAAACATTTTCAATTGGTTTCCCTTCTTTGAGGTTGAGAGCTAGCGTTAAATACTAACGCAGCCAGTGTGTCAAACAGAAATGTGTTATATTACCTTGCTGCCGAGAGCATTTTTTGTCTTTAATAGTCGTCTCTGGACCTCGACCCAGGACAACTGTCTGTTGGTGTGGCAGTCGAATGGGTTTATGAATACCCTCCTCACTGATAAGCCAGCAAATCGGCATTGTATCATAATATGTAGCTAGCTAACTACTTTATTTGTTTTACAGCGTTGCAAAAATGTTGCAGCCCCACGCTTTGTTTTGGTGAGTCGCCTCGTCGCAGGAAAATGACGTCACCGCATCAGATTTTGTAGAGGCGGGTGAGAAGAGAAGCTTCTGGAAGAGACTCCGTGATCTGAGGTCGTGAGGATTCAAACTATTGTTTCATACAAGGTTGGAAAATATCAACTGTGACTACATCTCTTATGTATACCAGTGTCGCATTAAATTATTTTGATAATTGTTAGAAAAACAATGTAGAGTTAGCACGTTAGCATTAGCCAGGCTATCTTGTGCTAGGTTCAGTAACGCTAGCTGAGGTCAGAAGGGCCTAAAAGGTATGAAACCTGATCGCCTTCATCATACAGGTTGTTGCTTGTATATCAGCATCAATTGAATAATACTCGTGTCAACCGACAAATAAACATGTGTTGATCAAGTGACGTAAAGCTGTGGGACTCGTGGTTGATAGCTCTTGCCTCCCCTGATGTGAGGAAACATCTAGCTAGCTAACACAAGTAACGTTAATGAAAACAAGCATGACGTGTAAAAAGTACTTTTTTATTTGATCCTCTTTTTTTGTGTTTCTTTTTCGCTGTCTACCTTGTAATAGCTTAATTGCATGAGGGCTCATGGTTCAAAAATAAAGCAAGATAAAGCTGGGCTATTAAATTACAAATCAATGATTGTCCACATCACACAATGTTACTGTTAACTATCGTTGCTCATTTTCAAAATGGAAAGAGAAACGACTGCTACTTTGTTAGGATCATTCACTAATTGATCACAAATTCTCACAAAGGTATACACATGGTATTACGTCGACATCATCATCATTATAGACACAGGTTTTGTTGCTGTTGTATTATGTTACACTGAGAAACTATTTTGTCCGCCCCTATTATATACATTAGGTTAAATTAAGCTATATTAAAACAGATCTAAAACCAAAAAATATCTACTTAAACATTATATTTGGCGTGAACATTGGATTTATCGCATGGATGTTACTTTCCACTGCATTAGTTATATATGGGTGTATCTCAGGAGACCCTGAATGACAAGGGCCTGAGTTATGGCTAAATGTATGCTGATGAATAACACCTAGCTCTATAAAATCTTAACACACACCTGAGAAACATTCACATGGTGTAATTTTAAGTCTATGCATAGGCCGCTTTTCATTTGAATACCACAGGTGAGCAATGAACAGGGATACTGTAAACCCTGAAAGATGACACTTTGACATTTAGTGCAATACAAATACAAGCATATGGTAAGCATATCCTTAATTGTTGATAAACACCAAGTTGCCAGTGTATTAGTTGCATCTGTACAGGGTAATGCTACTACAACAGTCTTGCAACAAGAGATGATGGTTCAACTGAATGTTAATGTTTGAGGCCATATTTAATGATTGTTGTTAAATTGTGTTTTTCAAATGTTTCTGTACACCGAAATATGAGGGAGACTGAATATAAAGACATTTTTGTATACATATCCAAAATCTTTTTAAAGCTGACCACAAGGCCCCAAGCCAATATTTCCATCACCAACAACATAAAGGCCTCTCTCACAGACATCACAGCATGATATGATTTGTTTTTGCATGTATTAAAGGACTCTTTCCTCTTGTCACAATGGCATAGTTCAGATCTTTACTTTCTCACCAATTTGTTTCGCTTTTAGTTCAGATACTACATATTGGTAGGTACTTTTGGTAGGTTTTGGAAGTGTTTAGGAGCTCAACTGGAACTGAAGATTTACCTTTCACCTTTCTTTTAATTTTCAAGGTCATCTGTCAAAGACAAACATGGTCAAGGAAACGGGTTTCTATGATACATTAGGTGTGAAACCTAATTCTACTCCTGATGAACTGAAACGGGCCTATCGCAAACTAGCTTTGAAATATCACCCTGACAAAAATCCCACTGAAGGAGAGAAAGTAAGTACATTTGTATGTAAGAAACATTTGCATGCAGGTAAATGTCCTTGCATAGGCATTTGTAATGGAAGTATCCTCATAACAGTCTTAATCCTGTATTAAAATGTAAAATCCATTGGGATTTTAGATACAAAAAAACTGAAATATTGTCAGAGTAAACACTGTAAAATCTATGTTTGGTAGGTTTATCAAATTGTTATTGTGGCATATGCCAAATCCATATAAAAGTAATATCTGAAGACCGCAATTCTTATTTTGGATACAATGCCGAATAGTTGAATACCTTTTTAAGCAGTTTTATATTGCCAGAAAGTTATTTATTTTTTTTTTTGACCCTCTTTAAAGAAGTGTGTATGTATTTTTGTTCCTTCTCTTTGTAGTTCAAGCAGATCTCGCAGGCATATGAGGTTTTGTCAGATGCCAAGAAGAGAGAGGTATATGACCGTGGAGGTGAAAAGGCTATAAAGGAAGGCGGGAATGGCTGCGGCGGTGGTGGTGGAGGAAACTTTGCATCGCCCATGGACATCTTTGACTTGTTTTTTGGTGGGGGTAGTCGGATGCACAGAGAGCGAAAAGGTACGAAAATATTCGAGAAATCACCACTAAACTGAGAAGATGTTCAGATTGTCTGAATTTGTTTTAAAAATGTGGAGGTCTGATTGAATTATGTAAAGCAATACAATGCGTCTTCTGAGCCAGAGGCAGTTCAATAGAGGAGGAGGAAGTTGCCGTATTGAATACTAAGTTGTTGGCTGGAATTACTCATTATTTTCATTGCTGATTAATCCATGACTTGTGTGTGATTGTTTTGTCCAATCAATAGTCCAAACTACAAAATATTCAATTTACTGTAGCATAAGACCAAGTAGTTCATTGTAGATCATAGGAATGGTGTAAATGTCACCTATCTAATTACAAGAAATTGAAGTATAGAAATGCCAAAGTCTATAGTTTGTCCAAAGTGACACGTTTATTTTGTAACTGTAAAATGTACTGTATGTTTGCAAATGTTTAAAAAAAAACTAAATTAAGGGCACCTTATCCCAAATATGTATTCATGTAAAGAAAATGTATATTGGCAGATCAGTATAAAGAAAATGTAAACTCAAATATCTATACTACTATCCGACTGAAAAAGTCTGTATCAGCTCAATTTTGCCTATCAGTTGTTTTAGTCCCTGCATGTTTTAGTTTAAAAGGGAACAAAACAAAAATGTCTCTTTGCTCTTAAAAATATCTTCCTCATTTCATTTTATTATAGCCAAAACACCAGGCTGTTTTTGAGAGAATAAGTCTTAACTTGATATTATATTATATATTATATTATTATTATATTGATGAATTCTTATTAGTGGCCAACTTTATTCCAAGAAACAGCATTGCTGACATCTCTGATTTGTCTGCCCCAGGGAAGAACATTGTTCATCAGATAACAGTGACGCTGGAAGATCTTTATAACGGAGCTACAAGAAAACTTGCTCTCCAGAAGAATACTATTTGTGAGAGATGTGAAGGTACGTCTTGTTCTGTGCACGTTACATTTTACGTGCTCTTGTTGTCTGTCACTGGACTTGTTAAGTAAACCAAGAAGGATTTTCAGCACACGCTGATCCAAGCAGGCCATGAAAAGGCTCCTTGTCCAATAACAAAACGCATCATTCTTATATATGTAGTCCAGTTTATAATGTATACTAAACCTAAAACAAAGCCTTCATCTTTGTTTTCCTGTGTGATGACAGTTCATTTTTCTTGGCAGGTCGTGGGAGTAGAAAAGGAGCTGCACAGATGTGCATGTCTTGCCATGGCACGGGCATGCAGGTCCGCATGCACCAACTGGTACCAGGTATGGTGCAGCAAGTGTCTACAGTGTGCCACAACTGTCAGGGCCAAGGACAGAGAATCAGCCACAAGGACCGCTGCAAAGCGTGCGGAGGTCGAAAGATCCTGCGCCAGAAGAAGATTTTGGAGGTCCACATTGACAAAGGTGAGAGTTTATCTAAATCCATCTGTAACTGTCTGAAGAGGGAACTAGAAAAACAAATATTACATCACATCATCACTTTACTGTCACAGGAATGAGAGATGGCCAGAAGATAGTTTTCCATGGAGAGGGAGACCAGGAGCCAGGAATTGAGCCAGGTGACATCATCATTGTCTTGGACCAACGGGAACATTCACAATTCACCAGGTACTATATGTTATCAAGTGTCTTTTGTTCCCCACGTAACCTATGTAGTGATGATATTGATCTTTTATAGATGGTTAATGCAGTATTTATATAATTATGTTAACCAAATGTCAGTGGAAATCAAAATAATTTACAAAAGTCCCATTTGACTTTGCATCCTGTTCGAAGTTCAACATTATTCAATTTAAACTAGACAAATACAATTTAGTATTAAATCTATACATATGGGCACGTTACCCAGCACGCTTTGCTCTTTTAAATCCAGTTTTTCTTCTTTTTTCTCATTAGGAAAGGAGAGGACCTGGTCATGTCAATCGAGTTGCAGCTGGTTGAGGCTTTATGTGGTTTCAAGAAACCCGTTCAGACACTGGACAACAGAACACTCCTCATCACCTCACATCCAGGTAAACCAAACCATTAAATGCACAGCTACTAATTATTGAATGTCAAGTTGAGGGTCAAGCTCCACCCCCATTGGAAGATACCGTTATTGGAAAGGAAAAATATATGTTTTATAATATTTGCACATCCTAGTGAACAAACATGGGACAGGAATTGTTTAATAATTAAATTCAGTGTTTTATCTTTATCACAACTCGCAGTGCTGGGTAATCAAACAGACATCAGTCATTCACACTACCCCTTTACCATTCACACAAACAGCTGAATGAACACTGCTGAGTCCTGAGTGTGTTTGGAGAGTGTTTTTTTAGAAGTGTTCATTGCTGTGCACTCCACACAGCACTTCACTGTCTAGACTCACTGTATTGTAGCTCAAATGTGTGAATTACACCCTTAATGTTAATGTGCTGGTGAACTAAACTATTTTAAAATGCTGCCTGGTGTCTTACTGACAACAGCACACATCGAATGCCTCGTTTCCCCAAAACAGCTACAAATCATTTTTGTGAATTTAATTTTTTTAGTACAAATGTATGTTTAGTAGCAGTGTTTGGGTTAGACTTTATCACCAGTGCTCACCCCACCCATGGGCATCTCTTTGGGGTGAACAACATTGCACCACCTACTGAAATCTACCACAGGAAAACAAACTGCTTGTCTGAGAGGCAGCACACCTGTGACCTCATTCTTCTGCTGGCACAGGAGTTTTTAAGCACCTCCTTCCCAGGCCAGGTGCACCTCGTTAAGCAATGCAGCACACCTGGGCAGAGCTGCCAGAGGAAAAGGGACAGCAGCCTGAGTGCAAACATACGCAACTCGGAGAAAACAGCCTGTACTCATTTATTCATAGGTGCTAAACTCGTACTCAGAGTGTAGGCCATCTTTTCAAAAGAACACCTGATGTTTCTCTACAAATTTCTGAAAAATAAACTATTTTAATCTAAATACATAATAACCCATGCCTCTATTCACTCTATGCAACTGTCATAATGTGCGTTCAAGATGACAAGAGAACGTAAAATAATGTTTTACGGTTTTATTTGTTCATGACTAATGTGGCCCAATTTTATGTAATCACAGGGGAATTAATCAAGCCTGGAGACACAAAGTGTGTCTTGAATGAAGGGATGCCCATGTATCGCAGACCGTTTGAGAAGGGTCGCCTTATTATTCACTTCTCGGTAAGACGTTTTTCCATATCCACTTTTTTTGTAATCTGTTGGCTTGTTTACAGCTTTTACTTATTGGTTATATTTTTATTTTACACATGCTTTCTTTTCTTTGAATGAAAATAAATCTAAAACGCACACTAATAAAAAGTCTCTGTTGGTAAGTGAAATAACAAAAAGCATAAACAAATATTTTAACATAGTTTATGTAATATAATTGTTTATGCTTGTCTCCTTTTTAAAGGTGGTGTTCCCACAAGCCAACTTCCTTTCCGAGGACAAGCTGAAGATGCTGGAGCGCTACCTCCCAGAAAAGCTGGACCCAGAGCAGCCAGAAAGTATGGACGATGACCTCTACATCTACGCCGACCTGGAGGACTGTGACCTTGACAACAGGAAAAGACACAACCATCAGCACTACTACTTGGAGGAAGACGACTATGCCAGCCCAGGTGGTGTTCAGTGCCAGACGTCTTAAATGACCACCGGCCTGTTCTGATTCCAGAAGCTCTCCCCTCATCTCTAAAGTAAAGCACCTTTTTGGAATTTAGTGCACTTTTTATTTAACTGTTGTTTTTCAAGGTTTTCTTTCAATCTTAAATCAGAAAACAGTCCCAACACTCTCCTTGATGTATTATTATAATACTCATTGGATGGAGGAGAGTATCACAGTTCCAGGAATACATTGCTGGGTGAATGGGACTTCTCTTCATCTCTTGGACCTTATTTTAGCTTTTTTTTATTTTTTTCAAATCACACTGTGAGAGACGAGGGGTATCGGTGGCTTCAGAAAAACTTTTGTCTGAACAAAGACTGCCTGCTTTTTATGCATTTACACTAAAACGAATGCCAATGTTAAGATGAAAATAACCTTTTTTTTTATAGTGTTACTAAATCAGTTGTTGTAAACCACTTGTTGATGACGTGTTCAATCCATTGTGTGTGTAAAGACCCAATCCTCAGATTGGGGGATGGGGGGGTGTAGATGTTTATGCTGTTTTACCCTTTCAAGGGCTATTTTCTAAACATTTCTTAACTATCTTGAAAATGTGGCAAGGAGCGAGTTAGTATTCAAGGTGATCATGATTCAGGCATGGCAGTGTTTAGGTTTAAGCCACTAATGTAGATTTTTCAAACTAATATTTAAGGTTTTAATATTTTTGAGCTGCAATCAGTTGTTTGGTGATGCCACATTTTGTTTTTTGGAAACCCATCGTGTAAAGTCGAACATCTTATGTGTGTAAACACTGTTTGATATGAGCCAAATATGACTGCATATTAATGGCAGGGTAGGTCAAAGATTAAGAAGTCACTTTATTTTGAAATCACAGATCAGGGGTGTTTCCACGAAGCAGGTTTTCTGAATAAGTCAAATTCAGAAAGGGTATTTTAACATAATTCTATGTTCAAGATTTTCTGTGGTTTGGGGCTTTTACTTGGCAAAAAAGAGATCTCAGATAACTTGTTAAACCCGCTTCGTAAAACAGGTCCATAATGCCTTCATGGCAAATGTTTTCCCTCTTTTAAAGTGTCGAGTGCCAAGTTGCACCCTAGTCTTACAAAGAAAGAGTGATTGTTTAGGTTGTTTTAAAGATTTAATGTTCTTGAGATTATGCGATTTTCAAAATCATTGGAAATTACACATTTTAAAAATCAAAGAAACTTGTTGAAGGGTTTTTACTGATGGAGGCGCACGAGAAATTAAGACTTTTAAAATTGTAAATGCCAAATAAGCCGGGAGGTTGTGGAGGGACTTAAATCAGCGCACCTGGTACCTCATTGAAGTGTCTGCTTGTTTGAAAGCCTTATAACTTAACTTGAAGCTATAATGCAGGTTTTTTTTTTTATTTTTTTTCAGTGACTACTTTGCCTTGGATATTGTAAAACACAACTATGCTCAGATTCCTTTTAATTGTTGAAGCAGATGCAACTTAGTGAGTAATTATAATGTCCAGGTAACTCTACTCAAAGTTCAACTCAAATAAGGGTTTTCAAGTTTGTAATTTGACTGACGGTATGTGTGTTAGGACCAATGATCTAGTTGTTTATGCTCATGTTTTCTAATTAAATGCAGTTTGATGGTCTCTCTAAATTGTGGTATTACTTTTATTTACTTTACTTCCCAGGATATCCACTGACATTTAAGAGTAATTAAAAAAAAAAAAAAAAGACCTTTTTACAGTTTCAAGCTTTTTGTTTTACCTGCTCCCGGTGATGATGGACATCTGAACAACCACACAAGTGTTTTCAGTTAATCTGGCTGATTAGACCTCATCTCTGGGATGTGTGGGCGTGGTCTCTGGGATGTGTGGGCGTGGTCTCTGGGCCTTGTGGGCGTGGACAGACTGACATCATCCTGAGTCTCCTGTTAGCTTTGTGCAACCAATTAAGGCAGGAGAAATTACGCCTTAATCATTCCTATTGGTCAATGAAGGTTTGTGACCGGAGTAATGCACATCAACGCTCTAGACCTCTGCTCAGGTGGGGGGCCAATCATCCAGGAGAATTGAAAACACCTGCCACAACCCTTCTGTCCTTTATTTTGAGTAACAGTTTGCATTTCATAGCTGAACTGCATTTTATTTTCTACACGGATAATATTGATTGTCTTTAAGGTTAAGAAATAATGATACAATTCTCAAACTTTGTCCCAAAACTACAATGACTATTTTAATATTTGATTATTCAATCTTTTTTTTTGTTGCTTAAGTCATTTTCTTAAGCAAAACAAATGTATTACTGGTTCCTGCCTCAAAGTGTGAATAATTACTCCATTTCTTGGTCTTGTATGACAAAACAATGATTGTCTCTCGACAACAATATTCTGAAATGTAGGGGAACAGATCGGATACTTCAGTGAGTTATTTTCTTAAATGACATGTATATTATGTACTATAAAGTTTTATTTTATTTTATTGATAATCATTTTTGACATGACTGGCAGTATTATATACAACAATGAATATACATTAGAGTGTAATGACAACAAATATTTTGCAACAATGATTGATATTACAGACAAATGATAGAAAGTGCCAAATACTGTAGTACAAATAAATACTGGTCAAGGCAGTAGCTCTGTTTCTTGAAGGCATACTGATGCACATGAACACGGTCAGTGCAACAAATTGACTACTGAATACATTTATTATATACACAGGATACAAACAAGTGCCACTGGAGCTCTGTTGAGGTTTATCATTAGTCATGCATATTAAGGACTACTAAAGTTATTGTAGAGTCACATTTATACAGTGCACTGAGGTAGCATGCGGGGAACACAACAAATAACTTAATCTGAATTAAAGTTACAAAAGTATTTGTATAAACCAAAGCTGACAAACGATATACCTGATATTGTTTGTTTATGCCCAAACAAGAGGCTTTTTCTAATAAAAAATATTTGCTCAACATTTCACCATCATGCATTTTCATGTCTAATAAAGACAGAAGAGATGAAAATGGGGATTCAAACGGCACTGGCTTCATGAAGAAGAGTGTATGCGTGTGTATGGAGCACCTAAACAGTGCTCCCAATATCTATAAAGCAAATACCTTACAAATGTATCAATCAATAAAACAAATAATATATAAATAACTGACAAATTCTACGTAGTAAAAATATTAATTAAACCCAGTTAGTGTCTAAATTAGTTTAACAATATGCTCAAAAGACTCTTAGTGATATCCAGATTGTTCTTACTGTCAAATGAAACACTCACGGGCTAGCACCTGAACCTCTTGACATTTTAAAAATAATTTGCAGAAATTATCACCATTTATTTAAAAAAAAATACAAATTAATATCTAAGGTTCCCAGTTTATTCTCAACCTTTGGAAACAGCAGTTCAGGAAACAACTTACCACCGGGTCCACTTAGCAGCTGTTGTGCTTCTTTCATCAACACATTATAATCATCACCAGGTGGAGTTTGCCCTTTTGCCACGGGATTTTAAAAACTGATGTTTCCAAAGTCAAAAATTAATTTTGTGACAACATTGACGAGCAGAAATTTAATTGCTATACATTTTAACATCTGCAATTCCATGACAACTGGACCAATCTATCAGCGGATGAAGATCATGTGACATGGCCTAAAGCTACAGACCAGCTACTTAATGGACGGTGTGGTGAATAATTACTAATGGATGATTAATGTATCCATTTCGGTTGTCTTTCAGTGAATACATTGCAAGTCTCTGTGGATCTTCCATATGACGATGCAGGAGACAGTCTAAGGTTTCCATAGCCTCAGGAGGCCGTCCTCGCTGTACGTGGCGATCAGATTCTCATGTGGGTGGTGAGCGATGCCAATTACATCCTTCTCGTGAACCTGTAGGCGCAGAGGAACATGGATCACCACACTTTCTCGGTTTCCCATCAGCCTCAATGTTATCTCGACTGCTACACAGCCGCAGTATCACAGTCAGAGTATCAAGTGAGACAGAAAACAACTAGATGTAGAACATTAGCATCCCAGAGTGAATGAGACGTCTCTCACAGACGTTGATAATGAGCTTACTTACGGTCAGCGTTTTCTGCAGTCTTCCCGTCGTATAGTTGAAGCAGTACAGCACTAAGTCCTCTCCCACACAGTAAATAAACTCCCCGCGGGGTGACAGGGTGCAGCACACAAAATTGGCTTTTTCCTTTCTGTCTGAGCTGAAGGTCTTCACCGTCTGAGGAGAAAGAGGAGAAGACATTCACCGTGTGAGTATTATTAGCATAACCAAAGTATGAAAACCTACACTTGTGTGTGCATTTTAAGTCAGGGAGCTCTCACCTGTCCGTTCATGCCCATGATGACCACCGTGTTGGAGTGGTTACAAATCACAAAGTGCTCTGGATTTTGGGGAAGAGGAATCACATTGTTGACAGGGTCTTCTGAGGCCCGGGACAGAGATTTGAACGTGTGGATGCACTGGCAGGATGTTGTATTCCAAATCTAAAATATGCAGAAGAAATGTGAAATAAATCCACTGAAGGACACTCTCCCAGCTACATTACAATACCGCCATGAAAGCAGCACAGACATGAACAGATGTTGCTCATTGTACCTTAACAGTGCCATCAGATGAGGCACTGATGATGTGGAATCCATCTTGAGTGAAAAATGCATCATTTACGAACGACAAATGGCTGTTTAACTCCTTGAGCGTCTTGCCTGATTTCAGCTCATGAATTCTGAAAAAAAACGATAAAAAAACAAACAAATAAATCAAATGAATCAGCAGCTCTGACTAATTATTAAATCCTTGTTTAATCAACTATAGAGTGGGTTTTCTTGGACGCAGACGAAAAACATGTTGCTGAGCGGCCAATGTGTTATATTTAGCTCCTGTGTTGAGTGACTGGCTGCAGACTAGCTAAACCAAGACAAAACGCCTAACGCTCACTACGTTATTACATCTCTGGGAGGAGGGTTTTGCATATGTAAACATTTTGAGGCAGCAGGAACACGTTGCAGCGCTGTGCCTGAGCACTGGGTCTCTCTCAGCTACACCCACACAGCACATGTGCTTCCGACACAGCAGAAAGACTCAGCCCACACCCAGCAGTCAGAAATAGATATTCAACTTCTCAACTATATGAAAGGGATTCAGTGTGTGTGTGCGTGTGTGTGTGAGTGTGTGTGTGAGAGAGAGAGAGAGAGAGAGAGAGAGAGGGGGGGGGAAGTGAAAGACAAACCTCCTTGCCCTTATTTACATTCAACTACGCATGCAACATGTGATATCAGACATCAACTGCTGGAATTATGGAGTTTTTTTAAAGGTTTATAAAGCAGTTTACTTTGTTAACTGGACAACAAAGAAAAATATTAACAGGTGCATAATGAATAGCAGAATCGAAAAGCACATTAAACCTTCAACACCACTAAATCTAATCTTTTCTTTAATCCTATTCTTATTTTAGAGAGTTAACTGCATATTTGAATCCACAATATGCAAAACATCTTTGAAAACGCGATATAAATCTGATCTATTATAACAGTCCCTTCTTTTAATTATGAGCCTCCTCTGTCCATTTACAAGAATTAAGATGAAATACAAATTCAACAAACACACAATGGAACTCTATGAAACATATTGACAGCTTATAACTAGAACACCTATTGATATTGAATTATTTTCCATGGCAATACTAAGTTTTGAAATCATATACTTTTCTGTTTCTGTTGTGATTGCACCAATCCTCCATTGGATGTAAAAAGAGCTTACTGGCCTCCAGTGAACTCCTTTTTATGTGCATGCTTTTGAAACTTTTGTGAATCATGTCTGAGGTCAGTGAGAGCTCTCCCGTCCTCCCACAGTAGACGAGCAATGTTTTGCCACAACAAGGCTTTCTCTTTTACAGTTTTTTTCGATTGCTAAACGACAGTGGACACAACTGGAGTCACATGTGCAAAACTCTAACTACAGTCTGCACAGCAGCAGTTCATGTGGACCAAACTCTAGTTCGTTTTTCATTGCTTGAACACAGTTTTCAAAACTCTACACACTTATCCCATGACTTTAACCACAACCTGCACAACACTGTGGATTTACAGCACTTTGTTCAAATGCTAACACACTGCTGTCAAAACTGTGAACCACACATTCAAAACGGAATAGATTTCAGCCTTGTGCCTTTCAAACACTGCTGATTGCAATTTCAGCTGAAAGGCTAAGCAGGTGTCTTGTTTTAGACTTGTTAGTGAACACACACACATATATATATATATATTACAGTATATATAGGTAGAGCTCAGAAAGACTCATTTTGGAAATGGAACAAGGAAGACGGGTTCATGGAGGGAGAAGGGTGGCAGGGAGAGGGCGGATGCGTGGAGGAGGAAGACAAAGAAGACAAAGAGCTGTTATTTCAGATGAAATAAGGGCTACACTTATAGACCATGTCGTGAACCATGGTCTCTCATTGAGAGAGGCAGGGTTGAGGGTGCAACCCAATCTGCAAAGATCCACAGTGGCATCTGTAATGCGAATTTTCCATCATACAAACAGGTGAGAGTTACATCCTTACAGTAAATGAAAACATTACAGGAATCTATTTTGTATTGCAATTATAGAATATTTACACAGATATATATTACAGTAAGTTTGACTGTAAAATATATTTTTACAACAGGACCCAAAGGCTGCCCCCAACAGGGGGAAGAGGAAAAATATTTTCAGATGCGCAGGAAAATGCTATTGTTGACATGGTTGTTGTCAACAATGCAATAAAACTGCGGGAGATTCAAGATAGAGTGCTGGCTGATAATGATATATTTGAAAATGTTAATTCTGTCAGCACAACAACTATTGCTCGAGTCCTAAAGAAACACCAAGTTACAATGAAACAGTTATACACTGTACCGTTCGAGAGAAACAGTGAACGGGTAAAAGAGCAAAGATACCAATATGTCCAGGTAAGACGTCTGAGGTTACGTACAGCTATAAAAAATATTTACAGTAAAAAAAAACACTAGCATTTCTACAGTAAAACTGTGCACTTACTGTTTTTCAGAGAGTAATGGAGGTGGAAGCACTGGAAAGACCACATTCATTTGTATTTATCGATGAAAACACGTCGCAGAGGAAGGAATGTTATAGGTCAAAGGGCCACTGTGGAGGTTCCAGGCCAAAGGGGGGGAAATATCACCATGTGTGCTGCAATGGCCAATGATGGTTTGCTTCTCAACACACCACGCATTGGCCCATACAACACAGAAAGGCGTATAGCTTTCCTAGAACAGCTCTATGCTCAGCTAGTGCCAGCAGAACAGGGGGAGCCAGTAAGAAACCCCCAAGTTTTTGTCATAGTTTGCGATAACGTTGCTTTTCACCACTCTGCAGCTGTCACAGATTGGTTTGCAGCACATCACAGATTTATGGTTTTGTACCTGCCTGCATATTCACCCTTCCTCAACCCAATAGAGGAGTTTTTCTCTGCCTGGAGGTGGAAAGTGTTTGGTCACCACCCACATGACCAAATGTCTCTTTTGGAAGCCATGCGTGCCGGATGTGAGGACACGAGTCCAGAGGACTGCCAGGGATGGATAAGGCACTCCAGAAGGTTCTTCCCCAGGTGCATGGCAAGAGAAAACATTAGATGTGATGTTGGAGAAAACCTGTGGCCTGATGCTAGAGAGAGGCAGGATTAGTCCCTCAATTATTTGTTTGAATTACAGTATGTACTTTTAGTTTCTACCTTTTTTTTCCTCATTACTGTAATTCCGTAAATTACTACAGACTATTGAAGCAAACTGCTAATTTTCATTTACCTTAAATAATTGTTATGTTCTAAAAAATGTAATAAATCATGTGAAAGAATGTCACTCTTTTCTTTGAAGAAAATATTACTTTGTATGAAGTCACTGAAATTGTTCAAACTGTAAAGATGAAAAGTTTGTATTTTCTGTATTGGTGTTTGATGCTAGTGTTTTTACTCTCAGTGTGTTCTGAGTGACAGTGTGTGTTATCTCAGTGAGGGTTGTGCATAGTGTTTGGCTGCACTGAGCGTGTTTTGAGCCATGTGTTAAGAGTTGAGTTGCTTGGAATGAGTTTTGCAGGTGATGTGAACTGTTTAGCTCAGGTGACTGTTGGTAGTGCAGACTGTAGTTAGAGTTTTGCACATGTGACTCCAGTTGTGCCCACTGTCGTTTAGCAATCGAAAAAAACTGTAAAACTGTTGGTACTTGTGAAGTCAGGTATTCACTTCCCTTGATAACTAACATTGAATATATTGTATTGGCTAATTCAATGTTTGTAATTAATTGTTGATTACAGTATATTTCCCCCATATATAGACATATTTAGATCTAACTGTTTTCTGTCCATGCACTGTTTACCATTTGTAAAGCTCTCTCTGTCCTCCACATTGAGTGTGTGTGTGTGTGTGTGTGTGTGTGTGTGTGTGTGTGTGTGTGTGTGTGTGTGTTTGTGTGTACATGTGTACAATGTGTTTACAATGAGTCTACAAGTCAAGTTTCGCTTATATGAGTAATGTTTCTATGAATATCGGTCGTTGCAGTGTGCAGGCATTGTGTTACATCCCACCTGATGGTCTGGTTGAAGGAGGCACTGAGGATCTGGTTGTTGTCCTTGGAGAAGCTCAGACAGGTCACACCTTTGTTGTGGGCGTGCTCGAACCTGCGCAGGCACAAGCCGCTCTGAATCTTCCACACCTACATCAGCAACACACACATTTTTGGGAGAGAAGTAATGAGATTACCCCTTAAATAAAACATTATTAACTCAGTTGATAGCACAACATCATTTTTAAACATTTTGACATTGCTGTGGCATTCCCATTTTCATACATAAACCTTTATCAATGAGGACACAATTACCGGTAGCTTACGTTGCTGAATATGCAGAATAATATCTACTGGTGGTAATTTAAGACGGTATTATGAGATCCAAACCTTTATTTTGCCATTCTGAGCTCCAGTTGCCAGTAGATCTGTATCCAGACTGAAGCACATACACATCACAGCATCATCCATCATCATGAAGCTGTCTTGGGCCTGGTACTTTAAATCCTAATTCATTCATGCAAACACACACAACAAAAAAACAGAATAAAACAAAGACATTAACTAAATAAATGTCAGAATAAGAGATTTCTATCATATTTTGTCACATGGACTGGTATTTATTAGTTTTTGTGTTTCTGTTATTTAACCAGGTAACAGTTTAATATAATGTTTGTCCAAAAGGGCAACATTGAACAAATGCATTCCACATAAACAGACTAAGTCTTAAGACCACAAACACTATAGTCAATATCCAGTTACAATGCATTAACACGTATTAGTTTCCAAAACTATCTTAAAAAAGTAATGAAATATAATGAACAAAATATATTTAAGTGTCATGATATGAAACATGGCTTACCTTACTAATTTTTCCAGTGTTAAAGTTCCAGACTTCAATGAACCCGTCCACCGATCCAGTGATTAAGTATTTGCCATCAGAAGAAAAGCGGGCACACTCTACATGTGACCGACGCCCAAACTGCAGGATGAAACGACACACAGATAATAAGGTCACCTTTTTGGTCCGCTGCCTGTGATCCAGACGCTCTGAGATATGAAACACAAACTAATTTCCGGCAGCTTCAGGGAGGCGTGAAGCTTTACTCCATATTGCCGTCTGAAGTTGTGCAAGCTGACCGCTCACACACAAGGACGAGAAGACAAGGTTGAGCAAATTAAGCTCCATCTGGATGGAAATGATGGGCCTGAGACGAGCGCCTTCAGGTGTGTAAAGCAATTAGTGTGCGTGCGTGTGTGTGTGTGTGTGGGTGTGAGTGCGTGTGTGTGTGCATGTGTGGGTGTGCGTGTGTATGTTAGTCAACTTCCCACATCAACATCAACTGCATTATGGTTAATCATCCTTTTCTGTGAAAGCCACAAATCAGTGGAAGCCTGACCTGATCAGCCCTTTGAAAAATAGTTTGAAAAATCAGTTAAAAGCTGCTCAGCGCTCTACTCACTGAGCAAAATGATTATGGTTTTTACTACTTAGTTTTAATGTGCTGCTCTGTAGCTTTGTATTGTGTCTTGTGTGTTCTTCTCATCACGTATAATGTTGTATTGTGTCTTTCATCCTGTACTGTTTGCTATTGTGTTGTGTTTGTTATGACCTGTCGAGGGACTACAGACGCTAATTAGCTGAAGCTATAATCTGGTACAGTGCATCAAATGGTGACATTTATGTTTGGACTGTACATGGTCCCTATATTAAATAAAGAGAATTAAAAAAGAAAAGAGAAAAGTCTTCTTTATTGTAAATTCACTACAAGAATGTAATTTGTAAACTCTCACAACTACCAAGAGGACTTTAAATGTCTTAAATGCTGGTATATAGTTATAAAGAGTATAGCAATGCAGTATAGTAAATGTCGGATAGAATGAACAGGTGGTGGTCTACCTTGATGTGGCGGTACAGCTGCGTTGGAAAGCTCTCCTTCTCCATTGGTCTGTCCTTGTTTCCAGATGTGTCGATGGTCGTGTCGGTGGAGAGATGATCAGGATACGGTTGAATTCTCATAGACTGTAGAACGTATAAAAGAAAACACTGTAAGTATGTATGGCCTTTTTACTCTGTCAACGTCAAGATCTCAGCAAAATGAAGAATATTCAGAAATACCAATTTGAATATTAAATTTGATTGTTTATTTAATGGAGTCCCACACTGCAATGCATGACGGAGATAAAGTATCTACTGAAATTGGTAGCTGTTTGGTAGCTGCTTTAAAATGTAATACAACAATATCTTCTATAGCCAAAACACTATAAATTGTAGATACATTTTGCAATATCGGATCTGACAAAGCTGTCAAATATTCTACTGGCTCCTGCATAAACAACATGGGAACCTGTCCCACTGTCTCTGTGTTAAACGTCAGTGGGATTTATTTCTTATGGACGTTCTTGGAATCTCTGCAAGGTTTACCACAATCTTAATGTTGAAATATTACTGTTAGTGGCGGTGACGATATAAAACCGAGGACATAGAAAACAAAGTGGACCCTCAGCTGCACAAACAATGTTGCATCTCTATTTGACAAAATATGTTTCAGGGTCTTTAAGAACCTCTAATCAAGGTGGGACCATACAGTGAGGGGAGAATTGAGGGAGATAGTTTGGGATCTTTGCTTCACAATCAATGAGTGCTATGGATATTGATTAATAACTTCCCTTGATATATAATTAAAGAGTGAGTACTAGAGTGCTATTGATCCATATACTCACGCCGACTTGTTCCAGGAGCCCCATGAGGCGGGAAGGTGGCACCACGCTGACCTCCCTCACCAACGCCTCGGCTATCGCCCTGCGCCGCTTCTCCTTGCTGCTGCCTTTCGGGTACGCCTGTGACCGAAAGGACTTTACTCAATGAAGAACTCGGAGATTCAGCTCTTCAAAAGAAGAACACTTGATTGTCTTACCTCACAAGGGTCAAAGTAGGAGCATGTTAGCAGGTTATCCAAATGGATGTACCTCTCTGGCTGCGTCTGCTTCAGCATGATCATCGGGTCGGTTTGCCTGAGGAGTGAGCGAGCGGCTCCCACCTCCCTCATTTCAATGAGCTCCATTACAACCTGAAACAGAGATCGGTGTTCATCAGATTCTGCTTAACCAAGCAGGGGAAAGTATTATCTGAACAATGTGAACTCTCACCTGCTCATAAAGGTCAATAAGCGTGTTGTCGGGCAACTTGAGGGACTCGATAGCCAGCAGGACAGAGTCCCAGTGGCCGCTCTTTATATCTGCGATGAAGCTGTCGATGCTTTCCACTGTGTTGAGCGAGACGGTTGTTTCCTCCTGTAGGGTGGTGAGTGTTCGGTAGAGGTTGTTCTCCTTGAGGTACTGCATGATGAGGCGGATCACACTAGACAAGAAAGGCTCATGTTACAACCCCACCCTGAGCACCTAAGCCGAGTGACACGTGTCACACCAGCATTAGTTAATTTACAAGTTGCAGTTTGTGTATGAGCAGCACCATGGGGCATAACACTATTTTGTTGAAGTGATTCTGGTGTGTGATGCTCCTATTCTGGATATCAGTGTTTATCACTGCTGACACACAAAGGATACTGGTGATTGATCAACTGAAAACTGAATCCCACATGGAGAATGTCTGGCACAACTTTCAAAATAAAAGATTGTGTGCCAGCCTGCAGCACCTGCTTCATGTGTTTGTTTTTTTTCCCCACTTTGGAGCCATCTGGTGATCATTTTCACAACTTTGTTGCTTCTCATTTCCCTTCTGTTGAGACTCCATTAGCACCACGGTGCAGCCACCACGGCCTCTATCAGTTTGGCCCCCCCCCCCCCCCCCACACACACACACACACACACACACACACACACACACACAGACAAGTCAAACCCCACCACAAGATGAGTTTTAATTTGGCAACAATGCTCCATCACCACTTTCCCCCACAGACAGATTAACCAATAAAAAAGCACACCCACATCCTTGCCAGGGGTGGAGAGCCAATCAGATCAAAAGGCACATGTGGATGAAACGGACACTATGTATTGTGACTGCTAAACAGCCCCGACCCGCCTCTCTCGGCGCGATCAACGAGAACAACAGACCGAATGGCTTAAAACGACCATTTGAGCAGTCTCACATGCGACACCGGCCACATGTAGTTGCACCACAACAATTAGTGTATTAATAAAGAAAGCGTTGCAGTGACTGGTGGATCCACAACAGACTGAAAAAAACCCACATGGGTGGCACAATACGCAGACAGTATATAATAGCAGCGTCATAGCTAAAGAAGAACGTAAAGACACTATTTCTTATTTCTTGAAATCAATTAGGCACCATATAACTAGAAAGGACGTCGCACGTTATTGAAAGAGATAACTTTTCGAAAGACGAGAACATATAGTATATAATACAAACTGTAAATAAATATGTATAAAATTCTCCAAATCAATAACAGTGACACAACCTTCCGGCTTCATGCGTAATGCACAATTGAGTATCCATAATAAAACCTACACACCTATAGCTACAGTCAAAACACTCTGATGGTGTCTCTTTGTCTTCTAACACAGGTGGTCGTATGATTACTTATCGGTTGTCATCACGAAACTATCACTGAAAACTTACCAAAAAAGAAAAGAAAAAAGGGAATGGCACTTACTCCGAGGGCTCCATCTCCGTAGCCATGCTGATGTTGTGTCCTGCTGCCACACTGGACTGACGGATGGCCTCGACGCTCGCTAGAGCCACGTGAAAGCGGTGTGCTGAGGACCACCCACTACACGTGCTTCTCGTGTGTCTCGTATATAATGTGCGGCGGGCAGCAGTCCCACTCCTTGTGACTGCCGCTGCCACACAACATCTTGGCGGTATAAACCCCCCTCCCGCCCTGACGCATGTCGACACATAGAAGAAAGATGTTGTGGGCACGTTGCAGCAGCCGCGTCCGCGTTCAGAGATGCGGCAGTCAGCCACGACAACAGCAGCATCAGCACCACGGACAGAGCCCGCTGGCCCAGAGCCTTTGGGAACCATTGCTCAATAACCTTCGCTCTTAACGTCCTCTAACAGGAACATCACCTCGATGCTCATCAGTATGCAAATACAGAGACGGGTGCGCCTGTGCCTTATTTGACTCCATCCCTGCACACATGGTGATTACCACTGTCTTCCTGTAATTAAACACTGTGGGTGTAGTGGGCTGTGAGTGTTAATCAGCTACGATGTTCGCCACTTCAGTGCTGAGTGTTTATTTAATCTGCGTGCCTTTGCTTGCAGTCCCACTGGCAAATAAACCTGTTGGTAAACAGGAGCCTCGGTAATCCAAGACATATCACTGCTGTGCTGTGGCGTGAGAGCATCATAAAAAATGCACACACAACCTTGTTTTCTGCATGGTAATAATTGCCCACATTTAAACAGAATAAATACAAATAACAATAATTAACACAAGAGTTAGGTAGGGCTGGAGACGGCCACGTTGTTTCCTTATGTGGCTGTAGAGATAAATGATTGTATTACTTGCAGCTTTATTTCTGAAGCATACAGGATTCAGCCTTCCTTGTGTAGTGTACACTGTCTGCATCTATGCTCAAGACTCTGTTTGCAGACAGGAAGCAGCAGCAACAGTGCTAATGGAGGATTTCATTTGACCCCTTGTGTTCCACTGAGGCCTCCAGATTGGTTTATGTTCTCGGCATCAGAATCAGCATCCTTCGTGGACCACTTCTCAAAGGTCTGGAACAAAACGGCAGACTCGCCACTGTGGTGTGCTACCTGTTTGATTTATTCCTCCAGGATTAAAAATACTTCTAAAAAGAGGTCGGGTCGTGGGACCATCTTTCATTCCTTTGAGTAAGTAGACTGTAAACAGCTGTGATGGCCGAGTGGTTAAGGCGTTGGACTCGAAATCCAATGGGGTTTCCCCGCGTAGGTTCAAATCCTACTCACAGCGTAGACATCCGTTACTGCACAACAGCGGCTACTGTCCCTTTAAGTAGATGTTGCAAAGGCCTCTATCAAGTTGTAGGTGTCAGTCTTTCCAATAAAGATTTGTTTGATTTGGTAAATAAAGTTAGTAAATATTTTTCCAATAAGTAATCACGTGCACAATGTACTTAGTGCAAAACGTGTGCAGCTAAATGTGCATGAATGTGAAATTTGTCTAAAGATAATAAAATATATATATATATATATATTTAAAGCTCTTAAACGTAACTGTAACTGTGATGATGATGATGATTGTATTAAAATACAAAATAATAGCAATGACATATTTTAATAGCAGAGTAGCCTGCATACCAAGCAGTAGACAGACATAAAATAAAGCACTCTGATGCGTCCCTGCTGCGTTGACATATCGCGAGAACTGCCAAAGAACTTCAGCATTCAGAAGGGAGGCGCAATTTCAATCCGCGACCAGGTGATGTTATCTCCGATGAAGCAGCACTTTGTAGGGTGAGTGTTGTAATGTCTTGAACATCCATTTCAACAGAATTTAGTCTACAAAGAAGTCTACATTTCAACTCCTTTTAAATTCACTTTTTCCTCCTATCAAAGTGTACGAAAAATGCCGAGTAACAACAACCAGGTGAGTCCAATCGAGGTAGATTAACCCTCGTTACCTGTATTCACGCGGCATCAACACCGTATGCATATTATATGCATATATAATACATCTTTTTCGTTGTTGTACCAAGTGAATTCTTAAAAATGTCTTTTATAAATGTGGTACTAGTTTCTTACAATACAGCCAAATGGGTTCTTATGTTTTAATTAAAGGTCCCCCATCTTACGGGAGTGAGGGCTTCCATTTTGATAATTAGTGTGTCAATTAAATCATTCACGTCCCTGTAAACTCTTGAGGACTGCATGTTTGTGTGTGCTGTCTTTTTTTTCTTCTTTTCTTGCAGAAGGTGCAGACTGCGGCTGCCAGACTGGCCAAGCTGCCCGTAGTCCGCTCGGCTTGCGCCAAGCTTTCGGTCTTGTACATCGACACTAAATGCAGCTACCCCAACCTGAGGTCCGTGTGTGACGTGCTGGAGAGCAGCGTGACCGCTGTCGTTTCACCTGTCATCGTTAGGCTGGAGCCTCAGAGTGAGTAGAGGATCCAAAGCACAAAGTCTCACATTTGAGAAGTTTGAACCTTTTTAAGAAGTACTTGATCATCAGAATTGTTGATCACTTTCTGTTTGACTATTTTAATTCTCAACGTTTCAGGTCTACATAAAAGGTTTATTGAGGATCCATCACAGGGCAAGCTTTCTGAAAGTTAATTACAAAATAGCATCCCTACAAGGGGTTTAATCCTTGTATGGTCACACAGCTAAACACCAGTTTCATATATTAATTGCATAAGTGAAAGTAATAAAATAATATATATTTACTTAAATCATGCAATAGATAATACGTTTTTAGGTTGCTGTGTGGAGGAGAAAGATGATGCAGATGATATTTGAGTAACTGACTTCTGTCTGGAATAATTTGAGTAACTGTCTGGAATATTTCAACAGTTTCCATTGCAAATAGCGTTGCATGTAGAAGTCTTGACTGGCTGGAGACTGCATTCCCAGTAATTCACACACCAACCGAGCAGGTAAATTTGTTCAAATCTTAATGATACTCATACTCCTCAAAAAGGCACAATCAACTAAAATGGTCCCCTGGTTTTGACTGTTTCACCCAGATTGTTGCCTCTGCCAGGACCAAGATGCATGAGATCCAGGGCGTGGTGAGCGTTGCGGCTTACGGTACTATGGGCTGTGTAGAGCACACAGTCGCATGGGTGACGGGCGGCAGGCAGCAGGCCGATGACCAGGCGCCCCAGTCACTTGTGGAGAGAGCCATCAGTGTGGCCAGTGTGGGACTCGACTCCGCTCTGGTCACGTCCGAGGCCCTGGTGGACCGAATGCTTCCTGCCACCGAGGAAGATAAAGGTGCGTCATGGCGTCATGCAGAGTTACTGATGTGACACAGCTGGAAGTCGCCTTCAAAATGTACCCTTATTTTATCTTCTTGCTGACTTTCTAGAGGAAGAAGCACATTTGGTCGAGGGTTTTGAGGCGGCCAGACTCGTGGGGGGATACCCTGTGCGACTGGTTTCACTCGCCGCCAAGCTGTGTTGGAGGACGTACCGCATGGTCGGCTCCAAGATGCAACCTGTTCAGGTGTGCTGTGAGTATATGGTTTGACAATCTGGGAAATATGCTTATTCGATTTCTTGCCAAGAGTTAAATGAGGATCAATCCTTTTTTAATATCTGTCCCATTAAATATGATGCTAGCTGGTTAGCATAAAGTCTGTAAACTATCAGAATATATAAACCAAAGAGTATAGAACCAATAAATTATGGTTTTGTGATTAATTCTGTGCAGAAGATACTTGACTTTTGGGTGAAATAAAGTTATGTGATCTTATCTAACTCTAAAAAAAAAAAGAAGCAAATGAGTGCATTTTCCAAAATGCCAAACTATTCCTTAACAGGAATACTTTGCATCAGTTATGAGCAGGTTTTCTTTGCAGTCACAATGTTTGTGGTGCAGTTCTTATGAAGCTATGTTACAACATTTAATATTTATGACATAAGGCTGTCTAATGTTTTTTTTTTCTAAAGGCGATTCAACTTTTACACATTTAATGTGTCGGTAATAAAATAGAGGTAGTTGAATTGACTTAACCTTTTTTTTCAGTACTTCGACTCAATTCAGCTGCTTTTGTTTTGAATTAATCAATCAGCGGACCATATAATGGGTATTTTTCACAGGAAAAGCTAAGGTAACATTAACAATGGCTCTGTTCCAGTCAAGTGAGGAAGCACGCACGATACAGGACCCTGAAATCAAAGCTGCTAAATGCCATTCGGCTGTCATTAATTTAAATATTCATGCCTGTGCTTTTCCTAAATGTAAAATGTCTTCTTTGATAAAGGGTCTATTGCTCTCATGAAAACATCTCTGTAAGGTTAAAGTATCATTTGATCCTTTTTCTCAACAGGTCATGGAGAATTTGTCCAGGTCTATCAGTGTGGTTCAGGAAAGCGGCTGGCTGACCTTAACCTGGAGCATCCCGGAGCTGCCTCAGTATCTGCAGCATCAGCTTGTGTCTGCGTCGTTCTTCATCTCCCAGATGTACAGCTTAAGCTGCCCCGCACCCAAACACCACACACCTTATCGGGATAAAAGTTCTCTCAATGCCGCGGTCCAGGTTAACCCACAAGACAAGCCTTTCTGCAGAGTAAGGCGCCTAACAAAGATGCCTGCGTTTGACGATGGGTGTGACGTCAAAGGATGTGCTCGTTGAGTTATTATTGTATGTGTGCTCAAGTTGGTTGTCCCCAGAGAGGTGCAACAAATTATTAAAGTTGAACATTGAATCATTTGTTCCCGTGTCCTTTTTGCACTGTTTGTTTAACATTATGCACCACCTGCCAAGAGAAACTCCTTGTACGTGAAAACATATGGTTCTGATTGTCTGGCAGCTGTCGTGGCAGACAAGGAAATGCAGAACGTGTAGCATTGGCAGTTTAAAACCAGATTTAACTGAGGTGTTGTACATGATTGAACCAAATACATTTCCAGGGCTGCAGAGCCCATAATCCGTTGGGCCTTTTGTACCAGGCAGCTCTAATGAATGTCATTTTAATTATCTGAAAGATTTAGAAAAATGACAGGATACATCAGTCTGTGCCTCTTGACATTACAAGACTTCAGTTATACATGGTAGCAAGTTTAAAATGTCTTTGGAAAGGCCAAATGGGGAGACCGCATACAACTTCCAAGAAAAAGAAAACTACATTTTGAAAGACTTGTCCTTAATGAGACCCTCTATTCAGAGGGGATTCTGACACACCCGCTCTGTACATATGGTTAATTCAGCATAATGGTGAGTTGTATTAATGTACTTTGACATTTATTCCCCCACACTTTGAAGGCCAGTCCGTGAAAATGTTTTCTAACAAACTAGTCCATGAGGCAAAACATGTTGGCGACTGATGCTTTAAATGGTAACCTTAAAAATTGCACATTTCCTGTCTAGTTACTTCAATACTTTCTTTATGGGAGTAGCATCCAAAAGTTATATTTGGGTACTTACAATAATTTGCTTTCCATAACTTAACTGACAAACCCATAGACATCGCTTATTGTCTCAGGCTATTGAAAGATGACATTACACAGCATAAATTTTCAGCAAAACATGACTTTATTTGTGATTTCACTTTTGGCTGGACTCTGACTTGGATGTGGATGCTCTCAGAGAAGAAAGGCGACGCCTCTTGGCGATCTGTTCCTGCTTCTTCTCCTTGGCCTCCTGTTTGCAGGAACATACGTAAAGCAGCAATTTGCAATTAAGTTAATTTCCCCAAAGCATAGTAAAGTCGAACAGGCTTCCTCAACATTGAACTATTCCACTTATTCCCCACTGATGTATTGTTAACAGAATCTGATGCAAGAGGCTACTGAGTAATGAAGGTTTATGTTGCAGGTGATTACTTAAGGAATTTAGAAAACCTTTTATTTTGCCGTCTCTATGGCATCTTGTCAGTCTGTACAATTTAAGCATCACCTCACTAGTTAAAAAACACATCTTTTAAAAAGGGACTGCACTGCAGCTGGAAAACACTGGCACATTTACAGAAATGTTGTGCATTGTCTGATACATTTTTATTTTAGGTTTAAACCATAACAATCAACAAAAAAATCCCAACTTTCAGAAGACCTGATCACATCATAGTAATGTAAGCAAAACTGAAAATGAAGCCATAAGGAAAAACTAAGATAAACATTACCTTCATTCTCTTGGCCAGCAGCTTGGCGTACTCTGAAGCCTCCTCCTTGTTCTTCAGGGTACGCTGTCTCTTGAGGGAGATGCGACGGCGCTTGTGCTGCAGCACACGGGGGGTCACCAGTCTCTGGATCCTGGGAGCCTTAGTTCTGGGCTTCTTGCCTACAAAAAGAAAGTGATAATTTAATATTGATAACGTAAGAACTGGTGGTGGTAAAGAGGGTTGGGTAATTGTGAACTGGCCACCCTCACGCCAACAGCTCAAGTGGTTTTATAGATGTGCAAACTAACTAGTTCATTTTGGCCAGCTTTTATGGGTGCAATAATTCTGAAACTGGGACCAAAACACAATTTTCCACCATATGTTGTGTTGCTATATATAACCCAAAACAATAAAATGATTCCCTTACAATAAATAATTGTCAACATTTCAACTAACAGCATTATCCCACCACTGATGTGGAGGGTTAAAGTTGACCATATTTCTAGTTTCCAGACAAAGCTTCAATACCAAGACCTGCAGTGTAAAGTTGTGTTCAACATTCCCACAGTGCTGTCATAGTGGTAGCATTTCCAATTAGCATTTAAATCATCCTTACATATTACAACAAGCTCAATGTCACGCAATTTTCTTTCTAGAACAGTGACAAACACTGTGTGGCTCCTAATTTCAAGCTTCAATGAAAGCTACATTCAGTGATTCAACAGCACTCGGAGATCCAAGTGAAAACCGACTGTGGGAAACCAGCTCTTGTCTTACCTTCTTTAGTCAGGGGTCTCCTCACAACGTACTGCCTCACATCATCCTCCTTAGCCAGGTTGAAGAGCTTGCGGATCTTGCTAGCCCTCTTGGGACCAAGACGGCGAGGGACGGTGCTGTCGGTCAGACCGGGAATTTCCCTCTCGCCTGAGATAAACCAGATCAGGAGAAGATGAGTCATATGATCAACTTTAAAGTTAAATTACACATTAAGTGCTTGCACAAGTTTTTTCTTCTTCCAACAATCACTAACAGCAAAATAAAAGAATATGCAAAAAAAGGTAAGGTCTAGCCCCCCAGAGAAAAGAGGCAGCTAACTATTGCGACTTTGTGGACAGTTTCTCATCAGAGCGACGCTCACTGTTCATCAACAACCGCACCAACACAGTGCTGCATTTAGTCTTATTGAAAATGAAAATAAAAAGAGAGCATTAGCTTGTGTCATTCTGACTTTAGTGTACATGAGATGCAATGAGAGAGCAATACAGTTCAACCATCTACTGATCCTGGACCTGGTCGTTTTTGGTAAGTAGCTCCACAGTTACTCTGGCAACACACTGTCCCCCCTTAATGATTATAGAGCAATCAAAAAGGGTCTACTGGAGTGCCATAAACGTAATTTACAAGTGATATAAACATACATGTCAAAAGAAGCCTGGGCTTAGTTTGCTGTATCCAATGTATAACTTCCATAAAATGGCCAACGCTTGTAATACCTTTCTTGACAATGACCAAGTTGAGAACGCTGAGATTGGCGTCAACGATGCAACCACGGACAGACTTGCGCTTGCGTTCACCAGTCCTGCGGGGACGGTAGCAGGAGTGGCCCTTGCTGAGCAGCAGGCGCACACGGCCGTGGGTCAGCACACCCTGCTTCATGGGGAAGCCCTGCCTGTCGTTGCCTCCGCTGATGCGCACCACATAACCCTGTAGAGGTGGAGAAAAAGTTATGTCTCCGCTCTTCCACTTAGGGAAACTCAATATGAAGCATCTAAGAATAAAGATAGTCTGCCGAATACATTAAGATCATAGACTTAAACATTTTTAACAATAGACACATTTCTGGGTGAAGTTGGATAATCAACTGCCCTTTGAAAGTCAAGGGGTCAAAATACGCTATTCAGACAGCTGTGGGTTAGAAGTATAACAGGTTGCAGACTAATTCTCCAACTTCTTCAGTCCAAATATCAAGTCATCAAGCAAGACACTGGGCAGCACCTTGTAGGGCTGTAACTGCTGTTTATTTACTATTCCTCACAGCCTCTGAACTTTTCTGAACTTGGCAAACCCAATTAATGAGTCTTACACTACTTTCATGCCCACATCAATACTTAAACTTAAGAGTTAACGATTTGTTGCTTAGAGAATGCAAGGGAATTGAGATAGTGACACCATTTCAATCCACCATGGATATACAGTTATAAGACCTGCAGTTTTATTATTTTATGATACTCGCGTACACAATATGAGAGCAATACCGTTCAACCATCTACTGATCCTGGACCTGGTCGTATCTGGTAGTGAGCTCAATTTACTCTTGCAACACGCTGTCCCCCCTTAATAACTATGGATCAGTCAGAAAGGGTCTACTGGTGTGCCACGTCAGGTTTAATAAACCTATACATATTTTCCACAAGTTAAACCAACACATGCACTCCTGCGCCATGTTATACAGAGCACCAAGAAAGCATGTTCAGGTCAAACAATCGCTTTACCTTCCACTCATCTCCCAGAGGGTCAGCGGGCACCTCCGTGGCCATACGCTTCTCATAGAAAGTTCTCAGTTTGCGCTCATCATCAACTTCAATGAGCTTCTGGCAGCCAGTAGCGGGGAATGAGATGTTCAGCTGGAAGAGAAAGAGTTGCAATGTAGTCGTTAATACGTGTCCTCATGGGTGGTACAGAGAGTGAGTGCTAATACAGGTAGGTGTAACAGGTAACGTTAGACGTCCTAATAACTTAACGCAGGGATAAATGAGCCACAACTGGAGTTGCTGGCACATTTTTGAACGCGCATCGGAGCAGAAGTTCGTAAAGAGACGTAGCGGCTCGGAGGCCTGTTAGCATCAATGTCGGCTCGCTAGCGTTAGCACTCTTGGACGACGCTAACATTAACGCAACCGGTTTAACGGATAACGTTGTAAACTGACAATGCGTGTAACACGGCATATTTAGTTAAGGTAACCTACACAAGTTTGAAAAACGTTGTATTGCATTGAACCACATTATCGCTCAGTGTGCCGACATGTTGCCACAGGCTCGTCAGCGCCGGGCTCTCATCGTAATCAAATGTCATCCTAAGAGTAAGAGCCGCGGTGGATACATTAAACTGGTCCGCTATAAAGTTCAGAAACACGGCATCAACCACACGGTACTATTAAAAAGAACATAGCTTTCCACGGAAATTTAGAGTTAGGAAAGCGTCGTACCTTCATTTTGCTAAACCGGCCCAACAACGGTCCGCCACGGAAAAGAGGCCGGATATCCGCAACGTGGTCTCACATAGGCATGAAATGTTCTCGCGATAACTCAATCACTGTAGTTTTCTATCGGCTCAAGCTGAAGGTTATTAAACTAATTTCACAACAATAAAAGATTAATGCCGAACAACACAACTGCATTAAACTGAGAATCTGAATAGAACATTTAAGTTAGTATCTGTTAATTTATTTATCTTGATTTTTTTAAATGTCATGTAAAAGCAACTCAATAGCACAAAAAATAGCTCAAAATTCGTAGGCCCTATTTATTTTTTTAGTAAGCACATTGCACTTGCTCATGCATGGAAAAGGTTCAGACACATATAAGTAGTTTCCTACAACTCAAAGCAAGATAAACATAAACTTCGCGTGACTTGGCCAGAGGGAGCCAGAGAGTCGATAAGGAGCTGTGATTCAAAGATTGGTAACATCCCATGCTCCAGTCAAAGAAAAAATCATTAGTATGATAGACAAATCATCTTAAAAATTAATCAGCTTGATTATTCTTTTCAGTTCAGTGCAATACTCTTTGAGATCTCAGATGCTAAAAACATAATATATTACTTTAAAAGGCACAAAAGCAGCTGTTTATTAACTTTTTTGATAACGCAAAGACAAAGATGGCATTGCAAATGCAGGGATATTTTTTATTTGCATTGACTTATTCATGAAAAGTCTGACTGACAGTCTGAAACATCTGACTGCTTCCTGACTCATTGTATCTGTGGTCACGTGTCACCGAAGAAGGAAGCAGATAGGGGTGAATGGTCTTGCTACGCTTGAACACTCTTTGGTTACAGCCCGAGCAGCTGTCAATGCACAGTGCAGAGTGTCACGACAAGCAGCGGGCTTTGTGGAAGGACAACGGCTTAAAAATGCAGCTCAGCGACGATTTCTGTAGTTTACCACATTGTCAAATCAGTTCTCAAAACGTTAAAATCCATCGGTGAACAACGAGCTCTCAGCTCTTGAGACCATTTCCTCTCAAGTGTGCTCTTTTTTTGTGTTACTGTCGGCTGAGTGTTGTCTGCTCTTCACTGTCCATCCGACAGAACTAGTCCAGACATGAGTACCGTCAATCTGATTTTTTGGGACCAGTTGCAGGCTGGCAGCTCCGATGTGGACTGGTGTGAAGGCAATTACCTAATTTACCCCAGCATCGCTGAATTTTACAACACGGTCGGTTTGAACGTTAGCTAACGATGTTTGTGTTTGTGTTTGTGTTTGTGTTTGTGTGTGTGTGTGCATAATATAGTTTTATGTTAGTTACAGGCGCAGCTAACTAATGCTAGACCACAGCTTGTCTGCCTTTTGTTTTTCTTTGTATTGCACTGCTTCCTTTTAACACTATTCCCAGTAAGTAGCTGTGAGTTTAGGCTGCTTTTCAGCTTCAGCGTCATGTTGTTTACTGTTAGCATCAGGTTTAAAATGTTCCTTTTTCTCTCATTTTCACTGGCTGTCAAGTTTGTTAAAGGTCGACAAAAGCTCGCGCACTGATCAACTTTTGACAAGCATGTTGTCATTGTGCTACACGATCAGTTCAACTGTGATTTATGTTTGCTCATAGCTTTTCTTTTTGTTTATCATTTCAGATCAGCAACATTTTGTTTTTTGTTTTGCCGCCCATATTAATGTGCTTGTTCCGCCAATATGCAACACATTTCAACAGTGGGATTTACCTCATATGGATTCTGCTGGTTGTGGTTGGTAAGTTGGCCAGCTGAAATTATTGTCTACACTCTGTGATGATGACCTTTTAACCTTTCACGTCTGTTCGGCTTTGTGGGAGACCTTCATTGTCTTAATTACACTTTAACTTCCCCCGGATAACAAACCATACAAATATTCCTTTATCTATACATTTTGTAAAGGATCAGGGAAGTACTTAATCACATGTTTGATAGGTAATACTTAAAGTAACAGTTAATAAACTACAAATTGCAAATACATATGTGTCATTGTACCTGGTGTGCTATTTATCAATTTAGATAATTCTGGGATGAGTTGCCTTGTTTCGGAGGTATCACCGTAATGAAACTAGATCACACTCAGGCTTGTGGTGCTCAAAGTGCCAAAAACAATTGAAAAGCTCAAACGATATGTCTCTTATGACAGTTACTCAACATAATCCACATACCTGGCTGTGAGCAGTTTCATGTAGGAACTACAGTTGAAAGACCAGAGTTCCTCACAACAAGGTCTAACAACAATATCTCCAAAACTAGTCAACTCGCACCAAAGCCATTGAGATTGATCAATATTTGTTTATTTTGAGTGTGGTCTGTAATTATCATATAAGAGAAAATGCACTGCTTCTGAAATAATTAGTCGATTCATTAATTTGACAGAAAATTATACATTTTGACAATTCATAAATATGTTGTTTGGAGGCAAAAAGTCAGTGGTTTCTCGCTCTGTTGTGAATATTTGCTGATTCTCTAGTTTTATGTGATAGTAAACTGAATATATTTGAGTTTTAGCGTGTTCGTTGGACTAAACAAGACATTTGAAGATGTTGCAATGGACAGTGATCATTTTTATTATTTTTTGACATTTTATAGGCCAAATGATTGATCAATAGAAAAATCCACAGATAAACCAATCATGAAAATGATCAGAGTAATCAACTGCTTGATAAACATAATATTTGGGGATTTGTTAGTCAGACGAAATAAGAAATTAAAATATGTCTGATTGGGCTCTGAATATTGTGAAAGTCCTTTTTAAAGGTATTTTCCAATAATATTAACCAAAAATAGTTGTATGTAGGGGCCCACATTGTTAAACGGCAACAACAACACTGTTCGCGTATATGTTTCTCAGCCATGGCCTCTGTCACTGTCCACATTATTGCTTTAGGTTGTTCTGAATCCTTTTACCCTCTAAGATAAACATGTTACTGTGACTGGGCTTATTCATGGGTGGGATGAATAAGCCTACTGCCTCGATTTTTCATTTGACGCAGTATTTCAGTTGTAAATGGTGCCACTGTATGTACATAGCCACAGGGTCCGAAAGAGATTACAGTGCCTACTTCCCTTACAGCTGTTATGAAAACACTCTGGTTGCACAGTCAGCAAAGACAACCTGACAGACTTCCCAGTGTTCCTGAGCGGTGACTTTACTGGCTGATAACTGAGGAGCTGTTGATTAGGATTTGCATAATTGGACATGAACTATTGGCCATGTATTTTCAGTTTGTGTAACTTTTGTAGCACTATTTTCTCTTCGTATCAGAGTAGTCCTGTGTCTCCATTCAAACCCTGTTTAACACCTGCCTTCCAAACCAGTGGTCAAAATAAATTCAGTTTGTTACATTTTCATACATTTCTTGTCCCATACCACAATGCTGAGGCAGAGTAGCTCTGACTGTATCCACTGTTAGGAATCTGGAGGCTGTTAAAACTTACACAGCAGACAAGAAGGTTACATGGCTTGGTCTCTCCACAACTGTCTCTGTAGTTGGGACGACCTTTGACCCAAAAAAACAACCCTATGGGTTCTAGTGTGAACACAACGTTCAACTGCTTTTCTCTGGTTTTGGCCTCAGCTGTGTTCGGTTAGAGTCATACATGTAGTTTAGGATGACTGCATTACCTGCTAATTAGACATCTACAGTGTTGATCTGCTGATTTCATTTCTTGATTCATCGTTTGGTCTATAAAATGGCAGAACAAAAAGGAAATGGCAGTCACAATTTTCCAATCCAGTCCAACTTGATGTTTTCAAATGTCTTGTTTTGTCCCAAAAAAAAAATTCAGTTTACTATTATAGAAGACAGAAGAAACCAGCTCATATTCATATTTGAGGAGCCGAAACCAGATAATATATAGCATTTTTGGAAGAAAAATGACTTCAACCACCATTTGATTATTGAAATAGTTTTCGACCACCTAATCGATTAATCCAGTAGATGTTTCAGCTCTCTTTACGAGTACACAGCCCGGTTTTCATGATTAGTAACTTCTGACTGAGAGCAGTGGTCCCTTTTGGATAAGAAGTTCGTTGAACTGTAGGAATCTGCTGTTATGAAAACAGATTATTCTGATAATAGAAAGTCTGTTGGACTGTGATAACAAAGGGCACTGACTGATCCATCCTTTCAGAGTTTTAAAACTCAAAGGTACATTAACACTGGTTTCCAAGTTGCTTTTTCTAATTAACTTGCATATTCCCGTATTAATTCCTGTCCCTGAAGTGTCACTTGTCGGCCTAAAACATTTAATGTCACTTTAATTATTCTGTCACTTAAAGTGGTCTCATTTAGAGGTGACATTTACAACTTTGTATTAGTTTTTTGATACTTTTTTGATGGATGGAAATGGGAACACATCAGCAGCACAAAATACAAAAGAACGTTTTTATCTCCTGAAACAAACTGTTCAGTATTACTCCTACATCTCTATGACTTTCCTTTCTTTTCGACATCCTGAGATCCAACACCGATCACATGAAACGTTCTTTTTAAGAGACACAATCTTCCGTTGACGTCTCTTTTCTGACAAACATTTGTGTTTCCGTGTCCATCTTCTTTCAGGTATTGGATCGACATATTTTCACGCCACGCTCAGCTTTCTCGGCCAGATGCTGGACGAGCTGGCCATCTTATGGGTGCTCATGTGTGCCATCGCCATGTGGTTCCCCAAGAGATACCTACCCAGGATGTTCAGGAGGGATCGGTATGTTGGCTGGTGTAACTTTGTGTACACAGATGACGGTGTCTGATTCCTTGTGCTACATACATATTTTACCAAAAAAAGAGATATCAGGTGTTTCATATTCGATTTTCTGTTCACATGAAATCAGTTTCAAGATAAGGCAAAGGTCATTTATATTTCATATTTTAGGTAGACCTATAGTTAGTGCAGCTCACTGTTCACTGTCACGTGATGTGTCCCATCTGCTATGACTCCCCATTTAATAATAGGCCGGTCTGAGATAGCTGACACCAGTAGAAACTGCATCACATGTCTTTTACTTCTCTTTCCATTGTCACAGAGCCATCATGGCTGCTCACTCACTTCAGGCTGTCACTTAAAAAATGTCCTTCTTCCAGCTGAGTGATTCTGGTTCCCTGAGTGTTAGTGTGTCATGGTGCTTTCTGGGACGACTTTTCTCTCTGAATTTCCCAATGCTGTTCATAGAGGGCAAAGTTGCTGCTATTTTTGTTGTTCTCACTTGTTTTGCTTTTCAATTTAGGTCAAGGTTCAAAGTGGTCATCGGCATCTTGTCAGGGATCACCACTGGGCTGGCCTTCGTGAAACCTGTCGTCAACTCATTGTCCCTAATGACTCTGGGCATCCCCTGCACCGTACTCCTCATTACTGAGCTTAAGAGGTTAGTGCATTTTACATTTATTTTTAAAATGAGGGCAAGTCCTGAATGTTGCATCATACAATATATCAGATAGGATTATCTTTGGTTAGTTCTTTGAGGTTCATGGACATGTGATTGGTTATGTCTCAGCCAGGATTTATGTTCAGAGACGGGTGGAGCCTTGTCTGATAATGCTGGGTATTGTGCTCCAAAAGGGTGCAGCTCTAATGGGGAAAGCTGACCGGACAAATTCAGTGGACCCGTGCCTTCTATACAGCCTACGTCCGTACTAGATACGTGCCTCTGGTGCAGCAGATGCTCTTGTTTGCCTGATGTTTCCTGAACGTAGTGAAACACATTCTGTCAGTGGGGTGGGAGCAACGTTATAGGAGGAGAAGGTACACAATATTATCAGAGGTCATGAGGTTGTACTTTGTAATCATATTACAGTGATGATACATTTAACAGAGACAGAGCGCAATTGACTCACGCTGGAGGGGAAAACAATGTATCACTCTCCACTGACTTTGTATCGCGCGAAGAGGCCTCCTTTTCACTTTTGTACGCTAGCAAACAACAACTATAAAACAGCTGCTGTGTGGTAAACAACAGGGTGAAGAACCCAGAACTTTTTATTTATATATTATATATTTCTGTAGGTTTCAATGGCAGCATACAACTTGTGTTATAGTTGAACGTGGACACATCAGAAATATATGCAGTATTATGTTTGCAAGTGCTTCAGATTACTGAGGTAAATTGGCTTGTTAACACATAGCTAACATTAGCTTGCCAACTTGTCCCTTCATTATATTAATAAATGCATGTTTATTAATAACAGTAATTTTACCCTCTGGTAGACGGGGTGCTAAATTAAAATGCTGAAACTGTATGTTTTTAGCTAGTTACAGGCATGTTGTTGCGTTCACAGTATGAAGTGTTGTGCTCTGTCTATGTTTTGAAACTTTATTTCCAGCTTGGCACCAAATGGTGACAGGTGTGGGAAAATCGTAGCGTGCGTGTATATCTTAGCACCATCTGTTGTCAATTAGTTCCTCAGGTTTTTTAAGTTGACCGCGTGAATGACCCTTTTCACTTGTTTTTAACGGTGTGAGTCGATAGTAATGCGAGGCGAAGGTCTGAGACTATTGGAAGCTTTTAAATAAAGGGAAACTAATATGTCAGATGGGTGCAAAGTAAGAAAACCAAACATGATTTTCTCCAACTAAGTTCTCTTCCATTAAAGTAAATACAAACCATGTTCAATCAAGGATGGCGCAGGATAGCGTCCTCACTCACCCACTCAACACAATTTGGTTACACCAGGTTACACGCAGCAGATATAATGTGTAAATATGTCTCCACTAATTTCCACATAAAACCGCAACCTGTTGTAATATAGTGAGGCGTGAAGCTCCACTTGCTCTAACCAGGCTAAGGCTCAGTGACCACGTCAGTGGTTTAAAATGGTCTAGTCAGAAATCAGCGGCTGTAATGTAAAGTAGTTAATAGTACAAAAGTGAAACAGTCTCAAGATGTAGCTTGTGCAGTCTGCTAACGTGTCCCCTTGGCCTTTTGTACTGACACAGTCTAATGGCATGTTGTTAGGATATTAGGATGTGAAAGAATGTCCTTGAACGCACTAAACAAGCCACTCATGCCCTTTTATGTGTGTTTGTATTGCTTTTCTCCATCACAGCAACGTGGGGTTGCTCTGTTGTTTCCGTTTCCTACATCCCTTACTCGCCACCGTCACTCTTGTACTTTAAAGTCATCCATTGTTCAACCTGTTGGTTGTTCCTGACATTACCGCAAGTGCCAGTCATCTGTTCAGGCCGCTCGTCTTTGTTCCGCTAAGTGCGAGAGAATTCCTGTGAATTCCTCGCTGATGGACTTTTGCCCTCAGAAGGTTTTTGTAGTTGTTTGCTTGTTTTACAGTACGACCGTTGGCCTCTATTCAAGTCACTTCCAGTTGGACAAGAACAACTTGTACAGTGGACAGGATACCCTTTACAGATATCATAGTAGTGTTTAAGAAATAATAGTAACCAGTCATAGTCGTGCAATAATAGCTGAGATATTCATAGGACAGTACAAAACAAACAAAAGTGACTTTGTATGAGATAATAGTTTTGCCTTGTGAGAGCGAAGTTAATTCGTACATCACCAAGATAATAGGAGGATACATAGTGTGTATTATACCAGATATTTATTATTTTTGATTGAAACAACAGATATATTACATTTTTAAAAAACAAACGTGTTGAAAAAGGCATAACAGTTCAAACAAATAAGAATAAAAAAAGACTGTTTATACAAAATAACTATACCTTCATATACACATATTAGCAGATAGAAATGCTGCACCATCTATTAAAATGCCATCAATTTAATATGCACAGGTTTTAGTAGTAGATGTAGAAGTAGATTTTCTTCTCATATTTTGTCAGTACGCAAAGGATGATTCTGTTTTTTTTTACATTTGACATCTTGTTTTGTTTTGGTCATCAACATTTTTACCCATCAAGTTACGCGCTAAAAATAAGTCTGATGGGTGAAGAAACACAAGTGGTCAAGCGATCATTTTGAACATATTTGGAATGTTTTTCCTTTTTCTCCCTTAAATGAGAGAAGCCTCTCATTCCTCTGCTTTACCCCAGATAGACAGACTGGTCTTTCCTTCACTTATCTCTTCCTCCACAGATAAGTGAAGTGACATTTAAACTCTCCATCACGCTCACGTCTCCAAGCAGAAGTCCTAGTTTGGTGTCATGTTTCTTATCATACAAGTGTCTGTTGGAGCTGATAGGCACAGTAGCCAGATGTCCAGGGGTGTTTGCCTTTTTAAAGTCACATAGTTTGTCTATAAAAGTAAAAACACAAAATTGTATGTCAATAAAAAGTTTATTTTAGTCAGTTTGTCAATAAAAAGTAAAGGCAGTTATAGAGCAGCGACCTGGCTTAGTAAATCTCTAATGCACAGCTCCCATGTGAATATAAGCGATCAAACTCCTTCACAGTAAAATAGAATATTGATGACATTTTAATGGCCTATTTCCCTTTGGGAAGTTGTATCAGTGGCCATCTATTTCTGTACATCCTGTGGCTGATGAGTAGACGTGACACCAACGCACCCTTCCTCAACTCAACATATTCCCGAGGTTTTGCTGCTTCAGCCCGACTTGAGACCGATGTGACCAGTAGCTCACGATGTTATAAAAATACCGTTCTAACGTTTGCTAAAATGTTCGAGACGCTTCACCAACTCTAGGACTCTTGTACTACTGTAGCTTGGAAGCAACTGTTTGCTCTTCCAGTTGCAATAACAACTTCTATAGGAGGATAAAAAGTCCAATAACAAGCTTTTGAATGGCACACTACTTCTCTTTCCATTGATGCAGAGACGTGATGGCTGCTCCGTTAACTTTAGACAAGCACTTCCATTTTTCCGTTGCTTGTCTTATTTAAATCTCATTGCGCTGTAATGCTTTCTGGAAAGTCTTTGTGTCAACCCAACATGTGTCCCTCCATGAAGCATCAATAACTCAAATGTAAGGCTTGTAACATCTTAAGGGAAGGTGATGAACTATGTCACAGTAACCGCACAGTTTGGTCGGGCTTCCTGGCTTGGGTCTTTGTTTCGCCGCAGCCAGCAGCAGCAGGGTGTAACTGGTGTGTCTGAGAAGGACAAGATTAGAATAGTTTTGGCAGTGGCACTCTGGATTAGCATACGTCTCTGTAGGTCAGTGGTCTGTCCACTAGGAGATGTTTGCTTCGAGACCAGAATATTTGGATCACAGTTCCATCAGCGCCCAAAAAGAAAGAGAAGATAATCTCCTTATCTAAAAATAAATGTGTCAACCTACAATGTCTGCTATAGACATCTCAGCTCTAAATATAAGAGCACCCCAGCTAGAGAGTGGACACCACAGACAGTGAAATAATTACAAAATCTGTATGAATTATTGCCCTTTGAGGGGATGAAGAAGCCACAGGGTTGAAAGAATATGGAGAAGAAAATGTATCCCATCCATCCCAAAGGAAATTTTAGATTTATAATAATTAAATTTGATTTACTGAAAATAAAATCCTTTCTTCAATATGTATCAACTGACACTACAGGTGGATGACATCCTATGGTTTATGTTTCTGCATGTTTTCTGCAGTTCCCCTCAGCCCCGCAAAGTGTTTTCTCTCTTTCTGCACACTGCTTTGTTTTGGTCCAGTCTCAGTTTTAGCTATAGCAGACAGCCGTTTGCACATTGTATCAATTTAAAAGGTGACAATAAGTCAATATTGTGCCACTGCCAAATAGTGGCAGAAAAATAAATAATTATATAAAATAAGTGGCCTCATAAAAAAAATTAGGCATTTCTTTTTTTTTATTTGGATATATGTTTCATTTTAGGTTAAATTAAATTGTTCTTCCGTATAAAAGAAGCCAAAAAAGTTCCTATTTGATGTTTTTTTTTTGTATTTTGTGTATCTGCATAGACAGATTGTAAGCACTACGTATTGGATGCAGTACATATTGTTGTGTGTTTTCACAGTTCTACACATTTCTCAGGGCTCTCTTCGGTCATTGCAGGTGTGAAAACCCACGTGTGTTCAAGCTGGGTCTGGTCTCAGGGATCTGGTGGGCCCTGGCTCTGCTTTGCTGGATCAGTGACAGGATATTCTGTGAGATGTGGTCATCCGTCAACTTCCCCTACTTACACTGCGCTTGGTAAGCTCAAAGTTAGTGTAGTTTTATTTAGGTCATACAATTCATCATATATTATACACTAAACATATATTTATACACAACAATATCTCCGTCTTATAAAGTCCTTTTCTGTCTATAATTAAGATAATAATAATCTATAATTAGCGTCTGTGCAGCAAGAATCTAGAACAATGAAACAAGAAATTAAATTTAAGCAAAACACCAGAAACAAGTTGATTTTCATTGAAAACCAGTAGAACTCTGACTCCACAGGAAGAGTATTTTGCTTGAAAATGACTTTGCGACAACACCTTGATGTACTTAGTCTTTTCTTAGGCAGTTTGGTTCATTTAAACTTTGCTGTTACAGGCACATCCTCATTTGTCTGGCTTCCTACTTGGGTTGCGTTTGCTTCGCCTACTTTGACGTTGCGACTGAGGCTCCGGAGCGAGGACCCGTCATCATGTTCTGGCCCAACGAGAAATGGGCCTTCATCGGCGTGCCCTACATTTACTTTCTCTGTGTCCACAAGAAGTCTGCTGTCAAGGTTACTTAAGGTGACCCAATTCTGCAGCTCTGCTGGTCATGCTTTAACACTTCCTCGCCAAGATGCATTCAAACCACACGGCAGCTTTGCTGCCTCTTGTGCTCCTGTGACTGGGTGATGTAGGTGATGCACATTCAGGCCAACGGTGAGGATTAATCTGTTCCCTTTTCCATCCCTGTCTGGTTTCATTACACAGCAGTGTTTATGCAACTCTGTCAAAGAACAAAGGGTGTTGCAGTTTAGTCTAACATGACGCCAGAAGAGGGACTTTTCAAACCACACAGTATCAAAGCCAAGAAACCTTTACAGTGTTCCAAACATTATCTCAGGCTTTACATATGATATCATGTAAGTATTAGTATTACGTATTTCTGGCTTCTGTAAAAAGAAGATTTTGTACATTTTATAGAAACTTAAAGAACCTCATTATAAAGCATTGTATTGCCTTTATAAAGACACGTATAGCATCTCATAGGTGCAGTCAGGCCATCATGAAAGCTGATAGAAACAAACAATAAAGCACTGGATCCATTAACTGTGATTGATGCATTATGCATTAAAGCTCCATATGATATTGCTTAGCAGATCAAACTATGCTCAAAGAATCAACAAGCTGGCTCATAAGACGTTTCACACAAAGCCGTATGTGTTTAAATAGATAATGGATCAGACCTGCCCTCTTTGTGGATGGGCATTTTTACTTAAAACACCAGAAACGCTATGTACTATGTTTTGCTGCCAGCATGCCATTGTGATTTTTTTTTTAACATAGTATATGAGAAATGTGTTTTAATATACTCCTGTGTATATATACAGTATTAACTAACACTGTGATATGCAGTTATTTTCCGAGGAAAAACATATCATTTGTATATTACTGAATGAATAGGTACCCTTTGATATTGATTGTGGCCCAAAACCCAAAGTAAAAAAAGTGAATGTGAAATCAAAATGTATTGAAATAAGATCGACTATTAAATGAAATAATTATATATTTTTCACAACATCATGAATGGTTCTCAAAGCCTTTGGCTTAATGCACACTGCAATGATAATTATGTTCTCAAACCTTTGCTTCCACCCTACAGCGTTTAATGCTAAAGTTTTCACAGCTGATTTCTTTTCATCCAAACGTCTCAACTTTTAAACTTCTCTTCGGGGTTATTTATTACAGGCTCAGTATTTTAGACTTTGTTAGACTATTTTAGACTGTAATCAGAACGGTGCAAACAGCCTTAATCAAACAGGATAACTACTACAAAAGCAAATGAAGGTACACTGTGTCCTTGTGTGATGTATCTGAAGCTGTTTGCTCTGAAAGGGGAAATGCAGTGTAATGAATGTGTTGGATAACAAAAGGAAATTAGGTTAGGGTTATAGCAGAAGAAGTTGTGGGACAGATGATGTATCACTTCTGACCTTAAACCTAGTGTTACGTGGTGTCTAATGTTTTCATTTGACAGAAATTAATAGAAATGCTGTGTGTAGAATATAAAAGGAAAGAATGTTGGGTGTTGTAAAGCTGAACACTAACCCTAAAAAACAAGTTTCACCAAAGCTTTTCCCCACAAACCATTGTTTTAAATGTTCTTGGAAACTGCCTCAAGCTGTGTTAACTGATATTATTTTACTCCTGTTCTCCTGCAGAGGATTCTGGGAACTCAACCTGCTAAAATATATTGTGCACACATGTAGGGTCAAATGAGGAATCATGATTTAGAAAATAACTTTTTACGAGTTGTTTAAGTATTTAGTTAAATCCCCCAAAATATATATTTTTCAAAGTGACGTGCAGCCAAATTTAAAGGGAAAATGATTTTTGATATTTCATGATTACAACCTTTGTATTATTTTTTTATTGTATCTTCAGAAGAAACTTTTGTGGACAGTATTGACAATGTGAACAAAGCTGTTGTAGTGCTCAAGTACACGTTCACTGTGCAGCAAATGTTATTGAATCATACATCTGATCCACGATGGTGGATTGTTTGTATGAGTCACACTCAGATTAAGGAGTTTGTGTGAAATGCTGCCCTCTGCATCGTGATGTTTGTCTTGGCATGAGGTATGACTATGTTCTCATAACCATGAGATATGTAATTTTTATGGACTAACGTGTGTATAAATCTCAGTTTTTCCTCTGCCTGCATTGACAATACAGACAAACTGCACAGAAATATTTATTTTCATAATTTATCCTGTTTTGTAAACAAATATTTGTAATAGACTAGAACATTAGTATATTTTATTTTATGCAATAAACCAAGCCAATTATTAAAAATTATTGCTGGTATTTATTTTACATTTTACAAACATTGTCATGTTGATATAACGCATGTATCAAACATATTGCTCACATCCTGTTATACATTTTGTAGCTTTATGGCTCTTGCATGAACGGAGCTGTTCTTTGGAATGGGACTCAAGAGGACCAAGATGACACTTTTTGCCACCAGGGGGCAACTTCTTTCCACATCTACTTTATTTTATTCGTTTCAGCTGCTAACTACAGAACAACCTTTCGTTTTCACTTTAGAATTAAAACATTAATTCACTTCTGCTTTAAATCTATTATTGGGTTAATTCTGAATATCATGGTGATCCATATTTTTAGAAATACATTACAGTAGATGATGGCTGTAGTTTTGTTCATAAATTATGAAGACAAAGCTTTAGATGTGTTACACTGCATGTTAGAATGTAATGTAAAGTAGAAATAAAGAAGTAGAAATAACTAGAATAAACTTAATACAATTGTATGAATTGTTGTGCTTACAACTTATATTCACAATTCATTATTGAAGATCATATTTTCATTCAGTTGTTTTTTTCATTTAAAAATGTATCTTTTTCAGTATTGATTGACAGACAAAGAAGACGAAGAAGTGACATAATTAAATTAAAAAAAATAGCAATGTGACTAGAATAACTAACAATAAGTCCTGTTATTGTGAAGTGAAGCAGGATCAATTATCAGATCATACTAATAAGCCAACTTTTAAAGGTTGTTCTATTATTTTAGTTTTTATATATGTGGTGCTTGCATTTGTTTATTACATAATGTCTGACCGATTATTTTGTGTTGAACACGTTGGGTACCAATTGGTTTCATACATTTTAATTTTACAGTCTTAATTTGTATTATGAGCCAAATGATTTAGTCGATGGATGGATAGATGAATAAGTGATACTCTAAGTGATTAATATCATGCCATACTGTAATTCATGGTCACACGGGGGCAGTGCCGCCCTCTTCTGAAGGAAGTCCCGCCTCCTCTGACCAGTAAAGGCTCTCATTGGCTCCCTCTGATGTCAATCAAATACCAGCCATGTCTACATTATGGGTCAGATAGAAGACCATCGGCTTTAATCTGGTTGACTTCAGTGGATGTATTTTACCCTTAAACCTCTTGAGAAAACCTATTTTGGGAATAAACGGACATTGTTACCGATACAGACATCTGACGCTGCTCTGCGGCCTTTTGTCCGCGGAAAATAGCTCCAGGAGGATGTTTACCATTAGACGCTAAAACAATTGTCGACGCGTTTGTCGAGCCTTAACAAAAAAAAAAAAAAAAAAAGGAAAGGTGTTTACACAGCCAGGCTGTCAACATAAGAGGATACATGTGAGTCCTTTCCCACTGTGGGCGGCGTTTAAGATACAAAATCCATCCAAATGATGTCCGGAAAGCATTTCAAGGCTCACGAAGTGAGCTGCTGCATCAAGTATTTCATCTTCGGATTCAACATAATATTCTGGGTAAGTCCTCTCTGTTTGTTGTGTTGGGACTTCAGGCCCGCTTTATCCTCGGCTTAATACACACTGACGTTACATGTTTTTATCCGCAACCTAACGGCAGCTTCCCCACAGCCGTTTTCTTTCTTCCCGTTAGGTTTGTTCTCGGAGTCATGGCTCATTTCACCATGAGCTCTCTGCGCTCGTGCGAGTGTCACCTCGCAGCCTTTGTTGTTTTGTGCAGACGGCATCCGTGTGAGGGCTTTCCTGACACCATCACTTGCTTTGGCTGCATCATCTGAGGACATTTTTTGTATTGTGGTGTCAGTGATGTTTGTGCAGAGCAAGCCATATCTTCATCCCTGATCTGAGTGAAATCATGGGGGAAACCAACATGATCTTGTTTCAGAAGGATGCATGCATTTACACTTTGTTGAGACTATAGTCTGCCCATGAAACCAGCCCTTCACAGGATGGAATAACCTGCTCTTGTGCTGTGAAACCCACCAGGAACCTCATTAAAGACTTCTGGATGTCCCACTTTGGGCCTCCAGTTAGCAGAACCTGGGTGGTTTTAGTTAACAATCAAAATCAAATCAGCGAAAAATACACTATAATATATATAAAAGACCATGTAAAATACACTGGAAATGATGTACATAATACAACATTACATAACACAAAAAAATATATAAATGCCATATTAATGGAAGTACTAAGTATGACAGTATGCCTTACCTAAAACCTGATTAGGTGATTAGTTGTTTCCTTGATTGATATAAAACTAACATGATTAATTGTTTAAAGATGGCCAACATTTGTTGATAATTCACTGCTTAGATTATAGTAAATATAATTATTTGGAGTTTGATGAGCATTTTCACCAGTTATCAACACCTCAATAAACTTTACAACTGCATTTGCATTTTGGCTTGATAATTGACTGCAATGATGAATGAATTATCATAATTATTGCTGGTGATTGACTAATGGATTGTTGCAGGCTGCTCTATTCATGATATCAGTGTGTATTGTTTGGGATACAATACATATTTATGGATGAACTAACTGGATGGGACTATCAATGTTAGGCTAAGATGAAATAGTAGCCACTTCACATTTTAATGCAAAAGTCATTGGCATCAAAAACTATTGTCAAACAGCAGATGTGCAATATTGTCAAAATGTCCTCTGTGGCCCAGCAACATTAAGAGAAGAACTATCAAAGTATTAAAAAAGCAACGTTGACAGAGTTACCGATCTCTTTTTGAAAGTTTGTGCCCTAAGAGAAGCCTTCATGGACCTCTGAGTGATGAAGAGGAGTCTGTCAAGAGTGTGTCAGGCCCTGCAGGGTGTCGGCCTGCAGCAAGTGACCTCTGTGATCCCTTCACCATTCATGTCATCAGAGGAAGTTGGCTGAGTCAAAAAATCTTGTTCCTGCATTCTTCCTCTGCAACGGTTTCACAAAAAAAGAAAAACCCTGACGAGCTCATTTGCCAAGTGCTTTGTATCTTCTAGGGGCAAAAACCCATAACTAGGATCCAGTCTTTAAGTGGGTCTAATTGTTAAAAAAATTCTTTAAAGAGCATCATTATTCATTCATTGGCACTAGTCTCGCCTTGTAATGTTCATGACATTCACCTTCTGTTGATAAATACCAGTCTTGTAATGAGTAATTTTAGATATCCAAAATTTCAAAAGTCAAAATATCTCACACATGGTCCACTTTCTTGCAAATTCTAGAGCTTTTAACCAGATCTGATGGTTGTCATCAGGTTGCTCAGTTGTTTTGGAGTGTTGTCATGTGAGTATGTGGGAAACTTAAATCATGCAGCTTTCAGGCTGTTAGAAGATGCTTTCTCATGTGGGAGTCTCCCGATACCGCAGAGCAGCTTGACACCAGAAATATTAAATTGATGGATCACTGCCAGGAAAACCTCTCTGTGGTTTCTCTTCTGTGTGATGACTATGTGTTGCAGTCACAGCAAAAATAACCCTGTTCTCTTGTCTCTTTCTTCCTCGTTTGTCTGTTAGTTCCTTGGAGTGGCGTTCCTCGGCATCGGGTTGTGGGCATGGAGCGAAAAGGTGATTTCACTGCTTTTCTCTCTGTGTAACATTAAGCCGAATCAATGTATCATGGGAATGTTTTCACTTGTGAATACCAGCAAATAATCCATAAACAAAGCAGATCATTTAAATAAATCTCCGGTCGCATACGCCCAACTGATTGCACGACATCATTTCGGGAAGTGTCTTTAATGAGTCAGAAAGGAATGTCATGCTTTCCGGTGGGACGCCGCTCTGAACAATACACAGAAGTAAAGATCTGATGCACTTCAGATACATTCACTGTCGAGGTTTCATCTTGACTTTCACTGAAGAACTTTTTAAAGGTCAAGATCATTTCTTGGATTATTGCTTCATATTTTATGTATGACTGCAACCAGAGAATGTTTGACTTTAAAAAATGACTTCAACAATTGAATTAGTAGTTTAACATCATATGAAAAGAGGCCAATATGCTTCCTCGCAAGACGTTGGATGAGAAGATCGATACTTCTCTCATGTCCGTGTTAAGTGTAAAGCTGGAAGCAGCAGTTGGTTAGCTTAGCACCAATACTGAAATGAGGGAAACATCTGTTGTAGTAGTATGAAGTCTGGCTCTGTCCAAAGGGAACACAATTCACCTACAATGCACCAATGAAGCTCACTAACTAACCCGATATACCTAATCTGTTTAATCTGTATGCAAAGTGAAGTGTAAAAACAACAATTTGCTGTTATACGTGGAAGTAAGAAAGTCACTATTCTGGAAATCATTTTGCTCATAAAACCAAACCTTGTTGTTTTAAATGGATCAAACAAGCGGGATATAACATGTTGATCCGTGAGCTTTGGAGGTGCTGGCCGGCGGATCTTGTTATCTTTGGACAGGCGAACTGTCTTTGTGCTAAACTAAGCTAACAGGTTGCTCCTCCAGCTTCGTGTCTAACGTGTGAGACTCATATCAATCTTCTCATCTGACTCTCGGCAAGAATGTGAATAAGCGTATTCCCCAAATGATCAGCCTATTCCTTTTAGTGATTATCAAACTAGTTGGCAAAGGACGAGCTGTTTCAGCTCATCACATAATTGACGTGTTGGGTTTGTGGACACTATAAGCTCACGGAGACAGTGGACTTAATGATTTATCTTATAATGGCTTCAAGCCTCTAACCCAGGGGAGTGCAATTAAAATCCAACGAGGTCTAGCTAGTGAGAATTTGCTCATTCAAAGGTCTGGAACATCCCAATGATGTTTGATTAAGTGCCGTATGTATTGAAGAAGCCGAGCTGTTGTACTAACGTCTGTATGTAGTCAACTACTGACTCATTTCAAATGTCCAAAGTTCAATTGAACAACATCTCAATTCAAGTTATACATAATACATACTCTAATAATAAATGAATGATCTTCTCTCACTTCAAGTGAAATAAGAATTACAAACTAAAATACATAACAGAAAGCTTTTTAAAAATGTGCATCCTAAAATTGTCCTCTAGCTTCAAATTTAGTCATTCAGGTGTGAAGTGATGTCACCCAAAAAAAGCCACGATATTATATTCTTCTCATCTTCGAAAAGGAGAAATTAGTGTGCAGGGACTTCATCTGTGGTTGTTGAAACCACAGCTCTATTCTCCTCTCTGTTAACATCATTGTTGTTCAGTGAATTACTGGATTAGGATTCCGATCATTTTGGGCTCTTAGGTTTGATTTTTCTGTGCCTTAATTTCGGATGTGTGTCGGCAGCTTTGTTAAAAAAATAAGTGCTTTGTCTCGTAATTATGCGTCAAATTGCCGCTTTAAAAAAATTACACTTTCGTGTAAAACGTGTTTACAATTTCTGTAAACACGTTCTGGTTTTAAACTGCTTTTGGGAAGACCGAACATTTAGGATTCTGTCCATTCTTGGTTATAGGCTCTGGTCTTTTTCCACTTTTCTCTTTTTGGAGAACACCATGTGTGGTCTCTCTCTCCCGTCTCTCACATGTGTGTTTATCTCACTCGAGTCGAGGGTGATACTTATCAGAAAAGCTGCGCCGGTTCAAATATAAGAGCTTCGTCAAAATGGAATAATTCTCAATTATCTATGGGTTTTAAATCCGGGTCCAGATATGACGGCGTCCGGGTCCGGACCCGGACCGCGGTCCGCCGGTTAGTGACCCTCGCTCTAACCCCTCACTCTGTTTTTCCAGGGGGTTCTCTCCAACATCTCGTCCATCACAGACCTGGGCGGCTTCGACCCAGTCTGGCTCTTCCTGGTGGTGGGTGGCGTGATGTTCATCCTCGGATTCGCTGGCTGCATCGGAGCGCTGCGAGAAAACTCCTTCTTGCTCAAATTTGTACGTTCACTTGTCAAACAACTTGTGAAGAAATGTAATTATTATTATTTTTTTTTTTTTCAATGTTCTTGGTCTCATAATAATATTGGTCCAATGTATCTCAGTTCTCAGTGTTCCTGGGTATCATCTTCTTCCTGGAGCTGACTGCGGGAGTCCTGGCCTTTGTCTTCAAAGATTGGATCAAGGACCAGCTCAATTTCTTCATTAACAACAACATTCGAGCCTATAGAGACGACATTGATCTGCAGAACCTGATAGACTTCACCCAGGAATATGTGAGCACTGTTTCTTTATCCACGGTATTTATTACACTCCTGTGTTTTCCCCATTTCTGTGGGGCATTGTTGCCATACATGTGAGTTTTCTTTGTGTCTGTTTAACCTCGTAGTGGGAGTGTTGTGGAGCGTTCGGAGCTGACGACTGGAACTTGAACATCTACTTCAACTGCACTGATTCAAACCCGAGTCGTGAGAAATGCGGAGTGCCCTTTTCCTGCTGCACCAAAGATCCAGCGGTTTGTCCCCACATAAACTCACCACAGTACAGTCTTTCTAATCCCCAGCAAATTCATTCCCATTTATGGTAAAACACAACAAGCTTTAGGGGTGGAATTTTGTCTTTTTGTGTGTCTGAAAGTTGCAGTACAAATTGAGTAGGTCACGTTCTAACATGTTGAACCCTTTAGTTTGGGGGATCATTTAGAAGGTCCTCCCTGTGACTCACAGCTCGGTTATCTGCGTCCTCCAGAAGCTGGCTGACGCTGTCGACTGTTGCTTCCAACAGGACGTCGAGGCCTCAGTGGTTAGCCCCCTCAGACCTTGCCAACACAGCAAAGTATCAAAGCGAGGGAGGAGTTATCTTGACCAAGACTTCTTTTTTTTTTTTTCTTGGCAGAAAAATGCTCAAACTGCTGCTGTAAGCGGAGAGCAGGGAGCGTCACTGTTGAACAGTGAGGCTTTTTATTTGCTGACCGAAAGGCATACTATTCCACCAAGGCCATCCTCTTTGAGAGCAGCACTTCATAACAACTGGCATGGATATAAAACCGTTAACACATGATTCAAAATGAAAGCACCCTGAAGTGCTAAGCAGAAGTGCTTTTAAGTCTTTTGAGGCAATCACAATTACAAGTCTTTAAGCTCTCTGATTGCTGACCATTAAAATGACACGCCATTTAATTAATAGGGCCATTACAAACACATTAAACCCACAATGTTACTCTTCTCTCAATATTTACTGAGTTCCTTTGGTCTGAGTTCATTATTTCCTACTGAAATATGTTTTTTAAAAGGGTCATAAACGCTGTGTTATTTTCAAAACAAGACGTTGTAATTTCCCTAAACAGCTGGGTTATGTAGTTCTTAGCAAAATGATCATGAATAATGAGTGCATCAGCTCAATAGTGGAAACATGGCACAGAATAATAAGATATACTCGGCTTTGGCTACACTCACAATACTTGTTAAAAGGTTAAAATGCAGATTTTTAGTCTTTGCATGGGATTTGTTGAAAAAAGAAAAATAGCATCACCAGTTTTGGCTGTGCAAGCTTTCCCTCTGGCTGTTTGATTTTTGATGTTTCAGGGTTTTTCCAGGTCAAGTCTAAATATTTTTGACTTAAATCTGAATCAAATCCAAGCCTAGGTCTGCACAGGTTTAGTTCACAGCAACTTTCCTGATATTAGACCAATATATTCATCTCGGCAGTGACAAATATGAACATTAAGACCAGGTTGAAAACAAACAGCATTGGTGTCATTGTATCATCCCCAGTATATGTCTGTAAAGGTCCTGACTTTACACATTTTGAGCTTGAACCATCTTCTCTTCACAGGAGGATGTCATCAACACTCAGTGTGGTTACGACATTCGAGCAAAAACGGTGAGTGGCGTTACAGAAACTTCCATTTATAACAGAGATTGAGGAACTCATCTTAAAGTAAGCCAGGGCTATGAAACAGTCCAGGGTTATTTGGCTGCATGAGGTCATGCATCAGGTACTCCACCCTGAGCACAATACTCCTCCTTCAGTATATTTCTCAACTGCACAGTCTTCAGAATACAGCAGCTGGCTCCCCATCAGCACTTTGGCCCGGGTGGTATTACTCATGCTGCAGCAATGCACTGGGAATTGAATCCCCTCCCCCATCATTAGCTTTGGCCTTACTCCACAGTAGCATAATGTAAGGAAAAGGCTGTGTTTGTATTATTGACTTGAAATGTGGGGAAAAAGGCAGAGTGGACTAGGGTTTTTTTTATTTTATTTTTACAAGAGTCAGAGTAGAAACACATTGGGCTGAGGGTGTGTTAACAGCCAGGCAACATTAGTACCAAGGGATTTTATTGTGGAGGGTTTGTGAGGACATATATTATGTATTCAAAATAACTATGTTGTCAAGTGCCGCAACGTAAATCCCAACATCATTGTCTATGGTTACTCATAAATTGTCAAACTTTTAAAGGGATAAACAAAGTAAAATCCAAATCCTTCATTCACACTTACCTGTTCGGCTTTAATACTGGTTGATATGGGCTATAATACTGGTTGATATGGGCTTTAATACTGGTTGATATGGGCTATAATACTGGTTGATATGGGCTTTAATACTGGTTGATATGGGCTTTAATACTGGTTGATATGAGCTTTAATACTGGTTGATATGAGCTTTAATACTGGTTGATATGATCTATAATACTGGTTTATATGGGCTTTAATACTGGTTTATATGGGCTTTAATACTGGTTGATATGGGCTTTAATACTGGTTGATATGGGCTTTAATACTGGTTGATATGGGCTTTAATACTGGTTTATATGGGCTTTAATACTGGTTGATATGGGCTTTAATACTGGTTGATATGGGCTTTAATACTGGTTGATATGGGCTATAATACTGGTTGATATGGGCTTTAATACTGGTTGATATGAGCTTTAATACTGGTTGATATGAGCTTTAATACTGGTTGATATGATCTTTAATACTGGTTGATATGGGCTTTAATACTGGTTGATATGGGCTTTAATACTGGTTGATATGGGCTTTAATATTGGTTGATATGGGCTATAATACTGGTTGATATGGGCTTTAATACTGGTTGATATGGGCTTTAATACTGGTTGATATGAGCTTTAATACTGGTTGATATGGGCTTTAATACTGGTTGATATGGGCTTTAATACTGGTTGATATGGGCTTTAATACTGGTTGATATGAGCTTTAATACTGGTTGATATGAGCTTTAATACTGGTTGATATGATCTTTAATACTGGTTGATATGGGCTATAATACTGGTTGATATGGGCTTTAATACTGGTTGATATGATCTCCCAGGACTCTGAACAGCGGACCTTCATCTATATTAAAGGATGCGTTCCTCAGTTTGAGAAGTGGCTTCAAGACAACTTGACAGTGGTGGCAGGCATCTTTATTGGAATTGCACTACTACAGGTGAGGAACAATGTGAACGCTTTATTATCTCCTGTCTGTTGACTTCATATTTACCCATTGAAAAATATGCATATTTCTTTTTGTTTTAGATTTTTGGCATCTGTTTAGCGCAGAATCTTGTGAGCGACATTGAAGCCGTGCGAGAGAGTTGGTAGGTGGCGGCTTTGTGTTCACTCAAGCACAATTTCACTCAGGCTGGGAAAAGTGATGCATTAATAATACATTTTAGGAAATTGATAAAGAATATTTTTACTTTAGCTGTAGGAGTTCAGGACTAATGAAATATCCCCTATTGGATAAAATATGATGCCAAGAGTTATGTTCTCCCCTAGGATTAACTCTGGTGATCCCTTTTTATCCATCACATTATCGGGTCAAAGTTTTCATTAATCCTGAGAGATTTTGTAACATACCTGATGGATTAACACAACATTTGGTGTAGACATTCATGGTTCAGAGAGAATGAATCCTACAGACAAGGTGATCTTCTGACTTTTCCTATAGCGCCACCATGAGGGCATTTGTGGTTTTTCACCAAATTCTTGCTAACTACTGACATTGCCATCAGCTGTATTAAGTGTTTACTGCTAAATAGCATATCTTAGCATGTTAACATTAATAACTAAAAAGGTTGAATGTACTAAACATTAGACTTTATCATTGTGAGGATGTCAGCATGCAGACAGTAGCATTTAGCCCAAAGTGCCTTAAGTATAGCCTTGAGGAACTCCTTCAACACTTAGTATTTGTAACAACTAAATAGATACTAATAAGTTATGTAGTTGTGCATTGTCTTAATTTTACATTATTTTATCTGTACTTAAATATTCCTTTGTTTGTGTGCAGTTTGTTTACCTAAGACCTCCACCAAATCTCCAAAGGCAGGAAGGATGTACCAGGTAAGCACTTTTAGATTCACCATTAATGTTGCAGCATATACACATTTATATTCTTATTGATTTAATCCATTGATTTCCCCATGTCTCTTTGCACTGAAAGGTTTTGCTTGTTTCTACAGGACTCTGCAGTTTAGACGCCAGCAATGAAGGGAAATAAATGCATCAGCTCGCGTGTCCAGAGCGAAGAGTCTCATTGACATGTAAATAGTAAATGTAGAGTTATTTTTAGAGTTATTTGTGGCCCTATCTCTGAATGAAGCACAGCCTCTAAAGGGTACTGTAGCTCTCATACAGTACAAATCAAACAAATGCAATGTAAATGTATCACAACACGAGCAGATATGACACTGAAGTGGCTCAGAGGATAAGTCCCAGCTCAGAGTAATGTAGTTTGTAAGCCTGCAAATGAAGAGCGGCGAGGGTCAGAACTAGATTAACTGGTAGATTTCATGTTTTCATCGGAGGTCGTGCTTCATTCGGGGAAGGGGCTTGTTTTTTATATGTCTCACAGCTGCAGTTTTTAACACTGCGTTTAAAGGTTGTGTACAAAGATAAAAGTGATTCTGGAAATGCACTGCATGCCTATTGTCTACTGGTAGGACATCGGCTTTCCTAAATGTATTTCATTAATGTTAAGTATTTTAAAAATATTTGTAAAATAGTCACAATAGTTGAGAGTGAATCGGCTGGTTAGCACTTTGTTGAATGTTTAATGGACTCTTCTCAAAGCAACAGAGAATTAACTTTAGAGTCTTTGTTTCCCCATCTGTGACATTATGCTCGTATTTTACAGATACAGTTTGTAAGCAGAGTTTTGTGGCGATGAGGTGGATATAAAGTATCATGAAGGGATGGGATTGATATTGTACGCTTTGCAAAAGTTGCATTTCGCTGAGAGGTTTTGGCAGTGACATTAAAATAAATGTCTAAATATACTGAAAGAAACCAGAATATGTGACATCCAAACTAAAACTCGGAGCACTTTAATCTTCATAGAAGGGATTTCTGTCATGATGGGCTGTTATCTTAGCAGCAGCCACTGGAGGGGGCACCTTTCCTTAAACACTTGCAAACTGCATCTGTTACTTCATGGTGCTCCATAATGTCATATTTCATTTTCTTCCCAAAAGCATTGACAGAAAATGTTTTTCAGCACATTATGAGTGTTGTGCCGTTCCTTGCACATTATCTTACTGTCAGTGTTCATTCAGTCGTTTTCCTACATTTTTGGTTTTCTTGCTGATGTATTTATTTAATGGAATCTGCCTAATTGATGAGATACCTTTTTGTTTGTTGTGTTTAGGTTTTTTGATCTGTAAGTTTTCACTGGAAAATTAGGATACAAGCTATTTCCAATGCCCACCGTGAATGGCATGCTGCTCGGTGGAACTGAACTGTAATGATTTATAGCCGACATAGATACATTACTTGAAAGTAGAGCACACAAGCTCTCACCAGCATTATTTTAAATGCAAACTGAGATACAAACGTATATGTTTTCTTTCTAGACGTCACTTTATGTCGACCTTTAATAGAACTGCACAGCATGAAAAGTAAAAGCAGCCATTTTATGTAGAGGCGCTGTGAGCCTGCAGTATGTTACACAGAGCTTTTCTTTGCAGTCAAAGCTTCTGCAGCCTTGATGAACTGAACGGAACATCCTTACACAAAAGATATGAAATAAATGCATTTCAGCATTTTGAAATCTGGGGTTCAATATCCTTTTTTCCTCTAAAAGCTTCATATGATTGTTGTTGACTGATCACACTTTTTCTTACCACTCAGTGCCATATTTGAGATTTCTACATCCCCTGATTATAACTTTTCTTTCATGTGTACTCCTAAATCTTGTAAATAGCTTGTTGTAAATATATATCTAAATAAATGTGGGTCTTTGTAAACTGTTGTCTGTGGATAGCATACACATGTACATAGATCCTGAATGAGTGGAAGTTTATTGAGTTTGGCCACAGTTATTGATACCTTTTTTAAATGACTGACAATGAGCCAGCATACACAATGACTGGAGCAGCTCAGCCATTGTTCTTTTTACCATTCACACTTGTGCTTTTCCTACTGTGACATGCTAAAAGATGTATTGCTCATCTTTGGAAGTGTGGTCAGAATCCATCCATGAGGTGCAGAAGTTGTGCAGAAGTTGTTCTGTTGTGCGCAAATAATTAACTCTTTTTTTTTCTTTCATTTTTTAGTTGGGACATTAAGGTCCTTACAAGAAAAGCACACAAACACATTTACACATCATGAAACAAATATTAAATTCTCATTTCTATATAACCTTGAGGTAGTGATGGAGGCCAGCTTTGCTATTACATTGGAGAAAAAAACAAGTAAGGCACTGCCACTTAATTCTTATTTTATTATATCATGAATATCCTGAGAGGAGATACTCAAACTTAAAGAATATCACTAGACACCCATTCGATAGTGCTGTCTATATTACATTTCTACAGAAAGTTTCAATTTAAAAAATCTAACTTTCAGCTGCATCAGTGTTTCTGAAAAGTTGTTGGGAAATCAGACATGGTAAATACATGCAACAGCTATTATTTCTGGATGCCCAAGTCTGGTTTTGTCATGCTAATTATGTGTTGTCTCACATGGCTGTTTTCAGTTCCTTAAGTGTCCTCGGTTGATTAGATTCAGGAGGAGTCGTCTCTATTGCTTAAGTAAACCTTATTCACAGAAAGAGCAACAGAAATTACACACACACACACACACACACTTCTTTCAACACAACTCTGATAAATTGCAATTTAGATACCCAACTTTGATAAGTGTGTGTGTTTGCTGTGTTATCAGGCAATTAATTGCAGACCTCTGATCGGACCTTTGGCCAGATGCCTCAGTGTTACTTCCGGCCCTTTTCTGGACTCGATAGAGAACAACAGCAGACTTGATGTAATCAACCTTCCTCTCAAACATGTTCAAAACTCACTCTCCAGTTCAATATAAACAGTCAACTAACCCTCCTTCTGATCTTTTTATTATCCAGATATTTGATGGAAAGCGGCACTCTTTGACAAAGAATTGTCAAAATCACTTCCCATCTGTAGTTTCATTGGATTTTACTGATTAGCACACAACCAGGGGGACTGCTCAAAATGTTGTGTCCCTTGATAACAACGTTCACTAGAACGGTGTAATGTACTTTACTCATTAGTGGCAGTGGTGTATTCATTATTTGTTTTGCAGTACATCAGTAGAGCTGACACTTTTACGCTAAGCAACTTTCAATAATTGCATTCAACCACGTGGATTACAACCCACAAACTAAACGAATCATGCAAGTTCATCAACTTAATCAAGTATATGATTACTTCAAGTGCTAAATTTAGAACCAGTAAGAGACACATGTTTCTTTGATATATTTATTTTAGCTCGACCCCATATATTCCTGGATGTAACCTAACATTTTTAATACTTACTTTAATTCTTAGAAAAAGCAAAAATAACCTACATGTCTAGGTTATCTTTGCAACCTGTTGGCGATGGAAACTAAAGCGGGCAGTGTCCTCATTTACAGTACAGCGAAGGGAGCCCTGCACTGCACCCTGGATGGAGGCCACAGTGAAGGGGTGAACTGTGTCCAGTGGCACCCTGAAGACAGTTCATTTTATTAAAAATATTTACAAAATATCTTTCCATCAACTGTAAACCGAGGAATCAAATGAAATTGTTAAGCGTGTTAGAAAGCAGTAATACTCCTGCAGTGTGCCATAGGTCAAGAGTGATGATGTCCTTCTTTGTACTTAATCTGTAAACTGATCTGAGAGAGATACTGAGCTCCTGAAGTCGGACATTAACACTCACACTATTATCGACTGAGGCAACAGCTTCCTAACTGTAGGAGGCGTGTAGCTTCAGAGCTGAGAGAATGTCTGTTCTAGAGGTGGGGTAACATCATCTCAACCTGAAGACACAAGACATTCTGCAAAGACTGAAGTGATCTTAAGTATGTGCTCTGGATTCAGAAACTTTAAACTGGTAACCATCACCACCAGCAGACAAACACTGACACCCACTGGCTGCCCAGTTAAACTCACATACTGTTGTCAGTGCTTCTGTGCTGAGATAACTTTTCTTGAATGCTACCATTTGCTTTAATTTGCGTTAACTATCTCGTTAACTATCTGACAGAAAGTATTTAACATTTCACTCTACATTTTACTATAGTACAATACTACTATGCCTCTCTTTTACAAAAGTAAGATGATGAATGCAGGACATTTATGTGACAATGAATGAGAGGAGACTTGGGAGAGAACTATTGAAGATTACCGAATTCACCTATTTTTAATTTAATTAAATCAACATACTTTTAGAATGACATTTCTCTGATTCTAGCATCAGATAAATCAAAAGTATTCTTACTTTACTCAAAACCTACCCCACGTGTTTGGGTCCACTGGGACGCTGTAATTTGAGCTCGAGGGCTGGTTTCTCCGAGAGACTGCCCATTTCCTCCAACGAACAAAGTACCAGCTGTTCATCCCAAAAAGAAGAAAAACATGAGCACGTCTCTCTGCCACCTCCCGGTAAATATGCTCTATTGTGCTAATTTAGATGTTTGTGCAGCAATTGTATGGCATATGTATGTATTTTTCTGATGAAAAATAACTTCATTGTTTGCGGACTAATCATAACTCGCAGCATAAACGTAACCGGCGAGTCCCAATTCTCCCCTGATCAGCAGGATCGATCAGATGATTGATAATCGATCGCATGACCGCGCGCAGTCGCAGTCGCGGCCTCGCTGTTTAAAAAGGGGACTCGCGGCTGCATCTGTCATCTGCAGAAGTCCCTGTCAAATCTGTGCTCCTCTGCCAAACCTGTTAATGATTTGCTGGTTATCTCGTACTTAGTACTTCAGCGTGGAGTTTGGAGTCTGCCCTCCCCTCCGATAAAACATAATAGGAGAAGCTCGGACTCGCTTTGCCTTTCTTCTGGGCTTTTTAATGCCACACTGACGCTCGCTTTTTGGCTCTTCTGGCTCAGCGAGAGGACACACGATGTTAACTTTAGTGGTGTTCTTGCTTTGTGCGGCCTCCTCTGTCTCAGCTTCCGCCAAAGGTGAGTTGATTGTTTGTTTTTTTTCTTTCTGCGAGAAGAAGTAGTAGTAACATTTACTAGATTGTTTAATATAGGTGGAATGTATTTATTTGGGACAAGATGATGCTCAATTGGTAGAAATGTGTCAATTAATTTCCAGCTGACAATTACTCTTTAGTTTGTTGTGTTTGAGGCTTTCTTCATAGAGACAAAGTCATGGATGATCCAAGGTGACAAGCTTTATTTTATTATACCACAAAGACTGACAAATCCCCAAAATGTATGAATCCTGGCAGGAAATCACGCTGGATGATCATTCAGAGACCACAATGTCAGATATCATTATCAAAGGACTCACTTCATTCACATAGTGCTGCTTTGTGACATCACTGATTGATTAGAGGTGAAGGAGTCAAGAAAGATAAAACACAACAGTACAAAACAAAAAAATATGTTATTTGTTTGTGTTTTGCTTCTGATGTCTAAGAATCTCAGTCAGCTGCTGCTGAAAGACAGAAAATACTTTTTTTTGGTTGAACTTCGGCTCCACGTTCCTCAACAACCAGTGATGAAATCAAGTACTGACACGTCAGTCTGCCTTCCCTCGTGGCCTAATTTTTATCTTCTCTCAGGTTGAACACACCTTGTTAAATGGCCCCTGATTGAATCATCTCAATGCTATCCACAGATTGTATTTCTGTAAAGGAAACCAAAAAGGAAAGAAAAAGAGCAGTTTCTTTATTGAGAAATACATTAAATGTAAATTAATTCAGAGATTGTGTGGCCACATGTAAAAGACAGTTGGCATAAGTTCTAAGATAAGCAGCAGCATGTTTGAGTCTTCTGGTTTGAGTTAATTCATCAAGTGAACACTTGGTCGTCGTCGCTTGTCAGAGTTACATTTTTGATGGCAAGGTAGTTAAAAGTGGTGCTTGCTTTGAAAAGTAGTGCACTTATTTGAGCTAATAAATCTGAGATGTGTACCTTTGCTCCTAAACACTATTTTTTGTGTGTGTGTGTAAGAAACTACCAGAATAACGGTATCCTTCACACAATATCCATGTTTGTTTGTTTGTTTACCATATTTATTTTTCTGACAACACAATCATTGGTAAACACTCAAATCTAAGATTTTAGAGCTTGAATAGACCAATAAAGCAGTTTTTAAAACAGTCACCGCTCACAACTACCACGGCAAACAAATGAAGATAGATGAATATTGTTGTTGTTGGATTACGATGTCAGGTTTCCGGTTTCTACCAGCTGATATTCTTAAAGTACAGACACAAAATGAAACCAGTGGATGGAAAAGAAACATGTCTAAAAAGATAAAGTCTGCTTTTGAAAATGTAAAGCAAGTTTCATGTAGAAACACCTTCAGTTTGCAGTATATTAACATACATTCAATGTCTTCACCCCACAATATGGCAACGGCCTCATAGCAGATCAATCTCACCCTCTTCCCACATGTTGGCTCACCAGCTGTGCTTCCTGTGTTTCTTCAGGTGCGACTGGACCCCGGCTGAACAACAACCAGCTGTACAAATTCAGCTACACCACTGAGGTGCTGGTGGACAGGACCAGGGGGTCAAAAGAGGGCAGTGCTGGCTACAAGATCTCAAGCGACGTGGACGTCCACCTAGTGTGGAGAAGCCCCAGCAGCAAAGATGAGCAACTGATTCAGCTGGCGGTATGTCGGTCCAATCATATGTTGAGACGGGACATGGCGTCATTTAGAGAGTTTGAATCATCCATTTATTTCTCACGACAAATACTCTTTTGATTCAACTGGTAAAAGTCTGCATGCTTGCTTTTCTTCAGAGAAACCTTTGACGTGTTGACTATGCACAAAGAAATGCATTGCAACAAGCGAGTGCTTTTATTTAGATTAATTTGTCTCTCATTCTTAGATCTCAAACGTGAGGATCGGTCCTGCGTCCCACCGATCAGAGAAGAAGAATGTCCTCCATGGATCCACGGCAGAAAGCGTTTTGGGGAAGACCAAACTGGCAGCTCTGACTAAACCTTTTTTATTGCATCTAAAAAATGGAAAGGTAAGAGCCTTTAATTATTGTTTTGTCCAAGATTTGTTTTTGCAGTTCACATTGCAAGTTTAGAACCCTTGTATGAAACAATAAGTATATAAGGAAAATAGTCCTGCTACATCCTTTATTGCTGGTATTATCTGTCCAACCTCAGAGCATTTTAAGTGGTTTTCCTTTTTTTGGTATATGATTTTAGCATGATGAGTGAATGTTTTTGGCAAACATCGATATAGTTTATTATCATTTAATGTAAAGAACAACAGCAGCAATTCATGGATATTATATAAATTGTGGTTTTCAGCATAACTTTATACATGATTCATTGAATCATTATACACTCCACTGTTGTTGTCTTCAGAGAATCACTGAGCTAACTTTCATTGTGCTGGAGTGATGATGCTGGCAGGGGAAACACCAGGTAGATGTGTGTGTGTGTGTGTGCGTGTGTGTGTGCAAAGGTCGGCAGGTTCAGAAGGTCAAAGACTAAATGAGCAAGAAGAAAATTAATCAAGTCTCCGGGTTGGTGGATACGTTTCATGCTGGCGTCTTACTGGTTTGAGTTAAAGCCAAACTGTTATCAAGTCATTATCACTGTGTGCTGTGTCCAATAATGCGTAATTGCCACAGAAATAATGATATCACGCTGACTGGTTGATATTATATGGCACTAGTTTATGGTTAAATTCTGAACGTAGAAGAAAACCTGTCGTAAGAGTAATAATTCCCTTTTGTCTGGATTACATGATGACGGTCCACACAGTAAAGGATTGGATACCACTTTATAAAGGGTTCATAAATTGTAATTAAGAGCTTTGATAGTGCTCCATTATTAATGTACTAATTATTTGTCAATCATTATTCAGTAATCCCTGTGACTAATTGTGCTGTATGTATGGCAAATTAAAGGGAAGCAGAGGATCTGATCCTCAAAATCAAAGTATTAACCATCTTTTAAGGATATTTTAATTCATTGGATTTTTTGTCTTGTAACTGATCTAACTGCTTTGCTAGCCATAAATAAAACAGTTGGTTCCAATTTATGAATAATCTATTAATATTTCTATAGAGTAACTATAGAAGAGATGCGTTAACAGCATACTGAATGTTTTATATCTTTCTCTGAAAATGACACAGTCACAGTTGTGCAACTGTTGTCCACCAGCTGGAAAACACAAGTTCTAGGATTAGAACTGCTTCAGTGTGGGGTAAAGGTTGAGAGAAACCGGATAGAACAGTGTCTCCCCCGGTGATGTTGTTTTGTTTATACTGATGGCAGACAGGGACAGAAAAGTTACACTGAGTAGCAGTAGGCGATCTATTTATGGTGGTCCTAGCTGATATTGTGGTCAAGCGCCACAAATATATCACATACTGTATCGGAGACACTGTAGGATGATGTAATGGACTGCTTTCTCCACACATGAGCAGGACACTTAGTCCATTATTGAGCTGAGCTTGAACCCTCACTGGAAAACTGAACTGTGTGATGTGATATGATATTTCTCAAGATTAACGAAGCCCATTCATCTGAGCTTTGGTTCCATTATTTTAAAATGACATCAGCAACATAGGCAAACATAAGAATGACTCATTGTTTATGCGGGTCAGTGTTGTGCACTAATGTGCATTCAGAACATAACTAGAGGTTGAGATAGACTCCTTTTTAAAAGTTGAAAGTGCTAACAACAAAGTATCCGGGTTTTGTTTTTGATCTGCACCTCAAATAATATCTTATTTCTCCATGTAATGTAAATAGTCGCTGATGTCATAAGCATGTATTTCTATAGTGCAAAGTAAAACCGACACCCTGACTGCCTTTGTAAGGTGCAGCATGTCCAGTGCTGTGGGTCACTTCCCTCTTTATCTGCTGGACACAATGCATTTGTATCCATCGTTCAGAAGCATAACATTCAGTTTAATGTATTGCTTTGTTCGTAGGCAAAAGCATTTTATTCCTACTGGTCCGAACCGGCAACCACCAAGAACCTAAAACGAGGGCTGGCCAGCTTACTGCAAGTACAGCTCACCACTGGGAAGGTTATAGAGGTAAACGGCATATTAATGCTCCCATCACATGTATTCCTATGTTTCTTATTTCACGATATGTCGCTAATGTGAACACACTTGATGTCTGGGGGATAGAATGACGTGTCTGGAAGGTGCACGGTCGAGTACAAGGCCGTAAAAGATCAAGTGACGAGAACCAAGATCCTAGAGACGTGTAAGACTGTGGAGACTGGATTCACCACACACAGCCAGGTATGTCAGCGTCCAGACCGGATCACCGTGTTAGAATACCAATGGTATTGAATCACTAATAAATTACGCCTCTATGTCCCCCTTCAGGTGTTTGGTGTGAGCCGGAAGTCCAGTTCTGTTACAACGTTCACACTTGAAGATGGTTTCATCCGCTCGGCTGTGGCTGAAGAAACGCACTTAGTGGCTGTTAACGCCCGCAGGTCTACTGCAGCTAAAGTCATATCCAGGTAAATGCCTCGACAAAGAGTTAGGGTCAGCTGTTATTTCAAATACAGGAACATAAAACAATGGATTCCTTGCTTCCCAGGCAAACCTTCACATTTGTAGGAACAGAGGCTGGACCGCTGGAGGCTGCTGGGAAAGATGTGGCCGGGGTTGTCAAGTCAATTGATGCCAAACTGGCAGCTGTTGGTATCATTGCAGAAAAGGTCAAATCCCAGTGCAAGGGCTGTCCATCAGTGAGTACCGGTTCACTTTCACACAGCTTCACTGACAGACACAGATCCATGGATGGCCCACCACTTTGATTCAGACTTAAATATCAGTGTTGAATAGATTTTGGAAAGACATGCCTGGTCTTAAATCCTTATTAACTTATGTGATTCTTTAATGTTTTCTTCAGTAGCACCATCAACTCAATTTTCAAAATGTCTTTTTTCTTTTGCTGTATTACAAAATACGTGCGAAACCGATGACATTTTCCATCAACTTTACTTTTAGTGGTAATTAGCAGACTTTAGCATTCTTACATGCTAAACTAGGATGGCGATTATGTTAATTATTATACCTGTACATATTACCATAATGACTCTCATCTCACCTGCTATTGTAAGCATTTACTGAGCTGCACAGGGCCACTAGCATGGCTTCCAAATAAGTGTTTGCAAAAGAAATGCAGCTGGTGCGATTCATTTATGTATGATGCCACACCTCCAGGGCGTCCTCTTTCTGAATTGCATTTCATTTTGAGTTTTAGTATACTATAATGTCTTGGTAACCAGTTCAATAAACTCATTATGTTCGTTACTTGTATTAATGAACTTCAGCAAGTCATTATTAAAAGGAGACACTTGCACATCCAGTATTTCTTATACAGTTGCATTAAGATCTCCTCACAATGTTTTTATTTAATCAGTACAATTAACACATTGGTGCTTACAGACCATCCTCAGATTATGAAACACTGGGTTGTTTGAGTCATTATCACAGAACAACTCCTGCATAAAACTGTATTAGCAAATAGTTACTGCATATTATTGTACGGTAATTGAGTGAAGGTGATCTCTCTTCTAACCCCTTCGCCCCTGTGTTCTCCCTCTTAGCTTTTTGAACATTGGCAGACTCAACGGAATCAGCTGGAGCCAGCGAGCCTGTCCAAAGCCACGGCTCCTCGCAGCTTCCTGGCCCTCATCCAGAGCATTAGGAAGGCCTCCAAGGACGAGATCCTCAAAGTGCTGAAGAGTGCCAGCAAGACAACTCTGTAATTGGGCTCCTCCTTCTCACCTACGTCTTAATTAGCTTACTGACGCCATCACTCAGATGTTTCTTTGACTTAGTCTAACTTTCTCAACTTACCATCGTTGTGTTTACTTTCTTCCTGCTCAGGCCTCAGGTGGTAGATGCTGTGACCTCCTCCCAGACCGTTGCATCTCTGGATGCCATGCTGGAGTTCCTTAACTTCACCGATGCCAAAAGTTTTGTTCTGCAGGAGAGGTTTCTCTACGCCTCGGGCTTTGCTTCCCATCCCAATGAGAGAATGCTCCAGGTTCTGCTGGTGAGCGCCAAGTTTTCAAAAACAGAATTGGCACCTTTTCTTGCTCATCAAAGGAAAGAATATGACCCATTATCATATAGTACATATCAGTGAAGAGAAACATGAAAATTGACAATTAAATGATAGGTCTTAAAAATGAAGTCATATTATACTTTTGAATTGATTTATAGATTGTCTTCCTTTTCAGGATATTTACAAGGGAAAGATTGGCAGCTCAGACATTAAAGAGTCAGTGGTGATCATTATGGGAGCCCTGGTCCATCGACTGTGTCAGAAAGGAGGGTGCAACTTACCGGTGAGCTTCCAAGAAGATATTAAATGATAACGTAAAACACGTCAAACTGTTGACAGACATGAAAATGAACATTTCCTTAATATTCCTGAAACTAAACATAATTTGAATGAATCCCAGAGCTGACTGATGATCTTCTGCGGTGTATTTACCTCTCAGACAGTGGTCCAGGTGAAGAAGCTGATTTTGGACGGTGCTCACAGCGCGCAGGGAGAGTCCGAGGTCCAGATGTATCTTCTGGCTCTGAAAAACTCTCTGCTGCCCGAGGGCATCCCCATCTTTACCAAATACTCAGAGTCCGAGGTGGGAGCTTACAACACCATCGCCCTCACTTCCCTGCAGAGATACGATGTCAATCTCATGACCGATGAGGTGAGCCATAACCTACAGAACACTTCTGTTATTTTTGAATGCTATGTGGAATTGATTCCCATATAACGGCATATAAACTCAAAACCAGCATTTAATCTCATTTGTAGGTTAAGCGGACAGTCGGCAGAGTTTACCACCAGAATCGACGGATCTACGAGAAAAACGTGAGAGCAGCCGCTGCCGACGTCATCCTCAGTAGCAACCCCTCATACATGGAGGTCAAGAATCTGCTTCTGTCGATTGGAAACCTGCCTCATGAAATGAACAAGTACATGCTGTCCAAGATCCAAGACATCATCCGCTTCCAGATGCCAGCCAGGTGTGTTATGGGTGATCCAATAGACCAACAACACTGACAATTTTAAGACATGTTTTGAGCTGAACACAAAAAAAGGCGCATTTTGTGTCACAGAACATAAATAGCAATATTTTATCAATGCATATTACAGCTATTTATAGTATAATATATATTTTATTTTTACATTTTTCAGCAAAGTTTTACAACAAGCTATGAAGGACATGATTTCTCATAACTACGACCGTTTTGCTAAAGTTGGGTCGTCTTCTGCATTCTCAGGATTCATGGCACGTAAGTAATCAACCCTCATCTCTAAGCCTGAATAAATACTTAATGCATTGTTCTAAGATTTAAAATATAAAATGAATAAAAAGATGTTAATACAATTTTAAAAGTTAAATAGTGCAGTACAACATTTCACCAGTCAACCAAGATGTTTTTAGGTCAACATCTAAAGGTGGCACATTTTAAACTTGATATGGCTCCTTTTTCAAACTCATAACTTTGCTGCTAACATGACAACAGTTACATGCAATGCTGACTGAGTGCTTTAAAATCCTCTTCCTTCAGAATCTGCTGATGTGACCTCCACATATAGTTTGGACATCCTGTATTCAGGCTCTGGGGTCCTGCGGAGAAGCAACATGAATATTTATGGTGCTAGTAAAGGCGCGATGCTACATGGACTACAGGTAAGGAAACCACGGAAAGAAAATTCAATAATATATATATATATGAGAGAAAACCCACTTAGCAGGACTGCAGGAACACTGAATTTTAAATATATGCATACAATGTATGTTTTTTGTATTTAAAATAATTCTGTGTGTATATAATGTATGTGTTTATATACACATCCAGACACTCCAAAATCAAAGACCAACAGAGAATGAATTATTTGATAGCGGTTATTATGACCTGCACGGTGGTGTAGTGGCTAGCACTGTCGCCTCACAGCAAAAGGGACCGGGGTTTAGATCCCGGTCTGTGTGGAGTTTGCATGTTCTCCCCGTGTCAGCGTGGGTTCTCTTCGGGTTCTCCGGCTTCCGTCCAAAGACATGCATGTTAGGTTAATTGGACTCTAAATTGCCCGTAGGTGTGAATGGTTGTCTGTCTATATGTGAGCCCTGGATAGACTGGCGACTTGTCCAGGGTGTACCCTACCTTTGCCCAATGACAGCTGAGATCGGCTCCAGCAACCCTAAACAGGCTAAGCGGTTCAGATGATGGATGGATTAAAAAAGCAAACATTTTGAACCCTGTAGTTCTTCTTCAGCTCAATAAATGCTGGATTGCCTTCATGTTCATCAGAATTTCTTCCTTTTCCAGGAGCACTTGACACATTTGAGTACACGGAGCAACCAGTTATCTCTCTGCAAATTTAAACTGATTTGGATATTCTTCCCGTCTTCCAGGTGGCCATTGAGGCCCAAGGTCTGGAGTCACTGATTGCTGCCACACCCGATGAGGGAGAGGAGGACCTGGAGTCGTTCGCTGGGATGTCGGCTCTGCTGTTCGACGTCCAGCTGCGGCCCGTCACCTTCTTCAAGGGTTACAGTGACCTCATGTCCAAAATGTTCTCCATGTCCGGGGAGCCCATGAATGTCGTGAAGGGTCTCATCCTGCTGACTGATCATTCTGAGGTAAGCAGCTGTGTACCACATCAGTGCCCCATTTACACCAGACCTGAATGTAGTAGTTGAACTTGATCTCAGTGTTTAAAGTTGACATGCGGTGTGGTTATGAAGAAGAGTGACATTCGGTAGTAATGAGTCATCCATGCAACCGTTAGTGACAGGGAGGTGGTTGACCCTCCTTGGTAAATGACCTGAACAGCTGGTATTTGCTGGTTGTTTTTCAGCTTGGTTGAGGTCATCTCGAGGAAAACGAAATAATTGGTTAATTTTGTTTTTTAAAGACCTTAAAAAGACTTGCATTCAGCTGCGAAACAGAAGTTATGTGATGTTGCCACGTGTTAATGGCACAAAAAGAGAACATGTAAAGGATTCGGCATATAATGCATAGACTTTGTGGTGAGGTTTGCATCCCATCTCCTGCCAGCAGACAGCACTGATTTCCTTATTTCTAATTCTAACCTTTTTAGTTTCCTAAAAGCATACAGTACATTAACTAGCAAGACAGCGTGTGTAATTTTGGTAGGCACTGACCTTTACGTGGTCAGATGCATACAGTGTGTGTGTACAAAGGCACAGATAATGAAAACTCAAGGTAATTACTTAAGTTATTGAGCATAGTGATGATGCATGAACAGGGTTTAAATGTGTACAGCTGATGCAAGGATGTGGCATTTCTTATCCCTTATGCTGTGGCTACTTTGGAATTGCTTTCCCAGTTCTTTTAACACATGATCAATGATACAATGAATCTTCATTTTCAGAGTCAGACATAATGGAGTCTTCCATTTCTGTTTTTCTTTCATCTTCGACCCTCCAGGTGATCCAGCTGCAGTCGGGTCTGAAAGCGAGTGTAGAGTTCCAAGGAGGGTTATCCATTGACATCTCTGGAGGCATGGAGGTCAGCCTGTGGTACAGGGAGTCCAAGACCAGCGTCAACAACAGGTACAGTCCAGAGACGAAACAATAAAACTACTGCTGAAGGTGTTTTTGTTCTGTAGCCGAATCGGGGAATCAGCAAAGCTTTTACATAATGCTGTGTACCCTGTTTATAGGTCACAGCCTTACATACAGCCTTGGAGTGATACATGATCTCACTGTGAAGTACTGTATGTGCAGTGTGATGTAACACACTTGCAGGGCAAAGGACAAAGGCCTTTGTAATAGACAGACAACTCTTTGAAATAAACCTTCATGACTAAAAGCAAAGTCGTTTTAGAGGTTAAGGTCGAGTCGTGTCAAAGCGCTGCAAATAGATTTGTGTTGATGTTGGATTCATGTGAACTTTAGATGGTCTATAAGTGTTGTCTGATTCATTTGTTCCACCGGCACGTTGGCCGTGCTCCAGCATTGTGTTTCATGTCTGTCACATTTCTAGGTCTGTGTGGATATGACGTCAGCGCTGTCTGGTTCTCTATTTTAAAACACAACCGCCAACGTGCCGGTATTGTTTAGCTCGCGGCATGTGGTGATGAAACGGGATTTTAAAGGGCAATGCCGCATATTTAACATTCAAATAAGGTGTGCTTTTCCTCAGTAGACGGACGGCTCTGCTGTGCTTTTTAAGTACCAAAACCCAACTCATGACCCAAAACTTGTCATTGAGTGTTTGATCAGATTCTTCATCTTGTTCACTTGTTTTTGGGGCAGATATTATCAGCTTTGTATGCAAGTTCAATGGAAAAAGTAATATGCAGAAATATATATTTTTACATAATATAGCAAAAATGATCAAAAAGACACCGGACTGAAATCTGGGTTTTGTACTGCCAGTGCATCAAAACTTGTGACTGTGTAAATTGCCACTATAAATGTAACTTACAAAAGATTGAAAATAAGGCAATTGTAATGGGAGATTTATATTACTGACAAAAAACACACAATGCTGTGAAATTGATGCATCCTGAGGAACAAAAGTTATTTATGTTTTGGGATTTCCGTCCCACTTTTCTACCACTGCTTGGGGTCACATCTTGAATTTGAACTTGACCCATGTGTGCATGGGAAGGGCAGAGGCAGGTGAATGGATCAGCATAGTTGTACCTCTTACACTCTGATAATAGACTGGTTGGCTATCTATAGAAGCAGAACAAACCACACTGGCATCTCTGCCAAGGCATGTCTCCACTGGCACCGTTACAGAGGTTGGATGTTCAACTGGTTGGCACACACTTTGATTTGCAACATAAAAGGAAGTTATTACATTGTAGTTCAGCTCTACTTGTTCATGTCTAAGCTCTATAATTTGATAATTTTGTGAGTGACTGTGGTGTGACCAAAAACACTGCACTAATAATGGACTACAATACAAATAATGAACAGTGTTAATCTCTTTACTCCTCCTGGGCTTTAAAAATTAAACACATTTTACAAACAACTTGTATCTTATTTTATATGGGAAACAATCATAAATTAACATGTTTTGGGGGCATTTTTCCATGTAATACATTCATATAACCTGTAAATATTTTTTTTTTTTTACATTTATTCAAATTAAAATTATATGAACTTCAAGGAAACAAAGGGAATGCACAAGTTTCACATACTGTTCTTTGTCAGTTTGAAACATTTTCTCCTATATGGTTTCAGGGGAGCGTTGGTGGTTACTGGCAACGTTACAGTGGACATGGACTTCATGCGAGCGGGTGTGGAGGTCAGCTTTGAAACGGAAGCATCGCTGGACTTTATCACCACCGTCCAGTTTTCCGAATATCCATTCCTGGTGTGCATGCAGATGGACAAAACTACCTTCCCCGTCAGGTATTGTGAGACCCTCTTTGTACAGAAAATGTCCATATTCTTTTGGGTTTTTATTGTCGAATCATCTCATGCAAAAACCTAATGATCTATTCTGTTTTGCTTTCAGTGAATACATGAGCAAGTATGAGAGCGTGTCATCAGGGAAGAGCGTTGTGTCGCATAAGAGCAAGAAGCTGCTCGTCCCCGGCTCTGAATTCCCTCTTCACCAGGAGAACTCAAACATGTGCAAGAAGGTGTTTGACTCCAGTTGGTAGAAGAGATACCATGAACTATCCAGGGGCGAATATTGTCACTCAAAGAGGGCTTATTGCATTCAGGGGACAGCTATCACACCTAAACCTCATGCAGTGAAAGCATGCAGGAGAGAAGAGGCGTGAATGTTTTCATCTTTTTAACAACACATGCAAAGTTTACATTCTTGTGAGTATTTAAGTCATTTTAATTTGACATTTTGTTTGAGACCAGGAATTCTTGAATTGTCTTTTTATGGATTTCCTTAAAACATTATTTATGATGGGCACACACAGGGAGCATGCTTTATTCGATGGGTAATACTCAGCATGAATAATACTACTACTGTAATCATCCCAACACAGTTGCAGTATACATGTACATGTAAATATCCCACTGTAGACGGTGGATTGACTCTCCCCCATGAATAGAAACGCTCCTGTCTGTCAACATTCCTTTGTTTTTTAATTAAATGTTTACTGTGGAGAATAATTTATTTTGTCAATCACTGTCACACACCTGACATAACTTAATTAGCAGAGTAATATGAATTAATTCCATGTTTCTAATCATGATGGTGCTTTCTAATTGTTCCTACAGAGACAGTGCGCGTGCTTTGTCTTTACTTTGTTCTTGCCAGATTTGAGGGGAAAATTGAATCTCCAATAGTGAATTCATTAACACTTGAATATAATTTTTTTTGTACTTGGCTGTAATTGCTCTGTTTGTCAGAAAACATTCTGGTAGTTTTAAGACGCTTGACCTACTCTGAAGTTGTGTTTTCATACTTAGGGATACTCAGGTTGTCAGATTTGTTGTTGGCTGACAATAAATGTGTCGTGAAAACACTTTGACTTTGGCTGATGGATTTAGATACAGCAAAAACAGAATGTATGTGTAATTGTGCAATATGTATGACTGGAATAACCCTCTGAGGGCCCCAGGTGGTAATAAGCTGTGGGACTTTGTTCTTGAGTCCACCAATCATACTAGTGAAAGTCAGTTTATTTGTTATTAGCCTGTAAAAGCAGTTGTATAAAGTCTGAGGAAGACGCTCAATTGACAACCAATTTTATTTAAAAATGACAGCCTTAAGTTTAAAAGACACAATCAAGTCAGGATATCTCAGTCTCTAGCCCCAAAGTCCCCCACAATTATGTAAGTACTTACAGAACAGAGGTCATGGCACACTTGGCATATTCATAATATTCTGCTCAGAGCCCAACATAGAACACAACTGGTAGGCCTTCTCCTGTTCTGGGATACTATCTTATTCTTCCCTTAGTTATTGTATGTCAATTACTATGTAGACATTTGATTAAACACAAATTTATGCAATTAAAGACACACCATAACACTAGCAAATGCTAGCAAGCTAACATGCTAAGCTAAGATGATGGACATGGTAAAGATTGGTCTGCCATTGTGTGACCATGCTGACATTACATTTAGCTGAAAGCACTACTGTGCTAAGTACAGCCTCTCAGAGTCACTGGCATAGCTGTAGCCTCGTAGAAACCAGTGATCCCAGTGTAGAAGCTTTTGCATCTTGGTGGTTTTGGGGGAATTTCAAGATAGCAAACTCCAAAATATTTGCCTGCATTGAATATGGCAGATTTTGAAGATGGGGTTTTCCACATACGCATGTATTTTGTTAGCTGCACTCCTTTAAGTAAACCAATAGCCCTCATTTATAGTTTATATTGATAGTTGTATCCAAGGAGACAAAATGTACTTGATCCAGGTGAGGTGATAAATCTTGACATCAGAGTCCCCCCTGGCATCCAAACACAACAACTGGGCCTTAATGTAGATTCTTTAGAAACCACCGAGAGCAGCTGGGGGTAAACCAGTGTCTGCCAGTCTCCCTGCATCCAAGGCAACCAAGTAAACACAGCAGCAAACTGTCAGGTTAAACTTAAGCCTCGGCCCGGGTGATGTTTCAGTGTCACCAGAAAGCTAACCTTGCACGCTGGCAGATGCCAAAAGTGCTCTTCTGTCGGCATAAATCTGATTCATTTGATTCTTGTCATTATCTTTTTATGTACGTTTTTATTGGAGAACATGTATCAGGCAAGGATGATAAAAGGAAATAAAGTGTAATAGTGATTTAAATGAATGGACAAATACATGTTCAGTTGCTTGATTTTGAATTTATTGCACACTCATGAAGGCTTGTCAGTCTACATTACAGTCATTCACCATTTTATTACTTTCAAGCTCGTAAGTGCCAACGCAGCACTCACTTCTCCTGTCAAGGCGTCCCTCCGCTGTCATCCTGACCTCTGTCTTTTTCTGGGGCAGTCACAGTTTACATCAGGAATGAAATATAGATATGCCAGTACAGCCATGAAGGCATTTCATTCAAACATGTGCCCCTTTTCTTTGAACATTCATAAATACACTTATCTCAGACCATCTCACCTTCTCTTTACACTCTTTCCTCAAACAAAAGCAACTGTTGCCAGTTTCATACATTTATCCTCAAAGTCAGCAGGTTTGTTGAGGGACGTGTTTAAATAAAACATAGCATTCAATGCTACAGTGCATCTTTGGGCAAAATTCATGAGAAAAAAATTGCAATGTTTCATTTTACAATGAAAGTCCATATAGTACTCCTGCTATTACCGATGTTTACAGTCATTCTTTGCTGTCAGTGTGGTGACAAAAGAGTGACAATCCAAGTGCATTAAGTAGATTATTATTCACAGATAAAGGTCTTACAAGGAACTAATGATATGCATGTGGGAGAAAGGTTTTTTATGTTGTTAGAGTTCTTATGTTTATGACCACATTATAATAGCTGGTTTAATGGAGCTTTCAAATTATATTATTTATCTTATTCATTATTATTCATTTTTATGAAATTCATTTTTCATTATGCTGTTCAAAGACATACTTTGAAAACTCTGGGGCAGGAGGTAGAAAATCATATATATCTCAATTCTAACATGTTCATAGTACCTGTTTAACTTCTGATTCATAATTTATAAATAAATAAGTGTTTGCATTACACTCAAGTGCCTCAGAGACACATCTATTTAGAAATTATAATAAAATGTATATTATTAATAAGTGTTTTGAATTAAATGTACACATTTAAGTTACATTTCACCTCAAATGCATTAATGATGTTCTAACATCAACTTGCTCTCAAGAGCAAACCATGTCCAATGTACTGCAAAGTTAGCAACAAGTGTTTCAAATTACTGCATTCATTTATATCACTTGAAAGGAAATCAACTCATAGAGCACTTTATATAAAGTCGGTTGTCACAGAGGCTTAATAACATTTATTTTACAGAGTTAAGGTACATAGACTGACCAGCAGCTCCAAATACCTTTAATGTGTGTTTGGATTTGACACATGCTAAAAAAAATAGCAATCTACAGTTTGCATTAGTTCTACATGGGATGCTGGTATAACTGAGTCAAGTATAGCATCATGACCTATGGTGCCCCACAGTATTTATTCAAAAGGAAACAGAACAGATGAAAACTTGACCTCAGAACTTCTCTATACAGAAAGCAGTCATGAGGACGTCATCAGTGGACATGTCCATAAGAGGTCAAGGGGTTCAAAAAGAGAAACTGACATTGCTGTGTGTAAAGTGTGCGACACACCCCACACATGTAGTCTGTACGCTGCCGTCTACAGTGAAGTAACATGACTCCTTGTTGTACGCTCACAGAATACTGAAATGCCATACATAACTCACTGCCACGAACACGGACACGTTCAGATGCACACGCACTAACTCCCATCTCATTACACACAAACGTGTAAAATAAACCAACACAAAGGAAGTTATCCTGTATTTTTTTCAGCTGGCTCTGACTCATTAGGTTCAATACTACTTAGGAAATACTGATTTAAGTACACAGTTAAACCATCGTCCCAGCTCCACTTCATCTGAGCGACACACTTAGTGTGTTTCTCTTTTCCCCCCCACTCTAACACGGGAGGAGCGTGCTTTTAAAATATAAACATACACTACTTTAGACAGCATATCAGTTGTGCAGGTATTAGCAGCATGTTGTGAGTCATAGCACAGATGTTACACATACTTCAAGTAGAACATCCTAAAAAAGATGGAAATGTTATTGTGAATGTGGAACATTAGTGTTGGAGAGTAGTGATATGATACATAGCAATGTCATATATTTACCATTTACTTGGGACATCTTTAAAAACATTATTTTGAAATACAATAATTGTAATCCTCTGGCTGAATTTGGGGTGATTCAACACTACCCCGTAATCTGCATTTTTTTGTATTACTCAATGCAGACAAATGGTCCCTGTACTCAGAAAACAGTGTACAATATTATAGTTTGTAATCACCCAAGTAATGATCGTGTTGTGTGAATTAAAGCAAGACTATGTAACTTTTGAATAACAGTGCATCAACACAAGCATCAATTACAGGATAATGGCACATTGCATTTCCCTTCACTTCCCAAGATGTGAGAGCGTTGTGTTAATTCTTTACAGACGTCCATCCATCCACTGTACATTTTCCACGGCTGTTCTAGGTTTGGGTCACGGGGTCAGCGGGCTAATGCCCATTTGTCCTTTACACTCGCCACTTCCTTCATCTTTTTCTGTAGAATCTTGAGGCATTTCCAGGACAGATGGTATATGTAAACCCCCCAGTGCATCCTGTTTTCTTGGGAATAACTACACAGGTACAGTAGGCATCCAGGAGGTATCCAAATAAGGCCCCCAAACCACCTAAGCTCACTCCTTTCAACACAAAAGGGAAGCAATCTCTCGTTGAGGCTCTTCCAGATGGTTGAGAATTAGGGATGCACCGATACCGATACAGGTATCGGTATCGGTGGTCGATACTGCGTTAAATACTCGTACTCGCATCGGTTTCAATGGCCGATACCAATAACCGATACTCACTCAACAGTATTTCACTACAACAAACTGGTCGCGCTTTGTGGAGAAGCAACCCCGTGGCGGAGCCGGAGACACTCTTCTCTGTCTCAACTGTCTCAACAGTCTCAACTTCTGAGCAGCCAATCACGCTATCCAAGGTTTTGCCGTCCAATCAGATGGCCAGTTTGTCTCAACAGCAGAATCTGGAGCCGCCATCTTGGATCCTCGCTACGCAGCGCTCACTTCTTTCAATAGACAGGAGAAAAGTGAGACGCGAGTACAATACAAGACTTTATCGATATTGTGCTTATTAACCGGTGTTGCATACGTGTGTATGACATATTAGTGCTCATATTAGTGCTCTTGTTAGTGGCTGACAGCCCCGGAGTTACTTGTAATCAGTCCGTCCCAACGCGACGCAAATGTTTCGCGCGACCAGATTACATGTAAAGTCTATGCACAGACGCGTGTGGTTGCGACAGACGCAAATTTACGCCGGCGGCACGTTAGACGCGAGAGTTGAAATTTTCCATATTTAATACATCTATAATTGAGAAGCTCTGCGCGTCATCACCGCCGTCCTGCCGGTTTGAATCAAACTGTTGCTGATCCACCTGAAGTAGCGCTGGCAGCGGCCACATTCAGACGCTGTTGTGCGGCTACGGATGATATTATTGTAGCCGAGTGTCTGTTGTGTGTCTATATTTGTAATTATAATAAAATGAAAACACGCTGCAGGGTAACTTGAACCACTTTTTTATCTCCTTCACACACGTATATCCCACAATTCCACTCCTCTTTTCCTTTCCGTTTCTCCCTCCACAATAAAAGCACCGGAAACATAACTTGGAACACAGCTTCCTATATAATTGCTCATCCCTAATATTATCGCTTACATTATGAACCCGGACACGGGGCGTTTTATGGTCCGACATTAGAGGGACTTCCACAAGAAGTTTAAAGCTTGGGATAGCCTTCTGTTAATTTTGTACTATAGGCTTGACATAATCTGCAGAGGATAAAATAAAATCTGCCTCCAAATTAATTGCACTTTCATGGAGACCAAATCTAAGAAGTATCGGTATCGGTACTCGGTATCTGCAAGTACACAAATAAAAATATCGGTATCGTATCGGTTTGTAAAAAATGGTATCGTTGCATCCCTATTGAGAATGTCACCCTCTCAAGGTTGGACCCAACCACCGTGCAACGAAACTAATTTTGGTGGCTTGAGTCTGTCATCTCATTCTTTCAGTCATTACCCAAAGCTAATGACTATAGGTGAGGTTTGGAACATATATCCACTGTTAAATGGAGAGCATCACCTTCAGGCTCAGCTATCTCTTCACCACAACAGTCCGATACAGCGCCCGCATTTCTGCTGACATGGCCCATCCGCCAATAAGACTCCATCTTACTCTCATTCAATTTCAGGACTCTAAGATACTTGAAGTCCTTTTAATTTGGGATAGGATTCACTCAAAACTTGAAATAAATAATCCACCATTTTCCAACAGAGTACCATGGTCTCAGACTTGGCTGTACTGACCCTTGACCCTGCACAAGCCATTCCAGTTCACGCTCCCTTATAGGCATGGTCTTATAAAGCCAGCAGAACAACGTAATCTCAGAGATACAATCCTGAGGCCAACATGCAGAACACCTGATATCTCAGCTGTACCAAGAACTTCTGTTCATGAATATCTAAAACGGAAGTGGTGTCAAAGCACAAATCTGGAGAAGCCCAATGCCTGGTTAGAACCGATCAGCTCTCACTTCGGCCATAAAAGGACTGAATGGCTTGTAAAAATGCTCTCGGTAACCCATACTCCTGCAGTAACCAACACAATATCAATGCCTCATTGGAAATGATCACAGGCCTTTTCCAAATCTACAAAACAAAGATGGGCAAACTCCCTTGATCACCCCAGTATTACTTGAAAGGGTAAATAGCAGGTCCAGGATTGATTCTGCATTGTTCCTCCTGGACCTGAGGTTTGACAATAAGTCTGAGCCATCTTTCCTGTGCCCTGGTATAATTTTTCCCAGGATGTTTGAGCACAGTTTGGCAGAATCTTTTTGAGGCTTACCAAAAGTTGTTCTCAAACCGCTGGCACACAGCGTATGCATCTGTGACCACAGAACATCCCGTCCTCCTGATATGTGTGTGCTGCTACAAGAATCTCTCGGACCAAGTCAAGCCCAAAAGGACCTCCTTCCCCACATGTGGGTTCTTTGGTTACCTCCACAGCAAGCACAGTCAACCTTTTGGCCACAACTCAAGTGCAGTAATTGTTGCAATGGAGACTTTGAACACAACACACACTTGATTCCATTTCCCAAGCTTTGAAGCTTTGTATGGAGAAAAAATCTTTGGGAAGTGAGATTTTTACAGATGCCTCTTAATAATGCAGAAAATACTTTTGTGGATTTAAGGGATGTTTCGGTTGCAGTACCTCATTGAGCCATACGGATAAACTGGCAGCAATTTTCTTTTCTTTGTCGTAAACCTATTGAAACTTGTATCTGTGACATTCTAATGTGTTTCAGCAGCACAACTGGAGACATATCATCAGCAAACTGACTCATACATACGTATCCATCAAGTTTGCAGACTGATTATAGATTGTGTATTGAAGTCAGCAAGGTTGTGATTTTTTGCTTATCAACTTTACATTTTTTTTTGCCTTTCAAAAGTTGCAGAGTCTTGCTTTAAAGAAATGGTCACATTAGATTAATGATATTAAACTTGTGGCTATAACACCGAACTGTAATAGACCTGCCTTGTTTCCTTTTGAATAGACATGTTGCAGGGCCGAAACAGCATTTCAAAAATTCTAGACAGCAGCTGAATGGAAAGTATCACAAAGCAGATTCATAGCAACATGGCAGAGCATCAGCCAGAGGATGTGGCTTAATGCGTTTACCCTACAAAGTGCTGCAATGCATACGTATTATAGTAAGGTCTGCTGCAAGGAGAAACAACACAACAGAGTGGGGATAAAATTGTTGTTGCTGAAAGTTTGTTCTGGGGAGTAGATCACTGGTGGGGGGTTGAAAACTGCACTTGGGGCGAATAAAGGCACATTCTTCTGTGGAGATATCTAGAGGGACAGAAAAGAAGACAAAAAATGGGTGTTAAACTCTGATGGATGCAGGGACAATAAGGCGAGATAATTGAGGAGAAAACATGATTTCGTTTTAGTCCAGTTTATGACATAAGGCGTCGTCTTAAGCCTGCCTGTAGTTCCTGGTTCTGAACCAGCTGACTAGATTCAGCCGAATCACTGCAGAGGGCACATTACTCGATTTGAGGTCAGCAGTGCTCTCCACCTCCTTCTCCCCGTTTAGGAAAAAGCAGAAGGGGAGGGGGCTATAAAAAGTTGACCCCATCTCAGCCCTGCAGACTTGCTTCCAAGCTGGAGCTGCAGCAGCATCTGATCTCTCCAAGCAGCTGTCCCCTGCATCAGCACAACAAATACTTTACATTGCCTGACCTTTTCCTCCTGCATCACTATCGGAGCCATGCCCCAATGTCCCTCTCCAGCACACACCCCCTCCACCATCACCCGTTACACACACGGACATGCACACACACACACACACACACACACACACACACACACACACACACACACACACACACATACACACGTACACACACACACACACACACACACACACACACACCCTGTGTTCCTCTTCACACCACTACTCAACCCTATGCTAGGCCCCTGCCTGCCACGCACCCAGCTGACATGTATCCCTCATGCTCATGGAGTTGTATTAGTGCTCTGACACATTAGCTGAGAATGGACTGTGACTAGTTGTAAGTGTTTATATGAGTGTATGAGAATCGAAGAAATAAATATAATTTGTTTGGGCTACAGCATTCAACAATGTGACGAGAATATATTTTTATGATTTGGGGACCTTGGTCTATTTGATTGATTCACTGTCTTATATTTCAATATATTTTCCTTCTTATTGTCTCCAATGGTGCACATTTTAATATTAACTCATGTCATACAGAAAAAAGCACAGGTGTAATTAATAACTTTGATCATGTTTTTTACTTCATATTGATGTTTCAGTTGCACAATACATGCAGGACACCTAGCTACTGTGTTCCTACTATGCCAAGTCAAAATGTTTGCTGTAAAATGTTTTAAGTTCAACCTGGAACTGCAAATTAAACACAAACACTGTGGTGGAATACTAAGTGTGGTAAGTGTGAATATATATTTAAACATAATGTTAGCATTTCATTTATTTAGCCTACTTTTGACAGCTAAAACAAAGTAAGTTTCAGTTTTATTCTACTTCAAATGTACATTATACAGTATGGTTATGTAGTAGTATATTTGAAACAAGTGAAAACTCCATTAGACTGGAATCCTGAAGCAAACTTGGAAAATGTGATAGGCTATGTGGAAATGCCCGCTAACAAGCTACAGCATTAAGCCCAAATCACAGCTGAGGTTGAAATCACAGTGTATGGTTGACACAGTGCAGCTAAAGGTCAAGCTAGAGCTGATGGATGTTAAACTAACCCTGAAAGAGTCGATTTACTAACAGGATTAAATAATAACACTTTATAATAACTACACACTAATAACTGCACACTATTTAGCATTAGTAAAGCATGAATAAACACTTAATTCATAATTTATAACGCATTGTTCCAACATGAACACTCATTAGTAACTCATTAGTATGCAATTCATAAACACAGTTATAAAGGTTTCATTCTTGATTAATAAGCTATTGACTATTATGCATTTCATGATTGATGGTTTTCCTACTTTATAAAAGACATTATGGATTATTGATCTAGTTTTCCAGTATGCTAGCTTGCTAGCTGGCGGTCACTAACAGGATGTCCTAGAAGGACCCGGTGTGTCCCACAGTGCGCCGTCAGAAAGTCTCAGTCCCATCACCTGGCCGGAGTTATTTTTGACCGGGCACCGTGGGACACACCGGGTGCTAGCGTAAACGTGTGTCCCACATTGAGGAAGTGTCACCAGCATGGCCAACGCTGCGATGCACGTCAGTAGCACGAGTGTTGACATGTTTCTCAGTTTGCTGGTATAAATGATTATGAGCATCTCACCTGGATTGGTCTACTTAAAACTGAGGTGACGGGGTGCGTATCCCAGGACCTCCGGTTAGTGACCGCCAGTATGCTAGCTAGCCAGCTAGCAATTAGTTCTTTATCACTTTGTGTTTCCCTTTTCTATTTCCCTTTTCTGTTGAGAAGATAACTAAGGCCTGTGTTAGCTTTGAGGCGCTGCTTATAAATGAGTTGTAAGGCAGAGATAGTCTTCACTTTAGATTAGGTCACAAAACACACTTAACTAATACTTGACTAACAAGTAGTAGCTACTTGAATTAATCATGAATTGCAGTATTAAAACAATTTTATAAAGTGCATATATAAATCATTATATGTATACATAAATGCATGAATAAATGACATTTAAATGTTTTTTGTATCATTTACTAAAACTTTATATATTATCTTATTAATCATCTATAAGTCCTTAAAACTTAATTTACAAAATGGGGAATCCATAATTTATAAAGTATGAAAACCCAATCATGAAATGCATAATAGTCAAGCTTATTAATCAAGAATGAAACATTTATAACTGTGTTTATGAATTGCATACTAATTAGTTACTAACTGTTAATTTTGGAACAATGCTTTATAAATGATGAAATAAGTGTTTCTTGACTAATGCTAAATAGTGTGTAGTTATTATAAAGTGCTACGAATTCGTCTTATGAGAAACAATTTTCTGGCAACTCAATATAATTAACAGACCTCGCTGTTCTGCTCATAAATTATGCAAAATAAATATATTGTATTGTGGAATATACCAATAGCATATCTTATATAATAACTGTCAACCTTCTTGAAAGAATAGTTACTGTTGTGTTTGGAGAGCAAGTTTTAAATAACCTTAAAAAACTGCCTGCTAGATGAAGGTCAGTGGAAACATTGACCCAACTTAAAAGCTACAAATTTAGCATATTCCTTTATATTTTGTCAGTATAATAATGCAAGAAGGATTCTTTCAACTCATTCAGCCAGGGCGGAATTTTCAAGAAATGTTGCAAACATGAAACAAGCACATTAATGAACTGTAACGCTATCCGAATAATTAAAGCATTTCTGACGCTGAATAAGAATAACTGGTTGTACGGTAGCCCTGGATAGACTGGCGACTTATCCAGGGTGTACCCTGCCTTCGCCCAATGACAGCTGGGATCGGCTCCAGCGCCCCGCGACCCTAAAGAGGATAAGCGGTTCAGATAATGGATGGATGGATGGATGGTTGTACGGTTTCACTGACTGGAATACTTTCCTGTGACACTTTCCAACCCTGAGAATAAACCATGTAAACAAACTCGTCTCACACTATCAAAATAGCCCGACGATGTGTAATGCAGAGAAAAGGGATCTCAACCGACTTGCTCCAGGCCGGGGCTGGAAAAACCCAGCATGCCCGGTGGAGTCAGGTTACCTGTCATGAAGCTACTGCATGTCTATTAACACTGACATGCAACTGCTGAAGCGGCCGAGCTGGACTGCGGCTTTAGCAACATTTACAACCCCAAAATGAGAAAAACTTATGGAGTATATCAGGACCTTTACGCAGGTCGACGTGACAATGTGTGTGTTGCAGAGCACATGGTTAAGCATCAGCATCCACAAAATATCAAAATCCAGGGGTGGAGAGGAAGGGGCGTGTTGAAATACCTTAAACTTTGTGTCATTTCTCTTCAGTCTCTCTGACTGGACCAGCAAATGAATGGAGCAAAGGTTGTCTGACCTTCTATGTCCGCCCTAACATCGTCATGTGGGATTGTTCTCTGATGCTACTACTACTACTACTACTACTACTACTGCTGCTAATACTACTAGTACTACTACTACTACTACTACTACTACTACGACTACTGCTACTACTACTACTATTACTAATAATAATACTACTACTGCTGCTGTTCAGCTACTACTACTACTACTACTATTGCTGCTACTGCTGCTGCCTCTACTACTACTACTACTGCTACTATTGCTGCTACTGCTGCTACTGCTGCTACTGCTACTACTATTATTACTACTATTGCTGCTACTGCTGCTGCTACTACTACTACTACTACTACTATTGCTGCTACTGCTGCTGCCTCTACTGCTACTACTAATACTACTTCTTCTACTACTACTACTGCTACTATTGCTGCTACTGCTGCTGCTGCTACTACTACTACTACTACTAGTATTGCTGCTACTGCTGCTGCTGCTGCTGCTGCTGCTGCTGCTACTACTACTACTACTACTATTACTACTACTATTGCTATTACTATTGCTGCTGCTATTACTACTACTACTACTACTACTGCTACTACTACTACTGCTATTTCTGCTGCTGCTGCTACTATACTACTACATTTAGCATTAGACAATGTCTGTTTTTCGCTACTCTTTAAAATAGCATTTCCTTCTTTTATTTTAAATTGACAAAAAATGTATATTTTTTGCTCAAGCTTTCTGCTGATAATCAGTGAGAAGCAGATGAAAGCTCTGAACAAACTAATAGGTGGGTGTTGAGTTAAGGTTGTACTTTTTAAGAAATGTCAGAGGTACCAGTATGCTGTGACACAGGAGGATGTTTCATTAAAGTTTTCTTGAAAGATGGATTGGTTTGTGAAGTAAATGAATAACCAGGCTGCTGCATCTGAACTTTCCTGATTAAATTTGCATGATTAAATACAACCAACTAAGTCAGAGACGTCTTCAAAAGAGGCTGATTTTTAAGTTTTTAGTAGTTTTCCATAAAGGTAAACATACAGCAACATTACATAAAGAAATATTTAAACCAAATATGTAAACAAAGTAACATTTAAACTTTGAGCAACTTCTATTTAGTTAGTACTTTACAGAACTAAACCAAACTACAAACTTGCACTACAACAGCAAACACATTGTGTAGTCAATTTAACTTTTAGGTTTTAATGGATTCAGTAAAGCTGACACTGAGCTTTATGCAACATTAAAACGAAAAATATAGTTTTAGATATGTTATCTGGTTTAAATCCAATGTATTCAAATGTTAAATAATTAAAAACACACATTTGCATTCAAACACAAAGAAAAAAGAGTTGTAGGAGTGAAGGGGACATGTGAATACGTGCTGACTTACATGTATGATGAGATGTTTCCTTGGTCACCGATGCTCCACCACAAAGCTCATTGTTGTGCCGTCGAAGGAAGGCGGTGCGATGATTCTTGGACCTTGTTGCGTTGTGATGCTGATAACTGGCTTCCTGTCAGAGCTCGCTGCACCTCCTCTGGCGGTCACATGTCCCAAACTAACAGGAAGCTGCAGTGGCCCTTGTGTCGCCTCACGTGTTGCACTGTAATACGCACTCTCTGTGCCTGTTGCATTTGTGTCCGGCTTTGGACTTCTGCCGTTTTTTACCCTTTCTCCACCTGCATCCTCAGAGTGATACGGCGACTGAGACAAGACCGCCTGGGCTGGCAGAGTGGGCGAGGGGATGAAGCCTGGGTAGATCATGTAGGTGGGGGCGTACGCTCCAGGGCTCAGAGCCAGGGGGGACAATGAGAGAGGCACAGGGGTGACGGGGGTGACAGGTGATACAGGCGAATGGGACATAGGTACATCCACATACTGACCTGTCTCAGGGTCAAACAGTCTCTTTTTGGTGGCCTGTATAGGAGTGTCCACCAGGTAATAATGTCCTGTTGTGGGGTCCAAAAGCATTTTGCGCTGTGTTTGTGGGGCAACCTCTCCGGTAGAAGGTGTAGGTGACACGGTCGGAAAAGATGGAGAGAAACACAACACCTGCGGCTGTGTTTGATGGTAGATGCTGGAAGCGGGGTACTCCATGATTAACGGAGACCTTTTCTGCTCAGGTGTCTTCCTGCCACCTGTTTGGATTTGGCTAACATTTGAACTCACCTCCCTGGAAACGGGATCTCGATTCAGCAGTTTGATTTCATTCGTATACCCCGGTATCGTTAGATAGTTCTCAGAGTCTGAGCAGGCCTGTGCAACAGTGGGATTAGTGGGAATGATTTTGACCTTTCCCTGCTCCACCTGGTCGTCTTTCCGAGGCTCTATTTTCACCGACAGTGGAGCCACCGGTGTCCTGGAGCTTTTCATAGTCGATGATGTTTGCAGCGCGGTGCTTTGTGAAATAGGATCACTAACTGAGTTGATGCTGACACGTGCCTTGTTGCCAAAATGAAGCACGCGTTTGTTACTAAACGTTTTACTTTGCTGCGATTGTGTTTTAAACGGGTCATTGTCATATGGAACATGTATGATACTCAGAGCTTCTTTAGTATCCCGTGACTGAGGAACCCTGTCAGTCTTTGTTATCTCCAGCTCCTCCGCTCCCTGCTCCTCACTGGCAATAAGGGATAACACATGGCTGTCTGTGATTGGTTGTGGAGCTTGACTTTTACGCTTCCATTCGTTTCTATCAAAAACATAAAGCTGCTCCATTGTTTTGACTGCAGCCTTAAGCTTCTCTAACGCAGCCTGTTTGGGTATTTTTAGCTCATTTCTCCTCTCAGCCGTCTCACATGCAAACTTTTCCTGCCTCTGTTTTGTCAGTTTGGTTTCAATATCTGACTGATCATTGTTTATCTGCTTTGCTGCAACAAGTGGCACCCTACTGGCCGTGCACTGTGCTGGTGTATTTTCACTTTGACATGTTTCAGATGAGACGCCTGCCTCCGCTGTCGGTTGTTTAACATTTGTTTTTACAGACTGACACTTAATCACAATAGGAGATGGTAATACATACTTAACTGGTGGCTTCGTGACCTCAAGTTTTTCAGCTGCTGTGGAACATTTGCCCTCACTATTATCCAATGAAACAAAGCGGTATGAACTTTTTACCAATTTACGGACATCTCTGACTTGATATATCGGTGTTTGAAACTTGCATTTGGTGTCTCTTATGTCTCTAACGGTGAAGTTTGGGATTTTATCTGAAGCAGACGATGTGTGGCATTTGGCATCACCTCCTGCCCTGAATGTGTTCACAGTGTTTAAACTTATTTTAGGGGTTAACAGGTTGGCAATATTCAGTGTACAGCCTTTGTTTTCCTTCACACTCCTCAGGCATATTTTTATCCCAGGGGTTTTTCCCCCTTTCTCGTTTTCTTCCTTGCCTGTGTTTACGTTGTTGCCTGTTTTAAACTCCTTTTCACATTTCTGTGGGCCAGCAGGTGCACCCGCGACAGGTGCACAGATTGGCAAGTCTTCTGTAAAATCCTTGTCTTTCGACTTGAGCTGGCAGCTTGGGACAAAAATCAGTTTTGTCAGCATGCTGCTGGTGTCTAATCCCTTTGTTGTGGTCTGCTTGTCGGTTAAACATGTGGGTTGGGCCTCCTGGACCGGTTCTGGATCATCTTCTTTCAGTGAATTAAATGCACTGCTTAGACTGCGGATGAGCGAAGCTTTTGTAGGCTTGCGTTTCCCCTTTTCCGAATCGTCTGGTGCTTTGTTGCTTCGCTGCTCCTCTGCAGGCTCACAGGAGCCGGGTCTGCTCCTCTCCAGGCATTGATCCTCGGAGTTACCAGTACAACCTGAGCCTGATTCCGATGTCTGTCTTTGTAGGCCTCTTCCTTGAGGCCTCATCCCGTCGTGATCTTTAAATTGAAAACTCGGGGAGAGTGCTGAGTGTGCGTCACGAATTTCACCCCTCTCCATTTTTCGCTCCTGTTCAAACTGCATCTTTTTGGAAATCACATTTTGCAATAGACTTGATGCAAAAACGGCTCTTTTGTGTGTACCCCCCGTGCTATCTGAGTGAAGATATTGCATCTCACACCCTGACCTGGCCAACACAGTGCCAGTAAGCTCATTGGATCGTGCTTTCTTGGAGCATTTGGGACGTCTGGCGCCTTCAGGTGCTTCAACATTACACCGGAAATTCAGCGTCACTCCACGCTGCTTCGGCTGATCGGGATCGTGAAGCTCGATCTGTTTGCTCGATGAGGATGATTGTTGAGAAGTTGTTCTCTTCTTCAGCGCGTACATTTTGGTTTGTGGAGCTTTCATGCCGGTAATAGACTTACCATGCCTCTTACTGCCTACAGTGTTATTCATTTCCAAGGTTGTGCTCGAAGTTTCAATTACGCTTCTCTCTCCTCCCCGAGATATGTTTCCATATTTCAAGTCCACATAAGCCGACCAGTTATTCAGCCCATATTCCGACATGGAGGACTCACTGGAGGTGCTAAGATTAATGGCATCGAAGTATGGACATGCCAAGCTCCGGAAAGACTTGGCGGTTAAATTACGCACCTCTTTGTCAGCGTCGTCTAGCTCACTGATGGAGCTGGACGCTCCGCTGGAATACTCATTAATATCTTTCCGTCTCAGTTTGGATGCGAGGTGCTGACGGCCCGGAGCGGGGATGAAATATTGAGCTCTGTCGCTAAAGGGCCCCACTCTGGCGCCAGAGCGCACAAAAGAGAAGTGGCTCCCGTCTCCAAAGTGTTTTGTGTACCCACATGTGCTGTTGTCGGAGACACTGACGGGTTCGTTCACCGCCCTGGAAGATGTTTTTATTGACACGTGGATTTTCCCCGCATTAGCGTCTCCACTGTGGTTTTTGCATAGGCTTTCATCTGAGCTGGCGCATTTGTCCGAGTCGCAAAGATCACTATCCTCCTGCTCGGTGCTGACAACTTCTCCACCCAGATTAGACTGCACTTTCGCCTGGCCCCTGCCCTTCAGTATCAAAGTCCCCTCCCGCGTGTCGTCGCTCTCAAAAGACGCGTAATCCACAAAGGAAAAAACCAGGTTGTCGTCTTCAAAATCCCAACAGGTGCCTCGCCCCAGGTCGTAATCTACGTCGTGGTCGAGCTCGGTCAGCTGGATCTCGTGCGTGGTGATATAGTGAGACTCGTCCTCCACGGTGTCGGAACCGCAGTGGTCGGACATCACCGCGCTGGCACCATCATCCGACTCCGTCTTGCTGTTCAGATACATGTCCGTGTACAGGAGCTCATCACTCTCGCTGCGCACATGTTCACCGCAGTCGTGCTCGGCCTGGCGCTGCTGCTCATGTTCCGAGTCCTGATCGGCGTCGGGAAGTTTGATCAGAGTTTCCAGTGGAGACTCGCCCGAAACGGGAAATGGGAAGGTGGCCCGCCTGTCCTCTAACTGCTCTTCAACAAAATCCTCTGAAATGATTGTACCCTCCTCGTCATGCTCCCCCTGCTCTGAGCTGTCGCATTTGATAAGCTGGTTCTCCTCGCCAGTGAAAGTCACTTTCACTGTTTTTGCGCCGTCGGGTTTCATGTCCAGGTCCACATAGTTGGACTCGTCGCTTTTCGTCTCGGTGGCGTGGCCCTTACTATCCGTCTTGTCCTTATGCGTGTCCCCTGGGAGCAGCTTCCTGTGAAGTAAGGTGTCATCTCGGTAAGTGAGAGTTTCCTCCGCTGCTTCCATTTAGTCCAGTCTTACCGTCAGGTGGTCCTCGTTTACGATGTTATCCCGACACAGGACGGAAAACTCTGCAGGCTGGGGCACGAGGAGGACGGAGAGCGAGGAGGGTGAGTGGGAGAGCGAGAGGGAGGGAGAGAGAGAGGGGGAGGGAGAGCGAGAGAGAGGGAGAGGGATAGGGAAAGAGAGGGAGAGTGAGAGATGTGGGGAGTCCCAAGGAAAATCCCACGATGATTTCTTTCTCTGGTGTGAGTCTCAGTGTAATATTTTAAAACGTTTACAATCAGACATTTTCTAACTTTGTACATGAAGTACGAGGTCTCGTAAAACTAACCTCCAAAAAGTGCCAAGATTCAGCACCTTTCCTGGAAGAACAGCTCCTCCACGAGTTTCTCAAAATTGCTCAAGCAAGTTTTCTGGGACATTGTTGCATTTGTCAAAACTTTACAGAAAGTTGAATCATAACTGTATCACAACACAGTTGTCTCTTATATGACTTCATATGAAGGGGAGACATCCAGGTGAATAGTTTAAAACATGTATTCATATATATCGTCATGAAACCTTCAGTTGATTACTTACATTGAGACAATTATTTATATTATTTTGCATATCACGTTATGTTATCAAATATGTACAAATGTACATACATTTCCAGAACATGAATCTTGATATGGGAGAAAGCCTGGTTGAAAATACTGGTTTCATTTTGTTGATATATTAGAGTTACAGAAGGAATTTTAATGGTCTTTTTATTATTCCATAAATCTGAAAATACTGTAAAAAGACATACAAAGTCTTTTTAACATGTTCAATAAAGCAGGCTATGAATTATATATTAACAAACCCTTCTGTAGAAATCTAGAGAGGAATGAAAGTGTAAGGTTTGGTGTATGTAAGTCCCAAGTGAAGTTGAGAAAAACTCATCTTGAGAAAACCGCCTTTATATGAATTATATGTATAATTCTGTACATATATGTACAATAGGGTACATTTTATTTTTACTAATAGTCTCTGTGAAACCTCCGCCAGTTGATTACTTTCATCAAGTGTTCATTTCACCAATCTTTTCTTCTTTAGAAAAACAACAACAACAACAACACATTCCACTTCAGTTCTCAGCATATATTTACATGTGGAATATACACAGAGGTCAAATTGTCACTGTACTGCGATCCAGTGATGTTTGGTTGTGTGCAAAGAATGCTGGAATACATATTGTATGTGAAATGTACAAAGCTATACTTAATATTGGCACTATATTATACTATATTTGTGGAGTGAAGAACGCCATCAGCGCTCTGCCCTCTCACTCAAACAGCTGCCTTGTCTTGATGGAGAAAAATATTCCCCGCCAGCTGGTGCCAGTCAGCTCAAAGAATTTACTACAACTTCATCCAGTCATGTGTAAATGTAGTTTGAGATTCATGTGTAATCTGTTAAGAACTTTTTCACACTAACCATCCCTGGGTCATGCTCACGAGCCAAAAGTGAATAACGGACTAAGTGTTTGATAATAATTTCAGTTTATGTCGCTTATCGCTATAGATATTAATAATATAATCTTGCACAGTAATGATCTAGTCATTAGAGCTCTGTCTGAGTGTTGAAGACACAAGTGTTGTTTCTGGACGGGGCCCCAGATTGGTGGTATGCAGCAGGGAGGGGTTGGGCCAACAGTTGCTCCATGTGGAGGGTACACTGACAGCAATATCAAGGACAGAGGCCACCAGTATAAAGCCTTTGTCACCCTCAAATCACACTTTTACACCGCGTCTCATTAATGTGGCGCAGCCTCTTAGGAATAACATTTAGTTAACTTTAATATACTATTATGAGATACTTGTGCTTTATTTGAGTATTTCCATATTATGCCCGACTTAATATTTATACTCCACTTTTCAGAGAGAAATATTTAACTTCTTTCTTCTTATTTTAGATTTTACATTAAAATGTATTTATATAGATTTATCAAACCATAATAATTATATATATATATTAATTTGTGTTGTAGATCTTTTTTCAATCATCACTCGACCTCTCAGATGCATCTTGTGACCCTTTGGAGGGGCTCAACCCATAGATTGTGAACCGCTGGACTAAAATACTATGTAGTTAAAACTAGTTACAACAGTAAAATGCTGCTTAAATATTAATGCATCAGTAATAACAATATACTAATATATACTATACATCACTCACTGGGGAAAGTTACTTTATGTTGATATTTTTTGTACATTTTGCTGATAATACTTTACTTAAATGCAAGTTTAATCCAGGACTTTTACTTAAAGTTTTAGTATAAAGTATTTTTAGCGTATTGTTAATTTATCAGTCATAACTGCCTCTGCTGCCTAGCAAAGACAAACAACATTAAACTAAAGGTCACGACTTAAGCTTACGTGCCACGTCAACAAATTACACCTATAATTGCTATTAAATGACACACCAGTGCTTGATTACTGATATGTGTTTTATTTAGTTTACAGTTTCTCTTCTTAGTCAAATCTCACGTGGTAAAACAGTGCCTGTGTAGTCTGTATTTCCTCAAAGTCAGAGTTATTAAAGATTAGACTTTGTGCCAAAACATGAACACACACATGCAGGTTAAACTGACCTCCACAAAGCTGATAAATTTAGGCATCTATTTAAAATGGGGACACCACTCAGTCACGCGAGAATGTTGAGATCAGTTTCTTACGGTGGCTACATTAAAACAGCAGGTGTTAAATCATGAGCACCATTTATTAACGCCACGGACACTGCGCATGAAGACCATTTCAACCCTCGCTTCCACCCTTAAACACATCAGGCGTTGATACAGAACACACAATATGTACCTGCTCTAAAAATAACCGTTTGAGTGTGAAGGATGGGTTGAACACAGCAAATCTTCCAGCGTTAACAAGTGTTGATTTTAGAGTGACATATTTTCAGACTTGACAAGCGTTGGTCAGACAGTTGGTCAGACAGTTGTTGCAGAGCAGGTCTAAATGGGCTGCTTGATCGTGTGACATAAACTGTGTGTGTGGAGGCTGGAGAAGTTGTAGATTTTAATTCTGAAAAAGTTAGAGGGCCAGAGATCTTTAAATCCAATTGATCACAGATTGGAAACTGTAAATAATAAAGTAGGAGATGGACTATACAACCCTGTCTCCGAGAAAGTCTGTTTGTATACTACTTCAGGGATGCATAAGTAAATGGACTCACAAAAATCAAATGCTCTCTAATTATTTTTTTTAATAAGGAAATAAATCTGTAATTATTTTTAATTATAAAATGACACAGGACTGTGGATCATATTTATATTTGATGGAATGGTGTAGCCATACAAATCATGAGGTTATCTTAAGTTTGAAACAAGCTAAATTATATCTGTATGTATATATATATATATGTATATATGCAATACTGACTTAAATCTTAAATGGAATTGCCAAAACTTTATGTCAATGGATCAATTAACTATATTTTCTTCCATGCAACAATGAGAAAAAAACTACCGTGACTTTGTGATGGCTTGCTCTTGATTTAGTAATATATTGTGAACACAGACTTGTTGAACATGCATAATCCTAGTATACTATGTTTGTGTTTCCTGCAGGATCGTGCCATCTAGCAGCACTGGTGACTCTCTGACATCGACTCCTACTAAATCTTCTGCAGCTTCTGAGTGGGAACTGGAGAGGTTTGAGAGCTTGAACACCTGCTGTGAAGCAGTCACTATCAGCCAGACACCGCACGGCTCCAGGTTACCCCTCCCCACCCCCGGAGGTTTCATGGTTCAAAGGGTGAAAGGTCACCTTTGGATTTGAAAGTGTCATATGTGGGCGAGTTTACTGGATGTAAGGGATTAGGGTGTTACTCTAAACCATGGATAATGGAAATTCACTTCAGGAGGATAAGTGATCACTGTGAGTGTTTAGGCCCCTTTCACTCGCTTACTGGGGCAGGATTACGTGGGTTCACCAATTTGTAAATATCACAAATTTAAAGAAGCAATTCATTCATATCAATATGTTAGAGGGGAACCTGCTAAATTGTTTAATACAATTTTATTCATATATCCCAAAATAAATCACAAAAAGGACATCGGATGACACCAAAGTTAATATAAATCCTACAGGTGTAGCTCAATGTAATGTTTCTGCAAATTCAACTGCAATAATATCATTAAAGTACTATTACTGCACCATTGCCATGAGTATGAGTATTGTTGTTATTCTAATAAACCAAATATTAATGGTACAATAATTATTACTATGTGTGGTCTGCAATCATTATTTACTTATTCATGTATTTTTTGCTCTCCCTTACATTAGCTTCCTGTTTATAAATTATATTTTCAGTGTATTTTTTATTTGATTTCATTGTTGTACTTTTTAACACAAAATCTGCATTTGTTTAAACACAATACATTGTGCAGTTTTTTCTTCATAAGATGTGTTTACAAAGCCTAGTCAATATTCACCAAAACAACAATGATTTTATTTGTATTTACTCTATTCCAATACAATAGTCGAGTAGGAATATGTGGGAAGTATAAACCTCATGAGTGTTGTGTGCATTGGACCACATGAGGTCTCATTCTTTATTAAAGTTATAGACCACTGGATGACACACTTCTGTTACGTTGTTCATTCTGTACACATTTCTTGTAAACAATATGTGTATATATGTACAACGAGAGCTAAGTGAAACCAGCGTTAAATTCAATGTGTGTGTAAACACACATGGCCAATAAAGCTGATTCTGATGACATCTATTGCGTCTGTCAATCCGGGGAGAGGGAGCCTCTCTGATGCTCCCTCGAAGGTTTCTTCCCTTGTAGTTTAGTTTAGCTTAATTTTTTTTTGTTTAGTTTATTTTGCACAATTTAATAAATACACAAACATAACACAAATAAATAATGTTGGGATAATGGAAGAGACAAAAACCCCTCTGGGTTTATTTAAAGCCTCTACCTACATACTCATACAAATTCACAATATTATAACCCATATTTTGAAACATGTTGTATATATTTGAGAAATATCAATGTCATAAATAAGACTTTGGAACTTACTTTATTTAGACTTAAGTGGGTGGCATGGCAGGTTAAACACTACAGGGCAAAACATGCATTGGGCACAAAAAAGAAAAGGTTTAACCCTTGAGTGTGCATGTGTGTGTTGTCGGATTCCTTTGTTTGTTTTACAACTTTAGGAAAAGTTTTCATGCAGAGACATTGCAGAGCACTTACTAAATATATTACATTTATTTTCTGTCTAAATACGTTTTTGCAAAAGGATTCCTGTTTCATCTGACACAAAACCAAGTTCATTAAGTTGCACAGACATCCAGAACACGAGCAAAATGCAATATTATAGTGATGGTTGTCTAGAAAGAAATAGCAAAGAGCTTGCTGTAGCGTCCTCTGGTTTCAGCGTGCACGTGTCCTGAGTGTTTCAGGGATACTCTAGCCTAAAAACAGCAATGCTAGATGCAGAGCTGTCATGAGCAATGCCAGCAATGGCAGACATGTACGGTTGCCCACTTCTGGCAATGGGTATTTGGTTTCACTCATGCTCATAAACTACTGGTCCTCCAGCAAAGGTCAGCACCTTGTTAGGGCCTGCTGCAACAACTAACAACCCTATTGTGTGGTGAATACTTCTTTCTATGAATATTGGTACTATGTGGCATTCACAGATAATGTATAATTGTATCATATGGGTCATCATTGTGGATTGCAAAGCCAAAGTATATCAATAATTCGTTTTTACACCATTCAATACAAAACCTTTATTTGTTTTGTTTTCTAATTGTTATACTTTGTTGATATAAATAAATTACATTACATACAGTGTGTACAAATGTGGTACATAACCCCCAGTTTATCACACATTAAGTTACAATAGTGCAAATACTGAACAAAAAAAAGGAAAAGAAAAGAATGCAAATTCATAGTAAGAGCCTGGAGCTCAAAACATTATTATATGATTTGAAATCCTTGTTTTATTTAAATGAATCATCATTGTTTTTCCAGAACAATGTAGTGATATTCAGGAGCGTATGAGCTAAATGTTTCTCATAAAGAAAGATTGTCAGTTGCTAAAAGAAAATATTTTTTGCAAACTTATTGTCTCATAGCGAATAACTACGGTGAGGTATAATAAATAAATCTCCCCTATGTGCACCATTAGGCTCAGGAACACCATTAGCCAAGACAGACAGGTCCAGAGGAGGACAGACTGTCTGCTGTGCAAGCTGGGTGAAATTAAGAATGAGAATCACTTTTTGTTTTACTGTCCTATCTAGTAGGACATAAAAGATTCACTTTTAACAAATAAAACTACCACCATTTATGTTTTCTTTTCGCTGGATGACTATTAAAAACTTGAGTTGTGCTTCGGGGGGAACCTTACTAGATTTTATTTGCCAATGTTGGGAGAGAAGGCAGACTATTTAAGACTGTAATGAAATGTTATGAAATGTTTGACCACTGCAACTGTAGTCTGGGTCTTTTGATGAGGTTTAGGTATAAATAAAAGCATTCAAATACAGTAATTCCAACAGCTCTAATAGCATAAAAAGTCCAAACTAAAACAAAGACAATCAGTAACTTTTCCAGACTTGGAGTTTGGTGATCGACAGCCACCCTCTAGTGGTAGGATCAAGTAACAGCATGCGTGTGTCATTGCAGCAGTGGCTTTAGTCTGGTTATATCTATTCCAATCCAAAATGAGTTTGGAAACTAATTGGTACCTGTGTAGTTTAGAGGAGACTATTTGAAACGTTTTGGGCACATGCTTTAAAAGAAAATGATTATTTTGCCTACAGTCCGCATCACTTGTTCATGCATTTTACTCTTTATGGGACTTTCTGAATAATTAAGTAAAAATGACCTGGTATGCATAATGTGTCACGTGATAAAGGCTGCGTGTAAAATGTGTTAATGCTCTCCATGGTGCTGAAATACACTAATATCACATGTTTCTGCTTTAGTATCGTTCATGGTGTTGTATTGATTTACTAATATTGAATTAATATAATTTGAAGAATATTCTATATATGCGCGAAATATATAGAAACTTAATTTAAAGTATGTATTTTCCACATATTGAACTAACAAACAATTGTGATGACTTACGACTCCGCGTTTTTATTTTTTTTTCCCCCACTGTCCGAAATCGAAGCAGCCTTCCGGGACGCAGCTGCAGCCGTATCAGCCTGTGTCAGGAGTTTCCACTATAGTGCAGCATTTTGATGTCGCCCAGCCGGATAAAAGCTTTCGCTAGCACCAACCACGGCCTCATTTCCTATTATTAATATTCAAGAAGCAACATGACATCTACTCAGCAGTGGCTACTGGGTAGTTTTGCGCTTCTGTGTGTTTGTGGAGCAGTTGAATCTAAAAGGAATTTCAAATGTCCTTCAGGATGCTCCTGCACCAAGGAGACCATCATCTGCGTCGGTACTTTGCAGATGCCACGAACTGTCCCGAATGAGATCAACTCACTGTGAGTATAACACCTCGAATTTGTGGATTATTTCCTCAGTAAAGCACGAGGCGATCAATGTCGCGTTCAAGGAGATAATTTGCTTGCTACTCGGTGCTTCCCTGCAGAGTTGGCTGCTGGCGTGTCTGTCTGGCACTGATTGTCAGTAAGACTTTGTGTTGTCTGCGTTTTCTTTCAACAGGAGCATGGTAAATGGATCTATTTCTGAAATCACAGAAGGGATGTTTTCACTTATGCCTTCTCTCCAGCTGTTGTAAGTGCGATTCTGTCACGTGAAATTAAAATTGTAGACAGGTTATTAATAATACAAACCCATTCGTTTTTTTCTGTATTATGACTATTTGGAGTAAGAAAAGAAGCAACCATTTTTACCGAAGTTTTAATTTGTAGTTTACTCAATTGTTGTTGTTGTTTTTCCACTGCAGACTTCTAAATGCAAATTCTTTGACAACAATCAAAGATGATGCGTTCTCTGGCCTTCCACATCTAGAATATTTGTGAGTATTAATTGATGAACTTGCTGTTCCACAAATTATTTTACTGTCTGTTTTTGTGTGTGATTAAAATATTCAAAATGAGATGCATACCAGCTGACTTGGATATACTTATTAATTATATTGAAGGACTGTATTGCATCCTGATGTAAATACAACTGCAGATCCTTTCTCCTCCTTCGGCCCCACCCCTCAATCTCCAAAACCCTATAAATTACCCCTCTGTAATATTCTGAAATGTATACCTATATCTGCAGATTTAGCAATATAGCATAATACAATAATGTATTTCTATTGCTCATGTTTTGTTTTGATTTATTGAACAGATTCATTGAAGGGAACAAGATTGAAATAATCACCAAAAATGCCTTTCGTGGTCTACGAGATTTGACTCATCTGTAAGTCTGCTGTTGTTCTCTACATCTACAGCCCTAATAATTTACTATAACACAGAGCGACTGATAAAATGACCACAATATACATTTTTCTGGTCTCGCTGTGTTTCTGGTTTAGATCACTTGCCAATAACAAGATGAGGTTTCTCCCACGAGATCTGTTTTTTCACTTGGATTCGTTACTGGAACTGTGAGTAAGCAGTTGTGGTGTCAGCAGTGTGTGTGTGTGTGTGTGTGTGTGTGTGTGTGTGTGTGTGTGTGTGTGTGTGTGTGTGTGTGTGTGTGTGTGTGTGTGTAGGTGTGTTGTCTTTTTCATACTGCGCTCCTAAGTGAAACTGACTCAGGCTGTGTTTTGTATTTGGCAGCATTAAACTCCACAAGAATGATATGGAAAGCTAAGATTTGGAGTTTCTGTCTTTGTTCTCCTTTATAGTATATTAAATACAATATATATTACAGTTTCCGGTTAGCTTTCATTTGTAGCTACTTTTGTGATCTTTTAAAATATATTTTAGTAAAAAAAGCCTTACAAAGATCAAAAAATGCTTGTCGGTGAACAATCAAAAGAACAGCCTATTTGTTATAAACTGTATGATTCATGTATCAAACAGTTACCCAGTGTCAGTCAAGCTAAACCAATTACTGTAAATAATCTCGTTTTGTAGGATGCAATGCTTTTAATCTTGCAGCATTATTATTTGGACTATCAATGAGTATATATGTTATAATTTTGCTTAGTTTTGTCACATACAGGACTATTTTAAATGACTCACTACAGTGTCTTGGTCCTTTGGTAAATGGGCTGTACTTGTATAGCGCTTTTCTTGTCTTCCGACTATTCAAAGCACTTTAAAACTAGATGCCATCATTCACCCATTCACAACCACTGATGGCAAGGTGCCGCCTGCCCATCAGAACTCATAACTAATAGTGACACAAATTCACACATTTGGGTTTAAAAGTCATGCCCAAGAATCACCGACATGGACAAACAGACATCGAATCCTCTGATCCACAGTCGCCCGCCTTTGCAGCATCTCAATTGTTTCCTCTTGTGAAAATAAAACACAGTTTTATTGTTCAGTAAATGTGCCCAACCTGATTGTATCATGTCATACATTAGGGATCTGAGAGGCAACTCTTTCCAGTGCATTTGTGAGAACAAGTGGCTGATGATGTGGCTGAAAAACACCAATGCCACGGTATCAGATGTCTTCTGCACAGGCCCCGGTGACATGAAGGGCAAGCGCCTGAATGACCTTCCTATTCCACCGGGCGGGTGTATGTCAACAGGTAAAATGACAAGTACATTATCAAGGGCATTTATGAGCAGGCACAGGCAAAGCTAAAGATGCTATGTTAAAAAAAGAAAGAAAGAAATCAATAAAACTGTTAAATAATTCAAACCGACACGACCATGCACTCAAAAACAAACAAGCGTACTCCAGGATTGTTAACATGTGTGCCTCTAAAAACACTCCTCTGTGTACTCACAGGCACACACACATCGACAGCTACGCTAGCAGCTCCGTGAGGCTGCACTTATGCACCGGTGCTTTGAGCTAAATGACATCAGCATGCTAATTACAATGCTGATAATGTTTATCATATTAACCTTAGTTTAGATTGTTTGCATGATGCAATCTGCTAATGAGCACTAAACAGAAAGCCCAGCTGAGGCTGATGAGAATCTCATTAGTTTTCTAGCTATATTGTACATTGTCAAAGTCAAAGGAATCACCAAAGTTTGAATGTATTCAATTTCAATGAAATCTGTCCAACAGTTGTTGATTCATGAGAATCCAATTTATAGTTGGCAAGATATTTCAGTGTAGACCAAAGAGACCAATGTTGCCATAAAGCCACTAGCATGGAAACATGAAAACAACATATAAGAAAAGGGAAGAAAGACCATATTTACCTTGCTTTATTTCTTTTTAATTTTGAATCTTTGGAATATGAAATATTCAGAATACGTTTGTGGTGAAGCAACTATATGTTTCCTTTTACTCACTTACACCGTCTTATCAGGTTATTATTGAAAAAAAAAGTATTTTATTTTGATGTACAGTGCAGGCTTAATAGTATGTTGTAAAATTTTGAAAAAAATCACAATGTTGTATTTATCTATTTTTCTATTATTTGCATGCTTGTTTTAATTTAAAAGTTTTACATGGTATTTTTCTTAATTCAAGTGCTATATTCTGTGGTTATTTAACGTTCAATGACAGAAGTACTCAGTGTGGTCCGACACAGCAATTAAAATAAATGCATGGAATCATTCCATAACATTGTCTCAACATATTATACGTAAATATACTATATAACATACAATAATAATATAAAGCATGCTATATTAAAATAAAATATAAAAAAATGAAATGAATAAATAAAGATATAAGTGTTGTTTGTATGTTATCCAGAAGCTTTTCACATCATTACAAATGTGTTTGAAGCAGTGAGGTTTTAAATGTCAACACCTTTTTTGTGTGCATCTCACAGACTTTGTGCGTCATCAGTCCATTTCCATTCAGTCCATGTCAGCGGACATCTTCGCCTTTAAGGAGGACATCTACGTGGCGATGGCTGCCCCCAACTCCAACAGCTGTGTGGTCATGGAGTGGGATCACATTGAAATGAATTTCAGGAAATTTGACAATATAACAGGTTTGACTGTATTTTTCTTATTGTCATAAAATCTCATGATATTAATTTAAGAGATCAACTTTATGAGGAAATTATCATTTTAGCGTCAGTTAATGATCCATTTAAACTTCATTTCATCTTTTTTTATCCTCACAGGGAAGTCTGTTGTTGGCTGCAAGTCGGTTCTGATTGACGACCATGTCTTGATAATCGTCACCCAGCTCTTTGGCGGCTCCCATATATACAAGTTTGACAATCGTCAAAGCAAGTTCACAAAGTTTCAAACGATCGAGGTCTTCAACATCTCGAAGCCAAATGATATTGAGGTCTTCCAAATGAACGGTGAATGGTACTTTGTGATTGTGGACAGCTCCAAGGCAGGTCTGTCTACTCTGTACAAGTGGTCAGACCAACCAGACCGCAATGAAACTGGTTTCTACTCCTACCAGTTTCTCCACGAGTGGTTTCGTGATACAGACGCTGAGTTTGTGGAGTTGGACGGGAAGTCGTATCTCATCTTGACCAGTCGCTCCCAGTCACCTGTCATCTACCTGTGGAACAAGAGTACCCTGAAGTTCATATTTCACGGTGAAATCCCAAATGTCGATGACGTGGTGGCAGTAAAAGCTTTCCGGGTGGAGGGGGAGTTGTATCTGGCCATGACTTGCTACATCGGTGACTCCAAAATCCTCAAGTGGACCAATAAGCAGTTCACTGAGGTGCAGGCTCTACCTTCTCGGGGAGCGATGATCCTCCAACCTTTCAACTTCGGAGACAAGCACTACCTTGCTCTTGGCAGCGATTATTCTTTCACACAAATCTACCTCTGGGATGTGGAGACCAAAACGTTCCGCAAGTTCAAGGACATTTACGTGCAGTCCCCCCGTTCCTTTACAGCAGTGACCACTGACCGCAGGAATTTCATCTTCTCCTCCAGCTTCAAGGGCAAATCAATGGTTTTTGAGAATATTATTGTTGATTTAAGCTTATAATGTCTAGCAAAAAATAATGACTTCTAACAGTATGAGTTGGTCACTCATATCAATACTTGTGTGTATGCTACAAAGGAGTCAAATGCTGTATATCTTTCTTCTGCAATTAGATATATCTTTCACGATTGGAGACAAACATCTTTGGCAAGTTTATATTCTAGCAGTTATGGAGGTATGACAGGTCCAAAGTAGTAAACTGAAGCCTGACAGGAATACAAATAATTGCAACCATTTAAAATGAAAACAGCATGAAGATAATGTTCTGGCATATAATATATTATCTTAAAGTGGTATCTTGAGGTGTTGGCTTTAATTGTAATTATGTCAAGCAAACAATGACCAAGCCACACAACTTGTAAAAAAAACCTTAAGGGTTGTATAAAATGACTCATTCAGCAATAAACAAGTGCTCATCTCAAGTGACTATGGCCTAAAGCTCTTCACCACACAAAACAAAACAAAGATCTGTATGCCACCTCAAGGTGTCAGTATTTAAGGTGTCCAAAAGCTGTTTAAAGCTCTTCTGATTGGTCACACTGAACCCTCCTTACATTTTCACTTCCTCTGGCCAAATTGCTTGTGAAGTGGGTGTGCTTGTTGGATTGACTGTTTTAGAAAAATACAGAAATAAATGCTCCAAGTGATTTTTTTGAAACAATTGGAAAGTCAGTCAAAATATTGAAGCCACTCATCCCAGGTGTTTAAATGCATGACATAACATTTTTCTTTAAAATAATTTCCCTATAAATCCAGCTGAATGTATTCACTACATATTATGAGCTTAAGGTCTAACTGCACACCATTTATAACACGCTACTGTATTAACAGAGTGCCTGATTAGTGTCAGAACTAATTATAATTGAATCATGATTCCTATGCAAAATGTATAATATTGAGTGTTGCTCTTAAATACAATCCCAGGATATGTATGTGCTGCAATATGACTTGAAATAAAATGTACATGGTCCCCAGACACCAACGTGTTTTCTTTACATATATTTTTATATTTTTCCTGTATTGTACAGAAATAATTATTGTGTGTTTGGTTTACTTTTTCACACGCATAACAATGGCATGATGTGCAAATCAGGCAATGGTCTCTATAGACTGTCAAACATCTTAAAGTCACAAAATGTGAACAAGATCTATGTGTTTTTGTTTCAGATTTCTTGCTCCTTAATCTATCCTCATGTCCTACCTAGCAAATATATATTTTCAACTCTACTAAACTAAAGCTACACCAACATCCTTATGTAAGAATGAAGTTGTGTAAATGCATTAAAGAACATTTAACCACAAGCAGTGTATCTGTGTCCTTCGTTCTTTGCAGATGCAGACTGTGAGCATGTTCTATTATTATTATGTTCAATCATGGAAGCTATGTTGTTGGATCATCCAATATATTTTTAAAACCCGTGACATTAGCATGACATTCTGAATTGAATTATATTTGAGCCTTAATTCATTATTTATTTAAAAACTAAAAAATCCCATTTTTGTCTGTGTTTATTCACATGATTACTAACTTAATATTGTCTTTTTTGATAATTTAATATATTCTTTAATTATTCTTTAAAAAGTCTGGTGGCCAAACATAGATACTACCGTTGCAGTCGGTGCCTGGAGTTAGTTCACAAATGTACGAGGGTGACCCAAACGCGTCGTGACGCTTCTCTGACGTTGGGGACGGACGGAAGTGATGCAGCTCGTGTTCCTCGAGCAGCTAATCTGGTTTGACGATGCAAAGCGTCTCTAAATCGGATCGCAACATGGTGATGCTCGCCTGAAACTCACCTTGCGTCACTGCTCGTGTCTGGTCCTGCGGTGCAGAGGGAGATGGATCCGACCCGGAGGAGCGAGGGCGACTGGCAGGGCATGGTCAACGAGGTGAGACTGGAAGGACGCAGAGAGGAGCGTACATGCTCACTAACACTCGTGTTTGTTTGTGCACCACTAAACTATGACATTAGCTGCAAATGTGTGTCTTTAAATGCGTGTGTGTCACCCACAGACAGTTCAGGATCTTTTAGATTAAACAGGAAAGAGGATTACATGGCAGGTGCTTTGGTTTCTCTCAGCCTGGCGATAAGGAAGTAGATGTGTTTTTTTTTCTTCCTTTTACCTGCAGAGCCCAAAGATGATGAAATGTACAGGAAAACAATATTTGCCAGACTGCTGGTGTATTGACTTCTCACTGGTTTCAGATCGTCTCAATCAATACATTGAGATGACGGCTCATGATGACTTTATAATCACTTTAATGTAGATCTTTTACAGATCTGTGATGCACTAAAAGCAAATATTACTGTGTATTATGACAAATATCGGGAAGCATGATACAAAATGCTGTTCTACAAATTATAAGCCATTTCTTTCTACCAGAATGATTCTAACATATCACTGGTACTCAAACAGAAATTATGAGTCCTGATAATTGATTTATCATTTTGATGAACTTATCAAGCAAACATGTTAAACAACTTAAAGGATCTGCTGCTTTTCTTTCTTTTATATGAATAGCTTTGTGTTCTTGTATAGTGCGTATATGTATCCCTAATTTCCAACATTTAATAAGCAATTAATATAAAATATGACTCACAGACTAATTGATAATGACAATAAACACAATTTGCAGACTTACAAAGGGGATTGTCTATACAAATCAACATCAGAACATTTTAAATTGTTATTGTGATATAAACTGTTCTATATTGGCTGCGCTGCTTCATTAATAATACTTAAAGTAACAATGTTTCTCTCTTGCTAGGCGGTATTCTTATCAATTCTGGTATATGATCCCTTCAACTTTTTCTCTCTCTCTGTAGTTCCTCATTTGTAAGCGTAAATTGGAGAGTAAAAAAGAAGCTCTTCTGATTCTGTCGAAAGAGCTGGACAGCTGCCAGCAGGAGAGGGATCAGTACAAGCTGATGGCCAACCAGCTGCGTGAGCGGCACCAAGGACTCAAGAAGAAGTACAGGGAACTCATCGTAAGCTGAACTAGTGCAGTCGTAAAGATGCATCATGAGCGTGTTTACATGCAGAAAATGGGGAATAGACATTGGCATTATCCACTATTGAATTTTAGGGATGTTGCAATGAATGACAGATCTTTTTGTTTGTATAACCAATAGGATGGAGATCCCTCTCTGCCTCCTGAGAAAAGGAATCAAGTAAGCAATGTTATCCTGCAGATCATCCATCACTGTCGAACAAAAATGCATAATGTGGTAAATAACTGTTAGAAAGTGTCTCATCAAGGTTGCATTTAGTTTCTTTACACAAGATGGTTAGCTCCAGGTGGTTTGAAGTAACGGGGGTTCAGTTATATGCACACAGAGTGCTCGTCTTTATGGATGAGGCCGGTCTCTAAAGTGTATGCTAAAATATTCAAATGGTAAAAGGATCACTGCATTCAACCCAGCTGTCTCCAGGTGGAGCAACCAGGCTTTGTACGTAGTTAGATAATGCAAAACCACAGTTTTTAATTGATCCCTGATTGCTGCCGATGTTTATAACAACCCGACAATTTTATTTGGATAAGAGAGACACATTTACCAAGGCGACTGGGATGCTCTTCCCCACTGCTGCCCCGAACATGGGCGAACATTTACGTTAAATGATTGTTCTGAACAGAGTTAATTGTGAAACATTCGTGTCACCGCTGAATTAACCCTGTGTCATGTGACCTCACGTTTATGTCTTCAGGTAAATTTAGCCCAGCTACTGAGAGACTCCAGAGAAAAAAGCAGTCTACTTTCTGAGGAGGTGAAAGAGCTGAAACAGCGACTGGTGGAAGCTCAAGGTGACAACAAGGTACCATGACATACTGGGCACTATACCCAAAGATTCAAATTAAATAAGTATATTATGTTTTTATTTATTTTTTGCGTGTCGTGAATATATCTCCATCTTTTTTTGCCGGTTATGAATTAATTTATCAGATTTAAGTTAGTAGCGATTAAGGTAATTTGAATGCAAAGCAAATAGTTCATCAAGAGAAACTAAGAGGAAGAATCACGCCTCTCCGTCCCAACAGCTTCTACGAATGACCATCACCAAACAGAGGCTGGGAGACGAGGAGGTCGGCGCCCGACACTTTCCTGCTCATGAACGAGAGGATCTGGTCAAACAATTAGAAAGAGCTGGAGAGCAGGTGAGAGCCACTTATTCTGACTTTCTGTTGTTGGCTTGTTGATGACAGCGTTGTGATATTTAACAACATTCTGTCAAATGAATGAATTTTGTGCCTGAAGGAAAAGCTCTCGATTTATCAGCGTTACAACCCGGCTCTCAGGCTGCCACATGAATGGGAGACCAGACGAGTTACAAGTAATAAATGAGCACATTTTTATTAGGAATACATAAACTAAACTAAACAAAGAGAGTCCGTAATCTGTAATGTCAGCATGTGTGGATGTCCCTCTGCGTTCTGGCCCTCACTTGTGGTGATGAGCTTTGGGTGGTGACCGAGCCCAGCGTCCCTCAAAGGGTGGCTGGGCTCAGCCTTAGAAATGGGGTGAGGAGCTCCTCACCCCATCTCTAGTAGCGCCACGGCTCTTTGGAATTATATTGTGATGAAATCATATATAGAGAAGTCTGTCGAAATTAATACTAACGAACACAAATAACTTAAATTTCACAGAAAATCTAATTATTTTTAATTTAATAAGAAAATACTCAATTATTTTCCTTTATCAATTATGTAATACACAAGAGTATACAAAACCATGGGGTTATATATGATAATTTATTGAATAACCAGAAAACATGCTTTACCCATACCAGGGAAGGTCATTTTTAAACATATCACCCAGCCCTGATTCCAGGCACTTTTTTTAACAACTTTGTGGAGTGGATGAACTATTCGGCCGTGTCATAAGTAGCTTACATCACAGTCTCTGTACTCACAGTGTGTTTTGTGTCGCTGTAGAACGAGGTTTTGGAGCACAGCGTGAAGTCGCTCACCGATGAGCTTCAGGACGTGCGAGCAGAGCGAGACGTGTTTCAGCAGAAGGCTCATCGACTAAATGTGGAAATGAACCAGATCTTAGGCAACGATGAGATACGCATTTTAGACATAGATGCACTCTGCATGGAGAACAGGTTTGTTCAGATATTATGAAAATAGAGCAAAGAAACAACCTTTTGCACGAGTCTAGCATGCAGTTGATGATAGAGCTGATGAGGTTTAATGATGAACATATGATCTCTATAATATTTTAGGTATTTACATGAACGGTTCTGTCAACTTCAAGAAGAAATCAGCCTACTCAAAACAAACCTGGTGAAGTACAAGGTAACTACATGTTTTTTTTTTTTTAGCATTCTTGTTTCTTCAATATTTTACTCCTAGAATTATCTTTTAAATATTTTTAATTGTTCCCGTAACTTTTTGGAAATTTGAAAAAAAAGAACAAACCTCTCCTGCTCAGTATTGCCTTTCACTGATTCCAGAGTGCCCTGGACTGCAGGAAAACCTCTAAAATCTGTGGGAAACCCAACAGTAGTGCACTGACTGGGGTGCTCTCTGCTAAACAAGGTCAGAAGGAGCTTTTTATTTTTATTTTACATACATACTGAACATACTGAAGTAAGTGTTCAATGTCACAAACATGTCATGTAAACATTAACAGGTGAAAGAAAAATACTTTTTTACAAACCATTACTTTGACGACGGCACGTTGTGTCTTCACTTACTTAAACGTGGACCAACAATCTGTTTGCAGTGAAGGAATTGTTACTGTCTGAAGAAAACAGCTGCAGTTTGCCGGTGACCCCTCAGTCCATTTCCGACCTCAAGTCACTCGCCACCGCTCTGCTGGAAACCATCCACGAGAAGAACATGGTGATTCAGCACCAACGGCAAATCAACAAGTACTCCATCGAAACCTTCATTCTCTCTCTACGTAACCTCTGAGTTTTACATGTCAATAAGTTGGATGCCAGACAAAACATTCAAATGTAATTGCTTTTGTGCCTTTTTATTGTCAGGATTCTTGGAAACCGAGTAGCAGAGCTGGAGAAGAAACTAAAAACGTTAGAGATGTCTGGATTATGGAGCCTGCCAGGTAAGCATAATTGTCGTAATATATTGTGTTTCATTGAAGCTTGTATTCTACTTCCGGTTTACAATAATTTACATTCCTTATCCTCTTCTGTCCTTTTGCTTCTTGCTCCCTGGAGGCCTGACTTATAATGTGTCTCTGGGAATATATGGAAGTATGTTCCTCTCACTTCCTCTAACTACTTTTTAACGTTTGAACTTCTTTAATTTCTTCTTATATCTGCCTAAATGAATATTACTTCTATCCAATCCAACAGTTTTAAGTAGTGACACACAGATGCTTGAATTTCTACCACTTTTATAAAAGCTTACTTTGAATAATGTCCCTAATAGGAGGAAAAGACACGATCATCCTGAATCCTCAGCAGGCTGAGTCGCCGGAGTCTCCTGGACAGGAAGGTGAATATTGAACGTGACTTATACTTCTCAGTCGACGCAATCTATCGTTCTGTGTTGCTGAGATTTTATTTCTTCTGTTCTTACAGCTGACGAAGGGTCAGAAAAAATAGTCGGCGATCAGCAGAGCTCCAGAGGAGTCCCGGTCCAAGAGAGTGGGCCACCAGCTGAGTCAGGAGGTCGAGAGAAGCTGCTCGAGGAGACGCCGTCACCATCCAGCGAGGAGATGCTCCAGCCGGGCATCTCGGACCAGGCAGCTGAGGAAGAGCTAGTTTGCCCTCAGACAGAAATGCCAGACAGTGAAGAGTGTCACGACAGCGGCCAATCACAGGTCAGACCTGATGGAACGAGTGACCCATCAAAGGAAGAGGCGTGTACCAGTGACTCCTCCCCCACACAACATCCGTCAGACCTGTGTCACATGGAGCAACCTCTAGAGGACTCTGACCCCACAGGGGGAGGAGAGGAACAGTCGGATGAGTGCACTGAAGAGGCGGCAACTGTTGAGACTGAACTTATTCTGACTGAGGCAAGCGGAAATAGCACAATATCCACTGCAGCCGCCGCCGCGAGCTCTGATGACGAGCAGGAGGACGTCCAGTCAAACCAGGAGACAGCGCTTCCAGATGGGACAGATGTTTTGTGTTAGTCGGGAAATGTGAAGTCTTCCATGAGCTGCTCATATGTTGCACAGCATCGGGAGAAATCAATGACCGATTGTATTATGATGCTGCTTTATTTATTTTTATGAATAGGGAAAAAACTAAATGGAGAAAGTGGAGCTATTGAGTTATGATTGACAGATGGTGTGTTGATAATTGTTGCCGACATCTGATATTTACTGCAAATCCAAGAGAATCAAAACTAATTATTGAGACACTACATGATTTCCTTATTAATATAACCTTCTCACGGGAGGAAGAATGACTCTTGGCGAACCTAAAACTAAATCGAGGCATCAACTGTCAGGAACTGATTATCTAATTTGTGCCCGAAGAATGTCCAAACCCAACTCTCAAATGTGATTGTTGAACAGAAACGTGCTGCTATAACACTCGACACAAAATGTTCTGCAGAGTTTGCTCCCACTGAGCCAGAAGCGCATTAGTGAGGTTGGGCAACAAAGCCGGGCTCACAGTCCAGTTAATCCAAAAGGTGTCGGAGGGGATCGCGGTCTGAACTTTGTGCACATCATTCACGTTCATCCACACCATTGTGGTGTCGAAACAGGAAGGGGTTGTTCACACACTTTAAAGACAGCCTGAAGCTTTACATTCTGTGTGCATCACAGGTGGAGGTGGGTGAAACTGATTTGTGGTGAAAAACGTAGCAAAACATTTGAACTCAACAGTGAAGGTGAATGTAATTTGTTTAACATTTCTACTGTTGAGTCGCTGATTCAGGTTTCACACAGAAATGTATTTAAGATGAAGAGGGACAAAGTGTGATTGACTATGATTAGAAAGACACTTTCCTTAATCGTTCTACCTCTGCCGACGTTAAAAGAAACCTACCGAAACGTATTGATCACTACGTCAACAAATAGACATCCAGCTGTTGTGAACAATGTTCAAGTTAATCAAAGATAATACACCCATTTCAAACTATTAAGGTAGTTTGTCTTTAATTTGACAATGTGATACATTTGGCTTTTTTGCTAAACACCCTTACACACACTTTTTATTTTAAATCAACACATGATCAAAGCTATATAAAATGCTGCATGACAATGTATTTGATAGATTAAAGATAATTGCATTTTTTAACACTAATTTATCTCCTTGACAGGCTTCTTCAAAGCAAATATTTGATGACATACAAGGATTTGTCAGGTGACATTGAACAAACATCTTAATTAAAAATACATTTACTGAATTTAGTCTGGAACACAACATCTAGATAACCAGCACTGATGTCTTTGTCCCGTTTTTGTGGTGAAACGTTAACTCACCGGCTAGAAATTACATAGAGCCCTATGTGTTAAATGTTTGAAAAAATGTGTTCAAAATGGAATTATTTCTGAAAAATAAATGGCTTTCAACTACTGATTTGTTTTTGGAAAACATGTATTAAATATTGACTCCAAAGTGAGCCCTCAAGGGTAAGCTTGAATACAAAGAAGTAGTGCAGGTTCTTTAAGCTAAAGGTTAACAAGCTTGCATGTTTACAAAGCAAATATGCAGTAGAGTGTTTTGTTTACCTTGTTCAACACTTTAGCATGCTAACATTGGCTAGTAAGCACTGAACACAAAGTACTTTTACAGCATGGTGGTAATTTAATGTATTTGGTCAGACGTATTGGACAAATTAAAAACAAGTATTGGTGAACTTTTCACCCGATGATGGCGCTAGAGAAAAAAGTCAGAAAAACCAAAGTCTGTGGGATTCATCTTTATTAATGACTGTACCAAGTTGTGTGACAATCAGTCCAAATTCAGTTAAACGTTTTTTTGAGATTTATGAAAGCATTTTTGTATTGGCATCAGACCATGAATGAATGCAGGCCAAATCTGTAATTTGACCTACAGTATATTCCATTCCAGTAAAACTAAACTCTCCTCAGACGCCTAGTATACATCTTATACTGCATATTCCAGGAGCCGGGGGGTGAAATCCCAATAATGCAGCAGCCGAGCCTCCGGCCTGCGTTTCCATGCAGCAGGCTCCCATCGTCTCCACCGCGCCCCAAGTCATCCAACTTTTCATGGACCACCACTGCTCTTCCAATCACAGACAGCTCTTTGAACAGCGTCGCCTCAGATTCTATCATTGTATGTATTTTTCCTTCCTCGGGCTCAAAGTTTCCAAAGTCTCCAGGGTGGTTGGGGTGACTTACACCGTGTGGATTGTAGTGGCCGCCAGTGGAGTCACACCCTTGGCTCAGGTCTCCATACTGATGGATGTGCACCGCTCTGGGCTCTGGATCACCATCGGTGGGGAAGCCATTGAACCGAAGGAGGACATTGAGTTTTCCCTGAGGATAATCTTGCTTCAGCAGCACCTGACCGTACACTTTGGGCAGACCATCAGGTAGTGAAGTGCTGGGTCTCATTTTACAGGCTGCATACAAAGTACCATTGTACTGACAGACCTCTGGGGGAGCCAAAGTGTCAGCTGATACACACTGTTGACAGCCTGCCAGTTGAACCAACAGTGCTGATCCCAATATAAAGATGGACCTGAAAGATATCAAAATCATTAGGAATGCCTCATATTTATACTTTCTGCATGAAAACAGCCAAGTACACAAAAGGCTGTATTTACATAATTTGTCTGTTCAAGTAAAAGTAGAAACACATTATAAAAAATACCTTGTTCCAGGTAAAATGGTTGAAATAAGAGTATTTCACTAGGTTGTAAGAATAAATATTAAAAGGTATTTCACTAAGATGTAAGAAGTACTGCAACATTGCTGACGGAGGGTGGAGCTAATTTGTGCTACTTTATAGCTGAGTGGTTTAATTTATACATATTCTGAGAAGATTAATATGAACTGCTTTAGTCAACTAGTCAATGTATCGGTCCTTTTGGTTGATTTCTTTAGTCAATATGACTTGTTCAATGCTTTTTCATGCTGAAGAACTTTTTTCCAAGAAATTTAAGAGATCTGTTAAGATTATAAGTGCTGCTTTTGTGTGGTATAATTAGTTTTGCAGATCCGTTGATCAATAGTCAACAAAATCGAGTGTTATTTTTACATTACATTTTTATTTGACTAAGAATGTTGCCTAGTGACGCAGCAAATATTATTCAAGTACGGAAGTAGCTGAAATGTGCCCGTTACAATAAAATGAAGCCATAATCGCCCTCAGTTACTTTCTTCCACTGTAAATGTTTAGTAAAAAAAAAAGTAGGCCCTACAATATTTCCTTCAAGTAGCCTTAACGCAATATGTAGCACACACAAAAAAATGCACAGTACTACTGTTTTGCTTATCAACCCTAATTGACACCCTGTTTTGACACCCGCAATTGCATATCTAATCAACACAGCTGCACACAATATTGATTGCAACTCTAAAAAGGAAACGCTAAAAGACGCATACACTGTGTTCCTATCGCTAGACAAACATATGTCTCAGTGTTTTACTCTGCAGATGAAGTTAATTAAACGACCAACAAACAACACTCATCGTGTATGTTACCGCTTTGTGAGGAAAGTCACTTACCCGAGTCCAGGCATGGTCAGCATAAACAACCCGCCGCGATAATTAAAACTTTACAGCCGTTCACTGTCGGTCGTCTGGCGAGTAGAGATGGAAAATATTAAAGTATTGTATTACCGTGTCAATACGCGTTGCTTGCTGAAGGGAGAGCAATATGGCGTACAGTTGTTTGTTATTTAAAACGCATGCATGCGTTTGCAGCTGCGCACTTTTATTTCAGGTCTGTTTACTGAAGCCTCAAGACATGCAGTAAAGGACGCCTACTTATGGGGCAGAAACTCCTCCTTGAGCAACACAACACATCTGTGAGATCCTGTGGATTCCAGTAAGAAGGGAAAAAAGAGTAAAGAGAAGCTTTCAGAGACTTGAAGGATTTAGAGATTTTGCTATTTGTAAGACTACTGCTTTGGTGCAATATGTGTCATGCCAATTAACATTACACGTTTGTGTTGTGCGGAAAACAACAATAAATTCAGGAGGCGACGGTGCAATAAAACACTTGAAAGAATTTAAGTTGGATCACACTGTATTTAATCTATTCTAGGCAGAATTATCACATCCAGTACATTTAAACGTGCACGGTCCCCACGGAAGACACAACCAGGTTGAATCTCCAGCAAAAGGCCCCTAACAGAGAGTGTGCTTGAAGTTTTGTATTGGAAGCTCGAGGGATCCTATTGGCTCTGAGTCGTGTTGCAGGCGGTACGCTATCCTTCGTCGCGCAACCTGATTGGATCACTGAGCATACTCCGCCCACACTGGATCCCGATCGATCGCTCTTCCTTCTTCTCTTCTCTGTTGTCGAGCAGAGTCTCACGATTTACAACTGTTGTCAATACATGTTTGGTTTCCCTGTCTCTGGTCGTTATCTGTTTAGTTTATCTACCCAGGCTCACATTCCTTTCTTCACCGTCTGACCACTGAGGGAGTCTTTGTCCTCCCTGGCATTCCACTCCAGGCCTTAATCCTTGGCCACTCTAAGAATCTAACTTTATTCATTACTACTACTACTCTAAGAGGCACATCTTATCATTCTTTTCACGTGACTAGGGTGTATATGTTAATGTATTGACAAGTGACAAGTGAGTGCATATAACAACAGACTTATACATATATATATATTCTGCATAAGCCTTGAGTTGCGCTTAATCTACCACGTGACTAATATAGTGTGTGTTGACATATTGTTACATGTAGTATTTATTTTCTCTACAAATCCCCCTTTTCACACCTGCTAGGTGTGATAATTATTCAAGGTAAGAAACAAAAAACAATAACAACAAAAATAAAAATCGATCTCCCCCTTTTCACACCTGCAAGGTGTGACCAATACTAACATGAACTGTCTATAATCGATGACTCGTCCCACTGCTCCTCCTCCAAGTCCACTGCGAGCAGAGGACAAGCCGCTGCTGTATGGAGAGGGGGTGATCTTTCTTTGGACAATGCGGTGATGATGAGTCCACTCATGAGGGTACAGAGGCAAAGCATGCAACAACATCCACAAGTCATTCACTTACAGACTTAATCATGTCCCCCCTTGATAAACAGATACATCAATCAAAAGCTTATTTCTTCAACAACTGGGGGCGACTGTGGCTCAGTGGTTAGCAAGTCAGTCTTTCAATCAGAAGGTCGGTGGTCCAAACCCCGGCTCAGCCAGTACATGTCGCTGTGTCCTTGAGCAAGACACCCAACCCTAATTGCTCACCGTTGCTGTGTCTACGGTCCACTGCACAGCATGTAAGTCGCCTTGGACAAAAGCGTCAGCCAAACGAAATGTAATGTAAATGTAATAACTCTTAATTGATTCCCTTGAATGTTTTATTTTTTTATTTTTATTAAATGTAGCTTCAATCAGTCTCTGCAGAAGTCCATGGCTGCAGCAGCATCCTCAGGGGATCATGACTGTAGTGGCAAGACAAAGTGTGGTTATTATGGACAGAAATGCATCTTCCAAACATACTGTCCAACCAGCTTGTGATGGGATCATCAATCTCAGCATTCTCTGCAAGGTTCTGACTCAATGCCGTAAGACCAGTCAGCGCTTCGGTCACTGATCCATCAGGAGCTGTGTTGCTTAGGATGAAAGTAAAACAGGCAAATCCAAACATTTTACAGACTCCGCCTTTCTCAGCATTACAGTAAAATTAACGATTCCTTTTGGCTATTGTCAATAGTTGTTAACCAGTTTCTCCTTCTAAAATCAACACTGAGCTCCCCTTGATAAACAGACACTCCCTAGGCCTCTGGGTGTTTGATGATTTCTTCACTGGGTTGAGACAAGTGTCCCTATTGGTTTCACTTCCCTTTGTAACCAGACTTCACCACAGAGGAGATGGGTGCCCGCTTAGGAGTCCTCAGTAATGCAGTTTTCTGCAGACAACTGGTGCACCTTCTTGCAGTAGGTGTGATGAATCCAGGATGCTCTCTCTTTGATATGCGGACAGCAGTTGATGTGCTAATGATAGTTGAATGGCCCTTCCCCCCTTGGTGCATTCCAAGTCTTTCTCTTTACGACCCAAGTGGTCCAAATGGTCGGGGGATAACAGAAGAAGTCATCTCAATTCTTCTTACATTCCTGATATCATGCTGCTGTGTTCTCCCCTTGTACTCATCCTGCCAACAAACATCCTAAACTTTGTCACTAATATGCTGTCTGCTTAAAATGTACTGGACAGTTTCTAAGATAACTTCAACTGTTTTTCTTTTGTTTATAGTCATGTTTAAGGATTTAAGATTACAAATGCTGTTCTCACGAAATGGTATTATCTTCTTGCTCTATCAATTTAGTTTTCTACTTTCAGGTGCTAGAATGACAGATCTGCATGCTCCAGAAACACTCAAAAAAGTCACTTCACATCCCTCTACTTAATAAAGTTCTAAACAGCTTTACATCCTGAATTAACAGTCTGTGTCAGCTTATTTGTGTGTGTGTGTGTGTGTGTGTGTGTGTGTGTGTGTGTGTGTGTGTGTGTGTGTGTGTGATGTCCTTCTCTTCTCTCTAATTCTCCCTTCTTAAGGTTCCCTCTTAGTCTTTGTTCAATCTGATGAACCAAATATTGACATCATGTGACTGTCAATCTTCCCTTAGTGCACTATTATTATTCTTATCTTATTTATTATTAGTTCACTAGGACACATCTATTACATCTCAAAGGACTTTCTCATGGAACAGAATTCTCACCGGGTGGAATTCTTTCTAGTTCCAGCTTTGGACTGGCAATCTTGAACTCTGTCTGAGGAACAGCTTCTCACCTTCTGGGAGGAATCACCTATTATTTGCGCTTCTGTCGTCCAACGGAGTCCCAATTACTCAAATTCCCTCTATCTTAATTTTTCTCTCTGCGTCTTAAGGATCCCTCTTGATTTCACACTCTTACTTCATCTAGCTTGTCTCTCTTAAGTTCCCTTCCCCCTTTACACCTTATCTCCTTTTATGACCCTCTTTTACGACCCTTTGTTCTACTTCTCTCAGAGCCTACATCACTTATTCTAAAGCTTTAGCAATAAACAGCACTTCCACACATAAGACATACAACAGGTAATCACCCACAAAGATCACGTTTTTGTCACCAGGGGTTGCGTCGGGATCCCCTGAAACAGTGCCTAAGATTACACTGCATCTTTTAAATCAGTTCGTACCTCCGCCAATGTGCGGATTGGGGGTGAAGCTGGGGCACAATGTGTCAGATGGTGCCAGGGGGCTCCTGTTTTTCCCCTGACCTGGACCGAGTGTGAAGTAACCTCCTTCACTTCGTACGGACCAGTCCACCTGGGGTCAGTCCACCTTCTCTTGTGAACCTTGACCCTGACCCAGTCACCTACTTTAATGGTTGGCTCCTCCTCTGCTGCCAGTGTTTTTTCCAGCGCTTTCGCCACCTGGGTAGAGAGGGCTGAGACCAGAGATGTTAGCTCATGCATATAGGGCGACTGTGGCTCAGTGGTTAGCAAGTCAGTCTTTGGATCAGAGGGTAATAGGTTCAAACCCCGGCTCAGCCAGTCGTTGTGTCGTTGTGTCCTTGAGCAAGACACTTAACCCTCATTGCTCACCGTTGCTGTGTCTACGGTCTACTGTATATCATGTAAGTCGCTTTGGATAAAAGCGTCAGCTAAATGAACTGTAATGTAATGTAATATAGTCAGTCATCTCAATCTGACATACATCCAGGGATGGCATATGACCTCCATCCCTGGGTGGACCTGGCATTTCTCGACCAGTTACATTAGTTTTGACACACACTAAGACAAACACACAAAACACAAAACACAAAAGACAAAAGAGAAAAGGATCCTGTTACGGCCCCAACCGCCTTTTGCGACCATCTAGCCGTGAACACTGCTGTGCCCAAACTACCCGCTCGCCCTGGGGGCTTTATTGGAACGGGAAAATGCGCATCAGTCCGTCTAAGGAATCACGCCAGTTCGCTGCGACCATCTAGCGGTGAACACTGCTGTGCACTCCCACTACCCACTCGCCCTTTCCGGGGGCTTTATTGGAACGGGTATATATGCATCAGTCCATCTAAGGAATCACGCCAGTTCTCTTCTACTGTGTAACTAAACTACCTGATCGCTCTTTCCGGGAGCTTTATTGGATCAGGCAAATGTCACATCAGTCCCTTCACTCACACTTTTCATTCACACTTTCAGACCAGGTGATAAACACTGCCTGTCGCAGAGAGAATGCTTCTTCCTGCAGGTTAAAGCCCTTCTCCCTGGATCCAGGTCCCAATGGAAATTACCCGCGGATCTGATATCCCGTCATTCACACTTTTTTTTTATCAAACCAGGTGATAAACACTGCCTGTCGCAGAGAGAATGTGTCGTCCTGCAGGTTGACACCCTTCTCCCCGGATCCAGGTCCCAATGGGAATTACCCGCGGATCTGATATGGTTGCCTTCTAAGGTTCAATCACACTTCTTACATTCAAGCCAGCATTGCAAGACAAACATTTAACAGGACAACGGTATGTGACGATTCTGCACAGTTTTAAATACTTTTATCTTTATCTTAACAGTGTGTCACAATTTAGGCTTTTTGTAAACATTCCATACTCACACTCGGTACTACTGATCACTCAATTTAGATTTATCATATACTACAATATGCAGATTTCAGTTAAAGAGGTTCTGCTTACCTTTTTTTAGTTAGTTGCCGGCAGTGATCAGCGTTTTCCCGAGTCCGAGGCTGGAAAGTCTCTCACGGAAACTGTTGTCCGCGTCTAGAAGTCCGCCGTCTCCGTCGCCTGGGGCGAGGAAACTAGTTAAAAAACTTTGTCCTCGAATTCGGATCTTTATCAAACCATCCTCTGCTACCAAGTTTGTTGTGCGGAAAACAACAATAAATTCAGGAGGCGACGGTGCAATAAAACACTTGAAAGAATTTAAGTTGGATCACACTGTATTTAATCTATTCTAGGCAGAATTATCACATCCAGTACATTTAAACGTGCACGGTCCCCACGGAAGACACAACCAGGTTGAATCTCCAGCAAAAGGCCCCTAACAGAGAGTGTGCTTGAAGTTTTGTATTGGAAGCTCGAGGGATCCTATTGGCTCTGAGTCGTGTTGCAGGCGGTACGCTATCCTTCGTCGCGCAGCCTGATTGGATCACTGAGCATACTCCGCCCACACTGGATCCCGATCGATCGCTCTTCCTTCTTCTCTTCTCTGTTGTCGAGCAGAGTCTCACGATTTACAACTGTTGTCAATACATGTTTGGTTTCCCTGTCTCTGGTCGTTATCTGTTTAGTTTATCTACTCAGGCTCACATTCCTTTCTTCACCGTCTGACCACTGAGGGAGTCTTTGTCCTCCCTGGCATTCCACTCCAGGCCTTAATCCTTGGCCACTCTAAGAATCTAACTTTATTCATTACTACTACTACTCTAAGAGGCACATCTTATCATTCTTTTCACGTGACTAGGGTGTATACGTTAATATATATATATAGAGCTTGAGTTGCGCAATCCTTTGTTCTCTTCAGTTGGCTACAAGGGGGGGGGGAGGTCGAATTGAGTGTGTGTGTCTCTTAGTTATGTTATCTCCTGTGGCACTACTTCCTCATGTTTAACCCTAACTGCAAATGTGCCCTGTTGTGGTTTATGACCCTCTTATACTTTCTAATCTACCATGTGAGTAATATAATGTGTGTTAACATATCGTTACATGTGTGCATTTATTTTCCATATGTCTAAGCATTATGTATATGTATGTAGAACAGATAGGTATGATATTATTCTTTACATTTGTAACTAATTCATCATAAACCATTTGACGGACATAAACTTATTTGGGGCTCCAGTTTACCATCTTGGCCGCTTGGTAATCCATATAAATGGCTGTAAACACTCGAGACCAGCAGAGGGCGTAATGTAATGTGCACAGCTGCTGTAAAACATACACAAATACAACATCAGGAACTCAACTCCCCCTTCATTCTCTGTGATGATACATTATATATTTGAAAATATGCCAATGGATATGGGACGATCACTGTTTGCAGATGACGGAGCTGTGTTAAAAAGAGGGAGAAATGTGGAAGATGTGTACAGACTGTACATAATAATCGTCAGGATGTAGCTAATAATGTCAATTCATGCAAGAATAAGGAAACAAGGTGCTGAGGTTGTATTAATGAATGTGAAAATACATGACTTGTTTTACTTTCATTACACTAATTAAGGCAAGCAGAATAAGTTTCATACAGAAAAAAGTACTTTAAAATATTTTCCCTAGATTTTCAAACTTCGAAACGGGTCAATTTGACCCTCAACATAACAGGAGGGTTAAGGAGAACGGGACCGGTGAGGTAAATATAACATCCCGGACACTGTAGGAGTTAACTGTCTCCAGAAAGTGGCAGTAGTGCGACGCTGAAGTTGCAACGGCCGTTAAAACCTAGAGCAGAAGAAGAAGAAGAAGTTAGCTCCTGGGTAGCTACATACCGTTTGCCCGTTATAATTGTGTCAACGGTAATACATTTCTAAAATAAACACATCATTTCCTAAAGATGTCCAAAAGACATCGCCTGGATTTGGGCGATGACTACTCCTCCACGAAGAAGAGGTCTGAAGGGTACGTGGAGCTCCACAATTAACGTATCCACTTTAACCAGTTATCTACGAGCTAACTATTAGTTAGCTGAGGCTAGTTGGTTTGGCTAATAGCCACCATTGGTTTATAAGGAGAACCGATACAATATATCCACAGCTGGTATTTACTTTAGCTCTGGTCTTTGTCACTTTGAATGTTCTTCAGATACCGGGTTATAAATGCACTGCGTCCTGCTGCATTGTGTAATAACTTCATGGAGGTGAGCTAATGAGTACTGCGCTAGCTCTCAAACCTTACCATCACCATTGAGACACGTGTGTGTTTGTGGCCAAAGTGCTCACTTAGGGAGTTGCCAACAACCATAGCTAGCTTAAATAGATTTAACGTTAGCAGACTGTCGTTTGGATCTTGGACGAGTAACTTAATCTACTGTAAGAAATGATCCCCTTAAGACCTCCCAACAAACCTTATTATTATGTGTTAGCATTCCTGCTAAACGAAACTTACTGGTCTCTTCTTACCCAGAGCACAACCTCTATTATTAAAGCTGTGATACTGATATAATTGTGTTATAACAAAAACTTGTAAAAACAACTTCAGAGGTTCAATGTTGACCATCTCTGCTTTTCATCTCATGTGATGTAAACATAGCTAAATTCATACTTATCCTTTGCAATTTTGACAGCAGTGTAGTCGGGAAATCACAAGGTAGAGTCATCATTTTACTTAGTATTTGTAATCATACCTTGCCCCAATGTTTTCAGGAGAGACCGGGACCGTGACAGAGACCGTGAGGACCGCTCCAGGGACAGGGATCGAGATAGAGACAGGGACAGAGACCGGGACAGAGACCCAAAGCCCTCTAGTATCCCGGCTATCAGCACAGCACCCATGCCATGCTTAGCACCCATCAAGCAGTTGGCTATGCAACAGCAGATCAACCCATTCACCAATCTACCGCACACACCACGCTTCTACGAGATTCTGAAGAAAAGGTTACAGCTTCCAGTGTGGGAGTACAAGGAAAACTTCAGCGATATCATCACACGTCATCAGAGCTTTGTCCTTGTTGGAGAAACTGGCTCTGGAAAGACAACACAGGTCTGACATGAATTTAATCAGCCAGTATCATATGTACCAGCATAAGCAGTATGATGGCACAGTGTTACTTAAACATATGATTCCCTCTCAACCTATTTCAGTCTCTTTGTTGCAACTTTTCAATCTTTAGATCCCACAGTGGTGTGTGGACATGGTGAGAGGCTTGCCTGGGCCTAAGCGAGCAGTAGCTTGTACTCAGCCCAGGAGAGTGGCGGCTATGAGCGTGGCTCAAAGGGTGGCAGACGAAATGGACATCATGCTTGGACAGGAAGTTGGCTACTCCATTCGATTTGAGGACTGCAGCTCTGCTAAGACTATACTCAAGTAAGGGATTTAGGTCTTTTGTAAGCACAGAGCAACCAGTCTTGGTTGTTTTGATCCAGAACATCTCAATCTAACAAAGCATGCCTGTAATTTATTTAGGTACATGACAGATGGTATGTTACTAAGAGAGGCTATGAATGACCCATTGCTGGAGAGATATGGTGTGATCATTCTGGACGAAGCCCACGAGCGAACTCTGGCCACAGATATCCTAATGGGAGTACTCAAGGAGGTGGTGCGTCAAAGACCCGATCTGAAGGTACTAACTCACTTTAAAAGAAACAGCAATGCATTAAATACCTGCTTTAATCAGGCTTTGCCACTGTACTTTACTAAATTGGTAAGCCAATAAGAATATGAATCGCTATGCAAAACACAGGTCCAAAAAATGGTTGCCAGCCTCCCAAGAGTTTACATCACTGTTATACACTCCTTTCCTAAAATTAATCAAATGGCTGTACCAGACAAAGAGCCAACTCCAGCACTTTCTGATGTAATTAAATAGAAATATCGAAGGGAACTGTGACGCGTGTCCTTGGAAGGCACAATAAATTAATCTGCAAATGTGTCAATTCAATCACATTACCATTTGTTAGATTTAGACACTTGATCACTGTTCAAGAGAAGGTGTATAATAAATAGAATATTAAACAAATGCTGAACAGCTCATGCTGGGGACGGTGTGACAGAATTGCAAAAATGATATAACCAAGTCTGTTTTATTTAATGATAAGATTAAAAGCGGTATGGATCCACTGGCACTAATTTTAGCCTTTGACAAATTGGTGTCTAAATGGAACATGGAAGTTGTCAAAACAACATTTTTCTACCATGCACAGGTGATCGTCATGAGTGCCACGCTAGATGCCGGGAAGTTCCAGGTGTACTTTGACAACTGTCCTCTCCTGACTATCCCTGGGCGTACACACCCTGTAGAGATTTTCTACACTCCCGAACCAGAGCGAGATTACCTTGAGGCAGCAATCCGGACTGTCATCCAGATTCATATGTGTGAGGAGGATGAAGGTGACTGTCTTCTCTTTCTCACTGGTCAAGAGGTAGGACTTGTGACACTTGCATTACTCCAGTCCATTTTAATTCAATTTATACTTGCATTTTTCTTTTTCCTAAACACACAAAGTTTAATCTAATTTTTCCTTCAGGAAATTGATGAGGCCTGCAAACGGATTAAGCGTGAGGTCGATGACCTTGGACCTGATGTCGGAGACATCAAAATCATTCCACTGTATTCCACACTGCCACCACAGCAGCAGCAAAGGATCTTTGAGCCGCCTCCTCCAAGAAAGCCTAATGGTGCTATAGGAAGAAAGGTACATTTTAACTAATAGAAGAGATGCATTTAAATTTAAAAGGGCACCAGATTAATTTATGCATTTTACTCCATGGGTGGCTTAACATTATTTGTCCATTTGTTCCTAGTTATCAGAATTTGATAATTGATATCTGAGAGCCTTTTGCTTCATTCGCAGGTTGTGGTTTCGACAAACATTGCAGAGACCTCACTGACAATTGATGGTGTGGTGTTTGTCATCGATCCTGGATTTGCCAAGCAAAAGGTGGGCTAAGTGTAACTCGCCTCACTGGATTTTTGGTGCATTTAATCCTGTTTGTAATGTGGTGCAACACCAAATTTTGTATGATACTCATTAATATAAAGGCCGACACAGAATGTTTTATTTGGGGCTAATGGTTCCTCGACATCTCAGGTCAACTGCTTTATTTAAACATGCCTTAAAATGTGTGTCCAGGTTTACAATCCCCGTATCAGAGTTGAGTCTTTGCTCGTCACGGCCATCAGTAAAGCTTCTGCCCAGCAGAGGGCAGGACGAGCCGGCAGAACACGTCCGGGGAAATGTTTCCGCCTCTACACAGAGAAGGCCTACAAAACAGAGATGCAGGCAAGTGACAGACTTCTTGTCTTCTTCACTGCTTGAGATTTGACGGTAGAAAGAAAACGTCAGTTAGTTCAGCTCATTTTTAAGAATGAATACACGCATCCTTTGCACATTGGTGACATTTTTTGTTGTTTATTAACATTGTATACACCCCCACTCCAGGATAACACGTACCCTGAGATTCTACGATCCAACTTGGGATCTGTTGTGCTGCAGCTGAAAAAGTTGGGTATTGATGACCTCGTGCACTTTGACTTTATGGATCCACCAGGTGAGTTGGTCTGCATTAGTTAATAAAACATATTTTTAATCTCCACTTGGGCATAAATCTCTGAGCTTTCTATCGATCGCTTCCCTTTCTGCAGCTCCTGAGACACTGATGAGGGCCCTGGAGCTGCTGAATTATCTAGCAGCTCTCAATGATGACGGTGACCTGACGGAGCTGGGCTCCATGATGGCAGAGTTTCCTTTGGACCCCCAGCTGGCTAAAATGGTCATTGCCAGCTGCGAGTTTAACTGCTCAAACGAGATCCTTTCCATTACTGCCATGCTGTCAGGTAATGCCCAGGACTGGGCTGACATCTTCCTTGCCTTCTCGAGGCCAAATCGCTTGGGGCTAATCCCAATACTACTCACTGGTAGTTTTGAAAAGAGTGGTGGCTGGACTATTATTTATAGATACTATGTATGTTAATTTAGTATTACGTTTTTTTTCACCTTTTAATTCCCACGAACGTCTTGATTTGTGTAAGAAAAAAACAAGCTCAACTGGATTTAATTCTGCTAATTATTTCAGTTTAAACCAGTTGCCAACGTCAACTGGGAAAGTGGCAAATTTTAAACAAAGATTTATTTTATTTCTAAACACTGCTGTGTAGAGATTACATTGTAATCCCAATAATAATCCCTATTATTTAAATAATATAATCTGCATGCCATTTTTTTCATAGCCATGCTCATGTTCATGTTGGTTCTCAACACTTATGTCATCAGCAAAAAGCCTCTTTAATCCACACATTCCCTTTTGTTGGGAATGCTTTTCACTCTGGACAAGCATTTGAAAGCTCTGCTTTAATTTTCTATTGACTTTTAAGGCTATGATAATCCAGTTTTTTTTGTTGTTTCATCATCAAAACACGTGGATAGGGCAGGCACCACTTAATGTTTTTCATATTCATCGCGTTAATCAGAATCTTCTGTTCATTTAAATAATGCATTGTGAATTGTACCTATTATTGTTATGTATAGTTATCGTATGTAGCCTGAAAGTATTTTAACTATCTGCTCTTTTAAAGGCCTAAGCCTTATTTCTCATTATTGAAAAGTAAAATTTCTGAATCTTGAAAAGTAAAAACATTGCTGGTGTCCCTAACACTTTGTAGTTGTGTGAAAACTCTTGTTTTACAGATGTGGTTAAATGACCCCCTCTCTACGAGCTAATAGCCATTACAGTTGGGAATGACCATGAGAAAAGACTGCAGCCCCTTTGATAGAGCTTGTGGTCCTGCCCTGTCCCAACGCAGTGTCGAGTGCCCTAGCATCATAGGCTTTGCTCCATTTTTCTCTGAATATTTGACTCATCCCTATGGGCGGCTTTGTTGGGGCCCATACCAACCTTGTTTAGTCCCACAGTGTTTTGTCCGCCCCACGGAGGCTAAGAAGGCAGCAGACGAGTCCAAGATGAGGTTTGCTCACATCGACGGAGACCACTTGACGCTGCTCAACGTTTATCATGCCTTCAAACAAAGTAAGCCCTTAAAAAGATTCCATGTAGACGTGTTTCAGACTTAAATATTGGATATGCCCGATTGATCAGCTGTCAATTGAAGCGGATGGTTTTCAGCTGATTGGCCCCGACCAGTGTCTCATATTCTTCATTGTGAGAAAGGAAGACATAATGCTCACACTTTCTTACTACAAGTCCAAAGTAAGCCATGGAGGAACAACTATAAGAACTTAATTAGTCACGTATCTTGTTATTCATTCCCATGAATGACACATTAAATTACTTATGCCAAGAGTATTTTTTAAATTAGAATTATAATATTTTTTTTGTATGCAAAATAACCACTGACTGTAGCAAAAAAACAATAGGTCAGTTTTTTATGTTTTGTGTTAACCGCAGGAAGTAAAGATGATGTTTTGCATCACCTAATGTGGATCCTAATCCAATCCTAAATCTTAAGTCTCTGTCTTGGGCAAAACGTTGCACTTAAACACACTGCAAAGATAAACGCCAACAAGTGTTTATGTTCTGCTTTGTGGAAAGGAAATAACTTAAAAACGGCAAAAACCAGCAGGTAGCCATAGTCTGTATTTGTCATTCAAAAAGGAAAAGCATACGATCCAGGACTATGACACCTGCCTGAAACAAAGCAGTGGTTGCCTACCATTTAATTCACACCACACACGCTCACCACTGAGCTTCGTTCCAAATGGCCATTGTGTAATACTAGTGTATTGAAATGATGAGATGAAAAATGAGAGCCGTCTTTTAACCAAATGTCTGAATTCTTTGCATACCTTTTCCAGACCACGAGGCTAACCAGTGGTGTTATGACAATTTTGTCAACTACCGCTCACTGATGTCTGCTGACAACGTGCGTCAGCAGCTATCCAGGATAATGGACCGCTTCAACCTGCCCCGCCGTAGCACAGAGTTCACCAGCAGAGATTACTACACCAACATCCGCAGAGCGCTCTGCACCGGCTTCTTCATGCAGGTAAACACAGATTAGCAAATGTTTAAATAGTTCCTTGGTAAGCTGATCTAAAGACGTCATTCATGATGGTTTTTGCAGGATATAACTTAAGTTTGCAACACAGATGTTTGTGGACTAATGTCCATCTATGCCTGTGGAAGTCTACATTAAGTCATTATTTTTTTAATTAATCTTAATCTTAATTCTTTTTTTTTTATCCTCCAGGTGGCTCATTTGGAGCGCACAGGTCATTACCTCACAGTCAAAGACAACCAAGTGGTCCAACTGCACCCATCTACAGTCCTGGACCACAAGCCTGAGTGGGTTCTCTACAATGAATTTGTCCTCACCACCAAAAACTACATCCGCACTTGCACAGACATCAAACCAGAGTGGTATGTGTGCAAAAATTTGAACTTTTTGTAATACAGGTTCATCTAACTAGTAAAGCAAGGAATCTTTGTCTGTATGTATGGTATGTCCTATGCTTATCTCGAGAACCATTCATCCGATCACATTAGACACGTGATTCAATATTAATAAACTAGCATGAGTCCAGCATGTTGTGTCATCTGCAGCAGTTCTTTACAAGCTGCAGCTCATTGACTGAAGTTCACTTTTGCTGCTGTAGATACTGAATTATTCTTTGCGTCCCTGAAGTCAACAAGCAGAAGCGTTAGTATTTGCTCAATTTGGGCTCTACAGCAACAGCACCGCTCTGCCATTGAGACTCAATTTGTGTAAGTTCTTGTGATACCAATTCATAATCTTATAGCCAGCAAAATACCCCCTATAATTAAATCCATGCTCGACTTTATTGCTGCAGTTATTTCAAAGTAAGTGACTAATATGCCCATAAATTGGCTGGAATTCAATTAAATTAGCAGCGACTTGGATTGTCATGGCAGGTGTATCTGAGGACCCACCGAAGCATGCTGTTGAGTGGGAAGTTGTTTGTATGACCACAGGCCGAGCATTCGGTCCTTTCAGAACAACCGTTTTGCACGGGCACTGCATTGGGCTTTGACTGTACATGATCTCCTGATTTATTCATCGTCTTCTCTCTTCTTTTACAGGCTTGTGAAGATTGCACCCCAGTACTATGAAATGAGTAACTTCCCACAATGTGAGGCAAAAAGACAGCTGGAGCGGATCGTTGCCAAACTAGAGACAAAGGAGTATTCCCAGTACTGAACAATAGCCAAGAAGTATCCTGGAAACAACTTGGTACTTTAGTTTTAGATATTTCTCTATCATTGTATCTTAATGTTTAAAATTTGACATTTAGATTTTTATATTTTGTTTGCTTTTTGTTTTGTTTTTCCCATCAATGTTAATTCTGTAACTAAGTCTATGAAATGTCAGATGAAAAATCAGCAGCAAATAACAGACCTGATCAAAAGGAGTATCAGAAACATGTCATTTAGATGTGGTTGACTTTCCTTTAGTCATAAAAAAGATGTGTGCTTGCTTTGTTTCTTTAATAAAGGAGCTTTGATTTAATGTATGTGTACATATTAATTGTTAACGCCTGTTATTCCAAAGGTAGTGTGGTCCCTAGTGTATATTTTTGTGCTTTTTGAAAGTTCTTGAACAAAAACATGTATTACCTAACGTGGATCTCAGTTTCTGATGCACTGTACAAATATAATAATGAAAATGTATTCTGGTTTAAGTATTTAGGAAACCGAATTAGATCCTATGCGCTTTTTATTCTTATAACAAGATAAAAACTTAAGGCTTAAGAGATGAATAACGAGACAGAAAGATAAAAACACAATGCTGCTGGACAAAATTGTTTACTTTTCTCAAATCTTGCATTTTTTAAACAGAGAAAAAACATTTCAAATTAAACCATCTGACAAGGGAACATCCTTCTTCCCTGCCCAGTTCTAATGTGTGAGGCATAACATTATTATAAATGGACATGAGCCAAAAAAGGATGAAAACCACCGCCTTCTACCACATTAAGCCATTTTTAATTTCCTGTCAATATTGCTACTACTAATTTAAGTGTTAAAAAAGCACAGACCTTCCCAAATATACTTTGAACCAAACAATATTAAAGAAAAACTGAAGGAAATTCTACTTCAAGTATAAACAGAAAATGAAGTCATATGTAGGACATCTCTTCTTTTTTAAAACTAAAATAACAGCTTGACTGAATATGCTCTGACACCAGTGACACCATCACTATCACCGCTGTTCAATATCCTCTATGGTCTCTGGCAGGCATCGGTTGCGTGTCTCTGGAAGCGTTCTTGCCACGATTCCCCCCAGTACAGCTGCAGAGCACAGGACGACCTGGGGCAGGTCCTTCCACACCTCATCCAGTAAGAGAATCGAAGGAGTCACAGCTACACCGACTCGAGCCATGAAGGAGTTGTAACCCATGCCATTCTGCCTAAAACAATACAGAGGACACTATCTTTAGGGCTCCAGATTAAGCTTTTATTATCTTAGGTATAGAAAAAAGCATATTCATGTCATATCAATGTCTTGCAGTGTTGATATAGTTACCTTATTACAGTGGGATAAAGCTCAGAACTGTAGAGCAAAAGAGTTGCAAAGGATGCTGAAGAGAACCCTTTTCCAATGACTGCCAGCACTGTCCTGACTTTAGACATCCCTGAAAACAAGATATCAGCAAATGAGGGATGGCTTTTTGTGGTTTCAGTCATATATTCCATATATATTATTGGGTAAAATTACGAATCTCTGTTATTAAAACAGTAACATTTAAAAACCTAAACCTAAAATGTAGGCCCTAAGTCTGTTGACGTCAATGATTGCTTACCTTGAGGTATGAAAATGTTGATTCCAAGGCAGACTCCAACCATCAGCAGACTTCCCGCCTCAGTGCTTCGCCTGCCTATCTTATCCAGTAAATAGTAAACCCCTACTTTGGCTGGAATCTCGATTAAAGCATAGCTAAACTGAGTGAGGTAGATATTGAGCCCAAAGCCGGTGATGTTGAAGCTGATGCCATAAAATGCAGTCGCCACGCAAAACCTAACGGAAGACAGAGCGGACACTCATGAAACTAAAGTGCTAGTATACCTGGATCATTTAACATGTAAAATTGACTCTTTTTTTATCCAAACACAAGACATTTTACAACCTGAAATCATTGAGCACAATGGCATTGAGAATACAGACCACAATATCCCAGTACGTAGTGCCAGTTTCCTCATGTTGGGTGTTCGTATCAAATCCAAGTACGAATAAGGTTGATTTCTCTTCTCAGTCACAACAATAGTCGATAGTGTCTGAAAGAATGCAAAGCAGCATTATTCTTCAAACCATATGGTCAAAATGTAGAGGATTAACATCTATAATAGTGTATTCGAAAACTCTAACTACTTGTAATCTGGAAGATTACAGGCCCAAGACTATGGTGTTGCCTTTTGTTCTTTCTCTTGATTTAACCGTCCTCTGGAATATGCCAACCTCTGTTTTAAGGGTGTCAATTAGCTCCGCTGCTCCGTTCATCTTGGCACATTTTTTCAAATACATCTGCGCTTGCTCCAGCTTTCCATTGGCAATGAGCCACCTTGCAGAATCCGGAATCCACCTAATGTTAAAAGCAAACCTTTTTACATCTCATGTTTTGTATTGTTTCATTGCATGTTTCCATTGAAAATTAATCCAATGTAAATGATGTACCTAATCTATGTATATAACCACAGTTGGGTACAAGCGCAGCACAAAAGTAGCATACAAAGACAAAAGATAAATATTCCGCACAAGTTGCATTATGCTAGTAGCAGCTAGGGTGCGTTGAGCAGCTAGCTTCAAGAAACTCCTTTTTCAAATTTGCAGTCTTAAGCCACAACTAAACTACTGTGCAGCAAAAGTTCAACTCAATTTATCATTGACCCCAAATACGATGATATCCACAACCTGCACCCAAACAAAGAAAGCTGGTTTAATAATACAGCCATGAAAAAAAATATAGGAACATTTTTTGTTGATCTCCTCTGTTATCCAATCGGGACCTGGATGAAAAAATATTGAGCATGGCAGAAAATCGGAGAAAGGGATACCAGGTTATAAGATTATAATATTGTGTAATATTTGGATTATATACCTTCAGGTGCAGACCGTTGCGTGCTAGTTGGCTGTTGGATGGTAACTGCCCTTGATTTTGCACTCAACCTTAATCTTTGATTTTAAATCGGTGGTAAACTTTTGGAAGATGAGCCCTTGATAGTTGAAACACAGTCTGGGCAACTGTGGGGCACCCCAAAACACTATGTCTCCAGGACTCATGGGACTTCTGTTTGACTAAACAATCTGAGCTATTGAGTCCTACCTCCAGAGGATAATGGCCAAGATTAGAGGTGAGGTGACGGTAACAATCAGCCACCGCCAATCAGTCACAAAATAAGCAATAGCAGCAAAAACTGCGTTCCCAAATGTCCAGGCTAAGGTGTCGATGACTCCGACCAGTCTCCTGTGCTCGATGTCCACCCACTCCAAACCTGCACAAAACAAATACATTGCAGGGAAGAACATTTTCTGTAGGCCTACATTAACTAGCCTAGGCAAACTGAAGCAAACTTAACATGATACAGAAAATGTGTGAAACAGTAATTTAAATATATTATTACTCAGGACTGTTGAGACAATGATGATGCCGGTAATGCAAAACCCGGTGAAAAATCTCAGCGCTGCAAACATCACGTAGGATGTAGAAAAAGCACTTGCGACAGCCATGAGCATTCCCGACACATACGACACCAGCAGCATGATCCTTCGGCCAAACCTACGGAGAGTCAGACACCACATTTTGATTTTACTGATTGGTTGAAACACTTGATAATCAAAGTAATAAGCTGAATGTCAAGAAGCCAAGCTGCGATACCTGTCACTCAGACTTCCAAAGGTTATGGCTCCAAACATCACCCCAACAAAGAAGATGGTAGTGGTTGCTTTGATTTTCCTTCTACTATCGCACACCAGGTCCCACTTATACAAACAAATAAAGAAAGAGGCTTGATGACATGAGTGACATTTTATTTTGTCTGATTTATTTTTACAAATGACAAGAAGTGAAGGTCACCTGTGAGGTCATAGTAGACTTGAAGGTGGTTTTATCGTACACCCATCCATTCTGGCACGCCACCGTGAGTAGACTCGTCATGTTGGAGGAGTTGAGCAGCAGATGATATTGAGGCTCCACAAACATCTGACAGGAGTTCAGACTCCCATCCTCCTCGACTGGAATACTTACAGTAAGCCTTTCGGCCTGGGATAAATTCCTAAAAAAACCTCCGTCATCCAGAGAGCTGATGTCGCAGTGGTGAGAAGGAACAACCCCTACAAAGTTGTTTAGCATAAAGTGGCAGGGCATTGTGAAGCGGGCAATGCAACTGATCCCAATGATCATCATCTGGAATCTTCCAAATCCATTAATGTCAGCTAAAATGTTCTCAAACTTCATTGTGGCCTTCCACTGTGCAGAATCCTTTGAAACTGAGAGAAGAAGAAAATCCTCATACGCCTGTGCCTTCACACTAAAAAGTAAATTTGTCAACCTTTGGCATTTCTTCAACCCAGAGAAAAGTGGTTAATATTTTACCTCACTGAGCCATTATGTCTGAGTGTGAATCAATTGTGTTAATAGTTAAAGCAGGAACCTCAGGATGTTGTGAAATGAGTCACTTTATTACATTTAAGAAATATATCTTTTTTTTTTTTTGCATTGCAACACGAAAGTAACCATGAATCAGAGGTAGAGAAAGGCAACACAAAACAGTTTAATGTTTGGATTAAATCAAAATTAAGGCTCATTACATCCTCAATAATCTATGGTAGGCAAATATTTTGTGTCTTAGAAAGAAAAGAAGCTGACAGCCCTGCAGCGACAGCCACCAGGGAGGAAATAGTATGCGTTTTTTAACCAAACCTCTTATTACAATTACCACGATTATGTTTAGCGAATTTCACCATTGACGTTGCAACCTGATGCAACCTTCAGCCTCTTTTGTTCAGGGTGAAAAAGATAAATGATCAATCATGGTGTAGCTGAACTGTGTGAGATAAATGTTCACACCGAATCCAGTGAGATTCAAGCTGATGCCGTATAGTACAAACAGGCCAAACAAAGGAAACTTCTCAAATGTTCCCATTTGAGCCTTTTTTTAATTTATTTTTTTACCATTATTTAACAAGGCAGATTATTAAGAACAAGTTCTTATTAACAGTGATGACCTTAACATATTACAAACTGAATGACGGTATCTGTAACAGGTCAAAAGTTAAACTGCTGCTCCACATCAGTGAGCAAGTTATGCATAGCAACTGAACTTTGTGGTACATTACAAAAAGTAAGTTAACATACACTGGATTGTGAAATGAACTTAACTGCAATATTACATAACCTTGCCTTGAGTCAGTGAATCATCACACCAGTTCCATGAACAGCTGTGTTTTTAAAGTTGTTTTTTTCTCAGGTTGAGTGATCATATACAGTATCTACAGTGGCCTGAACAGATGAAACATGTTTTCAAGATTTTAAAGATGAAGATCTCAGGAGTCAGTAGTTTGGACTGGCATTCTACGAGCCTCTACGTCTGCCATTCACTCCTCTCACTCACGCTCATTTCTTTGCTCTCATTGTCCGGGGCTGTCAATCAGGATATCAGCAGCTCTGATCAGCTGGTCTCTTCTATCCAATAGTACATTCATGTCGCTGTTATGCGCGCCACTCCACCTCCCCATCACCGTCCAGTCTTTGCATAGCCATCATTTCATCATTTCATCAGCCTCGTCAGCCATCATTCAGTGTCTGGACTCGGAGGGGGGATTCAACTTGCTGCTGCCTGGAGCGGACGTCCCTCAATTACAAATCTCCCTCTAGATGCCAAGTGCAAAATAACTCTGTGACTTTATCATCACACATCAGCTGTTTATAATAAACTAATGTGTTAACAATTATGTTTTCTTCATCGTACTCATCTCTCCTGATTGGAATAATACTGCCAACGAGCATTATTGGCCATAAAAGCCTGTTTGAATCCTTGCAAATATCAGGAGGAAAGATATCTCTACCTGATAGATTGCCACGAAATGTTATATTTGTTTATGTTGTTGATTACCTTTTAGGGATAAAATGATCTCCTTTGGTACCACTTAGTCTTAAAGCAGATAAGGTATATCTAATAATGAATCTAATAATCTCTATAATTTTTAACTTGGCAAACTTGTGTAAGGTTTAATTGGACACTGATGGACAGCAACAATGAACAACAGGATGATGTTGGGTTCAGCAGGAGGTTCTAAAATAAGTAATCTGAGCATAAGAGTAATTTTAATAAGAAGTATAGGCTTCTATCTTCATTTAACATGTGAATAAAGCAGGGACAAAGAAACAATGACAGTATCTCTTGGTTCTCCTAACTGGCACTTTAAAGCAACAACCTGAAGGCATGGAAGCATTACATGCCGTAGGGGTTTTAGTCTTGTTGAATGTTTCCATAATTTAGGGACTCTCTGTTGCATAAAAATACAATAAAGAATGCTACAAAGCGGCTCAGCACAGGTTGTTAGAACCTGGCCACAGATATTGTCCTGGTGTTCATTTACAGTGATGCTTCTTTTTTCTTCTTCTAACTTGTTTGACTTCTGTCTGTGCGCAAAATCATTGAGACGGTACACCTTTATATATGTTAAATCCTGACAGATTATTGGTTGAAGTATTTATTGGAATTTCACAATATTTTCAGACTTAATACATTTTATAACAAATATACTGTGGACAGGCTGAGTTTCACTGTCAATATCAATGAATGTGATTTCTATTAAATCTCCTTGTTCCTCACGGATTGTCCCCTGCAATATAGATAGAATTTAATTAATAGTCATCATATCATGAAGTCATTTGAGTTCAGGAAAAGACATGGACAACACTCTTTGACACCTGCAAATCATAAAAACCTGTCAATTGATTGTCAAAGATGTGTGAACATGGGGTCGTTTGGATTATTCTTTAGAAAGTTCAGTGAGGTGGCTAATCATTTACAGTAGCTTGAATATTGAAATTCATGTAATCTTCCTTTCCCTTTTACCTCGGTTCCTCAACATCCTCGATGCTCTCTGGCAGTCGGACGTTTAATGTTTCAGGCAGGAGCCAAGCCACTAAACCGGATCCGACCGCCACCGTACAATAAATGACTGCAGGGAGGAGATGCCATTTGTCTTCCAATAGCATGATGAGTGGAGAGATGGACACGCCCAGCCGTGCCAGAAACGAAGTGTAGCCTAAACCATTCTGTCTGGAAAAGCAAAGCACCGGGGTTAATATAAACCTGTAGCAGTAGAAGATCTGTGTCTGTGGTGAAAAACAGGCTCACTAAATGTGTTGTTAACTAACCGTACGACTGTAGGAAAGAGTTCAGTTGTGTAGAGGAAGATGATCGTGAATGAGGCTTCTGACATGGATTTTCCAAGGACTGCCACAACAGTACGAATGGCCCACTTATCTGAGGGAAGATGTTTAGATATTTAATCAAGAACATTCTAAAGATAGGTTGGCATTTATTTAAAATTCTGATTTAACTAAAAACAACCTTGTGCAATAAACACGTTGATGAAGAGGCAGAGGCCAGTTAGAAGCAGACTTCCCACCTGACCAAACCTTCTGCCAAATTTATCCAGGAAGAAATACACAAATATCTTCAATGGAATTTCGATGGATGCAAATATAACTTGTGTGAGGTATGGGTTTAGTCCAAACCCGGTGATATTCAGAGATATCCCATAATATGTAAATGCAACTCCGGACCTAGAAAACGGGACAAAGTATTAAAACGTTCTGTCCTGACTTCATTTTGACTTTGACTGTCATATATCAATCATCCTTTAATTATACACCACATTGTGTATTATATGAAATGTATCCCATGTACATTGATATCTTTATTATCAGAATGATAATGACCAATATTTGACATTTACTAGCATCTGATTAATGTCCTCAGTATGTTAACAAACAGTTCAACATTTTGGGAAACATGCTTATTTGATTTCTCTCTGAGGGTTAGATGTGATGATTGATACTATTAAACTACAGGGCTATAGCCTAGCTATACATGGCAAAACTTAACATAAATGCTGGAAATAAGCGGACACATAGCCTGGCTCTGCCTCATGCTAAAAATACACGTACCAGCATGTCTATAGCTTGCTAAAATGTTTTATCTGGTTTGTGTCAACCATTCACAAACATAAATGTAAGAGTTGTGGTTAAAGGCGGAGGTGAGAGGGTGCTTGTAGGCATATTTAGCAGGCTAGATGATTCTCCTTCTTCCAGTCTTTGTACTACTCTAAGCTAATCGCCTCCTTTAGGTGATACGTAATAATGCACAAACATGAAATTGGTATTGATCTTCTCAACTGACCTTCAGAAAGAGAGCAAACAAGCATATTTACAAAAACAATTACTATTAAACTATTCCTTTAACCCATTTCATGAAATTGCCACTTACCAAACTATTCCTATGCATATGGAAATTTTCCTAATATTTGGGGTCTTGAAAAGATCCACAATGGTGTGCTTCTTATCTCCAGTTTCACCTTGTGCATATTCCAGTAATTCCTATTAGAAAGCAAAATGTTTAATCCCAACATTTCTGCACTTGACTGCAGTCTTCCATCACTCTGAGATTGTCAGTTAACCAACGTTAAACTCAATACTGTTTGTGTGATGGTGTTCATAAACTTAGTTCTGTTGTTCATCTTGGCACATTGCATTAAGTAATGATGAGCAGCGTCTTTCTTCCCATTGGCCAGGAGCCATCTTGCAGACTCTGGAAGCCACCTGGAGCAACAAGCATGGTGCGTTCAGTGTCTTCTGATAGGATTCAGCTTTTTATGCTGCAAAAGTGTGAAATATGAAACTTTAATACCTCCAAGTAATGATGGCCAGTATCAAGGGGGAGGTCACTGCCACAATGAGCATCCTCCAATGCTTTACATTGTATGCAATTCCAACCAGAAGCAAGTTTCCAAGTGTCCAATCCAGACTTGTGATTACACCAGAGAAGGTCCTGTGTTCAATGCCACACCATTCAACATCTGGAGGAAGTCAGATTGAAAAGTTTTCACGTTTAGTTTCTTAAAACTAAAACCAAATGTGAACAAAGACTAAAGATATTCTATTTTACTGATCTTATTGTTTTTGAAGACTACTTACTTAGAGCAATGGAGATGAGACTTATTCCTGCGAGTGACATTCCTGTAAAGAACCTCATGATGACAAATGTCACATACGTTGGGCAGAACGCACTCAGGACTGCAAACGCCAAGGTCGTCAAATAAGACACCAATAGCAGCGGACGTCGGCCAAACCTGGTCATGAAAAGAAAATGTTAAAATCAACGATTGTGTTTAAAAGTACAACGAGATAGAGATAAGCTAAATCTTATTCTCAATTCATGATAGGACAAAATTTGCAGATGGTTCTCCACTTCGTCTTAAATTGCATTACTTTAGTTTATTTGATTTATTTATGTTTCTCTTATTGCATTGGGTATCTCTTTTCTTTTTAAAAAGGCTATATTACTCTCTGTTTTTGAGGAACATGCTGCACTACAGTTTTAAACAAGTCAAGCATGTAAGTTATATAACATTTCTGTCTTCTTATCATTATTTTCTTTTACACACACACAACCTATGCACGCTACATCACCAGGGTTTATTTTTTAGACTTTGAAAAGTTTCTCTACAGCCACAAAATACAGTAAAGTTTTAGGAATATAGAGGACATAATGTGTCTTTTCTTTAACAATCTCACCTGTCACTGAGAAACCCAAACAACGGGGCGCCGCACATAACACCAATGAAGAAAACGGTGGCTGTTGCCTTGTTCAACCCCTTTCTGCTGCACACGAGATCCCACTGCAAAGAAAACATGGAAAGCTTCCTAACTAGGGGCCACCTTGTGCTGGGATCACACCAGCTGCGATGCCAAATCGGGCCAGCGGTGTAAAGTGGTCCAATAACCCCTAACCCTCTTATTTCTGGTGACTTTGCTCGAACTACATCCATCTTCAAACTCTATTTTCAAACTCTATTTTGGTGCCAGCTTAACCTATTTAAAATGTTGTGACTTTCTCTTGCACGGTTGCGATGCGTTCTTGGCCACAAAAATCTGTCCAAGCAGCTGCTGGTCATAAGTCATTTTGCGGTTGTCTATCCAGGAAGTTGAACTAGCAAAAAAACAACATTTTCCCTCCTTTTTGCATTTTATTTAAAGAAATGAAACCACAAAGGATGCTAACAAACATTCGATTACAACAAATATGGGGAACATAATATTGTTCAAAGCATACACAACATGAAAGAATACTGTCATGTTTATTGAAGACACTTACCTCTGTTACCAAAGTAGATTTAAATGTGCTGTTGTCATACACCCATCCGTTCTGACACTGAACGGTAACTGCATCCTCACTGCTGTTCAAGCCTGACAGATGTTGATATTGGGGCATTGAAAACATCTGACAGGAGCTCACAGTCCCATCCTGCACCACCGGCACACCAACAGCCAGCTTCTGTTCCTGAGTTAAATTCCCAAAGATGCCTCCATCATCTGGAGCAATGAGGTTGCAGTGGTGAGAGGGAACAGCTGCCATGAAGTTATTCAGCAGGAAGTGACATGGCAGAGCAATACGAGAGATGACCTGAATCAAGATTAGCTTGATTTGGAATTTTCCAAATCCGTCAATTTCTGAAAGTATGCGGTCAAATTGCATCGTGCTGCTGTGCTGAAAAGTCGACAGGAAGCAAAACTTTCCGAGAGTGAGGTGAGGCACGGTGGCAGACGCATAATAAGACACAGTTACTCGCACCATGTAAATCATTATTTTGCTCAGCTATGTTGGAGCGTTAATCACTCCAAGTTTCAAAAAAAAAAAAAGTTTGCAATATGAGATGACCTTCACTCTTTGGACACTATTGACTTCATGACTTCCAGTACATTAAAGAAGAAATGAACACTTATGGACAAACCTGCTGCATGCCTTTGGGCTGCGGGAGGAAGCCGGAGAACCCACAGAAAACCCATGCTAATATAGGGGGAACATGTACACTCCTCACAGAAGGGTCGGTCGTCCTAATGTGTGGAGAGAGAGCTAGCGACACCACAGCGCAGCTTCTGAAAATAAGATTTCACGAGAAAAGACTGGATATTTTAATATCAAATATTGTTTATTTGATGATGCAAACTGGGGCACGTATAAAGGAGACGTGGGAAAGGTGATATGATTTACTGGAATGACGTTGATGAGAGGCTGTTGAAGAGTTTAAGGTGATGGATGTTTAGGATTGAGTCAGTCTCTGTGGCTGAGATCATCCCACTACGGTAGCTGGGTTTTGTCAGCAGATTAAATAAATAATATTGAATATGAATATATTTATATAGTCACATTTATGTCATTATATGTAATCCAAATTGCAAAACACTTTGTTCTAGGAACGTGGAAACAAAAACATATTAGATTTGATTAGCATGAACTTTTGACAAGAAATTAAGTAAGTCAAAATATGATTAAAGTGTAAAAAGTAAACATATTTCATTTCCTGAATGGCCTATTTTAGAATAACATATTATATTATTGGAATAAAACTGTACATTACTTTTATATTGCAGCTGGTTACAGTGGAGTTTTATTTTAAACTATAATTGATCATACTTTATTTGTGGACTGTATTTTTGTATTAATACTCAGTGTTTGCAAAGTAAGTAGTAACTAAATGCATCAAATACATATATTGGCTTGTTAAAAATATAAAGTCTAATATTTTCTTCTGAATTGTTATGGAATAGAAGTAAAACCTATACTAATTTAAGACGTAGTAGCTTCTACATCTCTATTGGAGCCCACCTGTGAATAATTCCCTTGATTGGAAAGACACACACACACCTGTCTATAACGATCTCATAGCGGTTCTTATCAGAACAAAAATGAAACCATGAGGTCAAAGGAATGTCCTGCAGAGCTCAGAGACATTGAGACACAGATCTGTGAAAGGCTTAAAGCTCGTTGCTGTGAAGGTTCCTAAGATATAACTCTTACATGGTAGAAGCTTGGAACATTCAGGACTCTTCCTGGTGCTGGCTGGCCAAAAACATCTCTCTGGCTGAGCCCCAGAGATCCTGTGAGGAGATTGGAAAAATGTGGACAACCATCAACACGCCTTTAATGCTTATTAAAGGTTTTAATTGAGTCCAAAATGGCACTTTGCATTACTGATCATACTTCTGTCGCTGCTGCTACTAAAACCATATACATTGTCTCTACGTCACTCCTCCGCATTCCAAATATGTTAACTTAACTTTATCGGTTACACAAAACAACATCCAGACGGCCGCAATCCAAGATGGCGACCGGCAGTCCACAAACCAATGGGTGAGGTCCCGATGAGTACATCCACTTCTTATATACACCATGTTGTGAAAACCTTCAAGGTGTGGTGTTTGAAACTGCAAATCACTTTTCAGGTCCAACTTTTTGCAACCCCTTTTGCAACTCCGAACACAAAAAGTAAACAAACATATTTTGTCACACTTCATCCTCTTTAATACAAAAACCCCCATTCCATTTAGTAAACAAAAATATTGACACAAAAAGTGTCTGAAGGATTTGAAGAGCAGTATATGATGTGAATTTGTAGAAGTGCCTGGATGGTAAACATTTGACGGAACATGTTTACATCTTGTAAGCCTCTTTAATTAGCGCTTAAGTAATTGGTAGAGACTCAGTCGCTAAACATGTGTTAAAATATCACGTGAACCTTGCTGAGCTCTGGTCATATGTGGAGATCGTGTGCATCACACTGGTATCCAGGAGGATACATGCATTTACAACCACTGATCTACTCAAGCCTGATAAATATAGTCATGTGTGCAGATAACCTAAATAAAGGACACCTTAACACTCAGGCTACACAGGCAATACTCATTGTTTCTAAATCACCATTTTAAGATTTAATGTTTCTTGATGCAGTAGAGTTGTATACTGTTGAACATTCATAAGCATTTTGGTCAATTTCAGTTTAAAACCTCGCAGGGCTTTAGTAAAATGTGTACCACTTCCTTATTTGTTAGAACATTGTATGTATTCATCAATAATGACTTTTTAATATAGCAGAGTTTTGCTTGTTAAACCACAGCAAGAATATTCCAGCACCTTGCCATTACTTAAGCAAATAGACCAATGCAGTTTATTTGAATCAGTCGGCTCCTTCTGTGCAGAAGGTGGCCACAGCTGTAATATGGTAAGGTCCCTCTCTGAGATAACTCTTCAGACGAATGTAATACTGGCTGCCCAGTACCTCTGCTGCTGTTGATGAACCAACAAGCGACCCCACCAGCTCAAACCTAGCATCTTTGGCATCCTTTGTCCGACCCATTGATCGATCCAAAACAAACTCCATGAAACTGGGAGTGCTGATCATTAACTTCTGACCCCACAGCTGAGTGGCAATGGCCTAGAAAACACACACAGATAGCACGAATGAAGATACAAATATTACTGGAATTTTGATGGTATCATTAAAAAATATCTACCGGTCCAGTTCTTTTTTTTTTTTCACAGGATATGAAAAGGTCATTAACACAGGGAGAAAATAAAGGTAATTGGAAGGAGGACTCACGGTGAATATCCGCAGAGCCCCACAGTGCAGCTCTGGAAACGGCTGAGTGCTGATGTTGCGGATCATGTCCATGGGCTGGTTAGACAAAAGATGGAACCAGGACTCGGTGAGGGCCAACAGGTCGTCTGTCTGCTCCTCTGGCTGCGGTACAACAATAAACATTCATAAACTGATCAACTTTTTTTTTAAACATTAAAAAACGTATAGCATTGAATGTTCCTCACGTGTGCGCACACATACCTGTAGTGTGAGAAGTTGTGATATCGCATCCAAGCTACGCACTCTGAGCTCTGTAGCTCCAAAGCTGGCAAGCTTGCTCATCCGTGTCAACGCGGCCTTGAACTTTTCTCCTGAGGACACAGAATCAGAGAGCCCAACACATCTAATTACAAGAAATATTTAAATTTGTAAGGGGCCATTGCTCCTTTGTCATCTTTTGGCTTTTATTTAAAAAAAAGCTGGAAAAATTACAAAGATGACAGGCTAACCTGCTTTTTGAAGGACCTGCTTGCCCTCCACAGTAGACCCAAGTAGTCCTAAAGTGTCCAGAGCCAAACCGGTCATTGCAGGGTCCGGGTCGAGGGCCATCTCAAACACCTTGTTCTGGAAGGCCGGGTAGGTTTCACAAACCTGCTGTGGGCTGTCCACCAGGGCCAGGTTTCCAAAGAACTTCACCAAACCTGAAAGGAGTATTATTCAAACTGTAGAGCTGAATTGCCTCCTAAACATGATATTTCTGTATATTCTAAAAGAGACCCACCGGGGAGGTAGAGGGAGGATAAGGTGTCAGACTCTGCTCCCCGAATCATGTTGGAAAGCTTGTCCATTATACCCTGCTGGGCCAAATACTGCCGGCCATGCTGACTGCGGGCTAAAGTGGTCACCATCTCAATGGCTGTGGCTCTGGAGAAAAAGACAACAGAAACACATTAACATTGTGATAGAAGAGTGGAGACACTACATAACTATTTAGCATCTCTTAATTTGCAGTAACTACATTGTAATTTCCTCAAAATATCTAAGTTATTATTTATATAATTATTTTTGCTGTGTCTACGGTCTACTGTATAGCATGCGAGTCGCTTTGGATAAAAGCGTCAGCTAAATGAAATGTAATGTCATCTTATTACCTGATCAATATATCCTCTCCTGTCACTTCTCCAAGCAGTTGAGAAATTAAGCTGCTGTTGGCACAGTAACCGAGGGAAATGGGAGATACAGACGAGATTTCCACCACCAGCTGCAAACAGCAAGAAAATGATTTATTAGGGAATCAATATGAGAGCTGTTTTGTATGTGGATATTAATACAACATTGCAGACAAAATTTAATATAACTAAATTTAAGTCACATTCTTGCACAATCTCTTATTATTATTATTATAACAACATCATCTTTTCCACCGATTTCACACTTTCAAAGAACAGCAACTATGTATCCCACAAAAAAAAATCAGCCACAAAGAAAGCCAAAGTGACACATGGTTGAACGTACCTCGTATATTCTGTATCTGACTATGTCACTTGTGGCCATCACATCCTTCATAACTTTCAGCAGGTCGCTCTGGAACAACATGTCTAACCCAGGCTTGGAGTGACTCAGTTTGGCTAGGGACTTGATGGCCTGGAAAACAAAACAATGACTGCACCCACTGTAGATTCATTACAATGCTATGCAGGCTATTTCAGTGCTTGCGTAATCACCTGCTTCGCCACGGCCATGTTGTCCTCTCCGATGCAGTTGATCACCGCTCCAAGAATGTCATGGCTGTTCAAGATATCAGAGGCAGCATCTGGGTGCTCCACCATTCTACCAATCTGAGAGAAAAAAGTAAAAACATGGCAGGGTCAATTGTTTAAACGCAATTAAAAGAGAGTGTGAGTGTGTGGGTGGGGTGGGGGATTACCTGAGTCACGGCCAGTATCTTAACGGTTTCATTAGGATGGGTCAGACCCGCCTGCAGCTCCACTCTGTAGTTCTGGGCCAGGGACACGGGGCTCAGGGCCAATAAGATGCGTTCAAGGATTTCCACACACAGCTCGACCTGCTCGCTGTGAACACAGCTCACATCAGCAACATTATTTATGGCTTAAACTCTCAACATTTGCTTCAAAGATATGGAAACAATTTATCAATTGCCAAAATCAATGTTGAGAATTTGTTGTGAAAAGGAAAATCTGTACGCATTTGGACATTGACATGTTTTTATTGGTTGGCATTGTCCCGCTTCCACAGGGTTTATACACATTTTGACCTTTTGACTTTTCCATGACTTTGAACCAAATTAAAAAATAAATAACCTTAGAATAAATAAAGAATAAACATTTATAGATATACTCAGCGTATGCCTGTTTATATTTTGAGCGTTTTTCTTTTAAAAGAATATTAATTATTTCAAACTCTGCGTAAATGAACAACATGAACATATGAATATAACAGATTTCCATGACTTTTCCAAAACATTTGGGATTGTATTTTTTTCAAGGACTTTTCCAGGCCTGGAAATACCAAATTTCCATGACTTTTCCAGGTTTTCCATGACCGTATGAACCCTATTCCAGCACACAGAAGTTGGAATGAAGCGGTGATTATGCAGTTTAAGTTTTCCTTCACGTTTGTATTGGACGAAAGGTTTTGCAGCCGAAATTGTCTCTCTGCATCTGCACTGATCAAAAATTGATTTTGGGAACTGTGCATAAAAAGTGCAACGATTTATTTTGAGTGACAGATAAAGTGCGTAATATGATTTTCATTCCCATAACACAAGAGGCTCATGACGGAACATGTGTCTTTGTCCACATCTGCTTTGTTTAGTAGCATTGTTAGCCAGTTAGCTTGCAGACAACTAGCACAGGTAGAAATGCAACCTTTGCTAACCTTTGCACGTTAACTCTACAACTTACCTTATCGGCATATCAACGTATTGTTCAAGTAACTGTTGATGCCATTTCTAATCAATACCGCCAGGATAGTGACTCAGCAGTCAACACCCAACAGTTTTCTGTCAAAACCAACCTTTCATTTGAGTGCAGCAGAGAGAATATCACATGGAAACGTTGCCCGCTCACTGAGTCTCTCAACGCGCTGAGAGGTATCGATAATAAAGCTGTTTTTAAGCTCTGTAACTCGTCAATTGGATCCTCAATATCGGCGATTTCTGCCAGTAAACTGTCAATGGAGGCCGCCATGGTTTTTAAATGTTTAGGGAACTCGTTATCTTCTTTGTATTTTACGCGGTTGACATCCGAGGTTACAGCGCATTACCGCCACCTGCTGGGCCGAGTGGGAGGCTGCACTTGTGAATTTCTAGACCAATTTTGCACTAATGAGCTATATAACTTAATTTCGAACTTGAGCGTGACATTTAACCTTCATTTGAATGGGGTACACTACAGCAAAAATACATTTCGTTCAATTAATAAGCTGTCCCAAATTAAAAAGGTATGTTTGAATTGGCTGTTTGCAGCATTTCATTTTTTTTATTTCTTTCCCCTAAATCAGAGTTTAACACACTTTTATACACACTTAAAACATGTTTTGGGGTATCCTTTATGTCCTTGTGGTATGCTTAAACTGTTTATTTTCTGTGTCTGTCATGTTGTAAGCATGATGCAGGAAACTCTTGATGAAGCATGTGCCTTTGGGTAAGGGTGCAGGGTTACATGCTGCTAGAGTTTCATGAAAGTGGAAACTGTCGGTCAGCTATATTGTTGTTCAACTGACAACAGCGGCACGTTCTCTGGCCACAGACGGCTAATAGCAAACAAGAAACAACAAGGCTGTGAAGGCAGGTGCCATGCAGGTAAAGTATTAATTATTTGCAGCTTATAAATTATAATGCAAGTTCAATTGGCTACTTTTATGGTGATTAATACTCTGTTTTTTTATTTCTCATGCTCTAGTGCTCTCTGTGCAAGCTCCGAACCCACCAGTGGTGTTTCCTCCTTTTCAACGTCCTCCTCTTCCATGCCCTGTTGTTTGGGGCAGACTTTGTCGAGGAGTATCTCCTGCAGCCCACGCCTGGGGTCTACACTGATGGCATAGTTGTTGATGTAAGGGAGAGAGCAAGGAAGCTAGATCTGAGCAGCGCCAGGGAGAACCTTTCCCAGGACTACCCAATGACTAACCCGAATGCTTGCAGAAACTCTGACCTCTTCCTCCTCACTCTGGTCTTCAGCTCCCCAGCTAATATCACCCAAAGAGATGCAGTCAGGAAGACATGGGCCAACCAAACATTCATCCAAGGCTTCCCAGTGCGGATACTGTTCTTCCTAGGATCAACTGAGACTTCCGCTGCACAAAAGGCCCTCATGATAGAGTCTAACCGCTATGGGGACATGGTCCAGGGTCATGCTGTGGCTGACTCGTCCCTCCGTGGCCCAACAGAAAGGACGGTGTTGGCACTCCGCTGGGTGATCGCCTTCTGTCCCGTGGCACGCTTTGTTCTGCTGACCAAGGACTCTGTGTTTGTGAACCTTCCTGCCATCGGAGGCTACCTACTGGGGCTGCACCGGCACCCTGAGGACTTTTATTTAGGTAGGGTGATCCAGAGAGACCCCCCTGACCGGGACCCCACCAGTCTTGGTTACCTGCCCCCAGCGCTCTACCCTGATAAGTACCTGCCTGAATACTGTGACGGGACGGCCTACGTTCTATCTCAGGATGTTGTCCGAAAAGTATATGTGGCGTCTGCAGCCGTCCGTGCGCCTGTGCCGGCGGATGTGTTTGTGGGCCTTTGTGCTCAGAAGGCTGGTGTAACACCAACCCACAGCTCCAGGTTCTCAGGAGAGAAACATATCCGCTACAACGCCTGCTGTTACCGCCATCTGTTCAGCTCAGCAGTGATGGAAAGCCGTGAACTGGAAAGAGTGTGGGCAGACTTGAGGCAGGAGGGTGGAACATGCTCACTGTTACAGACCTACTCTGGCCTGTTGGTCTGCAAGACTCTCACGTACCTGGATAAACTGTCCTTTTTCAACTCCAAGGGCTAAGCTGAATTGATTAGGTCATGTGTGTGTTTGTGAGGGTAAGAGAATAACAGAGACTGACAGGAAGTGGGGTGGACAGAAAAAAAGAAAGAGTGCAAATTATTTGGTTGTCTTTGTGACACTTGTGTGCCAGTGCTTGCATTTTGTTGATAGATAAATAGTTAAATTAGTAAAAAATAAGTAAATGAAACATTAAACCTGGAACTTATTATATATCAACATTGCCAGATGTATGTAACTAAAAGAGCTGGGCAAATATTACTTTTAATAGGACAGGAAGGACATTTGAGGAAGCATTAGTTATTTGGTTTTCTTTCTTTCTTTGAGTGGATTTTGCATCAGCTTGTTGAAGAAAAATAAAATCCAGATGTTGTTTTCTTTCAAGTGTATGCCATTGTCCGTTGTTTAACTAACAGAGGCAATGCAGAGGGGATGGAAATCTCCAGAGAATGTGAAGTGAAACTAAAGTGGAATATGCCTTGTCCACTGTCACACTGTCATTAGGACACCTGGATGGAACGAAGCAGTCGTTAATGTAATTAGTAATGCCTGTGCTTTTCCTTTACTCATTCTTAAGTGTCCATTACATATGCTTTATAACAAGCAGGGCAGTCAAGGAGATTAATTGCATGCCCTGGCTGTATATGTCCACACTGTCCTGGGATGAGGTCTAACAATTGTGTGGGTGGACATTTAGTGTAGAGACTTTACAACAAGGGCACAATTCTGTGGTACAATATGATTTGTGGCATCTACACTGCTAGCCATCGCTGTAATTGTACTCTTAAATACTCTAGAATGTCCAATAAATATACATACATATAAAACATATATAGTAACAGTTAGTTACTGTAATTTGCATACCATCATGGTTATCCTGTGGAAGGGTTGCAGTACTTTACAGTTAACACAATAGCAGTGGTGTTAATGTAGTTAGGCTGCAGCAATGTGGTGCCCATACAGATTGATTAAAATGGTGCCTCTGGGGCTGTTTATGATTATTTCATATGTATTTCTTTTCTCCAATTCGGTGTTTGCAATAATTAATTACATTCTAAATGTCTCATGACAAATCAGAATTCCCTTTAAAATAATATAAGAGTCTTGAAACAATTTGGTCATTATTTGGTGAAACATATTTTCATAATTTTCTAACCTGGCATCACTGGATGGCCTTTAATGTGAAGTAACCTCGTAACTATCTACCTGAGGCTGTTGTATACCATCACTGAGTTGACCCAAAACCGGATCTGTCCCCACAGCCAGCCAAAACTCCGGGATAAGAATCAAGAGTGAGTGTGTCATTAGAGATAATTGCCATGTGTCTGGTTTCGTATTTGGCTCAGTTGAAAAGAGCTCTACTATTATCGAGTTAGAATGGCAGCAGTGTGTAACTTGGCTGAATGCAGTTTGAGGCCTACTGGATGCTAGATTGTGAAACTCAGTCACCTTGTGTTATCAGTTTGATGGATTTCAACTTTGACTGCCAAGTGAAATATTATAAAGTTTGAGACTTATGACAGATGATGACCTTGGCTCATAGCCGGCCTACTAGACAGAAAGCTGTGCGTTCAGTCTTGTGCCTAACAACTTAGCTGTGGTACAATCCTTGTAAACATTGTCTCTCGTGACTTATTGCTTAAATACTTCACTTCTATTTTTAAAGCTTGATTTTTGAAATAATCGTCAGCATTTCCCACAATTTTCTGACATTTTATTTGTGTTTGTAACTAAACAAAAGCAACACTTCATGTTTGTTTACAATATGCCCAGAAAAAAAAGGCAACAATTTACTATGTACTACGAGATTGAATGTGCTTAATACACAAATACAAGCACTCGATAGCCATACAGATTTGCAACACACTTTTATATTGTGAGACGATCATCAACTCCAAAACAGGGTCACAAGGTCATTACTTCTGCAAATCACAGTTTCAAACTCAGATTTACTTCCATGTACGGGCATCCTGTCAAAGAACAACAGTCTTACCTCATCTATTTTCTGTACAGGCACTTTTTAATATGCAGCCATATTTCATAACCTAATTGACTGCTATGAGCACATGCTCATTAATTCATCATGTGGCTGACGAGCAACATGCAGTAAGTCTGTGTTCATTTTACATATGACATTTTGTTAATGTTTCTGTATTTCTTTCAGTAGTCAACCAGCAAAACCATTATTAAAAGCCTAACACCTGCAATGATAACAAGCTAAAGGCACATTTCAAATGTAAAATTATAAAAAATAAGCTAACTGATCTGTGTCTGAAGGGGGTTGGGGGCAGGAATACCTCTTCTTCTCTCTCTTTAAATACGGCAGCATACATGAATGAACAAGGTGGCAGGACCTGAACCTGAACATCTGCACTCCACAACAAGTGCTCAGATTCTGGATTCTGCGGAGATGCTCTGAAACCAGCGGGATGTGAAGTCTACAAAGCTGGATGTCGACTGATGAGGCTTTTTCATTTTTGGACAAACGTTTGGTCTTTTACAGCTGCTTCAGGGATGATTACTGTGAGTAATGGGTGATGTTTCACGAGTAATTCTTTGATCCACCTTCCATCTTTTGAGAGCGTCTTTCTTGTACCATAAGCCATATATTTCTCTTTCATTACGCCTACTGTTGATAATTTAATTTAGTGAGATTATCTCATAGTCTGCCTGCTTTTGGCTTTGATTGACACCTATGTGTCGTAATAGAGGACCAGTCTAAATTAAAATGTTAAATCGGTTTTGTTGTATTCTTTTCATTGAGATTCTATCGCTCTCTGCTGTACGGGAAACTATTTTACAGTAAAATACAGCTCTCTAATCACTGCTTACCACATTTTAAATGTTTAAATATAATTGAGTCAGTTTTTGTGTACTTACTGATTGAAACACCTATGTTGTTGAATACTGGTCTAAGCTGTATATTCACTTGGTTGTTGTTCTGGTTTAAAGTCCCTGATGGGAGTACTAAAAAGGTTTTTGTGGCTGTTAACAGGTGCATGTTTCTCATTAGCGGTTGTAGTAAGGCAGTCTATTTGTGTGGAAACATTGTAATCTGCTAAAGCTCAATCCTCGCAGGGGTCATCCCCAGACCAAGAGTTCAGACGCTAGTCAGGGATGCTGACTCCCCGTTTCCATGGCAATGAGTCAACATGCTACAGTTACTGCCATACTAGGAGACAGAAACTCCTTTAGCACCAAAGTAAGGCTTGATGATGTTTGAGTGTTAAAACGAAGTGGAACCAAGTGTGAAGAGAAGCTTTGGCAGAAGACAAAGTGTCCGAGAGACTGTGTCTTTTAATAATCCTGGAGATGCATGTGTCAAAGGACCTCTTGATAACAGATGAAAGAAACGTTATGGCTATTGCAATTTACCTGAGCCTTCAACAACCTTCAATCCAGTTACAAAGCCATGCCATAAGCGGCAAATAAAAACATGTGTGCAGTGAAGCACAGAAATCTTTTTTTCAATTAATTAGTAAATGCTCATAAGCGCATCAGGAGGGCCAGTAAATTAACATTACAAAAACAAAGTCAGCCAATATCTAAAGAAACTGTATGTAATAAGTATGCATTATTGTAAATGTTTTGTACACAAAATCTGTTTAACATTGATATTGAAATGTCTTATTTTGCAATTGGCAATGATTGCCTACATGAAACAATTACACTCTTTTGTACTCTTATATTGCTAAATTAATTATTTTATTCCAACACAGAACAGAGCATGAGCAAAGCAATCAATTGAAATTAAGCTTTCATTTGATTACAAATCATATCAAACCTTTGTACAACATTAAAACGGACATGCATACTATCAAAAAGGCATTTAAACAGTCAAGATTATCTGCCGGTTGACTTGATGCTTCTCTAAGTATGTAAACCCGAAGACATTGACTCATTTTAACAGGTGTACATTTGTGAAATACAGATGTTCTGAAGTGTGAAATCATGTAGAAAACTGATTCAGCTGTCTCACCTCATTCCTAATGCTGTGTTCCAGAAAACTATTCTTAATGTGACATTTATGGATATTTATTGGTCAACTGTGGATGAATCCTCATGTTGACCTTTACTTGACCTCTAGTGCCATGAGGCCGCCAATGTTCTCTTGTACAAAAAAATGATTGACGTGAAATGTCAAGCATTATTTTGGACAATGCATGCACTTTTCTGTAAAGAGGCCCAAATGTCAACTCATAATCTTGCAGTAGGCGGATTAATATTAAACTTTGAGACCTCCATGCTCCATGGGGAAAAGCCTTTGATTTAAATTGTGTTTCCTCTAGCACCACCTTCAGGACAAACCTCTACTCTTTACACCCAACTTTTTCTAAGGATCTAAAAAATAGCAAATCATCAGCTTGTAATCTCCCCCACATGTGTTTTGTGACTTTGCATCAAGTACAGGATGCTCTCATGCCTTTGGACTTAGACACTAGTGCTATTGATTATTATTTTTTTTCTTTTCTGGTAAGACTTTGGGCATATTTATTTTGAGAGCCTTCACTTTTTTGCTCAACAAATTAGCGTATTGATTCTGTTGGATGTGTGTGGGTCTGCAACTGCGTAGAAAAAAAAGTTATTCAGCATTTTGGAACATTGTGCCACTTTATTGCCCTTAAAAAAGGCTTCAGCTGTTAAGGTTGAGTGTTTGGAACTGTTGCTGGTGTCTGTTGAAGGAAAGACGATGGTGTCTCCAGCAATGACATACAGCAAACAGTCTCAATCTCCACAAAGTTATTTTTTTTGCCTTACACAGTATATTCTGTTGATTGAACAGCTTACTAAATACTAGATGCAATATGTGTGTAAAACAAAACCAAAAGACATTTTTACAGTCTTTTAAGTTTTAATCTGGTGATCAGGAGGCGAATCTGTTCACGTCATTGTCCACAGTGTTATGGCACCACCTTCTGTTGCATGTCAGCATCTGTTTGGAAAAAGAAGGGCTTGTATTTGCAGTAAATCCTTGATGTTTTGGATTCTCTACAGTTTTCTATCCAGTAGCAGACTGCTGAAACATTATTTGTTTTGAACCCTGGTCTGTAGATTATCATTGGGTAGGCGTTAACATGAACAGATGATGTTGATTATCTATTTTAGGCAAGTTTATTTGTATAGCACATTTCAACAACAAGGCGATTCAAAGTGCTTCACATACAACCATTAAAAGCATCAAAACATAATGCAGAATAAACAAGATTTAAAAACAATTAAGCACATTCATTAAAACATTAAAACAACAGTGAAAAAGCAAAAAAATAATGAATTGAATACAAATGTTACACTTTATAATAGGTTATGAAAGCAATAGTTTCTGTTCATATATACTAACCTGAAAGTGGTTTAAGCAGCAAAACTTCTGAATTTAATGTCAGTTTAATTGATGATTGTTTGGAAAAACATTGACAGCACCTGTTTTGCACTGGATAATTTAATCTATTGAATACCTTTCTACTATTGATTTTGTTACAATAACTAAATACCAGAAAAGTTTTTGGATAGCTCTGAATGCCTATTTAATACATTAACTGTTGGTATGATTTAACTTGAGTAACAAAACAAACACTGACTTTAAGTGAGTGAGTAGGAGGCCCGATATTTGTACTATGTATAAAACAAATAGTCTCTCAGATTTAGTTCTTAAATGGAGATGCTGATTGCAGTGCTGTTTGTTGATAGATGAGAGCCGCAAAGGGGAAGAAACCTCACTGTATAAACAGGAGTTCGGAAAACAGCCTCCCAATTGTTTTGCTTATCCTCTTGGATGTGAATGCAGTTTCCCCCCTTGATATTACATACCATTCCATATAGAGCGATGGCAGCCCCGATGTCACTGCCAAAGAAAAGCTGCACTTCCTATTGGGGATAGGAACAATTCAGACAACTACATGGTAGTTTGAAATATTACAAAGTGTACTAATGCTGACATATCTTTATCTGCACAGGAAATCAAAATGAGATTTAGTAAAACCTTAAAGCTTCCATTCATGGGAGTCCAGGTGGAAATTCAGGGGTATTTTTATACACATGTAAAAATTTAAAGTGTGCTAAAATATGATTTTCTTTTCAAAAGGATCCTTGTCTTGTTTGTTTTTGTCTTAATGAAGGTGTTATTGGTGATACCCAGGACGTTGTGAAACCAAACTAGAGATGGAACCAGAAGCTGAAGACCCAGACAACAATGAAAACTTGGTCCCTTGGTCAGGTTCAGATGGTTCTGATGAACTGTGTGATGATGCCAGTGATGAAGAGTACCTTTTAGACCCTCTACCTGCTCACATCCTGCAGTCTGATCTCGAGGCCCCGGCACGCCTTCAGTCACAAGACTGGGAATCTGCAGGTGAGCAACAGTCCCCGCCTGAACTTTGCGGAAGTGAAGAGGAGGTTTCATACCAAGAAGAGGATGACATCTACCTTAGTGAGTCAGGAGAGTCCATTACAGAGTCTCCTCGAATCCAACCCTCACCAACATCACTGTCCCCACACCCGGAGCGCCCCAACTTCGAGCCTCATGCCAGCCAAACATCACGGCCGCATTCGCGGTCTTCTTCCTCCTCTCTTGGCCGTGCAGCTGACATGACCCTGGCCTTGACCCTGACCACAGAGCAGCCCTTGGGAGCCAGTAGTAGGCAGACCCCAGGGACTGTGAACAGGAGGGTTGAATCTTCAGAGGAAGGAGGGAGTAGTGAAGCACCTCCTGCTTCTCACTTCTTTGGAATTTCAGGCAAGGCTGCTGAGCAGGCAGATAAGTGGAACTCAGAGTCTGACACAGATCTCTGCAGACCGGACAGGCAGAGGGCACGGTCCACACGTAAGTATCTGTCTTCTACCCTCACTTTGTTAGACACATGAAGCTAGTAGTGCAAACTGTACAGCATATTATACATGTGCTTATTTCTTCTTAATTTAAATAATGTATGATTTATTAATAGGTTGATCATTTTGTGTTTGCTTGTCCAGAGGCATGAATGAACTTATGATAATGATCTTAAATTACGTGTTCTCTGCATGTAATTATTGTTGGTGTTATTTGATGACTTATTTTTATATTGTGCAAAGCCCTATGGGTGCTGGTTATTTTCACGCTGTAGGGTGGGGTCTATTTGAGGTGCACTTAGAGGGAGAATTCCCATGGCTTTAAAAGTCAGAGCGGGTTAAGAATAAAATATGACCATATGATGAGCCTGGCAGAAACAAATTTGACAGACACCAGCATGTGTCACCCCGGGCCTGTCACCCGATCCCTTTTCCCAATCGTAAGACTTGACGGCAATGGAAAGTGAGCTCCTCATTTTTCTTGCCTCATGGACCCCTAAGGTGGCTGTAAGTGAATATGATGCTTTTATTAGTGTGCTGGTTTCAGCAGGGGGGTAATTTTAAGATTTTTCTTACTTCTAAATTTGTGTGCATGCTTCAAAATCGCCAAATATTAAGCATTAGTGCTTTATTTTACTACTCTAAGCCTTGATCTATTAAATACTGTAGCTTCTTAAATGTCGCTGACTGACGAAATATAAAAATGAAATGAGTATATGATTACATCTTCCTCACCTCCCTTTTCTTCTCACTGTCCCTCTCTCTCTCCTTTGCCTCAGGGCTCAGTCACAACGAGAGCCAATCAGAAAGATACGTCAAGGAGACCAAGTCCAAATGTAAGCGTATCGCTCGGCTTCTAACGGATGCACCCAACCCTCAAAATAAGGGAGCCTTGCTGTTTAAAAAACGCCGCCAGAGGGTCAAGAAGTATACACTTGTGAGTTATGGGACTGGGAAGAAAAAGCTTGATAGTGAAGACCAAATAGAGGAGGAAACTGAAGTCAGATCAGCTGGTTATACCTTTGTAGCAACAAGTGAATCTGATTTAGAGGAGGAGTATTCTGTTTATCAGCAGCAGCACCATTTCAGTCTGAATTGGGGAAGTGGTAGAGAAATGGATGCACTACCAGATACACAAGGCAAGGGTGTTATGATGTTTGCCCAACGCCGCAAACGCATGGATGAAATTGTGTCGGAGGATGAAGACCGGAGGAATAAAGGATTACCTGTGGAGATATTGCGAGAACCCGAATGTACAGAAGCACAGAATGTTTATGACACAGAGGAAATGTACGCGCAAACTGATGAGGCCAGCTACATGGATGCAAATCGTAGGCAGCATGAAGACTACAGAGAAAGTATTCAACAGATGAACCACCAATCCAACGTGCCAAAACCGTTGGTACCGAACAGAACTGCAAAGCCTTTTCTAGGATTTCCCGTCAGCACAACTGCTCCTGTCATGCCTGGTGGTGTCGTTCCAGTGACAAAGAAGCAAGAACCGAGATTCAGAGTACCTGTGCCAATCAACACTAGCCCGCAAGTTTGGTCCCCGACCGGAGAGATCATAGCCTCAAGAGATGAGCGAATATCTATGCCAGCAATAAAGACCGGCATCCCTCCAGAGTCTAGAAGGAGAGTCACTAATAAACAATCAACAATGACGGCGCAAAGATCAGATAATCACCTTCAAAACAAAGGGGAAAGGAGGTCTTTTATTGAGTCTGAGGAAGACTTTTTCAGTCTAGGTGCCGAAGCTTGTAACTTCATGCAACCCAGAACAATAAAACTCAAGAATCCCCCTCCAGTTGCCCCAAAACCGACCATCAACCCAGCATGTCCACCTTGGATGAGTAGGAGCCCCTCTAGGGAGCCCTATATTCAACCAAGAAGTCCGGTTTCACAGCCCGCTCACAGTCATGTGGGGTCTCATAGTCAGCAATACTTACAGCAGCAAGATTGGGCTCAAACTCAACAGATGGCCAACCATTGGGCACCAGATCAAACTCTGGCAACACATCAAACACCTGCCAATGCCTGGGCTCCTGTCAACTCCTCTTCTCAGCTTCATCTCCAGCCAACAACAAATAGCTGGAGTCAGCAGCCGTCACAATCCCCAGTGAGTATGCAGGCCCGCAGTCCTACATACAACCCACATCATCCACCCTCACCCTCAAGGAATAAGTTAGAAAATACTCCAAACTCAGTTGCCTCTTACCCAACTCAAGCTGCGAAGTCAAACACCCTTGCATCAAAAGCATCACAGGCTTCTCCAAGGGGTCGAGTCTCAGACAGAGGTACTAATCGGGCTGGCGATGGTCCAACTATGGCGGGAAAAGGTGCAGAGTTGTTTGCCAAGAGACAGTCCCGTATGGAGAAGTTTATTGTCGATGATGAAACGGTGCACGCTAACAAAACAAGAGACCACTCCCCAACCCCATCACTCCCTAACTCCTGGAGATATTCTTCCATCGTTCGTGCCCCACCTCCTTTATTATACAATCCTCTTCTTGCTCCGTTCTATCCTCCATCAGCAGCAAAGCAAGCCCCTTCCACAAGCCCCAAAATCAAGCCTAAGAGCAAAGAGAAACCTAAAGCAGCCCCAAAGCACCTCAACCCCTTAGATATTATGAAACATCAGCCTTATCAATTGGACTCGTCACTATTTAAGTATGAGGCAGTCCCTGAGGCCAAAAGCCCCAGCCCTAAACCAACTCCAGCATCAAAGTTTGAGGCCATCAAAAGCCTTAAACATAGATCTGACCCTTCTTATTCTCCTTATAACTCCTCGGAGCTTGTTGTTCAAAGCAAGGCAGAAGTTCCTGCTAAGTCTCCTGTATCGGTAAGTTCTCAAAATTCTTCCGCCCGCCAAAGCACAAGATTAGTTGAGCCTCTTGCAACCGACAAGCGCTTGGATGAAAAGCACACTATCACACCTAGAACCCATCACATAAGCAACAAGCAAGCACCAAGTGCCCGACCTGCAAGCGCATCCTCCCAGCATTCATCTATTGGTGAAAGCATTGCTTCAGCTTTTTCTCCTGCATCTCTTATTGCTAGAGGCGCACGTCAAATGGCACCTCGGCCAAAGTTTTCTGCCAAGAAGCCAGTGGTGACAAGCAAACAGTGGAGACCTGTTGCTGCGCTTCAGTAGCTCTACTACTGTATATGGTCATGCTTTGGTGTAGTCACCGTTGAGACGGTAGAACACAATTACATGTGTAACGTGTTATTATCATAAATGTCTTACTTAACAGGTGGACATGACAGACTAAATGTACGTCACGTGCAAAATAATCAACAGCATGCATCTATAATGATATAATCAGCTGGCAATGTGAGGAAACATGTTGAATGTACAGCAAAGCTAGCATACTATTGTAAATTAATAGAATATAAAATCAAATAAATACATAAATAAACAAGTTAGTATATTATATCATCTTCCTCAAACTTGGAAGGTGCATGTGTGCTTGAAAAAGGAAATGAGAGACTAGATAATGTTGAGTGATTCTCAGGAAGTGCTATTACATGTGCAATATTGTGTGCAGAGAGCCTGGTTCAGCTGTCTCTTTGAGGTTTTCATTCTTCTGTTGTTTTTCTTTTGTAAAGATTTTATGCACTTATGTCTAATAGTAGTCATCATTGACCCCAAAAGCAACACAGCAATAACATTTATTAATATATTTGTTTATTACATTATTTGCCATCTGAGTAAACAATAACTCCCGACTATATTTACTCAATATCTTTGATAATTTAGCGTGTCTGGGGAGAAACTGTCAATCCACTTCTCTTTTTGAATGCATCCAATTTGCAATTCCTTCAGTCTCATTCCAAACTTAAATGGCATCACAACAGCAATTTAATGTGATGATTAACCCTGATGACTTTAAATGTTTTTTATGTGGATGTATTTTCTGCAGTTGTCGGTTTTGGCTGGTTATTCAACTGTTGGTAAAATCATCAGACATTCTGTATCCTCGTCCTGTCAAACATGAGTTATCACAGAGATTTGAGATCTAGAGATTTATTCACATTGCTAGTAGCAACTCAAAATGAAAAAAAAATGAATACAATTGTCTTGTTTGTGTTCATATCTGTCTTTCAAACGTATTTGCACTTCTTCTTCACAGCACAATAATGCTATTAAATTTCTCTTTCGCTCTACTTGTGAACTTCCTGTGTGTGTGTCATGAGCTTCTTTTTCCTGAACTACTGTATCACTACTTTTTCTGAGTGACTCGTACATCCTCCCTCATCTTTCTCACTGCCTCACGCTTTCACACAGAATTTACTCATATTCACTGAACCTTCAGCAATATCAGTTTTAAGATTCACTACTTTATGGACTATTGTCAGTACCGTTTGCTCTTCATAATATAAGATGGTAAATTGCTGAAGGTTAACACTGTCACTGACCAGTATGCCTTTCTGTTTATGGATCGTTGTGCTTGTTTGTTTTCACAGCTTTTCCACCAGTCCACCTTTAACTTTAAATGTGAAAGGTTTGGAACCATGATCTCGGCCCTTAAAAGATGTTCTGCGCACTTTAGTTGGACGTCCATGACCAACTTCTGAAGTGAAATCCACCCCAAAGCATGATTTACATTTTGCTATTCTAATGACTTATTGAGCAATGCGTTACCTGCAAGTATTTTAGAACATAGTTAATGCTCAGCTACATATATATATATATATATATATATATATATATATATATATATGTATATATTAGTTCTGCTTGTGTGAGACATCAACAATATTGAATGAATAAACAGCAATATCAAAAATAGTTTCAGTCAGACAGGCCGATATTATTGTCACGTCCTGAAATGTTTTCCCTTTAGCTGATTCAAACCCAAATAAACAATAACCAATACCGTACATAAATGTTTATATCATACCTCTACTGTTAAAGGCTGCTGGATGAGCTAATAATGAGGTGTAAAATATGTTGTCGTTAAGTATCCCTGAATATTGATAAATTAAACAATGGTGTACAAGATTTGAGAAAGTATAGGTTGCAGTACAGGTCGGATATGACTTAAAGGACAACAGCAATGGGTATATTAAGGCCCTGGACATGTGTGGTAAACCCACACAGGTGGCTTTGTTCCCTTTGGCTCACAAGATATCTTTTCAGAGGTGAGGCGTGTAAAGACTGTATTCAATTGGTATCATCCTCTCTCTCTCTCAATTAAACTTGGCCTGGGTGACCTGGTGTAGTGACCCATAAGGAAAAAATGCAAAATGAATCCAACATGTGAATTGTATTTTGGAGTGGATTTCCTCTCTAAGCAGATGAATCAAAGAAAAGGGGCTACAGATATGGTTCCAAACAAAACCTTTGTTTTAGTAGTAATATTGCCACTGCACTTCTTTCAAGTTTATTGAACCAACAGCAGGTAAGTTCTTAAATCTTTATTTATTTTCTATATCCGTTAATATCTCAAATGTTTCTTGATGCTTTAAGACTTTAACACAAATCTCATCCATACGTTTGTTTCACTCAAACCTTTTTTGGTATTAAACGTAAAACTCAATTCTCTAGTTCTACATATCTGAAATGTTTTAAGTTAATTTAGACAAACAATTGTGAAAGTGTTTACACTGTTGAAAGATGTTGTCAGGTGTGTAGCCGAAATACAAAGTCTCTTTTCATAATAAAACTACCAACACAGAAAAAATAGAAGAGGTTCTTAAGATGCAAAATAATACAGGTTTTCCATGTGCAAAAAGGGACATGATGGGAATAAATGTGACAAAAGGTGTACATTCCTAGACTCCATTTGTTTGTGCCCTTTGTTCCGTAAAACATTTAGTAATCTAATTTAAATAAATAAACCACAAATGTATTGTCCAGGCTTACGTTAATCCAGTGGGTGGCAGCAAAGTCTGCAATGCTGCAATCACACCAGTCCCCTGATATGTGATTTTCTTTCCAGGGCTTTGGAAGAAGCCGCTCCTTGAGCCTCCCCAAACGACTGCATTCGATGCCTTCTCCCAGACTTCTGTCACCTGGAATCCAATCGTCATTTCTACCAACACAGAGGCAAATGTCCTTTCAAGAAAAAGCCTACAAGCCACTGTCACCGTGGGCGGCGGCATCCAGAAGCCTAATTGGTTCAGTGGATGATGCCTTTGTGTTGCAGAGCCTCCCGTCATCTGTTGCCTCTAATGTCAAAGCTGCAGGGCACCGTAGATCTCTGCCAGAGCCTCCAGAAGAATGGAAGCGCAGGGTGTCTCTTGATCCTGCACCTGTCGGCATGGGTCATTATCATGCGGCCCCAGCTTTTCAGGCCCCGTTCATGAGCAGGACATTTGTACCTGAGAGACCAGCCTTCTACGGGCCTCCCTTCAGACCTGCTCAGCCTCTGAGGCCTGTCAGCGGGGCCAGTATTGGATACATGAGACAAGGATCCAGTCCAACAAAGTACTCCCCAATGCCTAGTGCAGTCCAGAGTTCATACCACTAAGATGAGGTCAGACATACATCCGATGAAGGGAAGTATATTTTTAAAGCACCATATATGAATTATGGTTAAAAGTATATTGGACTGAATTGGATTGAATTTGGCTTAAAGAGATGCAATGTGTTTGTTCTGTTGTGATGAAACAGGTTCAAGCGTCTGAGACTCAGGCATATTTTACACAAATGTCTAGGTTTGTTTAACATTGCTGATGGGAGTGATACAAGTTTCCATCTTCATGGTACGAGTGGTCACTTGGTTTGAAGAGCACAACGACTTGCCGCTGCTATTGTGTTGTGTTGCTGATGAGATATTATTACCCTGCTGAGAATTGATGGGATATTTTTCAATTGTGGATAATTGGTTATTTTTCAGGTAGTATGTTGTATCAGTTAGTTTCAGACTGATCGAGGACAGACGTGAACCAGAAACGTGTTAGCAAAGTGTTATGAGAGCCAAAGTGAATGTCTAGTAGATGAAAGAAATGTCTGATAGATTGCTTTTTTTAATGTAGATTGGTGTTGCTCATTTTTAGATTATTAGTGAGAAATAAGGCACTGGTTGTGTGTTAAAGACTCACTGTGACTTTGTGATCACTTCTGCACATGTCAACATGTTATACAACGATAACGATACAGGTGTTACTCATCTTGTTACTCCTATTGCAGTGGTGATAGCAAGTATATAACCATTTATAATCATCTGCAGCCCTTTCTGGCGACACACACTAGCTCTGCTTCAAGGAAACTGCATTGAATGTTTAGGAAACATTGCACTAAGTGTTGCATCTTAACATTGACTTTATTCGAACTGATGACCTACATCTGATATTTCAAAATGGATTTAAACTTTTTTTAATCTATCAAATGTGTTTTAAAGTCAAGAGGAATAAATGTTGCATGCATACATACATGACGTATCCCACCTTTGAACACACTGTGTGGTGTTAAAATGTAAACAACAGATTCTACCATTGAGCTCCAGGGTTTCAATATGAATGATGTAGTCGTGTTTCTTGTTAATTTTACCATGTGTTTGACGATATTCATGAAGAAAATGTGTTTGCACCTTTTCAACACAAACTGAAAAAATTAAAACAAATTACTCAGTCTTTAAAGTGTTATTATTGTTGTGCTTTAATTGACTTTGTGATATCATTTTAAAAAGTAGTGCTGATGATGTTGAGTCATTCTTTAACAACATGTAACATTTATTTGTGTATTCAATAACTGTATATCAATGTAAAATAACACATGTAGTTACTGGTTGAAAAATTGACAGAAACTTCCATTATAAAGGTTTTGTCAGGAACGTTTTTCATAACTCAACAGTATATTTTGTTAATGATTTGAAGATGAAATGCCCAGTATGTCTGAAGTATGATCAGAGGGTCAGCTGCCACGGGAATGACCTTGATTTTATAAAAATATTTTTGGCCGATCACCATCTCGGATGAGACCACACCGACTGCTCCACTGGTCTCTATATCATTAGACAGAGTCAGTAATTGCCAGAGGTGGGACAAAGTCATTGTTATGCAAGTCACAAGTAAGTCTCAAGTCTTTGCCCTCGAGTCCCAAGTCAAGTCGAGTCAAAGATGAGGCAAGTCCCGAGTCGAGTCACAAGTCAAAGCCAACAAGTCTCAAGTCGAGTCCAAAGTCCTACCATTTTAGTTTCGAGTCATTTCAAGTCCTCTTACCACAGAAATAAAATGTATACAAATCATGTATGTCTGTAAGATTTGTATTTATTTAAACCTCTTTTTATACAATGACATCAAATACAGTAAACATTTTCACAAAAAATGCTTGTATTTCAACAGCATATTGCACTAGAACAATGCACAGCAACTTCAGTCCTGTATTGTATTGACCTCATATTGCAAAACAGTTTAACTTTCAAATAGACATGGGTCCTTTTAGCCTGAACTTTTTTTAAACATGTCATCAATAAAATCCTCACTCCTCAAAATGATCACTTCTGAAAAACTGGACCAACCTGATAATATAACTGGAATGACTCCATAGAGACTTGAGTGAGCTGTGTGGACAGGTGATGAGCAGAGAGTGAGTGAGTGAGCTGTGTGGACAGGTGATGAGCAGAGAGTGAGTGAGCTGTGTGGACAGGTGATGAGCAGAGAGTGAGTGAGTGAGCTGTGTGGACAGGTGATGAGCAGAGAGTGAGTGAGCTGTGTGGACAGGTGATGAGCAGAGAGTGAGTGAGTGAGCTGTGTGGACAGGTGATGAGCAGAGAGTGAGTGAGCTGTGTGGACAGGTGATGAGCAGAGAGTGAGTGAGCTGTGTGGACAGGTGATGAGCAGAGAGTGAGTGAGCTGTGTGGACAGGTGATGAGCAGAGAGTGAGTGAGTGAGCTGTGTGGACAGGTGATGAGCAGAGAGTGAGTGAGCTGTGTGGACAGGTGATGAGCAGAGAGTGAGTGAGTGAGCTGTGTGGACAGGTGATGAGCAGAGAGTGAGTGAGCTGTGTGGACAGGTGATGAGCAGAGAGTGAGTGAGCTGTGTGGACAGGTGATGAGCAGAGAGTGAGTGAGCTGTGTGGACAGGTGATGAGCAGAGAGTGAGTGAGCTGTGTGGACAGGTGATGAACAGAGAGTGAGTGAGTGAACTGTGTGGACAGGTGATGAGCAGAGAGTGAGTGAGCTGTGTGGACAGGTGATGAGCAGAGAGTGAGTGTGTGAGCGCATGCGTGCTGTGGACAGGTGGAGGGAGGCCCCTATACTGCATTGCATTTGCAAAAGATCAAATTGGCCAAAAGTCTGTCAGTCATTTGTGCACGATGGGGACGCAGAATGATGCCACCATGGCTGATTCTTCATACCTGTAACAGAGAAAATACTCTTTACTCATATCAATGTTGTTGTGTTAATATTCATTGTCTATTGTACACTACGGTATACGATAATACATTTCAGTTTCAGTGTATGCAATATTAAGAAAATTTTCACTGCTTCAAAAGTCATAAGAAAGCCCTTTCTCTCAAGCAACTGAAGTCATATGCTTTATAGCAGTGGTTTTCAAAGTGGGGACAGGGACCCCTGGGTGCCGCGAGGAGGTGCTAGGGGGGCCATGGCAAGTTGGCATGAAAAGTATAGCAAAACAAAATAATTGAATAAATTAAATAACTAAAGTAAACCAAAAACAAGCTAAACAATATTCCCATTAGTTAAGAACTGCACTATAATAATCTATTGCATCTCTGAACATTACTACTATAATCGTTATTATTTTATTTTATTACATGGCTTGGTTGAATTCCAATGTAGAATGCGGTCTGTTATTTCTTGATAACAGACCCTGCGCCCGTATAGCGAGGCGGTAGTTATAGCGAATACAACCCCTGATATGAAAAGGGAAGGCTAATGGTGGATCTACTGTGACTGTGTTATGGTACTTTAAGACGGACGTTGACATGATGTTGGCGAGGTTTTCCATCTGAGTGTGCTACACTCATGTACCTCATATAATCAGGGTTAAAAAATCCCTATTTTTGTAAGCATGAACCAGCAAGGGAGACGTGCGTTTACTCTCTCGTTGATACAGTAAATATGCAGCAGCTAGCTAGTAAGTTACGGTACATCCGATAAGGTGCTTAGCATTCGTTCAAAACTTACCTTTCTTTGTGCAACTTCAGGTGTCGAACAAAGTTGGACGTTGTGGCAGCTCCGTCTGTAATCTTCGACCCGCATGTTTTGCAAATTGCAACTCTTTTTTTGTCGATTAGCTCGTAATTTTTATAGCCAAACGAAACTATCTTCGGTATCATTTTGCCAACTGGCGCGTTGTTGCTTGTGCTTCATTGGTTGTCTTGCAACGTGCCTGCTTAGATACTGTCACATCAAAACAACGTGGGACTACAGTGATTGGATGTCGTGCAGGCAGCGCGCGTGCTCTCTGCATGCATACAGGTGGTGCACATTTTTTTCACAGATGCAGATAAACTGAGAGCGGCGTGGCCGTGTGAACATTTTCTTCCCCAGTTTTCATGGGAAGTAGCAAGTCTTCTCGAGTCAAAAGGCGCAAGTCCAAGTGAAGTCACGAGTCATTGATGTTAAAGTCCAAGTCGAGTTGCAAGTCTTTGTACATTTTGTCGAGTCGAGTCTGAAGTCATCAAATTCATGACTCGAGTCTGACTCGATTCCAAGTCACATGACTCGAGTCCACACCTCTGGTAATTGCACATAATGACAGAAACAAAAACTCAGTTGGAAGAGAGGCGTACTCAAGTAGCAGCTGTTTCCAGCATTAACGACCTTCAGAGCCTCAGAGGTTACATCCACCCATGGGGACATGCTGACTTTAAAGATTCAACTAAAGGAAGGAAATACGTCTCTGGAGGGAAGTCATCGCCTCAAAGAACATCATTGGGCATGTATATGTCCATCCTCTCTCTCGCTCTCTCTCTCTCTCTCTCTCTCTCTCTCTCTCTCTCCCTCTCTCTCTCTCTCTCTCTCTCTCCGGTAGCTATCCTTGCCCCCATGGTGTTTGAGAGTGGTTTTGAGTGTTTGGCAGGTTAAATTTAGCCTATTGATGTAAGCTGCATTCCATTCACAACAGACACAGAGACACAGTCACAGTTTAGCTTTAGTGTTGGTGAGTGTGAAGATCAGGGAAGATCAAACTACCTACTGTAGGTTGACCCCTGAGCCTCCGTGTCTCCCCTTCAAGGATACAGGTTGCACCCTAGGGATACCATCACAGGTACGGACAAGCGTTGCCAGGGTGTATTTTGTGAATATTTATTCGAATTGTATAGATGTTATGTTAGAAAATTCAAGAAAATCACTTAAATTAAATGAAATCAATTTGGCTATGATTTTCTATGAATTCTAATCATTTTTTTATGGAAACAAAACATTTGACAAACTATCAGTTATATTTTCTATCTTTAGAACTATATTGCTTTGCTCTCTCTGTCGTTTGCATGGAAATGAGAGCTGCAAATTCAGCAGATGGGGAGAATTGAGTACTTCACATGTAATATTTATTATTGTACCATGTAGCATCATGTTCTGCATTTGGCAAATGTACTGCAATTGTAAGAAAGTTATTTTCGATATTAAGTTGATTGTTTTGTACTGCTGCCACATATAGAAACTTAGGAAACAATAGTCACCCTTGACCTTTACACAGGTGATTAATCTAGTGACCACCTTAAAGGGAGATACTACTAACATTTGCTCACACACTCAAATATCGGTCCAGTGACGAGGCCAGATTTAAGAATTATGTGTGTGGTACCGATGTAAGTACAATGGGGCTTTGTGATTATGCAATACATTGTAATCTATTAAATCTAACCCGACAGAGAGATTAGTATAACATGACAAACACTAATACGAGAGATTTCATCAACGGGTGCCTTATATATAACTTGAAATTTCAAAATATGCTGACAGCAAATGGGAAGGATACTCTATAGACATTTGCAGACTAAACAACTTAAAACTTTGTGACTCGGGCAGAACAACTACATCCTGTGTCCTGTATGTGTTTCCAGTACTCCTGAATTCTGCCAAACTTGCCAAAGCCACAATGTCACAATTCTGTACAATGCCAACTGGAGAGAGGAAGAAGCGTGCAGCAGCTATTTGCCGGGAGGTCCACGGTACCAATGGTAGGATGTTAGAGCTGAGGATCAGCGGACAAACAAACTGCTGAAGATAATATCTATTGTGATCTGGGTTAAAACTGTCAGGGCGACACTGCAACATTTACCATAAATAAGATAATGGGATGATTTATTACCTATGGCAACTAATCCTTTGTCGTCCTGTTCAAAAGTCTATTTCTGGAGGGGGAGGGGGGGGGTGAGGGACAACTGTGTATGGCCGCTTGGATAAAGTGAAGCTTTGTGACAGCTGGGGTACATACCGACTGTTGTGGCGAGGAAGCATCATGACCATCCAAAAACAATTCTCAAGTACAATGATAACACATTTTCCATGAAAGGGATTACAAAATGGAACATATTGAAATTTGTGACACAATTTAGTATGTCATATATGGACCCCTCCCCCGAAGCTTTCCATCTGAAAATGATATCAGGTTATATTTATATTGTGTATCCACCCTGGCCCAGCTCTAAAACCATGCTCTAAAATCAGCCTCTTCCCAAGTTAGTTTATGATAATTAGATTATGCAATTTATTTCAGAATATCTATGTAAGTATGATATCAACTGATTCATTGTTAAAACAAGATTTGTTTGACACAAATTTTCTACAGGGATTTTTATTCAGGGATTAGAATAAAGGCATTCACCATTTCAGTCTATATTGTGCTTTTATCGTGGGTATTGCCAGACAAATGTACAATTGTCATGATAATTTCATTGCATACCATAAAACGTTGGGACCTCCGAGGCAGTTGCCCACATTTGCCCGGAAATTGGCAACCTAATAACACAACATACACATATTTTTGACTGGTTATCCTCTTTAGAAAATGCACCTTAACTGAATGATACATGTTTATATAAATACGTTTTTCAGTTTATGAAAATATTGTTCTCTCACCATTATGTACTATGCAACAATTAATATACTGATTTATTGATAAATGCTTGTCTACTAAATCTGAACATTTTGCAGGTTGTTTTCTTCTTCTTTATCTTCATCTTTATTTATATCATTTTTTCTTAACAGGGGACGTAATGGATCTGGGAAAGAAGCTCAGCACTCCCCAAGATATTATGTTGGAAGAGTTATCATTGCTTTCCAACAGAGGTTCCCGGCTTTTCAAAATGCGCCAGAGGAGATCTGACAAATATACATTTGAAAGTATACAAAATGAGGCAAACACACAGCTGAATGTAAGTCAACTTGTGTTTGTTATTCAGCCACTTCACATATGTTTGAATGCACACTGGAGTTCTGGCATTAGTGCCGTCTGTATGAAAAAGTGTTTTTATTTATCAAGAAATATGCTTTTGAAAAGAAGTGTAACAAAACATAGATGATAAACAAAGACCAGTGCCTTTTGCTGTACAGGACATCATCCAGCCAAATCTTGTGAGAGCTGCTCAGGCCCTTTGCTGAGGAGCTGCTCCCCTCTTAATCAGTGCCTGTTGATGTGTTTCTGTGTGTGCGCACACACTGTAGTTTAAGGGTGTGTGTGTGTTTCTGTGTATCTGAGTGCATGGAAGACTAGAGCAGCTGTAAATGTGCCAACTTTATGTTTGCTTGCTCATGTGATAACCAATACATGAACTGAACTGTTTAATTGTGTTTTACAGAATGATAATTTAACTCAGAATACACACAATGTGGTAATTAAAGTGGAAGCACCAGCGGATGGAAATACTGCTAATCCAGAAATCACTATTTCAGGTAATTATATTCTTCAGTATGTTTACGTTGAAGCAATATGAAACATTAAGATTTACTACATTAGTCAAGATTTAAACATAAAAAAATCAATCTTAATCATAATGTAAAAAAATAAATATGCAAACATTAACATTAGATTTGGTCTTTGGAAATCATTCCTACTTTAAATCACCTATTTCTTCCTCAATAAAACTGTAAAAAAAATACTCTCAGTCAAACAACAGCAACAATTATGTAATGTTGTTATGAGAATGACAACTTGTATCCTGCAGTCATAACTGCTAGACTTGTTAAATGGTTTAACTTACGTTCTTTAATACCATGATTCATATTACAACCTGAGCAACTGCAAGAATGCATTTTCTTATTTTCTTATATTTTAATAAGCCAACAGAGTACAGTGCTTATTCCAAAATGCCCTCATCCCTCGTTGACACATTATATGATGAGTGCACACTTCAACTATGTGCTATTTAAAGGCCTCAGATCTCAATGACGTACAACTCAGTCTGCCCATAAGTGTCCCCTAGGCACAGTCTCTATTCATAATCCATTCTAAAACTTTAGCCTCCCCATAACGAGGCTGAATAAAACAGCTCAACATTAACCCGTAAACTGCAAACACAACCGTCAGATCATTCTGCTGCAATGTTGCAACAATCTCATGGTGTCTCTCTGTTTTGGTTTGCTCCTTGACAGACGTGACTGCAGAGAAGGTAACAGCCACGGCTATGCCCAAGTCCTACCACTCCCCGTGGGATCAGGCAATCCTCAGTAACCCCGACCTCGCTGAAACCCTCAAGCTGACGACGTCTGACCCTGACCCACGGCCAGACCTTCCTGAGTACAAAAGCTTTAACCGGTGAGAAAACTACAGTACGAGCACATTTTAGTCAATTAGTCCAGCAGCACAACCACGAGGAACCGTTCACACGTGATGTCAATTACAGGGTTGCCACTCCTTTTGGCGGCTTTGACAAAGCTCCCCGAGGGATCACATTCAAGCTCCCAGAGTTGGACCTGAACCCGCCCATGTACCCAGAGCTGCAGGATCCGGGAGTGAAGCGACCCACCTTTAATAGGACGGCCCAAGGGTGGATAACTGAGGGCACCCATCTGATCATACCCACTGTCACCCTGGATCCCATCACAGTCCCAGAGTCTGATGACCTGTAGGCGGTCTACCTGTATGTAGTCTGGCCCCATGATGTCAGCTGTAGTATTTTGGCCCTCTGATGAAGGCAAAACACCCCATTCATAGCATAGTCACCATTACTTGCCAATATTTTGGACTAGTCCCATTCAGTGGACAGGACATGTTTCATGCATTTGTTGACTAGTGTGTTTGGTGTGCACTTAAACTGTATTCAAAGAAAATCATGTAAATAGCGTAACTCAAGAAGAGTTTCCACTGATACAGACAGCAAAACTGTAAATGTTATAAATGTTCAGTTGAATTGATGAATACGTAATGTAAATAAAGAATGACACTTATTTATTGATGGCACAGAATTGGAACATGCAGTGAGTTATATTTAGTTTATTTTAATTAGAAAGCAGTATTTCATTTATATCTATTGTAAAGAATGATATTACAGACAAATACACAAATTAGTATAACGTGTTAATTTCGACCTGTTTATCATATATACATCTTATCATCATGTAAGAGCAAGCAAATGCTGAATCCATTAATACAAATGAATGAAGCTGTAATTTAAATTAATCTAAAATTCAATACAAAAAAATCAATTATGGATCTGTGGAAATAAAACAATGGTGAAACGTCTGTTTTATAGCAATGATTTATTGTTGACTGCTGCTAAAAAAAGAAAAGAAAATTGCATTGGAGCTGAGCAACATTTATCTTGAGGAAATAACAGAGGTCACGTCAATCTAGGAAGACTGAGGAATCTGGACTTTGACCTGCGATGGAACTGATTAATTAAATTAATGGACTCAGAAACAGTGACTGTATGTGCACATACATTTAATGATTGTACAATATGGATCTGTACGATGGAAGATGGATGTAAGTCGCTTTGGATAAAAGCGACAGCTAAATGAAATGTAATGTAATGTAATGTAATGATATAGTCATGGCCTGCCTCATATGGAATGAGAGAAAATGTAAATGTTTGTTCTGTATTGTTTCTTGTCACAGATGTACTACAAATGTGTAACTTTACAGCATATCTCAACCTACAAAAGCAATACTGTGTATGAATGCAAAACACAATGAATGTCTGTGAGTGATATTTTGGTGTTTCTAAAGAACTGAGCTGAAAACATTCAAGCTGCATGATTTTACTTCTTACAGTTTAAGTGTATTGCCTTCTCATGCATGCTCTACATATGATATATGCATTGTATTTATTCCTCTGAATGTAACTGCACGTACAATTTATAAACTCAGAGAGGGGGAGGTACAGGAGAGACAACTATATTCAAAGCCAACGTAGGAGCTCATGAGCAAATTCCATGCATGACTATCATGCATGTCTAACTACAACAATCCAAATACCTTGCATTTCTGTTCACACAGAATGTTTTGTGGGTCAGATGTGCTAAATTGGTCAATTTATTACTGTCATAAGAAATGTCCATTTGTATTACGTTAAATTAATGAATACAGGATTTTTTTTCTCACTTTTAAAAATATGTTGTTTTGAGACTTAACTGTGAGAAAGTTGACAAAGTTGACAAGCTATTCACTGAGTTTTACCATTTATTATAACTGGTATCACAGCTATGGTAGAGTGTTATCAGGCTCAGGATCTGACACAGACCACAACATGTAAATCCTGTTTTATATAGAAGCGTTAGATTGGGGAGGTTTTTCTGTGGTAAAAGTCCAAAAGCCTGATTATAATAATATAACTATCTGAATTAAAACTACTGTATGAACTCTAATTGTCCTTTTAGCCACTGATTTATAGATGCTGGGATTCTATTTAAGTCACTTTTGGCTGAACTATTACACTCTGGAAACTGAAAAAAAAGAAAGAAAGAACAAAACAGATACAAAAGAAACTCCAAAAATAAACCAAAGAACAGTCGAGTTTGACAGCTCATCTGAACAGAGCTCAGCTGTGCAACATTCAGAGGATGAAATATGAAGCTTAAAATAAATAATACCAAAAACACTTCATGTGTCTCAAGGGAGGTTTCAGTGCTATTGCTGGAGCCAAGATAGGATCAGAGAAAAGCTATATACAGTCAGACCATCTCCCCAAATACTGCACATGGTCCACCCTGTTCCCATATATTAGTTCAATATGAGGCGTTGAATATATCCGGACCTGTAGGAAAATAATATTAAACTGTGAACGTGTTGCAGTCACAAGTGTATCACAGATGCCTGTTTAATATTCCCAAACAGATTTAATTCTTCTTCTCAGTATAACAACTCAAAACGATTGAATTACACTTTTTTTCACACACACGCACACACACACACAGACACTCACACACACACTCACACACACACATGCACACACACACGCACGCACGCACGCACGCACACACACTCACACACACACACACACACACACACACACACACACACACACACACACACGTAGAGTGAATCACTGTGAACATTGTATTTGAAGGAAGAGAGAGAAGCAGCAGATGATGAACACTCGGCATTAGGCATGAGGAGGGTAAAGTTTATAGGGTCACAGAGTCATCAGATCACATTTATATATATATATATAGTTTTTGATATACTGCATAATGAAACTATTCAGCCAAACACAGACCCACTAAAATATATGGGTTAAAACACTGAGTGTCATTTTTACTGATTGTCTCTTAAATTATTTCCACTTAGAATCTGCTCAGTCCCTCCACCTTTCATGATCCATGTCCTGTTTACATCAGCACTGCAATCGCAGCGACATAAATGATAGAGTTCGAATATTCATGTTACTATTTGAGGGAAATGACTGCTTAATATGGTGTGTGATATGCCCCAGTGTGACAAAGATACACAAGAGGATTAAAGCAGGGCAATGTATGTCTCCACTGTGGCTTGTTATGTTAATTCTGGCATATTAATCACTTCAAATTATAATACAAAACGCTATTCTGTTCTGTTGTTTGACATTTAAGTGAGCGCATTTTCAAAATAAATAAATAAATACAGGCAGGGTTTAGTCCCCACAGTGCTGCATGATTATGAAACCAGTGCAGTCATGTGATGTCTTCTCTCATCATCATCATGACAAGTTGGAAGTCTGACCTTCCGCCAGCACAGTTTGCCATGCAGGGATTGAAGATTGCAATACAGCAGCAGTGCACTTGAGGCTACACTAGGGGCGGAGTTTGACCTCTCAAGTCTCAAAACATCACTAATCCGCGTCGGACATTCTGGCACATGCACAAGACACCACTGGTCCCGTTTGTACAGAAACAAGGGACGATTTATTTTCTTTCTTTGTTTTTAATACCGAAATAACACTGTCCTGGCCGGGTCTGTGTGCTGCAAACAGCGGCTCGAGCTGCCGCGTGTGTGCGTGTCGGAGGGGTTGGGAATGCTGCACTATGACAGATAGTGCGTTACATGCGTCTGGACATATCTGCAGTGTTTTCTAGCCAGTTTTATTTAGAGGATTCGGAGGGACGCGCTGGGATTTGAGTGTGGACAGCTGGACCGCCCTGCGCTTCCACTGGAGGCAAGTATCCCCTTCCCTTTAAGGTGAGTCGGCAGAGCACTTGGTCTTGTTTTGTCAATGCATGCATGCAAGTTGCGGCATATTTATGCTTCTGTCGCGGACCGGGCGCTGCTCCGTGCACATACAGTTGACCGTGAGGCTGCTGCAACGCTGGCAGCGTGTTTCCTGCTGTGGGGACGCGCTCGTCTGAGTTGTAGGTTGTTTTTCCTCCCCATTAAAGCTCAGGGTGGTCAACATACCGCTCCGTGAAGGATTATTATCCTCTTTACGAACCACATTGCAAAAACAGGCATTATGTCAGACTGTATAGGCCTTATACAAGCATCACATGTTGTCAGTGAGGCTGGTGCAGAAACACATGGGTGCAGTGAGACCAAGCGTTGGCTTCAAAGAGGAATTTACGTGGAGAAAACGTTGGAATGTTTATGAAAAAGGTTTTTAGCAATCAGTCTTTTTTTTTTTTAGCATATAGATTTCAGGTACATTTACAAACAAGATTAACACTTGCGTGACTTTGTCATTTAATCATGAATAGAAATACATATTTCCCACCCCTATGTGTAAACACTACACATGTAAACAAACCAGAGCAGCACCAGATCAAGACGAAAACAAATCATCATTTAGTGGTTGTCTCATGTGGGACCTTGTAGAGTGGACAGTGATAACAGGTCTCAGTCTGTGTTTTTATATTTTGGTGTTGGAGTGAGCCTCTTGTTTACATTTGTGCTAAATAGTGTAGCATAAAGCTTCATTTATTTCAGTTTAAAATAAAACAACTGCTATTGTTTTTGATTATTAGTTCCCTACTGCAGCTGTTTATTGTAATGACACATCATCCTTAAGCAAATTAAGTGTTCCAAAGCAAAGCCAATGTGTACACTATCCTTGAAAATTTGAATTAAAGCAATACGGCAGCATTGTAGGCTTTATTTTAATATAGTAATAATACATTTATATAAAACATTGCTTGAATGAACTGTAATGGTGTCACCTATATTCTTGTTCTGTTATTCTACCTCTCTATTTTTAAATAAATAAATGTATATTAAAGAATAAATAAATGGGTTTTCTGGAAACAGTCTATCAGTGATAAAGCAATGGGATGGTCAAAAACTGACCTAAAGGTGCCTGAATGCCGAGTTATGAGTTATAGTCTTTTCTCGATACACAGGTGTACCAATATTGAAATGTTGTCATGTCCTTGCATCAGCTGGTGGTCACAATGCAGATCAGGAAGTCTGCAGATTGAAGAGGTGGCATACATCTCACAGTTCAGAGACGACTTCTGCAGCTACATTTTAGGCATTAGTTGGCTATTCTGCACTTTGGACTTGTTGTAGCACGTTAATGGTTTCCCTCTCCCATCCCACCATATTGTCTAGTTGCCATTCAATGTCCAGCAGCACATGGATGAGGTTGCTCTGTGGCTGATCCTGACAATGCTCTCGACTAACCGCTCGGGAGGGGCGTGGGGATGAAATGGACAGAGTCCATGGCCAGACCAGTGCACCAACTCCAACTTCCCAGCATGTCCGGCCGCAGCAAGTCTCCCCCCATCTCTGCAGAAGGTATACGACATGATCTATTCTAGATGACTCATCTGGCAACCAACCATCAGGCATTTGGATTAATTATGTAATGGAAGCTGTGTTCAAAATGAATCAAATTGTCATCCTGTGTTGCGTATTATGCCTCCATAGTGCCATGCAATTATAATGACATTTTAAATCATTGTATACTAGTGTCGAAATTACATTAAAATGCACTGAATATTACAGGACTTTAATATGCTTGTATTTCTTTAGTGGGTAACATCCACAATGTATAACATAATGTAATATGATTAAGCTTACCCATGGAGTGTTATTAGCTTTTTACTATCAACACTTGAAATGATGAAGGCACTTGCAATAACAATGTATAGTACACATAAAATGAAAACCTTACTCTGGTGTTTTATTTTGACCTCTTTACTAAAGACAGATAAAAACTCTCTTAGTGAAACAAGAGAGTGACCTTATGAACAAGATGCATGCCCGAATCAGAGGATTTGTTTTTATCAGCTGCAGGCTCTAACTCCATGGCATGGGTGAAGATGTTCAAAAAACCTGGTGGAGGGCTGAAGAAATCCTACCAGCCTGGGAGCATGCTGTCTCTCGCGCTCACCAAAGGCCTGCTGAATGAGCCCGGGCAAAACAGCTGCTTCCTGAACAGCGCTGTTCAGGTGAAAACACATTTTCTACCAGCTCGAAATTACTGAAAGAATACTTCGATTCAATTGCTTCACTCCACCGAAATAATGACAAAACTGTTTCAGACCTTAAACAAAGAAAACAATAAATTAGCCGTCAAACAATTCTGCCCTCTTGTCTTGTACACTTAGTTTTAAAACACCAAACTGTAAAGCTGAATAAAGATTTGTGACGATGAGAGCACGAGTAGACCCCCAAAACATGACTTACTCAGTACAAGCATCAATATAGGTAATATCCCTTTTGCCACTAGCCGGAATTTTAATTTTAATTTTTTCTAATTTGGTTTTATAACTCCTGGAATAAATATATGTGTCTAGCTAGAGATTTTTGTGTGTTTTTGTACTATTTTCACTGGCAATTATTACAATGCGTGTGAGCTGTGTGTGCTTCTTATGCGTGTGTTCGCTAGAGATGCTAAAACCAAAATAATGAGCATTATTTCATTCAAAAATGACTGAAAGCTGAGAAAAGCTCCTGAGTTGGATGCCAACATTTATTGGGTTTGCCAACATCATTTCATTCAAATTTGAAAAATCTTGTTTTTAAACTTGAGCTTCTGTATGTCTATATTTTGATGTTTTCTTTCTGCCGTTAATCCGTCACAGGTGCTTTGGCAGCTGGATATCTTCAGGAGAAGTCTGAGGCAGCTCTCGGGTCACTTCTGTCTCGGTGATGCCTGCATCTTCTGTGCTTTGAAGGTTTGTTTCTGCACTTTGGGCAAAACCGGGCAAAATTTGTAGTATGGCTGAATATTTATAATTTCACCTGCCATTACTTCACGATAGTGGCGAAGACAACATCTTATCATGTCTATAACAGTGAAAATTGTTCGTGAATTTTAATTTGCTGATTAAAATGCTCATTCATTCATTCATTTACATGACAGCAACTCATTTTTTCTTTTACAGAGCATCTTCAGCCAGTTTCAGCAGAGCAGAGAGCGCGTGCTGCTCTCCGACAGCCTGCGTAACGCACTCGCTGAAACCTTTAAGGATGAGCAACGCTTCCAACTCGGCCTGATGGATGATGCTGCTGAGTGCTTTGTACGTTGATGATGTGCCTTTGGATTTGATTCAAAGTAGCATCCAGTGAAAGACCTTTCCACTGTTACTGTGTGTTAGATAATGTTATGGTGCTTCCTTCTCTGGGACTCTGAAGGTAGAAATAAGTAAAGCCTGTTGATTTTAGTTGATGAAGTTTGCCTTTTGGCTGAGATTTGTGTGTTTGATCTTTGTCTGTGTAGTGCCTAGATCATCTAAAATCCACTTATTTGTATTGTTGTTCATGCTGTGTGTATGGAAATCACGAGGAACAAAGGTGGAGACCTCAGTAGTTCAGTCTGACTTCACAGCAGAAGCTATATTATTAAAAAAACTTCAATAACTACAATCAATATGTTAAGTGTTTCCCAAACATGATTGAGAAGGTTTGACTGATCAGGTCATAGTGTGTAAGGAAACACTTCAATAGTGCTGTGTAGCATGTGTGTTTACATATATTCACTATTTGCGCTATATCTGCTCTTATTTCTCATATATTAGGAGAACATCCTTGAGCGAATTCACTTACACATAGTTTCAGACACTGCGACGGACGCATGTTCATCCAAATCCTGCATCACCCATCAGAAGTTTGCAATGATGCTTTATGAGCAGGTATGTTTTCATGTTTCATTTTATCTGCTAAGAAAGCCGTAATAATGAGATGTTTATTGATGGGAACATAGGGACAATAACTAAGTATAATAATAGAAAATGAAGTAAGACTCTCTGTTTTCCTAATATGCAATCTGTAAAATAACACACAGTTTTTCTTTTGCAGTTTGTGTGTCGCTGCTGTGGTGCATCTTCAGACCCACACCCATTCACAGAATTCGTACATTATGTCTCAACCACAGCTTTATGGTGAGTGCTTGATTTACTGCCATGGCTTTAAAAAATCAGGCCAGAGTGCTAATCCTGATTTAAATGTCAAAGTATTAAATAAGATTACTAGAACATTATTTGATTGTAATTTAAAGCATTTTAGATCAATTTCCTTCCTGTCCTTTAGCAGTCACACCTAAAAAACACCTAGTGTTGGTTATTATCAACGGATCTACACTCTATGGCTGCCTGTTCATTGTTTGGTCTTGTGTTTTTATAATTTATGTTAAAATTTATTTTCTTCTTTTGCAAAGAGGGATGCATGTTCCCTTGAGTCATGTCAAAGCAAGGATTAGGTAAACGAATTAAATCTGCATGCTGCAGAAAATAACTACTGGTATGTTTGGATTCACTGGTATCCCCAGTCATTGTGAAGAACAGGGAGATTTTTCATGTTTCATGTAATCTACATATTATATAGCTGTGCTTTCACATTAATTATGTTATTTAACATAATTTGTGATGGATATGTTGTTTGGGATTGCATCAAATTGTATTTGTGTACCTAATTAAGTCCCAATTTAAAACATTTCACTTTGATTATAAGAACAGGGTTTCTGTGCCCAAGATAGACAAAAAGTTATGGTGATGAAATATATCCACTGAGTAATAACTACGATAATTTAAAAAATGAAATAATTAGAAAATACATTAAAAAAGATCATATTTGGGACTAACTATTGATACAGTCTCTGTTTTTATGCTCAGCCAACAGGTTGATCGCATGCTGGGGAAGAACGAGCGGCTCAGATCAGACATGTTCGGAGAATTGTTGCAGGCAGCAAACAACACAGGTGACCAGCGAAGCTGCCCGGTACGTCACTTATTGTCATGGTTCATTTTTATTGTGAAGTTTTTCTTCACAAATCAAACATATTTAGGTCGTGGCTCAATACATTTCCCCTGAATTAAACCATAATTAAAGTAAATGTTGATTTGTGAGCCATTAAAGAATCATTTCACCATTCTGCTGAACAGTTAGTATATGTTACTGTAAAATGGACTCAAAGATGATTCCTGCAGCTAAGGAGAGTACATGCTGTGCTTTCTGCTGCAACTCTGCACTTGAAGCGGCCAGAAGGGGACGGTACCAGACTAGTGTTGGGATATAAATAGCAGTAAGGGGTTATACCCACTGTTCTCTCATCTGTATTTGCTACCGCTGTCCTCCAGTTGGGTGAAGCTGAGTGCTCTGTTCCCTTAACCCATGATTCTTCCAGAAAACCCAAGCTCCAGTACCGACTTAGTGATACTGACGTGCAGATAATACTGTCTGGCACTTTTCACAATAATCCTTATTATGACTTTTGGAAGTGATAAGTCACAAGTTTTATTTCAGTTTTTTCAGTCTCTCTCTCTCTCTCTCTCTGTGTGTGTGTGTGTGTGTGTGTGTGTGTGTGTGAGAGAGAGAGATAGAGATACAGAGACAAAGCCACAACCTATTACTCAGACATTTGGGGACATTTGCTAATTTATTTATTGCTGAGATTTGAAAAACAAAGATCCATTACACTTTTACTTGCTGCAAATTTTAGATGTATTGTGTCTGGTTGACTAGTTTCTGTCTTGTTTTTTCCTGCATCTTTGTTTTTATTTTTTGTTGTTTGTAGCATTATTGTGATTATGAAATAATGTCTTGTTAGCCGACGGCGTGCTTTTATTTCATGTTCGTGGTGGATGTGAGCCGCCCCACTGATTAGCTCGTACCGGCAATTGAAATGCTTCCAATCTCGTATATTACATAAAGCACCTTTCAACTATCTGCCTCTTGCTCCTCGTCTCATTTTCTATTACTGTGCACCTTCATTTCAGATATTCAGTCCCTGTAAAGGAACTGCTCAGACAGCTCTTGAACTATTAAATTGCAAAGTAAAATTAGGACTTCATATTCTTCTAGTTAATGCTTTGATATTATTATGGACCTTCATTTGTTTTTCTTCATATTTTGCAGAGCAACTGCGGTCAAAGTATCAAGATCCGCCGTGTGCTCATGAACTGTCCAGAGATTGTCACTATTGGATTTGTATGGGATGCTGAGCAGTCTGATCTCACGGACGATGTCATTCGGTCACTTGGCCCACGTTTGAACCTGTGTGGGGTAAGAGCTGGAGCAAACTTCATGAAATGACAAATCACTTATCTATTGACATTATATAGATATTTTATAAATTTAGATTTTGGTCATTTTCTTCGCGCTAAAATTGCCATTTACTCATGTAAAAAATTACAATAATCACAGCTGTCAGCTATTGTTTACTTTTTCCCCCCATAAACCAGTAATGATGGTTTATTCTCTTCAACAGAGTATCAAAAACAGACACGTAGATGTTATTCTCGTAGGATTTAGCATCTGCCAAAGAGCAACATGTGGAGATCAAACTTGTCTCAATTTGCTCTATTTCAGCTTTTCAATCGTGTCACAGATGAAAATGCCAAACGGAGTGAGCTTCATCTGGTGGGGATGATCTGTTTTTCGAGTAAACACTACTCAGCTTTCGCCTATCACACCAAATCTTCAAAATGGATGTTTTTCGATGATGCTACTGTGAAGGAGGTTCGTCTCTCTGTGCTATTAATCTGCTTCACCCCCTGTTACTGTGTGTTACATGTTCTTATATCACACTCTACTTTTTTTCCCTAAGATTGGATCCAAATGGAAAGATGTTGCCTCTAAATGTGTCAGGGGACATTACCAGCCACTTCTTTTATTTTACACCAATCCTGAGGGATCTCCAGTCTCTAATGAAGACGCACCGAGACAAACCACCATGTGTCCTCGGTACAAAGCCCAAATGAATGGGGACGTGACAGGTGAGAAAATCCTCCAGTTATCAGCACACCTAACCCTTGCACTTCAGACAGACAATCAAAATTTGTGTATTTAGACATTAAAAAAAAACAAAAAAAACACAGCATTATTTAGATATAATGGCTTCATAAACCTTTGATAGTACACGAAACAGTGTTGCAGTAGATGCAGCTGTTTTCTTCCACTACTAACTTTGGAGAGTTGGATTGTTAGAAGTGCAATAATCCACTCAAAATCCACTTTATTATTTTTTGTATTTTCGGACACCTCGTCATGCATTGCCGAACACAAACCTCGTCACGGATTATCCTGCTTAAACCACTATCAGTTGCCAAAAAAAAGTAAATGTACCCCTCACTACTGCTTGTCTAAAGCTTTGGACTGTGTGTATGACAATCAAAGCGTCAATGACTCAGTCTTTCATGGAATTAATTAATTAATTTAGAATTTGAGATAAGGCAGCAAGCATGTAATAGAAAACACTAACCCATAACATAATTATAATAATATGTGGTCCAGATTACCCAAGGTGATCACGTGCAGTAGGCTGTTTCAGGGTCTCACTGTAACACACATTATGGTGAGGTAACATCAGGCAGCTAATATATCCTGTCAGTCTTCTGATTATATAACAAATAAAATTAATATAACTTTACAAGGTGTACATATGCCTTGTATTCATATAAGAATTCTGAAGTTGCTAGGTTTTTTATTGCTGTATAGATAATATGGGTTATCTAATTAAACTTTCCACTGACATTTATACAATTATTCCTTTTCAAAATAACAGAGGGTAGTTGCTGCCAAACAGCAATTTATGTATTGTGTATTTAGTATTGATGATTAATGACCCATTGGAATCATCATTTCGCAATTTACAGTTATGGTTTGCATCAGGATGGAGAGAATGCTGTTAAACCGTAGGCAGAGAGATTGTCCTGCCCTGTGTGCTGGCTTGAACTTGACATGAGGATGATGCCTCTGTTGCGCGCAGATTACCACCCACGCCTCCCTCCCTAATCCCTGCTCCTGTGGCCAAGCACACTCCTGTCCCGGCTCCACGGTTCTCACTCCTCCCCTTAGACATTTCCGATGTTTGCCTCCATTTATTTATCTGCTTGTTTTTTTAGTTGCAATGGCGCCTTGCCCGTTTGGATGGATTGTTTTGCTTTAGTGTGGAGCCCAGACCCTTTGACTGGCATGGGACTTGATCCTTGTTTTTATGAAAATAAGCGTAAGTGATTGCTGTTTTGTTTGAGAGTGAGAAATAGAAAAAAAAAAGTATATTTTGAATGCATTTTTTTTTATTTTAAGTTGTCTCTTTTATTGAATTGGTTTGTATTGAGGTTAACTGATGATTGCTGTTGATTTGCCCTGCTGTACATAGTGGTCGTGGTTCATCTCATCCACTCTTTCAACAACTAACGTGTCCTGCACTGTCCTGTACTAGTACTACACTGTACTTGCATTACTGAGCTTGGGAGTCCCTGTATAACTTTAGGCAACATGATGACGCGTGACCAGATTAATTACTTGGCAGTTATGGAAGGAGTACTCCATCTAAATCTATCCTTTTTCCGTGCAACTACCCAAATGTCAGCATTAGGCTTCATGAGCAAATCTGGACATCTATAATACTCCAGTTTACTCACTGCTGTTACTCACCGCTGCTGTAACATCCAGCAGCTATGCTCTCCTCTTTTACCTCATGTTTCAGAGAGGGTTTTCTGATACTCTTACGTTATATTGTGTTTTACTGTGGATCCTCACAATAATATGGAGCATCTTCTTCAAGTAAAGTGTTAGTAGAACAAAAAACACAACGATTAAGAAGGAGTTAAGATGGAAACGTGAAAGACTGCTGTTGGGTGACTGTGCAGATTTGGAAGCAGTTCACAGCATTACTTGTTTCTCACGGTGACCTTCTTGCTACAGAGGCAAAGCAACACACCACAGGGTTGGAAAATGTGGCATCAGTAATGTATTTTAATATTGTTAATGATTCACAAGCATCTCTTCTTTCCTCCTTTGTAGCAAAGATTCAAGGTGCCACCTTGCATGTGAAATTTGTGATTTGTAATGAATGTAACTTGGCTGTCTCAAGCAAAATACTTCCAGTGCACAACACAGTGTGAATTTGTCTGAGCCTTGCACTCGATGCAGGGCTATCACATATGCTCTAAGACCTATGGTAAACCTCATATATCATGTTGTATTCGTTAAAATGTACTTACATAAATGGTTACGTCACACCCTAATTGGACGTTCATACCCCATGATGTTGTATGCAGGTAAAGGGAATTTAGGGCCAAATAGCAATTATTTACTATTTGCTTCACTGATGTCTTCAGTCAGAATCAGAAAAAGTTTCCCAAAAGAGCCCAAAATAAATCAAAAGTTAAAAAACATCCATGAGCAACCATTCATCTGCCATTTCAATATTTATTTTCCTCAGTGAAACTTCCCCTTGGCAGTCCAAACAAATTCCAGGAACCTTTCATGGAGAATGTGCAGAGGCCAAGTGAGACATCAAAAAAGGATCGAGGGCATCGGAAAACGGACCCATCGCAACACAAAGGTAGAGCATTGTGTCTGCATCATAGGAAACACTGATGATAGAGAGGCAAAAGGCATACAGGGGCAAGCCAGTGTAGAAAAATAACATACGTCAGAGCATGTTGATTGATAATCCGTGTCTTCTCTCTAGACATGGCACATGCAAGACCTTCATCTCCTCCGGAGAATGGGCCGAGGACTCCTGTGGACCAAAAATTAAAAGCCTATCCACGCACGGAGAAGTCATCAAACCATTCAAGCAGAGGATCTCAGGAGCCACGTGGGCAGTCCCTCAGTACTCAGGGTGGTGGGCACAGCCGGAGGAACAACACCTCACCAAGTCGCCCTGATCAGGACAGCTGCCAGGAGCAATGGGAAAAAAGTAGAAATGAAGGAAGCCGCAATAAATCTAAGTCCACCTGGAGACCCCTTCGGGAGGTGTTGAACGTGGACACCGTTCTGAACGAACTGGAGCAGCGTCGTCAACAGCAGCACGACAGCCCCCGGCACAGTAAGCCTTCATCACAAGAAAGAGCGCACACCGAACAAAGCAGAGACCGCGAGCGGGACTGCGTACGAGCCAGAGAAGATAGGAAGCAGAAGTGTTTAATGACCATTTATGAGGACGAGCAGCGGCATGAAACTGAGAGCCACAGCTCTGTAGAGTCAGAGAGCAGGGCCAACCAGCAGAGGGGCCAAAGACTTAAGGGGGGGCCAAAGACGCTGCTGCGAAGTGACACCTGGACCATCCAAAGGACGGAGTCCGGCTATGAGAGCAGCGATAGACTCAGCAGTGGCTCCACCAACCCTGACTCACCGGGCGTCGATGGCTTTGTTGTCAAAGACCAGCGATCAACACCAGAGGCACCGCTGCAAAGGTAAGAGACGTTGTTCAATGGACAGTTTCCATAAGGACTCATGGAGGTTACACATTCAAGAAGTGGGAACATTACAAGGTAAATTAACCACCTAGTTGTTACAACTGTAAATAATAGGCAGGTGCCCATATAAAGGTTGAAACTTTGGCCATTAAAAGATTACCTCCTAATGTGTCTAAAACATTTGATGCTTGGCCAAGGTGGAAAAGTTGATGTATCGATCAAAGCAAGATTCAACAAAGCTTTTTCAAGGTAATTCAATCATGGTTATGTGAATTACATACTTCATAGATGAAAAGTATACTTTTCCTCAAGAACTTTAGTGCAGATCAGAATAATATCAAATCAGATACTTCTGAGATAGTATATGCTTGTGATTATCATTTGAGAAAATGTTAGTGTGCATCATGATTTCATCACAATATGATTGAAATTGTAAGACAATACGTTATCATAATAAATTATCGCCAGTCCTAATGATACACATGCAATACATGTCTGCACACAACAAAGACTGGGAATGTGGTCCCCCACCACTTATTTGAATGGCCAGTAAGGAGGAAGGCACAACCTGCTTCTGTGTTCATATGGGCACCACACTATTGTTTTAAGAATTACTTAATGGGAACCTTAACAGGATATTTTATGTAAAATAGAAACACTTTAATTAATGGAAGAACATCTTGTTGGGTTTTATTAGCAGCAGTCTGTCAGTACAGGATGTGCTTTATCTGTGTTCATATAAATATGTTTCTCATTTAGTAATTAGGCTCCACCACAAGGAAATAATAAAACCGTTTAAAAAAAGAAATGTGATTAGCAATTCATATTGACAGACCACATGCTTTTTAACCATTTCTTCACTTTCTTCAGTACATTCTTCCACTTCTTTGTTATTTTGAGAATTGTGATTACGCTGCTGTGTCTGAATCATCACTCAGAAATACTTTTGATTTCCTTGGAAACAAGGCTAAAACTGAACCGGACACATGATAAAGGACACATGGTAATTCTTTTAAATAGCGTGTGCTATATATAGGAGCAATGCAGCACGAAGAAAGCTTAAACTTCTTGATTAAAGTCAAATTTTGTGAAGTTTTCTATAATCACAGATTGTGAAGTCCTTCTCCAACAAACATCGCACATTGCTGTTGTTTTACTTTAGTGGACAGATATTTTTATTGAACGCTTCATTCAAATTGAAACATCTAATTATACATGGATAACAAGGATATTGTAATAATTCATTGATGAAAAATGTCAAGATTTTGTTGGTTAGTGTTGCAGCTGTATATTCTTACTAATATGCTTCACACCTGCATTTATCAGGAGAAAATGCACTTAATGTGACTGTAAGAGGAAGTATCAGGAACTACTGTTTAGATATATAGGGTTTAAAATGATCAAACCTTTTAGGCTTACTGTCACCAAATGCAAACTGAATCACTATCAAATAATACATCAATCTTTACAAAGGTATTTTAAAGCAACAATAGTTGTAATAATAATAATAAAAAAATAACAATAATAAAATTAATCTTATTTGTAATAAAAACCTATTTATACATTACAATCAAGTTGAACCTGAGCGGACTCTGCCACTTGGTGCTTTTAAATATTTGGTGCCCACGACCATGAAAGTTTGTTTGTTGTTTCCTTTGCTTACTGCTTGAAAACTTGTATGGACAAAAATGTGTGTTTTATTTTTTAGTCAGCTCCACCAAAAGGGAGGTGATGCCAAATCAAGTGTAACGTCCTCACCTCCACACAATGGTAAGTTCTAAGATGATAAGACGTGATAAGAAAGAACATAAACATGGCAGGGTATTGTGCCTTACATCTAATTTGCAATACTTTCAGACAAATATTTACAAGTATGAGTCTTACAGTAGACCAGATTTGTAAATACAAGATATACCAGTTTTCTGTCAGTGCAGAATGTGTTTGGTATTTCTGCACACGCTACATTACTTAATTTTAAAGAGAGGAAGAAAGGTTATTTGTTTCTTTCTTTCTCTTTCTTTCTGTTAGTCTAACAGATGACGTGAGCTGGTAATGTGAGAGTAATTGAAGATTGATTTCTGAGCTCGGACTAGCTTCTTCACCTCTCAACCCAGTCGGCCCTGCGCAGGCATTAATCTGATGATAATCCCACAAAGCTCATTCAGATAGCACAGCTGGACGTGGTTGCCGTCATTGTCATAAATATCTTTTTGTTTAATGCAGTACTTTGTGCGCTGCACTCGATACTTTATCGAGGCTATGTGCATCTAGAGCCAGTGTTTCCAACAGACAGCTAAAGCTTTTATCCTTGCATGGGCCTCTCCGGGGCAACAGCAAAGAAGAAAAAAATGACAGATCTATTTTTAAAGGGAAGGAATTCAGCACCACGCTGAGTGAGCGTGCTGGCTGGTTCATCCAGCTGTGAGAAAGCCTCGTGTGATTAATACTCTTCTGCTGCCACCTGGTGTCCAGAGAGAACATCGGGTTCATTGTAGATTTTGTCTCGACTTGGTCTCTACTTTTGATTAATTTTGTTTTATTCTAAGTGTGCGCATATTTGCTGGTTCATATTTAGAAAAGAAGATTAGGAGAAAGTGAAAAATAAATCTAAGCAAATCTGAATTAAGTGCTTAAAGTCTAAAATCTGTGATTTAGCAGATTATGACTTAATTCTCTAGATTCTGAGTCATAAATCTCACTCATTGAACTCAAATCTATTTTGGTTCCACTGGTCTCTATTCTTCTTGCTGTTCTGTTTTGTCAAACGTCTTTTCATTTGTTGTATTCTTGAGATTTTTATTTTCGATCATAGTTTAGAAGATTTCTGTGTTCTTATGTTGTTGTGATACATATAACTCTAAAGAGGAAGAAAGCTCAGAAGATACAAATACATTACCTCTTGCACTAATTACAGTATGTAAATACTGTAGTTACTTTAAAAGGAAGTGAGCTATACAGCTACATATTTTTTTCTTCCTCTGTCATTATGTTTTGATCACCTTTGTTTTTATATGTCATAGGTAAACATCAACCCAAACCTCAGGGAAAGAACCATGACCAAGTTTCACATTCACATCTAAAGTGCAGTCCAAGTGCGAGGTAGTGCCCTTTATTAAAAAATATTTATACCTTTTTCTATTATGAACCTATAAGGACTCAGAAATTGGATTTCCATTCATATAAAATTATAATTTCCATCAATCCCTCTTGTAGACGGAAATCAAAGTACACTTCCAGTACCTCCAGAAAAGCAGTATCCTCCGAGAGGGAGTCCACCGGCTCAGACAACAGGCCGAGTGAGCCGACCAGCTGCAGAGGGCACGCGGGAGAAAGCACAGCTCTGAGGCGCATTACCAAAACCAGCAGCTCTGAATGGAACAGCTCCGATGATCTTGCTCTCTCGGAGCCCGAGGACGGAGAAAACACTGGCGCCTCTGAATCCCAGTGTCCTCATATAACGCTGCCGTACCACCCTCCCAGCAACGTGACTGCAGAACCGCTGCAACTGAGCAATCAGCGTCAGGTCGGCACAACGGGGTCGCCTCACCTCCGGCCGAGCCAGCGGATCTCCCCTCACCAGGGGGAAACGAGCCACGCGGTGTTCCGTCCGAGGATGCTTCAAGAACCTTTTCCATCGAGTCCTCGTCTTTCGTCCACGGCCTACGTTAGCCCTCACAGGAGGCCTGACATTTCAGGCCTCAGAACCTTCTCGGATGCAAGTTCCAAGTCGGGCTCGGACCCGGAGAGGAGTACCCCATCATTGTGTGAAAGTGAGGAGAGACTGACCGGATGCAGAGTGGAGCAGGCAGCGCCGGCCCAAGAGGTTTCTCTGACAACATACTTCACTGTGGATAACTGCATGACGGAAACATACCGCCTCAAGTACCACAACCAGAGGCCTCTTGTCCTCTCAGCCACCGTGCCGCGGACAGCGGTTGTGACTGAGCGCAGAGATACCAGCCACACACCCAACACTGACACATACTCACAAGATGTGCCAAAAGCCAGACCTGAAACAAGTAAGCCTCTCTAATATGCAAACCTGAATGTAGGGCTGACCACTCTGACAAGACACTGTATATACGGATATATATATATATATACATATATAAATATATATATGAATTCAGCTGTAGCAGCTATTCATTTAAATTCTGGTGTTTCATGCCATTGAGGACAATGATGTAAATCAATCAGCAGGTCTGTTGTATTTTTTGACCATTTCTGCATCAATGTAATGAAGTACCTTGATGTGATTCTTGTCTGTTTTTTTTTCAAATTATTAATCATTTCTTAATGAATTATACTATTTCACTATATACAATATATATATCAAAACCAAAACCTTATAACAATATAAAATGATACACAGGAGGTTTTATGCCCACTCTTACTGACATTTATTGAAGAAGACAAAATTACAGTATTCAGTTTTTTCTTTTTAGTGGTGTAAATGTACACATAAATTTAAATTATAAAATATAATTTAAACAAGGCTCTTTTTCTTTACAGGCCATAATAGCAATAAACCCACTGCAAAATGGAACCCAGTGACAGCCAAAGGACTGGATGAACGTGGTTTTTTATGAGTGTTACTTGGTAAGGTTTGTTTACATGGAAGGACAGTGGTCAGTAGAGTATAAACTGGATGCCAAAGAGTTTACAGAATGGAAACACGTCTTGAAGAATCTCCAAATCGAGTGGAATTTATTTATGCAAGCTTGTCACATAAAGTAAAACCTATTTCTGAATGCAGTTGCGTATCTTTTGACGGATTATCAACCATTACGCATACTGTACTGTCTTCCATTACCCCGCAGTATTACTGCAAGAAGATTTAGTTATAACCAAAATCTGGACTGATTTCAGTTTGCACAACGGGTTCTTGAGTCTTTATTATCCTTTTTAATCACTTTATGTCAAGTTTAAATGTTTATTTTTGTTATTTGTGCAGTAGTCCCGCAGAAGTGCTGCAGAATTGAAGATATACCAATATATTATTATTAGGGATGCAGTCGATATTGCGTTAAATACTCGTACTCGCATCGGTTTCAATGGCCGATACCAAGAACCGATACTCACTCAACAGTATTTCACTACAACAAACTGGTCGCGCTTTGTGGAGAAGCAACCCCGTGGCGGAGCCGGAGACACTCTTCTCTGTCTCAACTGTCTCAACTGTCTCAACAGTCTCAACTTCTGAGCAGCCAATCACGCTATCCAAGTTGTTTTGCCGTCCAATCAGATGGCCAGTTTGTCTCAACAGCAGAATCTGGAGCCGCCATCTTGGATCCTCGCTACGCAGCGCTCACTTCTTTCAATAGACAGGAGAAAAGTGAGACGCGAGTACAATACAATACTTTATCGATATTGTGCTTATTAACCGGTGTATGACATATTAGTGCTCATATTAGTGCTCTTGTTAGTGGCTGACAGCCCCGGAGTTACTTGTAATCAGTCCGTCCCAACGCGACGCAAATGTTTCGCGCGACCAGATTACATGTAAAGTCTATGCACAGACGCGTGTGGTTGCGACAGACGCAAATTTACGCCGGCGGCACGTTAGACGCGAGAGTTGAAATTTTCCATATTTAATACATCTATAATTGAGAAGCTCTGCGCGTCATCACCGCCGTCCTGCCGGTTTGAATCAAACGGCTGCTGATCCACCTGAAGTAGCGCTGGCAGCGGCCTCATTCAGACGCTGTTGTGCGGCTACGGATGATATTATTGTAGCCGAGTGTCTGTTGTGTGTCTATATTTGTAATTCTAATAAAATGAAAACACGCTGCAGGGTAACTTGAACCACTTTTTTTATCTCCTTCACACACGTATATCTCACAATTCCACTCCTCTTTTCCTTTCCGTTTCTCCCTCCACAATAAAAGCACCGGAAACATAACTTGGAACACAGCTTCCTATATAATTGCTCGATCCCTAATATTATCGCTTACATTATGAACCCGGACACGGGGCGTTTTATGGTCCGACATTAGAGGGACTTCCACAAGAAGTTTAAAGCTTGGGATAGCCTTCTGTTAATTTTGTACTATAGGCTTGACATAATCTGCAGAGGATAAAATAAAATCTGCCTCCAAATTAATTGCACTTTCATGGAGACCAAATCTAAGAAGTATCGGTATCGGTACTCGGTATCGGCAAGTACACAAATAAAAATATCGGTATCGTATTGGTTTGTAAAAAATGGTATCGTTGCATCCCTAATTATTATTATATTTCAAGTAAGGCCTGAGAGACGGAAGAAGGAAGGGTGAAGGCACATCACAGCTTGTTGATGAAGGAAATATATATTTAAGAAACGATAACAGAACATGATGTCATTCTACACAACAAATTAAAAGCAGGTTCATTACTTATTTACGCTAGTCAAAGGAGTATTATCTGGGCAGCTTCAACCTTTATGCACATTGAGGGCTTTAGGACACCAGGGAACATTGCAACACTTTGGTTACTGCTTTCTTTAAACTGTTATCATTTATCAGTTATTTTACAACATTTCTGTGTTAATGAATGACTGGGGGCTGCCCTGAACTTGTCAATTTATTTGGTTGTAAAAATCTGCCATTATTCATTGATTAGGGGAAGATCTTTCTCAAAATGTAATTTAGCATGACCGTGTTCATGGCCGTCTCCAAATCCTTCAATGTGGTGACTGATGTCCTGTAGTAGGGGCAGCCCTCCCGTTATTCAGTAGGTCGTTATATACGGTACGACCGTGTCACCATCTGTATTCTCCCCTGGATCGTGTTGGGTCTTGTGATCTTTTTTTGTAATTCACAGTGATGTCTAATAGTATTTGTTCAGTCTTCCTTTAAAAGTAGACTGATTTAAATAGGTCTGCATTTGCAGGTATTTTCCAAACGATGCCAATATATTGAATATGCCTATCTGATATTGACCATAAACACAACAATGTTTTTAGTTTGTAAGACTAATGTTCTCAAACCTGCATGTGGCCTTTACAAAATATTACTAGCTGTGTGTACAGCATACGCATGAGCATGATAGTACTGGACTTTGAGTCCAATAATCATTTTATTGGCAAAATTAATTAATAGAAATTTGCAGTTAATTTGGAAGCTTTTTAATATTGATATGAATGTTGTCCTCATGAAATGTTACATTTTGGTTATGCATCCATTATAAATATAAATGTATGATGCAAACAATACACTGGAAAACAAGACATACAATGCCTTCACGAAAAAATACTTTAAGATATTTTTTAAATCAGATTGTGGCATTTTCTAAGGCTTTGTATTCTGTACAGCCAAAATTCCAGAAAACACATGAAAAACAGTGATGTTCAATTTTAGAATATTTATATACATTTTCTTTTGTGGTCACAAGATTGCAGAGTCTTTTGCTAAGCATACAGACAGTGATGCATATTTCTCTCTACCCACAATAACCTTCATCCAGGTATTTCTGAACTAGTTAAACCGCACACAGTCACCTAATCTCCTGTGTTTGTGTGTTGTGTTTGTGTCGTCTGACACTTAAGGATGATGCGTGTGTGTGTGTGTGTGTGTGTGTGTGTTTGTGTCTGTGTGTGTGTGAAATCACACCTAACTTGTGAGTTGAGTATCCACTTGCTGGTTTATTATTTATTGACACTGTTTAAATTAACTTTATTTGAGCAGTCTAATGGTTCAAATAATAATATATAAGGATGCGTTTACACAAGATTGTGCTGTTGTAATTAAAATCACAAATTTTACTGTTATTTTAAGGTATCTAATATATTCACAGGATAAAGAAATCTCTAAACTTCTGGATTAGATGAAGTTCAGTTGGAGTGTATTAACCATATTGAACTAAATGTTGTCTCACCTGTATGTTTTTTGTGCTTTCTTATGTTATATCATTTATTTACAGTATTTATCCTGTTATTTACTTTTTTTCTTCATCTGTACAAATAGGAATTGTTTTCACACAAGTTGTAATTTACATTCTGAACTTTGTGTCTTCAGTTGTATCAAGAGTGCCTTGACATGTTTCAGTTGGACAAGTTAGTTGTGAGTGAAACCACAATTGGGCAATGAAGGGGATGAATGAAAGGGATGGAGGATGTCATGCAAAACCTTTTAAATATGCAATTCAAATAGTGACATACTTGATGACACTCCTCTGACTCGCACCATTGAACTGTGTGTGTGTGTGTGCGTGCGTGCGTGTGTGTGTGTGTGTGTGTTGGAGTTATGGGCGATGGGTTTGTGCCAGGTATGACATTACTAAAAGCCCTTTTGGACTTGGACGTTCCAACAATAGCAACAAAGTCCTTGTTCACTCTGCATTCAGCTGCACTTGGCAAAAGTTTGACTTTTATAGTTTAATATTCAGAGGCAGAAAATGGGAAAAAATATGTGCTTGTACAATCAGTGGTAAGTGCATCTTACCTTCCCAGATTGAAAGAGCCTTAATTTATAATAACGGGAAGATTTAGTTGGGTTATTAAATGTGTATGCATGCCTGTGTCTGTTTGGGTGCGAGCTCTGGGATAATGAGCTGATAACTGGGTTTCCTATTGCACCCATGATCCATAGTCTTCAGTCACAGTCAGGCTTTATGTACTCGAGGGGCCTATTTGACAAAAGGCCTTTATGTCCCGCGTTACATAAAGTCACAGTTGGCATATCATCAATCCATATCTTTTATCTTGTGCTAAATATTCGGGGACAGAACCTAATTACACTGTATTGCATAAACACTTAAGAACAAAGGAGAACTTTCCCTGTCACATCACTGATTTTATCTGATAAGTTACTGGCTGATATGGCCTGATGTGTTGGAACTGTATGGCTTCCTGAATCCTATTGTCATACCTCTGTGTGTGGTTCGGATTTGGCCTGACATTACTGTTGAATTGAGTTCTTGGTGCTTCAGTGAATGCTTCATGACTTGTGTAAGTACAGATGAATATAAAGAAACATATACAATCTGTCTACACTTTATATTTTTGTAGATAATATATATTTATTTTTATTTATTGTTGAATAAAGTTTAAATTATTGTATCACTCTCAAATTAGTCCTTTCACTGCATATGTGTCTGGCCCCTGCTTGAAAATGACAGATTCAGAGTATATGAAGATGGAACTCAGCATAAATGAAAGATTTCATATCCGCTGAACAAAACTGTACACTGTACAGAGTGAATATGCGGCGTAAAACCTCTAGCAAGCCATATCACAACTGAACTATCCCTATGCACAGACCAATGCTAATAAAGGGAAGCAGAGCAAAATTGGAGAGGTTTCAGTCGAGGCATGTAAAGGTGGAATCTCCAAATTGGTCAGTTGGGTACATCTGTGCCATGTTTGTCATGTTCTCAGATCATTATAAAACTAATGTAGTCATATTTACATGTCACTTTTTTGTTTTTTACTCAGTAAACCAGACCTCTCTACATGTTCTCATTCAAATGAAACCATAGCCCATTGGTCTATTTGGCAAATGAGTGCAGTACCACAATCATTCCACCAGAAAGAGACAAATACCGTGTTTTCACATGCAAAGCTGAGGATAGGCAGCAAAGGTAAGACACAATATATAATATACAGTCTATTTGTTCTCTTCTGCTGCTGGTTCAGGGAGGTTTGGTTGAAGAGTGATAAAACATGTACTGTGGAGATCTGAGGAGTCTGCTTTATCTCTTAATGTCTTATCGTTTGCATGGTAGCATCAAAATAGCAGCAGTAACATTAAGCAAGCATGCACCTTTAGCATGTTTTTGCTGTGTACTTATTTTGTCTGTTGCTTTGTGTTGGAATTGTGTTTTGTCTTGGTAAAAATGGTTATTGAGGTTTCAGCCAAGATGAGTTGTTATTGCAGGTTCATTTTTGCAATGTGAGCAAACCCCCAGTACCAGGGGTAGCTTATTTTAAGACTTTAAACAAACCACAGATTCTCACTGAAGATTATCATTTCGATACTAATAATAAAACAGAGAAAAACAGAAAACAGGGAGTGACAGTATGGTTTTATTACTGAAGGTATCAAAATCTAGTGCAATTCAAATCAGTTTCATATATTTTGGGTGTTACAAGTAGGCCAGTCCACTTTTACAAGTTATGTTGGTATACATTGTTGATAATTCAACACAATACTGTATGTATCTTCAAGTCAAACATTTCACTTCAAAGTTTTGCTGATCCGTTTTGTCTAAGCTCTTTTGAAAATCCTCTTTGCATCCACACCTTCGTAGTTGTAGCTCTGTTGATGAAAGATATGGTTATTATATATAACTTCACAGTTTTCTGCATCAGGCAGAACATTTTCAAGGGGGCTTACTCAGACTAATAATGACATTCTGTGTTTAAGATCCTTATCCAGGGTTAGGGTTAGGATTAGGGGGTTGCTATGGTATCAGATTTTGACTGTGTATTTAAATCATATTACAGAATCTCGTAACAATATCAAATGACCTCTATCTCAGCACCTTCTTCAATGGCTTCCCAACTGTGATATAAAATGTTGATTTTTTTCGTGTCCCAATATGCATTGATATAAACTCCCCCTACCTGTATAAATTCATCTCCTTGGATGATTCTGGTTGTTGTCAGTTTCTTTCCGTTGTCCTTCCTAAGGAAGACCCCCTTCATCACGTCTCCCTCCATGGTCCAAGAGCCCTGCGAGGTGAGACAGGAATCGTGTTCATAACAGGAATATTAGGTGGGCAAAGTTCTGCAGAAGGTTGTGTAATGAAGTAAAATCAAATGAGCACAAGGGTTATCAAAATAAAAGCCTCTAGCTCTCAAATTAACTCTCAAGTGGCTAAAACACCTCATAGTTCATTAAGTAATGTATTTTTAAAGTATTTGGAACTAAACAATTAAACAAAATTACCAAAAATGTAGAACGTTGGAATCAAACTCAAATATTTTTTTGTAAAAGTCATTTTTTGAGTTATTAGAAAGTGTAATGGTGGAAAAAGGCACATCCCCTCGATGCCACGTTTACTTACTGATAGTTCGGTTCCATCTGCGAGGCTGTACTCAAAGGTAACACCCAGGGTGAAGTCTAGTTCCAGGTTGCGGAAATTGCTGTTCTCCTGGACATGGAACTTGTCTCCAGTCTGTGCGATGTTTACCTTGAGGTTGTCGTGAGCAGCCAGCTTCCTCTTCACCATGTTAATTCCTATCAAGAGACACATTGGAAGATCCATATATTTCAAAAACATGCTCTTCCATCTTTTGCATGTTATCAACTCTGTGTGATATCACTCACCCATTTGTTCCATGAATTTCTCATAGTTATCATTGCGATCAATTTTCCAGTTGCCGTCGAAGGTCATGGTGGCTGTGAGGGTGATCTGGACGACTCTGCAGCGAGGAGTGTCTTACTCAGATTCTGACACTCCTTTTAAACCACGCTCCCTCTTATCCCGTCATCTAATCTCAATCTGCTGATGTGACCGTTTAAAGCTCATATTTTCTCAAGGTAATATCCACAGCTGCAGCTGATTGGGCAATGCCATATCCTTAACGGAACTGTGCCATGCCTAATAAATCTCACCATATGGTCTACCTTTTGAATGGTAGAATGGTTGACACATTGTGTTTCACCTGTATCTCTGTTTGCAAAGGGCGTTGGTCACAACTCAGTAACTTCACCACGAACTCAGTGCAGAAACGCACTAACTAAGCATGCAGCAAATAAAACTAAAATATTTGTTTTATTTAACTTGCAACTCAATCACAATTTTAATGTCTAGTCTTTGGCCCCTGCACATGAAGCTGAAAAATAACTAAACAAACCTGTTGATGCATACGTGAATACAATGCTTCCACTACTTTAAATGTGACTGTCTCTGATGTAATTTTGTCAAACCTCTTATCACTCAGCAAATATATTTTAGCACTTGATGTAATTGCCTTGTGCAAAACGTTGTGGTTGTTAATGTGTTAATTATTGATTAACGTGACCTTTGATATTTGAAGTTAATAAACACACTCATGCATGTCGTTAAGATACACTAAACTGAGTATTTAAGTTATAATAAAGTTATTCTGGGTAAACAAAAAGCTTATGCATATGAGATGATTTGTTTAGAGCGTCTGTGTTTTTGAGTGGGGGTATTCTGTATAATGTAAGGTCTATCTTGACAACAGAATGATGTAAACACAATTTCCTGACTACAAACTAACTGGACTGTCAAAAAATTTGTATTTCACTGAAATGGGCAGAGGTAAAGCAGCAAAAATGCAAAGTATTTTATAAACAAGTTTCCCAAAGAGATGAATAAAACATGCACAGCATGTCAATTTGTTTTCTTATCTCAGTTTCTTCATCTTACCATGAGACCTTTGCCTGAACTTCCAGCTCAATGAATCTTCCTCTTATCAAACAAAAGACCTATGACTTTCTTACTTTGATTACTTGATTAAGCCACGTTGAAGCTTATCTTTAACACACTTATATCCCACAATACGTTATCCTAGTTGTAGTATCAGCTGTAACATTGCAACACAATTGAATAGCCCTGTTGCACTCTGTGGATCACACATTTTAATACTATATTTTAACTGTGAAGGTTTCTTTGTAGCATTGATCCAAGCATTGAGGTTTTTGGGCAAGGAAGTGAGAAGAGGTGGGATCATCAGGATGCTGGTTCATTACCAACCCTGATGGACCCTTGAGCTCTGTGGACATTATCAGATTGTGGGTGAACTTAGAATTGTATTGAGTACTTTTACGCTTTTCTTGGCTGGGCTCCAGGTTAAAGAGTTGATATTTTATTTTTCTGACCTGCCCAGCCTGAGGGTCCTCAAGCAAAAACATGCTAACTTTAACTCTCTGAGTATAAACAGAGACTAAAGGTCAATAATAAATAATGCAGTGTAGGCCAACCCTCTGCAGTATTATACGCTTTTGCAGCAATGGTTTGTGGGCCTCAAGAGGGAGAAAAACATCCAAACAGACCAACAAATACACATTAAAAGTTGTTTCACAGATGACATTTTCACTCATCAGGGTGTACACACAGGTGTAATGCATGCATGGCAATGGGCTGCAGCAGTTGGTAACATCTGCGGTTTTCCCAGTACCACACGTTGCCCTGCCTGCTGTGACAGAGGCTGAAGTAGGTCTAGCTAACCCATCCAGCTCACACAAACCATGTTAATTCATCCTGATGAAGGTACGAACAAGTTCCTATTATTTCACTTCTGGTTGTCTCTCTAACTTCTGAGCTACAGAGTAAAATATGTGTCTTAAATTATATAATGAATAGCTAAAAGGACAAATAACAATTTAAAAATATAGATTTAAGGACAAATAACAATTTAAAAATATAGATTAAAAAGGCTCTCTATTTGTAAATATTTTGAAAAAAAGCACCAATGGTCAACGCTAACTAATAACCCCATATATACATATATATATATATATATATATATATATATATATATATATATATATATATATTAGTAAATATGCTGTGCATAAAAGGGAAAGACATTTTGTGACAATAACAGCAGCAGGTGTCAGAAATGCAGTGACATGGTGAAGACTTTACAATGATGGATGTTGTCCAAAATCTTCCGACTAGCCACCAGAGGGAGCTCTTTCCAAAGAATCTGCTGCATATAATTTTTTAACAACTTGCACTGACTTCTCAGCTGTGTGACCACTGTCTTGAGTGAAAGTAAAGACGATGCATTACTTTCTCTGTTAATCTGTAAATGTAGTCTTGATAAGATCCACAATGAGTAGGTTGATGTACAAAGGAAATATCAAGTAAGCAACAATTCTCAAGACTGTTTTATTAGTTACCTCCCAGCAGAAACTACCACGTCTTACAAGCACAGAAATGCACTCGTTCAGGACAAGCGGCACCTGTTTGGTACACAGGAAGCTACGTGGTGGAGACAATTCATCACAAGGACATTATGTGAAGTTAAATAAAGAGGACTTTGGAAAATAGGGTGAAATAAGCGTGTTACATTTACTAATGCAAAATGTATGTAATGTAACACATACGGCACATAGTTGAACTTAAAGAGGCACAAACAGTAGTTTCACCCATAATAAAGTGTACATAGTTACTAGTTCTTAAGACAATTAAAGAATAAATACCAAATAACACAATGTTAATTATGAATATGTATCTCATTAAGAATATCTCAAAAACATTTAATCAAACTGAAATTAATACTTATTTCATAAAAGCAGACAAAAAGTGAGTAAAGAGGTCCAATCAGTATATCTAATAAAGTAGTTTATATATATTTTTAATTATCAGAGAGATAACCTGATGATACGGTAACGGCTCAACATGTATAATGTGTGACTTTTAAAAAACAAAGAAATAAAAAATAAACTCTACTTATCACAGTAGCTTTTGCGCCAAATAATTTGGTGGTATAAATCTATATAAATACAACAGCTTTACTATCAACATTTTTATTTATTATAATGGTGTTGATGCTAGTGTGACATGTTCATTGTAAAACTCTCACAGCCAATGAACAAAAAATGGGTCCCTCAAATAGTGACAGCAATGTTTTGACACAAACATGATGTCAAGCTAAAGTATATTTTTTTATTACAGTTATTTGGGCTGATAGAGTGACGACTATAAATTCTGAATACAGAACAAATACAGCATATGACTAAAAGTATTTAAGATTGATGGAAAATGTTTTGCTTATCAAAACCTTTTGTGATTTCTATGTACAATTACAATGTGAGAGAGTACCTAGTCCAAAAATGTATCAAACGTGAATATCACTAACCTCTACTATATATAAAACACTTCACTACTGTGTCTACGCTAAAAAAATAGAGTGAGGTCACAACAGATCATGGTCAAGCAGAAACAAGCTGGGAGAGCAACGGTACAGGCTCATCATATATATATATATATATATATATATATATATATATATATATATATATATATTTGTACGTCTGTGGATAGATTATCATTTATTATTTTAACAGATCCATCTCATCTCTGCCTCAGAATGTGTGTATTAATCTATAAATACATTTACTGAAGCTTCTGTTAGATGAAAGTCGTGGTGTTTGAGTGTTGCATCTGAACTGGGGAGCTTTAACTAACTGTGGTGGACTGTGTCTCTGTGGGCTTCCTCGACAGAAACCACACCTTCATCGGTTCCTTCTTTCCTTTCATGGTGACGGGGCCCCGATACTCCAAATTAAACTGAGGGTCAGTGTTCTCCGCAGACTGCAAACACCTGGAATACAACGTCAACACCATCATAAATCACTGTATGGTCCGGTGGGGTTCTGAATCTTATTTTCACTAACGCCTTGAGTCGACAAAGAACATCAAATTCACAGACCTACTGATTTATGTTTCAAATTGATTACAACTTGTCCTTCATGTCTAATACTGATATTTTATTTACAAATAACTTAAAATACTGTTTAACCAAGTCTACAGTCAGTTAATTAATCCAAACATGACTTCACATGAATGAAAAAGCAGATGACAATTGTACTTCTACTTACCGGTACGTATATTCTGAGACATTTATTTTTCCCTTTTCGCCGGTAGTTTCTGTACGACTTGTGAGGTTGACCGTGTTTCCAAAAAGGCAAAATCTGGGCATCCTCTGGCCAATCACCCCAGTCACCACTTCTCCCGTGTGGATCCCAATAGTAATCTGGAAAAGAAAGGAGAATGGAAAAGATTGACTTCCACCATGTCTGCTGTAATATAACCAAAGTAAATAAATATGCCAAAGATATACTGGCAACAAGCTTAAATATTTATTATAGCATAAACAGAGCACTGATCGTTAGTTATCTGCATTCAATGTATTACTTAAAGCAGCATATGACACACCAGATGTTCCTTCAAAACTGTGGTAATGAAACATTTGAAAAGCCTAGCATTTGAATTTGTCAATATAATTAATATTAAGGAGGTAAAATAGTTGTGCACCACAGACAGAGAGGGAGAAAACAAATGCAAGCAACTATCCAGCTGAATGTTTCTTAGTTTGTTGGCACACATTCTCAAAGCTAGCGCCTGAAAAGCTGCAACATTTGGTGGGTGGATTTATAACTTAACTTTGCCAGGAATCACATGAACACAATTAGAAATGTATTTTTTAGGTTTGCAATTCCAAAAGTAGCCGCAGCCAATCTACAGACTAATATTTACACTTGAACTTGCAGGCACTTCGGTGCTTGTTGTCTTCGGAGCTTGAACACGCTGAGAGTGTCCGAGACAGATGAGTCTATTTTTAGACACAGGATTGTGAGATGATTTGAGTCTGTTTCTGCTGCTAAACCGGACTCCTCTTCTGCCAGTGCCATGGCCCAAAATAAACAGCCTTTTGTTAAGACATGATTTTCCAAAGTCAAGTCTCAACAGTCATTGATACAATAACAATCTCCAACAGTCAGTTAAACAAAGGTCTGCTGTCTTTTATCCAACATGTGTCCGTGCGTTACTTCAGCGTGGAAATATTACCACCTGCACAGATACAATTATGCTTAAATCAATCAAAACATTCTTCCGTGTTAAGTGTTGGTCATATTAGGTTGAATGCCAGTTAGCAGTGTTTGTCAGGTCTAACACTGTATTTTCATGTAGGAATTTTCAGAGCAATACTAGAATCCTACGCTCCCAAATGCCTCATGTGAGCCAAAATAACAGACGTATTGCTAAAAACAAACTGCCAAATAAATAAATGTGTGAAGGAAAACAGTCATGCAGTATACAATTAAATAAATAAATACATGCTAATTGGCACTCGTGTGCACACACACACACAAACCATCTGCCAATCTAAAAATTAATTGTGAGATTTAAAAAAAAATGATGTCCGTTTACCGTGTTATTTGGATAATTTAAAAGAATTATAGGAATATAACTTTGAAAAAGTAAAATACCATAAAACTCATTTGGTGTGTGGTCAGTGTAGCTTTTTGTAAGCATACAAACAACATGATTTAGAGTTTGTCAGTTTATCATACAGACTTTTAATAAATATATAGCTTTATAGCAACATTTTAACACACCTGTACTGGTTGATCATCCACTTTGACTTGTCCAGCGATCTCCAACATATCCAGAGCGAGATGGCAGATGGACTTGGCGTGGTGTGTGCACGGCTCCGGTAGGCCGCTCACCGTCATGTACTTATCACCAACGGTTTCCACCTGCATACAGACAAACATTTAGTAATTCTTCATGTGAATTTGATCACAGACAATTTTAGCTTTTGTAATTACTTTTGGTTTATGTAAAATCATCTGTTCTCACTGTGCTACAAAGTTTTTTTTTTTTTTCATGCACTGTGCAGCTATAAATAAACTAAAACACCCTGAAATAAACACTTAAACACTTACATCAGCTTTAAGACATTCGGGGGCCTCTTTGAGCCCTGCTAAAACCCTCGGACCACCTAGCAATTCAGCTTGTAGAGTAAATATTACTTCTTTTGGTGACCCAGTGCCTGAAGCCGATCCCCTGGAAGTGCCGAGGTCTGTTTGACTTCTTAAAGTGCATTCTTGTCTGAAAGCCTGGAGTGTAAATCTGCTGCATGAGGCCTATAAAATGGTACAGTCCTGCTGTAAAACTACGCTGTGTTTAGAAGTTAGTACTACTCTTCTTATGGTGAAGAATTCAAGTCAACTTATATAAATACTCTTGCTGACTTGTATGTGCATAATTGCATAACATTATTCACCAAAATGGTCGTTGTGCTTCACTGGAGAACCAGCTCAGAACACGGGAGTTAAAAACCCTCATATTCTCAATTTTAGTCTGTAGACTTCGTAGTATTTTTTGTACACTTTGATTGTTGTCACTGTGCTACATAGGTCCATCTATTTTACTGAGAGAAATGTACACAAATGCATGATATACTGTCATGGTAAAATTCTTGCTTCCAACCTTGTATACATAAGGGTTGTTCCGAGAGTCTGTCAAGATGTCAAAACGTGTGTAAACATCATTGAGCAGGTTGACTATCTTGATGGCTCCCTCGGCCGAGGCGTGCTTGCTGCAGAAGGCGTTGAATCCCACGATGCCACTAAAGAGGATAGTCAAGTTGTCGTAGCGCTTGGCCGGGACCGGCCGCTTGTGTCGCAGCTCGTTGGCAACAGACGGCGGCAGAACGGAGTAGAGCAATCTAAAAAGGGAAGAAGAGAAAAGAACATTTCAAGTCGAGCCTGCAGAGTGATAGGCTCGGGCTGCCAGACTGAAGTCCATCCTTTGGATCAGCAATTCATTTGCTCACCCACCACCTTTTGGTCATTTTGCTATACAAGCTGCGCTCAGATGGGTGGGTGGTGTTTCTATGGTAACTGTTTAGATCATGGCTGCCTGTTTAAAGCGGAATACCTTCCATGATGCGTCATAATTTGAAGACACATGATACATACAGAGCAGATAATGGTCACCGCACACAAATCCATAGATGGAAATATAGTATATTTACCCAGGAGACGAGACTATAGATACTCATCTGTATCATCTTTATTAATATCTACAAATAAGGGTGTGTTTTTCTCAATTTGGTACACACCCGAACAGCAGGAAAACACTGTATAAATGTATGTTTTCACTATCAGGAAACAGGGTTTTAAAGCTTTTAATAGGCAGAGACATTGCAGCAGCAGCCCTCTTAAATATTTAGAGAGGAGCCATGAATTCTAATCAATGTTTGAGTCCCAAGGCACATCGAGACAGCAGAATGGTGAGAATAATAATGTCGAGATCCAAGAGGCAGAGGCAAAGTCCTTTCCTATAAGAAGATAGGGCTTCGGCAGCGGTCTTAATAAAGACCATGCTCCACCTCCGTGCTCCTCTCCAGCTGTCACTGCTGTGCCATATTACTATGACGGACCCTTTTCTCAAAGCCAAACCCAACTGTCTTCACCATAACAGGGGCTGAAGAGTAGCTTCAACGTTGGGTATAACAATAGATTCTGACTCTAGGTGGTCCTACTGTCATGTATAGCCTCAACACAACTGTACGGGAGTGACACCTGTTAGTGTCCTGCTGTACCTTCATGTTTCTTGTCTCAAGTCCATCCTTAAAAGGGAGTACTTGAAGACACTACTCCTTTATCTTCCTAAAGACTCGTGAAAATCTTTTTCGTGAGTTTGAAGTTAATTAATTACACATTATGACTTATATGCATATTACATTAAATGGGATCACAATATAAGTGGATTGTTACATAATTAAAAAAATAGGAAAAATTTAAAAACATATTTTTCTGGTACATGACATGACATTTTTCTTATCTTTCCTTTTTACACTCTTTACACTTTATAATGTAGTTTTACCTCCACCTCCATCAGGCCTCTAAAAAGAAGGCGAAGCTGTTGGAGGAGGAGAAGGAAGTGGGAGGAGCCTGGCTTAATCAGAGCCTATATATGGGATCGAGTTCAGGTGCGTGCTCTTTGCTTTACCTGGGCTGTCTACTGGCAACAATTATTTGAATGAAAATGTGAGATTTCATGCTCTTGGCACATTTATGTTGGCTGTACCTTGATGCTTTAGTTGTGTATGATAAGGTAGAATAATTATATGTTGTGTAATTCTTGTCAATTACAGCAGATACTTCCTCCCTATGTGTTGAAGTGTTTGCAGATAATACATGCATGGTACATATTTTCTGTTTAAAGTAAACAAGAATTGATTGTGTCAGCCTCACCTGCCGTACCACTTGTTCAAGTCTACAATAAATAATTAAATAATGGACTCTTCCTTGTGCCTGACTGCACATCCAGTGTTAATCACAGTATCAGGTAGTCCACTTACCCCTATTACAGTCCTGATTGGGGAATATTCTATTTGAGAACATAAGAAGTAATTATTTGCTTGAACGGCTCTCTTTAATGAGGGTTCATAGGTCAACTTGCCAAACAAAGATAAGGAACCACTTACTCACTTTTGACATGCCACACATGTTCTATAAATAAAAGAGTTTCAGTGTTGTAAAACTATTCAAGTATATTTTCAATTCTTACATTGCTGAGGTTGGCTGCAGTTTACACCAAACATAGTCTAACCTGTCTGTCTTTTTCTTCTCGTCCTCCAGGGCCCTGAGTGTGTGCTGCAGACGATCTGTCAAGATCTCCAGCTCCTGGGTCAGCTTGTACTCCTCCCGAAACTGCTCCCCAAGCAGCACCAGGTCACGAGTGGCGTCATGTAGCGGGATGTCGCTCAGGTAAAGCCCCCTTCGTGTGAGATCATCCAGGTTCATAACACTAGAGAAACGCAGAAAGGAGAACACCGTTGGGTACTCATTCGTTATCCTGTATGCCTTTTTTTCTGAGAGACCACGGCCGTCCTTTCAAGGCTAAGACTACTGTCTCCGGATAAATGTTTCTGTTGTTCTGGTGAGGCCAGACACTCGAGCGAAGGAGCATGTTCTTATGTTTCCGGCCCTGTTATTTCCTGTCAGGCAGAAACCCTTTTATGAAAACACTGATCTTGTCCTCTGCAAAGTGTCTTTGATCTGTGAGGACAAGATCTTCTGAACTTTGCTCTCCTGTGTAAAATAATACACTAGAAATGTGTGATTGGTTATACAAGGGCCACAGAGGCTAATGGAGGTCACAACAGAAGAACCAACGCAATTACCAGCTCACACGTTTTCTTTGTTCTCTGACCATGTCCCTGATACATGTTTATGATAGCAAAATACATTTGAGCTAACAAGATTGTTTGATCGTGTAACTGCATGAAATATTTAATCTTATTGCCCATCTGAGATTAAGTACATATTGGAATTGCAAACAAAACCAACATTTCAATTGGCATTTCTCTCATATTTCATCAATTATTTCCGTGCAATCATTAACTGCAATTACAACATTTTACACAGATATAATATTGTAAATACTAAAACAGAATATAAAGTTTTTTAAAGGACTTATTGTCAACAAACAAAACCAAGAATTAATCCATCCTACAGTATTATTTGTATAGCTAAAGCGTGATATACACGAATCTGGGGAAATATCCTAAGTAAACGAGTCACCATTGCAAAATTACATTATGCACACGTTTACTACTACTTAACCTGCAGACAGTTTCTTTAATATATTATAATGAAAGTATAAGAAAAACTGCACAACATTGGGATCTGGAGTTTGATCCATACTTATCTGAAGTCCAACTCCATTGAATCCTAAATTGCTGGAATAACCTTTTAAAGATGCGTTAATGAGGCACACCATTGCACGGGGTGACACGCCCCTTTATTAAGGTGAGTAAGGGTACAATAGTTTATTTAAGGTCAATCACATAAACTACCTTGCTCTCATAAATACTTGCTGTTACATATTGATCTGCATCCATAAATAGTCCATAAGAAATGCACTGTTCATGTCAGTTTAAGTAAGATTTCCTAAAAGCTAAAGTGTCCAGATATTTTAGGTTTGTGACCTCTTTTTTAAGATTTACGTCTTCAGCCAAAGAGCCATTTGTAGAAGAAGAACCGACAAATTGTCTATTCTGTATGTATATTGTGGGCTATTATTTATATACGCTTATAACAGCAATGGCTTTCATCAAAATAAATTAACTTTCAAGAATTCTGAATTTCAAAACATTTCTGTTTTCTTTGCCAGAAGAGTGTGTGTGTGTGTGTGTGTGTGTGTGTGTGTGTGTGTGTGTGTGTGTGTGTGTGTGTGTGGTGCTGTCAGGACAGACTGTGGTTTTACCTGGGTGAGCAAAGAAAAAGGATGTTCTCCGCTTCTGGCAAGTAAATCATCTGTCCTTTCAATCTCAGACAGCTGATCTCCACCCCCGTTAGCTCATCCTCGTTCTCTACAGTCTCCACATTCAGCAAGCCCTCCTGTCAGGATTACATCACACTTATGAATATTGCATTATATGTTCTTCTCTAAATCGGCTTCAAAACTGGGCACCAGCTCAGCGCGCTCTTTATTTTTAAATATATGTTGTTTATTTTGCCTAAAGTGTCACATGCATCATCCATCATTTGAAAGTAGAATTTCCAATTTTGTGTATAAAGAAAAGATTCGTTTTGATTTCTAAAAACAAATAACTTCACCTTTCCATTGTTTCTCAGTTTCTGAACTTGCATAGACATATATATCTTGCATGCTGAGTAAAAGTCTACTTCTTTTTTCCAGGACATTGAGACTTTTACACTCCTTACTTAATGCATAAACTGCCATACAAAACGCTGTGTCAGTTCTTTTGATTGATCCGTTGTTTACATGTTACCTACAGACCCAACATCTTATGCAGATGCTCAAAATATCAATCAGCTCATAAATATTAATATATAAGACTATTAACACATTCTGTCATGTACAGTCAAACCCTGTTTTGGTCATAGTGCTTAAAAGTATGCTAATATGAGAAAAGTATTGATGTGATTGTGCCAACAACGCTGTGACCAAAAAACTAAATTAAATGGCATGTCTACCTTGCTGCGCAGAACGAAGACGGTGTTGATGTGGGAAAGAATGCCATGAAAGCTGAAGTCAATGTGAGGGCGGACCAAAGAAAAAACTGATGGCAGGTTACAGGTGCCAGGCTGGAGCTGTAGAATAAAATATATACATATTTCAAATGAGATTAATATGTTCTTGCTTTTACTCTATAATTTATAATGCTGCATTCTGTGCATCCACAACTGAGAGTCTGAGACAAATACAAGCTAAACTAAAACATAATCAAGAGCTGACTTTATGAAACAGTGGTTGCAGCATGTATGACAGACTTTTACATAATCCACACCTGAGGCAGGACTCGATAAATGGCGTTCCCACACTGTGTGAGCATCAGATCTTTGTCGAACATCAGGTGGAACGGGAAGGCCTTGCAGAACGTGTACGGACTGATCCGGGTCTCCTGCGTGCCGTTCTCCTCAAAGCCGTCGAGGTCCTCGTAAAAAGCCTCTTCCTCCGAGTCCTTCTCCTCAATCAGAAACTTGATGTGGTCGCACTCCTTGCTTTTCGGTTGGATCATCTGCATCGGATGAAATTAAATAACAGATCGAAGATGTAGGTTGTTAAAATGTCATTAAACTTGACTATAATGTTGTGGCACATGATTACAGCAATAAAAAATGTTTAATTTCACCCATGAAATACCGGTTCCATTATTATTATTACATTAATGATGGCATTGGGTCTATTATTCACTCGGTTTATGGGCATAAGGCTTGCTGACGTCAAGCTGCTGTCTCTGCACCCTGTTGCCACAGCAACAGTGGCTAATATTTCCAGAAATTGGGTGTCACATTTGGAGCGTCTGCCATTTTCTGTTCTTGCATTACACACACAATGGCTGAAAAATAGGATCCTTTCTGTACAATATGATTAGATTTGGGAGAAAATGTTGCTCCCTTTTTAAAATGAAGAGAGAACTCCAGCCAAAGTCCAGCGGACGTCACGAGAACAACAGACTGCAGTTATTGGTGCAGAAGTTATTGGGGTGTACAATAACAAACAAATAAACAAATGACAGTTTATGATATAGATTTTTGTCGAGACAAGATTTTTGTTCAGACAAAATCTGATTAGCGTTGAGTAAATAAGACAAGATCAAAAACGGCCAATTTAAATTCATCCACAGTTTGACGAAGTTAAAAAAAGAACGGAGGAAGAAAAAACTCTGTGAAAGACTCCCGAAGCTGGAAACTCTATAACTTAGATCTAAAAATATCCTCTGACTCACAGACATTAGCCAAAAACTTGCTGTTGAACTGCACTTCAAAGCGCCGCATTGTTCCCGTTTGGGACTTTTGGAACTTTCTGTGATTTAATCTTTACATAATTACGTGTTCAATTATATTCTGACACAAACCATTACAGGGATTAAAACACTTCATTGAATATTGAACCATAAATTAGGAGAGGAACACAGAAAAACGTAAAATCATTCATCACCAGAAGCAGAGCGAGGCATTAGAGCTGCACCAAAAAAGGAACAAAAAAAGGCAAACTAGACCTTCATCTCGATCTCTGTCCCATGGATTTGTTGAGCGACAGTTTTAATGATGCCAATCACAATGTCTTGCAGGCCTTCTCTCTCCGAGTAGTAGTGAAGAATCAGATTGTTCCCCTTCTCCGCATCGGTGCAGCGGAACGAGGGAGCCCTCATCCCAGGATAAATGGTACCCAAGTGGTCATGTAAAGCATCCAAATTCTGAAAATACAGATAAAAGATGAAATATGCAACACTCAAGCACAACACCAGCAATTAAAACATGGCTGAGGTGTGATACTTTTGTATAAGAGGTTCGTATAGAGGTATAATAATGATGCTGCATAAACAATCAATAAAGAAGTACGGGACTTGTGAAAGACATTACAACATTAATATAACAAATAAAAAAACTGAAGCCCTGGAGGCCTCCAGTGCTGACTGACAGGTAAAAAATGGCAGGCTCCTACAATTCCCATAATGCAACACTAACATCATTCATTAGACCCATCCTCCATAGCCCCAGTTATTAATGCAGGCTTTCTGTGAAAAACAGAAGACACTATTCAACATTTTCACTGGATGAGCAGTACACCTGCAGTGAGTAAACTGCCCTTCAAGTGTAGAGTACCCCTTTAATCAGCGCAATTTTGCAAACAATGTTAGTTAATATCAGTACCCAGAGAGAGCCTACCTGCAGGAATTCACGAACATTTGATCCTAACACCCGCAAGATGGTGTCATATCCCGATTCTTGGCAAAATTCAAAAAACATCTTCCCAAACATCTGCAAGATGTCTCCTGCATCGATCTCTGAAATACAGACGGGATCTCATCATCATCTCAGCTTTTGATACAAGTTCTTAAGTTGTAATACACCGCATGTAGTGGAATCTTTATTCCAATAACTGGAAAAAAAAGCATGGTGTCACTTACTGAGAACTTTACTTGCAGCAGCAACAAGGTCGTATGTTTTGCCGTCTTCATATATGATTCTAACAAGGAACTGGCCCTCAATATCGAGCTGAGCCTCCTTCCTGGAAACAAAGTGAAGCCACCGATTATGAGCAAATGTCACAGCAGAAATAAAAGGTAAACTTCTATAAAAAGGAATAATAAAATAACAACTTATTTATTAATCTTATTTGTGGCCAGACAGTCTGATCTGTCTTAATTTATAATAAGAAAAGGTTTCCATATTGCTTTGAAGTGGTTATAAAACTACACTGTTGGACAAGTACAGACAGGTTTTTATCTACTGTAGGTAATTTGCAAAAAGCACAGGTCTCAGTTCTATTTATATATTCAACAACAATTTGGTGTATTGTCAGAAAACTTAATGAGGTTCTGATTATCCTGTTTGGCTGAGAAAACAGAAGGATTTATAGGCCTGAGCAGCAGCCGCCATTTTATCAGAATCTGTAACAGCTGAAAAAACATACCAAGCCTTGAAAGCTTTTGTAAAGAAAATAATAATTTATTTTCAAATGATTCCGATCACCAAATGTCTGAAAACAGACCAAACATGATAAATTGAGCATTAAATAACAATACGTTACATTTGCAAAGATAACAAAAGATGATGAGAGAGCTTAAGTTTTAGTTTTTTGATGGCTGAAGAATGACCACTTTGAAAACATTTACATAAGGCAGCTGCAGTGTCTTTTTTTTTTTTTGACAGGGTCATGTTCAGGGCAGTTAAAGTCAAACATTTCAACATGCTGAAAAAATGACATTAACGTCATGGTGGAAAACATTCATCCTACAGCTACGTGTTGGAATGGGGTGTACCACATTCTCCCAAAAGCTACATCGGTTGGCAGGAAGTTTACTTAATTTATATATTTACATGTGTTTCCCCACCAGAATGGTGTTATTGTCTGCAGAGTCCTTGTCCACTGAAAACCATGTCTTCTAATTTGGAGATTTATATTTTTCAGATAAATTTAAGGATTACCTGTTATGGGTTGATAAAATGATCCTACTTCTTAAGGTGAATACACCAATTTAAATGTTTTATTAGCATTTGAAAAGTTTACATCAAACATAAAAAAATCCAAATGAATTTTAGATTCCTGGTTACATTTGTTCTGGGGGATGGTGGGAGTCTGACTCATGACATTAGTATTTAAAAAACCTTGGCCACGGCCCCAACACAAGGTATTTGTACTGTACTTGAGTGCTTGTATTTTGCTTTGTACTTTCTACTACACATTACAGAGGAAACAATTGTACTTTTCACTTCACTGAATTTAATTGAAAGCCAATTACTTTGCAGATCAATATTTAATTTCCATATAAAACACAGTACCATTAAACTACCCACAAGTATAACAATAATAAAAATGATACTCCACATTAATGCTTTAGTAATAACAATCAAATAATGTATCACTTACAGTGAGCCTGTTTGCATATTTTGAATTAGTAATATGTTGAAGGCAGGAACACATCACTTTTCATCAAACAAATGTGTTTTGGCCTAAATGTCAATAACTTTCTTGTCTAAAAGTAGGGTTTCTTTCAGAAACAATGGAAAATGAGTTTCAGTGTTAGGCTGCAGAGGATGAAGGTTAATCATTACAGTAGAGGCAAATATCTATCCCAGCTGTGCGTGAGCTGATGTCCAATAGTCTGTGTCCTTGTTGATGTCTGGTTGACCACAGTGTAACCTACGATACCATCAGGGCCGAATAATAAACACTAGATCCACAAACTCACTTGATATCTTCCCACACTTCCGGACCGTAATTCCTTAAAACGAGGAGCTCCAAGGCGTGATTCACAAAACCATACTGTACATTTAGATAATTAAGAAGAAAAAAAGAAAAAACACGAGCAACGTCAATATTATGTCATGGAAACAGTTTTCATGAAACATACCTAGATATAAATAAATACATTGTTAAACTGTAGACAACGCTTAAATTACATGCATATTCTGTTTAACTGTTAATATGCACAGTTCACTATAATCTGAAAAATGATGATTAGCGACATCGCAGTCTTCTTACAGGAAATGTCAAACGCAAACACACCCCGTGGTGCGACAGACTATTTTGCCAGAATACAAACATAGTACAACATCCAAATAAGCATACCATGATGACAGCCGGTCTTCTTTTTCCTTATTTTTGATCAAAATCCGTTGAATATGACTCAACCTTCACGGCTTGGTACAGATGCTGAGTGAGTCTGCGTCCATTACCCCTTCTTTCCCTCAGCTGGTAACTGACAGGGAGTCTGTCCAATAGCAGACCAGAACGGGTCTTACGTAAGATATCCTGGACCAATGAGAACACAGCTGCGTTGTCCAACTGATGCTGGTGAACCTGAAATCTCCACAAGCAGCTACATAGTTTCTGATATTTAACATCATGTTTTACGCAATGAACCTTGCAGCTAATGTTAAAGGCAAACTGTAGCTCATACATAAATTTGATCATTTTCAAAATAATTATATGACAAACATTATTTAAACATATCTTATCATTTGGAAAAATTACTTTAATCACTCAAAGAGCAGCAATACCACAATATATTTTTTGTTGTTTTTATAGATAATACTCAAGAACAAGAACAACAATGCATTGGGTGAAAGTAAACGTGTATTATCGGCTAAATATTATTCAAAAGTAAAAGTACACATTATGCACAATGACTCTTTCAGACAATAATTGAATGTAATAATGTTGCAGGTAAAAAAAAAAAAAAGAATATATATATATATGTTTAATCACTAACAATACAGCATACTCTAATGAGCAGATCAGGATTGTTTTTTATGCAAAAACTTAGTCTCAAAATAAACTACGAACTGCAGTAAATCTGTATTTTGCTCTGAAAGGTAAGCAGCGGTGCTACAGTAATGTGAAAATACCGGAAAATTGTAATTAAAGATGTACCTGACTTGAGTAAATGTACTTATAGTTTCCGTCATTGTATATTGTATAATATTTCTTGCCAATAGCGTAAATTAACATTGCAAATCTTTTGTTACATATTATGATATTTGAAACACTGAAGAGTCGTTTAGGTATGTTCATGTCAGTATTTATTGTGCTTTGATTACATTACAATAATTATTAAAGCACATCATTATGAGGGATATTAGAACATTCATTAGTTTCTGGTCGTGTGTTCTCGCCGAATAGGAACGGTGCTATGAACCCAAAGTAATACAGTATAAACATGTGTACAGTGGGGGAAAAAGTAAAAAATACATGTATTTTACTTGTATTAGGAAAACACTATCTTTGAATACTATGTTTAATAAATGGAAGTCTCAGTTACATGTTATTACAAATATATACGGAGTTTAAGCCCCAATCTTGTGGAATACATTGACATGTAAATTCATATTGAACCATATCTAAAAAAAAAGCAGGTAGAACGAACATGAAACATCTGTGATCCCGCCTGTATAGTTCATAAGGCACCTACATTTGTTCTGCGTCACATAATTTGATTAAAGGAGTGAATCTCAGTTCCTAAATCTTTAAATAACTTAATCATTTGCTTCAGCTTTTCCAAATTATGTGTCCTTAAATTTTCCACTAAAATACACAAAGTCATTTGAGTTTTAATCTTAATTTCTTCTGCCGTACAAACGGTCCAAGGTGCTTTCAGCAGTACTGGACAGGTGTGAATGGACCAGTAAGATATTTACAGAAAACATCACTTTGAGGATCAACATACAAAATGTATTTCTATATCATATTAAACAAGACAACATATGTAATTCTTTACAGCAAACCAGAAGCATCTACTGACTTGTCATGAAAAATAGTATGCCCTTTTTGGCTACATTTAGCACATATTTTATGTATGTTGTATCTCTTAAATGTTACAATTGACAGAACAGTCGAAAGAAAGCCACTTTTTACATCATATCTATATGCAGAGATGACTCATTCTGGAAGAACAATGAAGGAAGTGAGTGTTTCTCTGCGCTACAACTGTACAAATGGGTAATTGTACAGACAAGACTCATGTTTGACAGCAAACTGACATGTCTGTAACTAAGCAGCTGCAAGAGTTTGACTTATAGACTTGACAACATCATCAATATCTAAACAACCTCAACCAAAATATACACGCTGGTTGCACTGTGCTCACTGGGTAAGTTTACAGTTCGTCATATCTAATGTTTTTGGGCTCTGTAGCAGCTTGACTTCCTTTCAGAGTCAGTTTTGAAGGGATCCTCCAAAAAGTAACAAACACCAGGGATGTCTTCTGGGAAGTTGGCCGGAAGCTCCTGTCTCCTCCTGGGGACAAAGACAAACTCTGGCCGATCCTTTAGCAATCTGGGACAAAGAGCACACAAATAAAACATGACTCCAAAAACAATGTGGCAAATGATTTGACACAAGAGGAAACCCAGTGCTGTTTTAAAAGTTACAATTCCTGTCAAAAGCATTGTTGTTGTTTTTTTTATCTCTGCAACAGCCACTTCTGGAAGCATACCATATCAAACACTATTGGCTCATTTAAGTATTTCAGTCAAATAAACTGTTTTAGAAGATTAGAGGCCATAATTTGCAGGAATTATTTGTAACCTGGATTGGCTGTTACTTCACCTGTGGGTTGTTGGGCTGATGTTGATTTTACTCGGCAGGCTGCAGGATTCAAACTTGTTGGCCATTGTGACATTGTTCCCGAAAAGGCAGTAGCGAGGCATCCTCACCCCAACTACACCAGCCAGTACAGAACCAGTGTGGAGGCCAATACGCATCTGAGGGAAAATGCACCATTTAGCATGATTCAGGCTTCTGCTTGTCTTTTATTCATCAATAGTGCGGTTGGAGTGTATGGAAGCCTTCCACTCCACATTTTAACAATATATGACTGTAGTTTTGGCACCGGCACAAATACAGATCCTGTATTTCTTCAGGTCTGCACACACTTCTACTGGTGATTTTTACTAAGTAAAAAGTAAAATTCACCTTCCTTAATCACAGATTTACTACTTTTTAAAGGTACCCTGCAGAGTTAGGCAGTGAAGTTAACAACTTGCAGGTAAACATGGATGTACTGTAGCATGCAAAATGTATATTACTTTTTTTTTTTTTAAAGCATTGAAAATGTTGCATGAGGAAGGAAATGCACTCGAAAAATGTTTGGATAATATTTGCTTAGTGTATTAAACTTTCTGAATCCATAAGCTACTGCAGATACATGCTTTTGAAAATGAACTGTTTTGATATATTATCCACAGAATAATCATTAATTAAAAGACTTATGTTAGTGCCAAGTGCCATAGAGGTTTCATTACCTTATGTTACCTTATAGTATTACCGTATGTGTACAGATTGTAAAGCCCTCTGAGGCAAATTTGTGATTCTGGGCTATACAAAGGAAACTGAATTGAAGATGAGTTTACAAAAAGAAATTAGGTTACAATTTTATAAAACAAACATCTTAAAATATAACTGTGTATATGCCACAAATGCTGCACATTTTCATTGAATGGGAAACTAATTTCCAAACTGTAATGATTTTTTAGCTTCTTTTTAAAAAACAATTTCATGTAAATTGCCTTTTGGTTAATGTTATGTTAAATTCTATAGAAGATAATTACAAGACTTGCAAACATGTTTACTGAGAGCAACTACTCAGTTATAGTAGGGAGCATTACTTTTAAAATAGAAGGCTGGGAAGAGTATATGGAAAGACTTGTTAGAAGTTAGATAAAGTTGATAAATGAGTATTTTGTTAATCCATTCTTGACCCATACCAGTATCGGTTCTCCGGTTGGCGTCATAACTCCGTTTGAAAGCTCCATCATCTTTAAGGCCATGAGTGCAATTTGGACAGCATGAGTCTCGCTCTCCTTGTGGAGGCCGCCAGCTACACAGTATGCATCACCAATGGTCTCCACCTGAATACAGTAGATGATCATTAAAAGTTATTAAGACAATAAACCTTGAGCAAAATCACAAATGTGAAGAAGACATTCATCAAAGTCTCTTCACAATCTGACTTGCTCTACATTGTGCAGCAGAAGACAAAGGGCTAAAAACGGAGTAATAAAACTTAAATTATAATAGTACTTGATCCCTGGTTATATTAAAAAGTCCAAAAGGGTTTTTGTCTTCTTCTTCTTCTACTTTGTACCTGTAAATCTTGACCGGAGAGCACTAAACAGCTATGTGACAGTTACAAAGGGAGGCTATTTTTAGGCTAATACATGTGGAGTGGAAACAGGGTCCTGAAGGAACCTCTGACTTCCTAGCGTTTTACGAGATATTTGTCAAACATGCTGCTCTTTCTGTTATGCTTCCATGACACTGTGATTACATTATCCAACCTCCCTGTAGATTAGCAGCCTTTGGCAGACACCAGAGTAGTTGGTTGAGCTTTAGTCTCAGTCTGTTTTTTCAACCTGTTGAGGAATAGTGTATTATTTTGTATTAACACATTTTTTTATGTCAAGGCAAATTATTTAACTTGCCTGATGTACTAAATTATTTGTCAAAAGACAGAAAGGTTCATCCTTTTTTTGATCTGTGGGCTACTGTAGTTTTTGAATTAGCGTTTTTCTATAGGTTTTTATGCCAGCTATGAAAAATGATAATAAAAAGCCAGTTTATGTGTTTTTATAAAAACATTTACAAAGAATATAATTGACAGTTTTCTATTATTAATGAATACATGTGATTTATTTAAATACACTAGCAACAGGTTATCTAAAGAATTTGATACAAACTGTTATTTGGCAAAACCAAAGGGTTTACATTTAATTTGAATGTTGTAAATTGCCTAAAAGTATTGTCACTTCTTAGATTTAATTAAAAATTATACTAGGGTGTTAAATGTGACTTAGTATTGTCCCATGTCATTCAAACTTTGCCATAAGAAACACAATAGTTTTCTTAATATTTTCTTGGCCCTTGATACTAAAGGCTTTTGTTACTAAAACCTAAATTGCATTTTAACATTTTGTGGCAAAAGTGTAAGATTGTAACTGTCTAATGTCAGCCACTTCTGATATGTCTCATATATTCTAAATATGCAATAGATAAAAAGAAAAACACATAGGTTAAAGGGTTAACTTTGTCATCAGCTCTTACAAATCAGAATAATGCTCAGCAGTATACTCCTTTATGCCAGTAACCTACCTTATAAACATCAAGCTCTCCACACTCGTGGTCAAACCTGGTGTACAATTCACTGAGCATGGTTATCACTTGCATCGGCGTACAGCGAGAGCAAACGGCAGTGAAGCCTACAATGTCAGAGAAGAGCATTGTGACTCGGTCAAACTTCTTGGCCTGCACTGTCTGGCCCTGCCACAGCTGCTGTGCCACAGTCCCGGGGAAGATGGAGAAGAGGAGGTCAACTGTCTTCTTCTTCTCCTCCTCCAGGGCCTGGTGAGCGTGCTCCAAGGCGGCCTTGGCCTTCCCGAGACGCTTCTTCAAGCCGTCCTGGGCTTTGGCCTGTTCACCCACCAGCACTACATCGCGCAGTGCGTTATGAATTGGGATGTCTGACAGGTAGAGGCCGCGGCCTGTTAGCTCCTCCAGCTTGTCCACACACGGTGAGCCCAAGAACAAGATGACGTTGGACTCTGGAACATAGATCATCTGACCTTTGAGGTCCATGAGCTGAAACAAAATAAAATTAATGTTAATCGGTAATGTTCATTTATTTCACTGGGAGTCAGTCACAATAATAAACAATGTCAAAATGTTATTTATGTTCCAGTGGATCAAAATAAATCCCGTCTAACCTAGGTCAATTATTTACTAGTTCCGGTTGAACAACTATTGGAAGGTTGCCATTTAATTTGTGGTTTGAAGTGAAATGTCTCAACAACTTTTTGGGGAATTTAGCGCAGACGTTTCTTAGTGAACCACGGTGATCTCCTGACCTTTCATCGAGCGCCGTTATGAGGTCAAAGTTCAACTCCTCCAGTACTTTGGCTCGAAATGAATGACATTCCCATCAACATCAACTGTCTACAGCTAACTTTAACATTGGCATGCCAATACCTAAACTGAGATGGTTAACATACCAAACATAGTGACATCATCATCAGTGTTTACTTTAATGATAAATAATACATGAGCAATTACAAACCTACTAATTCCTCATGTAGTAACTTGACGTATTTAAGGATTCAGCATTGAAACCAAAGACTATTTTGAGGAAAATACTTCCTACCGTTTCTTATTATTCTGCCACCCCCCTTGAGCTAGTTATTACATTTGCTTCATCACGACTGCAAAAGAGCAGAGATATTTTTGGAACTTCACTTTATCACATTTTCTCACAGAGCCACACTCATGCCAGAGTATTTTGAAATTTGTCACATAATCATTGTTGAACGTGCATTTCAGTCAGTAAGTCATGTTTGTGAGTACTGGACATGTCAGTTGAAGAATACATCATGAACCCCAGATGCATGAGACTGAGACCCTCTGATATTTACCTGTTTTAGATGCACTCTTTAGCTATAGTAAAACTATAGTGCTGTGAGAAGCATCACTGACTGAATGTTATTATACTACTTTTTTCTCATCATGACGACCAATTGCTGTGCACCCTCATATAAATAGCATGAGCATGGCTGTGCCTTTGATGGATGAAATGGTTTGACATTTGCTTCTGATCTCCGTTGGGGGTATAATGTTGATCGCTACCTCAGGCCAAGTGCACCCAAGTACAACACTAATAAGCTCTGCTGCTTATAAATAGCATCATTTTCTCTCTCTATTTTACTATCAAGACAATGACCAGAGGACATTTTCCACCTCATTAGTCACTGACGTCACTTTTCAAGTTATATCTCCCAGACATGTTGACATACCTTCCCTGTGCTATCTGCGATGGCGACTCCATGCTTGATCCGAATGATAAACTGTGTGTTTAGCATGGTCAGAATACCTTGAAAGCTACATTTGATCCTGGGAGAAACAATAGAGAATTGTTCTTGGAAGGTAGAGGACCTCCTCAGGCTGTCCTTCCTGAGCAGTCTCTTCCTGAGCCCGTGTCCTATTTGTACCAGAACCAAGTCCTGGTCCAGGATCAGATGGAAAGGGAAGATGGTGGAGAACAGAGAGGTAGGAAGGGTCCCAGCTGAGGTAGCCCGCAGTGGACTGGGGCTCAGATTTTTAGCATCCTTTACCACAACTGTGTACAAAAGACTAGGCTGCGGGCTAGACTGCAAGATGCTGTCTTTAGCCCCGCCGGGGTCAATCAACACATCCACAGTGGTGTGATACAGCAGGCGGGCAGCAGCTTTGATGACTCCAGGGAAGAAGAGCTCAGTGGTCGGCCGGGGGTTGAAGAAATAGACAGTAAGCAGACCTGCATCCTTGTCTAAGCACAGTACCGAAGGTTGGTTTACACAATCCTCTCTGTCCGGGTTGGGCGGCATGCTGCTCTGTTTCAATAAGACATTGAAGCTGTTGAGGAAGTCGTGGAGCGCTCCCCCCACCACCCTCAAAATGTGTCCGTCCTCCTCATAACACATGTTGAAGAGCTCCTCGCCAAGAGCGACTTTCAAAGCTTCCATCTGGATTTCTGTCAGACAGATGAAAGGAAACAGGTGAAGATGCTAAGCCCGCAAATACCCTATTTTTAATTCAGAATTTTAAAATACAAATTACATATTTAATTATTTGCACTTCAGATTTGGCATTACCTGTTTTGGTTGAGTACATGTTCATCATTTCCACTAAATGTTCCGGCTCATCAGTGCAACTGTGATGGTCTGTACAACAAATTATTGGACTGCGAAACACAAATATCAAAGTCAGACACATACATTATTCAGTGGGCCATAGTTTTGTTCAATATATCTGACGGGAGTCCCAACTATAATTATCAGATAATCCATCAAACATTTTCGCAATAAATCAATGCTTTGTTTTGCCTTGAAACAGCTCAAACAAAATTATGTTATAATTTCTCAAAGCTTAAGGCTTTCAAAGATTTATTTGTCTGACCAACAGACCAGAAGACAAATATATGCTGTTTACTGTCATATATGACCAAAAGAAAGACCTGCAAATTCTCTAATTTGAGAATCAGCAATAATCTTACTGTGTTTTTCAGCAGATTTTAAGGGATTCTCTATCTCCAGCTATCCATAGCAGCATGCATAACGCCTTATTGTCAGTCAAAATAAATGTGTAAGGGATATTGATGTAAACAGAAGGCCAAATAATGCAGTCTCATCTTTTTTGTTATTAGGGGTGCAAGATATCTGCAGCAGCAGTAGCAGTAAATAAAGCAGTCTAAGAGGCGTGTATTTATTATGGTGGCAGCTGTATTTAAAACACACGTTACCTTTCAGAGTCCCCGGTTTGATCTGATACTTTCATCATTCGTTGGAGGGCAGTGTGCAGCTTTTGAAACTGTATGACAAAGTGTTCAGCTAGTTAAAGGTCATCGTCTGGGAAAGACTGAACAGCAGATTGAAACGCAGGAACGCCCACAAATAATATTGTTTTTAAAAGCAGGAATATCTTTATCTCAAATAATGATGTCTGCGCGTCGGGGCAGACATGCGACAAACACACACCTGCAGTCAAGCTGTTTTTTTTTTCAGAAATAATTGTGAAACACACTGTAGTTCGTGCATGATGTGAATATTAATAAATTAAACTCACCTCTGGACATGCCAATTTTCGGATGCTCTCCCCAAGTGTATGCAGGTTAACTTTGCCTCTGCTTGTCTTCGGTTGAGGTAGATTCTCACCTATTTCCCCGTGCACGTCCTTAGAAATAGGCAATAAATCCGCAGCGTCAGTTGAGCGCTCCTCAAAGTCTCCGAGCTCATTATTTTTGGCGCTGCTGGAGAATGGACACTCTCCAGAAATCTTCAGCTCTTTCAGCTTCGCGCAGAACATCTCCCCTGCTGTATAGTCTCCTGTCTCTACAGTTCTTATCTAATTTCGGGGGCAGACAGTGCTGGTCGAGCAGCTGCGGTCTCTGGGAGAAATTCCATCATCTGGCGCGCTCATCCAAGATACCTTTCTCCTAGCGACCCGCTGATTCAAATGATCAGCACCAAAGCCAGAGACCACATACAATATTCATTGAAATCTGCACGGGCAAATGATGGCAGGGAACTATCATTGCCAAAAGCCAATGAGCAACTGGAGAAAAAAGAGCAGTAGGCCAATCCATGCGCACGTGGGGCTGGTGTCGCTGAACAACCTATCAGCAATGAGAACTTATTTCCAGGCGACTCCTCGCATGCAGTGGACTTTTTTTTCATTTAGATTGGCCTATTGAATGTACCCATCATACCAGACTGGTCAACGAACAATCATTATATTCACATGGGACTTCTGGTGTGCGTGCCTGTGCTGATCAATGGGTTGTTTGTAGACTTTGTGATGATATTGTTTCCCCACATTTATACAGAACTACGATTTTATCTGATCATTCAAATAATATAGTATGGCTTACTTTATTTCTGCCCTTCTCTCTCTCTCTCTCTCTCTCTCTCTCACACACACACACACACACACACACACACACAAACATTACAATTTAACTGCTGTATTTCCCATGTGAAATACCTGTAAATTGACGACTGCCTGGTGTTTAAGATTATAAATAGCGAGGTTCCCCCTCCGCTGAGTGCTTTTATTAAAGCTCAAACAACAGGTCCACAAGGTTTTCTCTGAGAGGAGACGGCACATTGTACAATCCCCTACAAAACCAGCTCCTTCAGCCTGTCTCTTTCTCAAATGAGGTGGTCATAAGGCACTACTCTTTGATTGCTTCTTAAAACACAAAACATCTGCATCATCACTGATAACATTATTGTAATGGTGTATGGCTGCAACTAACCAATTCACTGTCTTTTAATTTTTTATATACTTTATCGCAGAGACTAAGGGGATGTCTTCTTGTTAAACCCAAAGATGTATACATTTACAATTGTATAAGACCATAAGCCAGAACCAGATAATTTCAGGGGGAATTTTTCCTTTAGCAATGACTGAAAGGGAAACTCCTCCATTAACATCTGTTTACAGGTCATGGAGAGTACTACTGCAAATGTGGGAAAAGCATAGACACTTTTCAATAAAGGCATTTTTCTCACTAACATGTCTGTTTTGGTAATTATATGTCACTGTGTGAGTTTAACTCTGACATCAAGCCGATTTGTTTTATTTAAGAGTGTTAAGGAAATGGTTCAGTGATGATTATAGACATGTGTTAAGGAAATGGTTCAGTGATGATTATAGACATGTTTCAAGATCATTTATAAAGCTCTTGTCAAAAATAGACTTCATTGGCCGTGATGAGGCTAGAGCACATTGTTGGCCTTGTTTGGTCTGAAAAGAGCATTTTCAAGTCTAACATAATAAATCCATTTCAGTGTTTAAATAATGAACAGCTTTGTCATTTGGGAGTTTTCTCATTTCTCGCAGGATAACTCTGGATGAGCATGTTGCTTACATTGGCAGCTGTACAACAAGCAGGATGTTTCAACCACATGACAACACACAGTGTATAGGTTAGAGAATAAAGGGGGTGAGAGATCCTTTCATTAGGCTCCAGGGAGGCCACCCTCAATGCAATTCATTAAACCGCCCATCTTGAGATGTGCAAGTTATTTTATCAGTGACACTTTAATGGTTCATTATTTTTAAATGATGAGGTTGTGGTCATCAAAGTCTGAATGTGGACGCTTTAGGACTGTGTTAGGCAAACAGCCAAATCTGTCCAACTAACTAAATTTAGCTGCATGAAGTTTTCCATTTCAGATACATCATTTTCCATGTATCTGTTGTATGTGTTTGATAAAACTGTATAAATACAAGGCTTATGTAAATCCCAAATATGACATTGTTATATCTAATAATAAGTAATGTAATTAATAGTTTAATTTTAAGTGATCAAACACCAACAGACTTGTACTTCATGTATGAATTTTTATATTTTTGTTAATGAACACTTTTTTAATTCCTTTTTTCACGCTCTCTCTCTCTTCCCCAAAATGCTGACTTGTGTTTTTTTTATTGGAACAGCAACCACCAATGTTGAGGTAATGTAATCCAATTATAAACATTGTTTATTTCCATATGATGAATGTGCTTTTGTAATGTGAGTTTCCATGGTGCCTGCCATATTCAGACACTGCACACACTCATTCAAAGATCCTAATACTTTGTTTATGATAAGCACAGAGAAATAGCTAATCTCATTACAAATCAAGCCCAGCGCACTAAATCTACAGGAACTCAACAGCCCTGAATTCAGACAGTTAAAATGTATATATTTGAGCTGCACTTAGTTTAACAAGAAAAAAAAAACTTTATTCAGGCAGGTTGCAACATCCATGCACATAAAGCACTTTAATAGATACTTACAGTAAACCGTTGGTAATGTTATAGACTTTAACAGATTTAACAGTGGCCCTTTTTGGCCGCTATGGGTCAAAACTGGTCCACCAAACTAATGTTTTCTTCTCCACATTTTCAAAATAACAGTCATTTCCAAAAATGGTTTCAAAGTGAACGTACTATGCAGCAATTTTGTCTGTATGCTCTTAAGTGCTAATACTACGAACAAGTAATGTGCACTGAATCTGTTAAATGTGTTTATTCAAATTTGACTGGCAATCTGCTACATTCAAAAGATTGATTTTAAATGCTTGTGTGCAATGGGCTGTTTGAGCTCCCTGTCCTCCTGACACACCACTAATGATTTTATACAGAAGCTACAGAAGCTGTATCAAAACAAAACATGACTGACCTAAAACTGACCTAATTTTCAACTCTGCTTCTGGGCATGTGCTTTATTTGACTTTGTTATAAAAAAAAAGTTAATATTTTTGAACAAGTGTAACAGGGCTGTAATGTGAATACTTTTCGGGTCCTTTCATCTACAGATATCCATGAAGTTTACCCATAATTCATATGCTCATCGCTGTCCTTTAGTTGGTGAAAAGCAGTTCATTATGTACTGGTATCTAATTTGTCTACAAGTGCAGCGTTTCATGATGATTTTATTTTTCAGTTGTTAAGGTCAATGGGTTTTGGTGGTGAGGTTTGCTGCAAGCATTGTAGTTGGAAAGCTCCCACTTGGACATGCATAAGAGCTACAGCATCTCTAACCCAGTGTCCGAGCATGCATTGCTGCCATGTTACAGCCTGAGGCAGGCAACGCACTAAGAAACAGGGTTTTATGTTTGTTATGCTACTTGTTACTCTTTGCACTATGCTTGCATTATGTATAATTGTATTAAACAAAGTACATTTTCAATCCATATAAATAGCTTAACAATAAGATAACAATATAAGAATGTTGACGCATGTTTTCAAGTCGGGTGACACAAGCATTGATGCTGGAATAATCAGATATAGTATGCCTCACTCATTCCTAGTAGAGCAGAACCCGCATTGAGATACGCATGCACACAGGATCACGACAGGAGATCTTATAGTGCACTCATTCGCAGTGAGCGGTATGATTGTCTGGAGAATTTTATAAGCAAGAGCATTAATGGAATAGTTTTAATTATTATTATGATTGTTATAAATTATTCATATTATTATTGGAAGTAGTCTAGTATATTTATTATTAAGTATTATTATATATGTGCACCAAATGTAGGTTTAACCTATTCCCACTCAAGTGCTCAACATTGTGCTTTAACTATAAATAAATGTCTCTCTGTTGTTTGCTCACATCATTTATCATGTTCCACTAGCCTCAAGTGTATGTCTGTGTATTACGTTATAAGGAAACACCGTATTGTATGTCGTTTATGCAGTACTAGAAAGCACTACTAAAAAGTGCATGGCACCCACTAATCCAATAAAAGTATGAATTACGAGTTACCTTGAATGCAACATCAATGGGTGGGGCCAGTATGGTCCAATAGAATGCAGCAGCCTGAGACACGTTGCAACAGACATGTCAGCCTGCACAGCGTAGAAAACAGCAGCTAGCTCAGTGATTGACTCCACTATGGTAGGTTTACTTTTTCTTCTGTTCAGGTATGTTTTAAGAGATTACTTACAGCTGACAGCGGCTCCTCGCCTCCTTGTTGCCAATCTCCATTAACGTTATAAATACGGCTAGGTTCTCTCTCAGGTTATTTACTTTTCTTGTGTCGCCTCAGGTTGTGGCGGACTCACAGTCCTCCGACACAGGGACCATCCTTCGTGTCAGAGGGCCGCTGGAGTTCAAATGTCACCTGGACAGCACAGATGGTATGTTTCTTTTTGCTGCTATTTACTTTTATATTCAAGTTGGATACCACACGGTTTAATATGGACCCGTCTAAGTCGTACTAGCATGATTTCTGTGTCTATAGTGCCTTCCTTCAGTCTTGTCATTTCTGTATTACCAATATGAGATACATCTATACATAAAGGAAAGCCTCTACAACCCCAATATGTAACTTTCCTAAAGCTACCTGCAGGGCCATAGCCATGATTATTGTCCGAGTGACCGATGGACCCTATTTTTAGTTATATCTGAGTCCATCAGCCAGAAATACTTCAGTGTAATCCCTGAATACAATTATTGGACACCGAAATAAGTTCAATGTAAATATACTGCTAGTTTTATTTCCCTGCACGATTGCCTTAATGCTGTTTCAAACCCTTTTCGATAATGCCAGGAATACAATTTTACTGGAATTGGAAATCCCATTATTTAGATTTTCATTGTTTTCTTAAACCACTACCTTTTGATATGTTTAACTAACCAACTTGAACTATTTCTGAATCAAGATTAAAAACCCTACTAAGTGAATTGTAGAATGTACGCTTAAAGGGCTTTGGTGTCCTCAGTGACTGCTCACTAGTGGTCATTTTGTGTAAAAAGATAAGCAAGTATGAAAATACCAAAGTTAAATGCTTATGGTAATATTCAAGTTGTGCTAATTATATAACGATTAATAAACATTCATGAAGTACAGTGTCACATACAAGTTCTGCACTGGTTGTTTTAACATTGACTAAAAGATCAAATGCATGAAGAATAACTTTGGCAGAAAGAATAATACAATACAATATAGTAATTGGTCATGGACTGATATTCTCTGTCTGTCTTCTTTCAGCACGGCTCATGCACAAAGTCATCTCAAGAACATTCGAGACGCTTCAATCTCAGGTGAAATCTGAATCATGTGTTCTCACAGTCTGTGACAGTCCTGTTATTATTTGGCCAAACAGAGGTGTTTACGCAATACCTGAAGGAATAACTCCAAACACACTATGTGAAGATCTACATCAATGGATTCAGTAAGTTCACTTTTTAAAATATTTTCTTTTTTTGTCGGAAATCCTCAACTTTTTGTTTCTTTGTCTGAATTCAAATTAACGTTTTTATTTATTTCAGGTCAGATGAACAAGAGGCTGCTGGCAAGAGATCTACAAAAAAGAAAAGCAAAAAAACCTCAGCAGCAGTATGTACACATTATATTTAATAAGTTGTTTTTTGCATCATTAAGTGTACCAATATTAGTCCCTCTGCTTCAACATATTGGCAGTGTTTTGTATTTCAGATGTAACCCGAGTAGGACTGCAACATTTTTTTTTTTTGATAATTAGTATTCTATTAACTAATAACTTGTTTTCTAAAGTGTCTGAAAAAGTCAAAAACACCCTTTTTTTTTAGTTTTCTAGAGCTAAAGATGAGTCCTTCACATGTCTTCTTTTATTTGACCAACAGTCCAAAATCCAAAGATATTCAGTTGTGTTTGTGAGAATGTAACATAGCAGAGGATTGTTTGTGTGCATCAAACTTTGGGTTATGAGCCCAGTATGGTTTTGCTCCACCTCGCTGCTATTTCCCACAGATGGGACAGACACCCAATCCCTGTGTCAGGAGGTCAGTGGGTAGCCACTGCTCTTCAGTGATATACACACAGACACCATGATTGTTTTAGGTTAATTATCTATGGACAGGGATAGCAGTCTTTGTGTGTACAATCAATCAAGGAATAATGTTAAGCGCCTGCCTGAAGTTGTTAGCCTTCACTGCAGATTAATTGTATAATCTATGCTGTATTCCCACCTGTGGTGCTGTTTTTCAAAAGCTCAAAGTGATGTCTTGTTTTATCCGACCAACAGTCCCAAACACCCAATATATTCAGATTACTTTTACAGAAGCCAAAGGACAAACAGTAAATACTTGTTTATATGAGAAGCTAGAACCAGTTATTATTTTAGATTTTTTGATAATTCAATGACATAAACAATTCATTTATTATTAAAAAAAATAGTTGCAGGTCTTTCTTTTGATTCATTGTTTCGGTTCTAAACCTCAGAATTGTCACCTATTTACTTTTTGGTGCCTGAGCTTAAATGTAAATTGTCCCTTGTCTTTCAGAGTGTCATTAACCTTTGGCTGATGATGGAGGCGTCAAAGACAGGCCCTCTTCCAGCCCCGGTCCTCAGCAGAACAGTCCAGAAATCCCACTTCCTGTCTACAACTTTTCCTGTGGACTGCGTCGTCCGTACCACCTTCAATGAAACAATCAAAGAGTATGGCTTACCTTTACACAAGTCCATGTAAACTTGAACTCACCATCAGTAGCTGCTATCATAAATATTTTGCTAACTGTGAAAGTTTTTTCTTCTGGTCTTGCAGTGCCTTTGAGCGCCTGTTGGAGGCGCTAACTCATCAGCTGTGTGAGATGGAGAAAGTGACCTTGCAACACATTAAGGGGACCACGTTGTTGGTACCTGAACCGCTCCACTTCCTCCTTCCAGAGCCAAAAGGGCTAGTGACCGTGGTTTACCCTGCAGGAGTGCCTGACAGCCAACTGGAGACACAGCGTAAGGTAAGACTCACTAACTGAGAGTCTTTAAATTCCCAAACAAAAAGGCAACATGGAGCACAGAGAGGAATCCTCTGGTTCAGGCTGTGGATCAAACTCATTGTACTTGCATGAAACACAGCCGTAAAGGATGGAATTGTCTTTGCTTAACTTGATTTATGTTCTTTTTTTTAACATATTTTTCAATTTATTGGACACAAACGTTGTCTGTGTAGGATCTGCATCAACAGTTTGAGCTACCAGATGACTGGCCCTATTTTAGAAGAGCCAATGCTTACCACTTTCCCAATGAGCCCTACAAAGATGGTTACCTCCGAAACCCTCATCTGGCCCTCACACATCCCACGCTGGACAATGGAAAGGTGCGTCTAATCACCAGATTAAAGTTTGTCACACTCTATCTCCTCTTTTGAAGATGGATATTGAGACGTACTCTGCATGGAATCACAATCTTGTCTTCTGTGATGTCTTTTCTCAAGGTGTGCTTGGTCCAGGGGATGTACAGCTATCACCACTACATGCAGGACCATATGGATGACAATGGCTGGGGCTGTGCTTATCGCTCCCTCCAGACCATCTGCTCCTGGTTCCAGCAGCAAGGCTACGCAGAGCGGGCCGTGCCCACTCACAAAGAGATCCAACAGGTACAGTAGTGGTCCAGTCAATACAACTATAACAATACCATGGAAATGTCCAAATGGCCCCTTTCAATGGACTCTCACCTTTCCAGGCTTTAGTGGATGTTGGAGACAAACAGGCATCCTTTTTTGGATCACGCCAGTGGATCGGATCCATTGAGGTTCTGGCAGTTCTGAACCAGCTGCTTGGGGTCACGTCCAAGATCATGTTTGTGAGGTGTGTTGTAAGATTCCTATGGATAGCAAGTTGTGATGATGTAACGTATGTACATCTTTTTTTTTATGTATCTGATGTTAAATGCTTGTTCTCTTTAGTCAAGGTTCTGAGCTGGCATCCAAAGGCAGAGAACTGGCCAACCACTTCCTTACTGAAGGGACTCCCATTATGATTGGTAAGCTGGATGCCTGAAGGTTTTTGGAACGGTTCCTAAACTATGTTTCAAGCATTTAGACATTTAATTCAACTGTAACAGCTTTACCAAACTTTAAAACCAAAAATGTGGATACATTCTTTCCCATAATACATAATCTTCAGACAAACAAAAACAATACATAAACCATAGCAACATGTCATTTATATCTGGTTCGGAAAAGAAGTAGTAATTGTATCTAAATCATACAAAGACATGCAATTCTTAATTACATAGCACATTCACAGCCTGGATACAAGCTATCTTTTCATGTTACTTTTTTCTGTGTTGCAGGGGGGGGAGTTTTAGCTCACACTATTCTAGGTGTGGCATGGAGTGAGACCAGCGGGCAAATCCGCTATCTCATCCTAGATCCACATTACACAGGAGCAGAGGACCTGCAGGTTATTACAGACAAGGTAACTTGCAAGCATCCCCACTGGCTGCATTTTCCCTTTTTAAAGTACACATTTTCACGTACTGCGCTGTTGAATGTGATATGAATGTTATCTTTCCCAGGGCTGGTGTGGCTGGAAAGGACCGGATTTTTGGGATCAAAATGCATATTATAATCTGTGTCTTCCTCAGAGGCCAAAGGTCATCTGAGCTCTCACAACCTTTCAGATAGACATCATCTGACATTGGAAAAGCTTTTGCAAAACATTGGCGTGTCATTGCAAATTTGAGTAAATTTGAGTAATTTTCTCTAATGATGTTTCTTATAATTTACTTTTACGGTTTTGGTATCATCATTGTCTTAGCAACAATGGCACAACAAGAGATGGAAGTCATTTGGTATTGAAAAAAGAAATGTATCATATCATATCAGCAAATATTTGTATTACCATTATTTAATAATACAAATGCTGGTGAAATATCTATACTAAAATGTCTCATTTAATTTAGTACTGTAATGCATCCAGGTCAACAAAGTTGTATTATTGCTGTGTTGCCAGTAGACAAATGGATGATCTTACAAATAATTGAACTGTACAATACATTCTGTCGTCAATTTTCCCTCATTCCTTATTACATTGTATTTGTATTTCCAGACTTGAACTAAAATTATCAGCCAATCAAATAAAAAGGAAGGAATTTTGTGAAAATGCCAATTATTCCGTTATTCTATCTTTACAACATATTATGATTGGATACTTTGTCGTACATGAAAGTAAATGGATGTCTTTTTAGATTGTTGGTTGAATGAAACAAGACATTTGCACAAGCATCAAACATACATTGGACAAATGTCTGTATTTTCTTATAGACATTTTAAATGTATTTGTTTACATACATGTATCTACATGTTTGTATTCATTTATAAACAGAATATAAATTGAGATTTGCTGGTGAATAAATTATAATTCAATCCTCATTTAGCTGTGTAGCCCCTGGAAACATGTAAAGACCCCCAGGGGCCTTGGTCCCACTCTGAGAACTATTTGTGTTTGTTCCTGAATGCAGCCTGTCTGACACAGCAGATTAATAGAAAACAATCACTCCTTGTAATTGAGTTTTGACAACCAGTCTGTTGTCAGAGTCAAATGGAAGCTTTTCTCTTCTCACTCGGCATAATAAAATGTAGGATTTTCTAAAGTCTGTCGAGCTGAGACGTGACAGTTCATTTTATAGAAACGTATTGTCACTCTTTGTGATTTCATCTCCATGGGCTGATTGTGTAGCTATGGGACTGCCACAGAATATCCCCCACTCAATCCCCATCTCTACCCATCCTGCATAGGCATGTAAATTCTATGACAGTGACCAGACACAGGTTTTTACGATAGATTCACCCAAGACATATTGTCCTAGGACATTGGCATTTCATTAGTGTGTGTCACTTCTAGGTCTAACAATGTTATTAAGAGAAAACCCGTGACAAATTATAATGTCAGGGGACGCGCCTTCAGATAATCCCCTTTCTTGTTAATGGGTATGCACTAGGGGGAGCAGTTACTTTGGCATAATAGATCCCAAAGGAAAAACTAAATAGCCTCTTGTCTATTCCTCTATCAATTCTAATTATTGATGTGTTTAAGTTGTTTAAACCTTTAGCTGAAAAAGACAAAGTACTGCAATGTGATTTATTTTCATTTGAATTCTCTGTAAGATTATGTACTGTGTATATGGTGCTGCTAACAAGCTGCTCAGTAACCAGATTTGATAAATACACTGTCACAGAAAAATTTAAAAAATGAATACATAATAAACTAAAATTTTGATATATTATATTATATAGTTCAGCAAACTATCCACATTTTCTGAATTAGATTGAGAATCAGGTTTATTGCAAAGTAGACTTTTCACATTCAAGGCTTTTGTCTGGGTTTTTTGGTGCATAACAAAAAACATGGTAAGAGAAAAAGCAAGAATGCAAAAGTAAATAAACATAATTATGAAATAGACATTTTACAATAAAATAATAATATTATATATATATTATATAAATACGTACAATATATAGTACAGTTAATCGACAAGACTAATGTTTCAACTATAGTTGTTTTACATGCTTGGAAAGGGAGGAGTGAACGGATGTTGTTGCTGTTACACTTACTAATCCTCAAATATTTACACATTTTACTTAAAAAACACACATATAGTATGTAACTAAATAGTCTCTGCTCTATGAACATTAAAGGTGAAGGAATTAATTTTGTAGTTCCTGGAACTACCTGGTCTTTCTTGAATCACGTGACAAGAACGCTTTAGAACTTCCGTTCACGCGACTCTCTCTTTACGCGGCTCTGCTTGAGAGCTCTGCGCCAGGGTAACCGTTGTCAGGATGTGACGTTGCGTAGTTACCAACCACCGTCACCACGTTGGGCTCCAGCCTGTTCCCGCTGAGGAGGATTGTTTGTAAGCTTTGCGGTTCAATTAAGCGTCTTCTCGACGTAAATGTAACCGTAACGCGAGGCACGTTTTGACGGGCGACCCTTCGACAGGTAAGACTTTGTTGTCTTTCAAGTAAAGTTAGCTAACGTTGAACGTATGTGTTCTATGTTTAAAACATGATCAGCCTTCATGGCGTCTCACACGGTGAAAAGTGTCTTTACTGGCAGTACCTTTACCATAGATTGTCTGTCCATATCTCAATCTAAATGGGATTGTCACGTTACAGACGTTACATTTAAGATATATGTACATTTGGTTTGTATTGAATATCTTCTGAATTCTTGGAACCGACTAACTAGTCCATTACAGAGCACATCTGCATCAAAGTTGGATTCATTTCTGCCAATCGTACATTGTTGTTGTGTGGCGATGCAGGTCAGTGAGTGCAGTTTGAAAAAAGCTGATGCCTCACAACGGTAATCGTCGCAAAAATTAGGACATATTTGATTTTCACTCTGTATAGATGAACGTTACACAATTTAAGCCAGTTTTATAAGCTCCTGATTTCAGAATCAGAAATGTGTATTGTTATAAGTACGTTACACATATAAGGGATTTGACTTAGGGAAAGGTGCATAATAATAAACAAAACACACAGTGCAATAACATGAGACATAATTAAAACATCTTAAAATGTACAATAACATGGTAAACAAATAAAAGTACTTAAACACACTGCTGTATGTACATACAGCAGCTTGGTTTTAAAAAATTGTAAATTGTTGTTAATTGGTTGAAACGGTTCTTTGACTTTAACTCGACTCTAACGTCTCAATCTTAAACTACTTTATAGGTTCAGTTTCTTGTCTGCCATGTTCAACCCAAGTGAACTAGAAGGGGAAGTGGATCATTCCTTTTTTGACAGTGACTGTGATGATAGCCACGGCGATGGAGGTGAAAATATAGAGAAAGGCTTGAAGTCTGAAAAGGAGAACCCACCAGCCCCAGAGAGACTACATGCAAAACAGACAGACAAAACTATAGGGAGTTTGTCTCCAAGGACTGATGAGCCAAAAAAACAACACCTGAAACTAGTTGACGACAACAGTAGTAGCAGAGCAGAAAGGAAAGAGAACAGCTCTCAAGTAAAGGAAGATGAGAGGAGGGCATCCAGCTTATCTGGTGCCTGTACATCAGATAAAGCCATCCATATTATCAGTGATAGTGAGGCTGACTCAAATTCACGGTCTAAAAGGCACAATGAAACTTTTATTGTGTTATTGGATGATGCCAGGGAGGTAAATTGTAAGGATGTGCACAGCCAGAGACCAAACGAGTATGAAGAAGATGCATTGCCATCCAAGCACTCCGACTTAAAAGGGAGAAATAAACAATCTCCTAAAAAACAGATAAGAAATTGGCGTACCAGCAGTCCATCCTCCACTTCAACTGAGAGCAGCGTAGACGCAGACTCAGAGAGCTCCTTTAGCAGCAGAAATGGGAGAAACAGTATAGATTCCCCCATCCTTCCCAAGCCCAACAAGCCTTCTGTATCCTCTGGAATGAGAAGGACCCGTGCAGACTCGGCAGGATCTCGGGACGTGCCTATTGGCCATACAGAGGAGTCAGAAGATACAGCGACAGATGTGAGCCCCCTCTCCTCTCCTGACATCAGCCCTCTCCAGTCATTGGACCTGAACCACACAGAGGCTAAAGAGGGAAACCGTAAAGAGCAGCAGCAGCAGCAGGAGAGTGTGCCCTCCAGTGGCCTTAGTGACATGCATCAGGATGAAGACTCAGATCAAGATGTAGATGAGTGTAAGTAAAACTGCCTTCCTTATCTGTCACTTCGGCTTCCTTTGCTCTTTGTTTTCTACCACTGCTTCCCAACCTTTTGGGTATTCGGTCCTTTAAAATGAAGCAATATCATTTTTTTTCAACGGCTCAAGTTGTTTTTTAAATCATCTGTCCAGAGAAACTCCTAAAAAAATCATCATACAATGAGCAATAAAACATGAAATGGACTTTATTTTTAATCTCACCTAAATTGCACAACAAAGCCGTTTCTCTTCAGGCGATGTTAAACCTGCCTGTTTTTAAGCAAATGCTAATTTACCTGAACACTACAGTGCACACAGAGACTTTGAACTTTTAGTTGAATTCATATAAGGCTTTATACTGTAGTTCCTGAATATATTCGTAATTTGGATTTGTACTAAACATCAAAAGACGATCTTTTCCTCCACAGTACATTGGGAACGATTCCCGCTGAGCATGTTGAATATTATACTGAAATTAATAACATTAAATTGAGATTTTACCTAACTAATACCAGAATGTCTTTGCAAAATGTAAATGATGGCATTACATGGTATATAAATGTGATTTATTTTTTAAAATGTTTGTACATTAGTTTTTGACATGTTTTAGTAGTACACCATAGACAAATCATTTTGAAACCAACAAAAGCTTTTCAACATGGCATAAAACACAATAACTCCCCTTTTTAAAAGGTAGATTAAGAAGTTGTAATAAATTTCCTTTTTTTACCAATCAGGCTCCCTCAGTTCTGAGAGTCGACTTGGAAGTAAACTGGTTTCCTGCTGTTCTGGCGTAAGCAACAGGAAGAACTACTCGTTCACCAATGATGAGGTCCGACGTATAGATCGTGAGAACCAGCGTCTTCTTCGTGAGCTTTCGCGCCAGTCTCCAGGGCCCAGACCAGGAAGTACAACGAGGAAGAAAACCCATACAGCCAGCAAGTTGCCTCATGTTCGCCTCTCTCACAGCGCACTCAACAGGCAACGGGAACAGCAACGCATCGAGAAGGACAACCTGGTGAGTTTTTCCTCCTGTGTGGATTGATGCTCAATTTAATATAAAAACTCAACTTTAAACATTAGTATAGATGTAGGCATTCCTGTCACTCTAATTATTGAGTTTTTCTTTTCTTTTGGCTTTTCAAGACACATTGTTCAGTTTGTGATTATTTTGCTTTAGCTTAGAGTTATTGATATTTATCTCACACACGCAAACGGTGCCTCTTCAAATCAACATCATGATTGGCTTGGATTCTTGGGTACCAGTAAAGTTGCATAATATTCTTATTTGCTGAATATATTGTAGTACTGGTGTCAATTCTGGGACCCATAGAGAAAAGTGTGTTTTGGAGTATCTAAGTGACTGTTGTCCCCAAACAGTATAGGCAAGGCAAGGCAAGGCAAGTTTATTTGTATAGCACATTTCAACACAAGGTGATTCAAAGTGCTTCACATAAAACCATTAAAGCATAAAAACACAATGCAAAATAAAAGATTTAAAAACAATTAAAAGCATAAAAACACAATCAAAAATAAAAGATTTAAAAACAATTAAGAACAGTCACCATCTGTCCATGGAGTCCAAGCCAATCCTTCAGCAGAGACCTTTGTCACATGGCATTTATCCCTGTGTCTGTCTCTACATTGACCTATTAGCAAAGGCAAATTGCCAATTAACCTCGAAACAAATCTGTTTTGGTACATTTTAAAATGGTACAATTATTTTTTTTTAAACAAAAAAACATCTAAAGTAAGGTATTTAGCCTCAGTTAGTAGGTTATACTGGTGCCTTAGAAAGACATTTCCGATTTCTAATTTGTATAATTAGGTCAATCAATACTGCTACTGAAATGCAAAGCTGATATTTGCTCATCTCTTGGTAATCTTCTGTCACTGAGAATATACTCTTATATATATATATATATATATTTAAGGGTGCTTTAATATATATATATATATATATATGTATATAAACTTTTATATAAACATTTTCAGCGAGGACTGGAAACAATGGTTTTAGCTGACTTGATTCCCATTTATTAGTTATTACTGCATTAGGGATTTTCTCAAAAGAAATCTTGTAATTTGTTTTAATCAACAATTGTAGAAACAGACAGAACAATATTTTCTGGGAGAATATGCAAGTTAAGTAGTTTAAGTAGAGATAAACAGATTTGGGGGATTTCTGCAGCTATATCACTTCATACTTTACTATTCTTTAGTTTGCATTTATTTAAGGATACTAGTAAGTTGGGTTGGGTTCCCCTGAAAGCAGACACGGTTGGACTTGAACAGATGGCAGCAGGTGGCAGGCTAGCAACGCCATCGAGTAATATTATAAGACCGTTCAGCCTCTGCAGCTTTGGCCTTGCACCCCTTTATTTTAACTCTGCTTTACCACTTTGTGATAGAAGCAAACAAAAAGTAGTGTTTGAAAAGGTTTCAAATGTTAAATTCGAACTTGTACCCATTGGCAGCCAGCAGATCGTTATTCTCTCCTCTGAAAAGGAAATAGGGAAAACGTGTATGGTCTTCATTGATATTTTGACATGTCACTATTGCTGATTAGAGATAATACATTAACGCTGATTTAAGTTTGTTTCAGGGAATGGTTTCCACTCATTTTTAGGACAGACTGTTCTCTCCTCTTGCATCCATCTCTCTACGTTGTCAGGAGTACTTTTCACCTTCTCTATTCTTAGTGGGAAGTAACTGAATCTGCCGTGTGATCAGTGTATCCACCCCACACATCACATTTGTAAGACACGCTGTTGGTCCTGCACAAGTAGAGCTAGTTTCATGTCTTTCAAGATTGGTCAATTACACATTCTTTATTTAAATTATCTCTAAAATGATGAATTCTTATACATCGGAAATGCAGTAGGTGTTTGCACTTAGAAGCCATCAGAGCCTTTTTATGACCTCTGGTGGACTTAGGAAAAGTCTCTTGGCTGTTGAGTTTTTTGTTTGCTGCATAGCTTCATGAGGGGTTTTTGCTCACTGAGGGATTTCTGCACAGCATGCATGTAGGAGTGTGACTGCATGTATGACATTCAGCAAGTTTTGCCTCATGCGGTTTGGTTGTGTTTGTTGTGAAGTACCAGATATTTCTCTATTACCATCATTTGATTTGAATCAAGAGTATTTGTTATTGTTGTTTTTTTAAGATATGCACTTTTTATAAATGTATTATGTTGTTTTGTATGTTGTGGGTTAAAAGCCAGACTAAATGTGATCAGCATTCAGTAAGTGGCTCAATGAATCAAATGTTAGAAAAAGCTTTGTAATTCACCTAAAACTCCTGCTGCATTTTGTTTTTATATATATATATATATATATATATATATATATATATATATATATATATATATATATATTTATATATATATATATATATATGCCCACATCTTTCCAAGTTGAACCTGACAGATATCCTGAACATTCATGTTAAACTTGATATTATTATTATAGAACGTAGAATATTTTTATTCATTACTTACTAGCTAAGAAATGTCGTTGTGTTTCTTTCAGGCTTTCTTGAAGAGGCTGGAGTCCGTCAAACCAACACCTGGCCTAAACCGTTCAGACCAACTGAAGGACTACCAGCGACACATTGGATTCGTGGGAGCTCCTTCATACCCCGTCTGTATGTCCCCCACAAGGTCGACCAGCAAGACTCCCTCAGGTTGGTACCGTGGGTCTGGATCTTCCAGCTTTTGCTGTGTTCAAAAAGTGTTTTATAACCTAAACAGTATAACAACTTGAGTACCTGCTCATACAAGCCAAACAGATGAGAATGATTTTTAATTAACCAGGATGTGCCTTCTTGGTCATATTAAGCCCACCTCTCCAACAACTTATGTAAAGGTCTGACTGTACCTCTGGGGCCAGGGGATTTGGGTTATCACTTTAAGACAAACCAAATAGTGAGGTAGCTGCACAGCTGCTTGCTTAGATCCCACAAGAACAGCTACCAGCTGTATGTAATTATTTTGTAGGAGCCTGCTGTTGTTTCCATGCATTGACTTAATTTAAACTAAACAGCATGAGATAAGCATGTCCCACTCTGCTGCGCTGCTCCTCTGAAATTGAAGGCTGCAGATTTAGTTCACATTTCCGAGCGGCTGCCTTCAGATGGCTGCAGAGATTCAATGAACAGAAGAAGAATTTCAGACATTAAAAGGCAGCTTTGGAAGACTGATACTGTTAAGAATACCCCATTACATCAGTTATGACTGATTTACGGATGTTCCCCATGCTATGTATTCAACATGGTTTAAGAGTTTTGTATATTTTCTAGTTACATTTTGTCAAACTATGTTAACTTTGTCATTGCTGGGTTCAAGAGTCAAACTTTAAATCAGTGGATAGTTTCTTTTGCGTTGACAAAAAGTGTGTGATTAACTGTACTGTACCTGTTTATTATGGTTGACATGTTCAAATATTAAATGTAAGTGATACATTGTCTTCTCATTAGAAATTCAAAAGGTACATTAGGTTTCTGATTTGATGATAAAACGGTTAATCTGTAACCAGAACATATCCCTCTGTCATTCACACCAGCAGGTCCCAGGCCAGCCAGTTCCACCCACCACAGCTCCAGAGCAGTTTCCACTAACTTCAGCAAAACTGTACCCAGGTCAAAAGAACAGTCCAGTGCAGCATGGTGCTGAGAACATTGCCATTTTCAGATAACTAATATATAAAGAAACACATAACTGGTGTACATTCATCACAAATGTTTACGTTACCACATCTTTTTTTACATGCATGGGTTCATCAAACTTTTAGTTGACTTAACCTACTATTCAGTGCTTTGTGTTGCTATGTTGTCATAAAGAAGATGTACTTTTTCCACGTTTTTTTGAAACAAATGGTGATCTGTGCTCAGAGATATTGTAACGCATTTGAATAGTTCAGCTGTAAGTACTGACTCTTCAAGACAGTATGCTAGCTTTATTTTTGAAAAGACTGTCTTATACTTTCACAGCTGTGTTGAAATGACAATTAACTGTTTCAGAGATTCATGTTTCCTTTACATCTTCATTTTTTGCCATATTTTCTCATATTTATACTGTTTATGTTGATCCAGAGAACTACGTATTTAACCAATAAAAAATATATTTGAAATATTATTTTTTTGTCGCGTATATTCTGTTCCTTATCAAATAAAGCTGCACGTTCCTGCAGGTAGAGGTGTGCTAATGATGGACAGAAAGTTGTCTTCTCTCCTATCACCAATGGAGCTCATATACCACAGTTGGTTATAACAATAGTTTGTTGGTTTGGGGAGTGGATGTACATACTGAATAGATTTCTGTGGTACTCGTGACATTATGAAAAGGTTCTATACAAAACCAAAAATGCTGTTGTACAAACCTCTCAGCTGCTTTATAGTTGATATTTGTTTTTGGTGTATGAACAGATTTTTCCCAAGAAGTCTGCCACAAGTGAAAATCAAAGTGCTGTTTCTGAATGTCACTTTCAATGTAAAGATTCTGAGATCATTTTTTATAGAATCCTAATTACTGTGTTTTAACTGCATTGTGTTAATATAGCTTTTTCTAGTCTATTGACACGTCACAGTGCAGATGTAAAAAATGAAATCAGTGATGGCTGTATTCCATTTAGCTGCTTCAGTTTCATGGTCCTGGCGTTGTGCATGCTCGCTCTGAAACACTAGGTCTGCAGGGAAAAAGGCATATTTTACTGCAGATGCATCAAAAACACTGGACTATTGCAATAATAAATCTTTATTCTTAATAAAATAATGTGTGAGGTGGAATACATGGCTTAGAGTGGTCACAACATAACCATACATGGCCCTCAACAACTGCTTTACCAACTGACTGACATATGACAAATAGGGACGTCATATCTTGCATTATCACAATATCTCTATTGAAACACCGGCTTGACTTTATCACACTGAAATAACTGTTTGATATATACAGATTCATGAGGAGGCATGTTAACAACACAGGTCAAGTGTAGCGACCTGTACAGTAAATGCCCACATTGTAATTCACCACAAGCTGTTATCACTTTATCACAAGAATTAAGACTTAAACAAATGGGGTGAAGGGGTTTCCTTGGGGACTGGGAGATTAGAAAGTTTATGTGTACTTCTTGATCTCATCGTACAGCACCAACACAAAGGCACCACCCATGCCTCTGATCACGTTGGACCAGGCTCCCTTGAAGAAGGCTTTCCCCCCCTCGTCCTTAATGATCTTCTTCCAGCAGTCAATTGTGCCCGTGTACATGATGTCAGCTGTGGACACAAAGACATGGATAGTGAACCATAACGACCATGGATGCATGCGTAAAATGTGTAAATGGGCAAAAAACAATCAAACGCATCACTATATAACACAAGCATGAGTGATGCTCACCTTGTTTGCGTCCAGACTGCATCATCATACGACGTCTGACGGTGTCGAAGGGGTATGAGATAATACCAGCAGCAGCGGTGACAGTCTGGGCAATCATCCAGGTGATGAAGATGTGCGTGTTCTTGGGATCTGGCAGCATACCTGCATGAGGGAGGAGTTAAGTCACCCGCTTGACACGAAATACAAAATAAACATACTTTAAAAACATGTTAAGATCGGCCAGATGTGCGCACCTTTAGCCGTGTCGAAGCAGCCGAAGTAGGCCGCTCTGTAGATGATGATTCCCTGCACTGACACGTTGAATCCGAGGTAAAGACCCTTGAGGCCATCGGTTTTGTAGATCTTGGTGAGGCAGTTTCCAAGACCGCTGAACTCTCTTTCAGATGTACCCTTGCCGATGTCGGCGGCGAGTCTCGTTCTGGCGAAGTCGAGAGGGTAGACGAAGCAGAGCGAAGTCGCCCCAGCGGCACCGCCAGATGCGAGATTACCAGCGAAGTAACGCCAGAATTGTGTTTTTTGATCCACACCACCGAGGAAGACCTTCTTGTACTTATCTTTGAAGGCGAAGTTGAGGGCTTGGGTGGGGAAGTAACGGATGACGTTGGCCAGGTTGCCTCTCCAAAAGGAAATAAAGCCCTGTTCCTTTGGGATCCTTCTCACACAGTCCATGATTCCCTTGTACTGCATATCTACAGTGATCTGTTTGCTGGCATGCTGGACCTACAAGTAAAGACAATAAAAGAACATAAAAAATGCACTTATGACTCCCTCAAACTGTCGTTAATTATCTTGTAACAATTTTATATTAAAACATAATATATTATTTTATATCTCAATAAATTAACTTCTTGTATTTACATAATCTTTGTCGGCTGGGCATTACTGTGTGTAGTTGTAGGCCTTAGTTACATGCTCACTCCTGTCACTTGAGAATCAGCTATGTATTAGATTACAGTTCAGGTTAAATTTAGCAATTCAATTTCACTAAATATCACTGTGGGCATGTGTTATATTGGAGTAATAATTAGCTTAATAAACGTACAATTATCTCACAAACTAGTAGTATGGCCATTTTATTGACACATATTAGGAGGCCTTGTCGCCATCGCCATCATAGCAGCGACATTGCAAAGTCCAGTGCGTAAAACCATCTCCACATTGAACCGGGACCTCCCACGTGCCCCTTGACTTTACACATACGAACTTACACATTGCACAGCTAGCCATTTTTCTACCAAAATATATTGCACATTTACATTTTAACGTTTGGTTTATCAGTAAACCAACATTTACGCACACTTTACGCACAAAAGAATGACCATGCGGCCATGCTTTTGGCATCAGGTGGTTCCATTATTTTACCTGCAGCAACAGCTTTACTCTCTCAATGGGAGCGACAGCTGTTTTGGAGATGGCAGCGGCAACGCCACCGGCCAAAAAGTCCTTCATGAAACTAACCACCGCGTCCGACATGGTTGGATCTTTCTTGTGGAGATTTGAGACTCCTGACTGATTCAAACTTCAACGAGGTCCTCACGGAAACCCAACTCCCATCCGAGTGGGCGAGCCCTCCCATCTGTCTTAATATATCGGCGCCATGTATCGCGAGAAATCTCAGTGATGGTTTGCGTTTTGTCGAACAGACAAACGAGGCTGGCTGAATGAATATCCGAGTTTGAAGGTCAAGACGTGCGCCATGTTCCTGAAGTAAGGACCAGGCCATGCCGGTTTAAATGACACAATATGTGTAATTTGATTATGTCAGCTCACTCCCTGACAGTTTTGCTGTATATACATTTTTTACCACCTGTTAAAAAGTCAAGTCAGCTGGAGGTAGGACGAAGAGTAACAACGGAAAAGATCCATTTTTAAGCTGCATTACCCATATGGAAGCAACAACATTGTTTAAGTCAATTTTGCAGTGAAGTATCGAACCCGAAATCTAATACTGGCTGACTTGACACGTGGAACATCACAAGTGCCATTTCTGCCCGCATGCTGTGACACGAGCAAGCAATATGATCCAAAACGAAGCCAAGTTGGCTGAAGGGACGTTGGCCACAATATACTACAGCTTCCAGTCCAGCAGTGTGGAGGGGTCCAAGACTGTTTCAGTCATATGATTACTATATTACTATTATTACTACATTTTACTAGTATTACTACATATGATTAAGTGTGACTTTCAGTCAGCTATGATTTCATAGCTTTCATTGCACTATTGCAATAATAAATGTCCTGGTGGAGAGATACATTTTTACAATTACAGGTAAAATGCACCCTCTTTAAAATCATTAATGCAGTGTCAAATATAAGATTTTTAAGAAAAATATTTAAAAAAACATAGAAATACCTAAATACTTATTCAATTGCAATAATATGATAATACAATAAAATAAGTTTCAAAGAGTTTCACCCGGTCGGTTGTCTTCTTAGGACTGTAACTGCTACCTCACGACCACTTGGTGGCGCTAATTGACTGTTGATTCATAGGCAAATTTACAAGGTTTCAAGATGTTTCCTAACAGGACAATATTAAATTAGCAACGCCCTCTAATAAAAAACTCAATAATAATTATACTATTATCATATCACAAATTCTTAGGAAATCCTTCTAGTTTGTTTTTATAGATTATTCTTTCAAAGTGAGGAAGATGTGTGGTGGTAGACCTTGTTGCTAACAGGATGAGTAAAAACAATAACAGTGACACTGCTCTTCATAGAACTTTGATTGATAGTTTTGTTGTGCACAGATTAAAACCTACAGACTAAACTGGTGTAATGGCTTATCTTTAGTTGTCTTCCCCATCCCCACGCTGCTGTGCTGTGCTGTCAGTGGGTGGCACTAGAGAGCCGGTTTACATTAAAGGGCATCACTAACATCACCACAGTGTTAATGTGGTACCCAGTGAAACAGGTGCTTTTCCTAATTTACTCCACACTCCACTCACAACAATACAAATAATGCACCACTTTACTGGTTCCCCACAGGGAAATGTTCTTAAGTAGCCCCCACCAGCCGGGCCAGAGGTCAGGCCCAGCTGCAAGGCATACAGCCTCAGAGCTGGTTAGGGATTCAGCATCGCGTTCACGTGAGCACTTCAGTTCGGCAGATGCTTGCTGACACAGGGACTTGCACCTGCTTTCTGGCCAGCATAAGTCATACTTTTGGTAGTTTTAGAGGACATAGAACAATTCATAATTTTCACGTTTTAAGCCTCTTCATTCTGAGCTGTCAGGGATTGCCTGGTTTCATGCTGTTGTTTAAGTTTACAGTTATTATTAATACTTCTATCAATCTTGTTTTTGGCAACGTAACATTTGACAATTTCTCAATTTCTCTTGATTTTCATCACAGTTTGTGTGATTATAAACTTAGGTAGTTTGATATAAGCAAACTTGCCTCTATTATTTATTTTGTATAACTCACTAACGGCTGCTCGTGTAATGATCTAAAAATATATCTAGTAACCATTTGGATAGTCGGAGGAGCCTTGGCAGAGTATGTTGGCCTGCAGATCAGAAAATGTGCTTCTCGTGTTATTTACGGAAACAAATGTAACTTGTTTTGTGCTGTTAAAACTCTTTTTATAATTGTATTTAAATCTGATCTAGATTTGCGAAAGTCGTTGCTCAGTAACCTTGGATCTTGGAGATTGAAGGAGGGGTCGTGGAGGGGGTGTGGGCTTGGATTTGCATTTTGAGTATGAAGAGCTGCAGGTGTCAGACAGTTGGACCCCCCCGCCACACACATAAACATGCACATAAGCAAAGCCGTTACGCATAGCTCCAAAACCAATACAGTCACTGATTTTATCTGTTAAGAAGTAACTGTGACGAGAATCTCTTTATTCCTCTGGTCCCCCACCGCCTGAGACCTTAGATCTTAGACCAGTGGAGGCTCAAAGATAATGGAGATTATGAGTGTCAGACAGGGTTAAAACCGCAAATATTAGGGGCAAACCTCACCAGCATTAGGGCACTGGTTGCTTCTGACTCCAGCGTGTGGTTCAGACTGAATTTATGGTTTGGTTATAATTCTTCTATAAACCAATTCAAACCATGAATTTGAAAAACTGGCATTTTGTTACAATAGTAAAAAATAAGACACACTCAGAAAGACATTATATTTAACATAGATATAAGTTCAGTTTAGTTTAGGTTAGATGCAGCACAGGTTTGTATAATTCATTAAAATGAAAGTTAATATTATATAAAGATTGTATTTCTGAATATGACAAACACTATAATGGTTATTTAAAATAGTTTGCTGCTGAAAAAGGCTAATGTTGTTCTATTTTTGTCTTATTTTCAACAATTCCCATGTAAAGACCCACAACAACAATGTGTTAATGTGTCTAATTAAGCCCGTTGGTTCCTACTGAAGACATAAATGCTTGAATATGGCTCACAAATATAATATTATAGTCTCCCTTTTTAAATAGTCTGGCAAATTTCCCTTAACTGCCGGTCACAGATTTTAGTAAACTTTATCAGACAGGGGTATATAGTAAATTTGGGGGGACTATTTTCTGCTGCACATTTGGTGCTCCAGTGAGTAGCAGCAGGATGGTGAATGTGGAACTGACAATAAAACTAATAGGCTGAATTTCCCATGTGACATGCTCATCATATTGAATGATTATGTCACCCAATGCAACATGTGGCTCATTAGTGTGTTTTTAATTGTTTTAAACTGACAATGGAGCTCCATGACACAGAGACAACACAAACCTTCTATGGTTTGTTCACAAACAAAATTTAGAATAAAGCCAGCTCTATATTCAAGACTCAACACCACAACCTCAACAGTTTTGTAATTTAGAAGATGTTTTAATACATACAAGTTAACGTTATGTATATTACTTTGAGTCCTGTTGTTGCAGAGAACAACAGGACTATGTGTCAACAAAAGCTTAGTTCCCTCCAGAAAGAAGATCATGTTGGCTGTTTATTCCCTCACAATGCTCGATCCCATGAGTCTCCTGGTTAAAGGCATAATGTTGATACAATCCTCTTGCCGCAAATCCAGCAAGCTGGGATGCACACTGAGTCTCCCTGAGCGGACTTAGAGACTGAGCTCTCCAGGACTCAGGGGGAAGGAGATCATTGAAGTGTTCTTCTCTATGGTGCATTTTGGCTGTTGAACTGTTTTCACAAACATTTAAGAAGCTGACAATATGAGTGAAAAGCACATGTCTGAGCCTCCGGTAAATACAAAAAGAAAGAGAGAGAGACAGAGAGACACAGTGTCATGCAGCTGACGTTTCTCACCCGCAGTCAGGTGCCCATGGCGAGGCAAGGTGTAAAATCACACACACATATAAACACACGGCTGTTGAGAACGGAGAGAAATCCCCATGACAAATCAGGAAGACCTGGAGACACACAGTCAGTGGGGGACGAATGGATGGACATGGCGGGAGTGGGGGTGGAGGGAGAGAGAGACAGAGGCTGAGGGAGCGAGGTTCATGAGAAAGAGGGGTGGGGTGAAAATGAATACTGGGAGAATATGAGAGCAGATAGTGCTGAGGTGGAAAGATGGTGAGAGACAGACATGTTTTAAGAGAAGGAAGTCTGAGGTTGGGGGAAAGTGAACTCATGGTCTTTTTCTGCTGTGATTATGACTGAGTGACTGTTTTTGAAACAGATAATAATAAATAACAGATGTCCCGTTGTGGTTATCCTCTAAAAAATATCTAGCAACAGTCTGTATGGTCGGGCAAGGCACGGCACAGTACAGTTTTAAAAATACCAGTAAGTCCCCAGTATATGAAGTAGTATCTGAAATCAAAGACATTTTTTGTGGCTGTGCCGCATATTTCTGCTCATAAATGGTCACATGTGGTGCCATGTTTTCAGCACACCAAACTATACTTCAGTTCAGTGGCTACCTTTTACAAATATTTCAAAATGTTCATTTAATAATAATATTATTGGATATTATACAACAAATAACACATTTTCCTTTATGGAATATTTGCTAGACGTCTTAGTTGTAGTGCTCATACACAACAGACAACACACACATTCAGAAACGGTCTCTTAAATATCTCCTTAGTGGCTTATATTTACAATCCTCCATTTTATTCAGCATTCTTATTGTGAGATTTATTCTCCATATAGTGCACTAAAATATTACACAATTGAAAGGAAAAGTGTCCACGGCATGTATGCTTTCTGCTAAACATTAATCATGCAATGTGTTGCATTTTATAGATCAGACTTTGTGTGTCTATTTTGTAGTGAGTAGTGAGCAAAAAGGGTCCTGGCCATAATTTGGATTCTTAAATAATGGGATATAATATAGTAAAAATGTTCTATCTGTTAATTCAGCTTGCTCAGCTGTCTTAGGCTAATGTGTTGCTAATACAACATTTGAAGTATGTTTAGAAGTTCTGTTACTCTAACTGATGTATTTTTTTCTTTTAGACTTTTTGTGACTGCTTACTGTTTTAGTAATCATGTTGTACTATCTAAATCCGCTAATCTATAAATTTGGGAAACTTGGGCTCCTCTGAATTTCATAATCAGAAGTGTTTATTGCCAGGTACATTGAACATATTATTTCCTATTTACAATACCTTTGGTGCAATTCTATTTCCGTATCGATCCTCCCCTGACAGTACCTGCTTTAGTCAGTTTGAGACATCAACACCTCAGTAGATATATCTGGCTCATTCTAAGCTAACAAAAACCTTTCTTATTTTCAGGGGATAATACACTAATTAATAGTATATTCCCTTTCTGCCTATAGATCCCCCTCAATGCTACACACTGCTCCTTTAAAAACACTTATTTCTCATATTAAATCTTTGTACACTTTACTTTTTAATGCAGTTATTACATTACATTTGCGCTACATCTGATCTAGGGCACTTTAGATATGTGTATGAAAATAATGTCCTGTAACATACAACACTGAGGGTTCAGGAGTTGCAGGGTTCAGACGTGTCACACTGTTTATTCTTAAGATGTTGGGACTGAGAAGCAGCACTGCAGACAGCTCCTGCACAGATTATCTTCCCTTAATTGGATATATTAGACAAAGTAAACTTTGCTCACAGTCCATTTTCAGTGTTTACGAAGTCCGTTGGATGAGAATGAAAACAGGATTAGTCCAAATAGAAGAGCGAGCGCTCGTGTGTGTTTCTGTGATAAGATACATGCATGTATTTGTAGTTCTTTTTAGTTTAGTTGTTGACCTGTTGAGTGAAAATTAATGCTAAAATTGTTCTCTGTTCTGGATATGACGGGGCTTTAACAAGTCAGAATTAGGTCAGTATCACTGTTCCATAATATATCTTGTCTATGTGTACAAATGCAGCTATTCTTTGCTGTGACGTTTCAGTCCTCTTTACCTTCCTCTATCTTGTAGTATTTACACCAAAGTGTAGAACATTTTAAATAGCAGCACTCATCTCTCACTCACAATAGAAGAATTCCACTTGGACCGGCAATCGCTCAGGAGATGCTAATGAATTCAGAGGAGTAATATATTTGTAGCACCCTCAAGATGATGGTCCCACTCGTCTAAGTGTGTGAATTCATTCATCCATTCTTCCTTCTACTCAGAAAGACAACAACCTCTTCAAACCTCAAGTCCATTTTAAAACAGATTTCGAACCCTCTTAGCAGCCCTTAGTGTCAAATTAGTTATCTCATCCTGAATTAAAGTGTGTAATGAGGAAGACTTTGTCACACAGCTTGTCAAGAGTTTAACCTGTAGTGTCTCTAGTGCTGGTATGTAAATGTATTGGCTTTATCATGCACATTATGTTGCAGAGTGGTTGTTCTTCCTTGTGGAGAGAACAACGTTTATGTCCATCTTGTATTCAGAATAAAACACTTTCAAACAAGAAGAAAAAAGAGGACTTCACCAAATCATACACTGGACGGCTCTTGAAATTTTAAATTCTGTGTTGTAGTTTTCATCAATCACGTCATTAAGGTATAATGGTATTCACAAATCTTTTGAATAGAATTTAAAATAGCCTCAACAATGAATACATTATTGAATCAATACCTCTCTGACAGACTATTAACAAACACTGATCATTCTGGCATCAGCAACATTTATTACAGCACTATTGTTTTGGCTGACAATGTATTATAAGATGTTTGTCGGTTTGTTCACCCCTGCATCACGGTGAGCCATTTTCACCACATCTAATCCAGACTGGCTGCTAGAGAGCGAAGCTGAAAAGCCTGATGCTAACATTTATTATGGGAACGATATGAAGGATTACAAATATGCAGTTTGAAAGTAACTTATTTCAAGTGATAAAACTCTACTTGGCTGGAGACGAAAGTAAATACCTCTAATGTTATGATTCATTTCAAGGATTATTCATGGGAATAAATGCATTGGTAAAAACAATCTGTCAATTAATTGAACAGTTGATCATCAGAAAATTCAGAGTTCCCTCGAGAAATAGTTCAGCAGGTGAGACGTGAGGCCCTCTTCAGATCGCTATGGTCGGTTCAGTGAACGACGACTTCATGCTTCATGCTTCATGCGAGGTGACCTGTCTCTGCTCTACAACAACAAAGCACAAAATGACTCGTCAATCACTTTGATTCTTTTACATCAACTATCAAGCAAAAACATCAAACTCTGGTTTCAGCTCACGAGGATCCGCTTCTATTCTCTGTGTTATATTATTGTGCTCTGGGGTTTCTTTTGGGTTATTTAAACAGTTGTTTAAACAATTTGAATATGCCAGTTTTTGCCTGGGAAGAAGTGAAGGACATTTTATTAGTATATCTATTGAATAATACAAATATATTTTTAAAATAATTGTTAGTTGCTAACAATTATAATCTTTCACGAGGTTCAAAAGAGACAGCTTGTATAATTTAATCACCCCTGATGAAAGTATCATTTTTAGATTTGACTTCACCAAAGGTGTGTTGAAACTTCAGCAATACATTTATATTCCATTCAATCCTTCACATTCACCGCCTTGGCTAGTGAATAATTTCAATAGAAAAGCGCCATCGAAATGTCACACACGTTTAGCCAAATGTCTTTATGATCCTGCTGTCTCTTGAAACACGGTTTTAAATTATCTGAAAAACTTAAAAGCAGATTAGTCTAAAACGCCTTTACACCTTTGATAAATCAATTTGTTTTGATGTGTCAGTGTGTGTGTGTGTGTGTGTGTGTGTGTGTGTGTGTGTGTGTGTGTGTGTGTGTGTGTGTGTGTGTGTGTGTGTGTGTGTGTGTGTGTGTATGTGTGTGTGTGTGTGTGTGCCTGACAATGCATCACTGACCCTTTGATTGGGGGATAAGTCGCTGCTTGTGCGTCCATCTTGATTTGATGGCCGGAGAGAGGGCTGATTGACCCCGTGACCTTTCTGTGTGGGGCGAAGCTGCTCGATGTCCGGAGCTCCTGTCAGCGGGTTAATGAGGGACGGCTGCTCGGGGCACGCTGGGCCTTGGCTAAGTGGCCGGGCCGGATGACCACCCTCTGCTGTGACCCTCTCTACGGCCATCAGTTAAACACCCCCTCCACCACCCAACTCCCGTGTTTCTCCTCCCTCAACCTTCCTGCCCCTTAGAGCAAAGCTGCAACTCGGGACTTAAGCTCAGGTTTGTACAGCTGCTGCACAGGCTTTCACTGGTCGACAACGGAAATGTTCACTACCCCATCGTCATGGCCGTTTGGGATGCAGCACTGCTTCTCCCAACGCAGGCTCTCACACAAATACCAAATTATCTGTTAGTAAAAATGGAAACATCAAATTATAAGTACAATCTCTGCAAACCATCCACTGTAATGCAAACTCATCATCAGTGTTTTTGTATCGATTTTGCGGCAACCAATGAAAACCCCTTATTTACATCGACAACCAGTATATAAACACCTATAGTGTTTATAACAAGCAGATATAATAATGTTTTTATCCATATTTTTGTCAAAGATGATATTCGTATACAAACAGTTAGTGAGTACTTGATTACACAGTCTAACATGGCTGCATTCATATATATATATTTAAATGCATGAGCAATTCTTTACAATGTGTTTGAAAGTATTTACTCCCTTTACTTTCTTAGGTGTCTTAACAGTTATAGATGCTTCATATACACTTTAAACTTTTGAAAAATGTCCTTAAATCTGCTAAAAACTATGTTATAGTTAATAGTCATACTAATGGATCATATGCTGCTTACAAATACTAAATAGGTAGGTGGTTAACAATGTTAAAATAATATGTCATGTCTGCTAACCACTTCCCATGGTTATTAAATTCATCATTAATGCTTTATAACTTTTGAGTTGCCAGGTTGTGAGTGATCCATCTTGCTGGTGCATATTATTCCTCAAGATAACTGACCCTTTCTTATTAACATTTACAACTCCACATGGATTATCTATTAGGTCCATGGTCCCTAATTAAATTCAATTATTTATGTTTATAACTGCAAACTTGATGGCTTACTAGAACATAAATGAATCATTGCTAAAGAATCAAGACTTTCTCACCTCATAATAGGTCTGCCAAATGTCAATAGGTTGTCACAAATGGCTTATTGCTGATCTATAAACATTTGGATTACACGTGATGGCAGTAAAAAGTATCTGAGCCAAGATAACAGCATCATATAGTTCATAGGGGTCAACAAACATAGCAGACAAACTTATAATTATACAGATAAGTTATGAAAATAAAAATAAAGGATAATGTAAGATTGATGAGAAACAGAAACAAGTTTCATGAACTATTATGTACACCTGCAGTTTCATACATACATTTATAAATAATCTAGTGGTGTGGAAGTTGTTCAGGCAGCAGGACGTTTACAAAAGGTTTACAGAGTGTCATTAGTAAAAGGCTCTGCACCTACTGTTATACAAATTAAAATATTGCTAATATTTTCCACTTTTTATCCCCATATGTGTCTAAACTTTTCTTGATTGTATGAATTTGCCTCGTTCCGTCAGCAGATTTGGCCCACGATGCAACAGGCTTGTTTCTTGGAGCATGTAACGTCTTGGGGCGCAGCTGAAAGCAGCCCATCCCATCCCAGTGTCGACATTTGTTGAAGTGAACAGGGTAATGAATTTTAAACTGCTATAGTAACAGCTCTCAGACATGTGGTTTTAGTGTGTGAGCATGGGTGAGTGGGTGGGCGTGTGTGTGTGTGCGGTTGGGATTTGCAGTTGTGTCTGTGTCTATGTATTTTCTATGAATGTAGGGGATATGTGCATAAATGGGGTTGGGGGCAGGGAGTCAGCCTCTGTGTACGTGTGAGTGTATGTGCTGAGGATAAAGACCTAGCAGACCAGCCTGGCTTAGTTGACAGGTGACAAGGGTTGTTTTGAATGGGGATTTTGTAATACCAACAGTGGGGAAAAAGCCGGGGTACCAAGGGACTTCTGAAAAGAGAGAAAGAGGACTTTTATTCTTGCAGTGACGGAAGAGAGAAAAGGCCGTGAAGGCTTCGAGGGACTTAAGGATCCCACTAATCAAACTGCTCCACCGTCTAGCGCACTCATTTTTATTCAAAATGTAGAAATGCTAAATCATTCCAATCGGATTGATCCCTATGTCAGTGCCTGTGTGGTATTTCCATTCTCTTCTTTCCTCCGTATCCTCAACTTTGACATATCAGTCAAGCAAAGACAGAGCTGTTACAAAGCGTACCGATGCAGAGGCAGCGTAATGGTTCAGAAGTGGCATTTTAGATGTTGTTTGGAAATTTACATAAATTAACAGGCACTCCTGAAACAAACAGCTTCAAATCGCTTCGTCAGCCGAAAATTGTTCACATACGTTTTTGATTCTTTTGTGTATTGTCTCTCAAACAGTATCGTTGGAGCACAGTGTGTGGATGAGGATGTGTGACAAAGTGATACAAAAAAGTTATATTATATTAGTAACTCCTTACCAAACACATATTACACGTATCGTATAATGTTGAACTTCAACTGTGGCTAACTGTTAATAGTGCACACATCGCTTGTGGTCCAACTGAAATGTATACAATATCAACCAAGACTTCAACTTTAAAGTTTTACTCATCATAGCAAATGCTAAGTCACCGGTTAACGCTAGCTAGCTTTATTGGTTAGCAAGGTGCATCTGTATTTCCCGTTAACTGGGATAAAAATTAGAAATGCTAATTTTGGCTTTCGAAAAAAAAAATGCTTAAACAAAATGGACTTACCTGATTAAATGAACTGCTGACTGTTAAGCATAAAGCATACCCAGCTTTATTGTCTAGTTTTCTCCAAATGGCCTTCATTTCCATGCAGTATCGAAGAATACTTTAAACTAGCAATTGAGACCATAAACTCATTAGAAAATGTTGACTGAGGTAATGAATCAATAATAGATAAAAGTGACACATTGAGTCATGAAAAGTAGAATAATTTTCTCAAAGACTTCTATACAATTGGAAATTTTTTTGCAACCAGAGGAGTTGACCCTGATGACCATTAGAAGGAATGCATGTTTAAGGCACTTCCACATTGGCTTCACTTTTCTGACCATGGTTACCTCTTACATACCAACTGAAACTTCAACTTCGGAGTGCACACACTTCAATTATCACTGATATTTCATCTTGTGTCATTGCTAAAAACTTTAACTGACAATTATCCTGCGTCCATCTTTCACACATTAACAGACATGTCAAACCCTAGCTGTGCTCAGTCCTTCACATTCGTCTTCCAAGATCTCTTGCAGTTTGCATACAAGAAGGGCGAAGGGGGAGATGATGCACATTTTATGCTCCACAGTATTTATAGTCATCTAGAAACAACTGCCAGCTCTGTTAGGATCATGTTTATGACTTTTCTAGTGCTTTTGATACAACTCAACCACACCTGTTAGCTACAAATGTAAGACTTGTAACGTGCACAATACAACTATTGTGTGGGTCATGGATTACCCTTTGTCTCGACCACAGCTTGTCAGGCTTGATAAAAAACAGTCTGCCACTATCGTAACTCAAACTGGAGGGAACAGTTGTATCCCCCTTTTTATCCTCACTTTATACAACTGATTAGGCAGAACCATGTGTCCTGTAACATCCAAACGTTCCCAGATGACACTGCCCTGGTTGGTCTCCTTACCCGAGGCAATGACCTGGCCTATAAACGGGAGATGATCAGATCATCAGGATCAATAAGATGATCAGAAAGGCTGGCTCAGTGATTGGTCATCCCCCAGCCTCACTAGAGGTCACTATAAATAAGAGAAGGACCAAGCTACACATAATGGTCAGTTTATTAGTCAGGGAGTACTACTCAGCCCGTGAAAATGATTATAATACTGTTATATACTACTATATACTGTCTGTCCTGGCTCTGGAGGATCGTTGTAACGTATTTGCTTGGTCAAGTGGGTCAAACTAAAATATGCTATTAATTGCATTTTGGGAAATATGAGACTGCATTTTGGGATCTTGACCCAGTCTCTTGTGAATCTCCAACTAGTATTTACAGTTTAAACCAGTTTATTCTAAATACTTTAAATAAATGGTTAGCTCTATGAACAGGTGAACTGAACTCAGTGTTTATCTAATTTCCCCCCCTAATGCATGCTGGGATATTCGCTGATCTTCTTTTATTGTTAATAACACTTAGATAGTGATGATATATAGACAGATTAATACATATATTAATACAAATCAAGTACCACTGTACAACTATCTGATGCATAATATACAATGAATTACATTTTAATTTCACCTTTTAAGTTTTGTTAACTTTGGCTTTTGTCAACATGTTGTTTGAGGTCCCACAAATCCCACTGCTCAACCAATTTCTTCCTCGAAATATTTTTTTAGTTTTATTTCTGATCTCAATAAAAGCATAGATTTGGTGTAGTGGTGCATACAAAGTACTTGAGCATATCCATTGTATTGTACCATATTTTACAGCTGAAGAAAAAACAAAAACAACGCATCAATTTATATGGCAGACTTCTAAAATCACTTCACTTAAAATCATGTTTATAAGCATAACATTATTGCGCTGATAAAACAATATTATTTGTTGAGATATAAGGGAGAAATCATTGTATACTACATACAATTGAATCTGTTGGTTTTTCACAAACAAATGCATGTTATTGGTTCAGTGATCCAACTGATGCACATCATTTCTCTACAGGCTGTTATTTCTTTAAACACAGTTGATCCAATATGCACAGTTGTTACACTCTAAGTATGTTCACTTCAGTAACTGGACCAACATCAGAGTGGATTAGTGGCTGCAGTGAACAGAGAAATTGGTAATTGTATTTAAAAGGGACACATTTTTAGGGTTAAACACCCCTGCTGTGACCCAGCCTGCCCAACGCAGAGCATTTACCCAGGCAAACAGTGGCCTCTCCCCCACAGACCACCTCAACCTCCACCCCAACACACCCACTGGCTTCTAGCAGCCAGAGGATTTAAAAGCGGAGCACTGACTCAACGCTCATCTTCTCCACCACTGTCCAAGATTAAATCGTGAAATCATTTAGTGTTTGTGTGGTCTTCCCTGGCTGTGAGGAGAAAGGATGGACCGGCTAGAGAGAGGGAGAGGAGGGATCCAGCTCTAGTCAGTGTGTGGGAACCACATAGGGAGAAATCCCTGGCTGATCCTGGCCAAAACACTTTGTTTTTCTCCCCTCCGCTCCCACCCCTTTCCTCCCTCTCTTTCTTTCTATCCATTTTTGGGTTTTCATTTTTATTCATAGGGTGATTGGGGTGGAGGGAAGGGTGTCAAGAAAGCAGGGGGCAGTTTGGGTGTGTGTGTGTGTGTGTGTGTGTGTGTGTGTGTGTGTGTGTGTGTGTGTGTGTGTGTGTGTGTGTGTGTGTGTGTGTGTGTGTGTGTGGTAGGAAGGGATTGTTGGTCGGCTGATGCCAGTGGATGTAGGTGCAGGCCTCAGACCAGGCCTGCCAACAATAGCCACAGTGTTGTTTGGGTAGTTGCGTCCAGGACTCTTGGACATTCTTCCCATGTCAGTATAATCACTACTGGGAGGTAGCTCCATTACGGATTACCATATCATTAATAGTATCCATGACTTTTGTTCAAAGGCTACTTGTGTAATGTTGCCTTGTGGATGACGGTTAATCCGCTGAGCTGCAGCTGTAGGAAAGAAGAGGGGTAGATCCCACCATCAGTCTCTCTGCCTCACACACACACACACACACACACACACACACAAAATATAGACACACTCACTACTCCACACATGCTAACACATATAGAGGCATCTCTCTGCCCAGGCCCACGGGGATCAGACCCCTGAAAGACAGATACAAACAACAGTCAAATACAAAGTTCCCCCCATAGAGAAAAAGAAACATCCATTCTACATTTCCCAACTGATCCCCTCCTTAAAGCCAAAGACCAACCCCCTGCCTCCCCCTTTCTCTTCCCTTCTCCTCCCCTGTCCCTGAGTTGGCTCTCGTCCTCCCATTAAAGCCCCCCGCTCTTTAGCGCAGCCCTCCTCTCAGATGGTGGGCCAGATTAGGAGGGGAACAATAACAGTTTTCAATGTAAAATGTGCATCTTGTTAGTCCTTTTTTCTCTCCTCTCCTATCTTATGATGGGGAGAGAAAAGGAGAAGCGTAAGCAGCCATTCAGAAAGTTATCTGTGGGTGTCTTCTCCTCACAAACGCTGGCCTGTGCTGTGTCTGTTTTTAATCCTTCCATTTCTCAGTCGACCGCTGGATTTTAGCAGAGAATACACAACCCTATAGACCAGGGTTTCCATAGGCATCCCCGTTCAGCGTTCAGTAAATATAACGTTTTAAATGTGTCTTTTCTTGTGTGGAATGAAAAGAGAAACTTCTTGGCACCCTCTCGTTATTGTGTAGCTTAAACGTTTTTAATTTGTTCTTACTTTATGACGATTTCATGAAATAAAACAAAAATCAAATTTGAAAGGAATAAAATGTTTTAATAACTTCCATTATTAATCCACTATGATCGGGATTACTTGATTAATGGGTTTTGTCCACTGCTAAATGCAGCTTCCGCATTAGCTTTAATAAAATGTTTGTGAAATCAAGTATTTGGCGTTTTCTCTGTATGACTGATAATATAATGAGCCTCTTTTAAGTTTATTATTTATCATACAGGGCAAAGAAAGAGTGTTTGCAAATAATTACATGGTAATATCATATACAGTGTTTTATCCCATAGTTTATATTTATTCTGAACCGGGCTATATTGTCTTTGCGAAATCATGCACTTTCGTGCTGAATAGTGACAATGGAGACTTTTTCTTGAATGAATGTCTGATACCAAACTTCGTATAACTGAATCTGTCTGTGCAGAGAATCAGAAGCAGTCTGTTTGATCGTTGTCTGAATGGATCCCAGCCTCACCGCGGGAAGCCTGAGAGTCACCCCCAATGTTGGCATGCTGATAGGGCAGAGCTGCCAACTTTGAGTGCAGCGTATACCTCTGAATAATGCCCTCTCAAGCCCCTGTTTGTTTTCCTAATGGGTATTAATGTTGGGGATAAAAAACACTCCTTTGTGCTGATAGTGGGAGTTCAGAGAGGGCAGCAAGACTGATATTCTGCTGCTAAGTCATATAAACTAATAGAAATATATAAATATAATATATATATATATATATTATATTCAATTGCATTTCACAACCTTACTATGTGGATATTACAATTATAACTTATGTTTTGCTAATAAAGCATGACATTGGGTAAAAAGCTATTAAGAAGACCTCAAGTTAAGAATATTTCCCCAAGGTTATAACATGTACTTCCCCACACAGATCTGAAAAATTTTAATTCATTATTTTCATGCAGATAGTATTAGGTTATCACTGGGAAAAATATGTAAGCATAAACAACTCAATAACCAATGTATGACAACTGAAACCAGTGGATAAATTAAGAAACTCTACTAAACTGCTCTGATATCCATATTCTGTGACCAGGGAGAGAAAACAGGATGTAGGTGAGAATATAAATAATGTGTCTTTTCATTTCTATCAAATGTCAGAGTCACAAGTCTACCCAGTGGTTTAAGACTGGCCCTCATAATATCCATAGTCTGAATGCAGGTCCATACATTTGTTGCATGGCATCCTCCATATTTCTTCTCATTCCTTGTCATCTTTCACTTTTATCTACTTAAAGTCAACAAAAGCCCACCAAATATTTATTTTTTTAGAATCACAGAGAAATTAGACGGTTCAGCAAATTCAAACTCTCACATGCAGAAACTGATTTTTGTTTTCCTGATTACTGCCTTTCACAATAGTGTATCGACCATTAAACTCTCACAAGGTAGAAATAATCCACTTTCTCCTCTGGGTGCTTGGTCAGTCTCATTTGACGACTGACGCGTATTATTTCTAACTGATTTACTGCTCTATGGCTGATGCTCCATAGTCCTGGTTGTGCTGCATCATGTTCTTGGTGTCAGACATGGGTGCCCTGCTGTGAAGGTCACGGCGAGGTCACTGAGGGTACAACCGCTTTGCCCACCACCATGATGACCACTGCCGTACCACAAATCAGACTGCTAAAACACTGTAAAACTAAAAGGAAACACACTTTCAATTTACAAAGTTAAACTTATTTTGAAAATCGCTGCCATAGTTTATCAGAGTCTCTTCTGTCAGTGTGTGGATGTCTTTCCGTGGTTCTGCTTTGTCTTAATTTATCCCCTTCAGAAAAGCTCTTTCAGCTCAATTAAAATCCTTCCGTCACAATATCAACATTCACACAGGAAAGTGTATTTGCTGGATGTTATTCAGTTTGACTTGAGATGAAGTCTTCGTCCCTCACTGGCTGAAAATCTCATTTCTTCTTTATTTCTTTCTCTGGATTGGTTGCTCAACTCGTGACCTCAGCAGGTGACCTGTGGCGCCCCGGGGTCCCCCCTCGCTGGCCCTACGCTGGCCCCGGACGCAGCTAAATACAGAGGAGCGTCCGTCATCTCGCCGGACAAAAGGGCAAACATACCACGCTCACCCCTCATGAGTCCAGCCAAGCGCACAGGGAGCACATTAGGACCTCTGGGTTTTATTTACCCTTTCTTTTTGGGCCTGCAAAGAGTCGACTGGGGCGTCAAGTTGGTCAGGTGCCTCAGCTGTGACCGTCTGACCACATCACACACACACATGGCCTTTCACATTCCCAAAGAGCTTCATGTTGCATTCTTCTGATTCACGTTGTCGGTTTTCATATTCTCCGTTTGCCACTGAAGCGTTATGTTTGAGAAAGATTTCTGGCAGGAATGAACCAGCCTCAGTACAACCTAAAGGCTTTCTCAAAGAAACCTTCACACGTGAATGCAGCCTCACAAGCACGAGAGTGATTGAAGCTGAAAGGACGGCTCTCCTCATTGAATCCCAAGACGGGAATTCCAGTGCTGCTGGAGATCTTGAGCTCTGCTTGCAGAATAGAGGTGAAAGAGGCGAGTTAAGTGTGTGTCGCAGGGAAATAAAAAGTGAAGTGACGATATACACGGGAGCAGTCTACGACACAACAAGATCATTTCATTATTTAAAATTGTGAAGCTATGCTTCTAAACATTCCTGCAGATCTCACGTTATGCTTGACCAGGAATGTAGAGACTGTTATAATGAAGACATTATATATTTTAAAGGCTCAGTTCACCCAAATTATAAACAAGTATATGTGTTCACTTACTCTGGTGGTATCCATCATGCTGATAGTGTTGATTTTATCTGTATATCAGTTATGATGCTCACCTCATCAAGGTGAAGCAGTGTATACTCTGTTCGGTGATTTTGGTGTTTATAAGACATATTTTAAAAGATCAAATGGTTTGTGAAAAGTTTTAATCTCTGAGATTATTTTGGCCGACAAATAAATGTGAAATTATGGCAAAATCTCCAATATTTCTCTGTCCTTGTTCAGAGGTCGAAGTAGCACAAATGTACCTCAAAACGGTACTTTAAGTACTACATCAAATGTATTTAGTTACTTTTTGCCATTTGGGATTTTGGCCTCTGTCTCAATACAATGGAGGTGAAGGAAAATCTGTTTGTGTTTTATTTTTAAATGAACAGCAACAATTCTTTCCACTGAAAATGTCTCTATTATACACAGATTTAAATGCTTTTAACAACACTATTTATTTGGTACAAAGTCTGGTTGTGTATTTGGGAGGTTTAAACCAGAGAGGGTTAATTGTGTAACTAAAAGCATATTTTATTATATTTGATCGATTAGATTACTTTCAGTTCTCAGACAGCAGGACTTTTTGAGAACGCTTTTGATAAATGTTATGGGTTAATATCAACTGTAGAGTACAAAAAGAGTACAGAATGTGCTGCTCTGTACTGAAAATAGAAATTAAACATTTGTTAAGATGACAATGAAGATTGTATGCAGAGAATATTTTGAAAAATGTGTTGAAATAGTATGATTTTTATTTATAGTGTTTTTGTTTTGTAAATCCTTGTGCCCGTGGTATTTTGACACCTGCACCAAAACATCTTACTTGATGAATGAAGTCTCATTCCGATACTGAGACTGAAAAAGATAAGCTGCTGTGTTTTTTATAACTACAAGTCACATGACTGTATTTAAGAGTGTTAACATAAACAAGTGTCAAAATGAAAATTAGATGCTGTATCTCTGCTGTTGATTCTCCTTCCAAGGCCTCTTAAATTTAACATATTCTTCTAAATATGAATAATTTATTGATGTTGTCCAACTTAATGCCATTAGTCTTTAACAAAAAGGCCTTAAATCATAAATTATGCCACTCTATTGGAGACGTCTTGTGAAATTACTCACATGGTGTTATTGTTTTACTTGCCTCCTCTTTACACATACTCCCTTTATAAATGCACACAGGAACTGGAATGTATGGCGCTCTTTGTCTAACTACCATGCAAAATTACCTGATTTATCTCGAGTACTTTCCGATGTCACACTGTCTGTGCTCGTGACAAAAGTGCCCCTTGTTGTGTGGCACACCAGATAACCAAACCCACCCTCCTGGAACTCACAGCACCATATCTAAAACACGCTCTCTCAACCTTTTGTCCCCCAAAAACAAAGAACTGCACATTCTTTTGGCAAATGATGCCTTAATTGTGCAAGTTAACAAGCTTGCTCTTTTTTCCCATGAATAACAAAGAGTTTGGTGCCCGTTTGTTTCTTTTTGTTTGTTGTTGTTTTTTTGTTTCTTTAACTCTCTTCTATAGTGTGTTGTTGCACGCTTGTTGGACTGTTCCCATGCTGCTCCCTCTGTCTCCATATTTTACCGATAGTCTGCGGCGGCGGCGGCGGCGGCCGTGTTCTACACGAGAGAAACTTAACAAAACAGCAGAAGAAGACAAAGGGCTATAAGCCAGGGTGTAACTGAAATGATGGGCCACAGTGGGATATTCTGTACAGTACTCATTATGTTTTCATTTATATTGGAGATGTCTTTGACCCTTCTCCTACTCTTGCTCCTTTAAAACACTGCTCTATTCATTTTTGGCTCAAATATCCCCGTTCTAAATGGAGGTATTGAATGGGACATCGGCATGGATTTGCATAATCTGATGGCATTGCTGTTGAGCACATGGAGGGTTGTGCCAAGTGTAAAAAGGTGAAGCCCTCATCCCTTGGCAGGGGGCAAAGAAGACTGAAAAAGACGCTTAATTAGATTTCATATCTGATATCTTTGATCTAACATATTTTTTTCGTGCCTGCATGAGCAAAAAACAAAGAGCATTGTCTGAAACATTAATATTTATATATTTATATTCTGTGTTTATATCCAGGAATGTAGCTTTTCTTTATGAAAAAATCTCATCATCCTATCGAATACTGCCGCTTTTTACACTTTGTTACCGCTAAGTGATGTGCTCTCCCTAGAATCAGTCCCAGACAATCAAAAGGCAGATATGTGCTGTTTTCTGTTCTCCAAACAGACTCCATTCATGTCTGCTCTCTCCTTACAGTGCCAGTCTTTCTTCAGACGTCGCTGCTGCCAAGGCAGTAGGATGGCTGCCTCTCTCTGATGGGAAACTGTTGCTCATGTGCTCTGGGTTGGCTGCCAAGTTTTGGCATTATTGGTAAGAGAAGGGGGAGGAGGGGCACGAGGGGTGGGGGTCTGGGGGGTGGGGGTACAGAAAGGGGGCCCTTTAAACCCTGTGAGATAGTGGTATCTGTTGTGGGAATGATCTTCATCCCTTTACCCCCTTTTTCAACACTCCCTCTATCCCTCACTGTTTCTGTTTCTCTCCCTATCTTCTTCTGTCTCCCCCTCCCTCCCCCTGCTCTCTGTCTTTTCATGCTCGGGATCAGACGACCATCCTGAGGTGAGCCGGCAAAGATCCGATGCCTCTGAAGGACTTTGATTAACAATCAACACTGACTGTTGGATTTCTCACAGCTTGTGTACTTCTTCTTTGGCTTCTCTCCCAAAACTCGACTGTACCCCTCTTGCACACACGCATGCATGCACACACCAACACACACACACACACGCACACACACAAAGGCAACACAAACACACTACAGCATGGTAGAGAAAAGGAGCTTTGCTGTTGCACTCTCAGAAGCTTAGCTAACCGTCTAAGCTTGACTTCAGTGCTCATGCGGGTACAAAGATCAAAACAGGGGCTCCCAGACACGTACAGGGCACTTATGTGTGGGTTCCTCTTCTGGTGACAGCAGGCAACCGTTTGCTTTTGTGACCAATTTCACGGTAATAGTTCAACATTTGGGGAGATATTTTTAATTAAAGGGAGATAGATTAGAGTAATTGATGCCACTCCCGTGTCTGTCCATTAAAGCTACAGCTAGATGGTTAGCTAAAGCTTAGCATAATGACGCAGGGGGAAGCGGCCTTGGAACCATTCTCAGACGATTTCCAGAAGGTTACAGTACTCAGCCAAGAAAGAGCCAGATACATAACACCTGGCAAATTGTTACTTTTTATACATTTTTTTTTACAAAAATAACAACAAGATATTCCTAATAATTTGTGATCTTTACAGGTGTCCGATCTTGATTGAGCCAATCAGCTGCTGGCTTCATATCCTGACAGACATCCAACTTCTCATCTAAGTATCGGCAAGAAAATGAAGAAGCATACCTCTCAAAATGTCTAAACTATTCATTTTAAATAGTTAAAGTCTCATCTGAGAAAAGAGCAATCTTTCTTCTGAAATTGTTTAATTTGAAGGATCTTTAGAGGCCTGAAGAGGGGGAGATATCCAGTCTTTTGCATTCCATTAAAATAATATTTGCAATAGATATCAGTTGGTCTCAAACATTTAGAGTAAGTGTCTGCGTCTTGAAACAAGACAAAGGTAATTTGCATGTGAAGAAATGAAAACTGTTTTACTTTCGAAAGAGTAGTAAATTGAGCCATCAGATAAATCTGGTGGAGTAACAATACGATTATTTCCTTCTGAAAATGTAGTGCTTTAAATAAATCTCAAAATTGTACTTGAGTAAATGTACATATAGTTACTTTCCACCACTTGTTCTTGCTACCACATTAACAATTAAGTCTTGGATTTATTTTCAGAAAATGAAAAGAAAAAAAGGATTCCACATTTAATAAATCTCATGTTGCATCTCATGAAGCCAAAAAATAATTATGCATTCAATATTTATTTTTTTCCATTGCTTTCTTGAAAAGTGTCTTAAGAACTGGTGTCAATTATTGTTACATTGTAATTATTGTGTGTTACGAACTGCTAGCAGCAGAGGTACAACAACAAACAGATAGTTAATATAAAAGCAATATATATGAGCAAATTCTATACACAAAGGAGTATTAAATACTTTATACACAAAACATGCAAGACAGAAGTAGTCACGAATAAGAAGTGCAAGTTGTAACAAAACATCACATATAAAGATTTCATGAAAGGAATATTATTTTGCGTGTGTTTTGCGTCACACATGTCTTGTGTCTACAGATAGAAGTGCAGCTTTAGTTGCACTTAAACAATAAATAGATGTGTTTATTATAAGTGGATGCACAAGCTCCAAAAATATAACAACTTAATGAATGCTGTTTTTTTTTTGTTTTTATTTATTGTCAAAAATTATCAATAATGTCTTGCACTTATTCCCATCATTGTCCCTCTTTCTACACGGATGAAACTTCTTCATACATTTTTCAGACTTCCTGCTCATCGCAGTTTTTGAATAGACTGAATGTGAATCACGTTTTTCTTTGACATTCAGTAATGAATCATTTTTCTAAAGAGTGGATTGTTAATGTTCAGCATGTGATGTTAATGCGAAAGATAAACATTCTCAATGTGAGGCTTTACCACTGCGGCTCAGTTTACATGACAATAAATAGTTTGAAGTCCTTTTTCTTCTTTTTTTTTATCCGTGCTAATTTTATTATTATTCATGTGATTGTGCTGCAGTTTAATCTTTCTCATCTGGCTGAACATCAGTCCTTTTTTTCCATGTTTAGAGTCAGGATTTAAACCAATATTGGAGCTGTAAGGATCCAAGTATTCCTTCAAAGCCTTTTCTCTTTTATTGTATTGTCACTTTTCCATCTGCGTGGACACTTGTCTTTCATTTCTTTCATTTGCTCTCTTGCTGCTTGTCTTTTTGTTCAGGGGCTGGTTAATGTGAGTTTATCCAACCATCCAGGCGATTAATGTGGGCTTATCCATGCATCTGTACCCATCCACCCAGAAGCCATTCTAACGTCCATCATATCTGTCCATATGTGTCAACAGGCCACATGAGGACACCTACAACTCGCTGGTTGTCTTATACAGTAAGATATATCACCTGTTGACCCAGGAGAGAGGTATGTGTAAGGACTTCTTTACCGCTGAAGGAAAACCGGGAGGACAAAGTGTTTTCTTGAACTCCTCTTTGAGAAAAACTTTGATTTCATGGTGTTGATTATTTTTCTTCGCAATCACTCAAGGATAAAGCACGAGAGACGCAGAGATCTTTCCCTTTCAGATGCACTACAATGGGGCTCCTTGGTTAAAAAAAACACAACAAGGAGTTTTCTCCCCTGCTCCTTTTTTAACTTCTCCTTTTTACAATTCAACACCATACAACTTACTTAAAGAAAGACAGACGGAGTCTGGAAGCAGTTTAATGCATTTATTGAGACTCTGTGGTCACATACAGCAGCTTGGCAAAAATAATTCTCTTTTGATCAAAGTAATTCCTATTCTGTTGAAGGCGGAGAGCCCTTTCTATCAGTAACTTCACCAATACGGCGCTCCTTTTGAGAGAAGCATTTGAAAGGCTTCACAGATCTCACAGATCGTCAGATGTTTGAATGACTAAACATTATATTTTACATATAAACAAGCATCACATTTGTGCTTGGGTGGCTTTGTCTTCCCTGCACAACATCCCTCTTTACTCCTGATGAACCTCATTTCACCAGACGGAGGCAAACTTGGCAACAGTTCAGAAGAAAGACAACATCTTGTTTTGACACTCTTTGAGATCATGCAACTTTTCATAACGCATCACAGTTATTGATAATGAAACTGTGTGTCTTGTATGGAACTATTTATCGACTTGTTTTCCCTTATTACGTCTAAAACAGTTTTTGTATTCAATCACAGAGTTGAGTGTTGAGGAAGAGGGAGTGTTGGGTGAGTCAATTGTTGTGTTAACTGCAGGTCTGTTTAAGTCAGGAGCATGTGGCTCAGTGGCAATCCGGCTCATGTCTGCCCCCTGGAAAGTGATGCTGTGACACATTAAACCCTCAGATCAGCCCATAAACAAGTATGTGGATGAGACTGAACACTGACGGCGTATAGTGCGCCAGAGATAATGGACATTTTGATGAAGATTGAGCTCAGTCTGCCTCATTCTAATTATTTATTTTATGATGAACTTTTACTTTTGTTTCATAAAAAGATATCTATGCTGTTAATTCATTTAATGTATATTTATACTCATCAATAATATATCAGGCAAAATCCCAATAACACTAATGATTCACTGAAGATTGAAACTGAATTCACTGAATATTGAACATATTTCACAAAGGTGCACTTAGAAATATGTTCTTTCTCTTCTCATCTTTTGCATTGCTTTTCTTGGCACTTCATATCCAGGAAGGTAACAGGATTTGCAATTTCTTATTATTTTGGAGATCTATGCGTCACCCAAACACTTAAAACTGAGTGTAAATGATCACAAAACCTTTTGAGTTTCAGTCAGAAATATTTATTCACAACATGTACAAGATCCGTTCCCATCATTCACAAATATATAAATAAAAACAACAAAATATATAGCAAAACTATTCACATGGCGTGTTGCGCACTGTGCAAACTAAAAGTGTTTGCGTGCGTGTGACCGAGGAAGTTGAAGTAGTGGTGATCGAGTCCCTGCACCGGTGAAAGGTATCCACCGTGCTGCTGCGTATGCGCAGAGAGAGGCACTGCCGGGTACGAGATGGCCGGGCTGCGGGTCGAGCTGTGCCAGGAGAAGTGTCCCGGTGGACTTTGCTGGTAAACGGAGTCAGACGGGCTGTGGCTTTGGTGCTCCGGAGAGGAGTGCAGCTGGCTGAGGTAGTCACACGGCTCCGGCATCGAGGCGACGGAGCCGAACACAGGCTCGGTGACCACACGAGATTTAGACTGTAAGAACGCGAGGATCCGTGCGTACTTGATGTCTTTGGTTTCAGCCCTGTCCTCTGTGGTCAGGTAGTGCACAAGGTTCTTCATGCACTCGTGGTATCCGTAGTGGAAGTAGTTTGCGAACTCAGCCAGTAGTTCACCTGGAATTAATCAAATAAGCACCAGAGATTACAACCCCGCCAACATGAAGGGATCAACGTGTCTGGCGCAACGTAGTTTGTGTGCGTAAAGATGGAGTTGCAACAAAATGTGTACGTTTAAACTCAAACTTACATAAATAGACAAACAACTTATAGTTTCACCTTATCAGGATAGTATAAATGTTCATACAATCTTTTAACAGAAACGTGGGGTTGAGATGCGTAAAGTGTCGGAGCTCTGTGGAACGTTGACTCACCTTTATCTCTCCCTCGGGGGAAATCCGCTGAGTGCAACGCTCGCAGGTACTGAACTGTCATTTCCAAAATTTCAGCTTTCTCCAATTTTCCAGAGTTCTACAAATATAAAAAATGCCAACATTAGAAAATATTTACATGATTATTCGAAAAGAAACATTGGCTGATCAACACGTCCTTGCTAAACGATCAATATAGTAGAATAAATACGAGTTCTAATAGAAAATGCAATACATATTTTACAATACCTGTTTTGCCAGGGCCATTGGTACAGTTTTTCCTAATTCGTTGAGGCAGCGGTTAATGCGGTCCCGTCTTCGTTTCTCAATGACTTTGTGAGAGATGGGAGTTCTCTGTGGAAGAAAGAGAGAGAAAACATAAGATAAAGTAATACATTTCATTCACAACCATTTTGTCAGTCAGAAACACGAACATGAAACAACCAGGAAGGTATAAATCAAGAGAAATGCAGCGATGAAATATTTTGGAAAGTTGGCATTTTTTGCGCGCCGCGCGCTGTGCAGCTCCAGAGCGCGCGGAGAGCATCTGCGCGCCGAGCTGTTTCTACAACTTTGATGCCTTATTGGCAATATTGTTAATCTCTTTTAGTGTAGTTATTATGTATATGTGTTTATAACAAAATCATTCCATTAGAATTGCCAAATATTCCGCAACTGTCTGGTAGGCTATTTCAGACAAAGTAGTGCGCAATAGTTATTCTGTAATCGTGCCATAGATGTGGTGGACAATAGATTGCTCCTCCACTAGCAGGGAAATTACTCCAAGTTGTAGCCGAAGAATATTCGATGTAAATTATGAAATACAAAGTCCCATAAAGTGACTCAAAAGTGTTAAAAAAGCAGCGTTGCCAAAGAAAAGTGCAGTCCTCGTCATGCAGAGCGCCCATGGCGCGCGTACCTTTCTGTCTTTCATTTTAGATGCCATCGACGAATGTCCGACAATTTTCTATAAAAACCGGGTCAGCAAGGAAGAGAAGTCGACTATGTTGCTCCGGCAGAAGATGAGGAGGGACTGAGGTGTTAAGTGGAAAGCTGGTCCTTATAAAGGGATCATCCAAGGGACTCTGGCATTCATGGTGTAAATTATTCCATGGGATTAGAGCCATGCATTTGGGTAAATGTGTGCATTTAGGATCAGTTAAAGAAATAGTAAAAACCTAAAGCCATGGGCTAGCAGGGGGGCAAACCTGCTTTGTTAATCCACGTGGCTGTTCAAAAGACACGTGATTACTTTCGGAATATTATTTGCATAGTAACAACCCAGGCGGGAAATAAGAGGCGAGCGTTGGATCGCCTGATCCGGCGGGGCGCACTGTGCGCACTGAAAACAAAGCCGGCGAAAAAAGAAACCCTCTTTCTTCCAACTCGCGTTTCTCACACGATCGCCTGTTTACAAATCCCAGCAAGCGACCTTAACTCTCATCCAAGCCCGGTCCGAGTTTTAAGGCCTGTCCAGTGTCATTAGAGTAATTAAGTAAGCCTTTAATAGGCTGTTCCGCCAAGTTCAGGGGAGATCTTTTGGAGACGGAGTCCCCCCGTTTGTTCTCGGCGTTTCTCACACGACTTGGTGACACGTCCATCTTTTATGAGAGATGGCAAGCTTTTTGTTTACATTCTTCATTTTGTTGGACTCCTCGGCAGGTGTGTGATTAGCCCTGGCACACGAGCGTCGTCTGCGTCAGGGCCAGCGTCTCCAGCAGCCTCTGGCACACGAGGGTTACCCACCGCTGGAGACTCTTTGGAGAGGCTCAATTTGTATCCTATTATCCTATAAGAAAATGTCTATTCAGTCGAATGAATAGTTTCATTGGCCTAAATTTTAATAATGCTGTGAAAGAAGGGAAGAAATAAAGAAGAATGCAGCTGGTGTGAACGCGCATTATTCCCGTCACCTGCAAGATGGGTAGCCTGGAGACCCCTATTCATTTGCCTAATTTCGGTCAACTTAACAAACTTTGGGAGAAATTATACTGCCATTGTTATGAAGGGTGAAGCTTTCTGATCGAATTAACAGCATGTTTTGATCCGGTAAATGTCATTAGAAAGAAAGAAACAATCGCGTTTAAAGGGGCCTGGGTAATGCGCCAAGTGGAGACGCCAAAGCGCAAACTGCACAAAGGGTGCTAGTAAATGCCACAGGGGACTTTTGTACCCTCACATTGCTCAAGTTTTTCCCCCCAAACAAAGGGCATTATTTTATACTTGAATACATTTCATACAACAATTGGCTGTTTTCTTCAAACATATTTTCACAGCAAGTTTAACAACAGGTTTATTGTGTGCGCTCCTCACAGACTCAAACTGCTCTCATGCGCCAAAACATTGCTCCTATTCTTATATTGTCACTGAGAACGTTTTAATCTCGAAACTTTCAGCGTGCTTGGATATATTTGATCCTGTGAGCAATGTCGAAGAATAAAAAGCGGCGGTGGTTTGGAAAGAAAGGCTCACAAGACATCTGAAGTGTTTGGAGAGTTTTCAGAGCACCATGGAGAGAAAAGCGCGAGCGAGCGGGACGGGGGCATACAATCCAATTACTTCACTGTGCAGTTTTAACACTTTTTATGTGTTTATCCTTTGAAATATGGAGGGACTTGCGTGCTATTGCTTAAAAAATGAATTAAATACTGGAAGTTTTTGCTGACCGACTTTGTAACGTCAAGTGATGCGTACGATGCCAAACGATGCGTCAGGGTACAACTGTGGTGTGAACATTTCATTTCCGTGTTAAAATAGTTTGTTAAATAGTCCAACGACTATCTTATTGGAAATAAACGTTTGATATATTCATGTTTTTAAGCTCTTCTCAGTAAAATAGTTGTCAGGCCACTACATATCCACATTTTACATTTTATTTATGACAAATGGTGCCAATATTGGTATCATTTAAAACTATTTGTTTTATGTTTATATATTGATGTTTATTCCTAACATAAACAGTAAAAAAGAATTACTGCCCGAATTTGGATATTCGGAATGGTTGCATGTGTAGGACACATTATGAATTCATTATCGATCATTATTGTGTGTCTTGATAGTATTGATAACCCTTACAGGCAATAATGTGCAATATGGTACAGTTGAAAGTTGCATTGCATAATGAGTCATTGCTTGCGCTCTCAACTTATTAATAAAGAGGTCATAGGGACATAAATAACAGCATAACTGCAACAAATCTGGTAATACACGAGATTTAAGGATTGGTCTTCACTGATATGAGTGCATATCAAAATGCGTTGGGCATAACCTTTATGTTTTCCCTCTGCATTGTTCCTGAAGATAGAGCCACTTTCCACAGCTACTGCGTGAACAAAATTATACCGGAATATGAATCCATTTTACTTTACATTTTGCCATTTTTGACGCAGTTGTCCCTCTCTGTTACACATTGCTGCACATTCAGCTACACTGCTCCTGTTAAGTGATGTCACTATAGATCCCAATGGGAAATATCCCATTGTGTATGCAAATCAAAACACAGCAGTCAGTTACTGTTTAATTATTTTCCATGTAGCCCAGAGCAAGACAATAATAATATTGAAAAAAATCACATCCCTTAAAATTAAATGTTATAAACAAAATTAGCTAAAATCAGTCAGGTGAGAGCAGTGAGATCTGTGTGAACATGAAACAATGATTGTTGCACTCAACAGACAGATATTGTTCTTACTTGTGTGGTTTTATTATGAAATCTATACAGTAGCCTACTAATAGCTACTAAAGGCTACTATATTAATTTAACATGCACATGTTAATATTGCTGCAGTTACTTTTGTGGTCAAAGCTGTTGGTCTTGCACCCAAAAACAAAACACAGACAAACAATCCCTAAAAACAACAATGCTTCTGGAATATTACTCGAAATAGTGTGTCTGCTCAGATACATTATGTGGACTTAATCGCTCGTTTCAATATCTCGAGGTATCTAACGTCAGTACACCAGCCCGGTACAGAAACATATAAACAAGCCTCCAGCCAAGCCTAATTTGTGACAGCAGATCAGTGTTGGACTCGGTGTGCGTGCGTGTGTGAGTGTGTGTGTGTGTGTGTGTGTGTGTTTTTTTTTTTTGCGTGCGCGCGTGTGTGTTGTCAGGCGCTGCGCTGTGACCCGTGGTGACCTCTGAGGGTCCCGGACACAATCCTTTAGCTTGGTGCGCCACCCTCCGCCTGAACTGCAGCAGTTCACACGGTCCCCATTGAGCCTGGAAATGATCTAAGCGGAGTTCAGACTACATGGTTCAGCAGCTACAAGCCCTTTGAAAAGCAAATACAACAGAACCAGAGGCTGGAGATTTACTTTTTAAAACTTCGAAACAGCAAACGTATATGCCATTCCTCTCCTCTCATGCAAAATGTAGTGGTAGTAATAATAATGATCGTCCAGGAGGTAAAATATGTTATATTGTTTATATATCACTTTAATCTTTTACATTTAGAGGAACGTCACAGTGATTTCTGTATCTTGGGAGATGAAAAAGGCAACACAAACTTAACCCAGACATTAGAATAATGATTTACAATATGGAAACATTATTAAAACGCAATGTTTTACCACTAATTCGTGATAAGATTATGTTAAGTGGGGTTATTTGCAGCATTTTGTTGTGTCTGGAAATATAATTATTCTTTATAATTGCGTTTTTATATAAACGCTCTATTATCCTCTCTGTTGAAAGTTGTTAAACAGCTCCCTCTGTTGGTACATTTGGGTAACTTCACTCGAGGATATTTTAGAGAAAAATAGCTACACTGAGACAAAGTCGTGTCTCCATTAAATATATATTATAAACTAATATATTATTATATATTTTTATTATAATCTAAGCAGCATTTAGCAAAGAATATAGAAATACTATTAAAGACTATTGCATCTATAATAGCAGTTAAATTATATTTTTTGCAAAATTCTTTTCAGGAAATTCCTTTGTAAAGCAAGAGCTTCACCACACACAACAAAACAAAAAACGTAACTACATTTTTATTAAAATAACTAGTTTAGTTATTTGTCTCAATTTTTTAGAAGTGACTGATGACAAACATAGTTGTCATCAGTTGTTGTTTTTTTCTGGAACATTATTTGGGGGACAAAATCCTGCTCCATAATGCCCGGGCAAAAACTCTAATGAAAGCTAAGGAGTTGATAAATACAATTAAACAGTTTACTAGAAAAAGGAGATGAACTCAGCTACCGCCCTGCTAAGATGTTTAAATTAAACAAAACAATTATAATTTCCTCAACTTACTATTTCTGTCAAATAAATCTTGTGGAGTGTAAAAATTACAACATAGTCTTCTGAAAAAGCATACTGTACCATAAAATATCTACGTAAAGTGCAACTGTCTCAATATTAAATATTGATTATTAACATGATATATTAAATAAAGCACTTGAGTGAATATACTTTGTAGAGCCAGGAAGAAATTCAGACCTGTGGTAATAGATAGATAGATAGATAGATAGATAGATAGATAGATAGATAGATAGATAGATAGATAGATAGATAGATAGATAGATAGATAGATAGATAGATAGATAGATAGATAGATAGATAGATAGATAGATAGATAGATAGATAGATATCACGGGTCATAGTACCTTTCCCATTTCATTAATGTGAATCGTTTTCAATTTTTTAAATTTGTCTATTAAGCTCATTTGAGAGTCTGTGCTTTATGTTTGTTGTTGATTTGTTGGTTTTCTTTTTGCATATGCCTACATAGGTCTCTGGAGTTTTCTTTGTCACTATATTGACTATAAGCTGTTGATAATTTAAGTAAAGACAAACAATAGAAACAACAACAAAACAAGAAAGATAACAATAAAACACACAAAAAAATAATATCACAGGATAAGTACAGATTTTAATAAATGGGTTTTAAGTGCTGCTTTGAAAGTGGTGAGTGATGGAGAATGTCAGAATTTCACTACATCTATTTAATAAATGAGTTATTCTCCTAAATCATGTTAATAATGGAAAGTATAATCAATAAATAAAGGCTATTATTGTAGATTAAATAAGACTTATTGATCAGGGGGGAACTCAAAAAGTGGTCCCAGCTTCATTAGTTACAGTATAGAGTAGCATACGATTGAACTATTCAAATGAAGAAACAGTACCTTAAAATAGTTCAGTACATCACTTAAGTAACTCAGAAACTTTGTCTGAATGTGGATGGTAACTTCTCCCTTGCTCTACATGGTCGCTGCTTATTCTGGTTATAGTATAAATTACAATGTAATATCATTATTATTTATAATTCATATTATTGTATGAGAAATGTACAGTCATTGTCACAACAGATTGACCAATGACAGCACGCCTCTCAAACTTTAGGAGCAGCAACACGTGCGGCCGCTGCTGATTGGCTGAGAGCCGCACCAGCTGAGTAACATGTAGACTGCAGCTGCCGCTGTTGCTTCCTCAAGACTCAAAAATCGGTCTCCGTATCTGCTGGTGCTCACAGGTCAGTGCAAACATTTACCACCTTCTGCCTTAAATACTTCCGCACACATTTGCGTTTATTAATAGACTAACATGTTATTTACGGATGTTTGTTGAAAGGTGGTGCGTTTACGAGCTCTCAAGGGGGAAAAAAAAATCCGCGCTTCCCTTATTGTTGCCCTAAAATAGCTCAAGCCACGTTTTGTATCTCCATACATCATATATTCATTTCCGTTTGCCTCATAATGTAGACGTCGACTGCCAGTTCAGTCACTATCATGTGTTTAATCAGAACAATGTGTGTATCGTATGTACTGTCTCTCGGTACCGACTAAGATATTCCGTGTGTGTCTGAAGGTGATCGTTAGAAACAACAACAGATATGGACACGTAGCATTTAATCAGACGCCGTCTGAGAAATGATACTTTGTTCGGAACTTTTTGGGGGGTTTAATCTCGGCCTCATCTACTTTGTGTGCAGCCATGCACATTGGCGACATCGTGACTGCAATATGATCACACCCAGGGTTAAAGAAGATCAACGTGCCCATGATCAAACGCATGTAGTTGCTTCCCCCGCCATATGTGTTTCTGACCTGGTTACCTTGAACCACTCCTCGTGAGAGCTCTTTCTCGAGTGAGAGCCTGAAAAGCACACCGAGGAGCAGACTTTATAGCCTATCAGTGGTTTTTCAGGTTTTGGGCCGCTCCCAGTTTTCTTTCAGTCGTATTATTATTGGCAAATTGATTTCAGTTGTATAATTATCACAATGACAGATAACGTTTGGAATAACTCCTCTAGGCAAGGTTGCATTATCACTGAGGTATATATTGTAGAATGTTCCATTCAATTTTCTATTCTGGATCTTTTAAATATGTTTTGTTATATCAGTATGTGGAAACTTCTAAGGAATTGTAACCAAGATGCACATACAAGGGTATATCCTGTAATTTCCCCACTGCGGGACTAATAAAGGATTATCTTATCTTATCTTATCTTATACAAGGGTAAAGTATGGCAACAAATGGCTGCCTGGCCTGCAGGAATACATTCAAAGTTCTGATATTTGAATTTGAGTTTACTTGAAAATTGTTTAAACTTCACTGCATACGTTAGAGAGACGTTTGTTATTACGACCGCATCTGTTATTTACTCTCCACGTAAAGTCAACAGAAATTATCCAACTGAAAGTCGAGCCGTGTTGTAAACAGGTTTTGTGTGCCCCAACATGCTGTAATATGTAGGGTTGGATGTGGAAGCAGATCCTCAAACAGGAATCTGTGGAATGTAGCCTGTGTTTGTCAATGTCTTCTCTTTTTAAACAGCATTTTCTAAACACTAGGTAATGTTCTTTTGGCCACGCAGTCACATGGGCTGTTCCACTACAGACATGGGATGATCCAAAAGTGACCGTGCACACTCAATCATGTGGTATTTGCCCTTGAGTACAGGAGGAGCTTTCATTACTGCAAACAGAGAGGGACACTATGCAGATTTGTGACTCGGGAGCTGACTGCCACACTGTGGTCCCTCTGATTTGGTCATTTGAGAATACCACTATCAGCCCGGTTGATCTAGCATGTAAATGTCTGAGCCGTCTGGTGTTTACACAATCAATAGGTCTGATGTGAGACCAGGAGGCAGGAATTTGAAAAGTCACCCCAACCAAGCGGCAACCTCCGGTGCAGAAAAATATATTCAACACGGAAGTGACAAAAGTTTAGTTCCTCAAACGGAGAGTGAGTCAGTCTTCATCGACCCCCTCGTTAACATGCCCAACTTCACGACAGAAATAAACATGTTCAGCGCCTGGAACAAAAAGGCTTTTGGTCTCTATGGCTAATCTGCCTGTTCATGAGAACTGTATAGATATTCATGTAACTCACCAATATAAAATGTATTAAGGCTTAAAGTATGACATAAGTGAGGGGGTGGCTGCTTTGTGGTATTCAGAACCATATGGGTGACGTGTGCATATTTCTAGACTGTCTTTGACCCAAATTTTATTTTGAATGACATAACCTAGTGTAGTGATTTCAAAAGAATCATGTGAGAGGGTCAAGATGAGGATCCGGATTAATGAACCAACCTCAAATTAGCATGCCTCTGCATGGAGCGTTAAGAGAAGAATGATTTACTGTTTCTCCTCAAATATTTTTCAAAGAAACTTGGAAAATTAGACGTCATGCTAGGTCTGAGCTACGTTGACTTTGACATTTTCTCGACTAAATGATAATTAATCTAGAAAGCAATCATCTGTGATGAAAATATGTCTTGCAGTTTAGTTTAAGCAAGACCTTAAATAAATGTGAAAAACTATAAGAAATGCAATGTGCTGTAGTTTTTCATTTGTATTCAAAGTCACTCAAACTGACCTCAGTGGAAGAGCAAAGCTCTGGAAGCTACCCTGTTTAGTTTTAACCTCTAGCTGCTTTTAAGAGTGGGTCCCGACTGTTTGTTCACACGAACGAGGAAGTGATGCATGCGCCTGCTGATTGACAGTTGTCGGTGGAGACACGCTAAGACGTGCACTGCAACTCAGAGTAGTTCAAAAGACGACTGCTAGCTTGTAGACATGAATGTTCCCTTTTTAAAAATGTTTTTTCTTTCAATCTGCTTTGCAAATGTTCAATTTAGGAGTCAAATGTTAACATAAAATTTGTCTGTTAACAAAAAAATCTGACAATTTTTTTCTTTCTTTGAATTGCTGCTCAGGTTGACTCGTGCACAATGATTTCAAAACGCCAACACGTTTTCTTTGACCTACAGTGTAGAGGTCATTTGTCCTGATGCTGTGTTGGTAGCCGTTGACAGGCGTGTGTGACCTTTGTTCCAGTTCACAAATCCCATCCTCCACCCTCCCTCTCTCATACATTTCTCCACTGTGAGAACATGTGACTGGGAGTGTGCGATTTCACCAGGGAGGTCGAAGACCTGCAGTCTTAAGCGTGGTTGTCTTGTGCAAGGTCAGCCTTTGTGTCTTAAAACCAGGGTTGAATGTGACTGGAGGAGAGGCTGGTCGTGAGAGGGGTGAAGCAGATGAAAGTCGTCACATTAGCTTTAGCAAACATCCAGTAGCCACGCGGTCACAAACGTATGCACCGGGAGCGATCGGTTGTCTTTTCCTGTTCACAACGTTGACAGCTTTCAGGTAGAGTGTCGAAAATAAATCAGTTGTCCAAGAGCATCCAAACGCTTTATACCTGTAGACCTTTGCAAGTGGTTTTACAGGAAAGTACCGACTCATCCTTCTATTTAGATTATTTCCCTCAAGGTGTGCTCATGGAGAACCTAATGTCCCAAAGGGACATTTTTTTTTAATCTGCTGCACATGATTAAAAAAGTAATTAATGAGCTGGACTGAAGCAGCTCCAGTATAAAGATCCAATAAATCAGAAGCACATGAATGTCATATGTCAACATTTAGTTTTTTTAGAACTGAATCAACAGTGAAACAAAGTCTGTGGAAACTTTTGGTTTCAGGATTAAACAATTGACTTGACCTTCGTTTTTTATAGAGCTATATTATACAGAACATCTGTAACCAACAATCATTGACACACAACAAGGATGTGAAGAAGCCATTGTTTTGCAACCATTGATTCATTTTGTGAATCTTTAACCCGCTAATGCAACGTAGTGCCATCATAATCTTTAGCCAGTAAGTACCCAGTTTCTCATTAATAAGATTTTTTTACTGCAGATGAAATTATTTGGTTTACAGGACACTTTATTTGCTATAACAACATCTCTTTTATCACAAGAGATGTCTGTGTATACTCCAAGTTTGTATTTCATCTTGGTCACACAAGACACATGTCTTACTCTAATATGGGATGTTGTTGAAACACATATTGTTTAAATATGTGTCTAAATTGAAGACACTGGAGCCTACATCGGCTAGAAATGGTTTAGTAAAGTTGTATTTAATGCTCAGGCTGAGACACGGGGCAAAGTATCATCCAGCCATTATGTATACCTGCTGATCCTCTGCAGGTTATATTCCAAATAACAAAAATACTGAAAAATAAAAAAAATTGGATAATCCTTGCAATTAACTTTCCTAAATTACTGTTGCTACACCTGTCACGCTTTCCTTTTGCAAAACGCATCTCGTAGTTTACAAGATTTACCACTTGAAATAATTAGTTATTTTCAATACAATAGGTCCTTGTATTCAAACAAATAGCAGTGTCTTGTTTCTATACAGCAATTTGCCGTAAAATGACAAATGTCTGTCAGATTAAAACACTTGTAGCTTCGTAAGTCATCAAGCTCATGTTAGCTCAGTGCGTTGGTTAAAAACATTAGGTTGACTTGTTTCTAGCTGACTCGTCAACAAATAGATGCTCTAGCTCGCTGCTCGCATGACATGCTCAGACTTCAGCTAAAGGAACCAATCAAAAAGCCAGCATCCTCCCGTTGATTCATGTTGAAGACTTGAAGCACGAACGCTATGACGATCTCCTCAGTCTTAAGTAACTAGTCACGAATAAGGGTCGTAAGCTAATTCCCCCAGACATGCTCATAGAAAACATTTCTCACATTTGTGCACTTGTGTTCTTGGTTTTTTTTTTTTTTTGGAAGACTGCGCACGACGTACTCAAATGTGTGCAGATTCATGTAACTGCTGAGAGAAAGCTGCTTCTGAGGTTTGGAAGTGACCGTCTGGCCAAAATGGGATTAAGTTAAGTTTGTTTAAAGGCTCCACGTGTTAAATCCTCCAGTGTTAGGGTTGTAATAATGAGCTTAAATCATTTAACCTAACAGTCAACATCCGAGGTGACTAGTTTATTTGTATTCTGTCTGTGCACATCCCACAAAGAGGAACTTGAAAATGTCTGAGGAAATCAAGTGTGACTGACCAACCATGTGGTTTTTCTTTTTGTAACTTCCTGGCTGTGTTTTCAAAACTACAGCTGTACTCTCGAGCTTGATGTTCTGTTATGTGTCAAATGTACCAGCTGCCCCTCTCCCCCTCTTTTTTTCCAATGTCTTGTGTGCGCTTGGGTGTGGGGTGACCCACGAGCTGGCTCTGCTATTGGCTTGTCATCTTCCCAGTCCAAGTATGGAGAGCGGGGGTGGGGGGGGGGTTGTTGCATTACCTTTTGACTTCAACAACTCTCTCTTGCTCAAGCATGCAATCAATGGCATATGCTGCTGTTGACCATCTGACAGCGAGGCACGTGCATGAGGTGATTGAACATTTTCATTATTGCTTCATCAATTACTCTTTTGATGAATCATGAATTATGTAAGATTAAAGAAATATAAATAAATGAATTTGTCCTGTGACCAAATCATGTTTTAGTGCTGAAACGATCACTTAATCAAATGTTTCAGTCATTTTCAAACAAAACAAGTGAGAAATAAAAGCTTCACATTCTCAGGTTGCAGATTTACACATAGCAGGATTTGCTGCTTTTCTTCGAACAATAAAACACCTTTTGTGTTTTGGACTTATGTTAAGACAAAACAAGACATTTGAAGACGCCACCTTGACCTCCGCATAGTTGGGATTGCATTTCTTTTCAAAATTTAAAATGAATCAAGAACGATGATAATGGATAGTGGCAGCTTTCAAGTTTTGTTCATATCAAACCGAGAAACAAACATATTTATGTTAATAAAGCTGTTAGTAACCAAATTGCAGTTTGATGAATACATTTTGAATAATCTATTGGTTGATTTCAGTTGGGGCGGGCAATTTGACAATTTAGCATCAATGTGATGAAATATTTAGATTTTTCAGGAATTGAATGAGCAGGAGTAACCAAAAACGGACACTATGTTCTTGTTATTGTGTCTGCAAAACCCAGGTACAATTGTCTGTATTGCTGTGTTTATTGATCTCATGACATACAATTACATACCATGACAGGATTCAGAATATAGGATGTTACCCATACTGCCCTCCCGCCATGTTTCAGCATTGCACATTACTGTTACACACACTACAACAAAATAGTGTTGTAGTGTTGCTACACTACAACACTATTTTCTTACAGCCAGCAGATGACACTTAGCTCAGGTCTGCTTCTTTTCATTCTGTTTGACAACTTCGGCAGGAAACGGTCCACATGTTCACATTTTAAGTCTCAGTTAAAAATGCAAGAAACAAAGATGTAAGATTGTCTCTCAATTGTGGTTTATTAACACAAAATGATTCATCTTGGACTCAAAGGAATCTCAGGTGCATGCGTATTGGGTTTAGTGCTCACTAACTCTGGAATATTAGTAAAAAGAAAAGATAATTTGTCATATCTATTATGTGGAATACAAAAACATTCTTGTCATAAGCGTGTAATTCTTTGCTGGACAAGTTTCACCTGTTTGGCCGCTCGGCAACACAAGAATTGCACACACACTGTCCAGATAATGTACGATAAGACATTGGTCTTTCAATCTTGAATAAACATCCCTCAAAATGTTTAAGTCACTCGGATCGGCAATCAGATTAGTTTGAATTGTGATTGAATCTGTGGCCGTCATTACCTTTTTAAAACTGGTTTTGCACACCTGATAACCACTTGTACTCCACTCTTATATTATTTGTGTTTCCACAAGGACAAAAAGCTCAAAACTGGGTTTCGATGAACTTGCTGCCTGAATATTGCTCCAGTGAGTGGGTAGCGTTGCCTCATGTGTTTGTGTTTCTATTTGAGAGGGGCGTGTTTCTGCTATTCATAGTTGTGAGAACCTAATAGAGGTCTATTGGAGGTCAGTGGGAGTCCTTCTAATAGCAACTGCTGCAGCAAAGGGCCGGTCAGATACTGCTCTGCCTTTGGACACTGTCTGTACCAATCTTCATATACACAGATTTTGGGACTGTGAGTATAGAGATTTATTATTTCTAAATTGGTTGACAATTGGTGCTAAAGTTTTTTTTAACATTAATGTATCTACATTTGATGTGCTGTCACAAACTGGGTGGGATGATCTTGTCTTTCATAGTGGCTAATAGGAACACCTGTAAGATCAATTTTCTTTTTCAATTTCAATTTTTTTATTTGTATATAAATAGAGTATTTGTTTATGTTTTTTAACGAGCACAAATATACCTGAACAGCTTGAATGAATTTTGTCAGTGCTTTTTGTTTTGGTCTTTGAAAATGTACACTAAAGAGATCATCAATAATCTCTTTTGATCCTTCAGCACATTCAACAATCTACTGCATTTAAATTGTCATGAAAAGTCAATTAATGAAAAGTAGCTTATCTACAGTTCTTTGTCCCAGTTGGCAATGGTCCCAGTTGCCATGAGATCTGTGGTAATAATAGAAGTAGGTGAGAAGTCAATTGTTACCTACTGTATGTGGCGGTTGTTCATTTACCCACAAGGCTGCTGCCATCTAATCTAGAGGTCAAATGAGTTGAACATAATGCACATAAAGCCACATTAAATATTAATATTCATGTATGTCCATATTACAATGTGATATTTGAAAAATAGATCGATAGATCCTATTAGAAGTTAAGTAAGTATTTTTTCCACCAAAGTCTAAACTGCATTTACATTAACTTAATTATTTGTCTAGGTGGAACAGAGATGTATATCCAGTTAAATGTGCTTTCAGCTCAGCGAGTTCATTTCTCAAACATCCAGACCAGATATCCTCACTTCCCCTCAGACGTACTGTAAGGAGAGCAGCGTTCATTGTACAGCGTCTGTGGTCGTGTCCTTAACTCCTAAGAGGCTTGTGATCTGAAGATGTGTGCGCCGTCGTATTTCCTTCCTGTGTCTTTGTTTCAAAAGCTTTTGAATGGGACTGCACATCTTCCTTTTGTGTGCATTGTTTGGAAGAAAGAACAGTGGCAAACACAAATGTACTTTCAGCAGCATAGAGAGGTTTCTTTCAAAATAATCTTTTAATTCTTTAGAACTAAAAGATAGCTCAAAGAAAAAGGTCCTTTTCTCATGCAATGACTGTCATTTCTTATTCTCTTAAACAACAAATGAATTACCATTACTGATCCTCTTTGTTTTACATATCTAATGAAGAATTTAAGATAAAAAAAGAGCATGAGGACATACTGTTAAAATCTTTAAAGCTAAGGTTTCCGCTGTCTGAAGGGCCTAATGAAACAGAACATTCAGATCTGAAGATTTGAGCTATTAAACACGCCATATATTTGAAAAAGGACAAATAATCAATAACGCTAAGTGGTGGATCACCACTGAATCACGCCACTGATGCTTTATTGCCCTTCCTGCATGATTCACTGTATCCTTGAGGCTTTATTTTGGTTCCATACTGTATGTTTCTGTTATTAGTACGTGATCATGCCAGAAATGTATTCATACCAGTTCTATATTATGTTTAACTTTGCTTACTGTCAATTGCTTGACAGTGACAAGAATAAATAAATATAGAAATATTCTAACAAACTATTTGACTTTGGATCACTTTTTGACATGTGGCTCTAATTGAGGAACCTTTTAAAGGCTGTGGCAGCTGTTAATGTTTGACACCTCGATGGTAATAGTGTTGAAAAGGGTGAATAGTCGCACAATTTATAGCTTCAACGTCCTCTGTCTGATTATTAAATCTATGTGCTATAACTAATGACTGTTTTCATGATAGTTTAATAGATAGTAGATTATTTATTAAAAATCCATTAGTCCATATAACATCAGAATATTACCCATCACAATATCCTAGAAGTAAAAGAGAATTTGTTAAATACAATTGTTGCATTGTTTTAATCGACGAGCAGTCCGAAATATAAAAATATTATATTAAAAGTATGTCAAGACAAGGAAAATCAGTATTGTCACCTTTTTAGAAACATAAACAAGAGAAGTTTGGAGATTAATTTTGTTTGACCTTGACGATTATCATAATGGTTTGTTTGATGAATCGATTAATCTTTTATGTTTTCTATACCGTTTTGCTTTCAACATATCCATTCAAAACAATGAAAAACGTATTTAATGTAAAATTAGATAAATAAAAGAAGTTCCTACATTTGACACATAACGGAAGAAAAAGATTGCCTTGCATGTGTATTCAGTAAAGCATCTATTTGTGTTTAACTCTGAATGGAACCACTATTATTCTTCTGTGCGAGAGGGTTCTGATGTTTCTGTGTGACGGTCTAAAACAAGAGACCCATTGATTAAAACAAGATTAAATTCTTCCGCCTGCTGTATCGCTGCATCCTGAAAGAACCGCATTGTTGACAATTTTCTTTTGAAAGAGGAAACATTTGAAACTGTTTTCGGAAATCTCACATTAACGTTCTGTGATTACGCTCATCATGGATGGTAAAATAATTATTTTTTAAATAAAACATATTTTACAAGCACATGTCTGAGCTTAACTGGAACACACACACACACACACACACAAAGACTAAAGGTTTCCTAATGTAATGTCTTTCTGTCTCTGTTTCCCTGCAGAACAGTCATGCAGGCTCAGGAGGTCCTGAGACAGCTGCGGTTTCCCGAGCTGGAGGATGTTCGGCAGTACATGCGCGGCTTTCCCACCAATGCACTCATGGGGATGGGTGCCTTTGCCGCCATCACCACCTACTGGTTCGCCACCAGGCCGAAAGCCCTCCTACCGCCCTGTGACCTCGGCCTGCAGTCAGTGGAAATGCCAGTAAGTGATCTCTTTTCTGTTCCTCTGGTAATATCAAATGTCCCGAATTAATGCATTGTGGATCCTGCAACACAGGATTACAAGACAGTTATATCATTGTTTTCTGTCAGTTGGATAGATCCGACTACTGGAAGGAGACAAGTCAGCAGACTTCATTCAGCAATGATAATAGGATCCTTCCCAGCAACTTTAAATCCAGCTGAAGTTTTTTTTTAATCACTTCTCGTCACACCTTGCTAAAATGTTCATCTTAGACTAGTTAAAGTTGGCTGTGATGGAGAAGTGGACTTCATTGATGAACCCCTTTGGGAGGCCCTTTTCTTTAAACTAGTGCTGTAGTTCATGAGCTGTTGACTGCTGATCATCTAACTTACATATGCAGACCAGATGGAAACCCTTCATTAATAACTTATTAACATTAACGCACACTTAATTGTGTGTTAGAAAGTGAGAGTTTATTCATTCTTTTTTTATTAAAGTGCACATGGCATGCTGGTGTTAGTGCCGTCCCACTGTTAACTGTCATTTCACATTTGAGCTCAAACTACAACTGCTGTGTCGTGTCCTTTGCAGGATCCATGTCTGTTACCAAAATATCACAGAGCCAGGTCATGCTGAGTGCAGGTGTACCACAAAATACATCTGTGCTCGCCGTCAACTCCCTTGTGCTCACGACTAGAGACACGTAATGTGTCCAGGGGCGACTGTGGCTCAGTGGTTAGCAAGTCAGTCTTTCAATCAGAAGGTCGGTGGTTCAAACCCCGGCTCAGCCAGTCCATGTCGTTGTGTCCTTGAGCAAGACACTTAACCCTAATTGCTCACCGTTGCTGTGTCTACGGTCTACTGTATACTGTATATCATGTAAGTCGCTTTGGATAAAAGCGTCAGCTAAATGTAATGTAATGTAATGTCCGGAGGTCCAGGTGTCGACGGTTCGGCCAGTGCTGCTCTTAACACTTTTTTTATTTTTCCTCGTAGGGTGGAGAACGTGCAAGAAGGTCAGTACTGAACAACAGTGACGAGCACATGACGCACTACTACAGCGACGCACGCACAATGTACGAGGTGTTCCAACGAGGCCTCCGAGTATCAAGTGAGTGCATCTCTTGTGTCGGTTACACTTGAGCCAATTTTTCCGATGAATGTGAATTAAAAATTAGTATTTTCTTCCGCAGATGACGGACCATGTCTAGGATCAAGGAAACCAAACCAGCCGTACGAGTGGCAGTCCTATAGTGAGGTGAGACATGGAAGTCTAACCGTTAACTTTTCCACAATACACAACGGGCCAAGTCTCAATAGGTTTAAACAAATACAAATGGACTTGTTTTGTTTTTTGCACAGGTGTCAGACAGAGCGGCGAACATCGGCTCTGCTCTCCTTCACAAAGGACACTCTTGTACAGGAGACAAGTTTATTGGCATCTTTTCCCAGAACAGACCAGAGGTACGACAAATGACATCACCTTATGCTATTATGTTGCAAAGATACAGTATATTATCTGAGTCTGTTCATTCACTGTGTAGACCAGCCTTTATTTCACCATGTTGTAATGTTGCCATCATGTATTAGATAGATTACTGCTGGATGAGAGTAATGACTTGAGTAGTGTCCACTTTTATGTTTTGGTTTCACCATTTGATGCACTACTTAAGACCTGGTTCCACACCTCCTGAATTGCTTCCCACATCTCTAATGACATTTATTTACATTAGACAAAAATGTAACTCAATGTTCAGCTTTTATCTGCGTATTTCGTAACTGAGCAAATGCCGTCCCCTAAGGATGACCATGAGCTGAGGGTTAAATCTCAGGAAAAACATGGCTGAGTTCTGTTTTGGTCAAACTTTAATAGAGGCATTCCCAGCATGCCTCGAAGTATTTTTACCAATCAGGTAGGTATTGATTCTGAGCCATGCTATCAACATTTCTTGTAAAGTAAATGAGTAAATATTAAAATAATGATGAGCAATATGGTCTAAAAGCACTGACTGCTTTGGATTAATTTATGAATAAACTCAACTCACAGAAGCTTTTGATGTTGGTGTTGTGAAGTAATTTCCTTTCAATATCTTTTATTAGTGTTGATCTATTTTATGTGTTGTTTTTTTTGTCCCTTAGTGGACCATTTCAGAGCTGGCCTGTTACACATACTCCATGGTGGCTGTTCCGTTGTATGACACACTTGGCACTGAAGCCATCGGCTACATTATCCACAGAGGTACACACAGGTTCACCTTCAATCACTAACCACACACACACCACCTGCAGCTCTATCTCTGCGCTCCAGATCAAGGACACTGATACTGACACAAACTAAGTGGTTAATCTGGTGACGCCTGTCTTTCAGCCGCCATCTCAACAGTGATCTGCGACGTCCCCGAAAAGGCTCGGATGATTTTGGACTGTGTCAATGAGAACGGGCGAACGGTGAAGACGATTGTGCTCATGGAGCCGTTTGACGGCGAGCTGGTGACGCGCGGACAAGAGTGTGGCATTGATATTCTGAGCTTGAAAGACTTTGAGGTGAGAATAACAACTTGACCTTCTTTTCTCCACATTATTACAACATCTATCTACTGAGCACCAAATATCAGCAAATGTTTGAGTCACACTGTTATGTTCTGGCTATAGAGAAATTAGGCCCGGAGGCGCTGCGTGTTTGTAGCATGACTATCAGCCATTCCTACAGACACGGCATATCTAATGCTATGAACTTTTGAATTTGTTGCAGGCCTTGGGCCAAGCCAACCTCCAGAAACCTGTGGTGAGTGACCTGTTGATTACATGACAAAAATCAGACAATCAGAAACTTGAATAATTTAGTTGTAATCAGCAGGAAGATTATGTTTGGCAGTCTACTAAAATATATAATCTTGCTTATTTCAAATGCACTAGCAATTAAAGCTTTATGGGTTTAATTAAGTGTTGATCTGTGACCTGATTACAGCCCCCTCAACCAGAGGACCTCGCACTTATCTGCTTTACGTCCGGTACCACAGGTAATTACACGACTTGTTTACAAATCTTTTGGAAATGTCTTTTTTTTTTTCTCGTGTATAATCGTGATCATCGCTTTGCTTTCAGGAAACCCAAAAGGTGCAATGCTTACTCATGGAAATGTAATCTCCAACACTGCAGCTTTCCTTAGAATGACAGAGGTAAACAAACACACCAACTCGACTTGGAATGATTAAGTATTGCATCTTAAAATAAAGGGCTTTGTCTAATGTATGTTTTGACTTTAAGTCATCAAGGTGGATGCTTCTGGTTTTCTAAATTCTAAAATACATTTTTTTTTGTAGATTTTGTTTTTCATCATTTCCACTGGTGTTCCCCTCATTTGTTTAATTATTGTTTTCAGTCACAGCCTGATAGTAAGGCTGCAGACACTACTCCTCCTCTGCATGCATACAAATAATTTAATCGATGTTTTTGCTTATAGTTAATATTCCCCTAAAAAGCCCCTAAAACTGAATCTTAAAGATTAGGCCGTAAAGGACAGTAGTCTTTGGAAGTGAAGAACACAGATACCGTCTTTATCAAAGAAACTAAATGTGATTTTTGAGCAGGAGCAGCACATAAATAATGCAGCAATTTATGCAGCACATTTAGTTAATTTATTATTTGCTAGACGCATGTAAAAAGTGTCATTCTCCCCCTTCGTTTACACACTTTGACTGAATAGCTCCGCCCGAACTTCTGAAACCAAACCTACATCCTTGCATTCATGAGATTTGGATCACATAAATTGTAAAACAATGAGCTTTTTGAAAGACCTTGCTTAAAATCCCCATCTCACTCACGTTGACCCTCTTTGACCCTTTTTATTATTTATTATTTTTCTGCTCCTCCCTCCCACTCTGTACGCTGTTGTCCAGGGTGAACTGACGCCCACCAATAAAGATGTGCAAATCTCCTTTCTCCCTTTGGCCCACATGTTTGAGAGGGTGGTGGAGGTACAGTTCACCATGCTTGGCCTGCATATGCATGTGTTTTGTTTTGTGTCCTCCACAGGTACACTGCATGCTGACCCTCCATGACATTCATGTATCCTACCTCCCTCTAGCTCACATGTTTGAGAGAGTTGTACAGGTATGTGCTCGGGTTGATTTCCTTCAGGTGTGTTGCACAATGAAATAATACGTGTGGTTTAAATGTTTAAGAGAAAAGCATGTTTATAATCCTCAAAGTCAGGCATCAAATGGTCTGCAGCTGTGAAAGTGAGAAACTCTGTGTGATGTTATGCAGTGACACCAAACATGTGTGTTGGTCAACTCCATGTCCATGTGAGTTGTTTTGAGGAATTTGTGATCAATGGATGTCCTCGACATCCTTGACCTGCAAAGTAACTTAATAGCACGACCAGTGACTGCTTCTGGAAAAGGCTGCAGTGGGTTTAAATAACGCACACTGGATATTTAGGGACATGTTCACAACAACACTGCTCCCTTGTGGTTAAATTGTCGCACTGATTTTGATTTGCAACATCAAGAAATAAGCAGCTCTCTTGTCATCAGGGAGTCATCCTCATCCATGGGGCTCGAATTGGATATTTCCAAGGTGACATTCGACTTTTGATGGATGATTTGAAAACGCTGCAGCCAACAGTTTTCCCCGTGGTCCCACGTCTCCTCAACCGCATGTTTGATAAGGTAATGTTTCTAATGATGGTATTCAAAAGTCATATTTAAGAGAAGAGACAGCTGTTTCACTATTTCTTTTTCAGGAACCGCCTCCTTCTTTTTTTTTATCACTATTTCATTAATTTACTTTCTAATTTACTCAAGTCCCATGTCTCTGGTCTGCTGCCTTGTTTAATGTTTGATGTCAAATGAGGTAATTAAAGTAAAGCTTGTCTCATTTACTCTCAGGTATTTAGTCAAGCCAACACGCCGCTGAAGAAATGGCTGCTCGATTTTGCTTTCAGTAGGAAGGAGGCGGAGCTTAAAAGTGGCGTCGTCAGAAAGGACAGCATGTGGGACACACTAATCTTCAAAAAAGTGCAGGTAAACGGGTTCAACTAAAGCTTACTTCTTCCTCCTTGATTAAAAAAAAAAGTCTATTACTAAGATAGCACGCATACTTAGCTTTTTAATGAGACTTGGCCGCTGTTAACAGGTACATATATACATTTATTTTTCTTAATCTAAATTATTCATCTTTTTTAATTTGTCTAAAAAGCACCGATCACATGATAAGTTCCTAACAGTAATTTTACTAATTGAGTCACCGGTAGGTTTTATGATAAACAATGTTCTTTCTGTATGTCTTGCACTTTGCAGGCGAGCCTGGGCGGTCGCGTCAGGCTCATCATCACCGGGGCGGCGCCGGTGGCTCCAACCATCCTGACGTTTCTACGAGCTGCACTGGGCTGCCAGGTGAGCCACAGCCACACTCTAAAACTAATTTATCCTTTGCGTAATGTTTGCGTAAATGTCGCTAAAAACCCGTTCTGCACTCCACAGTTTTATGAAGGCTACGGCCAGACTGAATGTACAGCCGGGTGCTCCATGTCGATGCCCGGGGACTGGTCAGCAGGTAAAGACATGCGTTCTTTTTTCATGTAATGCAGCGTATGAGTGATATTTACAGTTCTGTCTGTGAACCATGAAACTGAGCTGTGTTTTGTGTCTGCAGGTCACGTTGGGCCTCCTCTGCCCTGCAATGCCATCAAACTGTTGGATGTGCCGGAAATGAACTACCTGGCAGCAAATGGAGAAGGAGAGGTGAAGAGAGCTTTTTCAGTAGCAATTAAATACATAAAGTTGCACGGGGAAATGTATTTATTTACTTTTTAAGTAGATCTTCTTAACGGCTAGTATTATTTTGATATATTATAATGATTATCATTAAAATAACAAAGATTCCAAAAACAAACAGTGAAACTATACTACTAGATCCAAGCATAGTATGTCATAATGATGTCATAATAATGTCATACCAATGTTACAAAAAGTCAAAATATTGTATGTCAATAAATGCCATTCAAAAAGACAAAGTATAGCATTTCAAAACAAGTGATGAAGAAAACATAATACAAATGTTGGTCATGTTATAAAAGAAGTCCTTGTATAGTATGTAATTTATTTCAAAATTGATTTTAAAGTCAGTAGTATGTCATAAAAAATTTAATAAAATACATTTTGAATGACTTTTGAAAGATTGATTTGATGAATAATAGAGAACATTTTCATAGTATGTAATAAAGAAGTCATACTTTAATGTCATAAAAAGTACAGCAAGCCATAAAGATATTACATAAAAAATATACAAATGCTTAGAAATGGTCATACAATTTAATAAGAACGGTTATAGTAAAGTCTTTTATATACAAACTTCATAAAAATGTCACAATGTAGCATTTATACAAATATGATATCTGCAAATTCAAACCTTTTGAAGAAATGTGATCTTCATCAATATTGTCCCCGTTAGGTGTGCGTCAAAGGACCAAATGTATTCCAGGGATACCTGAAAGATCCCGAGAGGACTGCAGAGGCAATCGACAAGGACGGGTGGCTGCACACAGGAGACATTGGGAAATGGCTTCCTGTGAGTGAAACATGCTGACGGGGCGCTATTGAGCTATGATTATTGTTTTGGGTAGATGCATTACACCTGGTGGCATAACATCCGTTGCAATCATGATTTCAGTTTGTTTCTCTCTTGCGTTGTTGCAGAGTGGCACTCTAAAGATCATTGACAGGAAGAAGCACATTTTCAAGCTGGCACAGGGAGAATACATCGCCCCCGAGAAAATAGAAACGGCGTATAGTCTCAGTGATCCAGTGGCCCAGGTATTTGTTTACGGAGAAAGCTTAAAGGTAAGTAATTCATGTGACACTTGTGTAGCGCTAAATATCAGATATTGTTATGATAATGCACATACAATTCCTAGTATGGTGCAATTTGTGTGGTATTTATTTTGTTATCCGCGTTACCTTTTTCAGGCGTGTCTGGTGGGGATAGTGGTGCCTGATCCAGACTTTTTGCCTATTTGGATCAAGAAAAAAGGGATTGAAGGCTCCTACTCTGAACTGTGCCAAAACGAGGTGAGGGTAATTCCTATCTTTAGCTTAAACACACCATCACAATGCTACGTGTGTTAACGTCGTTCTGACTGTTTTTAGGATGTGAAGAATGCCATCCTGGAGGACATACTGAGGTTGGGCAAAGATGCAGGACTCAAGTCTTTTGAGCAGGTGATTGTTGTCATGTTTCACTATTAAAATACAAATACCTTCAAGTTCTGAATTTTCCATCCGGCTGCATTTGGTCTGGCTTTAAAAAGTAATTTAAATGCAACAACACATTTAATTCAATATCAATTCTTAATTTCTCATCTTTTAAATTTTAGCTGAAATTATTTGCAGATGACCGAATGAAAATGTCAAATACATTTTGTTTAGTTCTTAAAGGCATTTTCTTTTCCAGCAAAAATGCCTTAGTTGCGGACATATTATCAAATGTGCTCTTTTTTTTAATTATTTTTTGAGTTTGATCGTAAACTAAATGTTTTTGGGGTTTGGACGGTTGGTTGGAAAATAAAGAAATTTGAATCCACAACCACAAAAAAAAAAACTTTTGGATGCTTCATTGTGAAATAATCAGCAGATGACTTGATAGAAATAAAATAGTTTTTACACTATTTCAATTTTTACTTTGTTGTTGAATTTGCTTCTGCTCTTTTTTTCTCTCTGCAGGTGCGAGATATTGCGTTACATCCGGAGCTGTTCTCCATCCAGAACGGCCTGCTGACACCCACCCTGAAGGCCAAGAGGACTGAGCTTCGGAGCCACTTTAAAGAGCAAATTGTTGAACTCTATGCCAAAATTAAGATGTAAACAGGGATCAAGGAGTAGTGTCAGGAAGGTAACAATTTGAAGCACACGAGCAGGACCCCATTGTTAGTTGAGGAGGTTTGTCATTGATGTGTTTGTCAGTGACAATCTGAGCTAATGAGTCTCATTTGAAAGTATATATTGTCCCCGCTTCTTCTAGTAGCTGTACTGTTACAGTTTCCCTGCTATCACTGGCACATTAGTTCAGAATATGTCATGTTTCTGGTCAAATTGACCTAAGGGTTGGGGTAAAAAAAACAAAGGGGAAATCCGACCTGCTCATGCCATAAACTGCCATTAAGTCTGACTGCTTCATGGCCAGAAAGGTGAAAACATTTCTTTTTTTAATCTTGGGAGCCGCAGAAAAAAATCCTATAAACCTGCTTTTACAACAGTGACTTATATTGACTATTTATCTACCAGTCTATTTGATGTGTTGGTCTATCTATTTAAGTTGGTATTTAATATAATCATCAAACTTGTAAATAGTGTATCTGCTGAAAAAAAAGAATCTATTCGTTTGCAGAGTATTGTGCCTGATGCTCTGTCGTTCCCTGCATTCCTATCAAGGACTGATCCACCCATTTTAGTGCACAATTTAGGTAATGGCCTATTGGGAATCATACTGCTTGACGGACTTTGTGTGCCTTTTTCTATTTTCTTCACTCCACGGGAAATAAAATGTTACAAAACTAGATTTTCAAGTGTTAGTGCCACGGGTTGCAGGGTTAAGCTGCATACCGTCATTTGTAGAATGCACTTCGGTTTTAAGGGGTAAATGTTTGTAACACTGGTATCACTGTTGAAGCTTGTTTTTAAGTTAATTCCATGTCCTTGACCACCTTTCACATTAACTTTAAATTTTCTTGTGACACAGAGCAGCATTTCAGTTGTTTGACAAAAGATTTTATTTTGAATTCAGATGGTTTGATTGAATTATGATCTCTACACATTTAATCACGTTAAGGCCTGTTTGACGTTTCAAGCCATATTATTCTTTTTGGTCTTATTTTTTATGCTGATGTGGAAAAGGGTAAAGGTGCAGTTTTGTGTTGAAGTTAAAAGTACAGTTTATTTAATTCTCAGCTGTGCCAAATAAATACTTTCTTCCAAAACTGTGGTGTTAAGTTTTTGTTTTTTATACTTAAGCAGTGTTATCCATCCAGTACTATGACATCACATTTATAACTTAACTTACTTTTAAACTAACCTTGTCAGGGTATTTTTGTATTGCACACGATATATGACCTTTCATTAAATGTTAATGACATACTAAACCAACATTTTTCCATGTCATCAATAATGGCATTGTATATATAGTATGAGTTTTATGATATACAATGCTGTTTTTTTTTAATGACATGATGAAACACTTACTGTGGTGTGATGGTTTTACAAAATGTATGGTCCATTGTATTCATACTGTTATATGACTTGTGACAATATGACTCATAATTTTGTCATACTATGACTTTTTTAATGACCTACTAAACTGAGTCAGGCATGGCAAGTCCAAAGCATTTGTTTTTAATTTTAAATAACAGCTAATAATTCTAGGATTTTTAACTAAAGAGTCAACTGCACTCTTATCTTAAAAATACTTAATGTTTTTTATCACATACTATGACATGAAATGGCATACTGCAATGCCAATAAATAAATAAAATCATGCCACAAGAATGTTGTTTACTTCTTTACTAAAATAATCAGACGTGACTATCTTTATACATTCCTTTAATGACAAACATTAGAACCTGGAAATTGTTTTTAATTGTCTTTATTGCAGTCGAAGGCATTAATAGAAACATCTCATCTGATGATGGATATAATTACAGTAATTACAGTTTGAACAAATCATCACTAAGAAGTGTGATAATTGAAAAGCAGCAGGCATTTCAAAATCCTAACATGGCAGAATTGTAGCCCGTTGGAACATTAGGTGAGACTGTGTCCTGTCAGCAGACTGCGTCTTGGATTTGTTGTAAAATGTGATGTGTACACTGGGATTTGATGATGGGGTCTACACTGTAGCCATAGCAGTAGTATTTCCTCTGATTCCCTTGTCTGCCAAATGTGTTTTACTACCACTTCTGATGTACAACCAGTACCCGCTCGCCATGACACGGATGCTTTACTATTGCTAGCACCTTTGAGGTGAGAGCCGGTCCTGCTCTCACCGATGGGTTGTGGAGCTCCTGTTATGGCCGCTCCACTATCACAACTTGCTTGTGTGACATGAAACTGAACTCACCCTTCACTGGGAGTCAAAATCTGCCATACATTTGAGCAGGAGCTGATCAGAGATATCTCCATTGTTTTGTTCAAAGTCGTCCAGACTCTCCAAGTAGTCCTGGTCGTCTCCCCACACGTCAGCCGTTGCCGCCTCTGGACACGCTGTGCTCTCTGGGGCCTGGCTTGGTGCCTGGCTGAGTTCAATGTTGCCTGCATCATCCATTAAGTAAGCCTGGTCTTCCTCATCCTATAAGTGAACAGAAGACATGGTCATAAATACACCATGTCTTTGAGCTTTTAAAGAAGACAAACTAAGCTTATTCGGGATGTTAAAGTAGAGCAAACTAACCAGTTTCATGATATAGCTGATGCAGATTTCCTGTGGCAGTGGGTAACCTGTAACATTAGAAATGTTTATCTCACACAGGTTGCATTGGTACCATTGAGCACTACCCATAAACAGATCATGTAGCTTGCTTTTGTTTTAAATATAAAAAGTCAGTATGATAGCTCTTAGGGTCCGAACTTACTTGAGGACCTGAAGTTCCTACAATCAGGATCGTGACACTTCTGATACCAAACTTCCTCTTTGAGGTCCACAACAATCCTGCAGAAGAGAATGTGACCAAATCAGAAATGAAGTGGCGCACACTACACACACAAACATGAACAAAACATGAAACATACATACATGATGTTGTTGCTTTTATGAAACCGTTGCACGTTTTCACACCAGCGGTAATTTGCGATGTCGTAAACAAGCAGTTGTTCAACAGCAAAGTAGTTCCATCGTCTGATGCCTGTCAAAGAAAACAAACAAGAGAATGCAGTTTAGTTGCATCACACGTGTTGTCTGGGGCTAAAACAACTAATCAGTTTGTTAACTAACAAACAATAAATATGCAATATTTTAATAATTGATCATTTTAGCCATTTTGTTCAGCAAAAATGCAAAACAATTTGATCCAGTTAATAAAATGAGTTTTCTGCTGTTCTAATTTATATAAATTTTAACTGAAGACATAAACTATGGCTTTAGGAAATTGTGACACACATTTTCACTGCTTTCTGTCAATGTATAGACCAAACAATGAATTAACTGATCAACAAGACATGCCAACGTTTTGAAAGTAAAACATCTTTTGCAAAAGCATATGATTAGCTCAGACACTTACTCCCATGGACGTCATCCTTTGTAATCACAGTTAACACAAAGTTGTCCACTTCATGGTGAGGGGACGACAGGCTGCCAGAAAGTGAACCTGCCAGTGATGGATGAGACAAAAAAAGAAGTTACATAAACTAAAACCATTTATGTTGAAAAATCTCAAAGTAAAATATTGATAGTTTGAGTAATTATATAATACACTGTGCGTGTATTCAGTTGTCCATTCAGTGTCACCTGGAGATGTGGCTGGTCCCTGCTGGCACTGAGGCCTCGAGGTTTTGGATTCCTTCGTTTCTGGGACGTCTGACGTGAGAATTCTTTGACCTGTGAAACTAATGATACACAGAAATAAGCTATAATGCTGTGGTTTGATGAAGGTCATATTTATTTTTTTGAAAACCAAGGTAAAAAGTGCTGTACCTTATATTACAGACTAGGGAAGCCAAGAACACACTTTCCTCATCAGAAATTCCTTTCTCGGGTTTGTTAATAAACTTGTTGTCATCTGCCTCCGTGAACGCAGAGTTCTTTCCCACTTTTGATGACTTGTAAAGGCGGAAGTTTCTGTTCTTGGTGTAAACACCTGTTTTTTGTAAATTATAACAATAATTACTGTATAATTGTTTACTGACAAATGATGCATTAAAGAGGCAATGCATACATCAAGAGAAACATGTTACCCAAGTTAGTGTGTGATATAACAGCTAGTGGTTTCTCTTACCAAGATCAACAAAAAGACAGTCTTGGCCATCCTTGTTTTTCACCTGGAGGAACTTGAGGTCTGCCGCTTCCTGCTTGCGCCTCTTGGCCTGTGGACTCTCAGCCATCTCATCTGCCTTTGCTGGCGGCCCCTCAGAGACGGCATGGGATCTGCTGTCAGTAAATGATTGAGTCAAATTACACAAAGGAGATGGTAGCAAAGACATTTAAAGATTTATTTGAACATGTCTGAAAAACAAACCGTGTTTCACTGTTTTCTGCCACTGAATTCATCCCAACACTCGGGCCACTTTTGGGTGTGCTCAGGACTGGGTGGAGAATTGCATGGATAAACCTGCCTGAAAAAAAAGAAGACAGAATATATGAACTGAAGTAACTGAAAAATATTTAAATAATTGTGTTGCCTCCATGAACCACTGGACCAACCCATATGTATGTTGTCTTTGAAAGCTGCATTTTGGAGATTAAAGATGAGATGTCGACTGAACTTCTCTTCCGTGCTCGAGTCGAGATTGAGGATATTTTTTGCAGAGCACTCAATCCCATAAACTTCCATAAGTTTGTCACAAACATACTGCCAAGACACAAAATATGGAGAGATACATATCATGCAGCTGCATTTCATACATCTTTAGGTAAGAAAGTAACAAGATAAGCTACAACACACACACACACACACACACACACACACACACACACACACACACACACACACACACACACACACACACACACACACACACACACACACACACACACACACACACACACACACACACACACACACACACACACACACACACACACACACACACACACACAGCAGCCTGTGGTCTATTTTTAATTGGCTTGCTTGCGTGTGCCTGTACTGTACTTCTTAGTTTTAACACTAGGTGGAGTTACCGTCTTTAGACAGCTTCTCCACAAAATAAGAGCAATCAAAGAAAAGTTTTGCCTCAGATTACCAAAAATGGCAGAATAAAAAAATGAAATATGCCTTTAAGTATCTTGCAGCTTTAAATAGAAGAATATGAGAGAAAGATACTACAGGAAATTGTTGGATTATTTTACAACACATTCTTTGGCTTTATAATTGTTGAACTGAAGAACATATGAATCATTGTTATCTGCATGTGAAGCAAGCTGCTCGATAAAACAAAATAGGTGTGAACAGAATACAGCAAGATATAATGTAAATGAAGATGCAAAACGTTCCCTACCCGGATAAGTGAAGACACCATAGTTGTACCATCAGCTCCGTTGTTTGAGGGCTTGTGGAACTCCAAGTCAAAGTAAAGCTTACACACAGCGCCTTCTGGTATCACCTCATAGCAGTGCATCAAGGACTGTGTGTAAGTCCTGAAATAAATCAAGTGACAAATCACCGTTGATGCACATCATCGCATTGTAATCATTTCACAATGTATATGTACCTGTAGTAATGCCACAGCTCACTGTAACTGGTCACCAGGAAGATCCTTTGACCCAGGGATGTCTTTTCTTTTTCAAGTGCAAAAACATGTACAGCCTAGGGAAGCAAGGCACCACGGTCAGCTTTCTCACCTTCACACACATGCATGTAATGTGCAGTCTGATGAGATAGTCCAGCATTACAAAAGTCACGTGTTACTACTGCACCTCTTTGCAGCTCTGAGCGAATCTGATCGCCGTACACTGACGAGGAAAGAGCTTCCAGACGGAGGAAGGCTGGCACGGCCACAACCGAGGTTTGTAGTGCGTGGCCAGAGGTTGCTGCTGGAACGACTGAGCAAGCTGCTCAACCTTCTTCAGTCGATCTCCCCACTTCCTCATCGTATCAACCACTGATGTTTATGTCAACTTGTATTGCACCCAAACAGTGACTTGCTCAAGGAAACTTCAGCAGAGGGGAAGGTGGAACTCTCGTCCTCCTATTATCCTTCAACCTGAAAAAAAGAAATCGGCATTAGCGTTACACAGAGCCTACTGGGTGGACAAAATAATACGAACACCTGTTAGTATAACATAAAACAATCCACAATTCAACAGCCTCACAAATTACGTCCTTCAAAATGACCATACAGCTAAAACCTCCATAAAGGTAGGATTTATTACAAGACTGTTGTATTACACTGCATTAGTTTTAGTGCGTTATGTGCCCCCAATAAACTAGTAACTCAGTGTATATTAAGTATATAAAATATCCCATAGATATATTCTTAAACATCCCAACAGTATACAATATATACAGGTCCAACCTCAACCAGAAACAATATTAAAATGCAGTTTGTGTCAGTAGAATTCACACAAATATATAACAAAATACTCTGAAAGGACCAAAACTGAATAACTTCAATACATTTGCTGCTAATACTAAGAATGTATGTATTGTAGTACTGCTAGGTGAAGCTTACATTATTCTTTTGATTACTGATTCGATTATGTTACAATTCCAATATCAGAACTGTCTTAAGAATTGAAAATAATAATTGCTCTTTGAAATTGTCTACTTGCATCATTATGCTATAACATTACCACTATATCAGCGGGATAACATTGTCTTATAGCAGTCATGATGCATTGACTTGTTCTATATTCCCAGTAGGTTTTCAAGTATATCGTCTGCAAAGTTGCATGTTAAATGAATGTTAAATAATAAAGTAAGAGGTAAAGGTACCATATTTCCCATTGGAAAACGGTGTAGACGTCACGTTACCGTTAGCAGAATAATTTTTAATTCTAGTGTAACGGTCATTATATAGGTTTAGTTTAGTTAAGTACTTTTCATTATATTGCGTATTTACGTGATAAAGCGTTACTTCTTCCACCACTGTAAACTTACGTTAACCTAATAAACATGGCTGACAATGTTAATTCAGAACTAATCTCAGCAGTAAGCGTAACATTGACTTAAACTAGTTTTAACGTTTAACCTTCAAGTGTATTTACGAGTACATTGGTCATAACTCACCATGAGTTAAGATTCAAAGGTACAACAGTCCAGGCGGCTACGTTATCGTCGTGTTTATGCTATGTGCTTATGTCAATAATCCAGGTATTCAGTCCCGTCACTTTCTCAGTTGAAACTGGTTTGTTTAGCAAACATAAACACACAAGTAGCTTCAGCCTCAGCGTCGTTTTCTTTTTGGCGCGCCCAGAACCGGAAACAGCACTGCTTCCGGTTTCCGGTAATAAAACGGGGTATTACCAGATAATATTTGATAATATTACCAATAATATTTGTTTGTTTTTTGACTGTAAATTACTGTCAGTTATGAATTATATTTATAGCCTTGTGATAAATAAAGTGGACGCTTAAAGTGCATGAACCGTAAGCCTTAAACACAAGAACAATAAATACATATACATACAAAACCGCATTTATGACATCTCTCATAGTGCTAAACGATTGAAACATCTCTGTCCTCCTTTATATGGAGAGTATAACATATGATTAACCTTGTAACTCTAAAGCCTAATGCTATTAAACAGTTGTGCAAAATGATGTGGGTTGAATTAAGTAAAGTTGTCTTTAATGTTGTTTAGGCTCTGCACACTGCTGTTGGCGCACGGTGGGAACATTGTTAACAAGTATGAAAAAATGAAAAAAAGCACACCACACACTTGCACTCTGCTTCCTGATTTTGTCATGTTTAACTCCATGTGACCTGAGATACTTTCCCATAACCCAAATTAAATACATTTCTATAAAATGTAAATTAAATTTGAATGACTTTGTCCTTGTTTTTTTTGCCTATTTCAGAAATATGGACATCTTATTCAAGTTTGCATAGGGCCTTACATACTTATAATAATGAATACATATCATGTCATTATCTGTAACATTTATTTGTATTTAACCCATTGTTAATCATAATTACCCACTAAAAAAGGTGGATGATTATTTCAGACAATATAGACCAACCATCTAGACAGCACTGCTTGGATCTAGAGAGGGTGGGATGTTGTCAATCTTATAATGTTGTCAAGCTAAAATTAATTATTCTGTTCCTCACATTCAATCTGAACATATACATACAAGTGCTGTTATAGTTGAGTTGACAGTCCCTCTGTCATATTGAGTTTCTGCAGGCTACTGTGCCAGTAAGTAAGAAAGGAAGGAAGTGAAAGGTCAGAAGGTGGAACATAACTTTGCAGTGGAGGAAGTGGCTTATCACAAGCACCAATGAAAACACTACATGCTACAATATTTAGTCATTAGTTAAGTATTTGTACATTAAGATGTGCCAATTTCATTTATCAACAGAAGAATACACTATGGGGAGCAGGGGATCTTGTTTTACGTTTAAAGGTTTTATAAAAAATTACCTGCACTACTTTCGCATTAAATGTTTGTGCAATCCTTCCATATGACTGCTTCATGAAGTATTATTTAAACTGCAATAATACAAAATCAAAGAACATTATTACTTACCACAAAATCACAATTTGGGAGGGTAGAGAGTAAGAAAGAAAGAAGAGACAGCATTTGAGTGAAACTAGGACATATATAGCTGGGCTGGAGCATTTAGGTTTATCTGATTTATAAAAACATCTGTGCCAAATCAGCAAGAACAGACAGTAACTCAGTAGCCCGAACAGAACAAGTAACTCATAATCAGGGCCCCAAAGACACGTTACTTCCTTCAACAGGAAAGGGAAAGGCGTTCCTGTCGTGATGAGTTTTTACTTCACCAAAGACAGTGTTCTGCTGCAAATTACTGCTCCCATTCACTTGATTTTTGCTCTAAGAAACATGTTTTTGTGGTTTATGGTATGTGCCTTTTAATATTTTCTTTTAGTTTGAGTGTTTAATCATTCATGGTTATCTTGGGTGAGAAAGCGGGTGCCACATTCCAAGAGTGAAAACTCACAATAGGAGACCAAGGGCATGTCTAAACAAAGTAATTGAGCTGCAAGTCAGATCATCCCATTTCTGGACTGTGTACAACCTTTTATACAAGTTTGGTTCTGCAATTCTCTTCTTGGCTTTTTGTTTCAGGTCTGTGCAGATAGAAGGAAAGAAAAGCCCTTCAAAATGTGCGACAGAAGAAAACTGCTTCTCGCTGCAATTGTTTTCTACTATGAAGTAAGTTGTTGTTTCTCTTAATAATTGTTATTCAAAACCTGCTGTGGTGTTATGTTAGATTTAAAGATGATATTTGCTTCTCTTGAAACTATATTTTAACTTCCATACTCAATTAAAGGTGACTGCAGGGAGCTCAACAGTGCTGGACATGGCCAAAGATTCCGTAGATTACATGTACAATGGATGCCAAAAAGAGGCCATGGAGAAGTTAATCCATTCAGACCTCTTAGAACAGGAGCTAACGGGCAATAAGGGATTCCAGAAAGCATGGGATCCAAACACTACTTGTTCGAAGTTGATCCCTGGCGGGACCAAGGAACATATGGCTGCACTGTTGGCGTACGCTGATGGGGATGAAGATTTTATAAATGCTTTTGACAATGCAGTCAAGACAATGGGCGTAAATGTAAGCACTTATGAAGATCAGTTCCATTTCAAGTCCCTCCACTTCCTGCTTATGGATTCAATGTTGCTGATGAGTACAAAGAAGTGCAAGACTCTGCATGTTCTCAAAGAAAATGAATACACAGCACAAAAGGGCTCAAAGATGAGATTTGGAAAGTTCACCAAAGTTCAGACAAGCTACCGTGTGCTAGAGGAAATGTACGACTGGGAGGGGCAAGTCATCTTTAATATCACTTCTTGCTTCTTTGTTAACCTGGGAGACAACATTTGCAGAAAAGACCAGGATACAGCCCTCATATCTCCAGCTGAAGTGTTCACTGTGGAGGCAGTCAATAAAAAAATGGATGAGGACTCTGAATACACTGAGATTGTTTTGAAACACTTGGAACTGGACAGCACGCACAACTGTTACAGTGTGTCGGGGTAAGACATTTTCTTTATCATAAATTAAATATTTTGCTCAATGCCATGATTATTAACAGTAATATTGGAATTATGATTTTCAATATGATGTATTAAAACTGTGTGTGGTATTTTAATGGTACAGGACTGTTAATCTTTAATTAGGAATTGTCTGGTATCAGGAAGTAGATGGTCTTGATGGGCAGGTGGCACCTTGAATGGTAGCCCACTTATCAGTGTATAACTGGGTGTGAACGACATGTAGTGTAAAAGTGCTTTGAGTGGTCAGAAGACTAGAAAGGCGCTATACAAGTACAAGTCCATTTACCATCAAATGTTTAAAATAAATGCAAAGGCCATGTGAATTTACCTGACTTTATGTCAATCTAAATTAGCCCACCATCTTTTAATGCCTAAATATTAATGACCAGCAACAATCAAACATAGTGTTTGAAAAAAATGAGTGTAGCATTCAATAATTGATTTGGTCAACTTCTTACACGCTACATTTTGGTTTCCAATGTTCACAACAATAAACCTTTAGAGGTAATAAATAATGTTTAATTTCTATCTATAATACAAAGAGAAAGTTGTTTGTAGTATTATTTTTGACAGCTAAATTATCCTGAAAGGGAAGAGGAGTTGTAGGACTTTTTACAGCCCTGACAAGTGTATACAGGCCTCTCACGAGCTCCATACAGGCAGGGTGTGTGCCCACACCCACTTTAAACCAGTGAGAAAAGCAGAGAGGGGAAAAAAGGCACAAATCACTTTAGTGAAATAACTAAAACAGTTTGGCAAAAATGTTGTCTTCATTTAGGTTAACCTTACTCGTAGTATGAAGAGGTTGTTTTTGCAAAATGGCCAAAGATATTAACCTCTCTCTCTTTATTTCCATCTCGCTAGGTCCCCAGCTGATGTCTCCACCCAGTGGCTTGTGTTGATGCTTGTGGCTGTAGCTCATTTTTCCTTCAAGTATTGAGGACAAAGGAAAAACAATTAGAATTACACAAAACGCTGCTTGTTTTTTGTACCGTCGAACAAAAAACATCTGCTGCCAAATAAGGTGCAACAAACCTTTGTAACCCGCTGAAAAAAATACAGTCATAACACTGTTTTTTTAATGGCTTCGAGCACATTTGCTGTATGCTTATCAGCAGATATATACATGTAAACTGGTATCAATATTTCTGAGAAAAAGTAAAGTATTTCTTCTTTATAAATTACTTTTTCATAGTTTGAGGGAAACAAACATGATGGAAACTTGACAACAAAGGGAAAACAATTAGCTGCGCAGATGCACTGAGTTACACAAATCGGTGTTTGTTTTTTGTACAGTCAAACAATAAACATCTGTTTTGCTTCTATGCTGCCAAATAAGGTGCAACAAACCTTTGTAACCTGCTGAAAAAATATATAGTTATAACACTATTTTTTAATGGCTTAAACACATTTGCGTTACGCTTATCAGTAGATAAATACTGTGAAGTGGTATCAATATTTCTGAGAAAAGTATTTTTCTTCTTTATAAATTACTTTTTCATAGTTTGAGGGCAACAAACATGATGGAAACTTTGTATTTGTCTTTGATACATGTTAAATAAATAAATGGTTGTTCCAGCTCATGATAATTAAAACAATCAAACCCATGATGAAGATTGATATTGAATTCAGACACAACCCTTGTGTTCCACCATTTTGGATTCGTTACTGCATGGCATTAGTAGAAGTAGCCACACACATAAGATCCTATATTGTCGAGTGAAGAATGGAATGTTTAATCTGTAAATGGCATGCATACGTTTATTTCACATCGCTATCATAATACAACAATTAAACATAACTCCACACAATTTGTGTCTTTGTGTGTTTGAGTTTGCACCAAAACATCAGAATATTATAACACATAATGTACATACATGTATTATGCAAAATAAAATCATACTTACAAGAAGTTGATTTTAAAATGGCAAATGCTTTCTCAAACTAACAGCAAATTACAGCAGCAAGCACTTGTGAATTTACACACATCCAGGATCACTTAATATCAGGTTCACTATTATAGATTTAAAGGCATTAACGCTGGAGGCGCAGCAGTAATATTGATGCTGATGTTATTGTTGATGAAATCCTCTGATTAATGGTCTGATGTATGTCAAACATGAACACACAAAATCAAGTCAAGTCAAAAGCAGATGAAAGTAAACAATGATGACAAAGTATTTACACATTTTTCTATAATAGGACATCTTATTTCAGAAAATTGGCACGATTAACATAATGCTGAATTAGCTAGCAGTTCCTGTTTGCAATGTACCCATGAATGTACAGACAACTATCACTAGAGTACTGTGATATTGAATAGTACTTAAAAACATGATGATTCTCAGTCAAGTTCTGCAGTTAAAAGTAACGTCTTAATTATGATTTCTAAACAACGAATGTCTGAGATAATAATATCCTTGGGAAGTGTAAATTATACTCAATCTGAAATGATGTGTTGAGATTGGGTTAATGTACCTTATTAATTGCCTGTGTTAGAAAATAATGATTTTTAGTGCTCCTAGTGAGAGCTAGAGAGTTTACATTGGAGGGTCAAGACAAATAAATAACTGTATGGATTATCAAATATTGAATGGATGACACTGTATGTACTACACAAATGTATTAATTAGAATTATGAAATGTATTGAGTGATTGTGGAAGGAATCCTGAAAACATCAGGAGCCCACAAACAGTTACGCAGCCTGAAGATTGGAGCAGATAGATAAGGAGGACGTGCTCAGGAATGTGAGGGGGTTGATTGAAGTCCTGAGTACTGTTGTTTAAGCGAGAGGGGGTTTGGGTTGACCAACACCTAAAAGGACGAGGTCTTGTCCAATCAATGGACTGGAAGAGAGGCTAGCCAGAGGAAGGGGGGCTGACCCCAAACCTGGCAAAGCTGAGACATTTTGAGAACATCAGCAGATCTCTGGGTGCCTTCTGCCGGGCAGGTATGTATGGATCTGCTGCCCGGTGGGGGGGGGGGGCACTGGATCTCTGTCTCATGGGATTTCTCTCTCCCATGGGATATATTTGTATATATTGTGTAGTTATTAGTGTGATTCATTTTGAAATGCTGTTCATCATCTTTTTATTAAATCAATTTTTATTATAACTTTCTGCATCTGGGACTTCTCTTCACACAACCGCCCAAAGATTTTTGAACTTAACAATTTGGTGACCCCGACGTGATCTTTGTGGTGAGTTGTGGTTGAAGAATAGTGATTTGAACAAAGGACCAGACTTTTCTCTGGGACCCCTTGGATGATCCCTCCTCTCTGCTCACATGAGGCCTCACTAAAAAGGTAATGGCAAGGACCTGTTGATAACCGAACCTTGTTTAGGTAGAACTAGGAAAATTTAGTTGTGAGCAGGGAAGGCTGGTCTGACGAGGTAATACATTATTAGAGTAAAAATTACATAAGGATAATGTTCAAATGATGAAAGTGGTGCAGCATGCAGATGTATGTTGAATGAAAGATGACGTCAGTGCATGAGTGGAAGCTTTATGTTGAGTGAGAGATTGTATGTGTTTGTGAAACTTACAGAGGTTTCTTCCACCTGAAGAGGTGTGAATGTATTCGCAGCGATGAGTAACTACTTAGTTTCTTTATGATAAATACATAAACTGACGGGGCTTTGAGTAATGGTCGCAATCGTTATATACGCGACAGATTAAAAAAAGCTGTAATGTATTAAATCAATTTAGCGGGAAGTTTTAACAGAGCTAGAAGTCCCGGCGTGGCCTGGCCTGGCGATACCGCCATATCGTCAGTAAGGTTGGGGATTGGCATGCGCGAGGAATTACGTTTAGTAAGCCGACGGGCCCTAGATTGTCTCTGAGCTCCGAGAACCAATACTTAGGTTACTGTTAGAGCAGCAAATCAAATATTAATCTGGAAAGGACGAAGTGTGTTTCTCATAAAATTGGAGAGGGTGGGACTACTGAGGCCGAGTATTCGCATCATACCATTGGTGTGGCATGAATAGAGATCTCACGAAGAACTGCTATTAAAAAATTCTAGCGTTTTTGGTGCAAACAGAGTTAGTAAAGTTTCATTTGCTGCCCTTTGTGCCATTAATGTTGCAAAGGTCACAGAGCTTTTTGGTGCAAACTGGGTTTGCATGAGAGGGCGAAAAGTGGATACCCTCAAGAGTCTCACAGTAAAGAGAACGAAATTTAATCTGATCAGGGCAGATAGCATGAGTTCTGGCCAAGACGAGATGCTATCACAAAAATAACGAATTAGAGAAAAAAAAAAAAAATCAAAAGAAGCGTATCAGTTGAAAAGTGTATTGTTGTAAAAAATAAGAAAAGGGAGAGAAAGCGTTGTATCTGTTGTACAGGGTGATTGCCTGTTGTATGTTTTGAGTGTTAAAGATATTGAAAACTACCATTTTATAGTTTAAATTGTAAGTAAGAAACGTAGGCCTCAAGGAGAAGTAGAACAAAGAGTCATAAAAAGGAGACAAGGTGTTAAGGGGGAAGGGAACTTCAGAGAGACATGCTACAGGAAGTAAGAGTGTGAAATCAATAGGGAACCTTAATACACAGAGAGGAAATTAAGATAGAGGGAATTTGAGTAATTGGGACTCCGTTGGACGACAGAAGCGCAAATAATAGGTGATTCCTCCCAGAAGGTGAGAAGCTGTTCCTCAGACGGAGTTCAAGATTGCCAGTCCAAAGCTGGAACTAGAAAGAATTCCACCCGGTGAGAATTCTGTTCCAAGAGAAAGTCATTTGAGATGCAACAGATGTGTCCTTATGAACTAATAATAAGTAAGATAAGAATAATAATAGTGCACTAAGGGAAGATTGACAGTCACATTATGTCAATATTTGGTTCATCAGATTGAACAAAGACTAAATAGGGAAAAAGGAAGTGAGAGACAGGTATGGAAAGAGATAATTAGAGAGAAGAAAAGGACATCACACACACACACACACACACACACACACACACAGATAAGCTGAACAGACTGTTAATTCAGGATGTAAAGCTGTTTAGAACTTTAGAAGTAGAGGGATGTGAAGTGACTTTTTTGAGTGTTTCCGGAGCATGCAGATCTGTCATTCTAGCACCTGAAAGTAGAAAACTAAGTTGATAGAGCAAAAAGATAGAACCATTTCGTTAGAACAGCATTTGTAATCCTAGATCCTTAAACATGACTATAAGCACAACAGTTGAAGTTATCTTAGAAACTGTCCAGTAAATCTTAAGCAGAGAGCATATTGGTGATAAAGTTTAGGATGTTTGTTGGCAGGATGAGTACAAGGGGAGAACACAGCAGCATGATATCAGGAATGTAAGAAGAATTGAGATGACTTCTTCTGTTATCCCCCGACCATTTGGACCACTTGGGTCGTAAAGAGAAAGACTTGGAATGCACCAAGGGGGGAAGGACCATTCAACTATCATTAGCACATCAACTGCTGTCCGCATATCAAAGAGAGAGCATCCTGGATTCATCACACCTACTGCAAGAAGGTGCATCGGTTGTCTGCAGAAAACTGCATTACTGAGGACTCCTAAGCGGGCACCCATCTCCTCTGTGGTGAAGTCTGGTTACAAAGGGAAGTGAAACCAATAGGGACACTTGTCTCAACCCAGTGAAGAAATCATCAAACACCCAGAGGCCTAGGGAGTGTCTGTTTATCAAGGGGAGCTCAGTGTTGATTTTAGAAGGAGAAACTGGTTAACAACTATTGACAATAGCCAAAAGGAATTGTTCATTTTACTGTGATGCTGAGAAAGGCGGAGTCTGTACAATGTTTGGATTTGCCTGTTTTACTTTCATCCTAAGCAACACAGCTCCTGATGGATCAGTGACCGAAGCGCTGACTGGTCTTACAGCATGGAGTCAGAACCTTGCAGAGAATGCTGGGATTGATGATCCCATCACAAGCTGGTTGGACAGTATGTTTGGAAGATGCATTTCTGTCCATAATAACCTCACTTTGTCTTGCCACCACAGTCGTGATCCCCTGAGGATGCTGCTGCATCCATGGACTTCTGCAGAGATTGATTGAAGCTGCATTTAGTAAAAAACATTCAAGGGAATCAATTAAGAGTTGAAGATGAAGAAATAAGCTTTTGATTGATGCATTTGTTTATCAAGGGGGGACATGATTTAGTCTGTAAGTGAATGACGATTATGGGAGTTGTAACAGCAAGTTAAGTTTATGATAATCAGAGAGTGTCTTGCATGATTTTTGTATACTCACTATAAATAGTGAGTAAGGGGGGATTGTTAGAAAATAATGATTTTTAGTGCTCCTAGTGAGAGCTAGAGAGTTTACATTGGAGGGTCAAGACAAATAAATAACTGTATGGATTATCAAATATTGAATGGATGACACTGTATGTACTACACAAATGTATTAATTAGAATTATGAAATGTATTGAGTGATTGTGGAAGGAATCCTGAAAACATCAGGAGCCCACAAACAGTTACGCAGCCTGAAGATTGGAGCAGATAGATAAGGAGGACGTGCTCAGGAATGTGAGGGGGTTGATTGAAGTCCTGAGTACTGTTGTTTAAGCGAGAGGGGGTTTGGGTTGACCAACACCTAAAAGGACGAGGTCTTGTCCAATCAATGGACTGGAAGAGAGGCTAGCCAGAGGAAGGGGGGCTGACCCCAAACCTGGCAAAGCTGAGACATTTTGAGAACATCAGCAGATCTCTGGGTGCCTTCTGCCGGGCAGGTATGTATGGATCTGCTGCCCGGTGGGGGGGGGGGGGCACTGGATCTCTGTCTCATGGGATTTCTCTCTCCCATGGGATATATTTGTATATATTGTGTAGTTATTAGTGTGATTCATTTTGAAATGCTGTTCATCATCTTTTTATTAAATCAATTTTTATTATAACTTTCTGCATCTGGGACTTCTCTTCACACAACCGCCCAAAGATTTTTGAACTTAACACCTGCATGAGCTTGTTGTGTGTCACAGCCACTGCTGCAGCTTGATAAACGGGCCAAGTCATCAGGGAGGCACGCCCTGATGACTTTAACCAGATTTCTAAACGTTCCCCACCACCATCAGAGTTATTTAACATTATCAGACCTACAAGTAAACAAAAACTTGTCCAATCAGAATTTGTGAGCTCAAACAAATCTTTCAAATACAGCTGGTTAGCTGGATTGTGTCCAGTGGAGACAACTAACTGTCTTTATTATTGGGCTCAGAGTTGAGTCTTGACCTGTGTCCATGGGAACAGGTGCTCTTGTCTTTGCTGAGGATGCTGGTGTCGACCCGAGAGAGGGTACACATGCTGCTCTGGCGACCCGGTCGATGTCTTGTGTTTCGGAGCTCCAGCTCGTCGTAGCTTGAGACCTGGACAAAGGGACACCAGCGGAAAACCCGCTTGAAGCCTGCCCGGAACCTGCAGCGAAACCAACCCGACAAGTAAACATGCTGCTGGGTACAAATACAGCATTTACACATGTGTGTTTGTGGTTTGTGGGGAGACTTATTAATACACTTTTGGGAAAAAATGGTTGTCTTTCTTCTATTTCTTCTATTATTGTATGACCTGTGACTTCTAGATGAACTTTCCCCCCCAAGGGTGTCTTATGTCCTGTATACTAAGCAAAGCAGCTAGATCTGCATTTCCATGACTGAAGTACTTATCACAGGTTTGGGCTGTGTTTAATCTATTCTTTGAGCATTTGTGGATGTACAATTAGTAAAGCAAAACTTTGTGTATCTGTATCTGCTCCTCTCTTGCAACAGAATAAATTACCTGTTGACATGACCACCAAGACCCGGCATCGAGTGTAAATTATTTTTCTAACATACACACCTGCTATTAAGGCAGCAGTAGATGATGGGGTTGTACATGGTGGAGCTCATCGCCAGCCACAGCACTGACAGGTAGACCTGCTGGATGTACTTCCACTTGACCAGACTCTTGTTGAGACCCGTCACTATGAAGTAGACGTGGTAGGGCAGCCAGCAGAGGGCAAAGGTCACCACTACGATGATCATCATCTTCACCACCTGCAAGACAAAGGAGATAAATACTAACAGTATTAACAGGACTGCACTACAGTGCAACGTTGTAGCCAATAGAGGGTGTCATATTCAAGAAATTAAAAAAAGAATGTATTCGCAGCTCACAACATGAAAACACACCATCCTGTTCACCCTGTAGACAATTACATATCAGGCTGGCAATTTAAGAATTAGATATTGTAATGGTTGTTTTGGAAAAGCAAAGAAAGCAAGAAAAACCATGTTGTAGTCGATAGATGTAATCTGAACTAAAACAGAAAATATAAGGGGTGTAAAACCGAAACAATGACCTGACAGACGCCATAGAACGAACCTGCATGAAATTATTTTGTTTGTCACAGTATTCATTTGATACATTGTCAATAAAAACAGTTAAAAATAAACCTTTTTAAAAACCTCTGCTGTGTCACTGCTCTCCAACTGGAGAAACGTCAAATAAAGGAAGCCAAACTCGAAATGCCATTTCACTGTGATTTTGAATATTTGAAGCCACGGCTGCTCTTTTTATGCAAGTGTCTCTGAAGTAGCAAGTATGTTATTTGTTTCACAATGAATGAAGTTTTCATTCGATGCGTCCTGAGAGGGAAAGGTCAGCGATGATGCATCAGACCCAGCAGGTTCCAGGTTGGACAGATGAAAGAAAAGCACAGAACTCATTAGCGGTGGGGGGTTAAAAAGGAGCAGGAGGCTATTATACCATCAGCGTAGGCTCATCTGCAAGATGGAGATGAGAGCGACGTCCTCTTATCTCCAGCGCAAATGGCATCTTGCCAGAGTGGGCCTTTGAATGAAGCCTCATATAGTCCTGACATTGTCTCGTAACCTTTGTTTCCTGACGTGTATAAATCTCTTTTATCTCTCGTGGCTCAATTTTGCCAACAATCTGAGCCTCTGATGAATTATTTTTCAATAAAGCCCTTGAAAAGATTGTGAATGCCAAACCTGCACCTGTCACATTCTCTATTTCTGTACAGTGAATGTGTGTGTGTTTGTTGAGCCAAACAATATTATAAATGTCAATGTATACTTTTGGGGGTTACATTGTTGCTCACTTTATTACGCTCATTTTACAGAACAATTCTGAGTCTAATTAGGAAAAAATTAATGACTGCAAGTGTGCCATTGTTAAAATATGTGCAATATTTGTACAATGTCTTCCTTTAATTGAATCCTTCTGCATCCTAACCCTTTTAGCTGTCTATTTTATTAATCCAGAGAGTTAACTTGCAATATTTGTGAGGTTTATCAATAAATTGCTGTACTCTTTAGCATTAATCCGGAGGCTGACTTGATAGACGCTCGTCATGACAGCTGTGATGACCTTAATCCCTGGTTAACCCAACCCTCTCAGTAACTGCTGCAAAGCACAGTGTGCAGTCTGGCTGATGACAAGTGCCTCTGAATGTTTGTCTCTTCTTCTATAGGTTGCAGTTGCAATTGCAAAAAGTTAAGTTATGTTTGCAAAGGTCTACTTTAATATATGACAGTATAAGCATTTAAAGTGTAATTGTTCTAAGTTACGTTTTCGTTGCTTGTGGTTTTTTAAATAGTGAAGTGTGAATTAGCTTCGCAGCTCTGAACTAATGTGCTCTGCAGTTCAAATATTTAATCATATTTGCCAGTTATATGTCATTTTTTTGGCCTTTCATTAAATATTTGACAAACAATTTTAACTTCTACATTTGAGAAAAAAAAACTTATGAACATGTACATAATCTTCTTATAGATAAGCCTGTTTGCTTCCCCTCCAAACATACATGCAAACTATAGAAATCTATAGAAAATGCTAGATATAAACATGGCGTTTACCTTGCGTTTGGCTCTGAGCTGTCCATGATAGTTATCAGATGAGTCTCCTGGGATCTTCCCTCCCCACAGCGTGACCCCCACGATGGTGTAAGTGATGCCCATCACCACTAGGGGCAGCACGTAGACCAGAACTGTGACTATGATATGATACCTATGAAAGTGGAAAGACACATCAGCAGAAAATATTTTAAATGGCGTGACAATGACACACAAGATGATAGATTATGAGCGATGACATATCTGAAGTTAATATTATTTTTATTGTTTTCTGGAAATCTTTTATGTTTTTATTGAGAAAACGAAAACAAAGTTTTCACGACAAAAGCGTAGTAGGAAGTGTCGTTCAGAGCAATGACTAAAGTCATTTACATGATGATCATAACTGCTCGGTATCACATATATTAGACTGGTATGTGGATGGTTGAAAGTTGCTATTTGCAACAATAAACAACATAGTCAGGCTGTCTATAATCAAACCCTGTTTCCTGCAGACATATCTGAAGTTAGACACAACAAGAGGGTGTACAAATACAGCCCAGTTTTGCCATGGTAAAATCAATGAAGCTTGACAAAAGATCCAAAGGGGTTGTCAGTGTTCTCACATGAAGGGGTCGCCGGCCATGCGGGGCCAGGCCACGTAGCAGATGGTCCTGCGGGGCAGAGTCCGGGTGGTGGAGAAGTAGCAGAGAGGGAAGGCCAGAACCACGGCCAGACTCCAGATACAGATGATAACCCCTGTGGTGGCCTTCGCCGACAGACGAGGCTTCAGCGGATGGATGATGGCCATGTACCTGCAGGTCAGAGGTCACAACATTGGCCCCCGCTATGACATTTTTGGTAAATTCAAACACAACACAAAAAATAACAGTTTCAGTATGTTGCACTTAACGCAAACCTGACCACATCTGGCATTTACAGAACAGGTTTCTGTGACTCACTCTTATTGCTCCGATGAATATCTGACTAAAGGCGAGTTCAAAGCTGTTCAATAATATGGATCAATGATTCAAGAAAAGGTCACAGCACCTTTTAAAAATCAATTAAGGTGTTAATCATGGTTTCTCTGGCCATCACTGTTTTGTCAGGGTTAAGATTTTATTGATGTTCATGTTGCCATTTTTGTCCTTGTCTTCATTATGTCGAAAGGGAACCATCTTTAACACGTTTTCTCTTAATGCACCTGCAATATTTAGCCTACTGGAGTTTGTCTTTCCTTTTACTTATGCACTTTCTCTTTTTAAAAAAAGGCTTTCAAAGTGCAGAGGTTTTCAAGTCTTTCATCTCAAATGTTTTAACAATTATACTTGATCGCGGCAGTGTATCAGTAAAGGCTGTCCCAAGTAAAAACTGATCTAGGTAGACTTACAGGTAAACATAAACAGTTCTCCGCCATATAGCCCTTTATAAAAACTAATTTAACTCTACTAAAGAATAATTGAAACTTTTAAATGTGTCAAAACCTTAATCTGATTGCAAATACACCTGCTTCATTCCACACAATCTAAATTAACAGAAAAAGGTTATATCTACACTTAATGTAAATTACGGCATTGGTCACTGATTTCCCACGCATGTAATGCGATGTAAAAAGTGCATCTTAGGCATATAGTTCACTTTTATTTTAAGTGTTAGAAAGTTAAATCAGTGATTGACGGAATTAAAAAAAAAATATTTAAAGCTTTCCTTTTTCTTTTTACAGAAAATGTAAGTGAAATATTTTTTCTCCATGGAATAGTGAATTATGGTCATTGCATACTGTATATGGGCACACAGAGGTCCTTTACACAGAGGTCTCACTCCTATTTTCATTCTGCAAAAATTGAAAGATGTAGTGACGGATTTTATTTGATAAGTAAAAGTAAACTGCCCCATATGTTTGCGTTTATTTATAATAAATCACTGTTAAATGAAAATTGTAAAATATCTGAAAAAATAAATAAATAGAAAAGAGAACAATAAAGCAAGTCCATGCGTGCAATGTGATGTGCATCACCTGTCGATGGCTATCGCGGTCATGGAGTAGATGCTGGCGAACACCGCGGTGACCGGGAAGAAGTTGTGAAACCTGCAGTACACCTCTCCGAAGTACCACTCTCCGTGAGCCGCGTACACGAAGTTGATGAGCGTGTTGAACGCGGCCATCGAAACATCGGAGAAAGCCAAGTTCAGCAGGAAGTAGTTGGTGACCGTTCTCATGCGCTTGTGCGCCAAGATGATCCAAATCACAATCAGGTTTCCGAAAACGGCCACTGCCAGCACCGTGATGTAAGCCACCGACCACAGCGCGATGCGCCACGCCGGCTGCACGAACTGGTTGGTCAGGTTTCTGGTTGTGTTGGATTCATCCCGGTTAGAGGCCATTCCTCCAGTGTCCTCCCTCTGATCTGATCCAGTCGGCTGCTGTCAGGCGGTTTAAATGACTTTGGCGACTCTGATGCGCAGCAGAGCAAGAGTTTGAACATGTGACCAGAGAGACAGAGAGAGTGGTCCTGATGCAGCCGCATCACTCACAGAGCTGCAGTGAGGATACAACTATATTCAGTTATCAGGGTTTCTCTCTCTCTCTCTCTCTCTCTCTCTCTCTCTCTCTCTCTCTCTCTCAAATAGCCTGGCACAATCCCTGATCCTATACATATCAATGGCTGCCAAGTTGTTATTGGGCATGCCGTTTATTTCAAAGCAACGTTATAAATTCATATGAAATATAGTGGATATATTAGTTCAGTTTCAGCAGTGTTTTCTCTCAAATTAGCAGTGGTCGAGGACCACAGACCATTTAAGTAAAATTACCACACCATACTCTGCTCCTAAAAAATGTATGCAAAATGTGAAGTATTATCAGGGAAATTGATTTACTTAAAAGTGTGACATAGGGGCCTATAATTAAATCGTATGCATTCATGTAAAAGATGGATTTTACTCATTTTTAATTATTTTGTATCTGACTGAAATTAATGAATGTTTTCAATATGGATTAATTTGCTTGATTAACCAATTTCTTGATTGATTGATTATAAAATCGTTCCAGTTGTATTATTTGGTAGATTATTATACTAAGCATCCTATTTAATAAGCTGTTTGTGAGTTTATTTTGTGCAAAAAGCTGTCAAATGATTAAAATGAAGTAAAAGGCACTATATATCCTAATTTGTACAATAATTTGTACTTAAATAGTACTATAGTAAATGTAGCATGATATGTGACCAATTTTGTCCAAACAAGTTGCAATCAGTGCATTCAGCCTCCTCCTTTAACCTGTTGCTGACCAAATCGGATCAGCAGGTGTTTATGGTCATTTCTTCCAGCCCAGTTTCTATTCAAATCAGGACTTTGACTCTTGTAAATATCCAATCCATTTAATTCCAAAGGGTCATGCCGCATTAGAGCTGCTGAAGCCTGGATGAGTCAGAGACTGATACCGTTAATCCTTCATAGCTGTGCCATTAAGGCAACACCTCTGAATTGATGTCGGCGGATCTGTATTATGTAACCATAAGCAGTTCAAACATGAAGGCCATTAAGTTTTTGATGACAACTCTCTCTATAATATTAAAGATTAATTTAAAGACATTCCTTAATTTTTCATCTCCAACATTATCTATATATCGGTCTTCTCAATTAATTTTGTATGTTTGACTGCACATAAATTAAGCATAAACAGGCTCAAAATCATTGAATACAATGAACTATGAAACACAAACAACACAACAAATAGAAACAATTGAAATTTTTTTAAATTACAATTGAATGTCTAAAAGTGCACGTCCTAAAACTACACAGCCACAAACATGTTTTAAAGTGTGAGTCAATGTCATATCAGAGTTATCATAGTTATGAGTTTATGTGAACATCCCCAACTGGGACATTTTTCTGAAAGCTTCATTATATCAGACTTGACGGTCATTAATCCTGAAGTGACTGAAAACAAAACAAATACAGATGACTATTATCTGCCAATAATAAAACAACAAAACCAAATGTAATGTATACAAGGAGATATTGTTACTGCACAGGGATTTTATTCTCATACTTATTCTCAAATTAAACAATCGTCTTGGTGACTCTCGGGAAACTCGTCAATCTGTTTTTGCTGATCGGTTACAATTAGCTCAAAATGTACCTGTTGTGCTTTTTTTGTATGAGCTGCATTGTATAATGTGTTGCTTCATTTCCATATTGTTGCTCTGGCCTTTATAGTTTGGCATTCTTTACTGTAAAAAGTATTCTTAGGGCATGGAAGTAGTGATAGGTTCTGAGTTCATAGGTCAGGCTCTTCAGAGCACACAAACACATACGACCTGTGCACGCTGGGAAAAGACCACAAGAAGGTCAAAAAGTCTGTTTCCTCTCAGCAAGACCTCATTACCCAGAGGCCAACTCTTTTGGACCACTCCCTGTCTCAAATGTCAGTGTTCAAACCTCTTCCAAACACACCCTGTTCCCCCATATTAAAAAAGGTTGCAAGCTATTAGATAAATAATTGTTCCTGTATTTCATATGAATAATTTAGGCTCCGTTAATCACATGGGAGGCAGCGTCTGATCTGTGTGTAACAGAATGAAGTTTAATCTGTGTAGAGCAAACAGTGAAATTGACTGACAAGAGGAGTCAAATACGGTCAATACAATCCTGTGGAGAAAAGTAAACTTGTACAGATGTTTTTGCATAATTTTATACCAACACACGCTGTGGATGACATGCAATCTGTCCTGTTGATGCTTCACATACAACGGTAATAGGTGTTGAGGTCAGCTAGGGATACGGCCCGCTGGGCTTGAGTTTGACACCTATGCATTAAAAGTAAAAGGAGGCAGAAGTCTCATCTAACACAATCATTGTTATTTGGCAATTTAGTTTTCATGACTTTCATGCAGTTAAAGCTTGTTGGGTTTTACCTGAAATGAATGGAAGTGAAATTCAAATAGATTTAACTGAACTGGCAGAGAACACAAGAGGATGAGACAGAGAGAGAGAGAGAGAGAGAGAGAGAGAGAGTGAACAAGTGAGAGAAAGTGAACGAGTGAGAGAAAGCAGCTTATGACCAAGTGGCTGATCCGACAGGATTACGTGTCTGAATGGAGTTTAGGACTTCCCTTTAGAGAGAGTGAGAGAAATGAAGAGACCGGAAAGGTTATATGGAGGGTAGAGATTTGAAAGATGTGAGGTAATCAATATCTTAACATTTAGTAGGTTAGTAATTCCCAATAGCATTCAGTACCCCTCCATTGAGTCACAAGATGCAGGGTTAACAAAATTATAGGATGATTCATGGTATAAGAAAGAAGAAGAAAAGAGTTATGTTTTGTGTGTATAAATACCACATGTGTTGGTGTTTTTTTTACAAAATAAGGGATAGTTCTACCTCTGAAAGCCTTGAACATTTATTACAATGACTGTGTCTGAAATGTATAGAGGTTGTAATATGCACTCATGATGACAAGGAACTACATGAAGACACATTGCTTTATATAAAAGGGTCACAAGCAAAAAAAAGAGTATAAGATGAGAATGTACTGAGATATGTTGAGGCCTGAAATGAATGTTGTGCACGTAGAGCACCAAGAAAGAAGAATAAAGCAGTTTGTATTGTTTTGTCTCCCTTGTCAAAATGTTTCACATATTTATCCGGTATATAAAGGTTACAAAACAAATAAGTATTCAACAGATTCTAATCTAATATGGATATATATCCATATTAGAAAGTAAAATTAAACAATTGTGGAGTTAATGCTGAGAATTTAACTCACATCAACATATTTAACATAGGACTAGCAACTAAAAAGAATAAACAAGGAACTATCATAAAATATTTTAAGAAACAACCATCAGAGCAACATTTTACTTTATTTATCCGCAAAATATTATTTGTATTTAATGTCATCTGAAAACCCCCCCCATTATTTTAAGAAAGTTGCAATTAATGTGCATGATGCAACCGACAGAGACCATCTCCTTCAAAATGAGTGCCCCTTCCCCTTCTGATAGTGTGTGATATTTTAAACCAGGACAAGAAAATAAATAATGAATAGTCCCATCTATTAACAGTGCATTAGAGGAATTGGGTGGTTTTGACTGAGGTACCTCAGGGCACCAAACAATAGAAAACAGAAATCAATGATATGTCTTTAGGAACAAATTGATTGACATGAAAAAGATAAAATGATTTAATAAAGCGCCTGTGCTTTGTTTGGATCGAGCTGTGCTTGAACTTACTTTCTACACCAGTTGTAGCCCGTCTGTTCTAAGCCACGCCACTTATACGAGTAGAACTTTTCTGTGAAAATGAAACTATCAGTACAGAGACGCAAACACCTTTGACTGCAGCGCTTTCTAGATACTTGATCAGGTTCAAAGGTTAGCAGCTCACAGAAACAATGAATCCACTCCTGCCTCAAAGCTCCCATAATTGATAAACTACAAATAATTATCATCATTATTATCAATCAATCATTTGAAAATCAATCTTTCAATGAAATCATCATTTCATTTACGTTATTGGGAATTGTATAAGGGGTGTTTCAAGTCTCCTGACTTGACTGCTCAAAAAAAACAATATGCAGTTTAGCATCTAACCAGAAGTGTAAAAAGCAGTAAAGTGGAGAGTAATGTACAGAGTATGTACAGAATAAAATATGGAAAAATAAAGTGTGGAATAAACAGAAAGGTGTGTGAATACACAAGATATCTACAGAACGAACGTATTAACAGTGTTGTGTGATTTCAAGTAATACTAATAGTAGACAAAATAAACAGCTGGAGGTATGATATGAATACAATGAAGGCTCCTGCATGCAGAATTGTTGTTGTTGTTCATGACACCTAAAGTTCTATGCAGCCCACAGGGCAATCAAATAAGTTCTGGCTGGTTTCAGCATGTTCCTGTTACGTCATGAAATGTGGAACTGCTTGTAATTTGAGCTGAAGACCATAAAGAGGAGGGCCTTAGGAAAGAGTAGAAAACAAACAAGAAGGACGGCCGACTGGGAAACTATCTGTATAAAGTATGTGTACTGTACTTTGCATTCATTTGAATCTGTGCAGGTGAACGATTTATGGCTCGGACAGGAAAGTAGCTTGGAGAGTGCCTATATTACTCTGCTGGCAGGTTATGAAATACTGCATTATGGTGCTGGCGCAACTTCTCTTCAAGTTCAAAGGTTACTGAAGTCCATTGAGTGCCACGAAGCCCTCTGTGTTGAAAGAACGGTAAGATGTACAAGTGTGAATGTTGTTTCTTGCATATACAGTACTAACGGCCTTTTTGTTGGAGGAAATTATTCATGCTTTCTTTTTGTGCTGATCATGTAACGTTTTGTGCTGATCATGTAACTTCGGTGCAAAAGACGTTAACAGGCTGCAGATAGTCAGCTGCTTGTGAAAAAGACTGTACTTTGATCCTCTCTGCTTGTGTATTTTTATTATTGTGCCCACGAATGTTTCTTCTCCCTAACTGTGCCCATTTTGCAGGACTTTTTAATGAAGGTATAGTAAGGCGTTTCTCTTTTTGAATTTCTGTTTTGCTGCTGATGGTATTGAGTGTTGTCTAAGACACACAAGCAGGAGAGATTTGTGTATAAAAATGAAATTGCACAACAGAAAGTAAGACTCAAACTAGGACAGTGAGCTCACTGAATGAGTTGGGGCCTCGAACAGCAGATGTGCGACACCCTGTGGTTTTTGCTGGATCGCATAAATGCGGTGGCCATCGCTACAGAGGGCAGCATATTTTTGTAGGCCGACCGGGAAGTTAGCATCACATTGCTTCCCCTGGACATAAAGCCAAAGGGATTCTTCCATTGAAGTGAACACGCCTTACATAAATGATTAAGCGAAAATGCAATTGGCATGTTGTTAGGGAGCTAGAACCACAGTGGGCAGGACTCAAAAGCAGACTCAGAGGCAAGGTGCAAAAACAAGGTTTTACTTGAGCAGGGTTCGGTACACGGGTAGTCAGTCCAGGCAGGCAGAGGTATCAGGGTCGGAGGGAAAAACTCCCGAGTGGACGGAAACGTGAACAGCACACAGAGCCAACCACTGGTACGCTCAGGAAACATTAGAGACGAACAGGCCCAGGACAAGGAGTTGACACAGACTAAAAACACAGGAGAACAAGGCACAGGTGGAAACAATGAGGGCGGGACTTGCAATCACACAGAATGGCGGCAAACGAGGAGGGAGGAGTCTGAAATGAGAGACAAGGTGAGTGACAGACAACAAAACAGACGGTGCCAATGGGACTACTCAGAGGTTCTGGGCGTAACGCATGTGTGTTCCAGTTTGACCTGTTTCTGCTGTAACGTTGAGTTCCCTCTCTCAAATAACAAACACACCCATTAGGAAAAGCAATGAAATCTCATGATACTATCAGAAGTGTCGCGACTATTGAAAACATTAAAAGGTTTGCAAGAGAGAACACTCCAATTACTTTTCTATATCCCTAAAATCAAATGATTCTTGTAAAATAAGAGGTTTAATATGATTTAAATTATTAAAAACTATATTGTTGGTTTTAAACTCAGTCAATTGCCATTCCCTTTTTTTCAAATTAGAGATACCACAATTAATATTAAACTGCAAGCACCGTATTGGAAAATAATAAAACTAAAACAGTGGAACTTCGTTACGTGAATGTAATTTAGTAAATTTTGGAGGAGAGTTGAGTATTGGTTGTGTCATTGTGCAGCAGGTTTCAGGTTCTTTTTATTCTCAGTCATGCTTGCTCACTTACAAACTAGGCTGCTGTGACACATTAAAGACCTCTATTCCTCACAGTGACTATCTTGTGTATAGTCACTGTAAGTAAAACATTTTATTTACATCTGCATAACTTATCTATCTCGAGGTTAACAGATCCACTAGGATCTCTTTTAATGTGACTTTGAGTAGGTCAGTCACTTATTACATTAAATGACATACTGACTGTTGTCCAGCAATACCTTTGCACTTTTCACCCCAGTTACGTGGCCAAAGGTTAATTTCGCCATGCCATACAGGTAACACATTACTCTCGTCTGTCTGGTTCATGTATAACCTGACCCCATGAATGTGTAGCTTCCCATTTAAACTTGTTGGCTTGCTGAGAGGTCAGTCAGGTTTAGAATAGAGTAAGACCGGACAACACGTATCTAACATCCTCAATTGTGTCCTGTCAACAGATGGAGCACATCTCTTTCTCGCCACTGTCCCGTCTTGCTATTTGTGGTGGCACCCATGGAAATGAGATGTCAGGGGTGTACCTAGTGAGAGTGATGCAGGAACAGAAGGTAGAGCAGAAGGGATCGGTTTCTATAATAACCGTCCTATCAAATCCACCGGCGGTGGATGCTTGCAGGAGATACATGGAAACAGATCTAAATCGCTGTTTCACAGATGACTTGCTGAGGTAAGTTGAAAAAGAAATGTTCTACTCAAACTTTAACATGGATAGTTTAAAAGAGAATCTGTACATTGGAAAACCTGCCATAAAATGAAACTGTAAAGTGCTAGAAAACAGTATGCATGTAAGAGGAAACTCATTAGATGGCCTGCCTTCCAGTGCCCCCATAACGGACTCTACTCCCTACGAGTTGAGGCGAGCCCACGAGCTGAACGCTCAGCTCGGGCCCAAAGGAAGCCCGGAGGCTGTGGATCTGCTCTGTGACATCCATAACACCACCGCCAACATGGGCATTTGTCTCATCTTATACTCCTTCGACTGGATCGCCCTGCATATTTACAAATACATACAGGTAAGAGCTTCATCTAGACAAATATTTTAAATTTGAGTTTATGACGATTTTAAAGATTTCATAAAATAAATGACACATAATGAATATCCTATCAAAAAGAGTGTCCAAGAAGTGTCGATATTTATATTACTATCAGGGTATTTTTACAGTAACTTTGGAGTTAGCACAAAATATAAAGGCTCAGATAAGACAATAATAATGTCTCTAACTATTCTAATTACAAATATCACATTATTTTATATAAGAATGCAAGAATAATGATTGAAATTATATTATAGTATATTGAAGACTTTACATTTGTGATATGGATAATTGTTGAATTGAAGCATGCAGTGCTGTAAATAGTCCACCTGTCTGGTTTTCAGAGCAAGATGACTGTGCCTGTGAGAGCAATCCATTTGGATATGCCTTCTCCTAAGGCTTATTCCCTCGAGTCAGTTGGCAAACATGGCTTTTGTAAGTGTGTATTAGTCTGTCTGTTATTATCTGCATAATTCAATAATTGAACTGGTTAAAGTGTAAGGTGCTGGAGCTGCTTCTCTTGTTCTCTGCAGCGTTAGAAGTCGGCCCTCAACCCACAGGCGTGGTCAGAGCCGATATCTTTAACGTGGTGAAAGAGGCAGTGGATCTCTTAATAGAATGGCTTCAGAAGTTTAATTCTGGTAAGAAACAACTTCCGGTATTTACAGAGTCAGATGGAGAAAACATGAATCATTTTTAAAGGCAGCTTATTGATCCCCAGATTTCTTGATTTGTTCGTATACTTGAACAAATCCTTTGCTTGTCATTGATTTAAATATTTACTCTTATTTGGATTTTGTAAGCCTGATTTAAAAAGGTTTTCTCCAAATACAGTGTTGCTTATTTAATTACGTATCCCTAATGGTGTCTAGCCATCTTGATAGTTTTGGTTTTACTGGCACATGTTTGGAGAACTCTCTGTGTGGCAAAATACCACTAAGAGATGAAATGTTTCTATAATATGACTGAAGCTTTTAAATGACCTCAGTACTTCTGTGATCCTCCTTGAGTAGACCAGCATTGCTACTTATTACTGCCCTTTGCCAACAGGAAGTGCTTTTGAAGGAGGTGAAGTGGAAGCATACACAGTGGTGAGGAGTGTGGACTACCCGAGGGATCCTATAACCAATGGCATTACTGCTGCCATTCACCCCGAGCTGCAGGTAGACCAAGGAAATCTGGGAAAGACGCACACAAGCCTTCCCTTATAGCGACTATAATCGTTTTTATAAAGTATCAAATGACAGCGTGAAAGGAACACTCATTGTGATGAATGTACAGATCATTACGGATAGAATCTGAAGCTCCCTTCAGCTTTATGGACATTTACAGAGTTTTAGCTCATTGTTTAACTTTGGTAGAGACAAAAAAAACGGAGCTAAAAGAGAGTGACTATTTCACTTAGATCCACTGGGTCAGTGATTCTCAAATGGGGGTACGTGAAAGCCCTCCAGGATGCTATGTGAGATTTAAAAAATGTATATATTTAAAATGAGCATCCATTAAAAGAACTCCTTCAAAAATAGTTATTTAATAAATATTCAATAAAATATAAGTGTAACTTCACTGAATTGTATATATTATATATTAAATCAGACACTGATGGCACAGCGCTGTGTATTACACAACCAAAAATGCTTTGCAATGGTTAGGGTGTACATCACTGAAAAAAGGTTGAGAACCACTTCACTATGTGAACAAGAAAACAACCATATATATATTAATGCAAATTTCTCTTCATATCGGCTGGATGTGTAAATGATCAACTGTTTGGGAGAGTTTACTTCATATCAACTTAAGAAATGCATTCAAAGCAGTCCTGATGCATAATGACTAACCTTTGTGAGCGTTCTGTTTTCCAGGATAATGACTTCAAGCTTCTCCATGCGGGCGACCCCGTGTTCCAGTCCTTTTCTGGGGAGACGGTGAAGCATGAAGGAGAGGACTTCTACCCTTTCTTTGTAAATGAATGTGCCTACTATGAGAAGAAGATTGCTTTCCATTTAAGCAAAAAGATCACTGTGACCTTGCCGTCTATAAGCGTGAAAACGGACTGAGATTACAGTCATGTAATCTCAGAATACATTTACTAAATGTATAGTCATGTTTCTAATGATTTTTAATCTCAAATGTCTATCTCAGATGAACAAATTAACAAAATGAATGATGAATACATATTCTACAGATGCTGGACACAAATAACTTGATTATCTCCGCATTCTGAATGTCTTTCCAATACAGGAGTTAATTTTGTACTGAACAAAATTGCACAGGTGCTGGGGATATGATCCTCCTCCTGCTATATAATAACTAGACTAGCGCATTGAACTTTCTTGCACTGTGGCAATGATGCTAAACACCACGTTTGAATATATGGATCCCTTTGAGTTTTCAGAAGTTGTTTTTTTCTTGATTTCTGAATAACATGCTCATGTTTAGCCGCTTTAATATCTACAATGAACACAACTAAATGTTGCATGTTAACATCTGCTAACACTTTACAACAAGCTGAGGCTGATGGGAATGCCATTAGTTTTGCAGGTATTTAGTTATAAAGTAAAGTATGACACTGCCATTTCAAGAGCCATGTTGCTAGTATGGCTAGAAATGGCAATGGCAAAGCAGCTCTGTATCTTTCATCCCCGTTAGGCTTGATGATGATTTACCAATTCTATTACAACGATCACACAAAAACAAGAAGTCAGCAAATATCAAATTCATCAATACAGAAACAGGTGCAGTGTGCTTCAGAATACATACAAAACATTTACAAAAGCCATGTTGTATACACGTCAGACAAATAACAAAACATTGTGACACAAAAATATCACAATTTGTATTCTGGTGCCAATAAATCCCCTATTTTGGACCCAATGAAGTAACACATTCCTTTACTTTCCACACAAATGTTAAGTGTCATGAGGATTTTCACCTGCAAATGAAGATTTTGCTTATTCAATTGTTATTCAAGTTACCAGCCTCTTTGACTCTGGAGTATCGCAGCAAAGAGTTAGAAAGCTTTACATTATCAAAACTGATAATTAGCTATCAAAGCAGTCTGTTAAGTGATTGATAAAACTGAGCTCGGAGTGGAAGAGAGAGCTGACCGCAACCACGCTTAGAAAAACATTTTAAGTAGCTTAACTAATAAGAAGTGGCAGTAGTATAATTTGGGGCTGAAAAAATTGTTTTTTTAAATGTTACAAAGAAGTCACAGGTCAGCCAGATCAAATCAAGTCAGTCTTTTCAAACAAAATAAGTGTTAATAAATATTAGATCTATAAAGACGGTGACAATGGGAGATGAGTGGTTTCACTTTCAGTGAGTGGCATTTAGTGACATTTAGTCAACATGTAACACAGACGGAAATCAACAATAACCACAGATGACAGAAATGTCAGCTTAAAAAGGCATGCACAGCCAAGGCTTGATATTTAAGATTATGCAAAAATAAAACCACACCAAAAAACAACAACATAAATAAAGGCTTGGGTAATATTGTTCATGCACTAACAAAGAAAGCTACCCTGATAACAGCAGGCTGGAAATCTGCTTGCAAGTTTATAATCTATAAATGATTTAAGGGCAATGTGGTGAGCAGCTTTAGAAGCAATGGCAACTGAAAATAATGCATTTAAGTACAGCACACCAACACAGTTAACACCAGAGAGAACAAATGATCCACAACACCTGGATGTTAAAATACACTTAAGAGCATGCGCTGGGTAAGATTCAGGTTCCAAATGCTAGAAAACAAAAAAGTGAAATAACACAACTCAAAGGTATTAAACCCCTAATTATGAGCACTTATGATGATTAGCTGCAAACTGGTTTAATGCATTCCTGCCTAGATCTATGATATCATGGCATTAGGTTTGTTTCTACCTAAAGATTGCTGCAGAAGAGGTGAAAAGTTACAACCCGAAACCTTTTTTTTTTTTTTTAATGTCCTGAGACCAGTAGGCGGTTTTAAGGTAAGTTGTTGTAGTAGTAGTCTCTCTTTAGGCTACCCTGTAAGCAGTCATGCGGGTGTAGTTTGTGCGGTGACTCCTGGCCGCCCACAGGAACAAAGCAGCTGCCATCATCTGCAGAGGGACGGAGATGAGAGCGAGGTAGAGGGACCAGCCCAAAGAGCCCTCCACCCCTTCTGGGAGGGGGGTATACTGCTGGAGCAAATCCACCCCAGCCAGGAAACAGCAGACGGTGCCCAGAGTGCACAGACCTGATGAGTAGAGCAGAGATCAACGCCACAAACCAGCAAATGTGAAGCACTGCACTGAGTTTGTGGAGGTGTGAAGACAGCAGGATGAGAGAAATGGAGTGAAATTATAATCAACCATCACAGATTAATGCTGAAGCCAATATAAATCAAAAACAGTGGCAGCTGCATCTGGGCTCCAAATAAAATCATGTAGCATATTATTGTAGAGGCATACATTAATAAATCAAGACCAACCTTGTTAAGATCAGAAGAAATGATTAACTTTTATTAAATCTAACATTAATCTTCAAGGGAAATTGCATATATGACATACCAATGTTTGGGTATTTAATGAGCGAGGCAGTTGTTTAGACTATCATCTATTAACTGAATTGTTAACAACGAGGAGTAAGGAACTTTCTGATTAAGGTCACCAGGTAACGTCAATATATCAGATTACAGTACACGTTTGCTTCAGAGTAATTAAAACCTTCAGTTTATTCATCTAGGAAAGTAAAAGCAAACGGTTCAAATGGTCAGGTGAGGATGTATCAGGAAGAACTCACCTTACAAGAAGATCTTAAGCAGTGTCACCAGGCTGATGTTAGTTTTAAGTTTGAGAATCACCAGCTGGACACGCGTTAGGCACAAATACACGCAACAAATTGTTCCTCTGTACACCATCATCATGGTCAGTGAGTCAGGATTGGAAATGTATTTACACATTTGTTCTCCGGATTGCAACATAGCCGTACCTTAACTTTTTTTTGGTGTTTGTGTTACTGGTGTCGATTGACACAAGTGAAATGATTCAGCGCTGTGTAAAGCAGTCTATATGTGTAACACTATAACAAATACAGTCTGCATGGAGTTGAATTTAGTATTACGTGAGATGATTACCAATCGAGCATGTATTTTGATGTCAGTAGATTTATTTAAATTACCTAGCTCTAGCTCTGCCTTTGTCTCCTCCTCTGAAACACCTGTTGCAAATTCACCATGTAAAAGGGATATTATACATTTGACAAGGTGTTTGCTTGACTGACAGGAGTTTCTTTTTACAATACTTGCCACCACTCCTTTCCTCTTGATTTGTGTTTTCTTGTTTAGATATTTGCCGATATGGCGGTGGGCATCACACTTAAATCCAAATGTCTCTTCAGAACATCAAAGATGCCTTGCCATTTTCTTTTTTTGTCTGTGGGCCCATGGCAGAAATGGGATAATATACATGGTTTTCACTCACCTGCGAGTAGATGGAGCACTCCCACCCCCAAGGTGGGGGTGAAGCTGCGGCACAGGCAGGCACAGACCCCAACGAGGCCGCCGAGAAACACCAAAGCCAGAGAGACCAAGGGCAAGAGAACCTGACACCTCCACAAGTCTGAAAAAAATACATTAAATATCAACAAAAAAAAACTCTTAAAACCTACGCACAAAAACATGCATGTTTAGACAATACATAAAACAGAGCAAAATTTGAAGGAAAGGCATTTGTTGGAGAGCAAATTCAAGAACCTATAGGGAACATTACAAAAAGAATTGTCTGATGCAAAAAAACATGGGCCAATAATCTGAATCCAAGATTTTACAGTATGTTAGTGCCCAAAATTCAAGTTTTTAAAGCTAAAGAAATTGTCTGGCATATTGCTTTGATATTATGTGCGTTAGTGCCATGCAATTGTTACTGCTGATAACATGATTTTAATATATAAATGTCACTCACAAAAAGCTGTGGTAGTGGCTGTCAAACTGTTTGTCTTAAATGATTGTAGGGTAAACAGAAAACGTAAACACAACCTTGTGTACTCTACAGACACAACAGGAACAAAGTAAACTCACATGTTCTCAGCAGATCTTCTTCACTGTCATGGTTTCCAGATTGTTTGTATTTTGGACTGAACTGCTGGGGAAGAGTGAAACTCACACACTGCATCTCCATCTTTGGATCTGAAGTCAGAATCAGAGAGTGCAAATTTAACTGAGCTGTCATGTACCTACACATAGGGCAGTGTTGGGCAGTGGGAGGATACAAACCATGATACAATTAACGTTTTTCATTTCCATAACACTGAGGTATTTATCCAATGCATTGTCAGTGGTTGCATTGCAAATCGATGAGCAGAAGTGACTTATGACAATGTTGTTCTCACATGTAAGGATGTACAGATTCAAAGTTTCCTTTGAAGTGTCACCCTGAGGAAACTTTAAAACTAGACAAAGCCTTTATTCTGTACCCTTTTAAATTAGCATAATATGTATCTGCTTGATCTGGTGTTTCCCTAAACTCTAGACATCTTTTTTTTTTGCTTCCACATTTACCTGACATTAAAAATTATTGGTGTCTTCTAAATTATTTTAATCATCACATTCCTGAAATGCAACCGGACATATTTGGTGTCATGGTTGTGATGTTAACTATGATTTACTTCAGGCATATAGGCATAACGATCTAGCAAATGGTGTGGGATGTTAAATATTACAAATAAAAAGATGTAGAGATGTAATATTTTGACCAGGAGTACATACCTGGCTGTTTGAACCAGTGTGACTCGCTGGGCACCAGTATGCACCGCCACCACAGCCCCAGGGTGCCGTTAAGGCGGAACATGGTGTCGCGGTAAGTCTTCTCATCAAACTCTCTATTGAAGAACTCATCCCTGAGCACGGATCTGTTGATCCCCTCGCGCTTGGCTGGCGGGCAGCTGTACTGGTACCAGTGCTGCGTTCCCACAGCCACAGAGAGGTAGACTGTCGCCAGCAGGCTCAGCACCGAGCCGATGACCAGAGCTGTGGCATAGCGATTGTCTACCATGGTCTAGACGAGGATAGGGCGTGTTTACAAGAATAAACGATGTAATAAACGAATAAAAGATCGGCTTTCACTGTGGGCTGGTTAAAAATAATATTTCCGCTTGGTGTTCAGGCACCACGGCATGTCTGTTAACTGTCGGCAGGTATTGTGATAGTGCCAAAGTATCTCAAGAAAGGATACTCTATTTAATCATGCCACTGTGTCCCAAACACAGAGGCGTTCACAACCTGTCGGAGAAGCAAAGATACACGAGCTAACAGCTATGTTTTAAGCGTCAGGCTCAGTTCTGTGCTAAATGATGTTTACCTGAACACGTTACAGCAGCAATGCGTTACAGCTAATTAACTGTTTCAGCTAATTATCACAGCGAAGGCAGCTTCCTCAACTGTGAAACTAAGTGAGCCTCTCACGAGCTAGCTAGCTAACGCCGAGTATAGTTAGCCACCGCTGGCTGCATACGTATGAGACATTACACTGACAGTTGACGTCAAACGTTAACGTATATAATTAATTCAATGTTGTCTTTTTTTTCTTCTTTTTACCTCATTTCTGGACAAAACTCCCTAATATTCGCGTTATTTCTTCAGCTCGTCAAATTCCAAGCAGGCCTCCGCCCACTTATTCTACGTCATTAAATTCTTCTTCTTCTTTAACTGACAGCCAGCGCGTTTAGGTACTTGACCGCCACCTTGTGGTTTCTAGTGGGACTAGAAACCAAACCATATCCAACAATCCTGAATATATAAATACAAATAATAACACACTTTTGCTAAGAGGCAGCAGAGCAGAAAGACTCACATGTGATTTGGGAGACATCGAATGTCTTGTCATTTAGTTTGAAGGACTTTTTGTTCACGTTAGTGTTGTGACTGTCAATATTGTGACTAATGTTTGTTTTACTCATCTGTAGAAAGCCGCCGGAGGAAGGACCAATTGGGAAGAGGAGAAGATTGGCCTCATTGAACTCAAGAACAGAAATGTTTTCCACCGGGATATTAAGGCGGAAAACATTCTCATTGAGACCGGCTGGGACGTCCTGCGAGTTTGCCTAATTTAATTTGGTCTGAAATTGCGTTGCCAAGACAGGAGACTCTTTTCGGAGGTTCATAAGATGTAGTGACGCAGATCTTGATCCAATAGCTCTCCGAAAGTAAGACAAACATGGATCCCCGGAGCAGTCACCCTCTCTCTCTCCTTTCTCCTCCTTTCTGACCAGATGGCAAAGATTTCGTAATGGCATGTTTATATCTATCTTATGGTGGTATACATACGTATATCCAACTAGCATATAGTCACATAAAAAGAAAGGGGATCATTGGAGTATTATCCAATCAGATTTTTTTATTTATTTCTTGCCAAAATGCTTAGCAAGGATTAAATCAGAGTATATGCAAAATATGCCAAAGTTACATGTCAGCAGTCCCACATTACATCTGTGGTTGTAGACAGTATTTCCCTGCAGAATCAGTGAGGTAGAGACACCCACAGTTGATGTGATGGTTAAATACATTATTTGGCTAAAAACAACACCTTCACATTTCATAAAGACACATTCAATCACTGATGTTGTGACACAAATCAACCTCCCTTCACATATTCCAGCTTTTTTTCTTCTTAAATCAGACATACATCGAGTTCACACAAGTGGTGATTTGAGTTTGTACATCAGCAAATAGAGTAGTGCAAATGTATTCCTTTTGTGCAGCAGGAAGTTCCCTTGTTATCACAACAAATCATCTTTAATGAAAAACCTCCTTTCCTGTTTGTAGTCAGACTGGACTGTTGCATTCAGGATGGGGGTGGCAGTAAACTCCACACTGCATGGCCCTGAGCTGCAGGGAGCTGCTTCCAGCTCCAGGACAGTCACATTGTTGGGTGCAGCGGTGCTGAGGATGTTGGCAGGGACAAAAAGTGTCACCTGAGGGCCTCGGGTTGGCCAGTAACGTCCCAGGTTGAAGCCGTTGATCCAAACTTGCCCCTGAAAAGAAAAGGACAAGAACTGAGTAATTAGTCAACAGCATTAGCATTGCGTTTTAGAAATACATCCTTCATGACATTACAAAAACACACTAAACACTTCAAAACCTTCAAAGATTATTTGATTGAGCCCATGCTAGAGAACACCATGACAGGACATACTCATGAAGAGAATAAACTTGACCCCTGACATCACTTCATAGGACTGCAAACAACAATTGTTGTTACTTTTAAATAGCTGATGAATTGTTTAGACTGTCAAATGTCAGGAAATAGTGAAAAAGGCTCAGTTTCCAGAATTGAAGGGGTATGGAAATTGCTTTTTTTCCCAAACCGCCTAAAGATATTTGATTTACAAGATTATACAGCAGAGAAAAGCAAATCTACACATTGTAGACACTGAAAACAGCTCCTTTGTTATTGTTGCTTGATATAAGACTTAAACAATGAATCCATTACCAACATTTTTGGAGATTGTTTCTTTTCAGTTGTCTTATTAACAAATAACCTAATCACAGTGCATATGACCAAGAACAATCTGGGTTTATTTAGGATGCTCAATTCATATTGTGCTGATTACTTTTTTTTTTTTTTTAAAAGGGCAAAATAACTTAAATTTGAACCAAATCAAAAAAGGCTTGGGTGACATGCCTTCCTCCATTTGGGCAGCTTGATGTAGGTGTCCTGGGGGAGGTCTGGGATGCCGTCAGGAATGATGAAGCTTCCCTTGTAGAAGGCTGGCAGGGAGAGAGCAGGAGGCAGCGCTGGGTCTGTTTGTTTGGTTTCATCGAGAAGACCCTGGCGGATTGCATCATCGATGCTGAGGCTGTACATGGTCCAGCCAGTCAGCGTATCCTTCCCCAGAGTCATGTTGGACACCAGGCCCTGTGCAGCGCAATGAGACAGGAGGAGCAGCGAACTCATTGTTTAGAAGTTTTACTTCCTAGAAAGCGCAAAATTAAAATATTATTTTGTTCCACTGAAATCTAATCTTAAAATGTTTAAGGCTTGTAAAACCTGAAAAATGAAATCAAGTATGGGTAAAGCCTTGTGACATCTATACGTCAAAGCACATATAGTATCTTTAAAAAGGTAGCTAGAAATAAACCTTAAAGTCGTTAATGTTCTTTCCGTAGTTGATTCGGCCCATATTCTCCACCAGTATGTCCACCTGACTGCCAGCTTTCCCAGTAACGTTGATAGTTATGACGTTGTTCCTTTCAAGAATCCCCACAGCCACCTTGCAAAGAAATAAGCATGATTAAATCAGAAATAATCAGAGTTTGCTACATTTTCAACGAGAACTAGGCATGTTTTTTTTTTTTACATTTACGCAAAAGAAGCTCACGTTCTCAAGAGTTGAATGTTGTCTTAACACACGCAACCATACAAGCACTGCTGCTAATCTACAATTAGTCAAATGAAGATAGCGTTTTTGACGTATTTCTGATTGTACCAATGTAGCATATAGTTTAACTCAACTGGTGATGAGCAATGACAACAAAAGATATGTGTGCGGCCCTGCGTGTAAATTCAGGGGAAAAGCAATCAGACTCACCCCGTCCACTGACACATACGCTCTATCATGGACGCCGTTCAGTGGAGATGACAGGGGAGTTGGTGCATCGCAGTTAACAGGTAGAGTGGTCTTGTAGAGCACAAAACCAAATGCCTAAAGGACAAATAGGAAAGAGATAGATTTTACACAAAATAGCTAACAAAAGTAATATGTAAAAATAGTCTTTTTTTCACAACATTAAAAAAAAAAGCATTAAAGGATACCTGGTTCAGTTCAATGAACGTCTGAGGATATTTGCTTTTGACGGGGCCAGAGAGAGACAGTGTTTCTAAGGCATCCGATAGCGTCTGGAGCTGTGGTGGCACAGGGTTGTTTTTTATTATTTATTATCCATGTTTTAAATCATGTGACAAAAAGTCTTTCAATTGTGAGTTCATATCAACATTTTCTACTGCCTGCTTACCTTTTTCATCCCAACAGTCCCATATGCGTACTTTGGAGTTGTGGGTGGTATTGGTCCCGCTGGTATCTTATGGTACTGTTGTTAAAAAAAATACACACGTTCTTTCAGATGATATATACTCCATTGTACATTTAAAAAATACAAATTTAACACTTGTTGATGTGGAAATTTTATAATTCCCTTACATTTGCAAAACAACTGAAGCAATACTTATTAAAAGGTAGTAAATTAGATGCCTGCACTCGTGTTCTTACCATTTTGATCACCTCTCTAATAGCAAAGTACTTCTCTGTGAGGTCTCCTGCTTCTGAGAGCGGGGCGTCGTAGTCGTAGCTCGTGGGCTGCGAGCCGTATGGCTCGTTGGCACCTGAGATATTGAGAGGCAATCAGAGGATGAGTTTCTTTGTTCTCATCATTCTAAAAACACAAAAGACCCAAGAGGCATTGCTGTAAGTTACTTGAAACAACCATGTCTTCTCATCAAACTAGTCCATTGAAGTGCACTCACCATTCCAGTATCCAAAGTTTGTTCCTCCTATGAACATGTATCTGTGGGGAGAAAAATTAAAGTGAAATGTGGACAGAAATAAAGCACAAATATGGTCAAATAACTTTAAACTTCAAGAACAAGACATGAGCTCCTTGCCTCTTAGTCCTTCTCTCTTTAAGAAAATGTATTTCCAGATGTCAATCATGTAACTAGTTACCAATTATGTTGGTAACTAGTTACATATTGAGACGGTGGCCATAGAGTCAGCATCCTAATAATAATATATGTTGTGTAATTGTACATGCCTAAACCGGTCATTAAATCGGTTGACTCACAGGTTGACGTTTGCTCCCAGGACAAGCATCTCGTTGAGGGACTTGGCCACGGTGGCAGACGACACAACAGAGTGGCCTGACCCCCAGTGGTCCAGCCAGCCGGTGTAAAATTCAGAGTTCACCTGTTTACACAGCAGGAATCCCCATGAGTGCCTGAGAAAAACTGCAGTGTGGTTTAAAATGTCAAACTGTTTTGAGGGAAATACTTGCCAAAGGTCCACGAGGTTCAGCGTGTCGCTGTGCATCAAAGGCAGCGGTCACATTTGCACCTAACAGGATCAAAACACAAAGATAAGCTCATGAGTAAAGAAGCTATTTGGGCAACTTCCTCATCCCTGCTGACTAATCCAACGCATGACATAAAGTAAATGTGCAGTAAATCATTGTGTTATGGATTTAATAAATACAATACTGCTACTGCAGTGTCAGACCTATTGTCACAGCATCTGGAAGCAATAGCCTGGAAATGGCTTGAAAACTCGTGTTTGACACTTAATATCAAAAGACAGTGTCCTTATGTATTTCCTCAGGAAAACACAAAATACATAACTGAACCTTTAACCAACAATTAATATTTATTGTAAATTGCATTGCACTGACTAGACTCGCGACACATACCTGGCCCAAAGTCAACAGTAGCGTAGAGACCTTGTATTGAGCCACACTTGAGGTAGTTGAGCCCAGCTCCATCTGTGGTAAAGAGCACCACCTCCTCACCAAGGTGAGACCGGAACAGCTTAGTCAGGTGCCGCATGTAGTTGTAGTCACAGGCGAAATAACTGCCGTATTCATTCTCCACCTACCAAACACAGCAGGAGGGAAATGTTATTTTGCTCATGGAATTAAGTACTTGTAATGAAAGGTAATGCATGTAAGACTCACCTGTACAGTGATGATAGGACCACCGTTCTGGTAGAGAAAAGGCTTTATCATTGGCAGTAACTTCCCCATCCACTTATCTACTGCTGTGATGTAATCTGACACAAGGCAAATAATTACAGCGTTGTATGTACTGCAGCATGCAACCATGACTATATGTCATCATCCATCCTGTTTTTCTTTGATTCTCACCTGGATCTGAGGAGCGCAGCACAATGTCTTTTTTGTTGAGCAGCCAGGCAGGCAGCCCACCCTGGTTGACAAAGTAACACAGACAATGGCAAAAGGCTTTTAGTGCAATTTAAATACCTACCAACCATACAAAAATAAAGTTATATCTTATGTGACTAGGTTATTATATAATTGAGTTATTACTACTAATGCATCACTGTTGAAGCAGCAGTTTACTGCTTCAGCTGGTTGACGTTGAGATAATTTAGTTGGGTAGTTCAGGCTAAAATGTATCATATGTGAGAAGTTGACCAGATGGTTTGCGTGTATACTCTCAATCTGAAAAGGTATTAGTAACTACAGCTGTCAAACACGGTTAGTTATAGAAGAAGTACAATATTTGAAATGTTTCAAAGTAGAAGTTTAAACTAGCATAAGATGAAGAGTCAAATTTGTTCTGTATTTCTTTATTCTTTAATTGTCTCTAAATACCATTAAAAAAAACTCGAAATGTGTTTACGACTACCGGCACTCACCATGTCCCACTCTGCACATATGTAGGGTCCAGGCCGAAGGATGACCACTAAACCTATGTCTTGGGCCAGCTGAAGGAAATATTCCAAATCCCTGTCTCCACTAAAATTGTACTGGCCCGGAACGTCTTCGTGGTAGTTCCATGGAATGTACCTTCAACGTGAATGAAGTGTCAGTATTATCTAAACACGCATACTTGTGTTTAATGGTGTCACTTCATTACAGCTGCAACAAACAGATATTTTCGTCAACCTGTCAATTAATTTCTCAAATATCTCAAAAATGTAAATAAGCAATTTGTTGTTTTCTTCTGTGAAATGTCATACAATTATGATAAACGTCAATCCCAGCCATTAAAAGCCAAAGGTTGCACCTTTAAATGTATTGCTTTGCCCGACCAGCAGTCCAAATCCCAAAGATGTTTAGTTTACAATTTAGTTTCTGAGCTATGGCCAGATAACTATTACATTTATGAACGAGTAATCGACATTTAAGATGGATACATAATCCTTTTCTGTCGCTCATTAATTCACATCACACATGTGACCGCTGACAAATGATGCCAATTTTGTAGAACAACTGCAGTGGCTCTTGATGTGTGCATGTGGCTGTGAACAGATTTCTCTCAGGAAACAAATTTTCTTAATTAAAAAAAAAGCTTTTTTGTATAGAAGCCAGTTGAAACATGGCACAGTCAGGACAACAGTTGACCAAATGTAGAGCAAGAAGATGGTGAGACATGAAGTAAACGTACGTCTGGATGGCATTCAGTCCTGCCATGTACATCTTGAGCAGCCGGTCCTTCCAGTAGACTCGAGGGATCCGGCTGTAATGGATGCTTCCTGATATGTATCGAAACTCTTCCCCATCTTTCCGAAAGCAGTCCTTCTGGTAATCCAGGCTGAATGACCCAGGTGCCCCGAGCTGCAGGTCAACACATCATCATTTAATTCACAAGGAGCCACTTTATATTGTGTTCCTTTATGTGGTTAAAGTCCCCTGTTTTATGGTGCAGGGCTGACATCTCAGCTGACTTTACAGACAAGAAAACACGAGCCTGATTTAACCCAACTTTACTGTCTACATGCCCTCAGCTCTATCAAAAAAGTATGAACTCACATTTAGATGAATGGTGTGAAGAAAGCCAAATTAATTTGAGACCAAGTTCCAATCTTCTGTTTGGATCAGCTTTTAATGGTTTTGCAATGTGCCTGAATGTGTAGCTCCTTCAATGTCAACAACAGGATGTACAATCCTTCAAAAACTCAGCGGTACTTACTGAATGTCCAAACTGCAGCAACAGCAGCAGCATGCTTCCGAAACAGAGCAGAGACATGATGAGTCCTCGCACGAGCCGTGTTGTCCGGTTTCAGTATTTCATTAAATGAATGCAGCTTTTCAAGCACGGTTGTTGTACTTGTGCGCCGTCAGCGACCGTCTTTGCTTCTCTGAGTGCACTGTGATATTTTGAATGGTGTGGTAGCAGTTGCGGAAGTAAAGTCATGTGATGCTGCGTTGTTGGGGTGTAAAAACGCGTTTTGACCAATAGGTGGCAGTGTTGCGCTTTTTATTTATGGCGTTTGAGGCGAGATTCTGTGTCAAGGCTTGAGCAGAGTTTGTAGTCAATGAAGGAAAAGATGCAAAACTAATTTTAAAACACTGGGTCGGGTCTACTTTCTGTTGCAAGAGACAGAACTAAACACGGGGAGGCAGCGTCCAGCTTTTCTGCTCCACATATCTGAAAGCTGCAGGTCTGCTGAGACCCTCAGCTCCTTTAAATCCAGTGTTTGCTGTTGCTTTTAATTGAACCAGATCAATTGCTGCATCTCACTGCTGCATTTTATTTCTTAAACTGCAAATTTTATTCAATTTGAATAGTTTTTGACTGTTTTCTTTTACGTTTTAATGAATGTTCTTAACTTTTTTTTAATGCTTTTAATAGTTTTATGTCAAGCACTTTGAATTGCCTTGTTGTTGAAATGTGCTATACACATACACTTGCCTTTCCTTTCCTTACAAATCTTATACAAATCTATGAAGGATTGATCAGAGAGATACATGGTTTAAAATGTCCAAGGAAATAATAAATGTATCTATCTGTCTATATCTATCCATCTTTCTTCAAAATATCTCAGCATAAAACAAAGTAACATTTTTATTGATGTAATACCGTCTTTCACACAGGTCTTTTGCTTGTTTAGTTTTTGTTGCGCAATTGTTTACATTTCACACCTGAATGCATCATGATCACAAAGCTCACCGCAGCCTTATCTGCTGTGATTGCTGTGAATGATTGAGTGAATGGAAGTCCATAAACAGGATGGTTTCTTGTTTCAAAATGTCATAACATTTGCGCCACATGAACATTTAAAACTGTGATGGAGCGTCGCAAATTGCACAGGCTAATCTAAAGTTAAACAACATTTGTTGTGAATTGGTGAAACCGGCATATTAGGTTTTCTTACTAAAACTAAGACACAATCATGAACAGCTCTGTAATATACAAAATATAATACAATTCATTGAAGCATTTTGAAGCTTGTTATATAAAATTGTGTTGACAATAAGTGTTGTTTCAAACCTTAGAAATAGTACTTAATATTAACTTTCATAGAGTTTCATGAATGCCTCTCTGACAAATTGTCAACGGCAACTGAACCTTAAAAGCTTCACAAAGGGAATTAATGTGATTTGTTTCAAGGTATTAAGTTGCTGCCACTGCCCTGTTTTTTTCAGTTATTAAAAGCTTAATCATGAGAAAACCTCCCTCATTCCAGGAATACATCTTCAATGTAAAGAACACTTTGAAGAGAAACAGCGACTTCTGGTGGCGGACTGGAATTAAAGCAGCTGTTTAACAGTGTGACCGAAGCACTACTCAATGTTTCAATCTCACATTTCTGCAGCAAAAGTAAATTAAAGTTGCATGTTCATTCAAGGATTTTTTGCATTGCAATTTTTTGTATTGCATTGCAATAAACTAAATGCTGGTTAATATGAAACTCATGATGAGATTTTATCCTCTTCAGACAGAACGGAAAAGTTATCAAGCGTGTGTATCATCCTCTAGTCTAGACTATAGACAAACATTAACTCATTCTCATGTGTGGTGGGAATTTGTGTGGAAGTATGTTATCTGTTTTTTTATTACACCGAAGCAGAAGGCACACTTTGCTGACGGGGATGCCACATGTTGGAGATGCTGTGGGGCTCAGGAAGTAAATCACTGGCATATACACTCACCTAAAGGATTATTAGGAACACCTGTTCAATTTCTCATTAATGCAATTATCTAATCAACCAATCACATGGCAGTTGCTTCAATGCATTTAGGGGTGTGGTCCTGGTCAAGACAATCTCCTGAACTCCAAACTGAATGTCAGAATGGGAAAGAAAGGTGATTTAAGCAATTTTGAGCGTGGCATGGTTGTTGGTGCCAGACGGGCCGATCTGAGTATTTCACAATCTGCTCAGTTACTGGGATTTTCACGCACAACCATTTCTAGGGTTTACAAAGAATGGTGTGAAAAGGGAAAAACATCCAGTATGCGGCAGTCCTGTGGGCGAAAATGCCTTGTTGATGCTAGAGGTCAGAGGAGAATGGGCCGACTGATTCAAGCTGATAGAAGAGCAACTTTGACTGAAATAACCACTCGTTACAACCGAGGTATGCAGCAACGCATTTGTGAAGCCACAACACGCACAACCTTGAGGCGGATGGGCTACAACAGCAGAAGACCCCACCGGGTACCACTCATTTCCACTACAAATAGGAAAAAGAGGCTACAATTTGCAAGAGCTCACCAAAATTGGACAGTTGAAGACTGGAAAAATGTTGCCTGGTCTGATGAGTCTCGATTTCTGTTGAGACATTCAGATGGTAGAGTCAGAATTTGGCGTAAACAGAATGAGAACATGGATCCATCATGCCTTGTTACCACTGTGCAGGCTGGCGGTGGTGGTGTAATGGTGTGGGGGATGTTTTCTTGGCACACTTTAGGCCCCTTAGTGCCAATTGGACATTGTTTAAATGCCACGGCCTACCTGAGCATTGTTTCTGACCATGTCCATCCCTTTATGGCCACCATGTACCCATCCTCTGATGGCTACTTCCAGCAGGATAATGCACCATGTCACAAAGCTCCAATCATTTCAAATTGGTTTCTTGAACATGACAATGAGTTCACTGTACTAAAATGGCCCCCACAGTCACCAGATCTCAACCCAATAGAGCATCTTTGGGATGTGGTGGAACGGGAGCTTCGTGCCCTGGATGTGCATCCCACAAATCTCCATGAACTGCAAGATGCTATCCTATCAATATGGGCCAACATTTCTAAAGAATGCTTTCAGCACCTTGTTGAATCAATGCCACGTAGAATTAAGGCAGTTCTGAAGGCGAAAGGGGGTCAAACACAGTATTAGTATGGTGTTCCTAATAATCCTTTAGGTGCGTATTTTCAGTGTGTCCAGTGATAAAAACCTTTCTGGGCAGAGTTTTATAAAACATTAAAAGGCATAATTAATATTGCCGTGCTCCTGCAATTTTCTACACTATTCTTCCAGCCTGTAAAAAAGCGCTCACAGGGCACTGGTTGCTTCCTGAGCCACCCACAATTTTGCAGGCCTGGGTGCGGATCTCCTCTAACTTAGGGGTTTGTGCTAAAGACTTTTTCACAACAAGGTTCAGTACATGTGCAAAACGATAAATGTGCCTGACCCCTAACTGGTTTACATTTGCAACTATGTTATGTGCCCCGTCCGTGATCATGTCAGTAACTTTGTCTGTAATGGCCCACTCTGCCAGGACGCTTCTTGTAGCATCAGCCAAGTTAGCTGCTGTGTGTGACATCCGCGCGTCATCCCTGCCGTCACTGAATCAAACTGCTGCTGGTCCGCCTGAAGTAGCGCTGGAAGCGGCCGTCATTCAGACGCAGTTTTGCGGCTACGGATAATATTATGAACCCAGACACGAGGACGTCTGATGGTCTGACGTTTGTGGGACTTCCACAACAAGTATAAAACAAAACTAGTGGTTAGTTCAATGGTGGATGGCGGAAACGGTACTGTTTTTAAGGAGATAAGCCACGGATATAAGCCCCGCCCCCTTTCAGGCGCGAATGCAGCTAATAGGTTCGTTTGAGATAAGCCAGTTCTGCGCAGAATCGATCGCCGGTGATTGGTGCACAGTGCATGCTGGTTAGATTTGTGTCAGACTTGATTCTGACTTGCTCTGACGTCCTGCACACGTGGTCAACGATAATCTCACGAGAGCGAGGCGGCCGTCGATTTTAGAGCGAGGCGCTGCAGCAGCTCTCCACCGATTGCGTGGCCCAGTGCATGATGGGAAACGCCTGGCTCTCGCCACATTAGAGAGCTGATTGGTAGATTAGATAGGAAATACCACGTGTTGTGGAAAATCCTTATTGTATGTGTAGTTGTAATACTTAACGCTCGATTAACAATTAGTCTCATGTTTTATCTGAAAACATATCATGTGTGGTTGATTCTAATAAAGTGTATTTATATAACACATATCCAAACCAGTAGTAATGTATTTCACAGGCAAGCATATAAATAAAAAAGGATGCAGCCACACACACATTTCGACATGAATATATATTTATAAACACATGTGAATAAATCCAAACGTGATCTGTAAACTACAAGTAGACTACAGATCGGCACTAACCGGAAGTATTTTTTTCTGTGACTTCCTGTGTATACTTTGAAGTCGGCTGAAAAATGTTTGACTTGACCGCAATTTTGTCTCCGCCCCCTGCTGCTGCCGCCGCCTGCTCCGCTCTGCCCGGTGTTGACATGTCATGACTTATGATACATGGCTCTATATTTACTCTTTATGTCACACATCTGCAGTCCAACAGGTTACCATCCTTCTTATCCATGTCAGGTGGTTTGCACATAAGGTCTCCTATTTATGGATATCCTTAGTTTCTCAAAAATACACACTAACACATGTACACAGAATTAAGTCTTACCCTTAAAGCCTGTTTAGTTACAATTGTTAAATCTATGTTATACGTTTTATTTTGAAAAAGGAAATGTCTTGTAACTTGTCAGGTGACTTATAATTAGCTTATCTCTCCTACTCTCTCTCATTTTCTCCTCTATCCTTCTGGATTAATTACTTTCTCTTTAATGCTCATTACTAACTCTACTTCCTCTCGGGAGCCTCTGTGCTTCCTCTCCTCAAGCTTCCATGGATCGTGGCTGTCTGGAGCCGGTCCTGCTCCCTGCCATGGCGGTCCTGCTGATGCCCCTCATCTCTGCCCTCGTCTGCTGTCGTGGAACGCGGTCATCTGGGTCGTGGTCCATACTTATTACAGGAATAATTTCTGTGACATCCATTGAATGAGCTGTAACTCTGTTACGTTGATTCTGTACACATGACATCTGTTGCTTCTGTCCATCCGAGGAGAGGGATCCTCTGTTGCTCTTCCCCTTTTTTGACTTTTTCACTACTATTTTTAGGGGGAATTTTTCCTGATCCGATGTGAGGTCCAGGGATGTTGTATGTGTACAGATTGAAAAGCCCTCAGAGGCAAATTTGTATTTGTGATTTTGGGCTATACAAAATAAACTGAATTGGACAACGGACAACTGTCTCCAGAGTTGTGATGTCAGGAAGGAGTTTGTCTAACTGCCAAAGGTGTATCACAGCACATATACTGAGGGCAGTATAAAGCCTATTGTGAGTTTAGTTAATGCAGTTTCTAATCATGTGATAAGATATATGAGGTCATTGTTACAAAAATTGTGGGGACTATGCATAATTATATCAGTAAATACAAATGTTTCTCACAGGGGGAAAACCTCAGTTGACCTGCAACTTAATGTTTAACTCAGACAAAACTCATGGTGCTTCGCCCTGAACATATTTAATTTCAATGTCCACAAACCATCAGCTGCCCGTGAGAGAAATTAATGTAGAATTAAAAAGTGGATTACAGTTATTTAAATATCAATGTCAGGGGCAGAATACAAATTTGTGACTCAGCCCAGTAAAAGTTGTTTTTTTATAGCCGTAACACATAGCTGTAAGACAAACAGCAGTCTTCAGGGTGAAAGGCCTGTGTTTTGAGACAGATTTATTAAATTACATAACAGCAAAGGAATTTGGTGTCGTCAGCATTAGTTAATCATATAGTTATCTACTTATAGACTGCTGGAGTAGAGCTCACAGAATGAATGTTTGACAAATCTGCAACATTTGGATGGACCAGGTGCGTATGACTAACAGGTGCACATAATGAGCTGACGAGGTAATGCAGAAAGGAAGGAGTGCAATAGGGTGGGCAGGAGGAGTGTCACTTCCGGACGGAAGTGGTGGAGAGCTAGCAAGCATGACAACGCCGGATCAATACGGACGGAGAGTTTAAAAGAGTAGTTGTAGCGGACTGTGCATAAAATTACCTGTGACTGGACTAAGGATGGGGGGAATAGTGATGGAGAGGGTGTGAGTGAGGATATGGAGTTCAGAAACTACATTTTAGCTGACGCTTTTATCCAAAGCGACTTACATGATATACAGTAGACTGTAGACACTGCAACGGTGAGCAATTAGGGTTAAGTGTCTTGCTTAAGGACACAACAGGGACTGGCTGAGCTGGAGTTTGAACCATCGATAGTTATGGCTTTACAGTGGGTTGAGGACGTTAGGCTTGTAAAAGTGGTGATTGCATCTGATTCATGTGCAGTGTTAACTAGTTTAAAATGTTGCAACTCCAAAAGCAGAGAAGATTTACTTTGTGAGGTTCTACAAGAACTATACAGAATCAATCAAATGGGGATGATGTTCATTTTTTGTGGGTCCAGGCACATGTGGGATTTGAGGGCAATGAGAAGGCAGATAAAATGGCAAAAAGGGTTAATTGAATTTAAGGTTAATTTAAATATAAGGCAGAAGCTAAAGTGTTGATAAAGAAACATATCCAAAAGATATGGCAGAGTGAATGGGAAAAAAGGAGCAAAGGAAGATCTGTTTAAAAATAAACCACTGGTTCAAGTGGATGAAATAGGAAGGAGAGGGTAATGACAAGGAATGGCCATACCGGTCTGAATAGTTCCCTCTATTATTAAAAAACATAAAGATGGAAAGTGTGAGCTCTGTGGGGAAGAAGAAACGGTGGAACATGTTTTATTGGTCTGTCAGAAGTATGAGCATGTGAGAGACATTTTTAAAAATAGTCTAAGAGATCGGAGAGGGTAGTATAATGTACTAAAGAAACAGTTTAGTGATAAATGTTGGGTTCTCTTTTCTTTTGTGTTTGTTGAGTTTTCGTTTGGGGCGTATTAGAGTTAAATTCCTTAGTCCACACTCCAGATTAGTGGGTGGCGGTAATGCACCCAAAATATGTTTGCCAACCACCAAAAAAAAAGCAATAGAAGTTGTGGGCAAGAGAGGGTGGAAGCAGAACTGTGACAATGTTCCCCATTCATCCTTTTGTGGGTTTTTAATTACGGTTGGCAAATTAAATCTAGTCAAACCATAAACAAATGTCAATGTCTGTCAAATGGGAGTTCAGATGTGTGAGGGTAACTTCTCTGATCATGGACAATGCAATCATATTGACTTCCCTTATGTTTGTCATGCTGAATCCTGTAATGCCCACCTGGATGTCATCAGAAGATGATCAGAGGGCTGATAAACCCTTTGTCTTTTGAACAAAGACATGCAAGATACTAACTGAAAAAAGAAGCGAGAGGTGACCAAGCCAAAGAGAGAGAACAGCTTCCCAGCAAGGTGCACATTTCATCCCAAACCTTGTCCTGTTACACATGTAACAATACTGCAAGAGACTCTGTCTCCATCCTCATTGCTACATCCTGGACTAGTTCACAAATGTCATGGGAAATACTGAAAAAGATCAGCTTTCAGTCTAGTAAAAGATGCAAGTTAGAAATCAAAGTATACCAGACAAAATAGCCCGTTAACATGGTTTTGACACGTTGGTACATCCCCTTTTCCGTCTAGGGGATAAGGGAGGGGACGAACACGTGACAGCCAAATATGTGAAAAAAGTCAAAAGTAGTAGTAACGTTATCAAATAAGGTTTATTCGAACCAGGTGAGGCAAACAAACACACAAAAAGGAAGTGGGAGAGGTTGGGACAGTGGTGGTCGTGCTAAACAAACAGAAACAAGGATAACAAAACTAGGCCTGACTGACTATCTTTGGAAAGTAAACAAAATAAATGTCTTCTCTAAAAAAATTATCGACCAAAACGAACAGAGGTGGCACCGACCAATAATCTAGTGTTCTAGACACCAAGTACCTACGTGCTTGCATCAATGTACCCCAAACTTACCTACTGTCCTCAACCTCTCACCACAAACCTTTCTGACCACCAGTCTCCACTGGTGCATGGCAAGACAGAAAAAAAAAACACCCCCGAACTTCTGGCTTCCTCCTTTTAAAATGGCCGCCGCTCTGCTGATTGGCCTTCGCAGGTGGTAAACAATCAACAGATTGGAACCTGTGGGGGAAAACTAGAGGGGAGGGGATAACACAACACACTGACACGTAACTCACGTCATGACTTTGACTTATGATAAATGACTCTACATTTACTTTTAATATGTCACACATATGCAGTCCAACTGCTTAACATCCTTCTCATCCATGTCAGGTGGTTTGCACTTAAGGTCTCCTATTTATGCATATCCTTAGTTTCTAAAAATACACAAATGACATAGCCTACATGAAGTCATTGTTACAAAAACAGGATCGTAGGGACTATGCATAATTATAACAGGAAATAGAAATGTTCCTCACAGGGGGAAAACCCCAGTTGTCTTGAATGATTAAGCTAGTACTTCCTTATTTATATGTAAATTCATACAAGTCTATTGATCATTCCATTACTTGACGTAACTATTTCTACTACCACAAAACTGTATAAAAAGAGGGATCATTGGTCAGCAGCTCCTCCAAGGAACATCTTGATCTCATTAACAGGGAAGAAGAGAGATGCTTTTTTTCAGTTCACATAGACTGGATTGTAATAAATAAGGTAGAAAAGAATATTTACATTTGAGTTATTATAATAGCATTTGGCAACATTATTTTGATTGTTATACCAGTATTTTAAAGTGTTTTACTTTCAGCTTCATCTAGTGACAGTTAACCTGAACAGTGCTAAGAATGGTTATTATTTTTTTCTTCCCACCAGGATTATTGTGCTTTCCAGTGGGAAAATGGTTAATTATAAAGTCACCGTATACACTGGCAACCTCGCTCTTGCCGGCACTTTTAACAATGTCTCCATTAAGCTGGTGGGCACGAACGGGGAGAGCAAACACACCAGGCTCAATAGCCTCAAAGGGACTTTCGCCTTCTTCAGAGGAGCAGTAAGTCTGACATATCCTAAATCCTTCTCTAAATGTATAACATACTGTCTCAAATGTACTTATTTTATTTATTATTATTTATTTCTATATGAGATCATGGCACATTAAATATATATTTAGAAAAGTTGATGTACAACTTGTTAAACTCAGACTCATGGGTAGCATCAGAATGTGTGCTGCTCTGTAACTCTGTAACTCTTTAACTCTTTAACTCAGGGCCCAAAGGTGACCAAAGCAACAGAAAATCCCCATAAATGTATATTTTATGCCGTGCCATACACGTTTTATATTGTCTACCCTTCCACATTTATCAGTGTATGCTAAGTATTGGAATTGTACAGCTCAGTTCTTGGTTATCAAATACATTGTATCTCCTGAATTTCTTTCAACCCATTTCTGTCATTTTCCCAGGTGTCCAGTTTTACCGTGTCCTGCCCTGTCTCCATTGGAAAGCTAGTCCTAATAGAGATAGATAAACAGCATTTACCTCTCTTCCCTGGAGACATCTGGTTCCCTGATAAGGTGGAAGTGAAATTCCTTAAAGGTGATGATACCTACAACTTTCCCATCTACCACTGGATCACTGACAGTGAGGTGCACCGCTTCAGAGAGGGAACAGGTTTGTGTAAATTAGACTTAGTCTTCGTCAGACATCCTGTATTTTGTTTATTGACCACAGAAGACATAAAAGAAGGAAAAGCTATTCTATAAGGAGGCTGGAGTAACTAACACGCTGTATTCATCAACAATTTAAAACCTTGTTCTTTCTTTCTTCAAGCTCTGAGAGTCTTTGAAGACAACCATCCTCTTGGCAGGTACAGCCGGGAGCTGGAGCTGGAGCAACGAGAGGAAGACTACCGGTGAGCAAGCAGAGCTTTTACACTTTGTCACTTTATACAATATAACATACGTGTCAAGTATATTATTCTAGTATACTCTGCTTCTTCTCTATTTGCCAGTTGGCATGTGTATCTAGAGGGAATACCCCACTGCATGAAGGCAGAAGGCCCTCTCTCTCTACCTAATGAGGTCCGCTTCTCCTTCACCAAAACCACAGAGTTTCTCTTCACAGCATCCACTGGGTGAGGTCTTCACTCATGTCAGATAGATATGTAGCTGTACCTGACTATGAAAATAATTTAAGGCATAAGGATAAAGTTAATCTGCTTTTATTTTCTAGGCTGGTTGAGCTGAAACTGAAGGGACTTTCTGACTCCACGGAGAACTGGTCTGATATTGATGATATCCATCATGTGTTCTGGTTAAAGAGGACTAACATATCAGGTATTATCATGATAGTTTAATAAAATACTTGATACTGCAGGGATGATAGTACATTCAATTAATATATTTAACTCCATGATGCTCCATGATGCTATCTAATACCTATTACAATTAGTATTACTTACCGTATTTATTTGCATACAATCAAGACTTTTTAAACACTATAAACATTGTACATGTTGTCTGTGACTGCAATCTGTGCAACACATTGTTTCTGTTTTCCAGTTTCACTTGCAGTCTTTAGTTAAGCTGATAACTAGTACAAGATTTTCTAGTACAAAGGTTAAAACTCAATAAAGGTCAACTCTGCTTTGTTCCCAGAATATGTCCATGATCATTGGAAGGAGGACGCTTTCTTTGGCTACCAGTTTCTGAACGGTGTCAACCCCATGTTGATCCAACGCTGCTCCACCCTGCCCGACACCTTTCCTGTCAGTGATGACATGGTTTCCCTCAGTGCTCCGTGTAGCTTGGCAGATGAAATGAAGGTGAATGTCTTCACTTTGATTGATCTTAGAGTCATATTTTGCTCCATGACATGTTCAATTTGGAAATATATATTGAACTTACATGTTCACTTAATATAGTTAATATCCATGCATCTGAATAAAATTATTTCTCATCCCCACTCAAATGAAATACAGAGCGGCAACATATTCCTGTGTGACTACAAGTGTTTGGATGGGCTGAAACCAAACATCATCAATGGGAAGAAGCAGTACTTGATGGCTCCTCTGGTCCTGCTTCACAAAACACCTGATGATAAGCTGATGCCAATTGCTATTCAGGTGAGATTAACACTCCAATATATGGAAGACATGAGAAGAAAGTGAGAAAACAATTCCGGTGATCCATTCCACCCTTTGTTTCTCTAAATTCACACCTTTCCCAAATAAATGGAGAAAAAAATAACGTGACTAAGAAAAAAAATAACTGAGCTGTAAATATATGTCATGCCTCTCTCAGATGACCAGAATATACAGTATATTATCCATTTTGTTTCACTGCATTCGAGGAACTGTTAGCTTGCTCACATCGGCAACCGTCATTATTCTCTACTCGATGATGTGTCGTGAATGGTGGTGATATTCAAATGTGTTTATACTTCCGCTTGCCTCAACGGGGACGTGATCTCCGAGCATGAACGGAGGCATTTACACTCTGCAATATTCTTTGAAATGCCACTCATATCTTATTTTCATGGACTACTTTATTACATTTGTACAAGCCCTGTAAAGTAAATGCACATGCAGCACAAAGAAAAGAAGTAAACAATTTGATTCAGCTTAGATTTGTATGACCTCCTGTTTCCTGTTCCGCCTATTTTGTATAATCCCTATACAGTAAATAGTGTTTTTATCAGTGAACTATTGGTGACAGTCACATGATCGTGTGGGCCTTGCAACAGCTTCACTAGAGCAACCTAAACTAAGCTTAACTGGACATTGGCATTATGCTTTTGCATGAATTACTGCTATACTATGTGAATTATTGAGCACATTTAGAACTAGCTTTGTAAATTACACATTTTCTTTTCACCCGTCATGAACACACAATTTGAGAGGGTTGAGTACAAACAAACGATACATTTTTGGTGACAAAATTGACACTGTGAAAGGGTTAAAGGTAAAAACAGGGACAACTCCAGTTTGCCACTTGGATTAAAGCCATTCATTTCCTCTGCTAGACTGATCATGTCTTCCTGCCTGTACTCGAGACATGACATTTCTCCCATAGCCATGTCTAAAGTTGACAGGCTGCAAGTTGTAAACAAATCAACTTTATTTACATGACAAACAAGCATTGATGTCTGTCAGACTGAGGAAAGTAGAGCTTCTGTTCTGAAGTTGACCCTGTACTTGGACCTGGGATTCAATGAAAATAGGATTTCCCTTTAGAGAGCAACAGAGTATCTGAAAAGCAGAGGAAATCTATAGTAAATATACAACATATGACGGAAATCCATTAACGACATTGACCACTACTGGTAATAGATTTAATGGACTTAACCACACCTCCCTTCCTTCTCCTGCAGCTGAAGCAGACTCCAGCAGATGATAATCCCATCTTCTATCCTAATGACTCTGAGTACGACTGGTTGATGGCCAAGATTTTTGTGAGAAGTGCAGATTTCAACGAGCATCAACTGAATGTTCACCTGCTGCGCACTCATTTGCTGGCTGAAGTCTTTGCAGTGTCACTGCTGCGCAACGTGCCCATGGTGCATCCGCTGTACAAGGTAACTGAAAGGGAGAATACTGAACGCTTACTGTAGTTTGATTTTCTCCAGTTACTTATTTTGTTTCTTCCAAAGTTGATGAATCATAATGTTTTAGTGTATTTATATGTTCAAGTATTTCACACTGCTAAATGGTATAGAAGCATCAAGATGTGTGCTATGAAGTTAACAGTTTTCCTCTTTTCCTCAGCTCCTTGTACCTCACACTCGCTACACTCTACAGATCAACTACTTAGCTCGAGGTCTTCTAATATCTGAGACTGGAGTTTTCACAAAGGTACAAAAAGAAAAACACCTAAATAACTAAACATATTTTTAGATTTTCAATGTCATGAACATTATTTATCTCTAACTATAATCCTTACATATTTGATTGTCTCCTAGTTTGCAAGTTCTGGTGGGGAGGGTATGATGACACTCCTAAAGAGATCACTGGCCTCAATGACCTACAGCGACCTCTGCATCCCTGACGACATTGCTGCACGTGGGCTGGAGGACGTTCCGAACTTCTACTACAGGGATGATGGACTCCAGCTTTGGGAGATCATCCACAGGTATTATAGGCCTTTTGCATTCTGTTGCACATTATTGGAAATTCAGGTTTTAGTGATGTGTAGTTGCCCTGATAATGTGTGAATTAGTACAATGTAGAGGTGCTTATAGATATATTTGAACTATGAAGCAAGCCAGGCTTAATGTTTTCAGTCTTTATGCTACGCTCTCACTCGGTTGTAGATCTATACTTAACACACATTTATGAGAGTACTATTGATCTTCTCGTCTCCCTCTCAACAATACCTTTTTTTAAATGTCAAACTATTTATATATAATTGTGTTATCCACTTTGTTGAATAGGTATATGCCCCAAATTCCTAAAAAGAACAGAACTGATCATTCTAAAGAGATGGCCTAATGTTGTCTTACAAAGGAATGTCTTCCTACTGCAGTGAGTGTAAAAACATGCATTATTCAACTGGAATTATGTTTAACAGAACGTATCAACATTTCTCAAAGGTTTGTGCAGGGAGTGCTGAGCTTCTACTACAAGACTGACGCTGAGCTCCAGAAAGACTCTGAACTGCAGAAGTGGATTTCAGACATCTTTGAACATGGATTCCTCTCCAAAGAAAGCACAGGTGGGCTTTAAAGGGATTTCTTTGGTGGGGTGTTTTTCTTTATTGGAACAGACAGAGGGTGTCATATACTGTACAGATTGTAAAGACCCGTCAGGCAGATTTGTGATATTGGGCTGTTTGTTTCCGCTAATTCTCAGGAATTCCTCAAAGCTTTACAACCGTGGCTGAGTTGGTCAAGTTTGTCACCATGGTCATCTTCACTTGCTCAGGACAGCACTCGGCTGTGAACACTGGACAGGTAAGACCTTTAATTAAATCATATTTGCTATTTTTGTGGAATGGGTTCATCAGGTTATCTGTTAGCCTGAAGTCTTTAACATAAACAACAGCCATGCTAGCAGGTATGAGAGGCTGCACTTTGGCAAAGTGATGCTTGAAGCTAAATGCCGCGAATGCTAACATACTCACGATGGCAATGCTATCATGCTGACTTTTAGCAGTTATGATGTTTATAAAATAAAAATCTCCATTTACTGTGTTGGCATGTAAGAATCTGCAAAAAAAGTACAGCTTAGGCTGATGGGAATGTCTCTAGACCTTTAAGTATTTGACTATAAAACAAAGTATTGGACATGTTAAAAATTTATTCTGATGATAGTGCCAAATTAAAAGTAATATGTTCACTTAGGTTATCACCCTGAGCTGAACATGAATGTTTAAACTAAATTAAATGGTAATGTCCTCCTCATGGTGGCACTAGAGGAAAGGTTTGAACACCAAAGTCAACCACTGGGGACCATGAGTGTCTGCAAAGGTTGTGTTACAATCCATATTGCATCCATCCAATAGGTATTTGAATATTTCAGTGTGGACCAAAGTAGTTAACTTTCCAACTACTGATATGGCTTGGCTTCTAAAAGTACTAAACCTATGTCGATCATTCTTTCATCCCAGTTTGACTACGGTGGCTGGATGCCCAACGCTCCCACCACCCTGCAATGTCCTCCACCAACAAGAAAGGGGACAACAAGCATGGCCACGATGCTGCAGACATTGCCTAACAAGGGCACAACAGCAAACGGAATGGCCACCATGTGGCTACTAAGCAAGCAATCCTCTGACCTTGTAAGTGTCCAAAACCTCATGTAAATAAAATAGCAAATCAAGTTTCTGTTGATAGGTCATGATGTAAGATAGTCATGATGTCATTACAACCAAAATACCCTCTTCAAACCAGTAGAAAATCCTTTTCACTTCCTACAACTGTTCATTATTTTACCAATAGTTTGTTTGATAAACATTTAAATGTAAAACAAATAATCACGTTTTAAATGTATAATTGATGTCATCAGGTCCCTCTCGGCCAGTACCCAGAGGACCATTTTAGTGAGAAGATTCCCTGCGAGCTGATGAAGGAATTTCACGCAAGTCTTCAAGAGTTAAGTGTGGCTATCAAAGCCAGGAACAAGAATCTGGAGGTCCCATACACATACATGGATCCAACGGAGGCAGAAAATAGTGTGGCCATTTGAAGAAGGTGTGACCTTTACAGCTGTTTTCCAAATTCAGCTTCATATTAACAAAAGTGAGAAAGGGAAAAACTGCATGTTTTAGCTACAACAAGGGTAAATCAACTACTTCATGTGATCATCGTTCATTAATTTATAGGGCATCTTAATACAACAAATTACTGTGGTAAAAATATGATTTTGCATTATGACTGTATACTTTAGAAAATAAACTGTGCAAAACAAGAACTGATCAAAGTTCTATCTTAATGGCATAGAAGAAAGGAGTTTTCTGTAAACACAGAAGAGATATTGATTCAATGGTCCTCTGTTGCATGAGGGAATTGTTTATGTCTGTCCTAAGAATTATTTTGTCTTTCTCTATACACATTCTTAGCCTTAACAGAGTGAAACTGCACTTTAATATTTGAGTTGTGTTCCTCCCATGCCGCATAATAAAGAATTTGATTCATAACATCTATATTGGGTATTTTTCTTCTCTAAAAAAAATTTCAAATACATACTGGGAATGTACTGGGAAATTTCATGTAAAAAAATGAATAATTCAGATTTGGTTTCACTAATTCTTTGATTTATTTCTAGGATGCGTTTGTATGCAATTTGCTGAGATATTTTCATCAATGGCTATTCTAGGTCTGGTTTGTTCCCAACAGGTGATTTTTTTGATTTGAATTGATATTTGATTTTTTTATTTTTTTATTCCACAAAGTATTTTCTGATTCAACTTCTATTATCCTCTAAAAATCTTAAATGTAATGTATTGACACAGAATATGTTCAAGTTACTAGAACTTTTACTAATCTTGGTTTCATTTTATTTTTTCCAAGTGCCTTATGTGTTTCTCTTTTGCTGCTGATATTGTGGCTAAGTTGGCTTGGAGTTGACCTCAGCGTTGTGAATGATTGTGTGAACTTAATGGTTCACTTCCTCGATACAGTGGGTTCAACAAAGAAATGAGACACAGTAGTATATAAAGGTTGCAGTTAACCCTCCAGACCAGTAGGCGGCGATAATGCGCTGCTACGTTGTTTACCATCCGCCATTGACGGGAAGTAAAGCAAGTACTCAACGTTGGCTGTGTCACACGTGGGTACACAAGTTTCTCAAAGTAATGTGGTGTAACCAACTTATTTAGAAACATGTCGAAGAGGCAGACAGCCATGCTAGAAGAAAATAATGGTTCTGCAGTGGACCTCGAGGGGAAGGAGGTCCAGGATCCACCGCCGGAGACCAGACGGACCCGCAGCGGCCGTAAAGTGCGCACTCCCGCAGCACTTCTGGACGCAGAAACCCCAGTGAGGACCCCCAGCCGTAGGACCAGGAGTTCGGTCCTCCAGGAGATGTCGACTGTAGAAAAGAAAAACACGGAGGAGGCCGTGCCGAAACTCGAGAGTCTGACCGAGGAGAAGCTCGACATGTCTGCCGATCCGGAGTCGGTGGTCGCTACCTTGTCAGAGCTAGCGGAGCCGCACGCGCAGGCTGCACCAGGTACAGACGGATGCGCCGTTAACGGCAGCGAAGACGTCCATCCGCCCGGGCCTGCAACAGCAGAAACGGCGCCCACGAGTAAAGCCGCACCAAAGAAGAAGCCTCGTTTGGGTTCAAGTGGAAAACAAGGTCCGGTCATTCCGCTGGGAAGACCCAAATCCGGCCGCGTGTGGAAGGACCGCAACAAGCAGAGGTGAGGCTAACGTTAGTGTTACTGAGGAAGTTACTGAGCTACTCCTACATTTCAGAGGGACATTTGGGCCTTTTTACGCCACTATATATATTTATACGCTTTAGTTAATAATTAATTTTCATATATAATATATTCTATATATATATATGAATAGTTAAGTGAGTAGAGCATGTACTGCTTACATATTACTCCATGATAATGACAAAATAATATACACAATAATATAACACTGACTGATACTCCTTTACCTTTTGAATGCAGTATAATAATTCAAGTAATTGTATAGTATGGTATTGCTACTTATACTCACATGCCTCTGTATAGTGTATATCAATTTGATTCTTCTCAGCTTTAGGCATTAATCTAAATGTGAAAATGGTAACATGGGCTTGAAGCGTAATTTTACACATCAAGGTTGAGAGTTTGGTTAAGAATTACATTGTTCATTTCACGGCCATTTACACCCTAAACTGGGAACCATTTAGATAGGGGTATTGTATACATCCCTAACAGATTAAGTCATGAAATATAAATGAGAGTCCAGTATCAAACCTCATTTCTGAAAGCATTCTGTTCTTAGCAGCAAATATCAAATCTTACTTGTTGAAAGTTAGATTTTAAAATTCTATTATTGGATTAGTTATATTGCTGAATCATAATTGCGTCATTTTATTTAGGTTAAGTTATTGTATAGCAGTTAGGGTTAAAGTATCATGTAACACAGGCATGTATTTCACATGTATTTCACTGAATGAAAAATACATTGATTGTAGAGAAGATTATAATACAGGATGTGTTTGTACCAAAAGTCCACCAGCATCAAAAATACTACATCACAATACTACTATAAAAGTAGATTGGAATTGGCCATAAATAATGTGTTTGTCAGCGTATTAATGTTTCCGTACACGTTACATTCGTCACTCAACCGACTCGTCTTTTAGGGCCACAGTAGTCCCCGGCCTCATGTTACCGTACATGCAAATGGTTCCATCCTACAGTCTTGTATCATCTATAAACCTGCTATTTTTTTATTTTGTCTTTCAGGTTCTCTGTACTGGTAAGAGACAAACCGTTGTGTTCTTCTTGGGAAAAGAAGATGGAGGCCAAACGGGAGAAGGACCTGGTGAAACGGTATACTTTGCAGCTCAAAGAGGAGAAAGCCAGCCAGAAAGAGGTAGGCTAAAGCTTTGTGGTGATTTAACCAATGAAATGTCTTTTGTTTGTATTTGCACTTTTTTTTTTTACATTTTATATTCCATGTTTCCTGGCTTCATAGGAAAAGAGGAAAAGGAGAGAAGACAACTTGAAACGTCGTGCAGAGAACGAACGCAAATCAGAGATTGTGCAAGTGGTATGTCAACTGTTTTTCACACTAAAAGTTCTAGGAGACTTCACCCAATATATGACGACGCCCGAGTCACACTGCCGCCGCGAGTAGCGCGTGACGGCGGCCGAGCTGAACTGCCGCCTCTCTTGCGTGAAAAGTGTCCACACAGACAGCGCTGCTGTCTTTCTACACAAAGTCTTCCTTTCATTATGGCCTGAATGTTTATTTTCATTATAAATGGCATTGTATTATGTAAATAATAACAATCTACAATTAACAATACTTTATTAATTCATGTAGCTGTGCACATCACTGCGTTTTCCACAACACTGTCCTGCAAAAATTTCAGAATAAAAGCCTCATGCTAACAAATTAAGGGATTCTGTCCACTGAAAGATGGGAGATTGCTATTATTTTGAAACAGAACGTATTAAGTAAAAAAACAAATTACATTTTTTGTGTGTGTGAGAGATATTACAATTCAGATTATTTCTGTCCATTTTGCTTCAAGCAGCTTTCAGAAAAAAATAGATTTTATCATGCATTATGTTCTACTGAATTTTATAAATAAGTACATATATGATTTAAGTTCCCAGGTGCTTACCTTATTCTACAATATAATGCTTCATAGTAGCTCACAAGCTCAGTGTGCATCAAAAAATAATTTTAGACCCCGTAGAGCTTATATTTCCTTATTCTGCCACTTTCTATCAAGCTTATTTTGTGTTGTAAACCTCTTAATCTTATAACACATTGAATACACCACCTGTGGACTTTGAAAAAATGTTTTCTAAACCATTTGAGTGACATTAAAGTTATATAGAAAGTTTAAAACTGCTTCAGAATTTGATTTGTGCAATAAAAACAGATAACCAAGTGAAAGGGCAATAATTCATTGGCAACATAAACATACACAAACTTTCTATTGGAGATTTGACCGTTGTTCATATTTGCCTATCTCTTGTATCACAGATCAGAAACACAACAAAGATCAAGAGGATGAAGAAGAAACAACTCCGGAGAATTGAGAAGAGAGACACGCTGGCTCTGCTGCAGAAGACAGAGAAGCAGAAGACGGAGAAGCAGCGCGTAAAAGTCAAAGGGCAAAAAAGTCAGAAGGTCGACAAAGATTTGGCCTAAAGACTGAGATAATAAAAATGCATCTGTTCAGAACTTGGCCTACATGTTTTATATGTGGATGTCTGAAATGCAGCAAGCACATTTGTATGGGAGTTAAAATAGCTAAATTGAATTTTGCACAACAGGGGAGATTGCTGTGGTCGCAACTGAGGTGACCATCACATTCAAGATTCAACCTTTTCTGTTATTCTTTTTTTGGCATAAGTATCCTATCATTTATTTTCCTATTCTGTTAATTTATCAGAGCCTGTAAAACATCACACATGACCAATTTTGTTTTACTTACAGGATTTTATATTGATTTAAATTCTTACTGTTTGTCAAATTGTCACACTACTTGATTGCCATACATACAAGTTAAAATAAAGATTAAGTGAAGTTATGAGTTTATAGTATGTACCATTAGAACAACAATATGAGAAATACTTATTTTTCAGTTGAGGCGCGGAGTGTTTTGTCTTTTAGAGTTACTGTGAGGAACGTTTAACTCAACAGTAAAAGTAATACTGGTTCCTGTCTAAATGTTCCACATTTCTGAGAAGATTTTTTAAAAAGTTATTGGGAGTTGCAGGAGCAGAGCCACGCTTCGCTTTGCTACCGGTCGGTGACACCATACAGCGTAGCTGTGGCCCTATTTCTGGGCCCACATGAGGGACGGTGTCCCGGGAGGACCAGGACCATCGGGGTCGACTGTCAGACCCTTCTGCAAATGAGGTTTTCTAAAGGGTGCATGGAAACACCTGGAAAACTGCTTTTGTCCTGAGGGACTGCCAAAATAAAAGTTCCTTGTAGTAACTTTAAATGCACTTACTAAATGACATAGAACGTAAATAAAAACAAACATGCTTTGTGAGTGACAACCTACGACTTCAGTTTATTTTATTACAGTAAATCTGATGAGCTTAATTGTGTGATATGATCAAAGGTATCGATAAAAGGGTCATGTGGTGAGTTTGATTTGTCAAGAACTTTTAATATTTTTAAATGGGTGCTGGGAAATACAATTTTGAGCAGAAACAATTATTTGTTTCATCAATTAAAAGAAAATGTATTTAATGTTTTTTTTAATTCATCCATATATTCACAGGCCTCTCAAATTCAAGGTTTTGACCCTTTTCTTTCTTATAAACACTGCCGGTCAAACGTTTGGGGTCACTCGCCACCAAAGGTTGATCCACTACACTGTACAGCCTTGTTCCGCTCTCAGCCGCCACAGGATGGCTGAGAGAACGGATCTGTATTTCTCATGCTTATAGGTTGCCTCCTCTTCACAAATGTTATTTTGGACGAAAGGGTTTGTAAAAAAAAAAGTTGTGTTTTGTACATGAACAAAACTACACCGGTTAGACCAGACTTACAGTTGAAAGGGCAGAAAGAGAAAAAAATCCCTCTAAGCAACAGTTGAATAAGAATAAGTTAGTAACTTAAAATAAGTTGAATAGTAGGAATCACCAGACATTGGTCAAATTAATTCGAAGCTTGCTTCAAAAAGTGTGGATTTAAAAGGGAATAAGTTCCTTTTTCACAGGCACAACAATGCCTGTAAAAAGATGGAATATTAACAGGTAGAAGGTTAGTATTGGTTAGCAGTATTGGAACTGGATCAATGATTATCAGATGGACAAACAAATCACAGTGTAAAACTATTCAATCCCACTGAGTAGACAGCAGAGGGCACAAAGTATCTAGAGCCAAAATGCACTGTTGTGTTTCAAGAATGAGCTTGGGTCATTTATGCTTATTAAAAAACAAAGGGTATTTGGGGGGTAATAGTTGCAACAATATTCTCCCCTGGCATGTAACACTGTGGGGACTAAACACACGTTTTATTCAAGTAAGTCTTCTCCTTTTGGGGACAAAACTATTATAATTTTAAATAATACATTTAGTGTCTGAATTACACTTGTTTTGTCATCACTGAAAGAAAGAAAAAACATCAACATACCAGGGGAGTCCAAACCTTTAACCGGCAGTGTATGATAGGGAACTTTAGTTTTTGAATAAAAGTCAGACAAAACAAGCAGTTGGGCTTTCTAGACAAAACAATATGTATTATCTATTAATCAAGAGACAATGATAAGTGTTGTCTCATTTGTATGGCTTTACCTGAGATGTATAGTGGGATTGAGGTTTGGGTGAGACACAGCGTCTAATGTCAGACGCAATGTTTATGTTTCATTGTGTTAAGCAAGAGACGGGTCACAGGACAGACGTCACTGCTGCTCACGGTGTTTACACTGCAGGAACGTTCACATTTTTGTTAAAGCTGGTTTTAAATGCAAACTATGACTGAGATTTAAAATGAGACCATGGAAACAAAAGACTGTGTAACACAATCTACCGCCTATACATGGAAAATGTAATTCCTACAAAACAATTAAGCACCATTATAACCTTCTTGAATGTATGAATGTATGATTACTGATGTATTCGACTGCATTTGTTTTAGTGAGGCGTACCAAATAAACTGTATAATATACTAAATAAAAAGAATTGAGTGGGTTGTTTGTAAAACCTCAGAAAAGAGTGAGAGAAATTGTCACAATTACCCAGAGCCCAGAGGAACACCTTCATAGTGCGTGCAACCAATAGTCCACACCCCAAAATGATTAAAATAAAATATAATAATTCCAAAGAAAAGCAGCAAATCTTTACATTTTTGAAGCTGGAACCATTTGGCATTTCTGCATTAAAAATGACTAATAATCATCAAAATAATTCCAAATACATTTTCTGTCAGACTCGATTAACTACTATTAGTCAACTAATCGTTTCAGCTGTACTTGTTGGGTAGTTTAAATGATAACAAAACATAATTTGGAAACTCTTAATAGTCTTCAACTAAACCGTTCAAGTGAAAGGACAATATTTCTCTATGAATTTGATTAGCAAGGAAGTGGCATGAAAATAACATACTTTAATCAAATACAACAGCTTTGTTTTTAAGTAAATTTGTTACATTCAACTACTAATGTTTATTGGCTATTTTGATATTAGTTTCTCAAAGTAATTTATAAACCTTTACTCAGATTATCACGAGGACCTGAATGTACCAGAACCATGGGATGATAATGTCTTGTTAATAATCGCCAATGGACACATATGTAACTCTATGCATCTACGTAAAGGACTGCATCACAAGATGCATCACAAGACACTGGTTTCAGTCATGGCATTGTACAATAGCAGAGTAAACCTGGCAAGCAGGTTGAGTACAAACAATACCCATGGTTTTTACTCACCTTTATGCTCATTCCAAGGGCTTTGTCATCCGTTGGTAGAGTACATTTCTGTCTTTGTGCCACACGGAGAGACAACTCCTTCCGTTTGTCACCAACCAGTTTGCTTTGTAAATCCTTTCAGTAGCGGAACAACAACATGACATCTTTTTGACATTCCCATATAAAGGCTGAGGTGATAGGAGAAGCAACATTCATATAACAGCTCAAGGAAGCTACATCAGTAAAATACAGAGAGGTTTTGTAAGTACACTCTTTTTCTTTATAATGTTCTATCTTTAAGTGTGTAGAAAACAGATTTTCATGCTAATTCAGATTTTTTTATTATTTTCATCAATTGCTTTTAGCTTTAAGATCTTTTCTTAGAAATCTCTGACATTCTTAGTTAATTTTTACTTAAGGAATTGTTTTGCTTGATCTCGCAGAAAACTAAAATTTTTGTTTTTCTTTTAGATGCAACAGAGGTTCAAAATGATTCTGCCAATTCTAATACCACTCCTGCTCATTGGTGAGTGAAACTTATCTTTCTTGTTATAGTGCATTGCAATTTTTGGACAAGGGCCACAGTCCTCTCTTTCAAATGTATGTTTTATCGACTGTATATTTATTTATTTTTGTAATAGCATCAGCAAATGCTCAGACACCCGAGCCCGCCACCACGACCGTCGCAGGGGCGGTGACCACGACCGTGGCAGGCGCAGCTACTACGACCGTGGCAGGCGCAGCTACTACGACCGTGGCAGGCGCAGCTACCACGACCGTTGCAGGCGCAGCTACCACGACCGTGGCAGGCGCAGCTACCACGACCGTTGCAGGCGCAGCTACCACGACCGTGGCAGGCGCAGCTACCACGACCGTTGCAGGCGCAGCTACCACGACCGTTGCAGGCGGGACCACGACCGTTGCAGGCACAAACACCACTACCACCAACGCTGCTGCACGCGCTGGATTCACGTACACGGGCAGTCTCGTCCTGTGTTACTTCAGTGCGGTTGTCTACAAGTTGTTCTTTACATTGTAACTTGGTTGTGTTGCCTTTACCTGTTTTTACAGAATACAGTAATTGTTAGCTATAAAGAAACATAGCATGCAATTTATATTCAAATATTATGAAGCACTCGTGTTGATAGTTTAAAAAAAAAATCTAGATGATCCAGTGTGTTCAAATATTGATAATAATAAAAGTTTGGTAGAACTTGGAATATTTCGGTTTGTGTCCAGTTATTGTCACAACTTTTAAAAATCACAAAATCACATTTCATATGACCTTTCTTTCAAATGTCTGTTTTGATAACGAATCAGTGAGTTCAGCTTCTGACTAATGATCCTAAATGTGTCCTAGGTGTGTCATCATTCATCACAATGACGTGTTGAGACTCTGACTATTTGCTAAACAAACTAAAACAGGCCTCACCTATATTAAAGGATGAACACATGTTCTTTCCTCAAACACGCGGAGAACAGACGCACCTTGTCTACATTACAAATAGGATGGGCCTTTGGTCAAAATAATCTGCAGCGGGGCCCTTAATTATAGTTCAATTATATTCTGACAGGAGTCCCAGAAACCATTAAGTACTCCTGAGCTTAAATACAACCTGGCCTCACGTTTGCTGTCTGTCAATTAGTTTGTGGTATTTTAATTAAACACACATTTATTTAAGAATATTTACCGTCACACAACAACTAGGTGGTGAATTATGGGAAGCTAGATTTTCACAGAGAGTCTCTGCATGACAGGGGCCACACGACTGAAATCTACAAAGGTATTACTGTCGGAAAGCTCTGAGGGAAGCAGGTTCCAGGTTTACAGGTTTACATGAAATGAAGAACAGCCAGATCTGTTTGATCTGAAACCAAAAATAAGAAAGAAATCTGTGTAAGAAAGAAGGGATTTTACCAGACCCCTACAACCCGCCCCTCCTCTCTGCTTGAGGTTTCCAGCTACATCAAGTCAAATCAAGTTAAGTTGCATTGTGGGTAACGTAAGCGCTAGACTTTGACAGACAAAAGAATGCATAGAATAAAGATTTATATACACTGCTCAAAAAAATAAAGGGAACACTTAAACAACACAATGTAACTCCAAGTCAATCACACTTCTGTGAAATCAAACTGCCCACTTAGGAAGCAACACTGACAATCAATTTCACATGCTGTTGTGCAAATGGAATAGACAACAGGTGGAATTATAGGCAATTAGCAAGACAGACACCCCCAATAAAGGAGTGGTTCTGCAGGTGGTGACCACAGACCACTTCTCAGTTCCTATGCTTTCTGGCTAAAGTTTTGGTCACTTTTGAATGCTGGCGGTGCTTTCACTCTAGTGGTAGCATGAGACAGAGTATACAACCCACACAAGTGGCTCAGGTAGTGCAACTCATCCAGGATGGCACATCAATGCGAGCTGTGGCAAGAAGGTTTGCGGTGTCTGTCAGCGTAGTGTCCAGAGCATGGAGGCGCTACCAGGAGACAGGCCAGTACATCAGGAGACGTGGAGGAGGCCGTAGGAGGGCAACAACCCAGCAGCAGGACCGCTACCTCCACCTTTGTGCAAGGAGGAACAGCAGGAGCACTGCCAGAGCCCTGCAAAATGAACTCCAGCAGGCCACAAATGTGCATGTGTCTGCACGTTTGGCATTTGCCAGAGAACACCAAGATTGGCAAATTCGCCACTGGCGCCCTGTGCTCTTCACAGATGAAAGCAGGTTCACACTGAGGACATGTGACAGACGTGACAGTCTGGAGACGCCGTGGAGAACGTTCTGCTGCCTGCAACATCCGCCACCTCATCAGGAGCATGCCCAGGCGTTGTAGGGAGGTCATACAGGCACGTGGAGGCCACACACTACTGAGCCTCATTTTGACTTGTTTTAAGGACATTACATCAAAGTTGGATCAGCCTGTAGTGTGTATTTCCACTTCAATTTTGAGTGTGACTCCAAATCCAGACCTCCATGGGTTCATAAATTTCATTTTCATTGATCATTTTTGTGTGATTTTGTTGTCAGCACATTCAACTATGTAAAGAACAAAGTATTTAATAAGACTATTTCATTCATTCAGATCTAGGATGTGTTGCTTAAGTGTTCCCTTTATTTTTTTGAGCAGTGTGTGTGTGTGTGTGTGTATGTGTGTGTATATATATAGTGTAAGTTAAACTAAAATGTCACACTAGATGTCTCTGTTTATGAGCGTTACATCTATCTTCTTATTTCATCCTTTTGAAGGCCTTGACATTATTGAGCATGATAAATATCAGTAGTGAGACCAAAAGGAAAATATTAACATTGTCATCATGTAGACCAGTATTGCAGATAATTTAGACTAACGCTCACCACAAGATGGTAGAATTACACACTCTTTAACTAAGGATGACAATAGAAAAAGAATTATCTTGCACCAAATACTCACCAAATACCTGTAGCAATAGATAATATCTGATCATATTCAGGGTATATTTCTTTTTTTAATGAAAGACATTTAGACTGCATGAAAGAAAAAACACCAAAATCTTTCCAAAACTTGGACATTTTATTTACAGTTCAAGTCAGTCACATGCAACATTTTCTTAAACATGAAATTAGCAAAAACAAGAAAATAAAAGAAAAAGGCATATTATTTTCTCCAAAATAGCAATATACAAAAATAGAGCTTACAAATACTGTACAGCAAATTGTCTCCAAAAATATTCTGCTGCAGAATTCTTAGTTTTACAAACAATGTCTGTGAGAGTCCACAAACGCAATCAGTGTTAACAAAAAAGGGTGTGTGTCTGGGGGAGTGGCGCTTGGGTCTAAGGTAGCATGGTTTGTTTGGACAAAGAGCGAGGAAGTTATCTGTGACTTGGAAGGGCACTAAAGGAGTCTCGGAGGAATACATAACACCATAAAAACAAGAGGAAAGTTGACTTCAGGGAGGCAGTGATAGAGGTTAAAAAACCTAAAAGGTCTGGTTGCTAAAACCAACCTTGGAAAGATAACGAAACCCTTCGTCTATAGAGGATGTTGGTACCACATTTATTTTATTAAAACCAGTTTTTTCACATTCTTCCAGAACACCATCTGCCTTCAAGCGTTGTGCCCTGAAGGCACAATCATATAAATGGCCTTGTGGCGCTCTCTACTCTTGAGTATCAGTACATTTTTAATATCTAGTGGTGTCCCCGACTGTGGTATTTCATCTCATTGTGTCTCTTCTATTTTTAGTGAAGATAACTCAGAAGCAGCACTGACATAATGTGACAAAAGTCCCACCTTTCTCCTTTCCTTAAAAAATGCATAACCTTCTTTCTTACTGGCTTTATTTCATAACAGTTCATTTTGGATTGGCACTTTGTTTTTAGTGGGATTAGGACGGCACACAGGAAGGAAACGGAGACGTTCTAGTGGAAAGGCTAAACGTGTTTACAATCTAACACAACACTTAAGGTGGCCAAATGGCAGGAAGTGTTCAGCTGCCATTTGGTTGATAAAGAAGCATTTCTTTAGTGCACCTTATGTATAAACACACTACGTACTACTGTATACATACATATAACAATGGCGATATCAGTGACAACTTGACTTTTCAAAATAGCAACATTAGATCTCCTCCTCTGGCGTTTCTCTCGTGCACCTTACATTCTGAGACAAAACCGTGAGCAGGAACACAACTTTAAGACTTGTATCATTGAGCATCAATATATGTTGTCTTTTAGGGACAGTGGGAGAAATACACGCTGATGTGTAGTTTGTATAGAGAGGTTTGGAGGATAACGGCTGAAAGGAAAATGTTGGTTATCATACTGTAACATTTTCCGTATCACACAAGTTTAATTAAACAGTGGCCGTGTCTTCATAACCGAAGACTGAGAAGCAAAAAGGTACCAAACACTTACATCACACACTATACTGAAGCTTATGTTGCTTATTTCCTTCAACATAAAGCCACTGCCTCTTCACTAACAGGAAATTTAAATGTTTCTCTGATCACAAAGTTAATCATTAATAAACTGTAGGTTTGAAATTGCCAATTAACACATCCCATGTTTTGTTTTTGTAATCGTGGCTGTTTTAGTTCAAATAGGATTAATATGTTTCTTGAAATCTAAGTTGCTTTGAAATGTTAATACTTTCTCATCAGTGGTGTCACTGCGCTGCATTTATGTCTGAGGACTGGACCTCGATAAGGGCACGAGACAAATGACTAATACGCTACATACAGGATAACAAAATCCTTTGTCACTTTGTAAACCGTCCATGTGTTGGGAACCTGTGAGACTCTATTTGGTGTTGGAGAATAAAGTCTAATAGAGAATTTTGTGTTCTTAAAGGCAAAAACAATGTTTTTTTATAGCATATATTCCAAAAGACTAGATAAAAGATAGCAATTGTTTTTTTTATTCAGAATACAAGCTTTAAGGTTGCTTTAAGTTTAAGGTTGTTTATTTATTTGTGAACATAAAACAACATGGAAACAAACCTTTCTATAGCGCCAAACACATTGAACAATTTGATTTCATTGTGTTAGTTTACATTATTTATGGTGGGATGATTCTTTTGTTTACATTTGGATCAGGGATTGTGCCTATAATGGGAATGTATTGTCTTTTGACAACACATCTTTTTTTTTCCAAGGAAATCCTTTTTTTTTTTTAAAGGAAATCTCCAACATATCTTAAGTCCATCACTTTTGATGCAGAACTGTTTTTTTAGCTACCCGTTTCAGGTCAGCACATTGACACACAACCCATTTACCAAATGCAGCTAACAAGGGATGAGGACAAAAACACATAACCACAAAAGCTGGCAGGGCTTAAGAGTTACTGTATGTGTGGCACAAAACAAAAAGCATCCTGTACCGCACAGAAAGAGGGAGAGAGGCGAAAGCGCCAGAATACTGCAGCCAAAAAGCAGAACTACCCTTTATGTACGTGTGTGTGTGTGTGTGTGTGTGTGAATGAAAATGCTGCTTCATTACAACCGGCTGACCCCTGACTCTCTGGCAGCCCGTCCATAGGGGCAGCTCAAGCCCCTCTCCTTTGTGCATGTAGCGTATGTTTCTTGACCAAAAGATATGCTGATTATCTGCTGAGGGCAGTAATTCTGATGTGGTGTTAATCCACTTACTCGTTCACTCTATGCAGCTGTACCCAGAAATTATAATAAATAAAATAAATACAAACACTCTACTTGGATAGAAGCAAAAGTAACTGCAACTGTGTATGCAGAACATTGTCAGTAGGATCTGAACAGTCCTGCTCTCTTCCAGAATTGAGGTATCATCCTATTCTAGCAGGATATATGATGCTAGTTTCAGATAAATCAACACAACTGTAAGCCACTGTAACATTCACACAGAACAGCTTCAATCAAATAAAATGATGCAGCGAACAAAATAAAAGTGGAACATGTATGTTACGTGTTTGAGATCTTTGCCTTCCTGGTGTTTGTTCTGTAAAAACAGTTTTATAGATAAAGCACCAGGTTTTACACACTAATACTGGTTTAAATAATCACAGTAGTGGCTTTGAAACTGTGATTTCCTGTTGGGGAGATCGTGAATTGTTTTTCTGGGGTAACAGGATGTAGCCTGCACTCCAATATGGTGGATGTTACTCTGTATATTCCTTTCATTAAAATATAACTGGTTCACTCTATATCCTTCCTGTATTGACAGAATAATAACAAAGGATAACGACAACAGTCACATTGTAATGAATGACAAACAGGCCATCAATGAGGGGCAAAAATGATATTGGCTTAGTGTGAAGAATTCTCAAACCTTTCACATATAGTCAGACACAGTCTCAATGTTACTTTGAGCTTCATTTCATATGTGTGTGCATTACAAATAAAAGCATTATCCAAATTTCCTGACAGGTCTTGTTGTCCCTTTCAGATGTTTTTCTTTACAAATCAAAGTTTACTAATTAAAAATCAAAGCCCATGTGGCCTTGTACTGTACATATAATAATAGTTAATGCTACAATATAAAACATAACCTTGCTACTAGGATCACAAGCAATTAAGGTTTGCCTTATCATAAAGTGCTTGTTAAAAAAAAAAAAGTTAAACAATTTAAATTTTAGTGTACTGTAGTTCTTGGCTTTTGTGTTTTTTTTCCCCTCCTGGTCTTAAGCTGGTGTCCCCAGAAAAGTGCTTTGGTTGAGAAAACGTTATCGACCACGTCTTGGCCCAGAAGGAAACTTCTTCCAGATCAACTATTTTCTTCATTGTCCACGAAAAGAAAAAAAAACATTAATACGGTTGATTATCAGTCAGAACTGATAGAAGCAAATCCTTTTGAGAACCATTGCAAGAATAAGAGAAGGGCTGATGGCGGAGGAGTCACAGTTTTTTGAGGGTATCTGCAGATGAACCCTAGTGTCTCCGCTCTGTCCACAGACTCATGCCAAAGGTGTACCTGTACAAGTGAGAGTATGAGTGATGGGATGTGTATTTGTGTGTGTCTGTTGTGTACTGTAAGTGAGGGTTGGAGTCCGCTACACCAGGTTCTCGATGCCGGGTAGAGGCTGCTGTATTGGCACAGGAGCATCCGGGCTGCCGGCCTGCTGGGCGAGCTGCAGGACGGGCATGTTGCACAGCGGGCACACTTTCCTCACCTCCAACCACTTAATGAGGCACCTGGAGGAAAGCAAAGGCAGTGAGCTCATGGTTAAGGCAAACATACAGAGGGTGTGTGAAGGGGTACATTAAGACACAAACTACACCGATGCATGTGTCAACACTTAAATCTGCTGACAAGCTTGGCATGCTTATGGTAAATGGTAAAAGGCCTTGTACTTGTAATGGCCCCTTTCTAGTCTTCCGACCACTCTGAGCACTTTAACAGTACGTCATTCACTTACACTGAAACACTGGTGGCAGGGGCTGCCATGCATGTTTGTGTAGACATTAAATAAATAAAGGTGTAGATGTTAAGCAATTTGTCCACCAGAGGGCACTGACCAACATATCTTTTTAATAGTACATGACTTTGACAAAAAGGAATTGATGATCATTTATCTTTATGTTGAAAAATAAACATATATCATAATTCTATATCAAATTGTTTAGACCCCTCTAATAGAGATGTTGGTATTGACTTAAATTATCTGTCTGGCTATAATACAGATGAACAGCAGTGAAGGGTGTGAAGTCAAACTAACACACACTTTTGAACAAATTTGACAATCACATCCTACAACCACACTACTTTACAAGGTCAAACACACACAAAAAACTTTATTGTGAGATTGTTCTGCTCTCCAGCTGCGGTACTGGCATTGTCAATCACTGAGACAGAGACAGACGATGTACAGTTTTAATACATTTCCAGTCTGGTACTTCATATTACAGTCGCACCAAACAGCTCTAAGTAACTTAATGTGGAGCTGAAGAAAGCCGTGAATTAGTTGGATTAAATCCAATCCAGCCAAAATGTTACATATGGTTTGGTCCCAGCTTTACCAATGTGAGGACTATTTGGGTGTTGAACTGTTCACAAGGAGGAAAAAAAAACTATTTAACCAGTAATTTAACAAATTATGGAAGGATTAATCAATAATGACCAGACAGCATACTCTTCACTGCTGAATGTTTTTGTCTGTGGTCTGCATGGAATGTGTTTTCCCTATAAAACAGCGTGGCTTTACTTACCACACACTAAAAGGGAGAGTTTATACAGTGTATTCAGTGAGTGGTGACCCTTTTGCTGAAACTGGGGGTAAAACTAGGCCACGGGAGGTGTCCTGCTGACATAAACAACTCAGTTGAAACGGTCAGGGCACAGGGGGAGGTGTGGGGGGTAAAGTTGGCTAAAGCAATCCATCATGTCCTGAGAAGTTCTGCACTTCATACACACTTGACTTTAGTTCTATGTACACAAAATATATATTCATTAACTTTGGATTATTGTCAACACCAACATGCAGTCCATTCATGCAATGCCTGGAAAATGATGTCACTCTAGTCTCTGCGGATTTTGTCTCTTTGTTGTTGTTTTATTAATGCTTTTTTTCTTTCTATCTACTCTCTGTGTCTCGGGTAAATTCCATTTGTGTGTATGTGTCCATGGATGCACACCAAACCTTATACTTACTTCCTATGAAAGGCATGTTTGCACGGACAAATCCCCAGCTCGTCCTTCTGTTTGAACTCCTCCAAGCACACTGCACAAATCTGAAAGGGGGAGGATAACTTAGAGATATTTTTCTGGGGAGGGGGAGTGAAACAAGTTTGAATGTGTTGGTTGTTCTCTGGTATTTCTTATTTTTCTTCAGTCTTAATCTGAATGTTGTGTTGGTGGTTTGGGAAAAAACTATTCAAACAACCAAGGTCAGGCACTCATGGAAAAAGACAACTGTGGCCAACATCTGCCAAAGAAATGACACAAACAACAGAGTAGTAACTGACTAACTGTGTTGTGTTATATAACTCTGACTTAACTCACACTAGGGACTTGTTCGGGCTTCCTTTAGCGGCAAAATTTCAAGGTTACGGGACTTAGAAAGAATGAAAAATTTGAAAGACAGCCACAGCCATAAAAATGGACCCGCATCACAGCACACTGGACAATTTGTGCATTTTAAAACTTAATCTTTGAAGGAAAACAGACATCTCATTACATTCTACCCAACTCTGTGGGTCTATGGTCTCAGTGTTGTTAGCTTATGCCATAATATATAGCTATAGATAACAGATAGATCATAGATAACACTTTAATAGTAGAGATAATGGCAGTCCTTTATGCCTGACTGAGGCAATCCTGATGGACAGGTTGGAGTTCTTTGTCTTTTTGTGCATTGTTTGTCTTACACACACACGCCCGTTCCACAGGCATGACGCAAACTGGCCTGCCAGCTATTAGCTCACTGTTTTGGTTACGTGTGACAGGATTATTTATGGTAAATCTAGATCAATAAATAAAAAAGACGCTTTTCAGTCGCCTAATTGTCAAAACTTCCTTTTTTATCATCTATTGAATATATTTTTGTTTATTAAACAACTGACTGCTGGTTTATTGTTGTTCTACTGCAAATGAAAGATGCTTTGCGTGTACAATTTATTGTGTATTCTGGGTATCATACAGGCTGAACACATTGGACTTCCAGATAAATTGCAGAGAATCTGCTGAATGAGAACAATATGATAACACAACCATCCATCCATCAACCCCCCCCCCCCCCACTGTGTTTGTAGGTCCAGGTTACAGAGACAGCAACAGCTATCTCTCCTAGCGAGTTCTGAGTCTGCCTAGTGTCTCTTCAACTATTTAGAGGGAGCTGTGATGTATAATGGACGTTCAGGAGGCATACTAATCAGAGGGTATAATGACCTCAACTGTCTCTTTCAATCTAAAAAGAGAGGACATGTTGGCAACTTATATGCAGTCTCCTTTTCCAGTCACAATCCAGAGCTACTGGCCATAGGATGGAGGTGGCATAACAAACTCATTATCCATTAACTCATTATTGACAGGTGAAAAGAAGCGACTGACAACCCCACATATAATGTAGTAAAGGACATGGCTGACTACACTCCTTTTCTAGAACAAAATTAGAGTTGCAGTGACAAGGGTAACAGTGCATAAGGGACTAGATATTTTTAAATTGTGAAAAAATGGGCTAAAAATCCTCACCCCATTCCCATTAGAAAACTGTATCCAACCAGTGGGTGACATTTCCATAAAAAAGGGTTCTGATTTGGCACACAGTTCTTTTGGCTGTCGAACCCTGCAATCCTGCCTTTAGCCAGTTTATCTTTTTCTCAGCTCTACAATATGGGGGTGAATGGATAAGGAGGGATGAAAAGCACAGCATGGGGGCTCTTCTCTCCTGATGATTTTCTGTTAAGATGTCTGCTTCGCTCTCTTTATTTGTGAATAGATCAGAGTTGTTGTTCCTTTCAGTGCCTTGTCTATGTTGTCACACTCACTGTTGAGACCTGACACCCCTCACCAACGTTTGACAGAATCTTTTGCTCCTGATTGACTGAATAAACCCTGGAGGCTTTAGTTATAAATGTCATGTTTTTTTTTCTCTGATCAAATCCATGATCCGGAAATGTTTTTCCATTACATTAAGTACATGTGTTTAGCATCAGAATCAGAATCAGAACATACATTTAACATTTAACATACATTTATTTGTATTGTAAATGTTAAATGTATGCCTTCCGCCAGGACAAATTCCTTGAATGTGAAAACAAACATGGCAATAAATGGTTCTGATTCTGATTCTGATGCTAAACACATGTACTTAATGTAATGGAAAAACATTTCCGGATCATGGATTTGATCAGAGAAATAAAAAAGTGATACAAATGAGTTACTTGACAAATTTGAGCGGAAACAAAATAATGTACAATTTATTTAAAAAGCTTGGTCCAAGAGAGCCAAGCAACAAGGTAAGATTCAAAATAGAGTTAGTGAAATGAAGATAAGAACCCGGGTTTAAAAATAGGCTAATCCTTAAAAGCTATTTGTGGCCACCAGGGACCAGTTAACCTAAGTGGGCATTCGGACCACTCTGTATGGATCTCTAATGACGAGGAGATGTTGACCTTGTATAATTTTATCCCATTAGACAATTCAATTTGTCATAATCAGAATATGCATTCTTGAGTTGTGTAACAATAACAGATACTGAAAATGTTACTTGGTTATGAGTTTTTTTGAGGGTTGTTTGAGCACCCATTGTATATACCAACTGTTAGCACACATGCATGTACATTTATACAACTGCAACTGATACAAAAAGAGGCTAAAAAGTATTAGTGGAGCTGCATTATCGTTTTTGATTAAGCATGTCTTTCATACCACATTGTTAGTCAGGAATCCTTTACAGTATGGCATTATTTACAAACAACATATGGGACAATTAAATGTATTGGAATGAAATTCACACAACAAAAAGAGAACTGATGAGGTAACACTGATGAGGAAACACAAACTTTAACATGACTTGACCAGTAAACTGATCCCAAAACAACACTCCTGCTGTAGATATTCAATCAACATACTGAGATTAAATCTGTGCAATTTAGTTTAAAATCATGTCTCATGGGTGATCTTTCAGCGTGGGAGTCTTTAAAACTAGGTCATCCACCAAGGCTAGTGTGTGTGTGTGTGTGTGTGTGTTATTATTGTCCTCATAAACAGCTTGTTAATACGTCAGTCTTCACTCACATGACACCTGATGCTTTCTTTTAGTTTCTAATAACATAAAGAATACAAGACTGAGGCCTGATGGAGCAGCGGGAAATTACAACACTGATGACAATAAACTTTAGCCACGTGTCAAAGCACACACCAAGATGGTATTGTTCACATTTCATTTGCACTACGGTGTTAAAGGGATAGTGTTCCTGGCTGCAAAGCCAATGCGGCTGCCAATGCACCGACTTCTGCTTGTAAATTTTCAACCAGGCTGAGCTGACATACAGCATTACGTAATAATGGTATGAGAACTCATAACTTAACCACGAGATGCTAGTTTTCACATGACAGTGTGTCAAGATATAGATGAATGTTAAATAACTAACTATGTGTTTGTCATCACTGTTGCCAAACCAGATCTAGGCTGACAGAGGTGTCTAGAATATGTGTTTGAAGGATATATCCAGGAGGTTACATGATTCAGCAGTGAATGCTATACGCTATAATTAGTCAGCGTTTGAGGGTGGTACTTAGTGTATGGGTAGTTGCTTCTTTCGAGTCCCAAGCAATAGCCCTTTATATTAAATCAATATAAAGGGCAAAATAAAATCAACAAAGAAGATGAGTGCTTACCTCATGCAAATTTAGCTCTTTGACTTTTTCCTTCTGGATGACCTAAGAGGGATGATAAGAGATAAAGAAAGGTTAGTCACTGGATGACATTAACACTGTAATATGGTAATAGAAAGCAGTTCCTATAAATAAAATAAAAGACTGAGCATCTAATATTGAGTGTGTGAGGAAAAAACAGGCTGGCTGAAAAGGGCCATAGAGATTATACATACTACAATATAGTGTCTGTGCATGTGCAATACTAATGCTTGTTAGGGTTTGTGTGTGTGTGTGTCTACTATGTAAGCTTGGAAGTGTTAAATAACCCACAGATAAGCTGGACTAATTCATCCACTGGATTCATTGTTATAGCTGGCAGGTAGTAATAAGACAATTTACAGAGTAAATGGTCATCACTGTATATACTATGCTGATGTGTGTGTACATGTGACATGGATGCTGAAGGATATATCCAGGAGGTTTACAGAGTAAATGGTCATCACTGTATATACTATGCTGATGTGTGTGTACATGTGACATGGATGCTGAAGGATATATCCAGGAGGTTTACAGAGTAAATGGTCATCACTGTATATACTATGCTGATGTGTGTGTACATGTGACATGGATGCTCTTGCATGTATGTATTACATAATTGAAGGACATGAGGGTCATGTATATGTCCTCCATCATCCCCTCCATCATGCTTTGCAGGCCACACTTTCCTGGCATGCTTTTTATTTTTCCGGTTGAGCCACTTGTGTCCCTTTAGCTTAAGGGCAGAAACTTTCGGAAAACCTGTACATATTTTGAAAATGGGGCAAATCTATTTTAATTCTTGAAATACCTGCAGCTGCCAATAGAGTCTGCAAATACATCTTTGCACAAGCTGAATTAATATTTAGGGACCAGAGGGGCTCACCATGATTTGTGTGTGTCTGTGTGTGTGTGTGTGTGTGTGTGTGTGTCACTGGAGTGCTTACTTGTTTGTATGCATATAGCTCTTTGTGCGCCTGGTGCCGTAACCTGGAGAAACGCAAAAACAAAACATCTTTTTGATTAGTAAAGGTCCTTCAACTGAGTACGTTAAATAGAGAGAAGAAGTCATACAATCCTGAAAGAAAGAACAATGACAAACATGGATGTAATTTCCTTATAAATTCCTTCTGACAAATGGGCATACAAAGCAATTCTAAATTCATAGAGATCGATAACAATTTGGCAGAAACAGTGCAACCTGGTTGTAGATTTGACATATAATATATCACTAAGGGAGACAGACAATAAGAAGAAGAGCAGTTTTTCAGAGCAGATCTTTATCTGGAGACAAAAATGTTTCGTTTGTGCATGCTCTGCATGGCTGTCAAAGAGGATACGATTCTGGCTCAGGCATATGTCAATAAGTATCAACTGGATTAACCAATTACAGAAAGGAGCGCAAATAAAAAAAAAAAAGGAATCTTACTGAACTCTGTTAAGTATTTGTTTTGCTTTTGCAATACGATAGAAGGCCAAGTTATATATTAGCTGACATAATTCTTAAAAGACCTCAGGCCGGACAATAAGTAAAATATACACTCTTAATATCACCCAAAATATTTTGGATCAGACATTAAAAGCAATATTGCAGGTTGTTGAGATACGTTTGCATAATGGTTAAAAAGGAGAGTACCCACAGATACAACCGATGGTTAAGGTTTATATCAAACTCTTGGTGTAACTCTTCATAAACATTGCTCTTGTAAATGAGCAAAAACAAAACAACTCAAAACAAAAAGAGATCGGAAAGAGCACTGGATGATAAGAAAATGCAGGCACTGAGAATGAGAATAATATGTAGAAAAAGGGGACAAAAACAAGAGAGATAGGAGACATTCATAGGTTTGTAAGATTTACCTCCATTACAAGTAACCTTAACCTCTCGCAGCAGAGTGAGAGGGATCTGTAAAACAAGCAGCACAGTCTAGGAGAACAACTGACATTTTGAAAGAGGTCAGCAAGAAAAGGTGCAGAGACTCCCAAGGGTAGGGGACAATTGGTCATGGGTGAGGGGGTTGTGGGTGACTGATGGGGGTTGCTCAATGGCCCTTAACTGCAATGTCAACATGGGTAGCATTAACCAGCTGAGAGAAACAGATGTCCAAATTGGCCATCCTCTCAAAAGGTATCATCATCATTATTTGCCTTTTGTCAGCGGGCAACTCAAAAATGTAAAATATGTGCGACAGCCATCATTATAGTGAAGAATGTCCAAATGGTTTGGTCATTTTACATTCCACATGCATAAAAATGGAGGCCATGCGTGTTCTCTTACTTTCACAAATACCCCATGCTCAGGAAATACTTTTTGTAATATAAACTGCATATTTTATATATATGTGTGTGTGGCCCCAGGACTCTCTGTTGAAGGTGGTTGAGTATTTCGGTGACAGTCTGCCTTGTGTCAAACTTTGTGTGAGTGTTTGTCTGTTGGAATAATTACCTATCACACGCCAACTCCAAAGTCAATTCCTTGGTCCCATCATTCTCCTCTCAATGTAAATAAGCAATGGCGCTTAATGCACAGAGACTATAGGATTCACGCTTTATAACAACCTCTGAGGTTTAAGTAACGCTTGAACCAATTTGTAAAAGAAGGATTTTCTTACAATGCAGCCGTATGGAAGCTTTACTTTGTATATTGATCATGCATAATGGTGAATATCAATTTAGCCCGGTCCTTTGGGAGACTGCATCTTTAGATGCTCTTTATGGAGCAAAAATGCTCTTTTTTCTTTATGTGATTAAATCTGGCCATGTTGAATCATAGTACTGCATCAAAGTCAGAAAGGGTCTTTTCACAGTTAAATGAAGAGTTGTAGGAACACAGTAGCAGTTAACCTACTTACCATTCCCCCTGCATGATAGGATATGGCAGGGTGACGAGGGGTGAATTTTGTTGGGAACTGCTGCTTCTCACTGTCTTAGATAAAACACGCTGGACATTATTTCTGTTCAGTTAGTTGTTGGCAGGAGAAAACCCTGCAGCAACGGCAGCCAGGACAACTTAATTAGACCAGTGGTATTAAAAAGAGGGGCCAGGGAATGACTAGAAACCACCTCCACTCTTCTTTTGTAGGGAAATAATTACTGGATTACTCTCAAGACTAATTGCTTTATAAAGGGAGATTCAACAAGAATAATGTAATGGTTACAAACAAGAGTTCTAAACACCCAAATGCTAATTTAATGAATAGCCAAATGTAAATTTAATTTAGGAAGGAATACAGGGAGGACATTTAGGAGTCTAATTGGCTCTTAGAAAGAAGTGATTTGACGCTAGTCCATGATCATGTAGATAAGCAGCATAGTATTACTGTTTTTTCCTTCATCATATCATTCCTCAATCATAAAGTCACCAATGTCTCCAAACTGTGCTGTTGAAACAATTTGCCCTTTTGTGAAATAACTATTAGCAAAACCCATACAAAAACACACATTTCTATAAAAGGAAAAAAATAAAAATAATTCAACTTCAACTAAAAGCCATTGTGACAACAACGATGTCTGCTGACTAGAAACTACATGATTATTTAATTTAACTTTGTATGATTACTAGATAAGTTTCCATTAGTATTATGCCTTTAAATTGAGAAACATCAGTACAACATCCTTTTTACTGGTTTGAAAATGAGACCCCTGGAAGCCTGAAGATTTGTGTTTTTTGATACTGGCAGTGCATAAGCAGGAGAATGCAGTCCAAAGGGTTAATTAATAACCGACTGGCTTTACACATACCACCATATTAACGATTTGTTTCACCCAGTAAAAGTAGACGATGTTGCCTACCCAAGGGAAAAAACTTTTTTTTTTATATACAATAGAGTATGACACTGTATTGTCAATCTGTATGACACTAATACAGTGTCATACAGATTGACACTAATACAGTGTCATACTGTATTTTTATATGTATGACACTGCATTTTTATATACAATTCAGTATGACACTGTATTGTCATACTGTATGACACTGCATTTTTATATACAATACAGTATGCCACTGTATTGCCACAAACACACACATCAAACACAATAAGAATTTTAAAAAAGCCAAATCCAACGCTAACAGGTGCATGGGTGTTACCTTATTAGGTAGCAGCAGAAGAGGAGGCTGAGGATGAAGACAAAGATGGCTGTCCCAAACACCACAATGTAGATATTAAGGGGAAGATTCTGGAACCCTATATTTGGCATCCTGAAACTGTAGTGAGGGAAATCGGAGCTCATGGATATTCTGGATGGAGAGAGACAAATAGCATACAGTACATAGGAATCTCCACATTGTTCAACACACTTAGAGACTGGACAAATATAAACATGTACCAATATCGACACATTATTTCATGACACAAAGTGAAACTGGAACTGAGATTAATTTAGCTTGACCTTTAAGTTAGTTTTACTTTCAGTATTGCAGGAACATATTTCAGGGTATGGTTTATTTTCACCCCTGGATAGACTGGCGACTTATCCAGGGTGTACCCTGCCTTCGCCCAATGACAGCTGGGATCGGCTCCAGCGCCCCGCAACCCTAAAGAGGATAAGCGGTTCAGATAATGGATGGATGGTTTATTTTCACTTTAGTTTCATTGTAAATGTAAAAATTATCTTCATCAGCCTGTAAACCATTTTCACTTCTGTTGAAAATTGTTTGGATGCCAGATCTTTGTTGGCATTACTATTATAATGACTGCATATATTGCCCCCAAAAATAGCATTCATATTGGAGCATCATAGAATACTTTTCAACAATCATGCCATTACAATGCAAAAAGATACGCTTGAGCTAAGGATGCAATACAGCCTTGCTTATCCTTTACTCGCAGTGCCTCTAGACTCCAAATAAATAGAAGTTATCTATTGTTTTACATTTGATGTTTGCTTGATTTGGCTCTACATTAAAATCTCAAAATCAACAGGGCTATGGCACAAACCTTACTGTGAAATTATAGGATAGATTATATTCTCATTTATATCTTCTATGGTTGACAGAAAGCTCAAGCTTTTTTCATACAATATTTCACGGCTCTCTTTGTTTCCCTATTCAAAGAAAAAGGGTTCTTTGTTTGCTTTTATTATTTAACAAAAGGGTTAGGGTTAAATTAATTAAATACACATTGGTGCGCTTCTTACAAAGCTTTTCTTGTTACAATATTTTCTTAAAGCGACATAATAATCACATTGTATAAGCATACCGAGAACATTTCTTTTGATTCATAAAAGCCAATGCAAACAAACAAGGATCTGCTGGTCGAGATCTCTTACTCAACGCACCTAAGGGACATTACTAGACGTGGCTACGCCTGCCCGGAGAAGAGGAGGAGGGGAGAACAGGAATAGCTTTGGCTCACTTGGGAACCCTGTCTTGTGCCCCTCCCCTTCACTAAACACCAAGAGCTTCATTCCTCTACACTCCTCTGGAGAGTGGAAAGTTTTGGAGGATTTGCTAAAGCCATCACAAGTATCTTCTCCTTATGATTACACTACATGTTTATCCCAGTGAAACTTGCTCTTTATATTCTAACTATGCTGTCGCAGTACAGGGAACAGTCTACGCATTACCATCAGAACCCTCCAAATAACATTTCTCCTGCCAGTATTTTGAGTACAGAGCCACTGGTCTCCCATTTAAAAGGGGTCATCCGCCGTTCAAGATATGCTCACCTCCATATAGCTTTACTCAAAGACAGTGTTATTGTAGGGATGCAATAATACCATTTTTTACAAACCGATACGATACCGATATTTTTATTTGTGTACTTGCCGATACCGAGTACCGATACCGATACTTCTTAGATTTGGTCTCCATGAAAGTGCAATTAATTTGGAGGCAGATTTTATTTTATCCTCTGCAGATTATGTCAAGCCTATAGTACAAAATTAACAGAAGGCTATCCCAAGCTTTAAACTTCTTGTGGAAGTCCCTCTAATGTCGGACCATAAAACGCCCCCGTGTCCGGGTTCATAATGTAAGCGATAATATTAAGGATCGAGCAATTATATAGGAAGCTGTGTTCCAAGTTATGTTTCCGGTGCTTTTATTGTGGAGGGAGAAACGGAAAGGAAAAGAGGAGTGGAATTGTGGGATATATACGTGTGTGAAGGAGATAAAAAAGTGGTTCAAGTTACCCTGGAGCGTGTTTTCATTTTATTATAATTACAAATATAGACACACAACAGACACTCGGCTACAATAATATCATCCGTAGCCGCACAACAGCGTCTGAATGAGGCCGCTGCCAGCGCTACTTCTGGCGGACCAGCAACAGTTTGATTCAAACCGGCGGAACGGCAGTAATTTTCCGTCGCGTTGAGTGTGAACGCAGCATTACTCTACACACCTTGCTGCAAGAGAGCGACGAAAGAGCCGTATGCGGCTCTGGATCACGGGTTGCCGACCCCTGCCCTAGACGTTGAAGTCAGGTAGGACAACAAATCTTTTTCTCCACAAAGCGCGACCAGTTTGTTGTAGCGAAATACTGTTGAGTGGTATCGGTTCTTGGTATCGACAATTGAAATCGATACGAGTACGAGTATTTTAACGCAGTATCGACCCCCGATACCGGTATCGGTATCGGTGCATCCCTATGTTATTGGTAAGACGCCTGGCTCATGACATCAAGGTTGACCGGATAAATAACTTCAAGTTCTATTTTAAACATATGTTTGTAAATGTCTCACTATGACACTATGTCTGCCAACTCAGCAGGTACACTTGGAGATGATGGTTCTTGGTTTCAAAGGCCATATTAATCATAGGGGATATACCAAGCCATGCCCATAAGCGTGGATCAATTCATTTTATACTTTCAAACAGCGCAGGCCATTTTAGCTGTTGATTATGCCGCCTCACTATCTGTTTTTGACGATTAAATCAGCAGTTTTCAAACCAATTACTTAATTTTGATCGTCCTAATTTGTGCTGCCTTTTTCTCAGTCTTCCCCTCCAAACACAGGCCTAACAACCCCATTTGCCTATATGAACACACAAATATGCAGCAGAGTTAACATAATCTTTTCTACAAGCACCTCTGAATGATATACAAACTTTACATTACTAGCCAAATACTTGTTTGCACACCACTATTTACTTAAAAGCTGCTTTTCCCATGACAGTTAACAAAAAAGGACTTGTATTAATATTGCAAGACTAACAACCACATAATATCTAATTATTGTTGTGTAGACGCACACCTAGATAAGACACACATACCCGCGTGGTGCCTTCATGCTGAGGAGCAGAACAATCTGTATGTCTATATCACAGGCCCTTGAGAAGTGACTTGTCCTTAAGAGCCTTGTCAGTGGGTTGCCCCAGGTTGATCCGATTCCCGTATTTGCCTCGTTCGTGAAGGCTCCATGTCACATTCACGCCTCGCTTCACTCTTTAAACAGCCACTATAACCTCCCCACATAGACATGCTGTGGAGCCACAAGCTTTCCACACATACAAACAAACAAACCCTCTGGAGGAATTTGAGAGCAACACACCGACAATCAATCCTAAACAGCAGATAATTAAGTAAGAACAGAGGCCACTAATGAGTGGATGGAAATAACTTCTGTCAATGGTATGATGTGGAAACAACAAAGGTTAGTAGATTTATGAAATAATGTTCAAAGCACACAATATGGAAAATAAAAACGACTTCTGAACTTTTTGGCAATATCTGATTATTTCCATGGTCAATTCAGCTTTCAGCTAGTCCCCGGGGATATTTTTAGCACATTTTTGTTAGCAGATTGGCTTTAGTGAACTGTGGCTCACCACCAGAGCTAACATGCACCTCCAGTGACTGAGCTTTTTCATACATATTTCCAAAAGTGGATGGACATTACTGATAGTAAAGACAACATCAAGGACTGTGAAGAAAGGCACAGTAGTCTTCTCCTTTTCTGTAACACCAGACATATTTTGTAATCTAGAAAGCCATTTCCGCTACTGACATTCATCTTTCGTGGAAATGTTTACATTTCAAAAGCTTATTTATCATGTGTTTGTGGTTCATGTTTTTTTTTAAATCTACAGACACTTCTTTCCATTTCTATAAACACTTTAACATCTCACCTAGGATTTATGAGGACTTGCACAGCTTCCTCTTACTAAATAGCTTCCTGTGCATCTAAAAATACCGTGTTGCCCTTCTTCCTCTCTGAAAACGAAGGGCCCACTCGGGACCAAAGCTAAACTTTCACGCATCACTGAGTATAAAACTGTACAACATTTTTTAATGTACAGCGAGGCAGCACTGGCAAAGCTTTCTCCAGTGCACAATGACCAAATGCAATGTTATTGTGAACACATCTCACACAGATAATAATATAGAGATATATATATAATGATTGGCAATAAACAGTGCCTTCTGATGGGTAAGGACAGATGTGATTTGCATCCCATTTCTGCCACCAACTTTCTCACTCATTTTTCACATAGCCTCACCCTGTTACATAACCAGCTACAATACCACGCAAAACACATCATATTCACAGGATATGAGCAAATATGAGTGGGCAAATCCCTCTTCGGAGTCATTGTGCAGTTTCCTGTGGGATGATGGAACAGCAAAAATATATATATTTTCAACCTCTGATATGAAAGACTGAGAAAGAGCAGAAAAGGGGGGGATGTGAACAATACATGACAAAGTAAGAAGTTAATAGTTTTGCATCGAGGTGCCAGTTCCTCAAAATTATAAAAAGATAGACCATAAAAACACATTTGCTCCTACCTGTTCTAGTGGTGTCTGGCGACAGAGCTTTTGATTTGATGTGCCCCACGAGCCCATTTATTTTATGTCAACAGATAATGACGTTTTGTGATGTTTGCTTTGAGCTCCTGAGTAAACTATGATGCAACAGAATAGTTATTTCAAGAACATGCACGAAACAAAATGTATGCTTCAATAAAAAAACACAATGGTAGCCGTACTCGCATTAATCCACAAATGCAAATAAATATCTAGAAAACTATTCATTAGTCAGCAAAAGAAAAATTAAGTCAGTGAAGAAGAGCACACAATACACATGCAAATCACTAATCCGTCAGATATTTGTATCCACTCTACTTCATTTTGTGAACTTAACACACACCATTCTGCAACCTGAGGTTGAGAAACCTACAAGCTCAGTTTCGGTTTGGTCGGGAGGAATTTCAACTGACATTATGTTTTATTTTCCAGTGAAGCTTCCATATAATAAAGCCATTCCATGAGCATGCTGTTCCTCATGTGTGGGAACTCATTGCTTCATCCAAGGATAACACCACTCCCTAACTTAGTGAATCAAATACAAGACCGCTGTGTAACACTGCTTGCTTCTGTTGATTGCAATAGTTCCACTATTAGACAAAAGTATTTATTAACCCAGATGACAAGCAAACATTTCCCCGAAAGATCCTTTTCCACTTGCCAATGATTCATCACTTATCATTTGTGTTTGGGTCACAAAATTGGGTCACAAAATGGTTTTATTTTGACCCATGCCATGTCAAATAAGTATGCAGATTCCCTAAAAATCAATTAGGAAATAGATTACAGCCCATACACACGTCACAGTTCAGTTTCACATGTGATAGGGACACCAGATGCAGATCAAAATCTGATACAAGATAACGAAGAGTAGTTCAAACAGGTATTTGAAGAACATAGAGAAATTGATCTGTTTTTACAACCTTTTACTCCATATAAGACAATTACATATTGGTAGTTACATATTGTATAAAGACTCATCCTTCTCAAATACAACCCTCGGACCTCTGATGTTTTCAGACAACCCAAGTCAATCATTCTTTAACATCTGACTGAAGAACACTGCATTTGTCTGCATTATTATGTAACTAATTCATCATATAATGTGATGACTGTAGAGCTTAATCAAACATAATGAACAGAGCAGTCTTCCTCCCATCAACCTCCCAAGCCCTCTTCTATACATGCACCTTACTCATAATCAATAGAAGCTGAACCATTAGAAAGTAGACACATCACATGGACCTTTGACCCATGATCTTTCACATATTTGTCATGTGGTTTCAGGAAGCTTCTGAGTAATAATGTCATTGGTTTATTTCCAAGGAAAATGTATCCCATTACATAACCCAAACATGTTAATAAATGTCATGTGTAATTTTCCAAAATGCTCACTCCAAAACAGTTATATTTAAACTAATAAACTATATATAAAATACATTTATTTATTTGTTTTTATTTCCTTGTTTTATCATGTTATCAAATATAAAATTCCCAACCCCAAAACCTCAGCTCTGTTCAGTAGTTTCTCGTGATCAGCCCATAACCTCACATTCACAAGATACTGTCAGAAGGAGAAGTGGAAATTTCCACTAGCAGCCACAGCCGGCCATGAGATTTGCACATCTGAAACTTAATATGCCAAAGGGCAGCAACAAACACCACGGCCTCAGAGGCTCCTCAAAATGTATTGGCTGTGGCAAGTGAAGGGCCCACATTTAGATGATACTGAACTCTCACACCCAATTTTCAGCTATTTGAGTGGGGGAGGTTGTGCGGCACTGGTCATTCACATATCTGGCCGCCCATCAAAACATACTTGGTCCTGCTGGAAATGTTGCATGACAAGAGTGGCTAGTTAAATGATCCTTCAGCTGGAGAGGAATAAAAACAGATCAGGCTTTGGATGTGAGGGATGTAGAAAGATTTAAAAGACTCCTTTCTCTGTCTAAAGTGTACAACAGTTTTACTTCCTGAGAGGAATAAAGAGGATTTTATGAATGATCACGGACTCCATTACTTATGAAAGTACCCAACAGTGTTTCCACTTCAAACCCTAAAATATGCATTATGAAAAGCTTGTTTTTCCAAAGTTGGACCAAATTCTACAGTAAGTAGGTCGCTGTAACTATAACTCCAGTTATGGAGATGTGGGAGGCAAAGGACTTGAGTGGAGCTGACAAGGTTAACCTAATGCCGGCTGCTGATAGAATTCCAATTACTGGATTTACATCTAATGCCACTCCATGTACCATCAAGCACGTATATATTCACAAGCATGCATCTAACCCTGTCAGGCATATACCAGTAATATACATGTTATCATGATTTGTATACAAAATGCAGTCATTTTAAAAGCTTCTTCTCCAGTGCGACAAATGCTCTGTAACCTGCTGTTTGTTTGCTGATGGTAATTTATGTTGTTTATCACATCAGTGACTGGTCATTCATTACATACATGGAATCTGACTTTACTGCAAGCCTTAAAGGCACGTGGTATAAACAGGGCCAAAACCAAATTGTAGATTTGGACCAACTTCTATATCGATGCTAAGCTACTAGTTGGCCTACTACGATCACTAAAGACAATCCATATCTACTTCATAAAAGAGTTTATCCATTAATATATGTAATTCAAATAAGTGATAGTATAATAAATATTAACAAAGGTTAGCCCAGCTATACGTTTTAGGGTTGCTTACTTACTGACACCTGCGAAAATGTATTCAATGACATGTTATTTCATGTTAATGACATGTTTTATTTGTGAGGCTGTTACCAGATACATATTTGTATGATGAATCAATTAACTAAACCAGCATCTATATTTTTGTGACATATAATGAATACCTACAATGGTGTCTGAGAATGTAAGGTAATTGAAAGACAAACCTCTCCACAAACTTCTCATGATTTGATTGGGAAAGAAGAGTGGTTCAAAATCGGGACATGAATCAAAGTGTGTCGTGTCCGTTAGCATATTTGCTCTTTTGCTCTCTCTCCCTCCCCTTAAAGCCCACCATTCCACAGTGGACTCTGATTGTAACACAAGCTGATACAAACAAGAGGAACTGACACACACAGCTGTCTCACACTAGCGCTCTTGTCTCCCCGTATCCAGTGCCAAATTGTTGTTTTTTTTCATACCGTCAGTGCTCCACGTTACCTCATTAACTGGAGCCATTTGACTCTAAAAGTTGTACTTTCTACTCCATTTCAATCAATGCTTGAAGTGACTTTTTCCAAATAGTAGCACGAACAATATCAAATGTGATTTGTATCAAGCCCAATCCTGTGCTATGACTTTTCACAGCTACCTACTTAAGAGAAACAAGACCCTTGGTCTGCAGCGTGCAGGGTCGCATCACAGTACTATTAATAAATTGTGTAGTTATGTGAGGGTGAGTAAGTCATGCTGAAACATGAAAACAACCTGAACCCTTACTACTACTGACCTGCAGGTCATAAACAAATAGTTTAGACTAAACAAAAGCATTCAAGTGTCAAATTCACAAACTATCACTGAATCTAAAATATTGTAATTTGTTGATGTTTTAGTGGACACCTACTTTGTATGCCAAATCATGAAACCTGTTTTAAATTTCAGTGATGCATTACTTTAGTCAGTGAAATGATACATGTGTTTGAGTTGGACAAGAGCTCTGTGCTTGAGTCCAGGAGCAACAGCCGTTAAGAGTATGATTAGTGGATGAAACTAAAGAGTAATAGATAATAATAATAATAATAATAATAGGCTTTATGCATGACTCTTCGCTTGCTTTTACAGTCCCCACATTCTTTCAAATGGATTTGACCACATTTGCGATGGACCTTAGATTAGATTAGATAATCCTTTATTAGTTATTATTAGACCTGCTGCGTTCTCCAATGTTGGGATATCAATATGAATTCAATATGTTTTCAGCCTACTATACTTGTATTGTGCATGAAGCTGTAAGTTAAATTATTAAAGTTGGACAGTGCATGTGTGATGATTGCTTAGCCTCCTTGCTTGCAGGGTTCTACAAGAACCGCTGATCGCTCGTTAACTCCAGAGAACTGAAGACGGGTTTGGTTGTATTGTATCCAGCAGAATTAAGCAGCTAAAGCGAACTGCAGGTGAGCCGCGGTCTGTAAAGGCCCGCTGTGGACGATATGCTCGACTCAGTCTAGCTGCATGAAGGATGCAGCCTAATGTCAAACAAAATTGTTTTTTGGAGGTTTGTTATCATGGAAATAAACCTTGGCCACAACATCTTAATTTCCTTTAAGTCCAGCTGATTACGTGCTCCACAGTGGTTAACCACTGAAAGTCAAAGTCTGGCCTACTAATCAACCACAAAAAAAACAGATTTTAGTTTTTTATGGTTTGACAACAAATTCAACAAGTTTAGCCACATTAGGTTCTTTGCCACTAATTTTCATTGTGTACCATCATATGTGAGCACTGCAGCAACTGAAAGATAACTCCTGATCAACCACATCTTAAATGCTGCAGCAATGTGTATTTCAAACGTGTTGGAATGAGTCTACATGTTTACAGAAACACCCGTCTGAGTAAGATCAGTTATGTCACGTTCTCAATCAAGTAAGTTCCTTACAATATGTAAGTAATGCTAATTTCCTAAATTGCATAACTGGTTACTGGTGTTAACACAAATACTGCCATTGAGTAGCAGGCAGTCTTGTGGTGCTTACAAGGTGTCCATCGTCAAAATCATCTTAATATAAGTAATCCCTTTAATCCCATGGGTGTATTTTTACATTTGGTATTATTGTATGTCAACACACACATAGGTGACCTCCATTTGTCTAAGATTATCAAACAACCCTTTACAGAAGCCATTTAAATACCCCAACTAGGGCTGGGCGGTATGGCCAAAAATGCATATCACGGTATTTTGTAAGATTCTGGCGGTTTCACGGTATATCACGGTATTAACATTAAAAGGACCTGCGGCCACCTGAACACCTGTTCACCGCTCGTTGTTCGCTCGCTGGCCAACTCCCTCGCAACTGCCCAGCAAGCTGTGAACAGCCGTTTGTGTGGCGTGACAGCCGGTCTGTCTCTTCCGGGTTTTTTTCACCTGCATTCCCCTGGGTCCTAAGTCCCTCCAGGTTCAGCTTCTTTGCAATACATCGTTTTCTAAACTACGTCGGACTTTTCAAACCCTCCAGCCAGCAGACACAGCTCCTCTCTGGGCAACACGTTGTGTTGGTGCGTCTCTGCTCTCTCTTGTTCCTCCTGCATCGCTCTTTTACGTTTTTAATGTAGCGACGGAGTTTCTTCTTTCTGTGATAGTGTGCGGGCTGTACCCAGCATGCAGTTCGGCGGAGTAAATTTTAAAAAATGTACAATTATTAGTGTTACAAATTGTTTATGTGACACAAACTGTTGTTTTGTGGTGTTGTGCCCTGTTAAAGCGCGTTAGTTGCGGGTTATTAATTGTTGTTATAAAATTAAAACCATGACTCAATGCACGTAACACACGTAGCTCCGACTGCTTCGCCAGTGACTACGGCTGGGCACCGGTGTGCCGGTATGTGAAAAAGTCATACAGTACGTAAATTTGACACCGGTATACCGGTTGAAACGGTATACCGCCCAGCCCTACTTAAAACGACTCACCAAATATGAGCTGCAGTGCTCAGATCTGTCTGTCAAATTGTGTTTGATGCCTGCTCTACCATTTTATCTAGGGATGCAACGATACCATTTTTTACAAACCGATACGATACCGATATTTTTATTTGTGTACTTGCCGATACCGAGTACCGATACCGATACTTCTTAGATTTGGTCTCCATGAAAGTGCAATTAATTTGGAGGCAGATTTTATTTTATCCTCTGCAGATTATGTCAAGCCTATAGTACAAAATTAACAGAAGGCTATCCCAAGCTTTAAACTTCTTGTGGAAGTCCCTCTAATGTCGGACCATAAAACGCCCCGTGTCCGGGTTCATAATGTAAGCGATAATATTAGGGATCGAGCAATTATATAGGAAGCTGTGTTCCAAGTTATGTTTCCGGTGCTTTTATTGTGGAGGGAGAAACGGAAAGGAAAAGAGTGGAATTGTGGGATATACGTGTGTGAAGGAGATAAAAAAGTGGTTCAAGTTACCCTGCAGCGTGTTTTCATTTTATTAGAATTACAAATATAGACACACAACAGACACTCGGCTACAATATAGCGCTACTTCAGGTGGATCAGCAACAGTTTGATTCACACCGGCAGGACGGCGGTGATGACGCGCAGAGCTTCTCAATTATAGATGTATTAAATATGGAAAATTTCAACTCTCGCGTCTAACGTGCCGCCGGCATAAATTTGCGTCTGTCGCCACCACACGCGTCTGTGCATAGACTTTACATGTAATCTGGTCGCGCGAAACATTTGCGTCGCGTTGGGACGGACTGATTACAAGTAACTCCGGGGCTGTCAGCCACTAACAAGAGCACTAATATGAGCACTAATATGTCATACACACGTATGCAACACCGGTTAATAAGCACAATATCGATAAAGTCTTGTATTGTACTCGCGTCTCACTTTTCTCCTGTCTATTGAAAGAAGTGAGCGCTGCGTAGCGAGGATCCAAGATGGCGGCTCCAGATTCTGCTGTTGAGACAAACTGGCCATCTGATTGGACGGCAAAACAACTTGGATAGCGTGATTGGCTGCTCAGACTGTTGAGACAGTTGAGACAGAGAAGAGTGTCTCCGGCTCCGCCACGGGGTTGCTTCTCCACAAAGCGCGACCAGTTTGTTGTAGTGAAATACTGTTGAGTGAGTATCGGTTCTTGGTATCGGCCATTGAAACCGATGCGAGTACGAGTATTTAACGCAGTATCGACCACCGATACCGATACCGGTATCGGTATCGGTGCATCCCTAATTTTATCTTTTGCATATTTCCTGTTTTTATCTATATGAAACATGCCTAAAATGCATGATAGCCTCCAAACATGTACAATTAAAGGTGTTATATGTATCTATTAGCAGGGATGGGCAATAATGCAATATGATCATTTATCATCTTTTGATGATGAAATCATATATTGATGATGAAATCATATATTGAGATATCGGGTATACACAATTATGCCATCTGAATTGATAATAACCAGCACATACAAACTCGAATTCCTCAGAAAATCTGACTTTACATTCCCACTTAATGTGATTTACAAACACAATTTTTTCTATAACATTTAACTTGAAACTATTATGTTCATTTTGCACTAACATTCAAGTATTTAATTCACTCGGGAGTATTCAGAAATAGTCTTTACCATGTGGTTATTTCATATGTGTTAATTGAATTACCATAAAACATGCTATGTATCTATGTAGCATAATAGAATAGGTAATTTCATATGCAATGTCATGCTTTAATGATTTGCTTAAAATTCAGAAGGACTGCAAATCAGGTCAGTGCATATCAAATTTAACACATTTGAACTTTTGCATTTGACCACTACATAGCCTACTTCAGTGCAAGGCTCTAGCTAGCCAGCTAACCATCAGCATACCTCTTTTCAACCAAACCACATACAACATTTTCCTCAGAGAGTTTTGCAATCTCTATACAACCATGACACACAGAATCACCTCAAATGGTGTAAGGCTATGTTGTTTAATATTGTGATTTAATATATTCAGTTGCTATTAACGTGACTGATTCTCAAGACACTGAAACAATTGTCTCTGGGTATCCTACTTGACAGCTGCTTCCACAGTAAGCTGTCGTGCAAACAACATGAACATGATTTCTGCCAGTATAGTTATGCTTAGTTGAGAATTAAATAACCCTGCTTACATCTCACGCAGCTGGAGAGCATATGCACTCAGTCTCTACTCCATAAACCCGTCTTTACAAACGAGTGCATGATGGCATGCACATGCACCTCTACAGTGCCACACCAGCGGTGATGTCAACTACAACACCCCCTACGGAGGAGCGTGTTGCAGCCCACACAATGCGGTCAGTGTTGACGGAAACACAGAGGGAAAACTGTTTCTCAGTACTGGTGCTGTTTCTCAGCCATGCGTTTTTCACAGAGGGCATCGCTGCTTGGGTAAAAAGTGAGTTCGTGTTTAATTAGGTTTAAACCGCGGTGGCCTCTCGTTTGTGTGCGCGTCACTGGAGAGCACCGACATGATAATGATGATGAGCGAGGATGGTCACGGTGGAAGGGCATCATCGAGCTGGCATGCATCCGTGCCAGTGGGCGCTAGGAGAGTCTACTTTAATAACCCCACCAGGACATTTGCCACCTTGACATCAATGCATCTTAATATGTCGCCGCTGAGTTAATATATTAGTTAGTTTATTGCAAGGTTTTAATGTATTACCGCTGGGCGTAGGCTCGCGAGCTAGCAGCGTTAACGGTTAACGGCTAACCGTAGCAACAACTGACATCGCGTCATTTATCACGGAGCAACCAAACAATTTATGAATGAGCAAATAATACCGTTAAACAACGTCCAGTCAATTAAAACACATTCGCACGTCCCTTTATACCGCGTGGACGACGTCGTGTCACGGCTCACCGGCCACACGAGTAAACAGACCGCACGTTGGACTGGTGTTGAACTATAAATGGGACATATATACAACTAACGCTGCAATATAACCTAGCTAACAGCGGGGATTTGACGTTAGTGGTTCTGGTTAAAGGGGTTAAAAAGAGGACCATCCACTCACCGGCAGTTCCCTCAGTCCAAGCAGTCGCAATGTTCTTCTGCCGTGTATTTCTTCACACACTCGGGGTGCAAGAAGGCTTTAAAAAGCGACGAGTTGACCCCCAAAACTGCAACCCAAATCCGCCTTATCTTAGCGTAACCGAAGCCCAGTTGCAGGGCGACCTCATCACACAGCCCCCCGCCTGTGATGGTGACGATGGCGAAGGCTGTGGTCAACGGGAACCTCGCCGAGTGGGAGTGGGAAGCAGAGGCAACCACACACAAAAAAACAAAAACCAGTCCCGGACGATGAATAAAGAAGGTGGTGGATTTAAATGTATGCCTTTGGCAAGGGGGCTGGGTCCTGCGGAGGGGGGCTTCCTCGTAATAATGATTTCCTCTCGAGAAAAAAAAAGGCTCCGTTGTTGGCAGTGGACGTCGTGGTTGGCAATCTGCACGGCTCGCACGTAAACGTTTCCTAAGCCCACTACCACCAGCAGCTAGGTCCCACCTCCCAGTCAGCTCAGCATGCACAGACCGATGCGGGTGACACTGCTGGAGGTTTTGAGTACGGCGTGTCCGAGGGGAGTGATGCTGGCGTGGGAGAGAGGGGGAGGAAGGGAGGGGGGTGCAGCACATGGTCACGTAGCGGATCGCGAGGGAGTCTTACAAAGTCAAATGGTTTCAAATTATAACCGATAGTGGTTCGTGCATGGTGATTCATGTAATCTCATGTTTATTAGTCAGTATAGACATTGAATAACATAAAATAACATTATAAAAATAGCAGCCAGACAATATACATTACATTACATTACATTTCATTTAGCTGACGCTTTTATCCAAAGCGACAATAAATATACAATAAAAAAGCAAAATAATATACTGTATAAAATAACGCTGTAAACGTAGGATGCATACACTTTTTTAAAGAAAGAAATATAATTCGGGAGAATAGCAAATCACTGGACTTTAATGAAAGTGAATTAAATAAAAGTATGATACTCTTTTGCACTTTTGTACTTGGTCTTTATGCATGTTAGACTTTATATACATTATTGTTCTATTGCTCATTCTATTGTTCTACATTATTGCATTGCCTATTCTGGTCATTTATTTAATTTATTGAACTAATTTGACTTGATCTATAAAGGTGACGGCTATAGGCTGTACATGTTTAGCTATACAATGTTTTGCCATTTTACAGTTTATTGTTGTTTTATCTTGCAGTGGAAAATACCTCATTGTAAGTAAAGTTTTTTTCATTTGAAATGTTACACTATCAAGAGTACTTGCAGGGTGTTCACTTTCAGAGTGGTAGGTTGTTCTGCAATTTGTTCATTGAGCCTTTTAATGTAGTAGCTTGTTGAGGTGTTGTTTTTAACTTTGTCATCTATAACATACATGATATTTGACCATTGAACATACATTAGCAACCGAAAGTAGCTATTATTAATATTTTGTAATCCATAAAGCATGTGAAAGCAAATGATCATTAACCATTCATTTATCAATTAGTTACAACACAAAAGTGACAGTGGTCTTAAGAGTGTTGTGATGATAATGAAAATGCCTTATCACACACCTTTAAAAACAATCTGAGTGTAAAACATGTATTGACATATGCTCTTTCAAGCACCAAACACAAAAAAGGTAACTGTTCATTTTTCACCTTAAGGATCTAAATTGAGGCTAAGGCTGAGAAAACAGCCAGGTCAGGGATATTTATAGGGCTCTTTTTCCAATGTGATTTTATCAAATACTGTAGAATAAAGGCTGTGTCGATTTGCAACATGTCACATGTGACAAGTCTTCTGGAGAGATCTGTGCTGAGTTTCAGGTTCCATTAATTTACAAATGACTAATTTGTGATTTTCATTTGCCACAAAGAGACCAAGGAAGACAGTTTGAAGTTAGACTTCACTTCACATGTTTGTAATCTCTGAGGTGTACTACTGCAACGCAAAGGGGCCTCTATCAAGCAACAGTTTGCCCTTTTTGTTGTATTAGGTATACCAAAAACCCACATTTATAACAACACAGTAAATCAAACTAAATACATTTGTTGGGTTTGTCCATTGAGTACAAAACAGATTGAGCACCTACAAAAAGCTTTGAAAGACTGTGGAATGATCTCAGGTGCCTTATGTAGACTCATCCATGTGCAGACAGGGTATAATTTATCAGCTCAGAGACAGGTAACAAGCTCTATTTCTGAAAGTATACTTCTCTGGACCATCAGTACCGAATTATAGTACACGTGTTGGAGGAAACCTTGTTATCTAGAGTGATTGTTCATGGGAAATCTTCTCCACACATCTCATTAATATCATGAATTTCTATAGCCTGATAATCTGACTGAAGTATATGTTTGTGGTGATATGGAAGTCTGGAACCAGGCTACAATATCTATTCTTTATTCCTGATCAGTTTTACTTGTCTTTTACATCCTTAATGTATCTGTCTTTTTTATTTTGTATTGTTACTTTGAATTTTATGGTAACATTACTCAGCCATTCTTTCTCTTGTGACATACATATGTGGTGTTATCGAGACTATTGGTGTTAAATATTTATATAAATCAAATATTTTCTCATGGTTACTGACAGTTTAAAGGTATGTGAGTTTGGTGTGACACATTTGCTGAAACTCACCGGCAATTCCCAACACACACACACTCAGACACGTTTCATCACTTCCTCCTAAGAAATATGAATACCGTATCCAGGAAGCCACACTTTGGCCACCCAGCCCGGCTCTTCATTTCCTTTGAAAGTAGAGGAGGAGCACGACCATTCCCCAATGCACATCACTATGAGCGCATGTCAATGAGGTGCGAATGACAGGGTTGCATTGTGAGATGGGCGCAGAGTGGGAGTGCCATGTGACACTCCTGAATGGCCTGCCGGGGGTTGGCCGGGGGGGAAGGATGGCAGCCATCACAAAGGCCCATTGAGGGATTGCAGACTAGGTACAAGACTGGCACTGGTCCTCCTTCCCTTCCATGGCATGGCAGGAGGAGGCTGCTGCTTTGGTACTGACTCAATAGAGGGATTATTGCTGAAGAATTGGAGAGGAGGTTTATTATCACCATCTTACACTTCCTTCAGTCTGTTGATGGCCATTATGTCCACGTCTGCACATGCACTATTGTCTCATGGGATTTACCACTGCATCTTATTCGTATAGCCCACAATAGGATGTTGTGTTTTCAGAAGTACAAAAGAATCATAAAACGACACAAATTGAGAGTCATGGAAACATTACATGTTTGACTTTGTCGCGGTCCAAAGTAATAGCTGGTCTTTCTCAGGGATAAACTGCAATTTAATTCAGTGACAAAAAGTAATGCCCACAAGAAGAAAAACACAACATTTTCTGATGATCAGAACTATTAATGATAACTTGCAATAGTTTTCCCTCACTGGAGTCAAACAAACTCTTTCATTAACCTCCTAAGACCCAAGCTTTTATTTGGTGTGCATTTTTAATTTCTCTTTGCTATTTGGGCTTATTGGGACCTGAATAGTATACAAACTAAGAATTATCATTTGACATGATGTAGTTTTTGAGAAAAATGATGTCCACATACGTGTACACTCGGTCTAAATTCCCACAGAACACAAAAGTCATCATTGTGAAATAAAGTGTTCTACTCTTTATTTACCAACCTGAACACAGCTGTTTTTTCTTGACAGCTTTTGCAATCATTCAAAACACATATGAACATGTTTTTGAACATGTTTTGAACAAAAAATGCAAGGACAAAACTAGAAAAAATATGTTGCACCCTTCAGCACAGTCACATCGACACTACGGCTCGTTTGAAGTGCTGCAAAACCATTTTTATCAACAATAACAATACAGTTCAAAACTATTACTATTTCAAACAATGCCCTTTTTTCTGTATGAACATGTTCACACCTATGTGTGAAAAGCAGAGTAACAGTTGCGATCCCTTTGCAAGCACAGAAACACCTTGCATGTCCCACACTGCACTCGTGATTTCCCGGAGCAGCCTGCCGCTCTGCAGCGGGCTGCATTCTTCAGGTTGACCACCTCTGGAAGATGTGCATTGGCCCTTCTGCGGATTGAGATATGGGGCACTTCCTTCACTTGACCTTTTTTCCCTTGTTCTGAAAGGTCTGCATCGTCTTCTGGTACACCATTGTCACGCTGGTCCAAGAACGCCTTAGCCACTTCCATGCGGAACTCAAGGAACTGCATGATTGTCTTCTTTGGTGTACCACATACAGCAAGATCTTTGCGGTACAGTAGCCAGCTGTTGGCCAATGCCAGATCCATGAAGTGCATTAGCATCCGCAGTGTCCACTTTTTAGTGTCAAAGTCCAGCACAATGCCATCTGCTGTAGCGCAAACAAAGTTTTTCATGCCAACTGGGTTTGGCTTCATTGGCAGATACTGGCGACACGGACAGGCTCCTGTAAATGGAATCATCTGCTCATCAATAGATACGCATTCTGGCCGAGCCTGAGACCTGCAGCCTTTTAGAATGCGATCAAGAAAAGGTCTCACTTTCCAGAATTTGTCACACTTCTTCAGGTCTTCTGGAACGTCATCATCAATGAGCACCTTGAGGGATCGCCTCAGTCTGAAAAATCTGTCGCGGGTGAATCTTTCAGTGATGGCAGGGAAATGTAAGGCTTTGGACCAGTACATTCTTATTTGCGGGTATGGGACACACGACATCAAAATACAGGCACCAAAAAAATGATACACCTCGTCAACAGTTGTTTTGAGTAGGTTCCCACTTCTAGCCAGTGATGTTGCATTAGAGCAATCTGCAATCATTTTGATCAAATCTTTATCAATATACTGTTCCACATAGTTCAGTGGGGTCCAGCCTTCTCTGTCATGCTCGGTTTCCTCCTCATGCTCAAACTGAACTAGGTTTGGTGTCAACGGAGTAGCAGTCCAGCGCATTCCACGTCCATTCTTGGACTGTCCTTGACGTCTTGGTCCTGGTGTTGGCTCTTCAGGGCCATCATTTGAGCCATCAGCTTCAACCTGCTCAGTCTGACGCCGACGTCTGCGAGTCGCTGAACTCTCTGCTTCTTCATTTTCACCACAGTGACGTTTACGTCCCCTGCTGGGCTCACTGGGCTGTGGAATGGGGTCCTCATCCCCACTATCGTCCTCCTCACTGCTGTTCAGCGCCTTTGGTGGAGGTTGATAATCAGCATCCTCCACAGGATCATCGATGTCAGACAAATCTTCCATCTCTGAGTCGTCTCCAACAATTGTCCCCAGTATCCGCTCTGCTCTTGACAGAGGAATATGCTCTGGAAATCCAATCATGAGAAAAATCATTATGAATGGATATTTATTCTTCAGATGCTGCTGTTTTGATTTGATCTTATAACTATTATGCTCAGATATGCACTGGTAGCTATATATTTTTGAATGGCAATAAAAGTATATCTAGCTAGATAGATAGCTAGCTAGCTATCTATCTTTCTATCTAATCAAATACAAAACCATGTACATTTATTCATAATCATGTTATATCTGTCTGTACTGTTGTAAACTATTATTTTCTACCAAAATCTTCCCAAACTACGTTTTTACACTCACATTTTGTTGTTAGCATATTAGCTAACATTTTAGCATTTTCAACAACACTAAATTCCGCTGTCCCCGTATGTGGACACCATGTTTAGCGGCATAGTAGATCGTTACTATCACTAACTTTTACCAAATTTACATGCCATGGCCAACATACAACACTTGTATACATATCTGCACAAGAATCAGCGACGAAATTTGTTTGGTATTCGTACCTGGTCGACGGTTGGGTCGGGAGTGGCCATCCAAAATTCCCGGGGTGTTCCCTGACATCTTGAATTTGACCTGTAATGTGTTTTACTCTTCTGCCACCACTAGATGGCAGAGTCATTAGCCTCGTATGTGGACATCAGGCCCCCCTTAAGCAGAATTAAGTAGTATGGTATAGACAACCTAAAATGTGATGTCCACGCATGTGGACGCCAGGTCCTAAGAGGTTAAGAATAGTCTTATTGTTCACAGTCCTTTAAAGAACAATATTACATTTTCAGAAATATACCTTTTGGTTTGGCACATGACAACATGAAGAATGGTGAAATAATTAGAAATGTTCGATGTTATGCAAAGCAAAAAAAATGTGGACAACAATTCACTACGTCTGATAAAGTTAGTGTTTGTAAAGGGACCGCCTGTAGGAAATGGGAAGAAGTCTATGAGAAGAGTGCACTCAATCTCAAAAGCAGCAGGACTTTGTTCTGCATTTTCCTCAGGAGCACTTAAAGTCACAGCACTATAACACAATCAATACAAAGTGTAATACAAACAAATAAAGAAGATGGCCGTTTCTTACCACCATTATATAATTGAAGGACATCCTCATGTTTTTCAGGTGTTTTAAGTTTTTGTACAAGCAGTGATAAAACATATTCACTATGTTTTTACTTCCATAAGTTAAAGACATCTCACAGATCCTCTGTACTGTATGTTAACAGTATGTGTGCACTGTTCACGTGAAGTTACAGTGTGTAATGTGTGACTGGTGCTTTCATATTAAGACACAGTATTGCACTATTTGCTACCCTCTAGTGGTGATCTTGGTGCATTACATTTAGATACACTTTCTTCAAATGGGCAATTTTATGAAACATACACAATATTGCTCATTAAAGAGAAACAGATCATTTTTAAGACCTGAAGAGTCAGAAAAAAAGGTTTGAATAAAAATGTATTATTAAGGTTTTGTTTTACTAACTTTTTTTTAATGAACATATTTTGTTTTACTGTTTTTTATTTGTATTATCTTGGGTCATTTTAATATGTATTTAATATATATATTATGTAGGTATGCTGAGAGTGATTCATGTGGATCTTGCCTTGTGGGCTGAGAGCTGGCCTGTAGAGGGCATTTAGGCTTCTGTGGAGTCTGGTGAAAATGATATCTACTCCTTAGCATTTACTGTAGTACAGATGTCATGATTAAGTTACAGGTACTGCAGTATATGTTACCGTAACTCTCCGAAATAGCATTGAAGACAGTGTGGCTCAGTCAGAAACTGTTGCTAAAGTTATTACTGGGACAAAGAAAGCAAAGCCCATTACTTCACTGGCCTGCTGAAATATAAAGAGTTGATTTTGATAAAAGCTCCAGAAATGTGTACGAATTTCTGCAAGTTTGAACTGTACTGAAATGGATTTTACCTCAATTCCTTTAGCTCCAAATGTATTTTGTTTAATTTATTGTTGTTGGGATCACATTTTTAGGTTGTAGTCTAATGTTCACTTTGAATTGTCCTTGAGTTTTAAATGTGCTTTTACAAACAAATGTGCCTTAAATGTGCCCATAATATGACATGTCAAAAGTAACCTAACTGCATGTTTATAAATGAGTCAATAGGCTTCTAGAAAATGGGACTGGGTGTAACTTATTTGCTGAAACACCAATGTCCACATTTCTAAAAAACAAAAGAAAAGAAAACACCAAAGAGTCATAAGTTGACAGCATGGACTGTGGCATGACTTCCATTTTGGGCGTGTGTGTTCAAATCCATTTAAGTAAACAACAACTCAGTAAAAGGTGCATAAAAATAAAAATAGTACTTTAGAACAAGTGTATATTAATAAGAAAATAAAATATGTCCACATGAAAATATGTTACATGTACTCCAATATTTGTTTCCATGACTCTCCAAAATAGCATTGAAGACAGTGTAGCTCAGTCAGAATCTGTTGCTAAAGTTATTAATGGGACAAAGATGCCAAAGCCCATTACTGCACTTCACTGGCCTGCTGAATTATAATCGGTTGGTTTTGATAAAAGCTCCAGAAGTTCATGAGATAGCCTTTTAATTCTCAAAATTATTCAGAAGTTGCTTAAATTATCGCAATTAAAATGTTAGTCACTTGTAGTATACTTGTCACTACTTCTTATTCAAATATATACTAATCATTTCGGCAACTTTTAACTGTACTGGAACTGTGATTTAACCTCAATAATTGTAGCTACAGATGTACTTTGTTTAATTTGATTGTTTTTTTAAACACATTTTTAGGTTGTAGTTATATTCACCTTGAATTGTCCTCGTGTTTGATATGTGCTATACAAAATGTGCCTTTCTCATGACATGACATCTTCTATTGTGTGAATCGTTGATGATTTTCAGAATCGTTGTTCCAGTAAGTAAAAGTAAAGTAACCTTTCAAATTAGACCATAGGCTTACAGAAAATGTGACTGGGTGTAACTTATTTGCTGAAACACGATAGTCCACATTTCTAAAAAAGAAAAGAAAAGAAAAGAAAACACCAAAGAGCCATGTTAACAGCAATGGCATGACTTCCATTTTGGGTATGTGCATTTAAATCCACTTAAATAAACGAAACAAGTTTGTACCCACCCAAGAGCTTGAATTTCCCTTAGGGGATCAATAAAGTACTTATCTATCTATCTATCTATCTTAACACAAGAGAACTCCAAAATGCAAAACAAGTGTGAAGGCTGCTCTTCCAAATACAAGAACTTCATGTGCACAACATGTATAGATTTTGCAGATTATAAACTGGGGTTTGTGTTTTTGCTGCACATTTGCCATGCTAATTAAGGTGAGAAAAAATAACCGTGGTGCTAATGTATGATGATACAGTTTCAGAATCAGAATCAGAATAACTTACCACTAATAACCACTGCTGCTGAATGAGAAGCTGCGGGTGGTCGAGGTTAACGCGTCCACTGTCTCCTGGTCAGTGATACTGGAGCCCCAGAGGGAACTGTTCTGTCTCTCTTCCTTTTCACCTTGTACACCACTGACTTCCAGTACAACTCGGGGTCATGCCATCTGCAGAAGTTCTCTGATGACCCTGCAGTGGTCGGGTGAATAAGGGATGGATGGGAGGAGTACAGGGCAGTAGTGGATGACTTTGTGGAGTGGGCCGGTAGAAATCACCTGCTTCTGAACGTGGCCAAGACCAGAGAGATGGTGGTGGACTTCAGGGGGAAGACGACGGCTCCACGACCTCTGAGTGTTCTTGTTGGAGAGAACGTGGACATGATGGAGGAGTACAAGTACCTGGGTGTCTCCATCGACAGCCGACTGAACTGGAAAGCCAACATCAATGCTGTTTACAAGAAGGGGATGAGTCAACCCTTTTTCTTGAGGAAGCTTCAATCCTTCAATGTATGCAGCAAGATGTTGGAGATGTTCTACCAGCCGGTTGAGGCCAGTGCTCTGTACTTCGCCATAGTCTGCTGGGAGAACAGCCTTGGAGCTGGTGACACCAACAAACTTAACAAACTGGTGAAGAAGGCCGGCTCCATCATTGGCTACAAACCGGACCATCCGGAACAGGTGGTGGAGAGGAGGACACTGAAGAAATGATTGTCCATATTGGATAACCCGGACCACCCTCTCCAACGCCTACAGCAGGGACAGTGGAGCACAGACTCATCCAGCTCCGCTGTCACAAGGGCCGATACAGGAGAACATTTCTGCCCACTGTTATAAGACTAATAAATTTACTCATCTAGTAAACCTAGTTACTCATCTCTCTGGCCAGATCCTCCATTAATTGATTCAACATCAACATCAATAGCCCTTGCACCACTTTTGTTGTTTGTTAGTCACTGCACTAAAGTGTATATATACTTATATACACGTCATAGACACTGCATATACTTTGTATTTTTGCACTTTCTTTATTGTATAATTTCCTAATTTAATACGCTCTGCTGTTTTGTTGTATATATTGAGTTTTGTTGAGTATTTCTTATTCCTGTTGTTTTTGTGTCTATAAGCTTGCTACTGTGACAAACAAATCTCCCCTTGGGGATGAATAAAGTACACATCTATTTAATCTAATCTCCATCTAATTAAAATAAAACATGTACCAAAGAGTGTACAATGTTTACCAGCCTGCCATCCTGGAGATAGTCAGCATCTCCTTCTGGCTGTGTGACATTTCGAATCAGCAAGTTTGTGCGGCTGCAGTGTATATTTTGTAACAGGAGAGATCCACCATCACATAACTCGCCCAGTTCTCCCAGTGAGACACATATAGCAGAGTGGCCCGTGACGAGGCGACGTATCCAGTGACAAACACAGGGAGACGGAAACAAGAGTGTGTTTGCTGACCTCTCATGGAGCAAAGTATGGAGGAGTGTCGCTGCAAGCTGTGTATTGCTGTACTAAAGTTATCATTTGCAAGACAAATAATAATTAGCAAAACAACTGCAAATGTACTTTTGAAGTAGCGCTGCTATCTTCTGAATAATGTAATTATTCTAGAAATATGTATCATTACTTGTCATCTGCAATAGTTTTCATAAGGTCCCCTGACAATTAGATATTTTGTTCAAAAACCATTTAAACAGACTTACTCAAATTAATACATATTTACATTTTGGCCTCATGGATCAAATGACTGTTATAAAAGCGGTCACTGATAGAATTATCACTTTGCAATTCCCTACTGACTTGAGTGATTTAGCCTCCTTCAACATATTGTTTTGGTTTTTACTTTACTGCTCATCTGTGTGGTTTTTGGTTGCAGCAGACATCCGTTTTCAGCATAAAAGCTCTGATAAATCCATTGTGCACTACCTGCTCAGCACCAAACAGCAGACAGACACAGATAGTGACTAGATGGTAAGTATTTGGCAACTAAAGAGCCACATATCTTTTCTCAGGAGGTGGTGGAGACCAAACCAGAGCTAAAACCAATTGAATATTAGATTCATATTTGTTAGTTGTCCAGAAACACAACTCTGCTTATGTTCTATGCTCTGTATCTACTAGATGAGTAAATAAGCAACTCTTTGCTAACATATATTACATTTCTATGGTGATACTATGTCAATGTTAAGTTTGCAGCTTGTTATGCTGATCCCGAGGGCAAAAAATTAATTAATGTTGACTCTAAAAATATCATACCTACATTTTATTCATCTGTCATCTTTAACAAACAATGATGGAAAGAAGTATTAATAGCTTCAGGTCATCGAATGGTTTCATCAAGGCGTTGGTCTCTCATCCCTTTCCTGGACTTCAAAAATAACAAACAGGTCAGGTCAAAGGGTTATCACTCACATCCCATTCATGTCCTCACTGTAGGACCACCGGATGAGACGCAGCAAAGGGTTTGGACAATAATGTAATTATCATGCGTCATTTTTTTGTTCTTCAGGCCTAAGATAAGACAGGAAGCCATATTTATTATCCCGCCTCTCTCTCTCTTCATGTCTATCTTTGTCTGCTTCCTACCTCTTACTCAACATTCACTTTACTGCCTCTTTTTCCTTTGCTGTGAAGTCCTTAATCATACTTTCAGGCTGTATTTTCCCAATACATTCCCCCACGGATATGGTGATTAACTATGGATAATGTTCCTGCCGTACATTGTGTAAATCTGAATGACCTGTGTTGTGATAATAGAGCACTGCAGTCACGTTTGCATTAGCTGATCGGTTAGGTTTTATTCCAGCTTTATTATAAGTGGCTCATTGATGTCATACTATACCTCACCCAAATGGCTTTAGTTTTTTTTTTCATTTCCTCTACTTCCTCTAAATATATTTGTTTTTCATTCACTTAGAAGAAAACAGCTTGTAGCAGTTTTAAGACTCACATGCTTCTGGACTTTTTGGGGAAGTGAATCTACACATTTTAGGCAATGCCATAAGAGCTGTGGTAGATTTAATAACACATATATGTATGTATACAAAATACAATGTTTATTTAGAGAAAGAACATTTTGACAATAAGACTGTGACCATCTCTGTTCTCTCCATGTGTACATATTGTGACACAATCAGAACCTTCTGGATCAAGTTTTGATTCTTTTAAATACATTTTCCTGTTGGTAAGATTGTTTCCTTTATCAAACCAAAAACGTTTCCGTTAAAAAAAAATATGAGAACGATTGCAGCCTATTCAAATGATTTAGATAGAGAAGTGGAAATGGACCAAGCAATCAAATTTGTAAAACAAGCAGACACACAACAGGACTGACAGTGACAAAGTGAGCAACTTGAATGTGTGTTATTGCATTTATTTAGTTGTGAAATTACAAAGTGACCTGAAAACAAGTGCAAAAATGTAACAGGAAGATAAAAATTCCACAAATGTTCTTTACAGTGGAACTCTCTAAAGCCTAAATAAACAATACAAAAACAAATGGGAAAAAAGGAAAATCCATCATATTCAGTGAGGGGGGGAAGGATTTGGCTGAAACTCTTTGTGACAAGGCTCCTTGTTGCACTACAACAACAGAAAACTCAGACCTCTGGCCAAAACCTGTTGCGCAACCGGTGGTGTGATAGTATACACAAAAAGGAATGAAATAGAGTAAGGGGCAGGAGAGATGAAGGGGTGAGAGGAAAAAGTGGTGAATGGAAATGCTGTGTTCCCTTGCACCGTTTAACAATTTTAGATCCAATACTCATCTTTGTTTTAATTCCTTGTTGATGATAAAATTCCAACATAACTCCACTCAGATGTGGTTTCCGTCCATTTTAACATCTACCTTCCTCCCAGAGGGTTCTTTAATGATTGTGACGAACAAGAACAGAACGGCTTACTGTTAACTTTTAACATTTTGATGGCTCAAGGGAACAGGCAATTTAACAGCAAGAAAGACACAAAACTGACAACTTTTGGGGGTTTCCATTGACCTTTCAAACACATAGAAGTCAGATGAATTGGTGATTCTGAATTGCTTGGAATTGTCTTTTTTAATTCCTGTTAGACAGCGCTATGTTCATCCATTGAAGACATTGTATCGCTTGTGCCAATGGACTTACATTTTCATTTACACTTTTATCCAAAGCGACTTATAATAAGTGCTTTCAACTAGGGATGCAACGATACCATTTTTTACAAACCGATACGATACCGATATTTTTATTTGTGTACTTGCCGATACCGAGTACCGATACCGATACTTCTTAGATTTGGTCTCCATGAAAGTGCAATTAATTTGGAGGCAGATTTTATTTTATCCTCTGCAGATTATGTCAAGCCTATAGTACAAAATTAACAGAAGGCTATCCCAAGCTTTAAACTTCTTGTGGAAGTCCCTCTAATGTCGGACCATAAAACGCCCCGTGTCCGGGTTCATAATGTAAGCGATAATATTAGGTATCGAGCAATTATATAGGAAGCTGTGTTCCAAGTTATGTTTCCAGTGCTTTTATTGTGGAGGGAGAAACGGAAAGGAAAAGAGTGGAATTGTGGGATATACGTGTGTGAAGGAGATAAAAAAAGTGGTTCAAGTTACCCTGCAGCGTGTTTTCATTTTATTAGAATTACAAATATAGACACACAACAGACACTCGGCTACAATAATATCATCCGTAGCCGCACAACAGCGTCTGAATGAGGCCGCTGCCAGCGCTACTTCAGGTGGATCAGCAGCCGTTTGATTCAAACCGGCAGGACGGCGGTGATGACGCGCAGAGCTTCTCAATTATAGATGTATTAAATATGGAAAATTTCAACTCTCGCGTCTAACGTGCCGCCGGCGTAAATTTGCGTCTGTCGCAACCACACGCGTCTGTGCATAGACTTTACATGTAATCTGGTCGCGCGAAACATTTGCGTCGCGTTGGGACGGACTGATTACAAGTAACTCCGGGGCTGTCAGCCACTAACAAGAGCACTAATATGAGCACTAATATGTCATACACACGTATGCAACATCGGTTAATAAGCACAATATCGATAAAGTCTTGTATTGTACTCGCGTCTCACTTTTCTCCTGTCTATTGAAAGAAGTGAGCGCTGCGTAGCGAGGATCCAAGATGGCGGCTCCAGATTCTGCTGTTGAGACAAACTGGCCATCTGATTGGACGGCAAAACAGCTTGGATAGCGTGATTGGCTGCTCAGAAGTTGAGACTGTTGAGACAGAGAAGAGTGTCTCCGGCTCCGCCACGGGGTTGCTTCTCCACAAAGCGCGACCAGTTTGTTGTAGTGAAATACTGTTGAGTGAGTATCGGTTCTTGGTATCGGCCATTGACACCGATGCGAGTACGAGTATTTAACGCAGTATCGACCACCGATACTACTCGTACTCGTGCATCCCTACTTTCAACCATGAGAGTACAAACTCAGAACAACAAGAATCAAGAAAGAAAGCCAAACTACATTTATGTATATGTTAGTTAATTTTCTTTTAATTATTAAAACACAAATCAGGTATAATGAACAAGGGTTCACACAGGAATACAGTCCAGAATAAGGCCAGGGTATCCAAAATCATTTAAAGAAGTACCAAAACACAAATGAAAGGTCTAGCACTAGAAATATACTAGAGAAAAAGAATGGAATGCTCCAGCAACAGACACAGAAAGCACAAATATTACAAACCCAGAGGAGAAAGGGTAATGAGGGACAGGTGAAATCAATCAGGGAGGCATGGCTAATCACAGACAGGAAACACACAATGCCAGGAAGTGAAGCAAGTGACAAGGTGAGCTTTTCATAATAAAACGGGAAAACAAGAATGATTGAAACATAAAAGAAAAGAAAAGCATAACCAAAGAGCAGGGCAGATCATGACATACTCATGTATTCATTCTCAATAAAAAAAATAATCATACTTTTACATTTCATACATTTTATATCTGCAAATGAGGAGAGATATAATGCATTTCCCAGCAGCATTTTTCACTTGGAAGTGTGGAGAGCCTATTGAACAGTATTACAAGTGAAATAGCAGTTTTACCTTTTGATTTATGGCTGACAGTGACAGTGTTACGTTTGCCAAACACATAAGTTAGTGTTTTTATTTGTGATGCTTGAAGAAAATGTTCTGTACTTATTTTGAATGGACTACTTGTATATTGTACCTTTGCCAGTTTAACTTAAAAGGTAACGTATCTTTTGATTAGATTAGATTAGATGTTCCTTTTTCATCTCCATACCTCTTTCACCAGAGGAGTCACAACGATGACAATGCCTGAACATGTTCGGTTTGTGTTTTTACTTGCTCAACCAAAACCACATGTCATCACACAAATATGTCTTTTGTTGTCTTGCTGCAGTGATGTAATGTAATGTAATGCAGTGACGTACAGGCATAAACCGCGTGTCACCAAATTGTCCTGGAGACTACACCTGTACGTGACTGCTGCAAGAGAAGAACTTTAACAACAATCCCAAAAAAAAAAAATTTCAGATGGTGTTAAGTTACACTTACATATTCTGAAAAAATTTAAATCACTTTTTCAGTGCCTGCCAACCCACAAAGTATACGACATGAGACGACACTGTCAGTTTTGGCTGGTCTTTAGTTGATAAATAAACATTTTATTCAACAAGCAATGCAGATTTGGCACTTACAGGCTCAATAAGATATACTGCCCCCAATCTGAGTGTCTCCACCCACAGCCTGAGGATCTTTGCAAAGGTGCACATATTTTTCTCGGAAGCCAATCAGAGAAGACTGGGCTTATTTGTCTTCCCTTTTGGTTTCTGGGTGACATTGTTACGTTAGCCAAACACATCGGTTAGTCCTCATCATACCAGTTAAATCCAGCCAGAGACTGCACCAACTCATGGAGCTAAGGAGGGGTAAGCAGTCAGTTGGACTTGGACTCATGACTTCAATATTTCTAAAGTATAGTCTACTGCCCTGTTGTTCTCCCTTTGATGAATAAGTATTCAAAGTGTCCTGCACTTAACTGGACCCCCTGAAGTTGATGTTCTTTCCCATTCACAGAAGGCCTTAAAGTCTGACCAATGTTACACAATAACAATAAACCAGCCATTAATGAGTGCACTCTGATTGGTCCTTTGCACCCGCCTTGCAGCTTCATGGTGGTGGTGGGGGTAATGAGTCACTCTGTAGCATTCATGCAGGACGCACGTTGCCGGGGAATGGTACAGGATCATGAAAGGCAGTTGCAGCCAGCTGACTGACTCCCCTCTTTACTGAGTTCCTGTGCATGCTCCAACTGACCCATCAATGAAAAGCTACTTTCTTCCCCCTTTCTGGTGCGTGGCTGTGCAGGAGAGCGAAGGGGAGGTGGGAAAACGATGGACAATACAGTAACCCAACACTGGCCAGACTCACAATGTGAGGTCTCTGTGCCCCGCTGGACCAACAAACAGAGAGGCCTTTCTCATGATCCAACTGCTTCTCCAATCCCACGCCAGCATTCCTCTGCACTTTAATTATGCAGCAAACACATGCATATTCACGTGCTAATCACGTCACCTTGGCCGGGACACCCTCTAAAGTAACTGAGCTAGCAAAGGAGCATGTGATCAAAGTTGACCGAAAGTTGACCGATACATAGAAAGTAATAGGGCATTACTGACTTGTGATTGCATAAACATGTCAATAAAAGACTTTTGGATTGTTGTAGGGACCCATATTGTTGTAGGGCTCTTACTGTTTTGCTTAATTGAGCACAGTATGACTCAATCCCATGTCAAAATATAATACAAATATACTATTTATATCCATCCAAGTGACTCAGACACTAATGTATGTTGTTTACACTGCTTTTTCTAAAATTAATTTTGGGGCTATATCTATATCTTTCACTACTTTAATTCTTCATTTTGTCGTATTATTATTTTTACTTGTTAAAAATGGTCATCTTTTAAAATCCCATGTGTCTTTTATTTTACCTCATGTCGCTTTTACATCTTGTCTCAATGTCTTTTCATGTTCATCGTAAAGCACTTTGAATTTCTTGGTTGCTTAAAGCTACCACACAAATACATTTGCTTGACTTACAAAGCTCTAACACACATGGTACGCACATGATCTACAAACGTGTGTGTAAATATGACATGATATGCTTCATTGCACAAGATGGAAGACGCTATAGTTTAATGTTCCCTTGCATGTTCTCAGTCTATCAGGATAAACCTGTGGAACAAAGAGAGCCACTGTTGGCAAAGGGGACTGTGGTTGGCAGTCATTTCTAAATGGACATGCAACTCACCCAGGGCTGTTTGAGGTAAATGTTAACTTGGTTTGCATTGTCATATGTATACAGATATTGGTACTTACATGAAATTGTACTTCTGCATTTAACCCAAACCGAGTATTTAGGAGTAGCAGGCTTCTGTGAGGTAACGGGGGAGCCACTTGGGGTTAAAGAACGAACCACAAACACGAGGAACCAGCAGCCAAACTGAGAGTTTCTAGGGAAGTAGTGCAGTCTGAACTGCAAAGATTAGGGAACTAAATAATGTCATCCAAAGCACAACGATCAAGCTGACCGAAAGTAACCGCCCATCTGAAGATAGTAGCCACCAGTGTATTAACTCAACAACCTTAGGGTAAAGAGTGATATCTGTGCCCAAACTACCAAGCCGATTGATTAATGAGCACCCTGCTCCAATTAGTGAATGAACAGTGGACAAATTAAAACTGGAGTTTGAGGCTTTTTATTAGAAGACAACTACTTAAGAAGGTAATTTGTATGTATTGCACCTACAATAAATTAAAGGCGGTGGAAAAGTCACAAGTGAAGATGTCTAATCTATTTCAACGTTGGTGACATGCACAAAATCAATGACCAGCGGATCAAAGATAATTATTGCTTTGTCCTACAGAAGCCTTTAAATAGGTAATGTATTCAAGCTGTGCTCAGCCACTGTATCTTGCAGACCTTGACTTTTATGATTGACAGATTCCAACAGACATATGTCAATCAGGTCAGGACCAAAAAGAAAACATGTTCTAAAACATAATTTTGTTCGTCACTTGCTTGTCAAACGTCAGATATGATTAATTCTCGCAAGCTGTAAAGAAAGTTTGACCAGAAGACTCTGACCATCTCTGTTCTCTCCATGTGTACATACTCGGACAAAATCAGCAACTTCTGGACCAAGTTTTTATTCTTTTGAATACATTGAATACATTGTTTTGCATTTTCCATTGTCCTGTTGGAAAGTTTGTTTCCTTTATCAAACCAGAAAGTGCCAGTTAGAAAGAAAAGGTATACGGGAAAGATTGCAGCCTGTTCCATTGATTCAGATAGAAAAGTGGAGATGGACCAAGGGATCGAACATGCTGACACAACAGACACAAAACACAAAATGAGTCAAACTTTCGGTATGATGAATGCTCTCCAGCAGAAAAGAGATAAGATGATTTTGTACCTCCTGATGTGAAAACTGTGACACTGAAAATAGTCCAACTTTGTTGCTCGTTGCAACTTTATAACTAGAAACCAAATGTAAAATGCTCTGATTATTTTTCACGTAACAGTTACATTTTGTGTAAATTATATCTCACTGTAGGATCAATAAAGTATGTTTCAGGGCTGACACTCATACAACTCACATTGTAATTTTATACATTACCCTGTTATTATTTTATTAAAAGAATATGTATTGATATGTATTTTCTGTTGATTATTTAGACAATTGTCTGCCAGACTTCCTTCTTTTAACAAAGCACAGAACAGGAAGGGAGGCAACTTGAAAGATGAACTAGGGATTTATTGGCCCATACACAGAAAAGCGCTGATGACATCCGAGAGGTGAATGCACCACTTCAATGAATCATCTTCCTGTTGATTTATGGGTTTGGACCTTTAGACAAAACAGCCGGGGGCGGCCTTTTGGGGAAGCCGAAGGGTCAAACCACCAAAGCAAACAGACCCTGCTTCCTGAGGGATTTCCTGCTCAACAACATGAAACAAATCCACCTCATGCACCATCATCAATTTGAAATACTGTGTCTTGTCATCGTTATGCTCGCTAATTGATATTTAGTTTATTCTTGCAGGATGGAGATATGACAATTTTCGTCTTTATTATTTTGATGATTTAATTGATTATGTTGCACATTTGCATTTTAATGACCGTTAATTTACTTCGTAAATTAATTATTTAGCCTATGCAGGAATTATGTGTGTGTGTTCAACAGTCAACCCCTTCATTTAGATCAACTGACAACACTGTCAGTTTTGGGGGGGTCTCTAGTTGTAAATAAACATTTTATTCAACAAGCAATGCAGATGTGGCACTTGCAGGCTCAATAAAATATACCGCCCCCAATCTGAGTACCTCCACCCACAGCCTGAAGACCTTTGCAAAGGTGCACCATATGTTTTATTGACTGTGTTTTTTAGGGCGGGGCATTTTACAAGCATGAACCTGAAACTGAGCATAACATCCCCTTTAATGTGAAATACTACTTTACTTGATGAAGAACATGTGACCACATCGGAAATGATGTTTCACATTGCAGGATATTTTCACATGATATCTTGTGCATGAATATGTAAATATAGATGAGGCTACAATGATCAGCTTCATATTATTATTATTATTATTATTATTATTATTATTATTATTATATAGTGTTGTTGTTACAGTATTCCGCTCTGTATGTATTAATTTGTTAATTGTTTCCTCTGATTTAATTATGTTCTTGTGTAAAGCACACGGGATGTGTATGCGCGCGTGTGTGTGTGCGTGTGTGCACGCTGCAGCAGCAGGCAGCTCCGTGACAGCGGCTTCGGTGGAGGGCTGGTCTTTGTCGTCATCCCTGCTCATATTTATTTAATGAGAAGGCAGCGGCCACGGGAAAACTGGCTGCTTCTGGTTTCCAGGCATAAATACAACGCGTAGCCGGTCTGAGGCAAAACGGGCACAAAGGACAGCGGAGCACTCTGACGTTTTAAAGCTGAAGACCACGAGAGTCAGGTAACCAGCTGCGCTACTAAAACACATATCACGGAAATATTGTTTAACAGCGGGACGGCGTGATGGCGACTGTGGCGATTTAAATGTTGACCACAAAGATCAGTGTGTGTGTACGCAGGCTACATATCGCTGGAATACATTGAGAACTGCTTATTTACTGTACTTGGCAGCGCTGCGAGCGACCGTACATACATTATATTAAATGTCAGCAGGCTGTTTGTGTTGGTAAGACCGCAGCACAAATACACACACAACCTGTGTAAACACAGGGGTAGCAGCTCACATGAAATGTTAGTGACACTGATGTAGTGTAGGACAAACTGCTCTGACTGGAATAAGGTGGATTTGTGTGTTTAGCATTATTTGTCCGCATTAAACTGTGTTTAGGCTTTTATTGGGTATGTGTCTTTCCCAGACAAATAATTGGAGTAACTCAGTGAACTTGTTCGCTTTGTTTCAAACTGCTGCCACTTTGGCATCACACATACGTGGCAGTAAAGGATTTCCCAATGCAGATGAGTTTCACAGCCAGGAGCATGTATGATGACATCAAACACTTTTCATTGTCATTCGCATTTTGGTACCAGTTTCAAATAAGCCACATTTTATAACGTTTTAAAAATATATATATAATTCGAACTAATGGCCGATTTAATTGTTAATACATAGTGTTCCAATGCTTTATGGGTCATTATTCATCTACTAATAAAAGATCAAGAAAGCTCAGATTATGTAACGAAAAAAATCCATTGCTTTTTTTTTTTTAACTTTCTAACAAGCCTGCTCTTGGAAATGTTAATCTGTGACTATGTTAAAACGTGTTAATAAAAAATAGATGTTGGTTCAAGTAAGTGGTCCAACCAGAATCTGGCAACCCAAAAGTTGCCCTTATCATTGGCTCATAACAGATCTATATTATTTGTAAATGCTTTATCAACCCTTTATAAAGCTATTATCCATCTTTTTAACAGTGTCCTTATTAGAAAGTGATTTTTTCCCCAAGGCTTTTGTGTGTGTGTATACACTTACATTGTTTGTTTGTTTTTTTGCTATCATCTGTCTCTCTGTTGGGAACATGTTCCTGCTATTATTGTGTAATTGAATGCATTGAGCTAATGTGTATCGTTGGGAATACTACAATAGTCTCAGTGCACTCTTTATCCGCACCAGGGGAACATACAGAGCGGTGTACAGTAGCACAGCAGGGGATTGTGTGTGTCTGTGTGTGTGTGTGTGTGTGTCATCCCAGCTTGGGAAAATCCGAACTGGGAGAGAAGTGTGGAATGTTTGGCCTTCGTTATGAAGCCCTCATCCGCTCAATCTGCTTTTTTTTTACATAGAAATGTTTGTTACCATGCTAAAACTCACATGCAACTGATTAAAGAAAATGCAGATGTGAGTGTGGACACAGCTGGAAAGAGCAATTTCCACAATGTTAGGAGAGAGGAGAGCAGTCGAGATGAGAGACAGGAAGTCAGACTCATTAATTTAAGATATTCCCGCTCAAGGCTCGCCCTGCTCTTGAAAAGGCCACCGGCAGATGCACTGTATGGTAGATTGCCATTTCTAGGTCAGTGGTAACCCCCTCCCTCTTCACTCCACCCCACCCTGAGCCGCCTTTCTACCCAAGGCCGGCCCACACAATAATCTGCAGTGGGGTGTAAAGCAAGATGCGGCATGTGGCGAGAGTATTAACCAGCCTGTAGAATAATTACAACCATGGGATGGATGTACAATCTGTTACGGGGACCAGTGTGTGATGTGATCAAAGGCGGTTAATGAATTAGACCTGTAATTCATTTTGAATCAGTGTTTCTTATGTATTCATAGAATCAGGTAGGTTGGTTTTTAAAAATGGGCTTTATTTTATAGGTCAAGCACAGCATTAACAGATTACGAGTGAACACTGAATCTTTAAAGCTATAATAGGGAGTTTTGGATACAAAGATATTATAGCTTAAATGTTGTTTTCCTTCATAGTCTTCTGACCTTGTTTGACTTATTTAGTGAAAAGTTAAAGCCTAAACCTGACATCTTTTATGAAGAATAATGTGTACAAAAATGGAAAACTGTGCCCTCTGATATCTCTCGGCAGGAATCATTCCCACCCCATATAGTTGTATTTGTTGTCTACATTTGTCATTTGCCACGAAGCATTGTCCTCCTGTGACCATCACCTCTAACAGCTGTGGAATATAAAAGAGCAGAAACTACTGAAAACATCCATTAAAAAGAAAATTGAACGAAGTGTACACGTAACAGCTCAGGAAACAAATACGTCAACCTCAATTCAAGACAACAGATTCAATAAACACGCGTCGCTGAACAATCACAGAAAGGCCGTTTGTTGGTTTGTTTGTCTAACATTGTGAATAAACCTCATTTTAGGATCTCTATCCTTTTAGGCAATTCTGCTATTGATATTTGATTGCTACAATTATACCAAATTGACCAACTTCCCCCTTTACTTTTCTTTGAAGCCTTAAATGAGTCCATTCATGTTGATGTTGTTTCATCTGCAAATTCTGGGAAGCCAACTGTTGATTAACAGTGTTAAACTGTGTTTTTGGTGTTAATGCAAAGTATTCATGGCTGAGTGAGGTCCAGAGATAGAGACAGAACTGGAACTGAAACATGGCTTTATTTGTGACACACAAAGACGTAATTCAATATATTTCTGTGGTTAAGCAGTAATGTGTTGGCAACTGTGCAGATTGTAGTCTCAAAGGATTGTTCAACATTAATAAATGACTCTATTGTTACATATAATTTCATGTCACAATGCACCAATATAATACATTTTCCAGAAAATGGATTCACAAATTGATTGTGGATAACATAATAAGGTGAAAATAAACAGAGAAAAATATCCATTCATGTAAAATACATTGAATTAGATATCTGCCAAATCAAGAAAACACGTCAAATCATGTGAAAATCCAATCTTAACAAAGCAATCCCGTTCATTGACACATTTATTTGTTTCTCAATATATATTGTCATATTGTCATTTCAAATGGAAACACTTATAAATCTGTGCCATCTCTGACCCACTTTCAGGCCGAAGGTCATAAGGTCAGATCAGATGACCTGTGTGTTGACCCATCTAGTGTAGCAGGTTTAAGCCAACATCTTTGCTGGAGGGCAGCGGTCAATCAAGACTCTGGTAGGCTATGAAACCGGAGCTTATAGAGATTTACAGAAATCCCTGTATATGTCCTCCTCAGTTTGACATCACATGCTGCTTCTTACAACATACGTTACCCCCACACATCTTTTCTTGCAGCGCTGGCTTGTGGTTTCCTCGCTGATTCTCTTTGTCAGCTCTTCTGACTTCTGCAGCTTTGTTGGCAAGATGTACAAATAGTGTACAACACATTTTCACAAAAGTTAAAGAAGAAGAAAAAAAAAAAAAAGGCGTAGATCAAATCTGGATTTAGTACGCATACAAGGAAGATAAAGACTAATCTGTCACATACATACACGTTGAATTGAACACTGAATTCTTTCAGCTGTGTGATCTAAACCTGTCAATGTTGCTGTTGCAACGAAGCGGGGCGATTGTGAACGTATCTGTGTATTGTATAACAGCAGGATACCGCCGTCTTACCTCAGAGGACTTGATGTTGTCGCTGTAAAACTGCCACTTAATAATGTTACTGTAATTTGGTTAATTTCTCCCCACTGTGTTATTCTCACACACAGCTGTCCATACATTCACAGCAAGCAGCCTCGCGTGCTAGAATAAAACGGTCCCTTGTGTATTCTTCACTCTGAATGTTAGTGTCCCTGAGCAATTTCAGTATAATTTGAGAGGTGCAATAATAATCTTTTATATTTGTTTATATTCTCTGATCGAAATAATAGTGGTGTGTCTCCAGGAAACAGGGACTTCTTATTTGGCCTTGTGCTCAATAAACACTGTCGTACATCATTTTACAGAGCAGGTAGACACAATAATGTGAACACGTCATGGAAAAGACTAAATTAAACGAATCACAGTTCTAAATGCAGCTGTAAATGTGGGTCATATTAAGGGGAATGCTGATAAGCAACACTTATCAGCTATAAAATATATCTTTGTAGTCAGAGCTTAATTAGCAACAAAAGACAGCAGGGCTCTAAAGAGGCTAAATTATTTCTGCAAAGCGTGTAGCTGTATTAGTCGTTCTTTAAAGGATCAATTCAGCTAAATGATCAGTTGTGGTATCAATAATGCAAAGTTTTGAAATTTCTGTATCTGAGATTTCTGCCTCCACACGACTATAATGGAGGTAAGAGGAATTTAGTTTGTGGAACCTACAGCACTTACATATTAGAATAAAAACACGCTTTCAGAGTTTCGGCAAGAACTGCTTATTCATATATAGCATATTATGTGGTTCATGCAAAGCAACATGGACACTATCTCTTTTCTCAAAGAGTCCTGAAATATATATTCTTATCTTGTGGGAGGTATTAATTTGTATGCATAACAATATGTGGATCTTGTTTGTACAAGATAATTCATTGTAGATCTAATATGTTGTTCACACTAGTTATAATCATATGGACACATGATAGCTGTCACCTTAAAATACCCACCAGGGATAGGATTTGATGAGGAGGAGGAAACATCCTGTAACCCAATATGCATAATGCCTACAGTGTGCATTCGTGAGCTAGTTACTTCAAAGTGTATTCTTTTTCTCAAGGAATGGTATATGTAATTTATTTATTTATGTACGTAAACTCAAACATATTTTACGTTTTCCTTCTTTCACGCATTTTTTAACTTGAGTTTTCTTTCATTTAACCGCAGACTCCATCGAAGAGGATCTTGGACGGCATGCAAAGTTGTGAAGTTTCGTCAGACAGCACTGATGATCCTCTTAGTAGCGGCCTACGCACTCATCGGCAGCCTCGAATAGTAGTGATTGGTGCTGGCTTGGCCGGCCTTGCTGCAACTAAGATCCTACTGAAAAACGGCTTCACGGATGTCACTGTCCTAGAGGCGTCAGACCACGTCGGCGGGAGAGTTCAAAGTGTTCAGCTCGGTGAGAGTCTCCGTTTACCTGTTGTTACCTCAAAGTTATCGTTGTAACTTATCAATGAATAGCACCTAAACACTGAAATTGAAACACATTTATTTGCTACAATAATTCTGCCTTTTCATTTTTCCAAACATACAGCAATTTAATTGGTCATTATAGATTTTCCTTCTTTAGCTAAGAGCATTATTTTAGTTCAGATGGCCTACAATTCATCAAGCAAATCCTGATGAAAAAGCAACTACAAAGTGGTAACAATCCATCAAGGAAACTTAAAGTAATAGCCAGACATATTAAATAGTAAATTATGCTCATTTGCTCTCTTGCAGAGGGTTAGAAGAGAAGATTAGTACCTCCATTATCTAAATATGACCAAATAGAGCCAATAGGTGGCTCGGCTAGCTTGGCATAAAGTCAGCGAGCCTCCAGGAGGTGACTTTTAACTAACTGATAACTCACTATTGAGCCACAGCATGCCATTAACACTTTGGTATTTACAAAGATTAAATAGATATAAGAAAGATATAATGTGTTAATTAGTGGGCTTTAGAAGTGCCAGTAGACATATTTTTATCTTCGGACAGAGCCAGGCTTGCTGTTTCCAGTCTTTATGCTAGGTTGCTTACTCCCTCCTGTAGCTGCATATTTCTTTAAGTCCATCAATATATGGTTTTATAGTAGGAATGTTGTTATGTATCACTGCAATGCCAAAAAGTGAACCGTTCTAAGAATAACAAGTATTTCTTCCAAGACAAAACACAAATAACTGTTGATACATGAACAAAGAATCTTCTGATACAAGATGGAGTCACAAATCTAAGAGTTACGCTGCAGAAACAGTATTACAGAATACGCCTCTTTCATATTAATGTACGGAGAATCTGTTTTTTTAATTTATTTTTTATTATCACAGGTCAAATTAGATTAATGCTCAGATTTACTTAGAATACCAGTTCAATCAGCCAGCAATACATTGACTATTTGTTTCCTCAAATAACCTGAATGAATGCACTTATTGGATGCATGCCTAGTTCCAAAAGAAGAAATGATGCTTTCCACTTCATCTGCTCAAGCAATGCTGTTAGACTTTATCAACAAAGTCAACCGAACGTCCGTTCTTACGGCAGAGTAAGTTTCATGGCAAAATCTTTCAACTGGCAAGAACAAAAAAGTAGGGAACAACATATGCTCTCAGCACAGATACATATATGCAAATAAAAGAGGTCAAGCGTAAAATCATACATTCTGCACTGTTAAACGTAAACTTGCACACGGATAATTGCGTCTGTTATCTAAAGGCCTGTAAAGGTTTATGTACCGAGATGTTATGTAATTATAGAAGCATTCAGCCATAACTGGTCTGTTCTTAATGTATAAATTAACCTATACAAATAAAAGTGTGGCATCCATCATACTCAGGAAAAATATCAAATGAATGGCATTCCAGTGGGCTAAAGCCACCGCAGTATGTTAATTGAGTTGACCTCATCCATGAACTGTCCATTTATGTAAAACTCTGGGGTGATTCTGCTGGAACAAAGCAGAGTTCAAAGAGATCCTTTTTTTTGTTTTTTATACTCACACTCATCTGTGTTTCTTTCCTCTTTTTTTTTGTAGGAAAAGCAACTTTGGAGCTTGGAGCCACCTGGATCCATGGTGCCAATGGGAACCCAGTGTACCACCTGGCAGAGGACAATGGGCTGCTGGAGCACACCACAGACGGGGAGAGGAGCGAGGGACGCATCAGCCTGTACACTAAGAACGGCGTGGCTCACTACCAGACCAACATCGGGAAGAGGATCCCCAAAGACCTGGTGGAGGAGTTCAGTGACCTGTACAACGAGGTAGGAGGACCCATGTGCACACAGGCACGCATACAGTAGTGAATTCACTTTTATGCATACATTAATGCATGCATGGACAAGAGCACAGATAATCTCACTGTTCAGCCGGCCTTACATGAAAATATGTTTATGTAGGTTAATTTATAGATCATAGACATAGTAACTAGTGGCAAGCCCCTTAAAAACAAATGCTCTGAGGCCAAATATTGTTCAAACCTGAAAATGTGTATTTTGAATTCATGGAGATCCGAAAGGTTCCACAGAGAGAAAATACATTGAATACGCCAATTTGGGGACATGTGTAATACATTCTGACAGACATCTAGAATATTTCCTCTTCATAAAGATGCAGCCATAAAAACACAGATACATGAGATTGAATAGAGAATATGTACAAAATATTGGCTTCTGTTAAGAGAATGATTATCGTATTTAAGTAGGTCACCTCTGGAGGAGCAGTTACAGAGAAAAGGTATACGACACTCCAAGGGGGATTTAATCTTCATTAACCCTTGGTACATCTGTTTTCTGTGTGATGTCAGGTCGAAATCGACCCACTCATTTGGTCTCCTTGTGTTAAATCTTCTTTATGGAAGTTCACAACTCAAACCCCAACACCTTTACAGACACAGTGGCAGGTTCAGCATCCTAAAGACTGAATATATTCTTGCATCGTCTACATTTTTCAGCCCTGCATAATCATGCCGTCCACCTTCCTCTAGCTTTTGTTGAAACAAACTTGCTATTTTGGGGTGTATGAATAAAGTTGACGTGACAAGGCTTCTAAAGCCTCCAAGCCTCCAGGATGTGTTTTCAATTGCTGGTGTAATGAAAAGAGAGAGAAATGAGACCATGCTTCAGGTTCACCTCACCTTTGTCTCTCTTTATGAAGTCCTTTAGCCCTGACTGACATGCTTCAGAGTGATATGGACCAGGATTATGGTCAACATCACATGAAGAAGAGTGAACGGCAGATCACCTGACCTGACCATCACCTCCATAGCCATAGCTCTAGTGCACTGCAGCTTGTGAAAGTAAACTGAAATGAAGCGTTAACTTTGACTATTTGTTCATGTATTCTATTATTTTGTATGCCTTTACAAATATACGTGTATTTTTTGGAAAGAATCACAGCTTGTGTTTAGCTTATATGGTTGTGTTCATCATTTTCCCTGTGTGTGTATGTGTGGCATACCACTATATGTATGTAATACATACAAGAGGATGTAAAGGCTAAGAGCAGGGAGCGGGCATAAGTATCATCCATATTCAGACAAAGGCAAGCACTGTATTCATGAGTTAAAGGACATACAAAGTAAAGCTTGTTGCCAATTAGATATGTTTGGGGCAAGGGCAGTTATGACCATCTTGTATAAACAGCACAGGGGCTAATCGTGTAGGTTTTCTTTGTCCCAGAGTGCTGTACAAGTAAACTGTGTAGTCTCTTCATAAAGACACTTCTTTTTTTACATATTTTTTAAGGTATGGTCTTCCATTTATTGTGTACAATATTCAATACTTTAATCTGCCGATCTGTGTTTTGTGCGTCATGTTGTGTATTTTTGAGTGCTCACAGATAATTTAACTGTTATACATTCTGTTTACTTAATAACAAAAAAATCTGTTTTATTTTCTATTAGATAGATAGATGATATAAAGATAGATAGAATACTTTATTCCCACAGGGAAATTAAAGTGTCTTTGCAGCCAGACATATTGAAATACAAGACGACAAACACAGATTCAAATACATGTTACATATAAAGTCGGACATATGGATCTGAGCAGCGTGCATCTAATCCATTGATCAACTAATGGTTTCAGAATCAGCAAGATACAATCTCCAACACCATAACAAATTATATCAAAGTTTGGTTTAATTATAATGTTATAATGACAAAATGCAAGCAGATCTTGTCTTCAGCTAATACTTCAGCTAAAAAGTACTTGTTCTGCAGGTTTTTTGTGAAAGTCTTTTAGTTTCAACTTCATTTATTAAAAGTAAAAACAGCTCACATTCATACTGTAACTGTTTCAATTTCACTGGTGGTGTTTTACTTTCCAGGAAAGGGTGAATTATCACCTCTGTGTAGCATCTTGTCAGTGTATCAACAAGTCTCTTTTCCTACTTTCTGTTAACAATGTGCTGCTCTTGTAGCTGCTGACAGCATTTCTTAGTGCTGTGATTTGTGCTGCCGGTGGGGTTTCTCCATTTCAAATAAAAAAACTGAACTGATCTATTCTGAGCTGAACTAAACTGGTTTATTTTTCTTCTGTCTGTGTCCTTCTCCCGACTACTCTCCCAATCACCCCGCTCTAGGTGTACGAGCTGACTCAAGAGTTCTTCCAGAATGGGAAGCCTGTCTGCGCTGAGAGCCAGAACAGCGTCGGCATCTTTACGCGGGACGTGGTGCGCAAGAAGATTATGTTGGATCCTGATGATTCTGAGAGCATCAAGAAGCTCAAACTGTCCATGCTTCAACAGTACCTCAAGGTGTGTGTGTGTGTGTGTGTGTGTGTGTGAGCCTTGAATTCATGAATCATCAAGAATTGAAAATTATACATAGTTGCTATACAAACCATTATATTAAACAGAGAAAAGCAGAAATGTGTCACATTTGAGAAGAGGCAACAAGTTGTTTGTTTCTCAGTCTTTCTGACCAATCAGTGGTCCGTAGTGTTTTTATCCACTTTGTATTATCGGCTCAGCTTGCTTGGAATCTCGACAGAGGGATAACAAAATAAGTATCAGGTATCACTTTTGTCAATAGAAATCCAAAGAGCAGGTGGAATGAGTTTGAGTAGATCCGAAACCATGCAGTAGAAAAGAGGCATATGAGGAAAATTGGTAAATCTTTTGTTGAGCTTCTAATTCATTTATAATTTTAAATGATACAACTCACCCAATGTATACAATGAATACAAATGAGTAATTGTGTGAGGGAGCTTATGTTATGTTTTTTCTTGTCGAGCATTAAAAAAAAAAGCATCCAAGAATTAAAACTGCAGCTCCCCAAGGTTATTGTCTGCATGAAAACATCTTAATTTAAATTTTGCCTTGCTGGGATTTGATATCAACAGCCATTTAATATATTCATGTGGGTGCTACATCAGTGCTACATTCCTTTGAGTGCTCCTCGATACGCTACCGCCCACACACAAAGACACAGAAACCAGAGCACGTTGTGAACCGCAGCAGAGAAGAGACAGACGGTTGCGGCACATTGGCCACCAGGTAACCGCTACCATGCTAGCTGACTATTAAATGAGCTGCATGTTTATGTTGTGTAATTCGCAAGAAATGGAATGTTGCCACAAAAACAACATGAAACCATCTTTAGAGATAAGATACATTTGACCACACAGCAGCTTAAAAAGGAACCTGTAAGAATTAAGGTGCATTGTGCTTGTGTATTGTATTGCACATTGCTCTATGACGCTAAGATTTAGTGTTAAAGTTCAGCAACTTGATGGAGGCTTGAACGAACGATTGTTTCAACCGATTTGATTTGCCCTTTGCCACATGGATTCTTCTCCCTGATGGCAGAGGTTCATATTCGGAGAAGAGGGGATGTTGAGAGTCCCCAGAGATTTTTGTTTCTTGACTGCCTGCTCGCACACGCTCTTATAATTTTCTTATATTACCTTCATTGATGTTTTGTGCAGGCCTTAGGTCGCCAAACCATGCTTTAATTCTGTGTCTAATGGTACTCTTTAGGATGGCTTGGTAGAACATCAGTATGAACTGGCTGCTGACTGACAGACATTTTGTGTTGATATTTCTCCTGCTTTAGGTGGAGAGTTGTGAAAGCAGCTCTCCCAGTATGGATGAGGTGTCTCTGAGTGAGTTTGGCGAGTGGACAGAGATCCCTGGTGCACATTATGTCATTCCTGAAGGTTTCATGAAGGTCGTGGAGCTCCTGGCCCAGGACATCCCGTCTCGTACCGTCTGCCTTAGCAAACCGGTCCGCTGCATCCACTGGAACTACTCAGCCCAGCATCAGGAGGTGATCGCCAAGAGCAGCGACACCCACACGGACAACAACCATAATGACAACAACCATTGCTGCCAACCTTGCGAGGACCCTCTGATCCTGGGTCACCCCATTTACGTGGAGTGTGAGGACGAGGAGTGGATCACAGCTGACCACGTGATCATCACAGCCTCTCTGGGCGTCCTGAAGCAGAACCACGAGGCCATGTTCACCCCCTCTCTGCCTGAGGACAAAGTGTTCGCCATCGAGAAGCTGGGCATCAGCACCACCGATAAGATATTCTTGGAGTTTGAAGAGCCCTTCTGGAGCCCCGAGTGCAACAGCATCCAGTTTGTGTGGGAGGATGAGGCTCAGCTCGAACAGCTGGCCTACCCCGAGGAGCTGTGGTACAAGAAGATCTGCAGCTTTGATGTGCTCTACCCGCCCGAGCGCTACGGCCACATGCTGAGCGGCTGGATTTGCGGGCAGGAGGCGCTGTACATGGAGCGCTGTGATGACGAAACAGTGGCCGAGACCTGCACTGAGCTGCTGAGGCGCTTTACAGGTCAGGACAATTTTATGACAGAAAACAAGATCAACAAGATCAACTTCCGTCTTCCAACTCTCTTCTAGCTAATCGTTCACTAAGAATTGATTAATTTAAAGCTAACTCAATAGCCTGGGAAGGCTGAGACTGAGCTCAGTGGCTCAAACAAACAATTGGGTTTGGTCATTGGGTTTCATATAAAGGAAATGACATCAGCTTCGGCTGTGATGTAAGCAGCTTTTTATCGTGACAAAAGGTTGTCAGATAATACAGTTGGATGACTCAGGTATTTCAGGCGTTTCCAGTGAGCAGTAGCTAGCTGGTCCGGTGTTACCGCCACACAAGCAACTCTGAGCTGAAGGATTGATCATAAAGTTGATAAAAGGGGAAGAGGTCTTTATATTAACTCACATTTGATCAGTACATCCTTTTTCTTGTGACACAAATGTCGTTGATGTTAAATTTTCTCTGAAGCTTCCCCAATGTTGCACTTCTTGCGCAACAGATTGTAACATAGAATTGCAACATAGAATGTAAAAGGTTTCATCACATGACTATGACAATGACAATGACTGGGAATAGATTAGTAATGTTGTGTCGATACTGTAAGAATGAGTCATTGCCTCAGAAATAAGTAACAGTATGGGTGTATAAGCAGTGACTGTCAAGTCATGATGAGGTCAGTGAACTTCCTGCAGATTGCAGATGTTAAATCACAGAGAAACTACACACACACACACACACACACACACACACACACATTCCTCATTTAGGTCAACGTGGTTTAATCCCCTCAGCTGTTGCTTAATTACATATAGCCTCGCTGGTGCCTTTCTGCTCAAAGAGGGTCACGAGTTGATCAGAGTTGGCAGATTACACATCCCAGTGAAGGGCCTCAACTGACAGCCGCCCCATTCTTAATTTGAACTGGTTTTATTCTATAATGCACTGGATTTTGTTGACACCAGACATAAAGTTTCTCTGTCCGTATGTCCACAGGGAACCCCGACATTCCTAAGCCCTGGCGCGTCCTGCGCTCCTCGTGGGGCAGCAACCCCTTCATTCGAGGCTCCTACTCCTTCACCAGGGTAGGATCCAGCGGTGGGGACTGTGAGAGGCTGGCCATGCCTCTGCCTTATGCCAACAGCACCAAGGCCCCGGTAAGACACCGACAAGACAACACAGTGGGTGGACAGATTAATAAAAACACTTCACCCATTTAAATCAATTCTGTAGCCCTTATGAAAAGTATAATGTTATAATTTGTCAGACTCAATTTATAGTTATTGTTAGGCCAAAGTTAGTAGCGTTGGTATTGCATTAATTCGTTGCATGCTTCTGTAATTTTGCCTAGTACACGGTGTGGTGTAAAATGTAGTAGATATTTTGAATTAAGATGAAAATGACAAAGTTTCCACTTGTTTTGGCAATACATTCTCCCTCCCAACTTGTCAGATACCGACACTTGATCAGTGGCCTTATGTTTAAAACTATGGTGGTTTTCAATTGTTACATACAGAGTCTTTTCAAATTAAACTTCTGTGTTTACAGGAAACGTACAGTTTCTGTTCGTCATATGCATACAGTCTCTTTTCAAAATAAACTTCCAAAGTAGGTTTACTTACTTCCAAACAACAAAACTAAATTTAGTTAGGTTAAGGTAACACAACTTGGTTAGGTTTAGAAAAACTTTGTGGTTTGGGTTAAAATATGTACGTTTGTTACTTAACTGGCACTTACTAAAGTACGTAAGATATTTAACAAAACTACAGTAAATTAAGTCAGTGTTGACTTTTGGTTTCACACGGGACATGAACAGCCTCCTGGGGGAAAGTCTTCTGTTTGTTTGACTAGTTTCTAACAACACATTTCCTAATAATTTGATAAGGGGGTTTCCTAGAAAGAATTATGCAATGTTTTACTAATTAGAGAAAATGAAGGCCAAGTTCTGAGACAGTTTCGCTAGTCTCAAGGTAAGTTTATATCTGGTTGAGGATGTTCAGAGTAATTTCCCTTGTGGATGTGCTTCATTTACACCCAAATAAATATTGATTCATTATTCATGTATTACTGGAAACTTTATTCTTCATATATGCTTTATAAATTGTATGCTTGCTGCATGTTCAGCTGACCTACTGTATACTGACTAAAATAGTCTCTATGATACCAGGGATAAAAGATGATAACATATTGTATAAGTTTTCAGATAATTACATCATACTATTTTCATTGCACTCTGAGAGCATATGGCTAATGCGGCGATGTCATCACTACCATGTTACAGCACATGCAGAAAATACAGCTGGTGTCAGGAGGGGTTATGAAGGCTGTGTCCTGGCTGGCAGTCTAGACCATGAAACCTGAGGTCTTCTGGGTGAAGGGTGAAGGGGCTGGGGGGGGTTGTGTGCTCACTTGACACTGTTGAAGGAATGGTATGACCCCTTCGCTGAAGTCCTTCAACCCTGTCAAACTGAAATCTGAAGTTACTGCGGCCTCCTACGTGTAGAGCGCTAACAAGTGATGAAAATAGAAAATAGTGCAGCGCAGGAGGCCAAACAAATTGACTGCTCTGGTTTTAAATCTGCTTTTCTTCTCTCAAATATTTTATCTCTTTCTCCCCTCCTCCTTCCTCAGCCTCTACAAGTCCTGTTCGCTGGAGAGGCAACCCACAGAAAATACTATTCCACTACCCATGGTGCTTTGCTGTCAGGGCAGAGGGAGGCCACTCGTCTTATAGAGATGTACCAGGACTTGCACAGAGCTGAAACCACAAAGCCTAATATGTAAAATATAACAAACCTCTGACTAGTGAAACACATTACTGTTGAGTTTTACGCATTTCATCTTGATGATTAAGTTATACTTAAAAACATAGCCTGGGCATTATTTCATTAATGAGTATTGTTACTATTGCACTGTAGATTCAAATTATGCTACACTTTTATTTGAGATGTACTGTTCGAAGGTTGCCAATGGTGCTGTCATTTCTTGTCTTTATCCTGTCATTACATTTTTTTTAAATCATTAATTTAATGTTTATAATAACAGCATCTGTAATTTAACTTGTTTTTGTAAGTGCCTTCTGTACGTAATGTTATGTTATTTCAAAAATAAAGGAAATGCTAAATTCAAATTGATCAAGTTTTAACAAAATAAAAGTTCTATCATCATCTAACAAGACCAGTTGAATCTTCTTAATTCATTCAAAATATAATAACACACCAGTGGTATAGGCATCAGTTATTTTGTCTATATCCACTTCTGTCCTCCTGAATATTTTCCAGGAAAGTACAACCACAGCCAAGACCTTTAAATCTAGGAGATCAAGGCAGCCAGCGAGTGCACATGGAAAGAAAAGAAAAGGCTCCAAAGCCAAATATTCTGTGCCAAGGGGACAGATGGTGCTAGAACAGACCTCAACCCAGTCCTCCATGTATGATGTTGATTCATCAGTTTAAAATTACAGCATTTGAATTTTAACTAAAATTCAGTTAGCTCATGAGACCATCAGTGGTGGACGAAGTTTTCAGATCCTTTACTTATATTAAACTCCATTACAAGTAAATGTTCAATCTTTGACATTGAAGTATCAAAGCCATGAGTAATCAATATGCTGAATGATCCTTTTGTTTAATCATCAACTGTATGCATTAGCTGCATTTTACCGTTAGCTGATCATGGAGCTGATTTTAACCATTTTACATGTTTATCATAGTGGATTTATTTCCTAGAATAATACAAAAAGACACAAATCTTGCAATAATAAAACTAGTTGATTTCTTAACCCGGTTGAAATTATCTCACTGCTATGACAGAGTTGTTTAAAAGGCAGTGTCAACACCGTTTATGTTTCTACTGATAGACAACCATGAAACAGGCTCTCATAGCTTGTGTTTAAAATGTTCGGGGCGAAAAACCAACAACCCCTGCATACACTTCTGTTTTCACTTTTGGCCTGATTAGACCTCTATGAGGGCAGGTGTGTGCAGACTGCGTTTGATTGAGGTCACCGGTTAGTTTATTGTGACTGATGCAAAAACATTACAAACATCGGTCAAACAAAAAGGGAAAAATGTATTCAGGACAGGCAAATGTTTACTTGCTGTATAATACATCTTCACATACTGACTCTAAGCAGGTTCTGAGAATGAAAGGTCACCAAATGAAGTAAACTTAAGCCACAGTGTCTGTATTTTTGAGTTGCTAATAACAGCTGGATAACAAAAGTCTTAATCATACGAACATTTGCACATTTGTCCAACATAACACATATTGCATAACCTCCTGTTTGTATACAATATGGAAAGTACTCTATGTAATTAGTATGCAATATGGTTGACCTTTATCAAGCTTGGTAGCATCATGATGCTCAACTCTGTCCAGCTTCAGTGTGAGCAGGTCTAATGTATATACTACTGTATATATTTTCATATATATATTCATAGATATATATATTTATAGATATATCCATGAATATATAGATATATATCTATAGATATATACGAGAGAATATCAAGCAATTACAATTACGTTAGATCAGATTAAGCAGGTGTTTCTGAATACATCAATAGTCTAATAATACTAAGTTAAGACTTCTAGACACTTCAAGATATGCAACCTGGATGATTGAGAATCGTCAAGGACAATGTTAAGAAACAATTGGATTTAAAAATGAATGCATCAACACAGTTAAAACAGTCAATACTAATAATGGTGTCCCCTTTTCTTTTTAGGTGCTCTCTGGAGCTTTGATGTGGCAAAATTGTCAGATGTAATCGGAGCTTAATGTCCTTCTGACACATTGAGGGCACAGACGTAGGCAAGCCAGCCAACAATTTCACCTCAGAGCAAATCAGAGCTCATGTTACATTTCATTGCAGATTAGCAAAAATGGCTTTGCAGAGTTAAAGACCTGGACAGAGTAAACCATCAATAATTTAGGAAATGTTCTCTTTGACAATTGGAAAAAACTCAGTTCTGATGTATAAAGTTGTTGTGGGGAACATATTTAACAAATGACCGCAGAGAAAAATAAGCATTTTGAGTCAAGTTTTCTGATGAAATGAAGTCCAACATTTACTCATCTACTTCCTTGTTTGTCTACACACCCTTTTGCTAAAATGATCTTGGTCGTAGTTCGTCTCCTTTACCAGGTAATGCCCAACTTTGTCTTAATGTAATATGTATGTATATATATATGTATACATATATATATATATATATACACATATATATACACATATATATATATATACACATATATATATATATATATATATATAAATACATATATATATACTTACTTACATACACATACCACATGAGGGGGCCTAAGTGTTCAGCTTGATTTACGGATGATAAGGGGAAATAAAAGTGGGTCCCCAGAGAAAAAGTCTGAGAAACACTGAACGACACGACTTGCTGTCTTGTAGTCAGGAGTCTTGAAGTAGTTTTTCACAAAAGGACCAGGTGGCTGCAGTTCACACAAATGTTTGGTCTCCAAACTATGCTTCGTCACAAAAACAGACCCAAGAAGGGATACAGGACATCTGCAGAACTGTATCTGTTATCATGTTGTTGATGTTCTTGTTGGCACAGATGGGCAAAGAGTATTTTTTTGCTGCAACAACAGTATTGGTTTGTGTTGCAAATGCACAATGCAACACAAATGTGAAGTTCCTGTTGTTACAGGTAACAAGACCTTTTTAAAAGCCTACGTTTTGGCTCGTCCCAGTGGGAAAGCACAGGTGTAATCAATGACATTAAGACCTCGGCTCTGCATGGATCCCTTGATGGTACTCAGCCATCCTTAACACAATTTATTTCACCTGTACTTTCCCACTAGTAAGTCAAAATGTCTTACATTAAAGAAAAAGGTCTATACACATTAAACCAACACACTGAGCAAAAACAGGTAATCATTTTTAGAGGGTTTGTCGTCTACAATATACACCACTTCATTTTTTTGTGACATGGCACATTGTCCTGTTGGAAGCAGCCGTTAGAAGAATGATGCACTGTGGTCGTAGAGGGATGGGCATCACCAAGTACTCAAGTAGGCTGTGGGGTTCAATCGATGCTCAATTGATATTAAGGGCCAAATGTGCCAAGAAAATATCCTCCACACGTTACACCATCTCGACCAGCCTGAACCGTTGATACAAGGCAGGATGGATGCGTGCTTTAATGTTGTGCCAAATTCTGAGTCTGCCATCTGAATGTTGAGGAAGAAAACAAGACTCGTCAGACCGGACAACCTTTTTCCAAACTTATATTGTCCAAGTGGAGAGCCTGTACCAATTTTAGCTGAGTTTCCTATTAGCTGACATAAGCTGTCCATATTTTCTCACTTACCTCAACTAGTATCTATCAGATGTGATCATCATTATCATCATTATGTTGTGAGCGCAGTGATTGTCCCAGAAGGTAGAAAACATGTCTTTCAAGACACAATGTCATTGTTTTGGATAACATGAATAAGTGATAGTTGAAATCAAATTTATTTGAATCTCTAATCGGTATCATCAAACACTTTAAAAATGATTGTAAAAAGTAGCTTAAAGTACAAACAAATACAATTTAAAGCAACTTTATTGATGGCAACAAATGAGTGAAAATGGGTAGTAAAACATTTCCCTCTATTGCAGTCATCGCAGAAGGCTGATCATCTTTTAGGAAAGTTTTTTTTCAGCGATAGAATCCATTTTGTCATTGTCGCAACATGGATGAAGTTCATGGGTCAATTGGCGAACCTGTCGATGGCAGTCAGAGTTGAAAAGAATTACAAAGACAAACTGCACACTTAATTGCCCAGATAAGTGTTGAGGTAATGTGTAAAATACTATTCAGATGAACGGGCAGAGTACAATCATTCATACATAAAATATGTACAGAGAGGTACACGAACACTCAGACACTGTTTTTCAATTGCACATTATGATACATAATACGTAGAACTGCAAAACAGGAGGAATTAAACTTGATTAAAAATATGAAACCTTGAAATAAACATGAGAATGTGGAAGCACCGTGGTTTATAAGCGATGCTTCAGTTTCTGAATCAAAATAAATAAATTACAAATTATTCTGCTTTATATTTGGAGAGGTATAGGCCAAAAAGTGACTCTGGCGTACCTGGCACCTCTAATCTGCAGTTTCAGAGCACGCAGGCTCTGTTACATCATCAGCAGGTCCATTTTCACAATAAAGCAAACGTACTGTTGGTATGAGCGTGAAATCTACATTATAATGCAAAACTAGAACAAAGACAGTAACAAATACAAAAAGGTGAACGTAAGGTTATATTGGCAATGAACCTAAAAAGCACTTGAATGTAGTTGAATCAGTTTGACTGTTCTGACTTCCCAACCAGCGAGCTATGAGAGATGGAGTAAGAGAAAAGAGGCTAAATATATGTCTGTTCAGTGATAGAAGATCATCTGTAAATCGCTGTGTTTCCAAAATCTTCCTCCCAACCGAACATGTAATCGAACACTTGGTTTCATACCACAACAGAAAACGTCGCCAGGCATCCCGCTGACCGAAATCAGCGACGTTTCTGACTAAACCGAAGATCGACGGGTCGATAAGTGTTCAGGAAAAAAAGTGCATCATATTTTGTCAAATACTGAGAAATAGCTGAACACTAAAAAAACAACACTTTTATAATAAACATCTGAAATATCTTTTTTTTTCTCACTAGTGCAACAACAGACTGGATCAAATAAAGAGAAACGCTATTAACCTGCAGGCAATCAAAGCTCTTTAAACATCTAATAATTTTCTTGTCACAGTAGCAGAACAGTTAAGAAGGCAACTTAATGATAACTTAATGCTTGAACACAAACATGCCAACATTATACACATCGCTCTTTTTATAGAAATAAATAGTTGAATTATCATCTTTATCCTCTTCTTAAATAATTTCCATCTCTATATGACTCTGATGCACATTTAATATAAAGTATCTAATACACAACTGCAATTTCCACACTACTGTTATACATAATATAATTCTCTATGTTTGTCTTTCATTCAACTTTGGAGAGAAAATGCTTACAGAATGAAGACCGTAATATTATATAACATCAAATGTTGGTCCTTTTTTTCACTCTTTCTTTTCTTTTTTTACAAACGGTATGTACAGAGTAGCTGACAGCAAAGGCAGGATTGTCTAAAACTTAAAATCAACAAGTGCTTTGTGTTTTCGCTATTGTGTTTTACACCTTTCCCACAAACAAACTTCCCTCCAATGAATCAGTACCAGTATAGGATAACAATATGCAGTACTGGAAGAACAAAAAGAAATGAACATCCACAACTGTTCTCACACACCCACCTGGAACATCATCACTAAAATATGCAGCTACACAAGTCCGCATGAACATGTTTGACAATAAAGCAGAGACCCCAAAAACATCAGCTTGCAACTCTACTTGTCTGTGACTTAAAAAAAGCCCCCGTAATTAAATGCCTGCTCGGCTTTCGCAGGAAACGGTCATCGTGCTCTGGTGCACACTCCGCCCACGAATGTTAAAAAAGGGACGCGTTGTAGAGAAAAATGAGGTGTGCAAGCTCAAACGGTAAACATGTCGCAAGGTGATTGATGTTCTACTAGATGTGTGAATCATTGTTCAACCCATTTCAAAACTGTGTGCATGTTTTTCTCGAAAGCATTCATTGTGAATGTCTAATAGGAGCTCCAGTGATTTAGTATTGCACTTTCAAAATGTTTGGGGACTGAAAAAAATCTATGCAGCAGAGGCAGAATCCTGACTTTTGGTCCCCAGTATGGGTCAAGCTTAAGAAATTCCCATCGATAGTATTTTCTATGGAGCGTATTTGTAAACGCATCTTTCCACATTTCCCCCCCAGCTTGTTATACAGCTATGTGCTATAAATTTGCAGTTTCAAATCCGAGAACAGCCTGATAACATTCCAAGGATTATTTTCTCCGACTTGGCAAAGCTCATCCAAAGTCAGAAGGCCGTATTATTCCTTGTGAATAATAAACTGATCTTGATGTGTTAAGTTACCTGCAGCACAGAGGATTGTACACTAAGTGCCACCACAGTATTGCTACTCATACTTCTTGAGAATTTCTGCGACGTAGGCTCAACTAAATTGTAGCCATGAATCACACCAAATCAAATTCCTAATTCGAAGGTGATACTGAGGAGGTGATCTCGTGGTTTTGAGTTCTGCAAAATAGTAAAAGGTGATACATGTTCCTTGCTGCAAAGAGTGCAACGTGTCAAATCACACCAGCTGGTGTGTAAGTGCTTGGAAATCCAGCAGAGGGAGCCACGTGGTGTCAGCTGAAAAATATAAACAAGGGGGCCTCAGCCATGATGAGCACTACGAATAGGAATGGCACTGTTTAGTATGGTTAAGTATGAAAGTCACATGATAAACGCTGTAACACCTGCATACACCTGTAGACCATGTTCCATATGAAACACAACACCCTTGTGCTCAGGTAGAGCTGCTTACACTCAAATCAAACTCCAATAATGTGAAGTTACGTTACATTTGATTTGAAGAGATTCACTTTCTGTACATGGTCCCTCTTCCCTCATTAATGGCACATTGGAGAAAACGCTCACTGGAATGGGGACAGACACCGTTACACATGGCACCAGTGTTTTGAGAGAATGGCATTATGGATCATCTTTGCAGTGAATGAAAAGCATCAGATACTGCGTCCTGCTCTCTCAGAGATACCACAACTATCAAAAACACTTGAGTCCAGGTTTATGTCACGACGCTGTTTGAATGAGGAAGCAGGGGATGGTAGCAGAGGGTAAATGCATTGCTGCCATGCAATTGGCTAAGAAGACTGTCAAGGTGTGTGTGTGTTACAGTGAGGCTGTCCTTGCTCTCTCCACTGTGCCTGGAGCTGTGCAGCATGTTTCTGTCCTGGGTGGAAGCAGTAAGTGTTGAAAGTCGTCCAGTTTCAAGACACAGTAGTGCAGGGCGGGCAGGCTGGAAAAGCCTTTACTCTATGCTTGACGCACAACCAAACATAAAGCTCCTGTGCCAAGACTCTTAACCTTGAGTACTCAACATTTCTTAAGGAAATCAATTTCGCTATAATTTCTTCCTCCTGCCACCATTGTATGTACTTCTGTGGAAAGTATGTACGCTGTATAATGTGCTCCTGCCCACGAGCCGTTGGGTGTTGAAGGTTGTCTTGAGTATATGTCAAGCATTAATACAGCGGCGGCCCCTGGCTCCAGGCGTTTCAAGAAAGGGATCTGGCTCTGTGCGACAACACAATCCTTTAATGTGGTGAAAGCAGGAGACGACTAAGAAAGGGGAATCTGACAGTTGTGTTGTGTTTTTTGAGTCTGTAAGCTCTAGGACAGGCCCTTCTTGTAATATATAGTGCCATCGTTTGTCCAAAAGAAGCCTTCTGACCAACATGAAGGAGTTATTGATTTCTCCCTAACTGGAATAGTGTATGAGTTATGGGGAGTATGCACATTGAGCCTCGGCCCTGGTTCATCATGGCGATCTTCTGTTGTTTCTGTCGGTGCTGCAGACCTTTTCAACCCCGTGGAGCGGACTCAAAACAGCTGGGTCTTTTTGATTGACCGAGCCAAGATGGCGCCTCTCCAAGACTTGAAGAATCTGCACAAACGATGTTAGCAGAGACTGTCTGCTTTCACATGGAGGATTTTGGAGAAGCCGGGTCTCTTTTTCAGAGCCTAAAAGAAAAAGGATGGAAGGGATATCAGAAATCAAATTTGTTCTAAGGCAACTTCTGCATAACCCTCCTTTCCCCCGTGTTGTCTTCATAGCTTTATGTTTCCTACCATTAGCAGAATTACGGAAAGCTATTCAAAACGGTAAAGCATTGAGATGCAACAGGTTGATAACTTTACAAAACTCCCTTTAAAAAACATGGATGATTAAACATCAGAGGAGAACTTTGGTTTCCTTTTTACAGCAAACTTAAAGTGGGAGTGATTAAAAATACATCGCTGCTTTTGTCGCGTTTACCTAACTGCAGTGAGCAATCGTGCCATCTTTAGTGTGATATCCAAGAGGAACACACTGTAAACTGACTCATAAAAACAAAACATAAATAAAACCTGGGATTTCACAGCTTTTATATCTCTGTTTGTGTGTGGTCAGCTATATGCATGACCCCCTCACAGTAAGCCTCTGCTCGAGTGAGTTAGCACCAGCGCATCCACAACCAATCATCACTGGGACTTCCAGGTTTGAGTCATGGTTTAAACAATGTGTAATGTGATATAAATAGATATATATTATCCTCGAGATGTTAGTCATGTGCATACAGTAGCAAAACTCCAAGGACATGTTGGCTTAAAAAAACAACTAAATAGTGCAGACCTCTAAGTCATCACTGCACTCGATGGATGACACAGGGGTTATACAGTAAAAGAATAATGTATCAAAAATAACGTTTCTTCCTTTTGGGAGTGTTAACATGCACACAAAATATCATTTGTTTGTGTGCTTACATATAATTGGGGAACCGAATGTTCAGCCAGATTATGCAGAAGAAACATCACGGGTCTTGATTTCCTTCATGGAGACTTACGATACGAGATACTTCTGCATTTGTATTGAAAGGGACGTCCTGTGACTGACGCTGAAGAAAACCTTCAAGATACCCGCCTCCTTACTTGGTATCAGCACGTCACCACTGTGCTGAATCAAAACCAGACAGCCCAGACAGGTCTAGGTGTGCCGTAAAACCAGTCACGTTAAAAATAAAAATGACAAAAACAAAGGCCAGTCCGTATTGGGAGGGGATAAAAACTAATCCAAAACCGATTCGGCCAGCGCTCATGGAATGGATCTGATGTTCCTGGACTACCCTGAGTAGGGGGTGCTGTGTGCGGTTACCTGAAGCTTGTTAACCATCTCATCAAACAGCTTCCTAGCTTCTGGACTGTTGGGGTCCTCAAAGTAGTCTTCTATCCCAATCTGAACCACGACAGACTTCAGGTTGCGGCAAACACCTACATGAGAGGAAGGAGGATTTCGGCAGCATTCATTATTTGGTGCTACTTTTCTTTCTCAGGGTCAACAGTCTTTTTACTTATATCTATGAAAATCATGAATAATTCAGCAATTACATTTTTATTTTCTAGGTTATTCTTGTATTCTTAAATAACCCTTACAGCTGCCTGAATGTAACAGTAACCTACATTGTTTTAGTAGCCTAACCGCAACAACAAATGTGTATTGCACAATGTTAACAATACCTCTTATCACAGAACCATTGCACAAGATGCAGAACAGTCTTGTGGGACCAGTATTAAGAATTAAATCAGAGCGAGAATACTGCAGTTAACAGTTAAATGTTGCATATTCTAGACATGATCTTAGACTGTAAATCAGCAGTATTCAAACTCACTGTTGAAGTGGAGCAGGGCTTTGGGGGTGACTGGTGTGGAAGTGAGCACCAGCATCTCCAGACCTTTCAAGCCCTCTCTGCAAACCTCTGCTGCCACCTCCTGGTTGATTTCACTCACATGATCCAACTCCAGCACCTGCAGTCGCATGCAGTTCCTCGCTGGTGGTGGGAGGTTGAACGGAGGTGAGGGAATACAGAGATGGAGAAGATAGCGGAGTGTCGAGGTAAGAGAAAACAGCAAAGGTTACAGTTGTGCACATATGCTTGCCAATAGTGCTATAAATGTGACAATAATATTGTTTAATCATCTCTGTCCCCCTTTTGGTTTCTGTGGTCATGATTTAAAAAGCAGTGTAAGGATGTTTGAGTACTTCATTAAGTGCTGTCGCTAAAAGGAATTAAACTACAAGCTGAATGGTATTTTTTTAAACCATACTTACCAAGCGAAGCCAGACCCTGAATGCCACATCCAGCCCCGCCCACACCAAGAGCACGGAGGTGTGGCCAACATCGCCCAATCGTCTGCAGGCATCGGTTACTGAAACGAGCAGGCTGTTGACTAAAAGAGACAAAAATACAAGTAATGGTCATTAATTTATTACGCATTGATATCAGGACATGTACAATATGTGGCGTTAATCAAAAGTATATTTCTTTGTCTATTACCATGGATGTAGTGGCGCCACCTGTAGGGATATGATGTCTCTACAACCTGCTCCGAGGGCCCATATCACCTCCTGGCCAACTGGATCTGTGGCACTTCTGGAACACATAAGTGTAACGTTACACAAATCACACACATGTCAACAGCACAAAACTGAGTATAGTCTTATGGACTCGTTCAAGCAAAGTCCCAGAGGTTTAAACTGTAATATTTGTGCGTGGACGGGACCTGTGTGTACGGGTCTACCTGTAGGTTACAGCCTGCAGAGCTCGGCAGTAGCAGCTTGCCAGCCAGAGGGAGCGATCAGTCAGCAGGTTGGGGCAGTGCGAAATCTTCAGTATCAGAAGGTTGCTTCCGGTGGCCTTTAACAACGCCTCCAGACCTTCTTCCAGACCGCCACTTAGATGGAAACGTGAGGGAAGGTCAACAGAAAAAGACAGAGACAGAGGAAGTAATTTTCCTGTCCTTCAGAAAAGCACTTCTATTCCATTTATGGTACATAACAAAATGTCCTCAAGTGGTTGCAGTGACACATGAAGCAGTGTGTCTGTTTTGTCAGAGCAGATTCAAGCCGTCACCTCCACATAAAATCTGTCGACACAAACATGTTCTACTCCTGTCTTCTTTCAGGAAATAAAAATGTATGATTTACATGCAGATCCAAATCAAACAGCACAAAAACATCAGCATTCAATCACTTATGTTTTGTCTTGTTGGATGAGCAATGAATTCATCAAAGTAAAGATAATCCACAATGCAGTAATAAGTAACACAAAAGTGTTTCCTGAGTTTTCCTGTACATATGTGTGTGTCTTACCGTGTGCTTTTAACATACTCGTCCTTGGTTTCCTTCTTGCCCCGCTGTCTTGGTTTGAGGTTTTGCAGGATGAGGGAGTGCGTCTGAGTGCACCACTGAGACATTGTGCTCAGGAACTAAAGCAGAAATACGTGGATCAGTGAATATCTTCATAATGCACAGCAAAGATGATGCCCGACATGTTACTGCTTTGATTATGCACACAGTATATATAGATGTTCACTATGCACCTTGGAGGAAATGCGAGCGTTCTCTAGCAGCACCCTGGTCCACACAGCTGGGTGACGAGCCACAAACTTCCAGTCCCGGCAGACCTCAGCCGCTCTCAGCAGGGTTTTAGTGTCCAGGTAGGTGAAGATACAGAAGAGAGCTGCGCGCATCTTCAGGATCTCTGGACTGATCACCTCGTTGGATCTGGACGGGCTCTTTTCATGGCGGCATGGCTTGTAGACCCCATCAGACCGACCTGTGGAAGACAAAGGCTTTTAACCCTCTTGAACACAATTACTACCCTTTAAATCTTTACCCTGGATGCCCGTAAATTGTTTCAACTGTCATTACTTTATGGCCAGATTACCAACCTGCATGCAGTCTGAGGTCCCAAGGCATAGACTTGTTGGCTGTTTCCATAGTTAGATGTAAGACGAAGGATTGGTGTATATTTGTCTATATTTGATATTGTACCACTTTGTGATTTTATCTTTGCTTTTTGTGAAGCACTTTATAACAGCTAATTTTGATACTGAACAACTAGACCAAATACACCTGATTATCATTATATGAGTATGTAAACATATATGATAAAAAATAGACAGAATAAATTGAACTGCACGCTAATGAGATGGTTTTTAGTTTATTTCCATTAACAAATAAACAACGTTTAAAAGATATTCTGTCACACGGTGGCGCCAACCTTCAACAAGACACTCAATGAGATTACATAATTTTTTCTTTGCTATCTATTGGCTGATACCATGTGTCCAATCCAAGTCTGTCTTATTCCTCCCAGCAAGATAGCTCCTAGATGACTCATTTCATCTTTGGCCTTGGAAGGCAACTGCTCAAAACCATCAGGGCTATGAACCAATACTTACACTCTCGCTCTCTCTTCCTCTTTCCTTCTCTCTCTCTCTCTCACACCACCCACGCTCAAGACTGCCAAATGCACTAAAAAAGCCGAGCTGTGCGTTACATGCTGAGAAAAAACTGTGATAGATACCATCTGATAAAACCTGGCAGAGACTCTCCAAATAAGGAGAACTACGTCACAGCAGAGGAATGCCAGTAACATGGTGAGTGTTACGTGAGAAAAACCTTTGAGTTCATGGGGCAGTCATGGCCGTTCATACCAATTTGTCATAGGGCTCTGGGCGGGCCCAGTTTCGTTCCATCCCGGACTGCATCAGTCCGCTTGATATTTAGAAGAAACCCGACAGCAGGTGAAGGAAAATGGAGGGCAGCAGTGAGTTTAAGGATTTTGGCAGCGCAGGAAGTTAACAGCGAGCTGCACAATCTGTGGTGGATCTGAAGAAATGAGCGGGCATGATTGGCGGTCGGACTTGGCGACTCACTTGTGGATGCAAAGCTTAGTATGAGAGAAGGAACTGAGATGACACGACAGGCAAACAGCGTTCGCACCAATGCAAACATGTTTTAAAGACACAGACATATAAATACATTGTTCAGCAACAACAGCAATGTATGACTTGGTTTACTCATCGACAGACATACTGGTGGTCTATAAAGCAGTGTTGAGTTGATCAAATTAAATGTATTGTTCCCTTTCTTGTTGGTTAGTATCAGCTGTTCTTTTTTTGTTCATGCAATGCTGGACCAATTAAATACTTTTTTTCAGTATTCTGATTGATGCGCCGACAATTTTTGACACATACAGTTTTTGGTTATTTGTCTCAAGATGCTTTAAAAAAATATATATTTTGGCCCGACTGGAATCCGAGCAGAAGCAGTTCTGGTGCACCTGCATGCCGTTAATTGTTTTGTGAGAATTTGCGGGGATTCTCGCCTGATGACAGGCATTAAGAATAACTATAAAAATAGTCTTCTCGTTGATGGTCTTGTTTACTTATGTAGGTCATATACAGGCATCAGCATTAAAATTAGACTTTTTTTATCACAAGTTAAAAGTTCCTTGCAGTATAGCTCTGGCTTTGTAGCTAGTTAGGTTAACTCAAGTTCATATATATATATATGTAGCCTGAAATCAGAATGCTGTAAAGCACACCTCTCTGTTAGACTCATGATTCTGATAAAAAAAAAAAAACCTTGAGAAGTAATTTTTCATGAAATGTTTACATTGTTGTGTCTACATACTGCAGCAGATATGGGACCTCTTTCCTCGATGTTTACATTATAAGATCATGGCTAATCCACGCTAGAATGAGCTTTGGTCAGTGACACAGCTCCAGCAACATTACAGCGACTGCATCTCAGTCTGACCTAGATCCACATCAGTTACTGCTCTTATGGGAGTCATGTTAAGGACTTTGTTCCATGAATCCTGGCTCCCATGTGTCTGGATGTTTGATTGGAGAGTGTTTGACAGAGTGTATAGTTCTAAAAATAAAGAACTTCCCAGAGACTCGTTACCTGTGTTAGGGCGATATCCTGCCCTGCCGTGGTGAGGATAGGGAGGGGCCGACTGCTGGACTTCAGCCACAGCTCTCCTGTCTTGTTCCCACATCTCCACCTCAGATTCGGTGGTCCGGGAGCCCACGTCGGACACGTCCCCTTCCTCGCCTTCGGTGCTGTAAGGTCGCCGTTGCCAGTTCTGGATAGCCTGTTTACGAAGACCCCAGTTCCTCGATCCTCCACCGCCGCATCCTGGGGAGTGCTCGTAACCCCCCTCACCCAGCCGGCACTGCATTTGATAGTACTGAGCCTCGGGACAGTCCTCCATGGGATGCATCTCCACGCTGTCACTGTCGTAACCTCCAGAGCCCTGTGACACGGACTTGATCCGCCCTGATGCTCTGCAGGAAAAGAGAATATACTGTACTATAAATAATGATGGTAAAAACAATAAAAGACAATACAATAAAAATGATTAAACAGGAGAATATAAATGACAGTGTATAGCAACATATGAATAAAAAGTCCCAAATTGCGACTGTGTTTCAGTGGTTAGCAGGTCTGACTTTCAATCAGAAGATCGGTGGTTCAATCCCCGGCTCAGCCAGTCCGTATTGTTGTGTCCTTGAGCAAGACACTTAACCCTAATTGCTCACCGATGCTGTGTCTACGGTCTACTGTATAGCATGTAAGTGGATGAAAGAGTCAGCTAAATGTAATGTAATAAAAGGCAATAGCAAACAAAAAAGTCTGATCCAAAAGAACGAATAATTGAAGCAAACTTCAAGTTTTCTGGTAGTTTGTTCCAGATATGTGGTGCATAAAAACTGAATGCTGCTGGTGGGTACATTTTGTTTCTGTCGGACAGAGCCAGACTCGCTGTTTCTCCCGTTTCCAGTCTTCATGCTAATCCAAGCTAACCGGCTGCCATCTATAGCTTCATATAAGGGCCCAAAAAGCAAAACTCTATACTCGAGCATCAAAACACCTTCTCTAAATCCTTTGGGGACCTGTTCGTTTGATCCCTCTGATTATTAATTCTGTAGAGATTTCAGTTCCTTCAGCACGGAGTAACACCCTTAAAGGTCCAATGAGGAAAAATGTATCATTGTTATCAATTAATTTGACAGTACTGGTACTGCTTTTTAGAGTATTTATAATGGCAGCGTTTGTACATATTGCTACAATACTTAAAATGACCCACCAGCAAAGACAAGTAACGAACAGTTACAAACATCAACCTCTCAAAAAGTAGGACATGTTTTCTTTCTTTTTTCATTTCTGCCTTCTCAGTGCATCCTCCTCTTTCTATCATCATTATACCAAGAGTGGAAGCTTCTGCATAAATCATTTTATGAATAAAAATGAAAGATAATCACAGATTATACAGCAGGTAGCACTTGCGGGCGAAAAGGATGCACGGAAGATGAGATGCAAGTGATGCAACAAATGTGAATTTAGTCAATTCAAAACAGAGCACCGCTAGTCCGTGTTGTTGTGTCCTTGAGCAAGACACTTAACCCTAATTGCTCACCGTTGCTGTGTCTACGGTCTACTGTATACTGTATATCATGTAAGTCACTTTGGATAAAACCGTCAGCTAAATGAAATGTAATGTAATGTAATGTAAACTGTGGTTCATTACAGTTTAATGGGCTGGTTGTAAAGCAGTAACCTGATGAAAACTGCTTAAATGTTTTGTCATTGACATTAATCAATGACATTAATTGATCTCAATCATGAGAAGCTCATGATTAGCAATTTCTAATGAATGATTTCAGAGTGTGAATCCAGAATGCAAATCAGCGTCCAAGAGAAAAGTATAAAAAGGGCCAATATTCATTGGAAGAAATTAGATATGCTGTTTGGAATTGAATGTAGGCACAGGAGACTAAAAGGCTCATATTTTGATGAGATCTGACATTTTTACACCTACTATCATAAATGCAACATACATTTAATGTGTAATAATTAAATAGATAATAATTTAATTTCAAGCGTACTGTCAGAGCGATTTGTACGTAAAACTGACACATGTAGACACATGACTGATAATGAAGACCTGCATCCCTGATAAAAAGCTATTAATAACCAGACAGAAGGTTTAGAGAGTTGTTGTTGTGACGCTGTGTGTATGTCGTGCCATCAGTGATTCAATGGAGAAGGCCTGACACGTTCTCTGTGACATCACGTTAGGAAACACGTTCACATACCAACTGGGAAGGACAGTTGTGTTAGTCATAGTATGGTGCAGCCATGTGTCTGAAATCACCAGCAGGGACACAGAAATACTTCAGTCACACCTAACGTGTACCTCCCCCTCTACTGAATGAGAGTCTGACGAAAAGTTAGGCATATTTAATGATTAATTCATGTGAGAATAAAACTACATGCGTGAGAAGACGCTCTATTTTCAATAGCAAACATGCAGTAGATCTGTTATTGTGTAAGTACTGTAGGGCTGCAACAGCTTTTCATATCACCCCTGCTCTGTGGCTCCAGGGGTTCTGTTATATTTCGACACAACTGACAGACCGTTTCACTACAGCAGCTCTCACAAGGTAAGAGAGAGGAGGTGCACCAACATCCAATTGTCAGCCAAGAGCCGTACAGCTGTAACAGAAAACCTGCTTTTTGTTATTATTTTAAAATACAGACAGATTGATGACAGACATATTATCTTTCTGAAAAATACAATGTTTTCTAGTGAAGGTACAGTTGTACCATTAAAGCCCTTCATGGCATCAGCAGTGTCCGGATGCATTACACTTCAGAGGTGTGAAATCATGTGTAAATGTGCTGACTTACCCTGTGCTGGGGGACGAACGTCGGTCTGACACCTGGTACATGCCTCTTGTGCTCCCAGAGTTGCTGGAGTTTCTCTGGAGGGACACAAACATGCAGAAAGAAAATAATAATAATCAGTAATAATTACGCAGTACCCGTTAGCTTCCTGAGACATTCCCCTGGTTCAAGTGTATTCCTTAGTCAGCTCCTGAAGAGCGGATGGCAGCGTTAATATTTTATCTTTATTGATGTATAAAAACAATGCACTTCAAACTATCATGACAAAAACCATATTTAATGTTCAAGCAGTTGCCACAGTTAGATAGCTCTGCAATAAAAATGATAAAAAATGATAAAAAAACAAAACAAAACAGTGACCATCTGGGACCATGAATCACCTGAACAAAATCCACAGAAACCTCCTATCATTATATATCAATATTGTGTCCAAAGTTGGCAAATGGGTTCACCCTCTGTGGAGCATGAATCTGCTCAATAAATCACATGCCAAACCTAAAATGGATTTTATTTTGCCAAATAGTGATGCTACAGGAGGTCACCAAAGTTAATAGGAATCGTCCACAGGGGATCATGGATATTCATGACGACCTTCATGGCAATCTGGCCGGTGGTGGTCCAGACATCTTGCTCTTGGACCGATTGACAGACGGACCAGTCCTTACGCAACACAGATAACCCCTCAGCTTCTTTACGACTACATGAATATTTGGCCGTGCCTCGAAGGGCAGGGGAGTTTTTTAAAAGTGCATTTAAATGGTGGGTGTGCAGCCCGACTCTCACTCTCTCTGTTTGCCTGAGAGCAAAATCCTCCTAGTCAGTCTTGTGCCTGTACATTGAAGTATGCGGTGTGTAGTGTTTTGTATGTGCGTGTGAAGTCGTGCCAGGTGGAACGGTGTGTACCAGACTGGCGACATGCCACAGAGGGATAATGTGCACAAACACAGACACTGTCACTCTCTCTCTCTCTTTTTTTCTCTGCTTCTACTCACACAGCTTGTTTCTGGCATATTGCCGGTAAAAATGGACCATGGAGGAAACAGCCAAACACCATCCGTTGCTCTCATTCCTGGCCAGCTTGCAGTGAAAGCACAACAGGGAAAAATCTCCCAGAAATGAGCAAAGGGTAAAACTCAAGTTTTGGTCTTAAACTGCAGCAGTTCTCTATTTCTCCCTCTCTATTAAAAAGCCAAAGGTTTATGATCTACTATGATTGAATTACATATATTGCCACCTTCCACTTCCTGTTAAGAAAGCATGAGCTTTAGCTTGAGTAGAAGAGAGAGTGAGCAGGAAACAAGCCACCCATCGCTTCTCTCCCTGTGAGTCCTAAAATACCTCTAAAAACCTGTCTCCTAGGAGATAAGGGCGACCTCGCTAATGTCGTGACAGAGAGACGGAGAGTGAGGCTGTGAGGTTGCGAGGTTGGATGGGTGGCATCTCCGGGCTTCCCTTGACGTGTAGCAAGGTGCCAACCAGGCTGTGACTCCACACTTGTACTTGTCATCTTGATTATTCACAGTCCCACAGGAAACTGACTGGTGTTTAAATCCAAAGAGAGGACGTCTAAATATAGGAAGCAGTGTTTTGGGTCAACCGCGGGTCTAGTGGTTGAGACAAAAAGTGTATTTCCTTGTTAAAATGTTGTAAATCGTGTTTGCTAGAAACATTTCAGACGCCTTTGCAACAGGTTAATGTTCTCTCATTTCTCCCAGGCAGATAAATACAACATTACATCTGTTTTCAAAATCCTGTTGGATCCTCAGACATGAGCGATAACTGGTTTCCATGGCAGCACACAGATCTGTGCAAAGAAACAGGTCACCCCTTTTTCAAGAGGTGTTGGATAATCATTTGAATAAGTGACATTTTTATCATCGCATAATAAGGCAAAAAGAGGAAGGGGGAAATGCCACAATGGAAGCTGTAGAAAGGCCGAGGGCAAAGGGCTGATCTCAGGAGCATGAGGAAGCTTTTTATGCGAGAACACTCTCTGGTCAGCATGGCGTCTGCTGCGGAGCTTCACTATCTCTACTGTTTGATGCTTAATGCAAAGCAGAAGAGATGGAGCCTCTAATGTATCTTTGTTACAACCATAAGCCCAAACTTTATGATGGTCGAGCAACACTGCAAAATACAAACACTATATGGGCCAAATATGTTTATTATGTACCATTTTCTCAACAGCTTCGTCCCTGCTACAGTCAGACTGATGGCAAAACAAAACTGTTGAAATATGTGTAACAATAACCCAGGATCATGTGTCATATACCTTCTGATAAAGGTGCAATATGCTGGTGCAATATTCTAACTATGCAATATCCCCACATAACTTTCTTCCAACTGTAGCCTATTTATTACTGTTATTTAACATTTGCCCTCTCCTTTGTTGAGAACTTGTTTTTAAAACTGTATCTCATATTACCTTGTACATACAGTATTACCACCTTTCTGTATAGTGTTTTAATATTTTATATTTATTTTCTTATTATAGTGTGCTTTTTTATTTTCTGAACTGTTGACTCTGCACAAGAAATTCCAATGTGTCTGGCCTGTTGGTCTGAGCACAAATGGCCAATAAAAACCTTGAACCTTGTCTGGAGCTGGTTTTCAGGGTTTTTGTATGACGCCTTAGTTTCAACTAAGGGAAATCGTACATGTAAAGTAACAGCATATAATAGTGTGCTTCAGCGTAGGTGTTCTGAACAGTTCTTGTGCACAAACTAACAGCCAGGTTCATAAAGAGATGTAACCCCAATTATGGAGGACTGGATTTACCTCCTCAGATCACTGACCTCGACGCTATCAACTAGGACAATAACTCAAGAACAGGGGCGTCGTTAGACCTATTTTAGGGGGGCTGAAGCTACGCGCGCAAACATGCTACTACACTTGAGGCTAACCCCCCCCCCCCACCACCCTCTCCCCCTGTCTTTGAAACCTAGAAATGCCCCTGCTCGAGAAACTTGAGTATTTCGATTAATAAAAAGCATAATAATAATGGCTTTGTTCAACCCCCCCCCTCGCCCAGACCAACTCTAATTAGTCAAAACAGAACGGATTGAATCGAACATCAAATCCGTGTTGAAATCGGCAGGAAGAGAGCTAGTTAATGTTAACTGTTAGCAGTCGGTGGGCAACACAGTCCAGCTTTGCTTAACAATGGAAATAAACACCCTTAACCCCATGTGCAATCATTAAATCAAACATGTGTCAGCCATACCTCGTGACTTCATGAGGTACATTCCACGTTATAAAAAACCTCTCTGCAAGGCTAAATTTAAGTTGTGCTAGTACAGTCAACAAGAAGGTAATGACTGATTCCTGGAACAAGAGGAACAACAAATGAGCTAAATGACTCAAAAGACCTCGAGCACACATTCACAAACACACTCTCTTCTTATGTGTAGACTCTGAGGTTATTTTAGTTTAACATGGACGGTTACTGTACTTCAGCTGTATAAAGAAGAGTCGACCTTAAAGTCTATTATGTGTTCGACCTGTGGGCCATTACAGGGCCATTACTCAACATAATCAATGCTAATGCACTATTCAACAGCAAAAAAGAGAGAGAGAGCTGGGAGTAGCATTCTGAGGAGTCTTGGATGGCAAAACAAAAATATATAAATACATAAAATCACAGTTTTGTGAAATAATAGCTACATAACACTGTGATTATGTGTTATATATTAATAAGTTATCTGATTTATTATGACAAAATAAATGTGCCACAAAGTGAAATCTGAAACAACTCATATGATTTGAAAAGTGCATTTTTAAATTGATGTCTGTATTATTGGGCAGCTCAATGTAATCTGTATCTATTTCTGTATCTATAAGTCAAACATTGCACATTGTATTGTGATTTGTTGCCTGGACAGTCTGAAAACAGGACATCATTTTGTCATTTAAATGCAAGAAACACAAATGATCTCAAAGCATTTTGCAGAGTGTTTCGAGCACTATGCAACAGAAGATGCGTGTCGATAAGTGATGGTCTCACCTGGCGTCCATTGCCCTTTGAGGTCTGGAGGCTGCAGCGCCCCAGGCTGCCGTTGGGTGTGGTGCCACAGCTGCTGATGATCTGCAGCTGTTTTTCGGCGCGATCCGCTCGGTCCAGCAGCTCCTCGATGAACTGCTGCAGCCGCACCTTGGCGTTGGCTTCACGCGCCGCTGTCTCCTGGAGGAACTGGTCAATCTGGGCGACTTCCCTAAGGGAAGAGAGGGGAAGGGCAATATTAATAGAACATTCTTTATATTTGGAGGTATGCTCTCTTAAAGTTAATTTGTCTCATCAAGGGGGAAACAGCTGAACCTGGCTTGGCGTGAAAACGTACATGTTCAACTCCACGTTCAGAAAAATAAAATAAAGATCTCTCTTACATTCACAGAACATGCCGTTCTGTCCTTTTTGAGATTATGTACGAGGCTTGGTGACAGAGTTAAATACACAATACCAACACGAAGAGAAGGACAGAGAGAGAGCGGAATAGAGGGTGAGAGAGCAGCTGTATTTATATCGCTGCAGGCACAGCGGGCCAAGTTCCCATCATTTTAAGGGACAGTGTGTTACTCGGATACAGAGGCAAACAAACCAGGAATTCAGACAGTGTTAGTAGTTGTCTGCAGCCTGAAATGCAAACTGTGTGTTGCCTTCCCTGCAGGGATTTTGTTCTGTGTCATCTAAAAAAATATGATGATGATCACGCGTACGATCACGGTGATGAAAAAAAAAATCATAAACGTTCAGATTTGGTTATTCAGATTATATTAATGTAATGAATTATACAAGCATTCCCTAATGTTCAGTAGGAGCCGCATCTGCATTAGTGGGAACCGGCCTTGACTTGGTATCTGTCCAAGTTAAAATAAAAAATGTCGGTGGAACATGTACTACCTTGGTGACACAATAAAAAAACACACAGATATTCAAAAACATGACTGAAGAAACCTCTGTACTCATACAGCTCTGTTGATTCTCTCAACCTGCAATAACTGAATATGTTTAGCCACTTGGAGGCAGCAGAAACAAGTTGTGAAAACCACAATATGATATGAATCAACATCTCTTCAGTTGATATTGGGAATTTGCTACGCAGTTTATTTACGCAGTTACGGAGGACCTTGATCGTTCATGTATGTGTTTGTGTCCACATAGCGAATTTAAGTTAAATATGTAACCCCTTTAAATGTTTTGTTTTGGTCTCTACAAACTCCTGAAGGAAACGTCTGCCTTTTCAGCTGCTATATGCTTCACTGTGTCCACCAGTTAGTCTCTTTCTGTGTCTGTCTGCCATTTGGAGCTCAGTATGCTTTGGGTTTATCAAAGCTTTGCTTGCTGAAAGCAACGCTATGAGAGCATTCAGAGTGAAGGTAGACAGCTAACAATGAGCTGAAACTCACTGCAAATCTCAGTAAAGCTGAAAGGAGCTGCAAATGCTCCATAGGTTCATCATTATGCGCGACCGCTTGTCACACTGTTTTCACATTGTCATTTATATAATGTTATTAGAACATTTATTATATTAGCTTTCACAAATTTCTCTCAAAGGCAACAACTGACAATAATTTAGAGTTTCAGTTGAAATTAAATCAGTTGAATCATTTATTCAGTAAATGTCCATGAAAAGGGCCTACCATGATTTCAGGGACCACGGTGATGTCTTAAGTTACTACTTACGTTACATGTAGTCTTACTACATGTTACAAGCAACAGTTAAAAACTTATATATAATTTATCAACACAATAAACACCAAGACAAAGCAACCAATGATTTTATTTAAGAAGCTGTAACGATAATTTCTTTTACTTGATAAAGACAATTTATAAATTATCCAAATTGTTCTTACTTTCTGTACATTTATTGATAATAACTGTTTGTGTATGTACTACTTCTCACATCCAGACACAATTGTTTTAATCTGAATAACCACCCAAACCAACATCCCGCATTGCCCTTGCAGAACATTCCTTTTCATGCCTGTCAATAAGAAACATACTGTATTCCTCATATGGGTCCTTCTACAATTCCCTGACGCTTTCTTTGTGCCTTTATAAACCACGTGAGCCTTTACTGTCTAAGCAATGCCATTCAGACGTCTAACCTTGACAAATGAATCATTAAAAGGTTCAGGCCGTCACTGCAGACAGAACATGCGGACATACAATCTGTTTTCCCTCCAGTTTAAAATGGTTCGAGCTCGTGAAATAAGCCAAGCTGCTCATCGCGATGGAAGCCTTTAACATCCAACTGATGTCAAACATCCATTACTACCAACCATTACACAATCCATCCAACAGTGCTCACAGTGAATTGTCTTGAAATGGGGGCATTCTCTGATAAAAATAGTTTGCCATCTGGATCAGTTAACTTTTTCTATCCTCAGGCAAAGATGAAAAAAACATATCACTCCAAAATGATTCAAGGTGTTTGACTGCAGGGTAGAAATGAAAGCACATGTACTATCAAATCAGTGAGTGAACCATCAGTGAATCAGTAAATTATATTAAAATTAAGTGGCCATTAGTTTTCTTCTGTGATCAATAACGTTGGAATTAGTCTCTTGGTAATTGCCCATAATGTGAGATAATATGATTGTTATCTACTTTAGGATCACTAGGCCGTATGCAATTGGCTGTGAAGTGATTACAATATGCCAACTGTATTACTGGACACTCTTCGCTACTGTGGACATTTACAGAGAAAACACAAAGAATGTGTGTGCTTGTATGAGACATAAACTGTCTCGGAGCAAGCTCCACCAATTACCTCATCCTCATCAAACTATAAACTCTCCTTTCTGCTTCTGGAAAAGGAAAGGGGGATCTCAACATGCAGCCAACACATGATAAAGGTTGTATCAACAAGGATCTCACAGCAGACTATCTGAGGGTACAGACAGGAGGCATGGTCTAGTTTCCACATAATGGGCTTGTGGCGGGTGGTAACACTAATAACAGTTCATTAACAAAGGTATGATATTTAACTCCAAATTAAGGTCACATGCACACAGACTCATGTAGTAACACCTGCACAGCTCCTTGCTTAAAAGAACACAATACATGATGGTAGTTTAGTGCAATCATGATGATTACCAGCAATTAACACATCTTTTCCCTTAAATTCCTTGTCCAAAATGGTTACTACCAAAAAACAAGCAATTAAAGGCCTACACCATCCCTTTTAACCTAAATTGGTATTAACTATTTTCTAACAGAGAGCTCATTCATAACTCACTTTTCTTGCAGTCACTCAATGATTTGCACACCAATAAACTGCGGCCATTGAAATCCCAAAGACAAGCTATAAATTGAGCTGAGCCATGTGGCATCACCTTAGCTGCATATAATTGGTGGCACAGACATTAATCAATAAAACAACCAATCAGAGACATAGATCATAAAACAGATCTGCCTTCTTTTTTATTTTATTTTACTAAGGGTACAGTAAAGGTGCAGTGTGTAGAATTTGGTGGCATCTAGCGCAGCACTGAAACTTACCCCATGTGACAAGCAGGAGGCAACAACCTCTGAGACTGAAAAGTGAAGCCGACGCACAAGGGCCTTAAACGTTCATTCTCGCCGCTTGCCAGCAGGGGGAGACTCTTCTGGTTGTTGCAAAAAGAAGTCTGATTGTATTGAAGTCTATGAGAAAATGACCCTACATCCCACTTGATTTAATACCTCAGTAAACATTGTAAACATGAGTTTATGGTCTCACTCGCTAGTTTCAAGTCTTCTTCTATACAGCATGATGTTCATTTAGTAAATGATGGTCCCGTTTAGATAAAATAAACCATAAAGCAGGGTATGCTTCAGGGCGTGGCTACCTTGTGATTGACAGGTCAACCACAGGCCGATGTGGTCTAACACCACATTGTCTGGTCAGGGAGTTGTCCGTGTTTTTTCGTCTTAGAACTTTAACCCTTGCACAATGTTTTCAGTTCATCAGAATTGTAAGCTTTTGTCAATCTAATTTCTTCCAATAGATCCCCCTGAACTGCGACACACTGTTCCTTTAATTTAACTACATTTCAACCCAGCTTTGGTCTCCTGGTAAAAAAACATTATACTCTTTCACTGTGACTGAACCTTTAAACACCATTCATTTCAGAGATTAAGACAATTAAATATTATCACCATATAACGTTAATATGGCAATCTTACTAAATAGCAAAGAGTTGCATATTTACACATCCAGCAGACCCAGAGAAACCATGCAATTCACTTAGAAGCATTTTTATGCACCACTATTTTCACCAGATCGTCACTTAATGTGTCTATCTGCTGTTACATGCTGTGCAGGTAATGAATAGAGCTTTAGATGCTGGTGAGAGCGGTGAGATTGGACCAAAACAGGGAAAACAAAACAAAGAACTGCAAGACGTTAAAAATGATTCAGAGAGCTGAGGGGCTGCAGAGTTGAGTGATGAATCTCTGTGGGTTCATCACTAATAGCGACCCCTTTCACATTACACATTCAATCTATTGTTTAAATTATCATATTCATTATAAGTGCAGCTATAAACACCCATCATCCTCCACTTTACACATTTATATTGTTCCCTCTGTTGCATTCTCTTTTTTTGTTTCCTTTGAAACAAGCTTCTATCTTTGCATTTTGTGTTTCAATGTTTCTATGTATTTCCTGTCTATGTATATCACGCAATTATGTAGACCACTTTGAATTTCCTTCATGTGTGAAATGTGCTTTACCTGCCCAGCCGAGATGGTTGAAAACTGATAATAGCGTCAAAGCTTTGTGCAATACAAACACAAGATCAGCTTTCATTAGTAATCAAGTTTATTTGGAGAATTGGCTTTTAATTCAAAATATGTCATTAGTGTACGATTAATGAGTCCAAGTATCATTATTTGAATTCAATGATTGGAGCTGTACCTAATGTGGTGTATGATTAAGCAGCCTGAAGCCAAAGTTCTGCACTCATTATTCAAGCTAATAAACGGAAAGTAACAATGACTGAGCACTGTTTTTAGTTCAGCCTCCCGTATAATGACATATAACTATCTAACAGCTGCTATTAATAGAGTAGCTGAGTTAGGATGGCATGCACCATACAATGTGTTTTGGCAACCAACTGGCAATGCATTTGTAATTAGTCTCAATTAATAATTCAACATATCAAAATTGTGTTCTGACTGGAGACGGATGCAGCTATCCCATGAGGAGGAATTTGTGAGAAGCAACACAGGAAAGCCTTCCCCTCTCTTTGTCTGTGTAAGGAAGAAATGCACGGATGCACCAGCAGCTTAACCACTCAGCTGAAGGAACCTCACTCAGCTTGGAAATCTTTACGGAGAAGAAGCAAGGGAATCAGGAATTTGATCTAAAGACTGAAAAAAATGCTGGATGATGGGAAAAAAAAATGTCTTCACTGGATCCTGGGAAACTTGCAAAGAGAGATGGATTAGATCAGAAATAAAGAGGATAGAAAGAAAAAAAGGCTTGAAGCTGATAAAACCCTGCAGAGGCAAAAGCAACAGACAGCAAACAGAAATCTGAAGTCATGTGGAAGCAGAAAACACAGGAGGTTTGTCAGAGGAGTGGAGAGAAATGGGATGTGGCTGCTTCCTGTTGTCAAACCTAATTTCAACACACACACTCAGATGTACACGCATGCCTCACTGTTTAAGCGCGACTCACTCCAACACCTCAGAAAGAAAGCCTCAGGGTGACAAACATGCCGGTGTGTTCACCCGGACGCTGCAGGAGCTGAAAAGGAAGACAGACATCTTTTCGGGGTGATGAACATGCAGGTTGTTAAGTGTGGGGCGTGATTCAGAGGAAATGACTCGGCGATGGCTCCATGCCGGATACACACACACACACACACACACACACACACACACACACACACACACACACACACACACACACACACACACACACACACACACACACACACACACACACACACACACACACACACACACACACACACACACACACACACACACACACACGTTAATTTGCTTTTCTTGCCAAGAACTAGATGAGAAAAAGGATAACAGTCTTATGTCGTATTTGTAAAAATGTACCTGTAGCAAGCAGACGGATAGCTTAGCTTAGCATGAAGACTTCCAAAACTCAGCACTAACATGCTGTATCTTGTTTGTTTAATCTGTGTCTCACAATTCAAATATTCCTCCATATGGTGCACAAAATAAACTACAGAGAATTTGTTCACTGATTGTACCTTACTTTCAGGCTCTTTGTTAACTTAGCCTGACAGGATTTTTGCATGTCATCATTATATCTATAGTAGGATATAAACTGTACAGTAATCCTACCACATTTACCACACTGATCAAAAGTACATTTAATTGTATATTAATAAGACCAAGACAGCATTTCCCACTGTGATTCGAGTGTCCTAAAACCTTACAGGCAATGTTTCATGAACAATGACAGAAATGATTTAATTCAATTCAATTCAATTCAATTCAGTTTATTTTGTATAGCCCAAAATCACAAATACAAATTTGCCTCTAAGGGCTTCACAATCTGTACACATACGACATCCCTGTCCCGGAACCTCACATCGGATCAGGAAAAACTCCCTCTAGAAAACAAGGGGAAGAAACCTGAGGGAGAGCAACAGAGGAGGATCCCTCTCCCCGGATGGACAGATGCAATAGATGTCATGTGTACAGAATCAGCATAACAGAGTTACAGCACATTCAATGGATGTCACAGAAATTATTCATGAGTAGTAGGCATGGCCACGACCCAGATGACTGTGATCCATGACAGCAGACGAAGGTAAAGATGAAGGGCATCAGCAGGGCCGCCATGGAAGGGAACAGGACCCGCTTCAGACAGCCACGATCCATGGACGCTTGAGGAGAGGAAGCACAGAGGCTCCCGAGAGGAAGTAGAGTTAGTAATGAGCATTAAAGAGACATTCATTAATTTATCTAGAAGTATAGAGAGGAGAAAAATGAGAGCGAGAAGAAGATATAAATCCCTCGGTGTTTCCCCAAGGCGCTCCCCGGAAACACAAGTCCATAGGAGCACCCCAGGAGCACCTGAGGAAGGGAAGAGGAGGAGAGAGAGAGGCCAGGAGAGAGGAGCTCATTGTATCCTAAAATGTTCCCCAGCAGTCTAAGCCTATGGCAGCATATCTAGGGGCTGGACCCTAGGTCCGCTGAGCCAGCCCTAACCATACGTACTGTCAAAGAGAAAAGTCTTAAGTCTTCTCTTAAATGAGTTGACTGTGTCTGCTCCCCGAACCGAAAGCGGAAGCTGGTTCCACAGAAAGGGAGCTTGATAACTGAAGGCTCTGGCCCCCATCCTACTTTTTAAGACTCTAGGAACCACAAGTAGCCCCGCATTCATTGAGCGCAGCTCTCTGGTGGGACAATATGGTGCTATAAGCTCCCTAAGATATGATGGTGCATTACCAATTAAGGCTTTATATGTAAGAAGAAGGACTTTAAATGCAATTCTCTGTCTTACAGGAAGCCAGTGGAGATCAACCAATACAGGAGTAATGTGATCTCTCCTCTTAACTCTCGCTAGCACACGGGCTGCAGCATTCTGTATCAACTGTAGAGACCTGAGAGACCCAGCAGAGCAGCCCGATAATACAGAGTTACAGTAGTCCAGTCTTGAGGTAACAAATGCGTGGATCAATGTTTCTGCATCCCTTCGAGACAGGATGTGCCGGATCTTTGCGATGTTGCGTAGGTGGAAAAAGGCAGTCCTTGAGATCTGTTTCACGTGGGAACCGAAGGACAAGTCTTGGTCAAAGACAACTCCCAGGTTCCTCACGGTGGTGGTTGACGCCAGTGCAATGCCATCAAGAGAAACAATATCATTAGATAATTGATTTCTCAGTGGCTCTGGGCCAAGCAAAATAACCTCAGTCTTGTCCGAGTTCAGCATCAGGAAGTTGCAGGTCATCCAGGTTTGTATGTCTTTAAGACATGCTTGAAGTTTAGCCACCTGGCTGGTTTCATCTGGCTTGATCGATATATATAGCTGGGTATCATCGGCGTAGAAATGAAATTTTATTGAGTGTTTCCTGATAATATTGCCTAACGGAAGCATATAAAGGGTGAACAAAATTGGACCAAGGACGGAGCCCTGTGGTACCCCATTTTTAACACCCGTGCTCACCGAGGCCACATCATTTACATATACAAACTGAGATCGATCTGATAGATACGATCCAAACCAGCTTAGTGCTGTACCCCTAATACCAATCAACTGTTCTAGCCTTTCTAATAAAATGTCATGGTCAATGGTGTCGAATGCAGCACTAAGGTCTAACAGAACTAAAACGGTTACAAGTCCCCTATCTGATGCAACTAAAAGGTCGTTCGTAATTGTCACTAAAGCTGTCTCTGTGCTATGGTGCTTTCTAAATCCGGACTGAAAGTCCTCAAATAAACTATTGCTATCTAAAAAGTCACATAACTGATTTGTAACTACTTTCTCCAGAATTTTAGACAGGAAGGGCAGGTTAGAGATAGGTCTATAGTTAGCCAACACTTCTGGATCGAGAGTTGGCTTCTTGAGTAGAGGTTTAATTACAGCCATTTTGAACGACTGTGGCACATAACCAGTTAGTAAAGAACCGTTAATAATATCCAGCAAAGAGGTGCCAACCAAGGGCAACACCTCCTTCAGCAATGTCGTTGGGATGGGGTCCAGGAGACAGGTAGACGATTTGGAAGCCGAAACGGTTGAAGACAGTTGGTCCAGGCTTATGGGGAGAAAGCCATCCAAACACACATCAGGGCCCACAGCCGCCGCCGCCGAGGCCAGTCCACTTGAGGATAAACAGCCAGTAGCTGGGGGCAGGAGATCGCCAATCCGCCAATCCTGCCTCTGATGGCCATTTACTGGCTAGGAATGTCTGGTATGTAAATACAGCAATCAAATATTGATTAAATCTGTCTTAAATAACTACTATTGCACAACCCTGCATCTCCCCATCATCACCATTACCTCCAGAATGTGCACGAGTTTCCATCATCTACCTGCTGGCTTTACTCCACCACCTACACCCTATCTCTTATCTTTATACCGTTACACACTTCATATTGATCTGTCCATATTGAATTAACCATTATGTACAAGAGCTAAGCTCTGATACAAACAATGTGCCTCACCAAACACCAGCACTAACACACAGCAGTAAGTTACAGTGCTACATTATAATTTTACCTCACATTCCCCTTCAGTACCCAAACAACAAACACTGTTTTGTGCTGCTTTCCTCCAATTAGACGACTAGCATGGGGCTTGTTTGCCTGATATTCATTTAAAATCTGATGCCTTCTTGTCCCTTCAAGCACTGGGAAATAGAAAACGCTCCAGTCTTGTAAAATGTAAGCTTGCTATTACACAAATGCAAATGAGCTTTTTTAGACCTCGATAGATGTCCTATATGCCAGTGCATATGTCCAAGGAAATAATGAATAGCTGAGCCTTCAATGTTTCATTTCCCGACCACTTAACAGACATCCAGCTATAACGAGCATGATTAATAAGGCATGCTCTTCTGAAGGCTTTTGTTTAAATGTTAATAACAATCACTGGTCAGCCTCCTTTCAAAGATGTCATCATATCTGGCCATTAATTCAAAATTAGGCCTCATTAATATTAAAGAGCAGAGATGATTGACTGAAAGGCTGCAAGAGGAAGACGAGGCTGCTCCATGAATTCAAGCTTTCTCCGATCTAACAAAGGACAGCTGCTCGTGTCTCGTTGTGTTTTGACAAGTGGATCAAATAGTGTTTTTTTGGAGAGATAGATTCAGTAGGCTACATTGTGTTATCATGTCATAATGTCACACATGTGTATGCATTACACAAAAACACACAAAGAGAACGCCAGCACGAGGAGATGTGTAGAGCGTATGGCTGCAGGAGAAGAAGATGTGAGCCAGACAAGGATGAAAGGGTAAGAGAAGGGATGATGAAAGGGATGCAGGCTGAAATCTACTTTTTTCAAAGCCTCTCAGAGAAAAAATAATAATAAAGACTGGTTTTACAATAAACCACTAATCCACATCTTGGCTCCGACCAATCACGGGAAAGTAAATATTGTATTGTGGCTTAAATCAGTCCTCACAAAATCGAAACTCCTGATACAAATCGCACAAGGCTGAGTCACCCAGGGATGCAACAGCAAGGTGATGATGTGGCGCATTGACAGAAATGACATGAAGTGGATCATTATATCATTATGGGAGAAAAGGCCACCTGATATTCAGCAGTCAAACTCTCAAAAACCGAGAATTAATCTGTCCTCAAATTCTTGTTTGCAAGATGACGTGATGTTTTGTACCTGTGGAGGCAATCGTTTTGCAGAAGTGCAACTGGAAATAAATATTTGTGAAAACGAGGAGTAGTTTTCCAGAAACCTGGTGGCAGGGGATCCCCATGGGAACAGCTGGCCCGGTTTTACTACCTGTTTAGCTGCTGCAGCTCTCGTTTTTGTCATGTTGCTTTAGTCTCACTTTATATTTTGTCTCGCAACTTTACAACACTCATATTTTCCACTCATGCGCCACATACACTACTGCCACCACTGATTTTCACACTGTTAACATTGAGTTTTTAATTTAATTTGGTTCAATTTGGGTAAATTTGATTGTACAAAATATTTTTTGTGAAAACGTCATGGAGTGTCTCCGATTGTTGTGGTCTAAAAGACGGGTCATAACAATTACAAATCATGACAAATGTCTCCGAGTCCAAAGTGACATCTTCAAATTGCAGATTTTGTATAAAACAATTATATAAAACTGAGGAAAAACAGCAAATCTTTACATGTAAGAGGCTGGAAGAAGATAATTTTTACCTTGAAAATGACAAATTATTCATCAGTCGATTTTCCATACATTTTCTGACCATAAACTATGAATCAGCTAAACATGTCAGCTATAGTGCAGACTGCTCAATCATACAGGCCTTTCAATGTATACACATCAGCAGCCTTCATTCAGCTCTATGACAGCTTGACAGTTCAAAAAGGAGAGAAACAATAATGAAAGCATTGTCTCAGTATCAGCTTTCGACAGAAGAACCACACAAAGCCCAGCACATCCCCAAAGATCTTACACTCCTATAACCACAGTCCATCCGCTACCAGTGTAACAGTGCACTGGTTACTTCACCAATTTATGTCAGACTTAACAAAATTAGAAAGAAACCGTGTCGACTGAAAGACTAGATGCACCATCCTTCCCGTTTCCTTTTTCCTTTGTGTTCAAAGTCTTTCATCCAGCCTCAAGGACACACACAAAATCAGTTGCTTGCATCTAATGATAGAAGTGAACAGCCCTCTGCTCGTAAATCCTGCTCTATCTGAGGGATAACAGTCAGTGGATCAACAGAACCCTTTCTTGTTATACTCCACTTAATATTGCTGCTGGAAGCCTTAATGTAGTGTCTTCATACTTTGGTTTACACCGAGCATGATTCTCCCTAAGCTTGTCCAATTACAGCTCTACATTGTACATTATAGCCTTAATGTATCTACCTGCAGACATCCAGTCCGAGTAAATTAGCTCTGTGAGTAAGTATGCGTAAGATAATACTTGTCAATTAATAATCATAGAGATTTTAACCTATTTCACATGTAAAACAATGTACCGGTGCATTTGTTTTTTCATAGCGTGAAAGTGTTTGTTATCCAAACAATTTATTAGCATACAAATATACATTTATTGTCTTGTGCTTTGGCAGATTTTGAGGTACACTGAGCTTTAATACGTTATATTAAAACACAGACCCTTTATAGGTGTCAAACTCATTTTCAAGTCCATATTGTTGGATGTATTGCAGATCACGTCCTTACTTCAGAGCCTTCAGAGGTCTTGCCGTGCTAATACTCGATGCTCCTCTCTCTCAGACACTGTCGTTAATGAGGCGAGTTCTCTCTCCTCCCTGACAGCTTCACTTTGCATAGATTGCTGCTTGAGCTTGTTTTTTTGTTTTTTTTTTAGGCACAGTGACAGCCAATAGCAAGACTCCTCCATGCTCTGTGGAGCCTTTGAGCCTTTGTGTTTTCTTATGCAGTACAGGGCATCCTTACTTTATCATAGCTGGTTGTAGGAATAAATCACACCTCGGGGTTTAGGGACACTGCAGCAACTCTGTGTGTGTGTGTGTGTGTGTGTGTGTGTGTGTGTGTGTGTGTGTGTGTGTACGCTATAAATATGATATGTAAAGCTGACATGCATTGTCTCTTGAGATGTTCTGAGGTGTTGAGTGAGTTGCACTTTGAGAGATAGAACACCTGCACAATCTAATACAAACAACTGTAATACTGCAACAATTAGCCCCTCCCCTTTGTACACATGAAGTGGGTACAATACAAATCAAAGTATAACAAAATCTGACACCACAATGCCGAAACCTACAGCTACAACAATTACCATAATAATCACCTTTCAAACACAAAAAGCACAATAAGTATTTGTTGTAGGGCTGCAATTTACAATTATTTATATTGTCTATTCATTTTAATTGGTTTGGTTTTGGTCCAGTCTTTTTCTTTTATGTATTATTGCTCTGCACACTTATAAAGCATCTCATTACTTTTGTAATTTGAATCTTTATTTTTTTAGGGTGACCTTGTAACATTTGACCAGATGAAAAATAGCCTCTTGTCTAACTGTGGCACATTTACATCAATGTTGTGCTGCTGCTTTGTGCCTCTTTAATGATGTGTTCAAATGTCTTCCAAATCATTGAGAGGCTGGGACACGGAAACGTTTGCCATTTTCGATTGATGCCTACTAAAAATAGCTGCTGAATATTGTTTGTCGACTGACTGATCAATTAATCGACAAATGGTTTCAGCTCGCTGCACGGTGGCGTAGTGGCTAGCACTGTCGCCTCACAGCAAAAGGGGCCGGGGTTCCAATCCCGGTCTGGGCGGGCCTTCTGCGTGGAGTTTGCATGTTCTCCCCGTGTCAGCGTGGGTTCTCTCCGGGTTCTCCGGCTTCCTCCCACAGTCCAAAGACATGCATGTTAGGTTAATTGGACTCTAAATTGCCCATAGGTGTGAATGTGAGTGTGAATGGTTGTCTGTCTATATGTGAGCCCTGGATAGACTGGCGACTTATCCAGGGTGTACCCTGCCTTCGCCCAATGACAGCTGGGATCGGCTCCAGCGCCCCGCGACCCTAAAGAGGATAAGCGGTTCAGATAATGGATGGATGGTTTCAGCTCTAACTTTGTCCAGGATTGGAGGATATTGGATTGCAACAATTGTACAGGTCTAGATAATGACTGTATCAACCACCTGTTCATCTCATACAAACTCTTCAACTGGGAAGAAATACAATCAAGCATAAAAGAACAGCGTCTGATAATCTGTCTGCACAGAGTATTATGTCCTGCAGGAGCAGTGAGGCCAGTCATTCCCATGAATGAAAGGGATCATAAACTGAAGATCAAAGTTAATTAGAAACAGCTATTCACGATGATCCACTGGAACAATAATATGACACTTGGCACATTAGTGAGTAGCGAATATCATAGCAACTAAATAAATGTTTTGTACGTCATCAAGCAATTAATGGCTGGAAAGATTGTGACTGTAGTTGACCTATTTACTGACAGTTACAGTAGGAGCATGCTGTGTTGTTGTTTGTGAATTCATGTTCCTTCAAACTAAACTGTACACTCTAATTATAACCAAGCACAAATGTACCTAAGGCGTTTTGTATGTTTTTCATAATTATTTACCGTGTTTCTGAGAGCAGAATAAATTATACTGTTGTGTTATATATTTATGCACAGCGCTGCTAGCGGAAGAAGCCAGTTCGTGGGACTTTCCTCCGGTTGCATAGCAACTCACGAAGAGGTGACTCGCATTTTTAGCACTTGACACCACTTCTGTGCCAGCTGATGCATATCTCCTTGAAGGAGTTTCACAGACTACACAAAGTCACTCGAGAATATCAAAGGTTTTGCAAAGAATCCGCTGTATGCATGAGGTTGTTGGGCAGCCATGTTTTAGCCAATGAGCTGCTCTGTGTTAACTTTCTGCTAAGTCATCAACCCTGCTGAGCATTCACCGACGGTGATGCTGTTTTTCCACCTCAGACTGTATTTTAAAGTCTGAATGAGCTTACTGTTTGACTGCCAGCTTCTCCTCAGAGAGAGAGACACACAGACACAGAAAGAGTGTGTGTGTGTGTGTGTGTGTGTGTGTGTGTGTGTGTGTGTGTGTGTGTGTGTGTGTGTGTGTGTGTGTGTGTGTGTGTGTGTGTGTGTGTGTGTGTGTGTGTGTGTGTGTGTGTGTGTGAGAGAGAAACTGGGCTGCTGGCATAAGTAGGAGGCGGTCATACAGGCAGGGAGAGTATGGCCATCCCAGTCTGATGTCACCAGGTTTGGGCCACATGATCACAGCTACTGTGCCCTTTACAACAGAGGGGCGGGCCTAAATGGAAGGAAAGCATGTTACTCTTCAGCCCACATCGGTGGACCAGCAACTCAACTTCTAATATTCCCAGTTAAGCTGTCTCTGTACTGCTGACACAAAGAGACACGTTTGTGAGTTAGCCGTGACCTGCAGGGACCAAGACGACCAACAAATCACACAAATCACTGAAACTCAATGGACTCTTGTGCTAATACAATAGTCATGAAGTTGATTGGTTCATCAAAAATTACCCGTATAAGTCATTTATTAACATTTTTGCTTGATAAAAGCTGTTCTCTTTTCTCTGATTTATGTGATCAGAAACCAAGTGTTGAGGTTCCAGAGCTGCTGATTGGACTTTATTGAGAGAAACACTACATCTGTAAAGCCACGAAGAATCTGGACTGAAGAGACTGAACAAACACTGGAAAAATGACAACATAAACAGAAGAGGCATTGGCTGGAAAGGGGTTAAAGTCATTGCATTATTTTCCTGGCAGAGATAATAATGCCTCACTATTAAAGCCAGGATGGCCAATTCATTTAGAAGCTGTTATATTAGTTGAAATTCTCTATATTTATCAAATTCTCTGACGAAAAAAATAAAATAATCTGGTATCTGTTGTTGTCACAGGCCTGTAATTAACCCATCCACTTATTTCATTCTGCCTGCTATGATTGGATGGCCTACCTACCTGCCTATCTGAACACACTCATTGACATTAGCAGCTGTGAGAGCTAAGAATAGCCACGTTCATTGGTTAATGTGTTTTCTCACATATGAATGAGACATGACTTAGCCAAATATGGTTAGTGATAACAATAATGTGCTTCGTCCCCTGGCACTCTATTGTGAACTGGCAGTGCTAGTTCATGTGTTTTTAGGGAGAGGCCTGAAGAGAGGGGCTGGGATGTTTTCTGTTGGATGCTTTTACAAATCTAGCACTCTTGCTAGTTTCTCCAAATCTGTCTGCTACAGCTTTAATACCCAAAGGCCTTCAAATTGATATGTACATTCCCTTTGTGTCCCATTGACGCCTTCACAAAGAATCACACAAATAGCAGTCACATGTGTAATGTGTGTAATGAGATTTGACACCTTGAGAGCTTTTTTGTCTCCGACCTACTGTTGACATTCAGGCCTGATAAAGAAACCGAAGAGGTGATAACAACCCGGAGGAAGATAGAAAGACGAGGCTGGCTGTCCGGTCAGATAAAGACACAGTAGAGATACAACATGGCTTGAATATGACCCTTGAACGGCACTTGTACACAAGTGTAGATCACCATAACAAAGAAAATAGATGCAAATAGGCAAAGAGCTTGCATTTGTGTTTGCAGCAGCTATAAAAGTACTACACCTTAATGAGAGACAGTTCAGAAAGGAGACGGCGCAGTGGCAGTCAGTTTTCTTGTTTTGCCGTCTTGTGGGATGGAGGACCCGCCCCTTTAGGAGATTAGGGGCGGGTCCTCCATCTATTAACTTGCAAATATAACCCAATCTGCTTTCGTCCATCCACACAACATTCACAACACTTCTGAACGAGGTAGTGGGATTGAGAGAGAGGCGACCACGCCAGGACCCATCGACAGAGTTTGTAATGCCATGACTTTGTTATAGAGCATCTTTGCATTCATTTTATACAAGTCGACAGAACTTTTAAACCTTGTCCTTTCACCTTTAAAGGGCCTCAATTTATAATGAACACAACAAAACCAATCCAGAGACTTCTTTTCCCATTATACGGTAATTCCCTTTTATAAAAAACATGTCATTAATAATGAATTACAAACTGTATGGCATTGGTAAAATATTCTTTATGTCAATTGAATGTCATGCATCTTTAAAAACCTAATTTGTGAGAGGAAAAGGGCAAACCATTTTGTAAAGTATAATGGCAGAGGATGCATTATCTTTTTTTATTACCTTCCATATATTGACTTAGTAAAAACTATATATTTTATGCATTGCTTTTAGCCTGTCAAACTGAAAATAGCATCAATTAGCTCTGAACATCTGAAATATAAAGCCTGGTCTCACTCATTTCTTGTTCCATTCCGGGAGAGAGCTCCAAATAATGTTCATCAGATTCAGAGCCAGCAGTAACTTGCATCACCACTCTGAATGATATCCAAGTGCTCCTTCTATTTACAGCAGCCATACTTTCAACTAGTTCATGAAGCAGCATGGCAGCTTTATGGAGGGACTGGGCCGAGAGAGAGGTTTCTCCATTCAGCATGAGCAGCTAAGCAGAGCGTACTGGTGTATGGAGACAGCAGCCGGACAGATGCCGACCACATCTGGTGGGTCGATGCGAGTGAGACTTAAACCATCAACAAATAGGTAGAGGTGAAGGAGAGGAGGCGAGTGTGTGTGAGTGTTTGCATGACAATGTGTTTAATGAAAGGAAGAACAAGGGATTGTAGGAGCCATCAGTGACAAGGTCAAGGGTGAAGAAATGGGTCGCTGAGCGTGTTCCTGTTTTATATCTATTCCTTCCGCCGAGTGGACTATGACCTTTGTTTCAATAAGAGAGATGGACAGACCAATCAACAAACTGACATCACCTTCATCAAAACAGCAGCATGTTTTTGTTTTTTTACACAATGAAAATTAGGGCTGTATTTAATTGCATCAACAATTAAGGTGACGTCTGTCGTATCCCACCAACGGTCCAAAGCTCAAAGGTATTCCATTTACTATCACAGCAGAAGAAACCAGCAAATGTTCACATTTTAGAAGCTGCAATTAGACTTAAACAATTAATCTATTTGCAAGATTTCATCTCTAATGGAAGTATATGTCCTCACGTGATAGGAAAGCACACCAACAGGTCGGCTACAGCCTGGAGCCTCCACTGAGTCGGAAGAACAGACTTATCACTTACTGTTGTTTGTGGTTGAGCTCCTGCTCCTTGTTCACCAGGTCCTGTTTGAGGTTGGCCAGCATTTCCACAGAGACGTCCACCTGTCGAGAGAGCTCGGAGGCCTTGTCCTCCAGATCTTGTTTCTCCTGGCTCAGCTGTTCGCTCTCCAGCTTGGCCCGCTCCAGTTCGGAGCTCTTCCTCTCCAGCTCGGACTGGAGACGACCTACGCGGGTCGCTATTTTCTGCTCCACCTACAAGACAAGAGGCACTTGAGCTGCCTGTACCACCATAATCACCACATTGTATGAGACATAACTAGTTAATCAAATTAGTCCATTAGCTAAGTAATTAACACATTCATTAAACAATGCTTCTGTCAATGAACATATTCTCATATCTATGTTTTAGCATACATATCTGACCGCATCAGATTTCCTTTTTACTTAAATAAAATCCAAAAATAGACTTAAGCCCTAATCAAGACGACAACTTAAGTGAACATATTGGGTTATCTAGATTGTTTCCTACCAGTCACTGGAAGATAAGTGAGGCATTATGACATTATTGATGGAAAAACATCTGCAAGCCAATTCAGCTATAGTATGCATTGTTATACTGGCCTTGACTTGTACTAGAACAGCTCAAATTATAAAGACGTTTTTAAATTCCAAACATGTGACTTCTGAATATGAAAATATTCTTCAAGCATGACAAAACTGTGGTGCAGCCTCTTCTACCCTCGAGACACCGAGAAGAATAAGCTTTTATTTCTCAAAACTATTAAAGTCTTAACTTCTTCATTCCTTGATTGATGCTATTCATTATGTACTTGTTTTTGTCAGTTCAACTTCATTGTTTCAATCTTTGAACATCGTAACAGCCTGACGAATAACTATATAAATAGTTTGTGTCCAGCTCTAACCTAGCATACTAGCTACATGTTTTTGTTTGCTCGTTTGTTTAGCTTGTTATCTTTGTTTAGCGGTACGCCTGTATCTGTATTATGTAAGTTTGTTCTCTGTTTTACGTAAGTATATTGAGAACGACTGGGAGCCAAAGTCAAGTTGATTCTGACAACCGAAATGATGGCATTGACCTCTTCAGACAGCTTCTCAAGCCTTTCATCCAGCTCCAGCCGCTCAAACGCCCGAGCCTTCAGCCGGGCCAGGCCCTCCTCGTAGGCCGCCTCCACTGCGCTAGCCGCTACATTAGCTGCCACTGCTACAGCTGTGCTGGGATTGCCATGTGGACCTGGGTCTGCAGATGTCATGGCTTTCTTCATAAAAATCTCCCCCAGGGGAAACTCCACATTGGGAATATACCGGGCCGCGGTGTTGGTGTTAGCCGGGGTCAGACTCAAGTCATCCGCACAAGGGAGCTCACGACAAGGAAAGCGGCGCTCCTTTAAAGCTGAAGGCCGCAGCGGCTCAAAGGGGTCGTTGTTGTTGGCAGGTGCGAGGAGCGCTCCCTCGGCCACAAGCGGCAGCAGAGCAGCAGCGTCACACACACTGTTGGATTTGGAGAGGACGTAGAGGGTCTCGTACGTGTGGTTGTACTCCAGGTGGGCGCGTAAGGACGACAGGCTTCGGAAGCGCTTGTGCTCCCCGCAGCGAGGACAGCGGTATGGCAGATCCAGAGAGGCCATGCCGTGCAGTAACTGCCGGAGGAGAGGGGGCGCTCACGCGGCACAACAGCAGCGCCAGTATGAGGGCACAGAGGTCAAGCGCCTGGCAGATCCTCTCATGGTGAAAACAGGGCAACAAGGCGACAACGGCTAGTCAGTAGGAGAAAGTGTTTCCCATGTGCTGTGGAGGAGCCTGGCTCAGTCACACGACCACACATAGTGGCAACATTCAACCGGTCTTCATCTGTCATGGTCCCTCTGGCTGAGGTCCTAGAAACAGAGGGAGAAAATACATGTGAGTAAAAGTGTGTTGTAACATGAAATGAAAAGGAAACTCATTTGAACAAATATAATTGAATCAAGCGAGATAAATATCTGACAGAAAGTTGATAACAAAAGCTAATCTTAGCCAACAATGTAACCAGGGATTTTTATTTAGCGTGCAAAATGTATACATAGTGGAAATTAAATAAGAAAAATAAATAAATTTCAAAAATGCACACATTTGTATGCAGCTGCTATTCCACCAGTGAAGAGTAATACCTAATACATCTTTTATCATGTTAAGAGCATAATATTAGCTTTCTGACAAAATGTGATTATTTTCCCAAATAAAGTATTAACTGTTCATTTGGATTGATTGTAATGGAATAAGATTAGAGAGCTCTTCCCTAAAACAGTCCATTTCTCCATATTTACCGAACTCTCGAAGAACATTTATCTTTAAGTTTAGTGGTTGAGAAACATGAAACCTGCATTTCACAAAAGGTTAAAAAGCAATCCACTTAGAAATACACCCTGAGAAACAGCGAGGAAGACTGGGAGAAGAGTGGGGGAAAGGAAATTACTCCATTAGTTAGAGTGCTTGTTAGCAGCAACATCGTCTTCTAGTCTGAAGTCTACGAGGTCAGTGGGACAAAAGTTCTTTACAAGGATATCTGTGATCTCTTGTTATGTTGTCTTCATCCATTGCCACAGCTGTTCCGTGTAAGTCTTAAATACTGCCTTATATTTTTATTAATACCCCATTAAAAAGTAAAGAAAGGATGCGTGAATTAAGTGCACCAGAAAAAAAGATAATTTATTGATAAATAAAGCTCTGCCGAACTCAATGAAACGAAGATCCTAATCGTCAAGTATTGCTGAATATTGAACGTGCCTCATCTACAAAATTACAACATTACTGCCTTTTTTTTCTTTTCTTTTAATCAACAACCATGAATATTAACGCCTTGCACCTGGATTGGTGAACAACGTTGTTTCCAAGCGCATGGTCTGCATATCAAGTCCAGGCGATGTCGTAGACTGGGCACAGTCTGTTTTAACATGGACCACCACAGAGGTGTTGCACACCAATCCAAGACCGACGCTTGAACCAGAACAGACTCTCTCTCACAGCACCCTACGGCAGCTATTAATGAGAGAAGCAGCGGGCACAGACATTGGCGGTCTAATCACAAATCACAGATGCATAGACGGTTCTTCACTGAGGGCTTAAACACTGGAAATCCCCAAAAGACACGAAGACTGTTATTAGGAGTCTGGTGAGGCTGGAACAGGGAGTGTACTGGCAAGCCGTGCCCAGTTATTAGGAGGATTTCACAGACCCAGTCACTACACTGCAGATAGCAGGAATTCCCATCTGCTTAAAATTACAACGTGAGGTATTTAACCGGGCAGGAAATGGAATGAAGTGAAGCTGTTTGGTAGCCATATGTCACATCCTGGCAATGGAGCTCAGTTGATAAATCCCAGAGGTCTGCCTTTAATGTTTTATTGTGATAAGTTTATAGTAGACGCTCTTCAGCTTCTGTAAGGTCTACCCGCACCCAAGAAAGCCAGGATGCATCAACAGCAGCTATTTGTGTTTTATTCTATATTTTCTGTTTACATTCTGAGCGATCCTCACCATCAGAGGACCCTGTAAACTGATGTGACCGGTGTTCTTCTGGAGCAAGAAACAACACTTGTTTGATGCATGGGAATTTAGGGATTAGTCAAAAGGGACTTCTTCAAATGTCTTGTTTTGTCTGACCAAAGGTTTACGTTTATATATGGCAGTGGCGGCCCGTGCATTTTCTACCTGGGCCGTCTGATATCGTATACATAAATACGCGCATGACGAGATGCTGCGTCATTAAAGGACAACGCATGTAGTCCATCAACAAGAACCAGTCACAATTACCTCTGCCTCTCCAACCACCTCCACTGACCGGAAGCAGAGCAACAGACGAAGACAGGAGCTGTGCAATGAGAAAATAAACTAATAGGGGAAAATAATTATAATACATGTAGTGTATTTGTGGAAAAACAATTAAATCATAAAATAGCTATAACTTTGTGATTCTGTTTAGGCCAGCAGGGAAGGCTTAGCTGGCCGTGACGGCCCACGGGTATGTGGTAATGAGAAAGAAACAAATCCTGAGGTTGAGAAGCTGGAACCTGAGAATGTGTAGCGCTTAATTTCTGCTTGTAAAATGACCATGATTAGTCGATTATCAAAATAGTTGCAGGTTATTTTTTCCATCGACTAATCAATTAATCAAATTATCATTTCAGCTCTATGAACCAACATCATTTTTGCTTAAAGCAACAGGTTTCAACAACCAATCAAAAGAGGAGGCAAATCACATCACAACCAATCTACTATTTTTCTCTAAGAATCAGTGACAACCAGAAACCATCTGTCTTGCCAAACCAGCTGTCCCATCTGTATCCAAAACAGAGTGGTCTGTTCTTCCAACTGCCAACTGACAAGCTGTGCGCCCAGATATATATAAGAGGTCATTTAAGTAAACGCAGTAGGGCTGGAAACAGGAAACTCTCAGTGCTCCTTTGTCACTCATGCACTGATCAGAAGCACATCTGCCACAATCCCAAGGCCACATTTTGTGTCTTGGCACTATTTTGGGATGCAAACATGCACAGAGTGGCTCTGTAATAATGATTATATAGAGCAGCCACCTGGTGCTATAGCAAAATTTCAAACAGAGAGGCATAGTACTCAGTGTTATGTAGTGCAGTGTATAAAAGCATTTTGAGCATTAAAAACTGTATGTCACGGCTCGTGATAGGGACCCAAAAGCAAACACCGGAACAAGGGAGAGTGTGAACACAAGATGCGTATTTTATTGCCGCTCACAAGACTAGAACGTAAATACGCTGGCCATAAGGCAATGCTCCACAAAACGTACAACTGAATGTCTCTCAAAAAACAACTTAAATACTCAGGCCTTCCGGCAATACTCCACAAAACGTAGAAACGGAATGTCTCTCAAAAACAACTTAAATACTCAGGCCTTCAGGCACTGCTCCGCCGGTGTCGGTGGCGTCTCGTGTCCAACTCGTGACGTGCAATCGTAAGTATCTCCAGTAGCCTCCGGACATAAGAAAACACGTGTCTCGTAGCTCATACTCGACAATCCCTCGGCGCCGAACCTCTGCGAGGAGTCCGTCTTTAACTGCTCCTTGATGTCTTGCTGCAGCTGCCGGCGATGAGTGCACTCCTCCCAGCTGGCCCGCATCAGCCTGATTGAAAAACAGAAGACATAACAAGAGCCCCCCAGAATTCCTGTGGCTCCCCCTAGTGACCCTGCCCTGTATCACCACAGTACCCCCCCCCCCTCAACGGGCACCACCTGGCGGCCGCCCGGGCTTACCCGGATTGTCCCGATAGAACTCTTGAAACAATGTGGAGCCAAAAATCTGCCGTCGAGGTAGCCACGACCGTTCCTCCGGTCCATACCCCTCCCAGTCCACCAAATATTGGAACCCCCGCCCCCGACGCCGGACGTCCAGTATCCTGGAAACCCTGTGTGCCGGATGCCCCTCAATGACTAGAGGGGGTGGGGGAACAGTGGCCGGAGGACTGAACTCGCTCTCCCCCACCGGTTTCAACAGCGAGATGTGAAACGTCGGATGTACCTTCAGTGCCGCCGGAAGGGTCAGACGAACCGCCGAAAGGTTGACGATCCGTTCGATTGGGTACGGTCCGATGTACCTAGGGTTCAACTTGCGGCACTCCGTTGACAGGGGAAGATCCTTCGAGGACAACCACACCTGCTGTCCTACCCTGTACTCCGGCGCGGGGACGCGATGTCGGTCAGCCATCCTCTTGTTGGTCTCCACCGACTGGGTGATAGCTGCACGCGCCGTGTTCCATACCTCCTGAATCCTCCGGAAATGTTCATCAACGGACGGGACTGCCACTGCTGCCTCCTGGATCTGAAACAACGGAGGCTGGAAACCGAAACAGACCATAAATGGAGACATACCCGTTGCAGAACGTGACAAGGAGTTGTGGGCATACTCCACCCACGGAAGAAACTTGCTCCACGACACCGGATGCTGTGCCGCGATGCACCGCAACGCCGAACCCAGGTCTTGATTTGCCCGCTCAGTCTGTCCGTTGGACTGTGGGTGATAACCCGAAGACAAACTGGCTCTCGCCCCCACTGCCCTGCAGAATGCACTCCATACCTTTGACGCGAACTGTGGTCCTCTGTCGGATACTATGTCCATCGGGATCCCGTGAATCCGGAACACATGCAGAACCAACAGGTCGGCGGTCTCCAACGCAGAAGGCAGTTTGGGGAGGGGAACATAATGAGCCGCCTTGGAAAAACGGTCCACTATGGTCAAAACGGTGGTGTTCCCGTCGGAAGGCGGCAAGCCGGTAACAAAGTCCACCGCGATGTGGGACCATGGCCTGCCCGGAACAGGCAACGGTTGCAGCAGGCCCGCCGGGGCCTGATGCAAAGCCTTGCCTCTGGCACATTCAGGACACGCCGCCACAAACTCCCTCGTGTCTCGATCCAGTCCCGGCCACCAAAACCGCTGACGAATGAAGAGAGCTGTCCGTCTCGACCCCGGATGACACGTCAGCTTAGATGAGTGGCCCCACTGGAGTACCTGCGATCTGACCGTCCTTGGCACGAACAGGCGGTCCACTGGTCCCCCTTCCGGTGCCGACTCCCCCCGCTGCGCCTCCTGCACCACCGACTAGATCTCCCAGGTTGCGGCTCCTACAATACACTCTGAACGAAGTATTGGCATGGAATCTGGTGATTCAGGCGGCGGGAAGATCCTGGAAAGGGCGTCCGGCTTACCGTTCTTGCTTCCAGGACGGTAGGACAATGTAAACTGGAATCGACTGAGAAACAAGGCCCACCGCGCCTGTCGGGAGTTCAGCCTCCGAGCCGCCTGGATATACGCCAGATTCTTATGATCCGTCCAAATCCAGAAAGGCTGCAGGCTCCCCTCCAACCAATGCCGCCATTCCTGCAGCGCGAGGAACACTGCCAGCAGCTCCCGATTCCCGACATCATAATTCTTCTCCGCTGGGCTCAACCGTTTGGAGAAGAAAGCGCAGGGATGCAGTTTCTGCGTTGACGGATCTTGCTGAGACAGAATGGCACCCACCCCTGCTTCCGACGCATCCACCTCCACCACAAACTGCCGAGCGGAATCAGTAAATATGCGAAGTGTGAGGGGCCCTGTGCGATGCGTGACCCGGCTGATCAACCGACCATCCAGCGCGTTAACTGCCCTGGCACACTCGAGCGTCTCTAACGGCACTCGCAACCGTGCGGGCCCCGTTTGGGGACTCCGGACAGCTTCGAGCATAATGTCCTGCGCGTCCGCAATATAAACATAGTCGACGACTAAAACGCCGTTCACGTTCGGTCGGGGTCAACCGAGCCCGCCCCAACTGCATCGGCTCGTCCGAGGCCCCCAACAACTCCCCCCCCGACCCGCCAGGCCCCGAAACATTCCTCCCCCCTAACTGCGGATGCGACGGCCGCCTCCCCCGCTCGCGTCCGCGTTCCCGAATGCGATTATCCATCGTAATCGCTAACGAAATAAGTTGCTCCAACGTGGTGGTGGCGTCGCGAGAAAGCAGCTCATCCTTCAGAGTTTCCGACAGGTTCCGTGCGAAGATGGTTCTCAGCGTGTGCTCGTTGGCGCCGCTCTCGGCGGCAAGGATCCGGAACGAGATAGCAAAATCCGCCACTGATCCAGACCCCTGCCGCAGCGACAGCAGCCTATTCAGAGCGTCCTCCCCCCGCACCGGGTGGTCGAACACACGGCGCAGTTCCTCCGAAAACCCCGCAAAAGAACTCAACGCCGCGGACTGACCCCCCCACAACGCGGTGGCCCACTGGGCCGCCCTTCCCCGAAGTAAATTAATACAAAAAGCTATCTTAGCTCTGTCGGAGACATAACTGCCGGGCTGCAGATCGAACACTAACTCGCAGTTTAGTAGGAAGCGGCCGCACCCCCCGACTTCCCCAGCATACGGTTCCGGCAATGGAACCCGCGGCTCCCGGCCGTTGGTGGTGTTGTTCGTCGGGACCCGGTCCCCCTCCCTCACCGGAAGATCCGGAGCTCCCGACGCCGCCGCCCCCGGCGCCGCTGGCTGGCCCGTCCGTCGCTCCAGCCTCTCCAAGGACTCCATAATCTGCACAAGCATCTGTTCGTGCCTCCCCACCATTGCTCCCTGGGCGCTGAGAGCCTCCTGCACGGATGCCGGGTTTGCTGGGTCCATGTTATTGGGCCGAGGGATTCTTTCACAGCTCGTGATAGGGACCCAAAAGCAAACACCGGAACAAGGGAGAGTGTGAACACAAGATGCGTATTTTATTGCCGCTCACAAGACTAGAACGTAAATACGCTGGCCATAAGGCAATGCTCCACAAAACGTACAACTGAATGTCTCTCAAAAAACAACTTAAATACTCAGGCCTTCCGGCAATACTCCACAAAACGTAGAAACGGAATGTCTCTCAAAAACAACTTAAATACTCAGGCCTTCAGGCACTGCTCCGCCGGCGTCGGTGGCGTCTCGTGTCCAACTCGTGACGTGCAATCGGAAGTATCTCCAGTAGCCTCCGGACATAGGAAAACACGTGTCTCGTAGCTCATACTCGACAATCCCTCGGCGCCAAACCTCTGCGAGGAGTCCCTCTTTAACTGCTCCTTGATGTCTTGCTGCAGCTGCCGGCGATGAGTGCACTCCTCCCAGCTGGCCCGCATCAGCCTGATTGAAAAACAGAAGACAGAACAAGAGCCCCCCAGAATTCCTGTGGCTCCCCCTAGTGACCCTGCCCTGTATCACCACACTGTATTTGTCTTGATGCAAATTACTTGCTCGTATGCACTGTTGTGGTACTCAAAATCGGTCGTGGTCTCGAGACCTTTTCGTTTTAAGGTCTATGCCGTTGTCCGTGTATATTTACTTCAGAGGACTCTGATTTTATTTCAACACCGGTCAAGACACCAACAGCGTGAATACCACTAAATCTCCTGTCTGATTCCTTACATCACACTAAAAAAAAAACATCCCGCTTCAAATGCAACCAATATCTTTACTCTTTTCTCTTATTGTGCAAGGTGGATGGTAAAATATGTAAAATGAGAGTTGAATAAAGATGGTTGAGTAGATTTCTTTTTTTTGTTTTGGAATGTGAAGCCTCCAGATCTATTTGAGAAGTGCCTATGGTTTGTATTTTCCACATTGGGACTCGCACTGGTCTGGTCCTGGTCTTGACTTGGTGTTCAGTTTAGGTGGTCTTGAATACAATGCTGCTGTTAAGCATTTTAAATGTGTATCTACTGTGTCTAGTTATCTCTGAGTAATGTCTTGTCAGTCCAGAGCTGATGGGAATACACAGCCACTCGAAAAGATCCAAATACTGTTGTTCATGCTACCGACCACGTTCTTGACTAACATGACATGCCATCAGAAATATCACCCTAATTGCTTGTTTTATTTCTTCAGTCTTGGGCATCCCTAATGCACAGACTTCTAATGGAAAGCTACTTTGTAAAGGCTCTTTGCTGGGAAACAGGAACATTCTCATCCTTGTTATGTCATTTCTGTAGCTTTCAGACGATAACAAGCCATTTGAGTCAAGACATAGACCTACATGAAACAGAACATGGGCTTCAATTTGACCATGGTTAAAATATTTGACCCTCCAACAAGGTCATGAGTTAGTGTGAAGGTACCCGGACTAAAATGCTCTTTATATGTTGCTGTTTACATTAAAGTCATAACCTGAAGTCAAGCAGTATTTAAAAATGGAGGCCGAACGAGTTTGCAAACTCCCACGGTCCATTTCTCTCACACAGATAAAAGTTTCTAAATGTAAAGTCAAGAGGGAGTCACAGCTGGATATTCTCAAATGAATGAAAGACTCAAGAAAGGTGATGACAAAGAGCAAGAGATGAGCAGTGATGTGGGTGAGAGGAATCTGCAAGGAATCTGGGACAGACAGCAAAAGTGTTTCATAACGATGGGGAGGTTTCCACCACGAGAAGCAGTGTGGAGCAATGTGTTTTATGATTGGCTGCTTGTTTTGTTATCATCTTATGCATGTCCACGAGGATGCACGTGTGCATGCAGAGATCACGCTCTTGTGGAAGGAGGATGAAGACTGCTAGCAAGCAAACACTTTAAGGTTGAAGAGAAGGATTATTATTACCAAATATCATCTCTGCAAATGTTTGTTGTTTTTTAGGCTTCTGGGAGAGAGTTTGAATGTTGGTTATTAAAACTTTGTTAACAAAATAAACAAATCTATGAGGTACCTTTAACTTTCAGTGGAATCAAATTGTAATACTGTATATATATATGTGTGTGTGTATATATTGATACTGGAGATGACATAAAACACTGATCACTGATTGCCGCTGAGGGCTCGGCCAGCAGTGTGCATGGTAGTTGTGCGTGGGTGAATGAGAGGCATATTTTAAACGCTGTAGTACATAAATCACTACATAAATGCAGTCCATTTACCATTTGATTACATCCATCACTCAACCCTAATCAAAAACGAATAAGCCCACAATCATAGTTTTGAAACATAATATATTTATATGGCTTCCGTATACTCAAGTATTGCAAATGTACTTCATATGATTTTCTATATGTTGGTCCTACATCAGCCTTCAGAGTCAGAGTGTTGTGACACAGTTGGAAACATTAACTCTCAAGTGGAATCCGATGCTTTTTTATTAGATATTATTACAGATACACATTTATACTCATTTCACCCTCTTCCTATATTACAGCATCTATTCATTTCAATCAATACAGGTATATGGCCAATGGCTAATAGTCTGTGTACACAACGGTATTACAGCTGTTTTATTTGGGAGTAATGGGACAGCTCTGCATACAAACACCCTGATTGTACTTTCTTTGCTACTCTGTCCTGCATTTCATCTCGGCCTCCTTTAGAGAAGATGACAAAGGCTAACCAAGTTTCAATCTAGAAGCTTGGCAGACTCATGCTCCTGGATCTTTTCTCCAATACTCACTGAACGTTCAACCATCTCAGTGTGATCGCTCTCTGACTGTGCCAGCCAAGGTCTCTCTCTTTTTAAATTGTTCTCATGCATCCATCTTAAAACAAACACCCATGGTCAAACAGGTAATCAGGCTATCTCCCTGTGCTATGCTATTTGCTCTTAAACATTGTATTTAATCATTTTGCATTTTGTGATGCAGTCTTTATGTATTAGATCTAAACAGGCTTGTACATCTCTGTGGGCAAATTAACTTTGATGCCAATGCTTTCTCAACTGCACTATAAACAAGCTAGAAAATTAACATATAGTTCGAACAATCTTGAAAATTCACTTTAAATTAAATCTCTTTAGTGTGTCTCTTAAATAATTGTATAAATAAATGGTTTTGCGATGTTTTCACACACCACTGGTTATTACTTACTTACTGAAAATATTACAGATTATATTAGCATTACTTAGATTAGCCCATCACTGTCACTTATGTAAGAGACCAGAGGAACAAATGATATGACTCTAAAAGGAGGCATTGTGTTTCTGTAGTTCAGGCACAGCACAGAAGTCACATCTGAATTAGCTGCCCCAACCTCCTCCTTACGTGCTATATTTTTGGTATTGTTGACTAAACTAAGATTAAATGTCCATTTATGTGTTTATTAAGAGGGAATCAGTTCTCCCAGCAGAATCCTCACAGCTGTTCGGAGTCTATGAGAGCTCCTTCAAACAGTAGAGCTTTTCCTGCCAAATCTAACTGTGTAACCATTCTCTATAAATGGTAAATTCCTTGATGTGGGTGTCTGACTAAACCGTGGTTACGTTTGAAAAAAAGGCTTCAACAACACCACGATAAACTGACATGACCAGCGGCATAGATGCACAATAACCCCAGTACCAGTAATAAATGATTTAATTTGACTTAGATACTGCGGCCTACGATGCAGTCATTGCAACTGAATTCTTAAACTCTGGACCATGTGCATAAAACATCAGCCGGCCCTCAGGCTGCACTAATGACGTGACTGTTAAAAGTTTAGCTCGAAAAGGACGAACACCAACTGATCAACTTGGATTTAATCAATTCATGAATAATAAAAATCACCAGTTAAAATCAAATGTCACTCAGCTTCTGAGGCCAGGAGTCTCTCTCTCTGTCTCTCTCTTCCTCTCCCTCTCTCTCTCTTTCTATCTCTCCCTCTCTCTCCCCTGTGTGCCAGGGCTCTCTGATAGAGATTTGTTTTGCTTGGAGCTGAGTGAGTCAAGGTGTATCACAGCAGTCATGCCACTCCTCTGCAAAGATTCACCCAGAGATGCTGCGGCGCTGAACTCAAACTAGCTGTTAACAGTTACTGTACACAACACTGGAGGTGCCAGGAGCTGTGTGAGAGGTGTGACACGAGCATCAGCCTACGCTTCAACAATGGAAGTGGTTTCACCGCTGGTATTTGTCATGTGTATGATGTGCTCCTCCCACTCCCAAATTATTAGCATCAATGTAAAATGTGCACAAAAGACGGTCCATGTCAGAGGCTTCTAGCTTCTATGAGCATGTCAAAGTCTGCAAAAAGCCATGGGACTCCCATGACAGGACCATCTCACAACCTGGGGCTCCTCACCTGACAGTGAAGGGCAAACCCAACCACTTATTTTGAAAAGGACTGAGCGGACATTGTTTTTTATACAGAGAGTGACAGTATGTAACAGTACTACCAATATAAACCCCTTCTTTTGCATCATCTGCTTTTGGACATTTTAAGAAACCAAATACCTTGAAGACAGGCAGATGAATCATATTTAACATCTATATAGAATCAAAATAACCAACAGAAATAACCTCCCGGCTACAATTTTGCCATCTTACAATTTCCAGTGGATTGAGCTGTGTGATAATTTACAAATTGACCGGACTAACAGCTTTGGTGGGAGCCGAGCTTCAAACTGACACACTGCTCTGTCCTTATGCTTGAAGCCTTTTCTACTGTGTTGGCAAAACATATTGTTTGAAAATAGTTCTGCTAAAGAATCCAGAAGTGTCCCTTAAGTTTGACATTATTTCATTATGTTATTTAGTTGCATAACGTTATTAACATGCTCCTGTCACGCTCAAGTTTGACTCATCGCCTGTAAACTTGCCATTTCCTGGAAACTTGGCCAGACTATAACTTAGCTTAACATAACTGGGAGACACTTAGCAAACACAATGTAGAAAAATCAGTAGAAAAAGGTTGAAACCTAGCAACATTAAGGAGCAATGCCAAACCTAAACCCGTCGAGGCCATTGAAAAGCATAGTAACTTAAAGCAGCGAAGATATTTTAAGAATAACAATGTATTAAATGACGATATGAAAGCAAAGTGACAATGTGAAAGGGGGGATGAACGAACAGAGAATTATCAACTGGATCTGCAGCTCGCCTCGGCTTTACAGAGCTTTAAATCTAGTTTGGCCCACAGCTCTACTGTTTTGATTCACTCTGACCGCTCTCCAGATAACAAAAAATAGCTAAAAGAGAGAAAAGTGGATTTACATTCATCCAGCCTTCCATCCATTATCTGTAGCCGCTCATCCTGTTCAGGGTCGGTCGCAGGATGGCTGAAGCCGATCCCAGTTAACATTGGGTAAAGGCAGGGTTCATCCTGGACAGGGCACCAGGCTATCACAGGGCTGATTTACATTAATCAGGAGGACAAAAAAGGGCTGCAGGTGAATGATAATGTTGCTCTTTAACAACTGGATATGTAAATAAGCAACTTTAACTTAAGTTAAAGTGGACAAATAAAATCAGTCATTGCAAGTTTAAAGTAACAAGAGCCAGTACTCCAGCACTCCCTCTATTCAAAGTGTAAAACTAATCTTGTGATTATTAATCACCGCACCCCCCCCCCCTCCCCACACACACACACACACACACACAAACACACACTTATTTCCACATGATTCCCATAAAAAAAACGTTGTATGTGTTATTATTTATAACTAATGTTTAGCAGCTATCTGTCATTTTGCCATTACTTCATGAAACAAGGGAAGATTGAAGCCGTATAAACATTCAGTTGCCACATGAGACTGAACACAACAGTAAAGCAGTGACACCGAATGAGCTCAGATCGGCACCAGGCTCGGATGAGATGGACAGATGGACCCGGCTCACCGCTGTCTACTATTGATCCATGCAGAAACAATTATCCCCCGGTATACATACATCAACAATGCATGCCAGGAGGATGTTGTTAAACCCACTAACAGCACTTGTTTCTTCTTTGATCACTATGTATGTCAGCGAGCGGGAACAGTTACAGTATGGCATTCAGGTAGCTGTTTATATTCAGCTTGCTTATTTCCACAGGCAAGGCTTGAGATTAGACGTTAATGAAGGAATATTAAAAAATAATTGATCGTACAGTTTTGTCAACAGGTGATACGATCCATTAATAAGTCATGCAGAGTATTTACCAAGCATTTAGTGGCATTAATCACAGCCACTGCTGACTATGCAGGTGGCCCTCTCGCATATGCTTCCACATTAGTCACCTCCATCAAGGAGTGCTACAATATCGTATTCAGTCAGAGCTGGATAGGATACTTCATAGTCCGAGCTGGATAACATACTCAGTATCTCATATCCTCTGAAAAGAACACATACAAGCCTCTTCTGTATGTACATTAAGCACCCTGTGATAGCCAAAACAAAATTGGGAACGTAGCTTTTTTAGAGGACATGCGTGGGAAATGATGCAGAAAATGGCCTCTGTGATTTGTGGCTGCATTCCGTCTGTCTATTAGATCCTCTCATACTCATTAATCCTGAGCCTGTGTTGGCATGATATCCAAGTTGGTGGTAGAGGAGTGAGAGAATCAGTGCAGATTAAATATGTTCTATTTCAACTGGGCCGACATATACAATAATAAGAATACACAAGGACGGGACACTTCAAATGAGACAGCATTTAATGCATTTTGATAACATGTCAATCATAAGGAAAGAAATTGAAAGGTTTTAAATCTCTCAAACAATAAAGAAGAGTTCGTAAATATTGCATGAGTGCAATTTACCCAATTGTGTCAGTATTTTTCCATATTTAGTCTTTGGCCGTCACAAGCTTCAATGTCCCAAGTTTCAATGTCCCAAGGCCAGAATCATGAGCCTGATCCTTGATCTCTAAGTGATGGTTGAATGAACAACATTTTACAGGCAGCTGCAACAATAACAGAGCGGCCCGGAGATGCCTGAGCCAGCTGTGCATGGGCACAAACACAGCCTTGTTATAATATTAGTGAATACTGAGATGTAGTGATTCTTAGATTAATGATTAGCTCAAGGTCTGATCACAAGAGAATGGACATGTACGGTATGAAACTGGATAACAATAACTTAACAATGTTAAAACTAGACTGAGTAACTAGACTAAACTGAGAACAAGTCTGCATTTGTAAGAGGAGAAAGTGCTTTTCTTTTGAAGGATACGGTGGTGATATTCTATCATTTTCTTTAGAGCTGCAACTATACATGGATCAATAGAAAGACTACATTTTCAAGAAAAAACTCATCATTATCTATGAAGTTTTATATTTAAATATATTTATTTGTATTAAATTAAACTAAATATGTGTGATCTTTTATCTTATTAAAGATTTAAAAAAATGTCCTCCATGTGCTAATGAGCTTGGAGAAAGTAAGGAAGTCAGATTAGAGACAAACTAACACATTGTTTGTTTTAGTGTTCTTGTGGAATTTGTAAACAATCAAATATCATGCGTAAGTCTAACATTAGGACCTGCACTGAAATACCTGTGGGATATGTGAATTTTAGTGTAAGTGTAGCTAGCTTGTATGATGCATAAACTGTCTGACAACTTCTTGACAGGTAGGTCTGATCAATGCACCTCACATCCAAAGATATGCAGCCAGTCAGTCAGATAGATAGACATAAATAAAGATGAAAATGCCATGTGTTGTTAATCAGGAGAAATGTAGATCAAACTTTCCTTCCTGTCCTAAAAACAGCACAAATACAATATAGCTAACACACGTTTGTAAGTGCTATAACAACTGAGGATTTCTGTGGAATTGTGGGAAATGCATGGATTCACTGTTTGAGGTCTAAGAGCTGAGCACATGTGCATACTGAATGAAAACACATATACACAAAGTAACATAACCACACAAACACCACTATGCACAATAAATGGTAAAACATTCAGCAATCTGCTTCAAATGTGATCATTAGGACGCCATCTGTCTGCAGTGACATTTACATGTTCTGCTGGAAACTGCAGGTATGCTATCACAAAATCTGTCATGGACCAGTGAAGGAAGAAGCCATGGGGTCTGCGCACATGTAGGCACGTAGCCTGACTGTGTGCATGTTGTATACTGCTGCACTGCAGATACACAACACAGCTGCATGTAGTGAGCTAAACCCTCTTCACTCTACACAAAATCTCAGCAGACATGTTTATGTTCTGCTTTTACTCTTGTAGCTATTCCCCCCCCCCCCCCCCCCCCCCCCCCCCCCGTTTACAGGGTGACTGCTCCATCTTTCATCACATCTTATTTCGACAAACACAGCAGCATATAGGCCACAGCCCACTGACTCTGAGTGAGGTTTCTCATGCACTGTAGTCACATGACAGTTTCACAAACTCCAGCAGTGTGCTGCTCACGAGAGTTTCAGGCACCCCATGGGAATATTACTATTGGAGTCTGAATATTACTGAGTCATGATTTCATTGGACTCTTCAATCCAAGTGTGCTCAGATGAATATTAAAAAACCTCAAATTTGAACATGACTGCAAGAGGATCATATATTCGTGTGTTTTGTATGCTAACATTGTTTATGGACATAATGCCGCATCCACACACTAAAACGACCAGGTTGGAGCTGTGTGCGCACTATAGAAGCAAACACATTTAACTTGTAATACAGCTCATTTTAATATTTCTAAATACAGCCACGGCTGGTACAATCCCCACACACTCAAGCCAAACAGGCCGGTCAAAGTCCCCAGTCAGGCTCCCGATTGATAACCGCTTAACGACGTGACAGTAAACACTGGCACATTTAGCGCTGAAGAAACACATTGATCCTCATATCTGCACTGCACATGGATCCATCACAAGCAGCAATGTGGGTGTGGACGAGCGGCATCACCAGTTGTCATCATGCAGCAATGAACGCCACAGTAGTGACTTAAATGCACAAACAGGCCTGGAGTCAGGCTGATGGCAGCAGCGGTGCTCTCTCGGAGGAAAGGGGCGACAGCCAGCCTGGCATGGACCCGGTTTCCTCCTGTTTTCTCAGAAGCACTGGCTCAATCGCTGGACTGGACTCGTTGCATAAATGTGTTGCACAGGAGCAGCGGAGTCAATGAAGCGATCATTGAAAACACACACACACACACGCCGACGCAATTGCGGTCGGAAGAGGGGGTTACAAAATTACAGAAATGTGCGTCTCACTCACCTCGCAATCTTCTCCCCATTTTTTTCCGCTTCAACCAAGGAACCGCTACAGCCTTCGCTGACGTCACGCAGCCCCTCTCTGCAGCAGAGAGCAGCAGCAGGCCCGCAGAGGACGACCAGGGAGGAGAGGCAGAGAGAGGAGGGAGGGGAGATAGAGAGAGAGGGAGAGATAGAGAGAGAGAGAGTGAGAGAGAGAGAGAGAGAGAGAGAGAGAGAGAGAGAGAGAGAATGCATGAACAGATCATATAAAAAAGCATCCCTCCCATCTTCTGTTAAGTGGAGGATACTGTACCTGTGAGGTTGTGGAGATAGATGACAGACATACAATCATCATCAAGCTCAGAATTGCAAGCTGTTAAAACAATTTGGTCCTGCAGCTGGTGCTTTGTGAATCAATCGACATCAAGTAAAGGGAGGGGGGGACATCATCCATGTGTCATGGCTTTTCCTGTTTATCATCCTGTCAATTATCCAAACAATATTTCTTGACACAAAGGGCGGACATGAGGAGTCATGCAATCGTTGGACCCTCCGCTGTTTTTGTCCCTGGAGGTTCTCAGCACAATGAAAGGTGGTTAAGTGTCTTTAAGTCAGCAAACTGAACCAGTAATGTCCCTTACTATCTAGTCAAACATTATAAGCTCGTGGTCATATAAGTGCAGATGGGGCTGCACTGGGGACTTGAACTTATTTCTAAAATCCTCGCTATGGCCCTTGAGGTTCTGTGGTTTATAGTGGTGTTAGAATGGATTAATTGGTCTGCCCAAACGGCTGTTACAAGATCAGATTTATACTAAAAGATTAATTTAACCAAAAGAAATCCCATTATTAAATATATTATGACGAAAAGAAAATTTGACAAAATTGTGCTTTTGTCTATTGTGATTGTGTCTCTTTTTAAATCACACTTATAATACAAGTGTAGGGAGGTGGAGAGAGAGAGTCTCACCAATACAAAAAATATTTAAAGGTGCAGTGTGCAGGATTTGGTGGCATCGAGCAGTGAGGTTGCAGATGGCAACCAACTGAAACTTCTCTCAATGTGCCAAGCATGAGGAGAACTACGTCCAACACGAAAACATGAAAACACGAATGGCTCTAACTAGATCAGTGCTGGTCCATTCTGGGCTACTGTAACATGGTGGCTGACTCTGTGAAGGGGACCGGCTTCGTGTAGATATTAACCGCTCATTAATATGTCGTCATCATTACCAGCATGCGCTAAAAAATGAAGTACATTCATTTCAAATGTAAAAGCATTATTTTATATATTCAAGCATTATTTTATCTAAGTATTATGTATAGTTATTATTGTTGGAACATGTTAAATGTATATGGTCACCTGCTGTCGATATATAACTTTTATTGTCAGTGTAATTTATTTTACAGTCACTTTTCCAACTAAAATTACTATAGTTGTTCTCATAAGAACTGCAAAACACACGTCAGATATGTATTCAGCTGCATACTGTTTATTTCTTTGTGTATTTCCTTGACATCACAAAGTTTTTGAACACGCTGGGCTTTGCAAGGTGTTAGTGTGGGGGTCATAACTCTTGCAATTAATCATACATCAATGTATTATGTGGGGACAGAAAAGAGAAGAAAATAATAAGTCCATCCAATTACACATATATCTGCTCCCAGTGCTTTATTCTCCAGCTGATGTTATGATCCCATGCTTCACAGCCTGGGGATGTTTTCTGTACCAGTGATTAAAAAATAGTTGGTTTATGTATTTACAGCAACTAGTATTTGCATAGTATAGCATACATGCATATATCACTTTGACATTTAATTTAAAACTATGATGCAAATGTGATACTTGAGTGACTGGATGCTTCTTCTGTGATGCTACATTTAGGATTAAGTCTGTAAAGCAACCAGCCTCCCAGTGAACAAAACAGTAATATGGTGAATGCAGGAGAACAGATCGGTCATTTTAACTATTTCAATTGGTGTGTATCAACAGTGAAGATTTTAATGTAGAGAAAAAAGTTGTGGAATCCAAAATATCATGTAATCTGAGACTCTTTTGTCATATTGGGTTCCTGTTATTAAACAAACTGTCAGATGTAAGTTTTTAACCCGTCCACTCTGGTGACATCTTAAAGTATTTGGATGAGCGTTTCCTTTTTGAGGAGCAAATCAGGGACATGAGTGTGAACATTTGCAACACTTTCTGATAATAGCTACTAAAAGGTTGTGATTAGATGAAGGAAGCAAATATGCCTCAACTGCTGTTTTTTTTTTAGGAGGTATAAATGTCTGAATTAATGTACATCAAGGTGGGAGATGCTAAATCTTGCTCTTTATTTGTAAAAATTCTCAGCTTTAGCAAGATGAAGCTGAATACCTCAGAGTGGCTGTACAGTGTCAGGTTAGATTTATTTTGTATTCAGACAGTGATAGAGAGAGAGGGAGCAAGAGAGAGAGGGGGAGATAGGGAGAGAGAGAGTAAGAGAGAGGAGATAGGGAGAGAGAGAGTGAGAGAGAGGAGATAGGGAGCGAGAGAAAGGGAGAGAGAGGGAGAGAGGGGGGATAGGGAGAGAGAGGGAGATGCAGTATCCCTAGAAATCCCATTTATGCGCTCAAGCACCACTTACTGGTCAAAGACAAGAAGTACAACATGTACTGACTGCCATTTGAAAATACTTTGATTGTACACCTCATAGCTTAACAACTGAAATATGTAAGTTAATTAGCACGTATTTGTAGATGTGATACATTGAAATGGTATTGTGATCAATGTTATTATGCAACACATAACTCGCTCTAATGAGGAACAGCTGATTTATTTCAAATTAAGTATTGGCTTTAAACACAACTGTTGAAAAGCATTTTTTTTTAGATTCAGGATGTGAACAGACATACATTTAGCTGGAAAAGACAAAAGAATCATGATACAGAACAAACCCAATACAAAAACAGCATTACAAAAATCATTATAAATCATAATTATCAATGCAACACGTTTAAGAATTACAGTTTTCAACTTAAAGTGACAAAAATACAATGAAGTACAAGTTGTCAACTGTAACGAGACAACAACCCATTTGTAATAATGTTCTACATCAGGATGCAAATGAACTCCTTATTCCACATGATGTCTATAAATCCTGGCTTAAATTTGAAATAGCAATTAAAAAGTCTAAACCTTTTTGTCTTCACTGCACAGAACATTAAGGTGTCAAATGGTCCATAATTCATCTTACTCCTGCACCTGACAAATTATTCATGCCAAATGTCAACATTTTCTTCACTCATTTTCTCAGTAAAACTTGCAGGAGATCAAAGATACAGCGTGTTCTTTGTGGCCAGATTATTCACTTTAAAGCAGTTCTTAATGTGGTAAATACTGTACTATATTGTAATGCAGGTAGCAGCATGCTGATGTGAGCGCAGACTTTTTCTTTGCTCTAAAATGATTATTTTTAAATGTCAAAGTTTTTGCACGGGAAACATACACAAATGTAATGTTGTTTTATTGTTGCGGTAGAATTTAAACTTGGGCATTTGGAAAATCCTCAATAATTTCTTTTTAGGATTCATGAAAAATGATTTATTTATTCATGTGAATAACCAAAGCCTCTGTGAGTCTTGTCATTTATGATCTTCTTCAGTAATGTCAGCTTCATTGGGTTGTTGAATACCTTAACAATCTTAATTTAGCTAATAGGCAAGGTCAACTCTGCTAATATTACTTTAAAATGGAATTGCATTAATCATGATTTAGCTTGCAAGGTTTGTTAAACAGCTCTCGTTTTACTACACCTGCTGCTATCAAAACGATATCTGATAACAGCATGGACCCATTCAGCTGTGCCTTTTAGTATTTTTGAGCAGCCTGGGGGATTTATTGTAGCTCATGTCGGGCCTAACACTGTGTCTGCGCTGTTTAAAATCACAGTTTAGTCACGTATCCATTAAACAACGAGGAGGCAGATACACGTAATCTATATGACTATATAAGTATTAACTTATGATTAGAGTTTCTGATGACAAAATAAGCTTTTATATAGTTAATTAGAAATGTAAATATAGAACACTGGTTATGATCAAGCCTACTTTGACATTAAGAGTACTCTCTATAGATGCTAAGTGACGAATATGCTGCAGTATAAGTGGTGCTCTTCATTTTTCCATTAATATTCAAATCAACTTGATGATAACCAATCACTAGTGCATATTTCTGTTTTATAGCCATACTGCCTGCTTTAGTCAAGATGTTTTCCTGCATATCTCAGTTAACAGCTGTTTCAAAAAAATATATATAACCCCTTTCATATTTAGAAAAAAAAGTAAAAATTCAAACCTGTTACATCAATCTCTACCCCTCTACGCCCTCTACATGCCGCTCTCATCCAGTCATGACAGGGAAAGACTGACACACAAAAGCTTAAAAACTCTCTCCCTCAGGAGATTTTGATAGGATGAATATGATGCTAGGCCGTTTTCTCGTTCTCACGTCAAAAACCGTGGCAAATTTAGACCAAACACCTTTATCCATCCCTCCTCATTCATATTTATGAGAAGTGACTGACAAACTCATTGTCTGGTAATTACAGTGTGGTGAACCTTCATTGTTTTAGATTGGTAGAGACTGAGACACGCTGTGCTTTGGCTTGCTGCACTAATGCAAACCTCTTCCATGTAGATATTATTAGTCACTGTTTGCTTAGCAACCACAACACATATCTGACTCTTTTTTTTTTTTTTTCAAAGAAAAGGTTTTGCACATTTATTTTATTTTGGCTGCAATGTTGTTGTTGTTTTTTTAAGGGTGAAAAGGAGAAGAAGAGTAAAAGGACACAGGGAAATTATCTTTTTATTGTGTCTGACTCTCAACATTAGTCATTTAACGCGTTTAACGTCAGATGTGAAATCAACGGAGGGTACAAACCTGTGGAAGCCACCTCACATGATCACAATAATAAAAAAAACATCTTAAAGAACCTTAAATTTCCAATTTTCAAACACTACTAACCCCAAAGTTGTTATAATTATATCCTCAAAAGAAATATCTATCTGATCTTAAAATCAATGCCAATCAGTAGGTAATGTTGGACTAAATAGCCCACCATTGAACATATCAATAACCTACTGCTGTATAATGTAGCAACAAGAATATGTTAACAAAAAACAAAGAGAAAGCAGTTGAAGATTTGAACAGCAGGGGGCACCAGTAATATGCATGGCTTACACATTACAACACTAACTGAGATAGAAATAGTCAGAACAACACCAAATCAAATATTAGATTTGTCTGTAATTGTTTGTGTAGACATTGTGTCTTGATGGATGACTGTTACCTTTTTGTCAGCCCGTATTTTTCTATTTCTATGAAATCAGACATGCATAATGATAATGTTATATGTATATAGGATCTGACTGACCTCACACGATATAAAATTATCGCCAGTCTGCAAGGCTTCCTCAAAGGATGAGGAATCCTTGCTACCTCAGTAAGTCAAATGTGCTTTTGCCGCCTGTTAACGCTCAGAGTAACACAATAGAACAACATACAAGCCTATGGGAGTTTAGCCAATATCAATACATCACCTCAAGAGCCAATTATACTCATTAAAGGTCTAAAATGTGATGAAACTGCAGGCTAACAGCTTGGAAATCATTATCACACTCATCGCACAGCAATGCAACTCAACTGTAAGTGTGCAGTTTATCATCAGGCACTGAAAATGAGTGTGTCCAGTCACACAAGAGAGGACAAATAAATATAAAACATTTGCAAATTCCTGAAGAAGAACATCAAACTGTGCTGTTATTACTTACACTTGGAGCTGAACAAATTTATCTGTATTCTGCAGAAATGTACAATGTCATCTATAGTGAGGAATTATTATCTAATTTTGCCACCGACACAAACATATTTAAAATTATTTTTATGGCGGTTTGGTCCAACAGCCATTCAATTGTTGCAGTGCAAGCTTTCAATTTCACAAAAGAATATAGACGTTGTATTAAACTGAATTTTTTAATTTATTGGTCAAATTAAAATGCACAAACAAACAAGAGAAAATGTAAAAGTTTACATTGTGTTTTGCTGTGAGTTGTTAGCACAGTGTATACAGAAAATGCATACTGATACACATACAAAATATTATCTATTTAAAACAGCACATGCATATAAAAAGAAATGCACTATACTTGTCATTTATATATATATATTCATCTTACATTCAATTGGCAGGCATCATTTTTCCAGCAGATGTTTTAAGTATCACATAATACATTTAAAGTGCTATTGTGGATTCTTTTCTCCTTACTGTTTTATAACTGTTTTATTGTTAATTTATATTACTTGCTTTTTATTGTATTTTACTATGTGTCTCTTGCTGCTGTAATCCTGCAATTTCTCCACTGCGGGACTAATAAAGGATTATCTTATCTTATCTTAATTATTCTTAATTTGTGTAAACTGCCACAATAATTAGTGCAACGTGCAACTCGTGTCTGTCCAGGAAGGAGTATATTATTCCTGAATATGGGGATATAATGATGGACAGAGAGGCGTTTGTGTTGCAGGCAGCTCAGTGTATATATAACCATTGTTGAAAAGATTTCTGAATGGAAACTGATTTTGCTGACAGCAAACGCATTAATGTCCTGGTATAGTCATACACGGGTCTTACAGCAAAAACCCATGTTTCACAATGACAATGATTATCCACATATCTGCATTCTTTGCTTGAGCCATGGATGTTGCCATAGTAACACAAGTATGTCTTATCAAGTACGGCCCTTGTGATTTTTCACTGCAACTTATTTAGGCTGTTCACTGTAGGTATGACAACAGGCTATTGAGTTGTTGCATTCATTTCCATGTTAATAGAGTTAACAGCCGTTGTGTCCAAGCTCCACCTTTGATCTTGCCTTGTCACAGTGTTGTCAGCTAATATTAAATTAGGCTGGTAATAGAGGCTTTTTATGTAAATGATGTAAAATGCTTTAAATCTATAAATAGCCATAATTCAGCTGGTGAGGTTATATGATGGTCTCTGGGGTATCAAAACATTTCTGCTGCGCTTTAATGATCGGAATGTAAAAAGTGATTCCTGATAGAGGACATTCAAACGTGCAGATTGTTGAATGTTAATCTCTTTCATCATTATCACAGCATTTGGGATGTAATACTATGACGGCTCAGCATGCATAAAGCAGATTCTTGCAGTTTTGTTGCTGAAGAAGCTAAAATATAAGTCCTGATTTCACATGAATTCCTTCAATCTCCATATAAATATGAGTGAAACCATCGATTTAAAGCCCCACGTCACGAGCCTGGAGAGACATTTTTGCAGCGTTTTGCTTGCATACCATAACCACAACATATCTGAACTTGGTAGTCACTCTGTAGCTCCAACTCGCCACACATTTACGCTTCCTCCCTCGATGAAAATAACGAGGCTGTTTGAAGTAAGACCACTATGAGCCGCGATGAGTGGAGTACACTGTTCAGGACACATGAAAGCTCTTCAGTCCATTTGGACCATGAGCAGCCATTACGGCGCCGGACCGGGACGCCGTAGAGGTCTGCTGACTTTATGAAGGGGTGCGGGATTTAATGATGGAGGCAACAGCTGAATCTGTCACCCTTTTAACTTCCTGTGGAAGAAAGGAGGAAATATTTCAGAGGTGTTAAACACAGAGAGACCTACAATATTCAAGGGCATAGTGAATGGGCCGTACGAGCAGAAGCACGGTCACATTAAAAATGACTGTCCACAGCTCAGGTGCTGTGTGAGATCACACATGAAGAGAATCTGCTACATAAATTAAAGTCCTTGATTGTACCAGCTCTGCGACTGTTTAAGTGATTGTTCAACTTCAATCATACTTCTGTATTCGTTCATAATGATAATTTATTTGAGGGTTATTCTTTGCGAGAAAAAATACAGTTTTCACGACCAGCAAGTGACGAGTCCATAAATTATCTTTTTTTTTTTTTTTTTCTCGTCCAAGGGCAGGAAGCAGCACATCTACCTCTCATCATATCAATCTCTTCCTCCTTCACAAGACGCCACTGCCGGTGGTGCCAGAAGAGACACAAACACAGAGAGTGGATGAGTAGGAGGAGGGAGATGGTGATGGTGATGGAAGGATCAGCATCTCCTCATTTATCTGCAGGACAGCAGAGGAAGAGCCCCAGCTGAGATGGGGTTAATATTTCTCCAGCCTAAGTTCTGGGGGGGACATTGTGATTTGCCACCTCAGTAGTAAGTCAGAGTGCCAAGAATCTAGTTAATGGTTAGACACAGCATCCTGCCACTGGGCACCATTTTGGCTCCATAACAAAGGAAGACCTGCCTCAGCCACTGAGTACTGAGGAGGACTGGGGGCCCTGTCGCTATCTGTCTCCTCAAAGATGGCAGTTCCTGATTAGTTAATAGTTAACGGTCATGTGGATGCATCAATCCTGAAGAGTGACAAGGAGTATAAATGCACAAATACACAGACGGTGGGAGCTCAATGCTGATGCTGTAAACATATCTTGTTAACAGGAAGCAGACCCTATGCCGCCACAGCATTGAGTGACAGGATCACTGATGACTAACAGCAACAGAGCTGACTCTTTTTTTTTTCCTCCCTTCTGTTTCTTCACTAAGCATTTGTGCTGCTAATTTGTACACGCTGAATATAGCATAAGTCCCTATATGTATTCTTTGCAGGAAGGTTGATGTCGGAAATGATTTAGTGGGAATCAGATTAAATGATTTGCACCTTTGAAAAATAAAAATGCATTCATGCTCACATGCAGGAATAGGAGGATTGTGAAATCATACACATGTAACATAATGTATTTTATGCATTTTACTATTATGCATATTTATTTTCATATTTTCAAGTCCCTCAGTTTCTCCATGTTCGACTATAACTGCTCATAACTCTCCAAAGCTACAAAAGCAATTACAAAAACTACAACCTAACTCTCATTGTTAATTCACATGGTGATTGCTTACAACACAACACAAGAGACTTCAGGGCCTGCAGTGAGCAGAAAGTGTTTTGATTTTTAAATGTGCACTGCTGATCTGACTCATACATATGAAAGCCACCATTTAAAGCGCAAAGAATCACAGGAGGGGGACAAAACATGTCTCTCTATAGGTTTCCAACACTCTACAGGTTTGAGATCAGAGGCAGCCTCCGTCTGAAACATGGCATGGGCTTTTAGGCTTGGAAACGTATACTGTAGCCTACCGTATACGCCCCTGTGTGACCCCAGCAGGCCTTCTATACACTCAGACAGGGAGAGACGTCACTCTCTGTGCACTCCCCCCTCCTGTGCAAGTGACAGTCCATCCCCAGCTAAAAGCCACTGGGGGGCAGAGCTGGCCATTATGCACTACTGAGGGGGAATCTCAAGGAATAAGGAGGGGAGGGGACTGTGCCATGGATTTTATATGCTGCTAACCAGAGGGGGTAAAGCAGCAGGTACACACAGGCAATGGTGGACAAGTATTCAGATCCTATACTTGAGTAAAAGCAATCATACAACAATGTCAAAACATTACATTTGAGTTAGAATTCCTGCACAGGTATATGCGTTTTCATGCTGAATATTGACAAAGTGGAGGAAATAACTGTGTTTACTAATGGACAGTGTAATCTATACCAATGTAACAAAAAGTAACTGTGGCTGTCAAATACACTTCCTGAAGAACAAAGTTCAGTTCTTTCCTCTTTTTTTTAAATTGAAATAGTCCAGCAAAGCAGGAATACCTCAAAAGGATATAGTACTTAACTATAGTCCACAGTAGACATGTGGAAAGTAATATAATGCATTTAATCAAGTAATATACTTTTGCATATAACCCTGTGGTACTTGTACTTTACTTAAGTATTTCTACTTTATGTTGCTTTATACTTAAGTGTGCCCCACTACATTTCAGAGAAATGTTTTATTCCACCACATGTATCTGACATAGTCACAAGTTATATTCCAGATTTTACATGTAAAGCATATGATCGACATGTAAAATATGATGCAATGATGTAGATTAAAAATACCAAAGAGCATACAAAGTACAATTATTACAACCTCAACCTATCCTCAAATGCCAAACACTAATCCAAACTATCTTTGCACACAGTGCAAAGATATATTCCAAAGTTTAAGTAGAGGCTAATATAAGGCTTCAACGGCCTGAATTAGATAAAATAAGTTAAAAAAATTTAACCGCTGTAACTTGTAATGGCGTATTTTATATATATAGAGAGATTTGTAAATTATTTGACTTCTTCCACCCATTGGTGGGAATTATAGCAGTAACATAACATATCAGACTCTATGGGATATGATTGTTGAATAAAGAATAAATATAAAGACTGGACCCATGACTCAACACTGTTCCTTTAGATTGACACATCTACAGCAAAATACTATCGACACAAACTCATAAAACAGATTAGAATAGAACAGAACAGGAAGGAATATATCAAAGAGAACACAAGAGAACCCCACAGAACAAAATGAAATATAAAATAATATAACATAACACAATAGAATAGAATAGAACAAAATAAAATAGAATAATCCAGACTAGAATACAACAGATATGATCCTAAACCTTTATCAAGAACCAATGTCTGATTACATCTGTGTGATTTGGGTCACTCATGTACCAGACTGGAGAATAACGAGGCTCTGTGCTCTCTGTTATTCTTTACTAATGGCTCCAATTCAGGAACTATCATAATTCAGTGGGCACTAAAGCAACTGTTGCGGCCGAGAAAGCAACCCGCTAATGCTGAAGTAGCTACATTTTGCATACATTTCATGGAGCTTCAAAGAGCGATGCTTGATTTTGATGGTTAATTTAGATGCAGAATACATAGTGTCGTTGGCGTCGAGGCTGGTGTGTGCACATGCAAATCGTCGCCCTGCTTGACGGGAGGGTGCGCTGTATGAGCTGAGCATGTTCAGCCCACTCATTTTCATACTACTAGTCTTTATGTCCCAGCCCAGCCTCCTCTCACAGTCTCTGATTCCATCTTGGCAATGACAGACATGCATAAACACACACACACAAACACACACACACACACACACACACACACACACACACACACACACACACACGCACACACACACACACACACGCACACACACACACACACACACATACTAATACACTTCACAAACACTCTCTCAATCGGCCTCACTTCTTTCTCACAGTGAAAACACACATGCGCAGTGTCCTCAGACTTCGACACATTCTCTCTGCTTCTCTATGGATGAGCCATCATTATCTAGAGAGAGTGCCAGTGTTTGGCCACAGTATGCCTCCTTCCCAGCGTTGAACTGAGCAGCCGAGACATAGGCTGCTGGTAGTGACACAGCTGTCACAGACATGCCTCATTACTGCTGTTGCAAATGTCAAAGCACTAAAGTAATCACTCACGGCTCTACTGGACACATGGTCATACGGTAATTTATTTTATGGGAAGAGGGGTTAACAGTTGTGTGTATATGGTGATGTTTTTATAGATGAGTGGATTTTTTTTTTTTTCAGATACTTTGCGAGATGGCTGTATGCTAATGTGACAGCGGGTCTCTAGATATTTGCAACAAGTAATAGTTTTTTACCCACAAGCACAAACTTCCTTCAGAGTCATTAATGTCACTCCAGGATATACATATGCACCCAAAGCTTATTTCCGCAACAAACGATGTACTGTGCTGACCATTTCATTGTTAACAGGTCAAAGGTTCAAACAACAAAGCGCTGAGAACAGAGGATTATTATTATCACCTCTGTTATGAATTAGATTGATTTGACTGATCATTCACTGCCCACAAGTGTAGTATTCTGCCACCAGCTGATCGGGGTAAAGACTAACATTTCAGCCTAGTCCAAACTATCTTCAGCCACAGTTTTATTATTTACATAATTGTTGTAGCATTAGTTATTTTATGTCTCTGCTATTTGAAAATTAAAAAGAAAATTATCACAAGAACTGTCAAGCAAACCCAAACGGGGAACTTATTGTGTTCTTTTACAGCGCACTTGACGTGCCGAGCAATATGTCAGAGCTCAGACGTCTATTTGTGCTCAGTTAAGATCTGGCATTCTGCCTTCGGCTGTAAAAGCTGCATGCTTCCATTCAGTCCCAGAGGAGGACAGAGAGTGTCACCTGTGCTATTTGAAAGAGGTTAAGAGTGAAATGCATTTTCTATTCTACTGTCAACGGGATTTTTGAAGTTTTTCCTGAACATGTCTGTTTGATATGACAGACAAATGTAGATTACAGTACATGTTTAGATCAACGTTACTCTCAACAATGTATGGTTCCTTTGTTAAGTTTGTATCTGATAAAATGTGCTTGATACACGTGTACGGTATCTTTCTCTTTGTTCTTTCTTGCCTCTGAGGGTAATGTAAGTAGCAAGCCCATGTGGGCTGGGCACCTTTAGGTGTATGACACTTGAATAAAAAATATTCATTCCTTCGTTATGGAAGGAGGGGGACAAAAGCTAATCAGGTCTGTTTTGTTGTAAGAACCTGAGCAGGTTGTCTTGATTGAAAACATGTGATTGCAATTTTCCCTTTCCCTTTAAAATAAAATAAAAAATAAAATTTGTCTCAAGATTTAAGTTTTTGGAGGTGCCGGAAACAAACACATATTATCACCTTAGCAAGTTGATGTAGCGAACTTGTTCGTAAATGGTTGTTTATTTAGACATCTAACATCAGAAGAAACAACATTAGCATACATTTGATTTGAGATTCTACCTTATGAATGTTAGTCCAATGTTCCAATAACTTCTTGTAGCTCTGTTTTTTGGTCTCCACCAAAAAGGAGGGAAAGAAATAATATTAAGAGATTGTAGTAATTTTCCGTATTTCTGTGAGGTCACATTGAATGCTTCATATGTTCACCAGCTAGTTACTATTGTTGTCTACCTACTGTTTGAGCAGCAGTGTACAGTGGGCTTTTTTACTGAAAACAGCTGCCTGCGGTGGCCAAAAACTATACCATGAGGTTCAAGTTGTAAAGCTAAAACCATAAGCTTAAAGATGCATAAATTGAGCATAAATTGAGCTGAGGTGAACTACAGAATCAAGAGAAGCGTCTCTGTGGGTTTGTCACTGCAAGCCCCTTTCACATTACACTTAGTCATAAAATACTGATTATAGCATCTTAAAATAATATGGTATGTTCCAAGATACCTAAGAGTGCCCTGTTTCTTTACTAACCTGAAGCAACAAGCATCTGACACATTGTGATGGGTGTATGGATAGAAAGCTGTTTCTATGGACGGAAAGCTGAATGATCCAGGTGACTGGAGGTTGCCACAGTAAACACACAGGTACACCCCAGTGTTGCTGCAATATTGTAAGGGCTCAAACCTGGATAGCTCCAAGGGCAGCTGCTATGAAGTCATTAATCTAGCTGGGATGCTCACGGCTTTCCATTCACTTTAGATGCCGCCTATACTGCAAGTCCCTTGAGCTAGTTACCATAGAGATGGCGTGCCCAGGACAAAAGTGGTAGACTGGTCTCCTTGACCCTTGAGTTTACATGTAGTTCATGAGGGAGCAAGGAAAAAGTTATTTCTTCAGACTGGTGTTTCAGCTGATCAGTAATACAAATGAAGAATTGCTGAGGCCAGAACATTGGAAAGAATTAGGCACTCTAAAATGTTTGCATAACGAGCTCCTTCTCGCCGCAATGGTTCTCTTCTTTTTAATCACCTGCACTCTCCAGACCACCTACACCCTTCTTCATGATCAGATACAGGACCGACGGGCTGATGTATGATCCGAGGAATTAATCTGCTAAGCCTGATTGCCATTACCGCCATGCGATTATGCACCTTGATTACTGAGCCCACCCCAAGGACCATGACGTGCCCCGGTGCACATTTTAAAGGTGCGCATAAAATTATGTGGTGATTACCCCACAATAGATCAATCCACAAGCGTATGAGACTGTGTGGCCATATAGACCGTCTCAAGTAGAACTGTGATTATTAATAGGTACTTGAGGTGACCTGATACCTGAAGCTTGAACCACTGGAGCTGCTTCTGATCCTTCATATAAGCAAATAAATTCCCTTTCGTACATTCTGTAAAGTCATTATTGGATTATTGTTGTAGAGGTAGAATTGTTTGGAGTTCAAGCATGGATAAAAGGGATGTTGGGCTCTTCACAGACGACTGGGGCTGCACTTGTCCCTCTTAAGATGGACTTCAGATATTTAATGGCAGCGCAGATGTGGATAGGCTTGACACTAAGGAGGACATGCTCCAGTTATCAGCCTACATAATATATATCTGGAGGTCCGTATTTGCTTGTGTATGATGCAAAACATTAAAAAATAGATTATGCCGAAAAAGAAAAAAAAACCTTTGTGTGCCAATCAGAGGGAAAAGAAAGCTTATAAGTCACGTACATGTAAGTACATATCATTCTGCAATGACACTTATCCTCAGAATTTGGGCCCATCTAATCCTTCACTGTCATTTTTAAGGATTTTTTTTTATTTAATCCTGAGCCAAAGTACTCATTTGGTAGAGCAGATAAATAGTCCCATTGACTTATCCAGAAGCAATCCTACATTAAGCGATTAATTAGAAGAGACAATGAATAAGTGAAATCACATCTGTTCATGGTTTTCTGGCTGGTTATATATGCAATATGTTAGTCACACACAGACACTAGCCTTGGCTAAACCCCTCCCTTGTGCACAGTCCTAATGTTAATAGGTTTGCATTAGTAACATTCTAGCAAGGATTTAATGGACTTAATGTGCTACCATTCACAGCAGAGTTGCGCGTTCTGAGAAATCATGGTTCTCAGTGGCGGTCATGTGCCCTCTCCGCACAATTACTTAATGGCTTCAGCAATTACGCATATCTACAGGAGTAAAAAAAAACATAAATGTCAGTCAGAAAAGAACTGATTTATGTCTTTAGTCTGCATCAAAGAATGAGTTAGGAAGGTTTACGACATGGTTAACGTATTTGATCAAGACAACGCAGCTGAAAATGTACGCACATGCTGTAGATATATCAAGGACCATTTACAGTATGCAAATGTGAATATTTGAGCTTTCAAATGCACAAATGCAGAAATTCCATCACTGGTCAGAGTTCAATAACTCTTCAGTCTTCAAGTGTCTGGATAATGGTTACTGTGACTGCACATAACTGCAATTCAAAACCTCAACTATCCATCACTGGACAGCGTTTGCCACTAAAACAACATGGATAAGGGAGTGCGTGTTGATGCTGGTGGGGCCCTGTGCTATTGTAAGTGATTATGAGTGATGGACAGGAGAGGATCGGTACATGCTATTCACAGAGCTCCATGTGGCAGCTTGCATGTTCACACTGGTACAGTATGTTTGTCAGCTACAGACAACGCAGGCACTTACGCACTGCCGTGGGCAAGCAAAGTAGTGTTGTGCCAGCCGACTGTGTCACGGGCACATGCATGTCCTACGTACCACAGCGGAGTCCCTTGGTAATACATGCCTGAATGGTCTAATCCCAAATTGTACGGTTTTGGCATCCCATAAAGATGCACAGAGCCCCACACATCTTGAAATTCCATTTTAAGTCCAGACACAACCGTATTTTTTTTATCACAGTTGCATACCATAAACATTAATTGTGCTGTGTTCAAGGTGTTTTTAAAAGTTCTGCAGCATTTGGGTTTGTTCTTAATAGTGAGGTACACATTTTGTTGCATTTAAAAAATGCCCTCACTATCACAAAAGAAAGCAACGGCTTGCTTGCGCCACTTTTTTTTTATTCTAGAGAGGTTTCAAGGAACAGAGACCATTAACTGCATTGACAAGATGAGACTTTAGTAGCACCATTCTGTGTGAGAGAGAGAGAGACAGAGAGAGAGAGAGAAAGAGAGAGAGAACATGATAATAGACCATAACCGCGATCAGCAATTGAGTGGAAATGAATATCCTTTTATTGCAAAAATGGATGAGTGAATGAACAAAGGAATGAATGAACTGAGAGCATCAGATCATCTCATTGACATGGCAAGAAAATGTCCTGTTTAACAAGTTTCCTGTAGAGATTACCACAGTGCCCATGGTGTTCATCTCTACATTTAGAACATGAGCAAAGGGATCTTTGAAGTCGAGGGGATTCAGAATCACAGCACTGAGTAATAGGGTGTTCACTTTAATGTGTTTGAGTCAAAAGCCTTGTGATTCACAGGGCAGAGTTGTGATATCTAATGTTAGGCCTACAGTGTGGTGCCACAGGTGGACTGTTATAATGTATATTTTTGGAGTATACACTCATCTGAACGCTCCGATGGGGGGGTCCCAGTGCTTTATGAAACAGATTGGACAAAGGGAGAAAAAGGAAATAGTCGTTTGATCATTTTAAACCATGCACAAGAAACTTGCTGCTTCCAGAAAATGTTTATTTTGTTCATAAACTTTTCATAAAAATAACAACATCAATATTAATTTGAAGTATTGTAGAAACTGTATATATACAAAATCTTTAAACAGTTAATATAACTTAAGGCGAGTTAAATTACTTTTTTGCAGTGCCCCGTTGGTGACAATTTCACCAAACTCTCAACATTGTTCTTTTTTTTTTTTTTTTTGCTAAAGTGAACATTTCAGCATACAGTATCTCCAGCTAAAGATACCAGGAATTAAAACCCTTTCATGGGAAAGTCCAAGGGAAAGTCCACAGAAACTCGCAGCAATGTGTGCTACCTGATTACTCAAAAGCAATGTTTATATGATTTGCTAGTAATTTCTAGCTTGATTAAACATACTTCTGTACATATTGTAAAATCATTTTTGTTGAAAAGCCCTACCACAACTAGTGTACATACTGATCCCTTTTAAATCCAGATCAGCAGTTCAATTAAATAACTCTTATCATACCAACAATGTGATGAAGAGCGAAAATTGTTATTATCAAATTGTAACATTTAAAATATTGTGTTACTAAACAATAGCCCTCGAAAACCAAGACATTATTATTAATGATTTAGAATACATTTCACCTTGATAAATGACGCTCAAATGTGATAAATGTAAAATATACAGTTAGCTATAAAAATACAAAGAAGTACAGTAATACAAATATATTTATTTCCCATTTATGATATATCTTTCACAATTGTCATAATCCAAACAAGTGTAATACAACACAAAGACCAATGACAAAAACACCGACAGTCAAATGATAAGAAGTTAAACAAACACTAAATTTGATCAAAGATGGACAGCATTATGGTCAAAGCCATAAATATGTTCGCCTACATTCATGTCAATAACCCTCAATGAAGGAGTACCTTGACAGTGGTTGATATTCCGCTTAAAGGAAAAATAAACACTGACATAAACATGCGTTTTAAGAAACATAGTCCAAACCATTGCTCTAAGAATGCTAAAAGCAGTAAAATAAGAATCTTAAATGGAGATATTAATAATCTGTAAGTGCAATCCATCTCGGCTCTGAGGCGATGGAGGTTGGAGCTGTCCAGATGAAGAGGTGCTGAACAGCAGTCATGCAATGCCGCAGCAGAGAGGTTTGGCTCTACTGACAGTAACAGCAACAAGTCACTGTGGATGTGTTTACCGACTTTTACAACCTATGCATCTTTGCATAAAGTCAGCAGCATCAGCAACAGGCAATAAGGCCGAAGCAGACCTCTCTCCCCTTCTGCTCCTCAAAAAAACTGCAATATTTGCAAAACCTCTTGTGCCAGGCATTGGCTTGCCAGTCGAACGAACTCAAACATCAACTCGTAGTTAGCTGGCTTATCTTCCAAGACGGAAAGATCCTAATATTGTATGTGTGGACACATAACCTTGTCTTCAAATGCCCTCGGGAAGAGTGAAAGTCCATGCGCTGGTGGTGGTCACCTGTGGCTTTATTTCCATTTTCTCCTTCTGTTTCAGGTGTACGCGTCCGTGCCGTTTCCGCTCGTCGCTGCGGGCGAACCGTTTACCGCAGACGTCGCAGGAAAACGGCTTCTCCCCGGTGTGAGTCCTGGTGTGGGTGGTAAGGTGATCGCTACGGCTGAAACTGCGCAAACAGATGCGGCACTGGAAAGGTTTGTGGCCCGTGTGGATGCGGATGTGCCGGTTGAGCTCATCTGAACGAGAGAAGCGCCGGTCGCAGCTCTCCATGGGGCAGGTGAAGGGTTTCTCTTTGGCTGGCCCGTGAGAGGCGGCGGGACTCTTCCTGGCCCTGGGGGGCTTCGTCACACGGGCGGTGTAACTTTGGGCGAAAGAATCTGGCAACAAGGAAGAATACAGGATGGAGTCTATGGTGCTCGGTAAAGCTGGCGATGTGTATAAGGAATCACACTGATTAGATGGCTGTGGAGGTTCGGGGAAGGGTTTCAGGTTAGAGGAGAGGCCCATCGGAGGTGGTGGGAGGTAATTATTGTACAGGGGGCTTGAGTAGCTCTGAGAACAGGTGTCAGAGAAACATGGTTCCTGTTTGATGCCACCCTCCACTTTAAACTCCATCTCTGGGTTGGGACAGATTGGGGGAAATGTGTCTAAAAGGTCCTTAACATCCATCTGCTGGTCAGGGGGGAAATCACTTGACATCGGGAAGGTTTCTGTCTGGAAACTCGTCTCCAAACAGCCAGACTTGCTGAATGTTCCCCACTCGTAGCAGCTGCTTTCAAACTCATTCTTGACCACGACGGGGAAAGAAGCGGCCTCTGACTTTGGTTCATCCTTCTTCTGGTTTGGAGCTCGGGAGGAGCCGAAGCCGAGTTGGGAAGCCGGGTCTATAGCCTGACTGCCGGCCTGATCATCAGCATATCTCGGGCACGTCTGGTCTGGGGAGTATAGTGGGGGAGTAGGTCCGGAGCAGGTGTAGGATTGCCTCTTAACGCCGGGGTCTCCAAAATTGCAGTTGCTGCTGTCCATCGGCGCAGGCGATGGATAAGTTCCCCGACTGTTGCCGCTGTGTTGCACTTCTGAAAGTGGCAGTGTGGATATACCCACGATCTCAGTGATCATATTGAGAAGTGTTTCGGTGCTGCACGGCGCTCCCTGAGATGCCTCAACATAGAAACTGCCGGAGTAGGCGAGCGAGGAGGGAGTGTAGGTGTCTTTTGGGCACTCGCATGGGTTAAACGCAAATTCCGAGTTGGAGGCTTCGGTTTTGAGGGTTGCAGGGGTTCCTTCTGTTGAATCAGCAAGAGAGAAAACTTTGTCACCGCGAGTGTTTTATATTTGAGAATCAGTGCAAATTTAACGAAGATGACAAATCAGCGTTACGTAAACATTCATGCGTATTTTGGCACAGGAATGCCTCGAAACGATGCCTTGATATACACGACTGCACGGAACGAGATCTCTATCTCCTGTGGTACTCATATTCAACATATAAAAATTCTCATGCATGCACATTGTATTGACTGTGCAAAGATGCGAACTCACCGTGGCCAAACTGGGCAGGTACCCCCCGCTCTGCATCGACATACACCTCCTGGTTATCTTTCCGCGCGCTGTTTTCCATTCCCAGGGAAGAACTGTTGCAATTCTCAAACTGAGGGTAAAAAGAATCTTTCGCATTCAAATCCATATTGTTCAACATACTGATGCACTTATAAGTCCGTCTCTCCCAGGGAAAAAGGGAAAATGGGAAAATGTAAAGCAAATTATGCAGACGGATGTTTTCTTTCAACCCCCCTTTTGATGGTTTTCAACAAATGATCCAAAGCAGTCTGTGTCAAAAGGTGTAAAAAGCAATTAAAGATATTCCTTTTTCGTCTCTGCTCCGCGGTGGTTATTTGCTTGCTGTGGATTTCACATCAGCGACTTCCCCTCTCTCTCCTTATATACACTTTGGCAGCTCCCTCGGCCCTCCTCCCCATTCATCAGCTCCAGTGAGAGGATTCCCCGCTGCGTGTAAACTTCATGCCCATACATGGAAAGAGGATGTGACGGAGTCCCCCCTCCTCTAATCCTCCCTCCTCCCGCACTGGAGAGATGGAGTCTGACGTTGCAACAAGTGGCGACCAGCGTTTGGTGGCAAAACGTTGTAATGATGGTATTTCTTTCCACAAAAACGATTTATCATTTGAATTAAAATGATATTAAACTAAAGACGGTCTCGTTTCTCTCTTGCTATATCATCATTCACCCCTCAGAATATCACGCCGGAGGTGAAATATCTCAAACGGCCACCATCCGCCGGTTTGGTTTTGACCGTCCTCTCATGGTATGAGATGTAAGACATGGTAGTAAAGTGGACGCCAGCGCGGTTTGACTGACTGGATCAACCTCAGAAGGGACATTCCAGTTGTTGGAGGTAAGGAGGCATGCAAACGCCAGTTCAAGGGGCGAGTAATGTGCAGGGAGTCTTACAGTGTTGGAATATGAATAACGAAATCAGAAACCAAATATTATTGAGGTCTAAGGTGGACTAACTAAAACGTTATCATCTTATTATAGGATATATCTTGAAGGATATAATACTCAGGATATAGATATAGGTCAAATAGACTTTTTTGGAAACCCAGTTCACAAAACAGCAACACATTTGCAACAAGTTTGTTCCACAATATATACTCAGGCTATAATCTTAAACTATGACAATGTTATAAAATATTATATTAAGAATTATAAACGCAGCGCTATAGTTATTCTATCACACATTTAAGAGAGATATTGAGGCCTATAGTTGTTACAGAAAATGGCACTGCATCTTGTAAACAGAGTAATAATAGAACACAGATAAACCATGATAAAAAATAAGATAACATTTACCAGATATTAACATGCAGGAATATCACTAATTTACAAATATGAATAGGGATATGTGCAAGGTCACTGTGACATCATCAGCTATAGTGTAGTAGTTTGCTGTTGTTGTTCCTTGAAGGTCTGTGTTTAGTGATCATTCAAGCAGTCGATGTGCTCTTCAAGTTCAAAATCAACAAACTAAAGCAAATGATAACACATGATACATACAAAAGAACTGTAATAGCAGTTGAAAAATAGGTTTATTATTTGCCTGACACCTGACAGCTGACATTGTTGATCTGTGTGATTTAAGATATTGTGATAGCTTTGTGAAGCTATTGTAAATTAACGAAATGTAATAAAGTAAGACAAAAGAGTAAGCAACACTAAAGGACGATTAATTAAACGATTGAAGGTAAAACTCACAGATAATAAGATATTCTCCGAAATCAGAATCTGTTTTGATGACAAATACCAGACCAAGCTGCAGTTCAGTTAATAATCTCTCCCTTGACACTTCCCTCTCTGTCCATCTCTATCCAGGCGAGACAGCATGCCCTACATGTTTCCAGTTAAACTGAACACCTCTTCCTGGCCGTCCACCGCTTTGATTTACTTTCACAAATTCAGCCCCTCTCTTGTGTTCGCTGGAAATTGTGGTCGCTTACACCATCAGGCGAATAACTGCAAAGCCCAGTCCAAACGAACCCTTGGCCTTTAAAAGCATTGAAGGGAGTCAATAACACCCCTGAGGTGTTCAGTGGTTGAACCCAACTGTTCACATGACATTTCAACCCCCAAAGCATTTTTTTCTGTTTCTCATCTGTTGCCGGGTGCACTCCGCGGTCACACTTCCTATTACAAAAAGTCGATACTCTTTCATAGGACGTTGTGGTCTGCAGCAGACCTCTGCTCGTCTACCGGTTAGAGGTTCAGGACCATGGATAGCGACGCTGCAGCCGCATTCAGCCGTGTAATCACACATGAACCAGCAGCACACAAACACTTTACTTTCACTATACTCTCAGTGGTTCCTGTGGTTCTGCATTCATATGAATTGCATTCATTTGCATAAAATCAACGCAATCAGACTCTGGGAAATTCAAAGTCACTACGAACACAACGGTTTTGCATTAGTCCTATAGTATTTTAACAATATGCAAAGGCACTACACAGCCATCACATTCATGTTAGTCTTTTTTGCTACACAAATATGTTGTATTCCCTTGCTAAAAACTCATTCCTCCTAATATTAGATTATTCTTTTTTTGTGTGCTACTTTATACTTAAATTCCACTTTCCAGGGTTGCATTGTACAATTTTTCTGCATACACTTAATTGACAGCTTTAGTTAATAATGACTTTTCTAGATTACGATTGTACACACAGAACATATAATCAGTCTGTATAATCAGCTACAGTTCTATGGATAAAAAAACCCAGCAAGGCTGTAAAAAGGACTACAACCATAAAGTGCTGTTAAGATGTTAGTGAATGAAATATCATGATATAATAACATAACATCGTCTGGAGCCATTTTGCACATACAATTGGTGTAAGGAGTAGTTTTACTTGAAGTAACATTTGGAATGCAGGAGTTTTAGTTTGGTATTGGTGCTTTGATTTGACTAAATGATCAGAATACCTATTTTGTATATTGTTGCAGACATTTTCAAGAGTGCAGTGTGGTTGTACACAACCAATAATGTATTGATAAATGGACCAAAGCTATAGACAATCACTAACTTCACACCACGACAGACAGCACTTCTTCTTTTTTTAACTGTATTGAAAGGGCTCCGGTGAGCTCAGAGCTTAGGCCCTTTAAATAGTATCTTAGGGCAATTTGTTGTGTACAAGATTTGTTATGGACAATATTAATTGAGGATAGAAAAGCTTGTGGGCTATATTGAATAAAATATATTACAGAGCCTGCTTATATTAGACCTCTCAAATGCAATGTAATCTCCTTCCATACTGAAGAAGAAGTGGAAAATGTATCAAAGGATCTCTGAGTCGCTGCCCTGTCATCTTTTTAAGGTAGTGTATGATAATAGCATATAAGCTCTTTCATTGCAGCGGTGACATTCTCCTGAACAAATCGTTTTCACCTCAGATGTGCACTCTAATTCTAGGCCCAGAGATGTTTAGCTTTGAGGAACTGCCTCCAAGTAATCCAGAGTCTATTAAAACCAATCTGATCACACAGAGTTCAGATCACGGGATGCTGTTATGATAACTGCAGTGTGGCTAACCTTTCCCCTCCATAAAATGCCACAGCACAGGGACTAAGTAATGGATTTATGTAATGTTAGCACTTACTGACATTATAGCGCAGGGGTAACTCCATACCTGTGAAAGTTAAGTGAAATATTTTGTTTTTTTCCATTGCATCTGAGCAATGTGAGACACAATGCTCCTGTTTCTTGGGGATGAATTTGGAGCAATACAAAGCTGCTTCCATGTTTTAACAAGGATATTGACTTCAAAAGAGGTTCAAAGCACTGGCTAAGGATAGAAGATGAAACATTTCTTTAATAAAAGGATCTGTTGGCACTTCTACTGAATGGATCATTTCAGCAAAGTACAAGTGGAATGCTTTAATGTAGTCCTGACCTAAATATGCTCAACTTGTATGTGTCAGAAATGGCTAAATTAGAAAGAATTTAGCCAATTTATCAATTTGTCTGTCTAAAATTAAATCTATATATTTATATATGAATTACTCATGCACATATGGCACCACCATGAATATATGCATTTTAATCATCTTTATGCAAATTCAACAAGACCAAATGTTTACAGCCATGCTAATCGTTAGGCTATGTTTTGAGCTACACACTGCTGAAATGTTCAGTGACAATGCTAACATGCTGTTGTAATATTGCATGCTGATATAATATTTAAACAATGCTCCCCATCTTAGTTTAATGTACTAGCATGCAAACATGTGCAGATCAACCTTCAGCTGAGGCAGGTGGGAATTAGTTTGGCGGTAAAAACAAAATATCTGGACAGATATAGAGGTCAGAGGATCACCAAAGTGATTAGAGTTTATCCTGAGGGGGACTTGAATGTGAGTAGCACATTTCAGGGCAATCCATCCAACAATTGTCAAGACATTTCACTCAAAACCACAAACGTCAACCTCATGGTGGCGTTATAAGAAGAATCCATCATCATTAATTATGCTTCATCTTCTGGGCATCATGAATACAATGGCATGGCAATATGTCCAATAGTAGTTGAAGTGTCAGACTTGACCAAAGTGATGGGACGCCAGACTGACATTGGCACCCCCCCTTTACATTGAATTAACCAGTAGTTAATTCTCTACATGCTGAAACATATCAATGTCCTGTTGATTGCAGATCTACTCTGAACCCATTTCAGATGTTGTTGATTGCATTACTCCAGCTGATTTTATTGTGTGCTTAATACCTAATATTACTTTCATAACAGCAGTGAAAAATGTTTTGCCCCGGGGGAGAGGTAAACACTTTTCTTTATAGTGCATATGTAACCCCATGGCCGTGTTATTTTCAGGTTCACTCGTGGACAGGGTGTGGGAGTTTTGCTTGCAGGTGGGTGCCTGATAGAGTTGAAGAGGCAGTGAGGACTGACTGCCCTCTGAGATCACTGCCTGCAAGATGCAGGATAGAGTGGACGGTTATGTCTGTTCTATATTTTCTTATATTGACTTTTAATATAATTTTTCAGTGTGCATTAGTGTTTTAATAGGACACAAGGGAAGAGGGCTGCTATGCTGTCAACAATAAACTAATCTGTAAGCTGAATTGTACTAAACTGTATTGACGTTTTCTGAAACATAACCACAAACAAATAAAAAAAGCATTACCTTCAACAAGATGATTCTACTTCTATAGTCTGCTTCACATAAAGCTGATACACACCGAAGGACAACGTTTATGAGCTGTGGCATGTTGTTGACATTGCAAAACTGTGCAGCAGTCAATCTATTTTACAAAAACTAAAAGCACATCAAGGGACCATATGACATCTAATTTGGGTTCTGTCCATGTTAGAGTTTAGACTTTCAACTCCCAATGAGAATGGAAAGCTTATTATAATTCAAAACAGGACTTTTAGCCACTATTGAAAATCACAGTTTCTGTTCATATATGGATTTGCAATGGGAATTCAAGTACAGCTCCACAGTTTTCTATTTTATGAGACCTATTAAACCCAGACCAGCTTTTGTCACAAGACCGTAAGAATTGAAGTGTCAGCTGATTTTGGCATTGCATCCACATAACTACTCGACAGCATTAAAAAAAACATAATTTAGTACTTAATTTTTTCTTATTTTAAAATTAAATATATCTCAGTTGATGTACAGTTGGTTATCAAAGTCTCAATGCCTTGGCATTTTGTCAACTATGCAACCCACACTGTTTGAGAGTAAATAATAGAAGAACCTTATCCATACCAGGAAATCCACTGAGATGCAGAGGCTGCCATTTGCTTTTTGAAATGAAAAAGCATTTCAAACCAACAGTGATCTGGAGAGGTTACACAGGAAATACTGTGATGGTTCTGCAACACACACAAATAATAATAAGGTAGGCTATAGCATTGCCTGCATGAATATAGTAATTAAATGCATATAGAACATGCAGTAAATGCCTTTACAGCCTCAAGAGCTGTGTTGTACTTTCGACTAATGCCAAAGTTTGTGGATGCAAAGCAGCTTTTTTAAAGCAATCCTTAGAAAGCCAGGGTTGCACAAGAACAGGAGAAATCCATCTGCCTCCCCCAAATCACATTCTGACATGTCTCACAGTCAAATCTCCCCCCAAGGCGCTAGATGAGGGAACATCTTCAATCTAAACCTGGATACAATAGGGCCTGTAAGACACCGCAAAAATGGATTGGGAGTGCTAAAACCACAGAAACCTCTGCCGGAAACACGACTTTCTATAAATACAAGATACTCGCCTCAGCTGCCAAGTTCGTTATTTTCTCTCCCTCTCTCACTCTCTCTCTCTCTGTCATGTTGGGCTCTGCATAGTTATATATACTACATCATCATTCAAACGCTGGGCAATTGAAAGCAAAATAAAGAAGAAGAAGAAAAATAAAAGCAGCGGAAGCGTGGTTCTGCTTTTGAAGGAACATCTCTCTCTGTCCTGCTCTTCCTCCGAGAGTGGGAGTGGGTTAGGGAAGCCCGGTACCAGGCCCCGATGCTGCTGCTGTTGCTGCTGTTGGTGTGGCAGGTTTCCCGTGTGATCCAAAAATACTTTCGCACTCGCCCACTTTGGTCCCCAGCCGCCTGTACTCTTTGGTTCTACAACAGGGATGGCTGAGAATCGTATTCAGCTCTCCAATCGTGATTGCGGAATGCCCCAGTGTTTCTTTAACCATGCCCCCAGACTCCTCCACACACATTGCACTCGCATGGCTCCCACCTTGCCCTCTTCTCTGCTGGATCCATGCTTGCAGCACTCTGACAGTCAAATTCTTGGGCCTGATCCAGCTACTGTACCTGCTGTTACCTAACTGCTTGGACAATTTCTAAGAGGAATCTGTAAAATAGAACAGTGAATTTTCATATTTTCAGCTGTTTGATTCAAACAAACAAAGAAATGCCCTCACTCCCAGATAACTGATAGAATGTTATAATAACGTGCCAAAATGCAAATATCTAGGTTATGTGCTGATGCAACCCAATCTCCTTAAAGTGAAGCTCAATAACATCCACGACACAAGATCGTAATGATCCAACATAGGACTAATTGAATGTACTTTTGATCAACTAAAGTTAATATCTACATATTCTAGTCTCTGACTCATCTGCACCCACACCTATCTATTATATCTGTTGCTCTTTCCCCTTATCCATTGACACCACAACACATGTCTGAAAAGATATGAGTGTTAATAATCAGAAAGCATTGCTTCCATCACTGCTTTATTGATGCAAATACAGTCATTAAGGGGACATGCAGTGCAAACAGATTCAAACAAATAGCTAACAGCAGACATGTGAGGAAACAGATGAAAAATGTTAAGAGCTTGCAGCTAACAAAAGTAACTATGGAAACGGCCAGCTCTACATTGCACTAGCTTCCACAGCTCTCTCCAGAAATAAAAACTGTTGGGCTAAGAGCGAATCAGGTAAAGACAAAAGATCCCGGGTGAACCTATTTATAGTGGGCCTTACATAACATACATAGACCTATGTTGGCTGAGGCAAGTTTGGTGCTCAACAGCAAGCTTCTGGGGGGCAAAGACAGGGTACAGAGAACCAGAGAGGATGGATCCTAGAGAGTATTTTATAAAGGAACAATTAGGCCAGTGTGGATGATGATGCTGATGGCAACTGAATTAAAAAGAGGAATGACGGCTTTCACATTACACTTACATTTCACCTTAAAGTACAGTTATCTGTTTGTCTGTGCACTTTACTTTAATTTTACATTCTATTGTAGATTTAATTGTAAATGTAAACATGCTCCCATACCTTGCACTCTGTTTATTGTTTAATGTTATATGCACCACTCGCCATGACAAATTCCTTGTATGTGAAAACATGCATAGCAATAAATGGTTCTGATTCTGATTTAATGTCAGAGAGAACAAACACGGTTACTCAGTCCTGGGAGGGCAGGGGTGTCAACGCCGGAGTTCCACGATCAATACTAACATGCAAACAGCAAATGAATGTAATTGGCACATTAAGAAATACATAGCCATGATGCTTGAGGGATACACAAAGACAGAAAATACGTCACAAGGAACAGACGTTCATAGCCAGTTCGTTCAAAGGCCAAAGGTTTATTTGTATGGGAGGTGAAAAAGTTGTGTCAAAGGAGAACGCACACATACACACACACACACATTATACTATGGCCTCAGGACAAAACAGCTGACATCACCAGTGAGATGCTATGAACATATAAGCCCACATACGCACAGAAAACCTGTGTGAGCCACTCTAATGTAGCAGCAGTGATCATCTACAAATACAGCCTGCCACCATATCTTAAATCCAAATTGAGCCATTAGCATAATTATCCACTTACACTGCTTTAATTCCAAGTAGCTCTCCATTGTAAGTAAAATGATAGCTAAGCTGTATTCAAAAAGCCTCTTTTCCACTCATAAATGCCTTATTAATTAGCTCCCTCTAGCACAAGTTCCCAGTAATTACATTCAATACAGCAGTCAGTGCTACAAGGGGGGTATTTCCTGCAACTATGAGACAAGTTTATAATTACTCTGCAGATGTATAATGATTTATCATAAAAAATATCATACTTCAACACAGAGCAGCGGCCATTTGGACACTGCATTCTCTCCATGTTCACTGCATTCTCTATCAAATTCATTGGTTGTAGCTAATTACAAAATATTCACAATATCGAAGCACTGATAAGGTTGGGATGATATGTAAATGAATACTCCCTGACTCATCTGTTTATTATGCAGTCACATTAGTTAGCTCTGATGCTGTTTGGCTATTATCCCATCTCACTGTGAAAAAAGGGTCTTGGGTGAGGGGGATGGATTGCGCAGTGAGTGCTTTAGTCACACAGATTGTCCGCACTCTTCAAAGAAATAAATGCATTTTCGACTGTAGTTGCATGGAAGGGATGTGGAAACCATTTCCTCTTGAGAGAAACAGCGAAAGGCAGAGGATATGGCTCATCTGTGTCCAAATCCCTTGATACCGTGCTTTGCGTTAACAGGTCAAAGGGTCAAATGATGAGCTTGCGTCTCCCACGACTGAGCCCGAAAGCAATCATTGCACATTGATACATCATACACCAGTTTAACATCTCAACTCAGTGAACGTTTCACAATGTTGAACAAATGCTAAAAGATGGATTTTAAACCTTTTCCAAGATGCAAACAGATATGATGTATATTTATGTCGCTGTTAATCGACAGCATCCATCATGAATCCTGAATATAAATACTGCAGCTTCGAATAAGTGTAGTGAAGCGACCGATCTGCTGTTCAGCTAACTGATGGAGGTACTATTTTTATCCATGAAACCGTAATGCACCATGCTAAGCAACTATACAACTGCACATCCAACCCATTCAGAGGATTCATAAAAGTCTCGAGGTTGGAACCCAGTGGTCATGCACACGGACGGAGAGAAACCGTATCAGTGCTCCCAGTCTCTACGTTTCATATTTGGTGTCAAAGTATTAATAAGAACATTGCCACCGTATGCCCTTGTGTGTGAATCTATGCCAGCACATGTCAAGGAGTGAAAAGAATTTGCCATCTATATACTCTCTATGCCTTTTGATTTGAGCTAATTAAGCACCTAGCCCTCACAGCAACTGCGCTCCATGGAAACCATGTAAAAAAGCAGATTGACGTCAGCTAGAGGCCTTCAAATGTGCCATCTGACAAAGGAAAGAGGACAGGGCTGCTGTACTTAAGGTCACAGCATGTTGAAGCAACCGTCTGCTTTGACTGACAGGAGGGAGGACATCCTTATTAACAGGTGAATAATAATAGACTTGACAGCTGAATGACATATCCAGCAATGTCCATACTTTACATTACATGCAAAATGGGCAGTTTATGTCAATAGCTGGAACTGGAGGCAAGTTACAATTTAGGCTACTGAGCAATACTGCAGGCAAATCAATGACGTTCCTGTTAAAGCTGTACATTGGTTATGAAGATAACATACTGTTATATATATTACAAATCTTTGATCTAAAGCTTATTGTCGTTTTTTGAAAGATTTGAAAAATAAAAAGGAAAAAAAGGGGCTGAGCTAGGATTTCAGCTGCATTTAATAAAGTTGTTGAATCAATGATTGTGTTTGTAAAGAAGGATTACAGAGTCAGCCGACACTTTTATCCACAGCAACTCTGGACTCAATAGAATAATCACCGATCGCCAGAGGCACGTGTGAATGCGTCAGGGTCCAAGCTGTAACAACCAAAATCAAATTATAACATCAGGACAGATCAGATAGAAGGTACATTTTTGGTCTATTGCATTTCAAGCAGAAATTGTAGTTAAGAGGCTTAGGTTCAATACATAATTTGCTTATATCATTGGAGGTACACACCAACATGTCTAAAAAAAAGTATGACAAAAGGAAATTATTTAAACCGTTTATTGTTTTTAACAAAACAAACCAATGTCACAGTCAATGTTGTATTCCCTGCCAATCAAACCACAGGCTGTGTGTACAAAACGTGGCTGCTTTTAGAAGCAGTCATCTTTTAAATGTTGAGCAACACTGTATAGAACCTTTTTTTTTTTTTTTTTTTTAAAGACTGTGATGAAACTATTACATATCAAAATGACCAATCCTCAAGACTGAGAACACATGATTAAAAGAGATGGCACAATGGAGAATAATGGCCTGCTATTTTACCAGATAGAGACATGTGAGAAATATAATAAGCGTTGTTCATATACAGCATCACACATATAGTCTGCTCCCTCAGAGGTGGACCTGCTGTTTCCTGCATATTAAAGAGCTGTCTGGATTTTCCATATTAAAAAGTAAAAAGAAGCAATGAAGTTGCATGTGGGATATGACCTCATTAAAAGGAAAATTCGCCAATTTTCAACCTCTAACTCCACCTTTCCAAATTAGGCATTTACTGTGCAGTTGTCACTGAGGTTCTCCATGTTTCGTTGCAGCTGCAAAATGTGTTGGTCCTCTGTCTGCAGTGAAGCAGTTGGTAAATGGAAGAACTACAAAGAGCTACTCTCAGCTTTTGTAGCTGTTGGGCGCAATGCCGCTCAAAACCTCAAGTTCTCAACATGAGTGCAGAGGATCAGGATGTTATGGACGAGGATCATTTGCAGTGTACGTTTTACGTTGAAGATTTTACAGTGTTTTGACTGATTACGATACATCAAGAGGCAGTTCCAGGCTGCAGCTGGAGGATAAGGCCAGCACAATCCAGAATATTAGCTGCCGAGAGCAAACACCTACTGGTGGTGCCTTTGCTCAAATTGCCCTCCGATGCCAACAGAAACGAAAACATTCTGTTGTAATGAATGTCAGCACGGGCAGTTTTTGTCGGACGCTGTCGACGACGACGACAAACCAGAGAGAGCGATCTGTGTGTGCTCAGACAGAGGTGTGCTGGAGACCTTCAGAAGGTAAAAGGAGTGAGCGCCGCCAATTAGCTGCTACGTCGGGCAGCTGCCCACGGACAGATAGAGGTACAGTGGGGGAAACCAGCTTGAAGAGCCAACATATTTCCACATTTAACTCTGTCAATTATGGGTATTTTTCCACCAAATCACAGTTGTTGATTGTTGGACAGTGGCAAGATTAACCAAGACATGTTTGGTAGGTTTTATTGTGTTTTTATATAAATAAATAGTTTTCCGAGGAGTTAACATGGCAATTAAGCTTGTCTTGGTTCAGTGTAAAAGAACACGTACGGCTGTATTATTTGTTTTAGGTGTAATCCTTTTTTCTTCATTGATGTTTGAGTTTATTCTTTTAATTCATCAGACGTAGTGAAAAGTGGGGCACACACTGGGGATTTTATTTAAGTGGACTACTTTAACATCAGCACTGATTGGATGTCCATATAAAAAAGGTGGCGAATTTTCCTTTTAAGTGTTTCCTAAATGCATCTTGAGTATATAACTCAAGCACCAGACAGTGCTTGGCTTCACATAAAGTAAAGACAGGTTAGCTGCACTTAAACTTGTCTGAAATTGCCTTTCAGAGAATGTCTGTATAAAACCTGTTATTTTAATTAATGGTTAAGTGTGGAAATGTGATCATAAATGCCTATTTTTCAGCAGGATCTTATAATTTCAGTTTCAAGTTGTCAAGTTTCATCAACAAGACAAGACCTATTATATTTACACCTGATCATGATAGTTCAATCACATCCAGATAAATGAAGGCCAATATCTATATAGAAAACATAGCATGAAGCCTACAGTTCATCAGTACTGTTCAGCCATCATTAATACGGTCAGGGCTGACCAGCCGGTGAAGGGGTGGCTTCCTTGGCCTCTACCAGTACCGTCATTGTACTGTTCCCAAATATACCCTGTTTCAACATACTGTCTATAAACGTTATTGATGATGTTAGTCCTGAGTTCCTCATAAAGAGCAGCTGCCTTCTCTTGGTGCGGCCCCTCTGTGTTGCTGTAGTGGTGCAGGGCTCTGACTGCCAAGTAGTTGATGTTAATCCATATTGGTCCCCTCCAGTAGGGGGCATCGTGTTCCGTGTTTCGCTTCATGTACATCGGATCGGCTTTAGAAATTGAACGCAGGCCATAGGGAGTCCACAGCTTATTGGAGTCTCTCATGTCACGGAAGATATGTTCTAGTTTGGGTGAATCCGGTGTAAGAACATGCAGTAAAAAAGGAAACAAGCTAACATAACCCAGAGCATTGACGTACTGCAGCTTGGGGGCCCGCCGGACTGAGCGCACAAGGCGTGCCACAGGAAACTGATGACGAGGTTGTCCGGGAGGCACGTACACCTTCTCCTGCTGCAGGGACACAGCCTGGGTGTGGTTGCCAAAGTCGCTGAAAGCACGAAGTTGTTCTGACCAGTGGAGCTCATTCAGTAGGTTGTTATCACGGAGCACCTGGTGGGAGAGTTCGTAGTCCTGATGGGGCTCGCCGAGAAGCCGAGCTATACTTGCCATGATGCCTGAGGACAAGGCCATCCAGCAGTGTAAATCTACATGGCGCTCATCTGCTGATGGATGTGAGGCCCGAGGGTAGTCATCCAGCCCAGAAGTCAAGGTCTTGGGATTGAGGAAAAGATTTGTGTCCTTGTCACGGCCACGCCAGCGGTAAGAGTTTGGCAGAGGCCCCGTCTGTGTGGTGTTGTACCATTCAAACCAAGTTTTCAGTCTGGGGAAAAGCCGTCGAAGGAAAGGCAAGGTCGGTCGAGATGCCGGCTTCTCTGGATTTGACGAGAGCTGTTCGATAAGTTCCTGAAGAGCCAAGAAAAGTGTAGGTGGATTGGCATTCTCGTTACGCTGAACTACAAACTCGGCGGGGACTTTACTGCGAGCCTCGTCTCCAAGGATCTGCTCGCGTGGGATCCAGCCCTCCATATTCATCAGGTCTATCCAGTGGGCAATAGACTCCCTTGTCACATGGGGATCCCACTTGCTCAGCAGTAGCTGGTGAAAGCCCTCATCCCAAAGGAATCCTCTCGGAAAGAAAGAGCGTGATGGTACGGCAGTGAATAAAGCGCCTTCAGGGTACAGGAGCGGGTATTCATTGTAGACTGACTGTACCACAGACTGGCCATAGAAGTAGCCCATTCCACCCAACATATTGCTGAGCGCTGCCTTGCCAAACTTAATATGTGCCTGGCTAAAACCTTTGCTTTCAAGGCCAAAAGTCTTCTCGAACTTTGAATCAAACTCAGCTTTCCTCCTCTCCAGCTCCTGAGTCATGATGGAGCCCACAAGTTGGTTGGGACGGCTGTGGAAGCTCCCGGACTCAAACAGAACCTCGATCTGGAATGGCGTCTGGACGGTGACCTGGTAAACCACAAAGTCGCTGTCTTTCCGTGTGTCAGCGGGTTTCTGTTGGTTTTGGTGGTGGGGGGGCTTGTAGGTGTCTACAGCTATGTAATGCTTTTTCTCACCAGAAGGCAGGCTGTAGATAAACCTACGGTTCAGACTTTGCTTCACAATGTCAGTCAGCTTCTCTAAGCCAGGAGAGACCGTCTGAAGATAGTTGTAGCTGGAAAGACAAGAAACTATTGTTAATATATTTGAGTTTATGTTATTAATGTGTTTTAAAATTATATGAAATCAAAGCAATCACATAATCTTAAAAGTTGTGCATCCTCAATCACTGACAAACTGGTGATCTCAACTGCACTATCTATGTTAGTGAAGCCTAAGCACACTGTGTCATAGAGTCCCTTAATCTGCTGGTGAGGTTAAGTGACCAGGTGAAGCCCCACTTATACTTCAACAACGACCTTTCTACAATAAATAATTCAAGCAATTCTTATTATTTCCATCAGTGCATACTGTACCTTTCTATTTAGCTATGCTGGTCTACACTGACCCTCATGAAAGTTTGAAATATTGGTGCTCCCTGTGGGTGTTGCTAGCAGAGAGTCCTGATCCACTGAGTACAAACAATACTGAAACAACAGTTGTTTCTGAAGGTGGATAAACGCCTTTACAAATAAAAACGACAGTTGTGCTATTTCACAAACAGCTAGAGTCAAATTAAAAGGAGCTGCTTTTCTTTGGATTTTCAGATGGTATATTGATTATACATCTGCTATAATTTATACCAGCATATTTAAAAAAACGTTCAGAATTGAGAAAACCTCATTCCTCCAGTTTGTTTTGGGATTAACAAATTGATGAAACAAAGCTTCAAATCCTGTCTTTGCTGCCATCTAGTGGTTGTATTTTTTATATATTTATGACCAATTTAGTTATGTAGGGCTACAAACGACATGGCATTACTACAGAGTATCGTCAAATGACTAGTAATTTAAATAGGACTATTTTTCAATACATTTGATGACTCTTTAAATCATTACATGCATTGTTGATGCATCTTTTCCTCACATGCAGCTATAAAGTCAGCTGTTCAGCTCGGCAGACAATGTCTTCTCACCTTTCTTTGGAGATGTATCTACATATGACTTTTCCTACACTCACTAATTGATAATTTAACTATTGTAATCAGCATTGCAAAACAGAAAATGATGTTCAAGAGAACAACAAATACCCAATTGTCGATCTTTTGCGCTGTATATTTTTTATTTTGATCAAATTGGGCAGTGGTTGTCCAAGATTACTCTCTTTTGAATCTGCTGCAGACTTAACCATTCAATCCTGTATTTATGCACCTACCTTGCATATTTGGCACTGAATAATTCCCCGGTAACTGGCTTTCCTAACGTGATCTTAAAGTTTCCAAGCTCCTCTGAGAAACCAGTGATGGATGCAAGGCGGGTTCTATCCTCGACGTGAGCCTCCAGTGAGCCCTGGCTGTCTGCTGCTGCGTAAAACATCAGGGAGATGACTGGCGCTTGAGGGGCCGAGCTCTGGTGGGTCAAGGTAAAAAGCCTAAAATTATTAAAACTTACAATAGACATAAGAAGAAAAAAAACCTGTCTTGGTAATTTTGAAACAAATGAACATTTGGGAACATCTGCTCATAAGGCTAAATAAACAGCCAGTACTCACATGCTGTTTGGCAGTGACCCTCCATGTCCAGTCTCCTCCGTGACCGCCTCCCATCCTCTTGACAAACTCTGTCGTTAGTGTGAAATCGTTGTCGCGGATTTCCTGGACACCAAAGGTAATCCCATCATGCATCATCCAGCCATAGCCTTGCAAACGATCCCCTTGCTCACAAGTGTGCCTCAGGTTTACATCCATGTCGTCAAACTGACGCATCCACATCATACCTGGGGAGACAAAAGTAATGTTAACTGGTTGTATTGTACACCACAAGAGATGCAAAAATATATTTTTTAACAATAACTAGTCAACAGTTTCACGTAAAAAGAAAAGTCACAAATCTCACTACATGCAGAGAGTTACAGGACAACTGGGTTTCGAGAACAGCAGCGCTTAATCAAGTGTCGGTACTCAATATTAGAAAATGTAGTCTACTTTATGCTGTCAACTAATAAACAATATTGGTTGTCCAAATTGGCTGACAGGGTAAACAGTCATAGGAACCGAGGACATAATTGACTTGAATTTGTCAAGTGCCTGGGCTTGTTTCCAACCATTTCCCCAATCTCGTGCAATAAAACATTGGAAATGTGATTAGTGCTACAAAGCAAAGATTTAGTGAGACTATATATAAATATATATTTACGTGTGTATATATATATATTTGTACAGACACATATATACACACACAGGGTTTCCCTCTGCTTGATTTTTTTGTTCCTTTTCATTTTTGTCTCCTGTTTCTCTGTCTGTAAATATGTTTTTCTTTCTAGATTACATTTAATTTAGCTGACGCTTTTATCCAAAGCGACTTACATGATATACAGTAGACCGTAGACACAGCAACGGTGAGCAATTAGGGTTAAGTGTCTTGCTCAAGGACACAACAACACGGACTGGCTGAGCCGGGGTTTGAACCACCGATCCTATGATTGGAAGTCTGACATGCGAATACTATGATTGGAAGTCTGACATGCCAACCACTGAGCCACGGCCGCCCGTCTTACCTAGGTAGCCCTTGAAAAAAGATTACTGTTCCCAATGGGATTCTCCTGGTTCAGTAAATTAAACATAACCGCCGCAGCTTCAGCTTAACACTGAACGTGTCAGCCTACCTGTCACCATCGACCTGGGACTCCTGGTTTTCATGCCAAAGTAGACCTGAGGCCTGTATGAGCCCCAGAACCTCTCAGCGGAGACCTTGGCACTGCTGCTATTGGCATCCTGGACAGGAGGGGAAGGGTGCAGGGTCACCACCCGTTTAGCCAGGTTTGATCGCATGTGGAGGGCGTAAAAGAACCAGACCAGGCTGAATATGCAAAGGCCAATGGAAATGTTGATGAAGACTTTGCCAATATCAACTTTCTTTTTCTTCTCTTTTCGGGGAAATGCAGGGGGCTTGTCGTCTTTCCGCAGAAGGGGAACAGCTTCACCCGTCACCACCCTCTTCCTCTGCCTGCCCATCCTGCCCTTCTGAAGCTGGAGACAAGAGGGATGAAGGTATTTTAATTTAATAGTAGAATTGTGTGTGTAGCAGTGTCAATGAAACCTGAAAGGGATCTGAAGGTCTGTATCAAGCACTGGTTTATTATGCACTTATCAAGCAACCAACTGGTTTGCGCATTTGCCCATTATAAAGAAATAGTAATGTATAAATACAAATGATTGTAAAATGTGTATTGTTAAATGTTAAATGTATGCACCTTCCCGCCAGGACAAATTCCTTGTATGTGTAAGCATACATGGCAATAAATGGTTCTGATTCTGATTCTGATTTCACGTCCTTCCTTGACCACATAATCTGTACGTTATTATAATACCATCCTATATCGTCCCTATCCTTCCTGTTGTTCGTGTACGTCATCTCAGGCTGAAATAAAGGAGTTAAGCTAGCTGTTAGGTTAACCTTGCCAGGTGTGTGACTGCAGGATAGGTGCTATTACAGCGTGCTATTAACCAGCGCGCATCCAGTTGGTAACTCGCCACTACGCCCCGGCAATACGTTGCTTGCAGGTTGCACGCTGCTCGTTAATACTACTAACGTTCAATTTGTCGCAATATAAAGTAGCTTTAATTGGTAAGCAAATAGACAATACGGCGCAAGTCGACAGTTTTAGCTTCATGTTCATTGAGTAAATGGATACTAACCTGTCAAAGTACCAGAATCTCAGCTGCTCATTATACGTTGCTAGCTTACTAGCCACATCCTGGTTGCCAATTTTTTTTTCGTACATTTTTCGTACTACGATGACGTCGTTGCCTCTGATTGGTTAATACGTGTTGCCTTCGTAGGCTCTGTGTTGGGTTGGTTGGGATTTGGCATGAGCCGTGAGATTGGTCAGGATACAGAGGGCCAGCCAATCAGAGGACGAGTAGGGCGGGTCATGCCTTGGCCAAACTAGGAAACAAAAGTATAACTCGTTTTCACTGACGTGTACCATACACGCAGTATAGTGGAGATAGTATACAAATAGAACAATAACAAAAGAACCGGGGTATGTTACACTAGACAAAAGTATTATAAAACATACAGACATTTTGTTAGCCAGATTAGAAAGTAGTTTTATAAATTGTATATAACGTCCTTCAGGAAAACATCACAATATGATTTTAGATTGTTGAATTTACATGTATTAGGTAAACAACTAATTACCAACATAATAGACACTTTTGTTTTCTTTTCTTGAGTTTTTGAAAACCATCACATTCTCTCATAATGATCAAATACTGTAAGTCTTTAAAGAATGAGTCAGAATTTCTTGTTGTGAGATCAATACCAAAATAGGTGGAAAACCGTTTCTGAATATTCATGACAATAAGATAGTTTGTTTGTTTGTTAATTCTGCATGTAGTAATTGGCAGGGTAATTATTAATGAATCATTTTAACACCTCCGTATTCCAATACGTATCATTTACCACAAACGTGTACTCCAGTGTATTTGCGTGTGATATTATCAATTACACTGTCACCTGCTCATCATATGGACAAAATAATTATACTACTGAAGAAAAACACATGCAAATAAAACATTATAGAGGATATTGTGTAATTTAATGGTAATATATAAAAGTATGTCCTTGTGTTGTGAACGGTTTGCTGATCTAAAATAAATCAATAGTACAAAGAAGATTGTTGGAATACAAAACATTAAACATGTCTATTTGACACTGGACTGCCACATACCTGAATGAGTGTGTCCTGTGAAGTACACCAGTTACCAAACACGAAACATTAAACATAATTTTGCTCGACCACTTATTTACACTATAAGCAAATTAAAGCTGTCTTATAACCCATGACTAGTTATCTTAGATGCACCATAAATCGGGTCAGGGTCAGAAAAATAAAGAAATCCAAGCTTTGGCCTTAAACTGCTTCTCGGTTACAGGTCAACATTTTTACACCTGCTTTGACCATTAGTCATTGAGAAAGATGGAAAATGATACATTTACAGAGATGGTACAGGTACAAATGTAAGACAAGGTTGAAATATATATTAAAGATCACAAGTGACTGATCAGCAAAAGTGATTGATGTACATCTCTACTACACTTGCCAAATCACTTACTTCTGGTTACTCATCAATAATGCTGGCATAAACACAAAAAAGAAATACAGAAACTTAATTTTGTTGCTTTTTAATGAATGAAATATATCTTTAAGCCACATCTTTAACTTTCGTCAACATGAAAAACTGTTACAAACAGTGGCAGAAAAGAATATGCATATATGAATATGCTTTGACATACATATAGTCTTCCAAGATAAGCTGAGGTTGCCATTTCACAGATATATCAGACGGGTAAACAAGTTTAAAGACAATTCCCAGATTAATTCTGTTCTCTAGGTTTGGCTTTATATTATAAGGTTACCTGTACGGAATCCACGTGAGCTGTGGATTTATTGCAAGCAGAGTGCTCAAAATAGTGGTGTTCAATCTTTTTACTTTTCTTTATTTTTTTCTTTAACACACATTAACCCTAATTTATTTGTATTTTTTTCATTTTTAGAGAAAAAAGGCATCCAAAGTATATTTGCCCTTATGCAAGTTTTAAATAACCACCCAAACACATGCTGTGATTTCTTGATTAATTCAAGTTGACATTTGGTCTCAGGGAACCAAGATGCAAAAAACAAACCAAAACTCCTGTTCATAAAGACTCAGTAGAACCACTTAAATCAGATGGTACAAAGCACGATGTTCTTGAAAAAATTTCAAATCCTTTGTGGCAGAAAATGGAAAAAAAAAGGTTTCGATCCTTGTTGAGCTAAATTACCAAGTGCTCACTGAATGTACAGTATCAGCTGTCTTTTAAGTGCTTTTTTCATTTCTAGCACTTGACATAGAAAAAAATAGAGACATGGCAACAGGTGAAGCAAAGCCAGACAAAACACCCAAACTCATCTCCCACACTCCCCTGCATGTCACCCTGTCTTTCTGCAGCTCTGACTCAAACTATTTATGAGAAACAGGTACAAAGACTGAGGAAAGAGGGGTGCATCAACCCCAAAAAAAAATTAAGAATTTTCTTACAACAAAAAAAAGTCCCAAAACTGATGAACAAGATGAATGGAACTGAACAGCTGGGCGACTCTTCAGCCTACTTTCACCAAACGTCAATGCTGAGTTGTGTAATGACAACATTATTGGGAGAGGAACAAGGAAACTTAAGACTGCCAGCATGCCTGGTTTCAGAGGAAAACAAGCTGGAGCAGAATCTGGGTGTAACAACATGTAGACACCCCTCTTCCTCCTGCTGCTGCTGCTGCTGCTGCTGCTGCTCTTCCTCTTGTGGATTAGTTCTTGATCGCTCCTCCATCTCCCTCACTCACAAAACGCTTTCGTCCTCTGGTGGAGGAGAGAGAGAGAAACATGTTGGTGGCCAAAACCCGAAATTAATTGATTCTAATAACAAGCATCTCTGTGTTGTCAAAGCTATTTATCTGGACCATAGAGCTACATTGTTGTGTACTGAGTGACGGGCCATGAAGAATGATATAACTATAGGAGATATAAAAAAATAAAAACGTTTTAAAGTGGAGATTAATGGCCAACTCACCTGGCGGGACATGCATCCCTCAGCTGTTTGGTGATGACAGCCTCCTGGTAGCAGAGGTCCACAAAGGTCTCCATGAGAGAGTGGGCATGCGGCACATCAAGGTTGATTTCTGGGAGCTCATCATAGACCCGCTGGAAACCCTACATGGAAAACAGCATACAAAATGGATAGTATTTACTACATGGTGAAACGCTCAGGAATTTTTCATCTGAAATGCCGATTAGAGAAAATAATATAAAAAACTAAACGCAAGGCACTGACCCTGTTCATCTGATCCACAGTGATGAGGCCCGTCTTCCAGAAGGACTGCAGCAGCTTTATCATCATATGACTGGCAGTGTCTCCTTTTGACTCCAGCACCATCACTACAACCTAACAAAAATGATATAACATATACAATGTGTAAGAAAGAGGAGTGTGCTGCTGTCATCTATTGTCTCTCGCCTAATAATAAAAAGTAAATGATCAGTACAGATGTGCAAGATGCATGTTTTGCCACACAGTGGCAGTGTTGGTCATTTTACTTTAGTTTATACACAAGGAAAGAGTAGGTGCAGTATTTGAAAACTTAAACATATTTCTTTTAAATAAATTACATTTTTGGTTATTTGTAGATAATAAAACTCTGAAAAAGTTCAGCTGGGTGAATCCTTTCTGAATGTGCTGCATGTGGAGAACTTTCTGAATGTGCTGTATGTGGAGAACTTTCTGAATGTTCTGCATGTGGAGCACGAGACTACGCAACAGTACACTGTGTACTATGTACACAACTGAGGAAAAAAAAAGAAAGACCTCATTGGTCGGTTGGTAACTAACATAAACACACGTTTCCATTTACAAAACAAAATGCAACTCAGTTCATTGCCTTTACTTAAAAAAGAAATATTGCAAATAAAAAATATATCTACAACATGTAAATAATCACGAAGCGGTTACATTTGTATGGAGGAGAGAGTTCCATGTTACGCAATGTGAATCTCTATTTTGGATTGATCAATTTTGGCGGAGCTCTGTTAATACATGCAGTACAAAGGAGACACGCCTCTGCCAGACACACAGTCCTTGGCAGAGAACAGAAATGACAGTCACTAACCAGTAAGAGACTTCAGCCTGTGTGGATTTGATCTTATTGTCATGATGTGGTCACCCCCACATGAAGAAAGCCAAAGTTATGACATTTGACATTATCTCTGCATGTATGACATACTTGACAGCTTTAAAAAGAAAAGACCCTGTCACACTTTAGTTTTATGCATAACTCTTTGTTTGTTGTTTAGTTTTATTTTGTTCTATTTGTACTTCTGCATGTCTGTTTGATTTGATTTTGTAGTCTTTTGTTTGTTTGCGCGTTTGTTTTCTTGGTGAATATGTGGAAAGGTATGGGATGTGTAGGTCGTTTCATGACAAAATAAAAACCAAACCAAGACAGATACCTCATAGACCAGCTCATGGTGGAAGTGTGGGACTTCCAGGTCCCGCAGACAGTGCTCGGCCTCCGACACGTCTCCTGATATCAGGTACTCCTTGAGCAGGAGGTTCATCTGGAACAAACAAAACACAAATAAAAATGTAAATCTTTGTCTTTGTTGTTGAGGTTTCTGCATGCAAAGTGCATCAAACACAGCTGTAATGTAATAAGACTTCTAACTATTGTCACTGAAGGGGCTTGTTTTGCCTGTAAAGCCGGCTGAATGTAATAAACATCCTTTGAAACGTATTGTGACTCGCTGTTGCTCTGATTTTCTCTTTTTAACAGACAGTGATGATTGAAGCATGATTGGATTGATGGATTAGCACTGTAGATATATTATGCTAATTGTCCATGTATAAGTGCAGGTACCTGGTCTTTATTTAGGGCAAACCTGTATTTGAGTCAACACACCCCGGATAAAGAACGATAGAGAAATTAATGGGGAATTATACCAGCAATAACCTGACTTCCTTGGGAAATAAAACTCAGCAAACATCAGTCTGCTTAAAAAATATGAACATTTCCTTTGGAGCTGTGCTTGGATCTTTTATTCTCTGCTTCATTTGTTAGTATTCATTTGTTATGTCACTCATAACACAAACCATTTTGCTTAAAAAATATTTACACACCAATTAGTCATACCACTTGAGATTGGAGAGGAGCGTGGCAGATGCAACCAGTATTAAACCCTCAAAGCTACAAGTCAACTCTGGGTCAAATTCACTGAGCTGGGGGAATGTGTGGTCGTCCGTGCATCTGGGAAAAACATAACATGGGGGGGGGGCTGTGATGTGGACAGGCAGGGTGGTGACAGAGGTGAGGCCGTAGAGACAGAGGCTGCGAGTAAGAGCACAATAACAGAGTGACTGGAGAAGAAGTGAGCGCAGCGAGAGGAAGAGGTCTCTTTTACTCGCTGCGCTCACTCCTGCAGCCCAGTGTGTCCCCCTGAAGCTGCACAACCAGGCAGGAAATCAAAACGGGCCAGCCCGCGGCTCCGAGGGCCACCGAGGCTTACACAATGCTGTACGACTGAGAACACACTGACGGACAACTCGCCCATCTCTAAACGTGCACAAACTTCACTTCAAATGTTGCATAACTTACAATTTACAAGATGTGCACTGGAAACTCCCACACTATCCCCACCCACATTGGCACAAATTATTCCAGAAATTCCAGATCATGGAACAATAATTGCGATTATGTAAACAAAGACAAAGCCGAGAACACGTGGGTGCGGTGAGTGTGTTCAGTTAAAGGCCAGGGTGTGTATCCGTGTCGGCCCCTCCTGTGCCCTCGTTTTTGCAATTCCCACTTTTCAGGGGAGAAAAGTGCTCTGCTGACACAGCGACATAGCAGAGGGTTGGCCTGTGGCTCTCTAAACAGCATGCATTCTGCCTTCTGTTTACCTTACGTAATGTGAATAAAGAAGCAAGCTTGTCAATACAAAACACTCTGACCTCAGCGCGATGGATCATAAATAAAAATGATGTTGAATATGGAAACAAGTTGACTTATCAGTTCATTTCATTTTTTTGAATGTGCTCACCTCTTTGACGAGATGTTTGACAGGTCTCAGGCCTCCACCCACGCCCCACACATTATCTAGACGGACCATCTCCCTCTTCATGGTGAGCAGCACTTCGGCACGGTCTAAAGCCACTCTGAAATAATAAAACACAGAGAAATGAGTTACACATAAATGGGCATAGATCTAGAGTGAATTACCCAATTTAGCATAGAGTTCCAATATAGCCAAGATAACACCACAACACCAATGTTTTATATTATTTCAACATTATTTGATAAACACACTGTACTACGGGAGGGGAGGACATCTTAAAAGTTGATGCTTTTCCCAACACAGGAAAGAGGAACGTTTCACTTGCATCTGTAATCAGCTTTTTGCTCATGTCACGGTAAAATTAACTTAAGAAAGGCTCAACAAATCTGTTGCAAACCAGGTTGATTTTTTTTTGAAGAAGCTACTATATGCATTTAAATTGCGCTCACCTGGCATGCTCACAATCCACTTTTCCCTTGTAACAGTCCAGGAAAGACATGGGGAGGACGTGGTCTGCTATGGCTCGGGCTACAAACTGGCCCAACATCTGCGAGACATCAGAAGAAAAAAACCATCAGACTGTATCTCCACATCACATATTTTTGTAGTCCAATAACTATAGCAATATAACAAAATGAAGATGTCTACCTGCGGAGCCTCCGGTGTGTCCAGTATCAGGTCTGGCAGCTCTTTGAGTATCTTATCAAAGGCGCGGGCCATTTCACTTTGTGACAGTATCTTGCCCGACAGGTCAGACAGCAGGCGGGAGGTCAGCTCTCTGTGGCTGGCTTTGCCTTCGAGGGACAGTGACACGGCCAGGGAGGAGAACTCGAACTTATGTTGGCCCAGGTTGAGCCCCTTCAGCAACATCTAACAGGAGGGACGACAAATAGGACAATTTAAGATACTGCCCAGTCTATAACCAGCCTAACTTATTAAATCATAAGTGACCTAATGATCTGTGCAACAGTGTTCATCCATTTACCTGGACCTCTTTGGTGTCTCCATGTTCAAAGTACTCCTGTACAATGGGGTTGACCATTTTTTCCAGTTCTTTCTCGTCAACCTCAGGCACAACTGTTGCGTAGACGGTGTCGCCCTGTGCAAGAACAAACACATTGTCAGTCCATCCATATACACATTCATCATCACGAGCTGGCGAGTACACCTATAAATTGACAGTATTAAGGTTTTAAATTCATGTGCAATCCAAGTCTAAGAAGTTATAACATGGCATAATAATTTCAGATCATTATCAGTGAGATTTCTTTTAAAAAGTGTCATCTGTCGCCTTTCTGTTCTTCTGTTATGATGGAACATAAACGTCTCTCGTTTGGCTCAACGTTAACATAAGCAAATGTCAAGAATGTCAGTTAAAACTGGTCCAACCAACTTTCCAGGAGACGCTTTGATTAACCCGGAGAACAATGGAAGCATTTCTGAAATAACCTCAGCAAAGATTGAATGGATTGTGGTAAAACAATAATAAAGTTCTGACAAACTGTAATAGGAGAAAAACTACTTTTGGTTTTTAAGAGAATTACTGGCTGCAATTTTAAGTCCTAGAACATAAAAAATAATTACTCAATTGTCTTGACGTCTTGTAATAAGGCCAAGGTTATATAACAAGAACACAAATAGCAGTATAAAGAAGGACGGTAGCCAACGGTCGACAACGTTGATGCACTTTCCTTTTTCCTGCTCAAGTTGTGCAATTGTTGACTATAGGAGGGACCAAAACAATAATGTATAGCCAAGTAGAAGCTAAAGACTAAAGCTGTAAGCAACAATTCTTCTCTCAACATGGAGGTCCATGATACTTTAACCAATGATTGATTGAAGGCAAGTAATAGGAGCATTCTCAAGCACATTATAGTTTCCATTACATGGATACTAAAGTTCACATTCTGTCATCGTCTTATGTACAGGACCTCTGCCATTTAAAATCCTTCATCAGGTGATACCCTCAGTCTGATTCAAAGGGCACCGCCTGCACATCTCCTGTTTACCTTTCTGCATCACTCAGTCCCAGTTCCCATTTAACACACTGACATCTTTCCACTACTCCCCTACAACATTCAAGGCCACTGGCACTGGCTTTTCTGAGCTCTTCCCAAAACCGATATCAACCATTTGACTGACAGAATCTCCATTCAGTCAGCCTGACCATTACAGGAGTCAAACAAACTCGACCTTTAGCAGCGCCACACAGAGCATTTGCTTGATAAGGGGGTTAAAGGTTGAAAAGACGGATTGTGATGGATGAAACATGCATGTGAGCATGTGTGTTTTTAAATGGGCTTTGGCTAAATTCAGGGATATTTTGTATATAAAACGGTGTTTTTGCACACCATCCACGATATTACAAGTTATCAATAGAGTTCGATCCATTTTGTAATTAATGACAGACTGTTGTCTGAGTGAAGACAATCACCACCGTGTTCACAGAGCAACAGCCTCTTTTATATTTAGTGTGTTTTAGCAACAACATCAGCACATTTGTTTGACACAAGAAATAAAAGTCAGCTTTGAACGGTGGGCCTCTTTGGAACAAAAAGCTGCTCCGCACAACAGGTCAGACCAACAACAACAACCGATATAAACTAACTTCTGCTGGTGATGCTCTTTCATCAGTGGCTTACAAAGTATGTGTGTACAGACAGCTGACGGTCAGGTGATGGAAACATTTATTCCACAGCGCATGAGAAAGACCATATTTCAGTCATTTTCCCCAAATATTTGTTGTTAGTTGCAGGCAGCCCTACTTTAGTGATTAAATAACAGAAAGTCCAGAGGAAAAAAGTAAAAGTCTACATATACTCACAGAGAGCTTAGTAGGGATTTATTTATTTAGGATTTACTATTGGCACAAAGCACTTTCATGTCCTACAAGCATCTTTGTTGCACGGTATATCTCATCTGTCTCGCTCTCCTCTCATCTCTTTACTGCCTTCTGTCAAATAAAGACATCCAAGCCACCAAAAAAGGACAATGAAAATAATCTGGCACAGAACCCATGGTTTTCATTTGAATCCCAACTCTTTCAAAGAAATATGCATATTATGAACAGTCCATGTCTGCTGTACCCGCTCACCTGAGCAGACTCATCGTAGTTGGGGTCCCGCAGATCAGGCTCCTCATCTTCATAAACCATCCCAGCAGCCCCCCAAACTCCTTTACCACCTGCTCCACCTGCATACAAACCATAAAGGCATGTTCACCATTGCAATTTTGGGAAAAAGCCATGGCCACACACACATTTTGTGCAGGGATTGAAAAGCAGGTCATGCAACACATTTCCCACTAAACTAATTGCCATCGTCAACAACAAGCAGCACATGTGCACAAATCACAGTCACCAGAAATTGTCACATCTTCATGAGCAGAATCTTGAAAACTGCTCGTCAAATCTGCTAATCAACGTTTTTACCAGTGCCAAAGCTGAACTTTCTCAGGTTGTAGACAGTTTACGCCTCCGGACACAGTGCCCATGGCTGCTCTCTTCCCCGTTACTGTCAAAAGGCTGTGGCAGCCTCCCAAAAAAAACTAAAATAGCAGAAAGCGGCATACACCAGAGTAGCTCAAATGTACCTTTTTTTGGCAGGCCTCTGCCTTTTCCTGTCCTGGATTTGCGGTCACTGGTGGTGACTTTGCCCTTTGGACTGTTCGGGTCAGTTCCTGACAATTCTCCCGACTCGGAGAAGGACTCGCTGGTGGAGTTGCGTGCTGAGTTCTTGCGCAGGCGGCGCTTGGCTTTGGCTTTGAGGCGAGCCTCGTGGAGAGCTTTCTCCTGAGGAGTCCAGTTACCGTTCACCTCCGCCTCGTTCAGCAAGTCATCATCGACGGTGTAGGGATGGTTATACTCTGCCAGGTTGTCTTCAAAAGAGAGCGCCCCTGTGGTCAGAAAAATAGAACAAATTGAGTCACAATACCATTTGTAACGGGACCGTAACAAATACTGCAAAGGAATGTTGTCATCGCATTGCCATAAATACATTTAAATTTGACACTTGTCAAGTATACAGTATGGCTAGCAGTATTTGGGAGACTCTTTCCGTCTTCAACGTGACACTGTTGACACAAGAGGACAGAACTTATCAACAGTGGACCTCACTATTGCCCTTGTGTCTGAATGGGAGCAAATCCCTACAACTAGATTTCAAACTCTTCTGGAAAACCTTTCCAGAAAAGTTTAGGCTGTTATACATTCAACAGTATGTATGGATTTAAGGTTTTTCACATGTAGTGAGCCTCCCTGTTCTACCCATAGTTTGCATGTCGAAGTGTTCATGAGCAAGACACTGAACCCCCACCCCAGTTCAATAAAAATAAAATTAGAAAGGAATATTGAGTAATAATATGTGAATCTTTGCTTTTACAGATTAGTTTGTTTGACTAAAAACAATAGAATACTAACAATCTCAATAATAGTAAATATATTTCAGGTGTAACTGTTGGAGATCTGAGACCAAGACTGCCTGCAAGCAGGTTAATGTCTGCTAACACACTCCTGCCACTGTGGTGAAAAGACAAGGTAATGAATGTTCTGCATATATTTGCTGTACATGAAGAAATATGACAACAATAGTCAGACATTCATCCATTCATTATCCAAACTGCTTATCCTGTTTTAGGGCCGCGTGGCGCTGGAGCCGATCCAAGCGGACATTGGGCGAAGGCAGGGTACACGCTGGACATCACAGGTTACATATAGAGACAGACAACCATTCACACTCACATTCATACCTACAGGCAATTTAGAGTCCAATTAACCTAAGATGCATGGACTGTGGGAGGAAGCTGGAGAACCCGGAGAGAACCCACACTGAAGGAGGGAGAACGTGCAAACTCCACAACAATAGTTTGACATATTAATGGTTAACTTGCTGATGTTGTTTGTCTCAGACTTATCTTTGCTGCACAACTCCTTTACACCACAGCAATACTGGCTCAGGATATGAAAACAATGCTTCCTGCCTGCGTATGCTACAGCCTCCTCCTATATGCCACGGCCATGTTTTGCACAGCAAGCCAAACCTCACAGCACATACTCACACGTAGTCTCGCAAAGCTCACCAGCTCCATCAGCAGCTGGAGTTAAGTTTAGGTGTGACATTTAGTGTCAAGTTACTTCATATACTATTCTCTGAGTGAACATACTGTATGTTCTAAAAAAAGAAATAAACATCTGCCCATATTGCTTCTTGTAGGTGTGGAGACAACAACAACAACAACATGTGGGACTGGTGTGTTCCCACAAGCATGGGAGGGGGGAAGGGAGCAAAGTGGAATACATGCTGGAGGACTGCTGACACCACTTTTTTCTTTTTATTCCTCAGGTCTTCTCGCAATCTGTCCGCAGCAGTCAGGACTTGACTACATATGGCATGGTTGGGTTTGACTGGTCACATGACCAAGCAGTAGGAGAGAAGGAAAGCAGGCGGAGGAGGAATGTCTAAGTGTAATGAATACTTTCGGTGCTTATGCATGTGCCCAAATGGCAGTAAGAAGAGTTATGGCCCTGTAGATTACAGGACACACACACACACACACACACACACACACACACACACACACACACACACACACACACACACACACACACACACACACACACACACACACACACACACACACACACACACACACACACACACACACACACACACACACACACACACACACACACACACACACACACACACACACACACACACACACACACACACACACACACACACACACACACACACACACACACACACACACACACACAAACCAGCAGCAGGTTGTTAACAATAGGGGGTCTTATTTACATGGCAGCCCCCAGTGTCTCCACATTGTTTTTGACAGTGGCCCCACATCCAGCAGCGCACACACAGGCATATTTCTCTTATATTTCTCGGGGGAGAGGAAAAACTGTACAAGCCACAGATAAAACTAGCAATCTTAAGACACAGCTGCAGTCTGTGTGCTGCAATAGTACCAAATGCTTTATTTGTTTTTTGTTTGACTTGGAGCGTGACTAACAAATTAAAGGAAGCATCTTAGCATGAAGCAGGTCACCTCCCTGAATTAACCTGTTGCAGGAAAAGCAGCACCACACCCGTGGCCTTCAAAATCTGTAAACAGCAGACCATGTGTCATCTCCTCCTCTTGTTCCCTTTCCTTGCCACATGTCAGCTACAGGGCTCGCCAGTGCAGGAAAATCTAGCCAATGGCGGCGTGCCATATACATGACCGGGCCAATTGGAAAAGAGCAGAAAAATAAGAAGGCGGAATAAGTCCAAGCTGTTGCAAACAAGAAAAACAAGAAGCAGAAAATGGAGTTGAGCTAATCAAATGTTTCACCTCTGCAGGGAGCAACTTCAACTGCAATATAATTTTATCTTTATTTTTTCTCTACAAAAGTCTGCGTGTCACGGTTGGACTCATAAAGCTGCAGCTACAAACTCACTCAACAAAATGAAGACCAAACCACACAACACTCATGGTGGTTTTCAAAACCGCCCCCATATTTAACCAGTTCCTTTACACAGTCAAGCCAAGGACGCCTGCCCTGATGCTGTGTGGAAGCTTTCCACAGCCGACAGACATGAACAGCCGTGTGAAGGTGTTAGGGTTTAGGTCTCCATGCAATAGCAGGGTTCATGAATAAGAGGGTCAGTGGAGCACATTCCTCCCGAGGGACAGTCCTAGATTGCATGACTGTAAATAAAACCAAGTACACAGTCCACTAGCATTTTTAGAAGCCCACCCTGACTTCCAAAGCCTATTGAACTTGTGTGTACACCAAAAGGCCATTTTCACATTTGTCTGCTGGAAGGCAAAAGCTTCTCTGTGTGCACATTGAATCGAAGTTTGAGGTGTGGACGTATGAGCAGGATGTGTTACATCAACTGTGTGCAGCAGGCAAACTTTTGACAATAGCAATATTAGCAATGAAGAGGACTATAGCTGTCCATTTTTTAGTACTAATATTTTTGTGGAAAAACCATATAAGTATATTTACATGTTATTTACATGTCTCGAGGGGATCTTTAAAGACAGTGACAACATGTTTTTATGCAGATGACATTTGTTTTGCACGTCCACTGTCAAAATCCTCAACAGTGCTTTGATTTAGATTCAGTCATAACTTTGTGAACATACCAAAGTTTTCTCAATCTCAGTTGAACATCCTGATTAAATAACAAAAAGATATTTCTCCGTCCATCCACACAGAGAAACATAAGCAGAAATGTGTGATGTCCTCTAACAGTCACACAAGCATCTGCTAAATAATACAAGGGACAGACAGTAGACAACAGCTGTACTGTATCTGAACTTGTGGAATGATTATCTATCGAAGAAGAAAAGGGTGGGGATGTCCTGGGGTTTAACCATCATTTCATTTAAGGAGACTACAACAGAGCCTTACTTAAAAACATGTTTGAGACACATTGCATAAACGTGTGTGCCTAATCCCGATTCATGCTAATGTACGACAGCAACAACGGCCGCTGGGAACTGGCCGCACATGCTCCACAAATAGGAGTACACGGGTTGACACTTGTGAAAGATGGCGACAACTCGTTTTATTAATGCAGCGGTGTACGCTTCATTAAATGAAAGCTTTGTGTCATTTTGCTGAGTGTGCTTCTGGAGTCATCCCCTGTAACAGCTGCAGAGCGTTAACTCGGATAAAGTGCACAGGGAGGTGCATGCAGAAGATTAGAGCGACTGAGATAAACGGTTAAGAGGCAGATAACATGCTGCTTTTTTTACAGTCTGCCAGACAATCATTGCCACTGATATACAGCAAAGCACTAGTTTACAGTTGGTTCAGTTTGATGCCAACGGACGGTGTGCAAAACATGTTTTCATGAATGCATGTGAGAGAGGAGATTGTTAACAAAAGAAGAGCGGGTAAGGCAATAACATAATGTGCACTCAGCAGGAAACGAAGAGATCTGGCTTGACATCTATGGCAGTGGTTTCTTCTAAGATGCTGGTAACTGCATGCATTTACACAAGGCGGTGTGGAAACGCTCTAACGGGTGGAGCTCTAGGATTTAAATCTGCAGCTATAAACGGTTCTGCTCACAGCAGACCTGTAAACGGGGTATTTGTGGCAAAATAAAATTACGAGTTGCGTAGTTCGTTGATCTAAAATAAATTAACTCTCCCACTCAACATACATGATGTCTTTAGAGCTTTAAAAAATACAATGAGAGGCTTGCTTTTTATGGCTATTTATTATTTTAAACTCAAGTACTTTGGAGTTTTGGCTGCCGGTCAGACTAGAAATATGACATTTAAGGCATTGCTTTAGTCTTTGGTTACTTATCAATAATCAATTTATAACCAACTGTAATCAAATGACCCCAAAATAGATATGATTAAAGCCTGGTGGTTTTGGGAAGATCCATGTTTGAAAAGACATGTGTGCTATACAATGTACAGTTTACATATGGCTCATACTGTTGACCCAGCGTATAGAGTTGTTTGCGCCTTTTTTCCTCCAAGCACAGACAATAGAGTCTTTGACAGTGTGTGTGTGTGCGTGTGTGACCACCTCATCAACAGAGGCTGCTCAATCAAGCATGGCGGACCATCCTTGAGAAAAGACAGACAGGCCCATCTGTGCACTGAAGCACAAGCTGTTTACACACACACACACACGCACGCACGCACGCGCGGTGTCTCACAAGCACTTGGTCTTACCTCTGTGTAACCTTATGTGAATCAGTGTGTAAGACAACACAAATAAAGGTATCGGTGTTTGAGTTGAAATGCCACTTTGATAAATTACAACTGATTACGTTGCTAACAATACATTTCAACTACTTATGTAACATTTAAATACACAGCAAGAGAGAGGGATTATGTAAGGCTCTTGTGGCTCTTATATAGGCTATACATGTCGACGTCATCGCCAGGCTGAGCGAGGAAAGCAATCCAGTGTGTCGTGGGATCAGGATTTCATTCAAAGAAATGCACCGTCCAAATACTATCATTCAGAAACAGTGCGTTTAACCATGTTTGATAAAAAAAAAAAAGATTATGTAAACGTCGGCGCTGCCCGGAGATCAAAAATTGCTTTCCGTTTTTGCAATATTTCGTGTTGTTCAAGCAAACTTCATGCAGGAAAGAGGCGTGTAACGTTATATGAACTGCTCCTGGGTCTAAATAAAACATTAATAAATCAAATGCACTGGCTAACACAGAAGTGTTGACACACAAGTAGGTGATTGAGGAAGGTAACATCTTGCGTATGCACGATCGAGATACAAAATAAAATAAAAGCAGCAACACAGCTCATTTTCAGTCATGCATACTGGTGTTTAACACCGTGCATTATCATAAAAGAGACGTCTACGTGTATAAAAAGGCTGCGCCAGTGTGTGCAAACAACGACTTGTCAAAGCGGAAGTGAGCACTATGAGCTCGTCCAATCAGAAACGTGAAAGGGTTAAACGTAAAAGCAGTGCAACAACAAACACCGTAACAAAGCCTAAAAGGATAACACAAAATAAAAAATAAATAAAAAGGAGTTCAGTTCCGCCATTAGCGTCGTGGGTGCAAAAGCTGCGTCAGTGTGCAGCGAGTGTTGCACACTGGGTGGACACGAGTGTCCGTGTGTCTGAAGCTAACGAAGCACATGGTGGAGCATGGCGCTGCAGCCCATCCCATGCAGGGACAATAGAGCTGGGAGAGAGCACGCCAGCAGGCCCTCGGCTGCTGCGTGACACTTCGCACCGCCGCGCGCGACACAAACGCGGAGTCGAGTTCATTAACTCACCGTCGCTTGGAGCAGAGGACCACGTATCCACTTCGGTAGCCATGGCGCTCTCCTAGTGCTCGATTGAAAAATCCTCACGGTGAGCTTCTCCTGGCGAGCTTCAGCTGCAACAAATTGCCCCCCCCCCCCCCCCAAAAAAAAAAAGCAGCAGGCAAAACGTCTGCAGAACAAGATGTTTAGTGGAGAACAAGTCTTTGGACAAATGTCAGGTGCTGGAGGGGAAGACCGCGAATCCAGACGCTTTTTTCTTCTTCGTGCAGGTATCAAATGCAGAAAACACACAAAAAAAATATTAAATTGAATTACAAAGAGAGGATATGATATATAAATGAGTGAGATACGGAGGTGCTCGTACTCTTCTAAGGCTAAGGAGAGTAAATAACGCCCCGCGTGGAAAGGAGAGAAGGTTAACTAGTCGGAGAGCATTTCAGCAAACGACCTGCAAGATAAACAAAGTCTGTTTTTAACTTTGCAAGAGCGAACGGAGCAAAGTCACGTGAACAAAACACGGACGCAGAGTGGTCTGTAGAGGGGGTGGGTGCTGGTCGTCTCTGACCAATCACCGAGCAGGACAGGAACAACACGTCTCATGTCACTAAAAAAACATGTCCCCCAAATTTAGATTTTTTTTCTGCTATGATATTAGGACAAGCCGTAACACAACTATGCATATGCATATATATGCACATATATATGCATATATTTACTATATGCCAGATCATGACCCCAAACATAACATGCAATTCCAGTCTGTCTAATGCTTTTTGTGGGAGTTGTTGCCAAATCTGTGGCTACTGGATGTGTTTGTTTGTTGGCTTTATCTTACATTACGCATTTGCGACTCTTATTTGTTTTATACAATACATATTTCGGGCCTCTGGGTTTAATTTGTATCTGGTTGGTAACTTCTAAACGTTGCATGTAATTTCCAGTTCAGTAATGTCTTCTATCTAGTAAAGGTAAACGTGGCCCCCAAATGCTTTAAATGAAGAAAGAAAAACAAGACTAAGAATATGTTTGCTTAATTTTAAGGGAGTAATAACGGTAAACTTCGTATACATGGAGAAAACCTTATTTTTATTGATGTATTTTTGTCATCCAAAGTTACACCACCAGATGGAGCTAAAAACATGTGCAGCTAAGTTTGATGATGGCCAATCAGCATTTAGCTGCCCTTGGTATTTAGCAGCAAACTATCTTTGTCTAACCAAGTCCTGTAAATGTGGGGCACTCTCCATGTTTTTACACTATTTTCCGGATATTTTTTGTCACTATTACGGGAGCTTTTTGGTTCTCTTTTCATCCACCTAAGAAAAGTCACATGACAGTTAACACACAAAAGCAAACTTATAATAATTATAGCGTAAAAATGGTCTTATAGGCCAATATTAAACCACTGGTTATTCCACTCTCTGAGCAATCCCTACAGATTATCTAGTGTTATAATGTGATTAAACACATATTCATAAAATGCATCAAGACCAAAATGTTGAAAGTCTTGAAAATACATTTTGACACAGGGATCCCTACCATTGTCCAGTCATATTTAAGTGGTTGATATATTGAAAGCATGTTTGACAACAAAAGCTGATATTCTCCTACCGCATGTTGTATTGGTCATCACTGATACACAGTACTGCCAGCTACACACAATCACACATTTCAAACGCTTCTTTTTTTGTGCATTTTACTCGTGAAAAGGTGAAGCTTTCAGAGTGAGTGCAGCTTGATGATTCATCCTGAGTCACAGTGACAGCTATTCATGAGTGGGTGTTTTTAGCTCATTCCCTGCTTAGATAAGTCAGTGTATTTGCTCTATTTCAAAGCAGAATATTGTTTGTACCCCAGGCCTCTACAACAAGAGATGTGTATAATGGTGGCAAAGTACAGACATGAATTTGGTAGCACTTGTTAGCGTTTATTTTGACACAAAATCCACAGTTTTTGTTGAATAAAGTAGAGCAGACATCCGTGTCCAACAAGATAGAATTCCTAATGATCATCAATGAAAAAACTCAAAAGGAAGAAACTTAAATACAACTCCACCTTCTGGAAAAAAGCACCAGGATATGTGCAACCAAACAAATATGTCTAAAAATGTGCTTGCATCTCAATGCTTGCATTTTACATCAAAGTATGCATCATACATCTCTATGCTATACACCAAGATAAAAACTGAACTTGATATTCATGATGAAATAAAAATGTTTGGATATTTATATTGACAAATACCAACAACAATCAACTTTGGCCTCATAATAAGCGACAATGATTTAACACCACAACAACACGGCCGACAGTAACTCTCTCACAAATGCGTACAACACACTGAAGAGCTGCAGCTAGAATTGCACAAGGATACCCTCAAAGAACACCACAATTTGTAGCAATAATAATCTGAACTATTCCACGTACAATCACATAAAGATACTTCAATAAATCCTGCTATCTCATAAGCTGCAGGAGTAAAAGGAGCAACATTGTTTCCTAGGAACAGGGTTTAATGTTAAGTTTTTTTCCTGGCAAAACATTTTAGCCGTACCAAGGCGGGCTCTGTTTTTTAATCTTTTTATTCTTCAATTCTTGGCATTACAAAATAAAAGTCAGTAGAAATATAGAGTAAATACTATCTTGATAAGGAGTAAACAGTCCTTTGCAGTCAAAACTCAGCGAGGTAACAGTCTTATATCAGGCCTTGGCCTTCTGTGGCAATGAGGGTTGAGTTTGGGCATTTAGTCTGTACTAGCTGCTAGAATATCAAACGAGTTCTATATACACTGAACTCAGATCAGTTTGGCGTCAATGTAAAATCAGAGCTGGGGTAAAACTAGACTGTGCCACGTCCGTTATGATTTTCAATTGAGTCACAGAGCTAACCATCTGTTTGAAAAATTAATATTTAAAAAATCCAGAAGGTCATTTAACAACACTTTCAGAATCAAAAATCAATCTATCAATCTAGATAAAACAATCACCTTTATAATGTGGTTTCACAATAAATATATATGTATATATATTTAAATCTCTTCCCAAGTATCAACTTTATTTTCTAAGTATTATATTTACTATTATTATATTTTTTTATATATGTCCAACTTGACGTATTCTACAAATTCATGAAGATTAGATCCAGTTACTGCAAATATATTCTAAAAGAAGACAAACTAAAAAGATAAATTAAAAATAAGTAATCTTTACAATTAGATTTTGAAGACCTAAATGTCTACAATTACAAGCACTGACAAAACATAACTGTATAAAAGTAGGGAACCCTTCCCTTCTAATGTTATATTATAATAAAGCTATTATAATAATATATTAATATTACTATTATAATATTTAATGGTTTTGTTGAGCCATTTTATGGGAAATTGTTTCTCAGAATATTGTTGAATGCAAAACATATTTGGCCTCAATATAAACAAGATGTAACATATGGTTCAAGACCAAAGAAATTCATTTGCATAAAAATAAAAATAGAATATATAAAATAAAATATAAATGAACATCAATGTAGAAAATTGAACAGAAACTTCACGGTTCATGTCATACAATTGGATGAAGGACAGACATTTCTCCAACTACCATTTTTTTGGGAATAGGAAACAGAGTTGTAATTGGGAAATCAAAATATTATATATCACTTTTTAAATCCAAATGGACAAAGAAGTCCAGAATCTGGAAATATATGCAGAATAGATATGTATCTCTGTGACCCAAATGTAATGACAATACAAGAGAGGCACAAACTGGGGCCAAAGTAAAACCAGATAATCTGAGTTTGCACTTGGGAGAAACCTTAAGCCAAAGGCATTTAAAATCAAGCGATATGTACAATCAAGGGCCTTTGCCCAGCACAGCTCACGGATCAGTTCTAAAGAGGTAAATGTCTTTTTCACAACAGTTAATTTCCTATCAACCAGCATGAACTAGAGTAAGGAAAAAAAGTGTGAATACTATTGCTAAATACTATTTTTGCAAGTCTCACATGTACTGCGTACTGTGTATATTTTATAAAGAGACTGCTAAGCACTGTTAGAAAATGTTTGCCCACTTGATGTACGACTATACACAATATACAGAAAACACACACACACACACACTCGCATAGCAGCAGTAAACTATAGAATGCCTAACAGAAAGTCTATTTTCATCTAGGCACCATACACTTTGATAAACATACATTAAATAGAACTCGTGAGAAAATAACAACTGTCCAATCTTGAGCCAAGAAATGTACAGTAGCCAAAAGGCTTTACATGTTGATATGTTCAGAGGGTGAACTGTCTGCGTCAGAGCATCAGCCACCTCTGGGACACCTCTGAGTCACTGCAAAAGAGCTCAGATGACCAGAGGGTGTCAAAATTATCTTCATAGCAAATCAAAACCTGCTCACACTCCCAAAACACGCAATATTTGTCTATGACAAATAAAGGTATTATCAAGCCGAACCAAGGCAACGTTTTCGGTCCACATACCTATAAATGAGTTGAAAGCTTTGCCTTTCCGGCGTTAGACGATTCAATTGGTTTTGCACTGAGCCAAGTACACAACGAAGTGGCCTCAATTAACTACAGAGACGTTTGTCTCAGAAAAGCTACAGCAAGACAAACATGTACAAACATGTGATTGGATACATTCTCCTTTTTCTAAATCTTGTTCTATGTTTCAGTCCATTTTGTACTGAGAATAAACTACAAGAGAGTACACGTGTGCTATTCCCCACTGCTAACACCAGGATCAACGTGATATGATCCTAGGATGTGCAGAGCACCACTCAAGGTATATCAACTTCACACTGAGGCAGAGACTTCTCTCTACTGAAAGACAATGTACAACGGACAAATTATTTTTTACATACAAAAGCAGGATCAACTGGGATACATTTAGAGAAAAGGCATTCAACTCTCTACAGTGACCACATTTTCAGTCAAAGCCATAGCGGCATTAGTCTGACTTCAAACCACCACCTGGTACATTTACAACTCTGATATTCTCGACTCAGACAGAAATTACAATGGGCACGTTATTTAAAAGTGTCTTCTCAAAATCCACACCTGGCAGATTGTATTGCCTTGCTGCATTTTTGAGCACTTCTCCAGAGGTTCTCAGTCAAGCTATAAAACCTCTCCGTAAACAATTTAAATGTATCATTTCGTTGTGATGCATAAACCTTTTACATTCATAATCAGTGATGAGATTAGGCTTAATGTTTCTGCCTCGTAAAAACTCAACAGTCCGTCCATGGAGGAATCAGATTCACATTGCCTTGCAAAAATGGCAACGACCAACCAGGAACATGTTCAAACACATTAAATCCAAAGTCAAACGGTCAGTTCATTGTACAGTATAATCATGTAACAGTCTGAAACAACAATGTATAATCATAATACCATTGTAAAGCTTTGCCACCCACACATTAAAATGTATGTTTGTTCCCCTTTTCCTTTAGGGAGCAACATAAGACAATGTATAAAGCACACTTCTTGAATCTTTTATAATCGTTCCCTTCTTATTTCCTCTAAAACAAAGGGAATATGCTGGTGAAAGCAAAGATTCACCCTACAAAAAAAGGTCACAGGTTAATCAAGTCTTGTTCAATGGTTGTGAACCTCTTCAAAAGATGGAATACATGTAATTAAGATAATACAACGTGACCCAGACACAATTAGTTAGAGCTGCCCTTTCGAAAATGAATTGTTCAGCGATTAGTCTCACGTTTGTTCCAATTAAAAAAAGAAGTTCGCACAGTCTAGTAAACGGTCTTGTTCAATGCTAAAATATGGTTTATTCCAACCTTTTCGTTACGTGACCCTTCAGAATAAAAATAAAAATACCCCATCACACATTGCATATGTCAAAAACATTGTGAGCAGGGCAGCTAAAGTTAGATTTTGAAGATTTTTTAAATGCCCACAGAGGTAAAACTATCCACAATTTTAGAAAAAAAAGAAAGCATTATCATATAATCTCTTTTAGCAGAACAATGCGTTTCTTCTTTCTTAAACTGTTTATCATCACGACACCTCTGATTCATCTTGTGACCCCCAGGTTGGGAACAACAGACTTAGGGTTTTCCTTTGAAGGAGCTAAAATGCCTTTTTTCAGCCATGTTGTAGCATGCACAGAAAAGAGAAATGAAAAGTAAACGGTAGAGGGGAAGCTGGATGATGAGCCACTGGTAAAAATGGATATGGTTAGCATGTGGGAAAATGAAGACAGAGAAGAAGCAATTCATTAGCATCTTCATCACATCAGAGAAAAAGATATGCCTCCGCCCGAAACCATACATAAATTAACTACAAAGTAGAACTTTGAGGTGTCGGCTTCTCTTGGAGTTTCTCATTTGAATACAGAGAAAACGAGAATCCATTACACATCCTGTCCCAAACCATTTAAAGTGAGACCTACAAGACTTTTCATCTACTAGTCTTGATCTGTGACCGCGCCATCAAGCAGAAACATCTCACTTTTTTCACTCGTTTGACCACACCTCCCAGGCTGTAAGCTTACGAGGACTTCACGGCGATGACGGCCTCGCCTGTCTTCTGGCTGATACCGGAGGATGAAGAGATGTGGCCGTGCTGTTCAGCGCAGGCGTCCAGGAGCGGTGACTGAGCCGAGGCCTTCGCTCTGAGGGAACAGTCCACGCTGTCATGCAGCACGTCTGCACTCTCCTCTTCCTTCACAGCCTCTTTTCCTCCTTTCCCAAAACGCCCCTTCTGGAGTTCCTCTTCCTCTTGTTCCTCTCTCTTCACGCGGCAACGGCATACCTCGATGCCCGAGTCACCCGTTAGCCGTCGATGCCGGTAATGATCCTCCTCGTCATCTTCTTCTTCCTCCTCCTCGTCCTCCTCCTCCTCCTCTTCTTTTTCTCGTTTTTGCTCTTCTTTGTTGTTGCAATGTGCGAAAACAACCACAGTTGAGGAGAAAAGGGCCTGTTTAGGGGGAGGCAGCGTGCACTTGGGGGCGGGACCAAAAGGTGGGGCCTCTTCTTCTTTCTCTCTCTGAATGGCTACAGCTCCAAGTGGGTCCGAGAGGATGAGAGGATGGACTTGACCAGGAGGAATGGAAGATAACAGAATGAGGGGAGAGAGTGGGAGGCGAGAAGAAGGGTGTGAAGGACGGGGGTGTAAAGGAAGAGAGAGAGGTGGAGCTGAAGACGAGACTCCTTCACTGCCATTAGAGGGCCGTCTTTGAACCGGGATGACATCTGGAGTGGCCGCAGGTATAACATCGGGTGGAACTTGTGATGAAGGTGTCGGGGAAGAAGTTGGCGTGAAATTGGCCCCGAACCTTGACATGACAGCGTAGTCGCCCCCGGCTTCACTGGGTGTGGAGATGTGGCTGCTGTCATACGTCTCGTCTGTCACCTGGACGGAGAAGGAGGTGCTGCAGGGGGACGTGAGGGAGCAAGACTCGCAGGAGCAGCTGGTGTAGTTGTCAGAGCTCTGGGAGGACGTCAGGCCACTGGGACCAGGGCCCAGATACGGAGGGCAGGGGTGACGGTGGTGGTGGTGGTGGGGGTAAGAGGAGCTAGGACCCCCCATGGCACCTCCCTGCAGGGCGAAGACAGAGCTGTAAGGCGGAGGAGGGGTGCTGGGCTGCGCCGCCACCTCCTCGTAAGAGGGCAACTTGAAGGAAGCCAGAAAACCTGTGATAAAAGAAATATCACAAATTAGCTCCAAAGTGCAGTCTGCTACTTGACTGGAGATACAGTACTCCATATTTTTCACAATATTATTAATCCCCAACTTAAAATAGTCCAACAAATGCACTATATACTTTAAGTTTCAGTGATGTTTGCTAAAAACTACAGCGCCCAGCTATACCACGAAAATAAATTAGCCTTTTAAAAAAAAAGTTTGCTTAGCAGCGTGGATGTTCTTTTATTTCATGGTTACTGAGCGATCTTTTATTTAATTTAATGTTTCCGGTGACATTATTTTATTTTGTATGTCTTAATAAGTGTAGATGATTGCATTGACCATAATATGTACCATATGGGTGGAAGGCAAAACATTTGTTGCTTACACTTTTCAGTATCTGTTTTTAAATGGACCCGAAGAAGACTAGTTGTTTCTGAGTTAACAATTAATGGGGATCTAATTAAAACAACAAAACTGAATGTAGTTTTGTTGTTTTGTAGATGTATTTAAATTGTTTAAGCAGAAAAGCAGCGTATTAAGGAAACCATAAAATATATAAGTTCTGGAACATTGATTTGATATATCAAACACTGTTTTTACTTTATTAAATGCACAAGCATAACTTTAAAAAGTCTCAGACTCTGTAGTCCCCTTATAGTAGACCTACACAATTAAACAAAGAATAAGTATGTGAGATGAAATAGCATAAATACACCTACTGAGGTCCAGCATGGAGGAAGGGTAGTGGCAGGCTCCGTTGTAGGCGATCAGATTGATCTCCCTCTGCCTCTGCTGCTGTTGGATCCTCAGCTTTGCTCGGCGGTGGCGGTAAGCGCAGAAACAGCTGAAGAGGATCAGCATCGTCCACAGCAGCCAGAACCCTGCAGAGAACAGGACATTAAACCAACATCATCATTTATGAAAATAAAAGCTTTGTCTGTTGTATGAATTACATCTCAGATCCACTCGGGTTACCTAGAGGCATAGACGGTTTTAAAACAACAGTAATGGTGGTTTTGGAAATGTTGTCCCATTACAGACAAATCCTTTATGTTTACTCTGTCCATTTTCCAAAGCATTCTGTAATATCTTTTTTGTTCAATGTTAGAAGTGGGTGTGATCTCATTCCTAGGGGTGTATTAAGATATAACAATCAGATTTAACTAGATAGCATTGCAACATGCAGCCTAAAAACTGTTATTTGGTGCCTCCAAGTGTGAATCCAAATTCTTTGGCAATGGTATTTTAGTTTGAGGTCAAATTAAACTGGCATGAAAGCAACAATGAAAGGGAATGTGCAAGGATAAGGACTAAGTCCAAAAAAGTCTATACCCAAATGAATAAAGATTTTCTGATCAGACCACTATATCATCAAAAAGTGATCTCCGCAAGGGCAATGTTGAGATCTTACGATAATTAGTGAATCCCTAAATAAGATGATCTGGACGACATTGGTCTTTTAAAGTTCCTGGTCAGATTGTGTCACATACAGTAGCTCGTCTAGATATACTGGTTGGATGTTTCACTTAATGCATAATAAACGTGGCAATGCAGCGTTAGCCTCAGGAACATGTCAGTGTAACACAATCCGTCCGGTGACTCACACCAGAGTTCATAATAGTAGGTGCAGCAGCCCGTCTCTCCGCAGCAGTGCCCCGTTTCACACAGGTAACCTGGGTTGTTGTTTACCCCAGGACAATACTTGGGACTGACAACAGGCTGGCTACCAGAACCCCCGTGATGCTTCACCACCTAGTGGACAAAACACAGCATTACATACCACCACGGCGAAAACACCGTTACTGCAAAGATAAGTCGTACTGGTTGTTATGTCTATGGTATTTCCTTTGGCAGGCGACAGCATGAGCAGGAGAATTCATTTCACTCATTCTTTTTTCAGAGCTTTTCTGCAAACTCCTCTGCTGATGAAGACCATGAGAGGTAGTTGAAAGTTCACTTCACAGTCTCTCCTCATTTCTGATTTAGAAAATAGGATCTTTATACATGAGGTATCATACAATGTATGGAAGCAGTACCACTATGTTATTTGTTTCTATATTTCTTTATCTTCCTTGATCTTTTTATCTCTAGGTTTTGTTGCTTAGAACTTTTATTATTTTCTTTCTTTTAGATATTTGAAAAATAAAGTCTGTAAAATTGTGGCAGGCACATAAAACTGTCTCAAATTTAATATTAGATGGGTTATTTTTACAAAGGCCTCAGGGTTGTTTCAACCTACCTGTGCATTTTCTTTTGTTATTGTGTAAACATGTTGTGGGTGGATCTTAAACCCAAATGCTTTGGCCACTTGGGGGCTGTGTAACAATATATATATATTTGATTTTTATATAATGTGTGGTTGGGTGTATGTTTGTGGATACTACTGTATATAGTTTTATAGTCATGTTGATTACACTTATATTCTTATATTTTGTTCTTAGATGCAAAGTTACTTTGAGTTTATATGCAATGCCGTGCTACATGAATAAAATTGCCATGATCAACTCCAGAGAGAAATATCTGGCTCTAGCTGGTACATGCTCCACTACATTTGCCAGCTAGTCCATCTGTCTGTCTGTGAGTCTGTCTGATGCTGTGCTGGTAGTGTAAAGGGGTATGAGCCTTTAAATGAGTCTTCAAATATTAATTATTTCAACTTTAAGATTGTTTTGTGAGATGCATGTATGTTGAATGGCAGCTACAGGTCAATGTTAAATAAATAAAATATCTCCCACCTTATTAACTGTGCGCATGCCAGCCTCCTTCTGAGAAACAGCCACCTGAAATAAAAAAAAAATGGAAGGACCTCTGTAAATTTTAGAGTTGCATCTTAATTATCGGCTAGTTAGTGCGAGGGCGAGAGGCAAGTTAAGAACTAATCACAGATATTAATGTCATAAAAAGCCGGCACATTTCAACAGAAAAATATTAATGAGCTCTGACACCATAAACCACAATAATAATGCAGCAAACAGAGATTTCTGTTATGTACATAGTTACCACACATGAGACTGAGATGTGTAAAAAAAATTATTATGCATTGCCATAGCAACCACTGTGGTTAAGTTTTTTTTTTATTTATTTTTTTACTCGTGTTGACAATGTTTTATACTATCCAGTAGTATGAAATGTTTAGTGGTGGTTGAAGGTCGAGCTCCCTACCGTAGCGGCTTCAGTCCCATCCAGCCCCTGCAGGGACATGGTCATCTAGGAAAAGACAGAGATGCAAAATGGCTAAGAAGGAGCAGTAGAGAGAGAGAAATTATAGGAAAAAAAACAAAAGGATTGGCACTGAATGTTAAAACCGAAACATGGGCACATGCTTCACAGGAAACACATTATACTGTGCTGCCATTCGAGTAATCAAGCATGACAAAAAAAAAAAAAAAAAGGCCACTAAACACATTTTCCAGTCTGACGACGCCGGTTACCCGACACTCCTGGCTCTTCAAGGAGCCGGGAAGGTCAATGGCTTTTTAACAAAACCTTTTCCTCCTCTGTGGTTCGAGATAGCGGACACAAGGCACCATTTTCCAGGCACTCGACCGTTTTCATTCCTCATTTCTTCCGGGCTCACACGTGCATGCAAATGGTACACCTCTAAAACTGTGATGACCTAAATTAACGACCAACTGTTTAGTCTACAAAATGTCGGGGGGTGAAAAAAAGGATATAAAAAGAATATCGGTTGTCCTCATGACATTTCTTTCACAAGTGTAGCATCTCAACAGGCAATGACACCTACAACAATCACACAGGCTGACCTACCTATAAGGATGGGTGCTAGCAAATAGGCACCTTTCATAAATTACCATATAATGATTAAGTCCACATATTTTGGAGCACAAATAAATATGTGCGGATACGCAACTAAATGCAATTCTGTTACGGTCCAGATTTAAACATTCTGTGTGCCGCTCACGCCTCTGTAAATGGCATTCGGACCCACTGTGAGGAAAAGAGAAATATGCCTGTGTGTGCGCTGCTGGATGTGGGGCCACTGTCAAAAACAATGTGGAGCCACTGGGGGCTGCCATGTAAATAAGACCCCCTATTGTTAACAACCTGCTGCTGGTTATGGAGTCAGCATAGGGAACAATGTTGGCTGCAGTGTGTGTGTGTGTGTGTGTGTGTGTGTGTGTGTGTGTGTGTGTGTGTGTGTGTGTGTGTGTGTGTGTGTGTGTGTGTGCATGCCAGTGCACACACAGCTATTATCAGGTTCAGATAATTACAGTTACGGTCTATTTCTTTAAAGTAACAAATGATAATGAGCATAAAAATGTAACAAGCAGCTAACTCCACACACTGCGTTGAGGCTGTACAGTTAGCTTAGAGACATTCATAGTTACTGGAGTATATTAACTGTGCATAGCATACGTCTTCAACAACTGATGCAGCCACAGGTTTATCAATATTGCATTACATTTCTGCCAAAAAATGATCCGGTGACTAACGACGCTATGTGGCCATGAACACTTGATCATTACATTTCTTGTAACATTTTTCAATACTAGTTCGAATAAATTACTTACATGTCTCAAAGTAACATATAAAAAAAAATTGTATTGCTCCCCAAAATTAACATGATTTTTTTTACAAAGCGTTTTATCCAGCTTATTTAACAAAATAAGTCAAAGTGCTTGAATCTGTTTGTACAAGCCGGACCTGAACTTTGCATTTGTGAAATATTCTAAAACCAGTAAAATTATGATATGAATCAGAAAGAATATATAGATAAGTCAAGCATAAATCCGAGCCGGCGTGCCAGCTTTGGGTACAATGCTGCTTTTATTCCCCTGTTATAAAAAAAGTATCTGCAGGAGTCACAGTGTCAGTGGCATTCCTGCTCAAAATTATCTTTGTCTGCTATTTTTCATCTACTTTGAGATGGTTCATTTTATACAAATCAGATATTCTAAAAACTGTGCATTTGTTTCCGATTTGTGAAGACCCCAGAATATTGTGTGACAACATAACCCAACAGAAAAGTCATGCAGCATATCCAACTGTCAAACGTAACCTCAGGTGGTTCATATGTAGCTTTTATACTGTTATGAAAGTCAATCGAGAGGGTTTTCAAGAGGGAGTCGAGTTCCTGTGGTAAGCCCACCACACGGCAGAGAACACGCACACGGGTGTGAAGGGATCGTTCAGACTTCCCCAGAGACCACAGGCTAGCCACAAATGATTTCCACCCCTTGGGGTCCTACGGTTCTCAAGAGCATGACAACAAACACTAACACCATCTGAGACGAAACCTGTGTGTGTGTGTGTGTATGAGGGAGGGGGGGTGAAAGGCTGTAAAAAGACCACCATTAAATCAAAGATAATTCAGCCGGTATTAGTCTGCAACAGTAAAGTGAGAACATGCACAGAAGACCTGCCATTATGTAATGGAGTCCAGATTATGTCCAACGATGTTAAATTATGAAACGGCCATGAAAATAAGATGTGCTTAAGGGGAGTAATAACTCCTATAACTGTTGTCATCATGTGGGTTTAAGAGACGCACTTTCAAAGTCAAAGAAAAAAGAAAAAAACACTTCTTTGCGACACAAAAGAAAGTGTCCAGACCTTAAGACGGACTGCATCTTTATATGGAGGCCGTAATAACAACCAATTTATTCTTCTCCAAAAACTGCTTACTTGGGGAAAAAAGGTAATTCTTCAACAGTCCTTTTTTACTTTCTTGATGAAATGTTGTAATTTGAAAAATACTGCACATGATTATAATTATGACAATAAAGCAAATTTTAATTTGATAATTTTATTTGAAAATATTATTTTTTCTCCTCACAAGACTTTCACCTTTTAGTGCCAGAGGGTTTGTGGTCAATTCTACTTTACATGTCACGATGACTAGCTGAACATAGATGGCACCTTCAAAAGCATTGAAGCCAATGTAGTTTTCATTGTGCTATTATAAATACACGTGTACAAGCCTAAATATTTTCTGGCAACAACAACAGACTTGAAAGACACATCATCCTCAGTGTTGAGCCCTGTCCTGAATCAGCAGTATGACCTTCTCCTGCTGGACAAGCAGATGTACGTTAGATTTATTAGGGTTTTAGGGTCTGGCAGATAAAGCTCTTTTAATCACGCCAACATAAATATAAGATAAGATACATAAAATCCAAGTTGCAAACTACTGCTGTTATCAATACTACACAACTTATAACATTCATTTAGTATTTAGTTAACTGTATGTCTGTGGTACCCTCTCATTGTATAATTCGAATTTAGTGACAGTACATTCTTTTTATATTTGTCACAAATTCCCATAATAATCAGGGCATTTTGTTGTGCATTAGAGGGCCCATGCTTCTGAAACTTATTATCAACTGTTGTGCATTAACTAGCATCACAGACAGAAATCCCATTGACCACAAACCATCTCAATAGAAACCATACCTGCCTGACTTTACTGAAAGCAAAACATTTGCTGTAATGATGCAACAAATGCACCTTTTGTCCTCAAAAAAAAATATGTCAAAAGGAAAAGGCACAACAACTCAAGATGAAGCAAAGACAGATGGGTAGCGAACAAGTTGAGGCCACTGTTTGTCAACCACAACAACGCAGACCACGGGGAGCATGTTGCTCTGCAGAAGAAGTAAAGCAGCTGTTGGCAGCAATGTTTATGTCAAAGGAAGGCTGTGCAGTGCATTACCTCCTCAGCCTTCAGCCCGAGGCAGAACGTCAACGTTTTCTCTGGATCCATGGCGAGAGCTGAATACCAAGCTAAACAGAGAAAAAGCAAATGCAGAAGTGGGATGTTATTCTGCTAAGCCCCCATCACTGCTGTCCCACTCCACAGACACGGCGGCCTCCCCATCCGCCATTGCCCGGACGGACGGATGCCCCTCCCAGACTCCGCAGCACCCTCCGGAGTCCCCGGGCCAGATTTCCGGTGTATTTTGTGGATGGGACCCGCGGGGTATCGCCGTGCAGACGATTCCGTCGTCAACTGCAGTCTGCAGTAGTGCAATAAAGGTGTTTTACGCTTTGTGTTCGCAGTGAGGGTCGGAGCTGTGCATGATGTCATGCTTCTCCAGCCCCTAAAGTACTTGTATGGGAGCGCTGCAGCTTTGATTGGCCGGAGCTCCCAGCAACAGCCGCACACAGGCTGCCTCCACCAGGCTTCAGTCACACGCAGCTCCACTGTCGCTCTATTAACTACTGCTGATTTGACTTTGATTTTGCAATTGTAGCGAAACAGAGCCATAATATTAAACAATATATATATTTATATATAAATTATATATATTTGCACACAAAGGTTAACTAATAAAAAACTGTTTGGCTGACAGAGGATTGGTATGAGCAAGACATTGTCTACGGGCCTACACTAAATGTATTTACAACCTAAAAACTAATTATAAATGTTAATTCAGGGTTGAAGTACTAACATTACTTAAAGTTAATGTTAGATTACTTAATTAGGTAAAATGGCTCAATAAAATACGCAATTACTCCACTGCAAGTAAACCCTGAATAAAGAATTAGTGAACAAGAAGTGTGAAGAATGGTGTCTAACGCCTTTAATTATAATGTTAGTGCAGTTCCGTTTACTTACGTTAATGTTAGTTGCCTAAATGAACATCTTGAATCAGCCTCAAACTTATTCATCATAGACATAAATGAAATCTTCCTCTGAAATACCCAATTAGGCCACCTCAAGATGGTGTAACGTTACCGCTAATTAACTTTGAACGCTACCCGTTGACTAACAACTGTGTTAGCAATTAGCAAAAGGTTAGTAAAGCTAGTCAAGTTTGCTGAGATACTTCCTATTTATTCTGACCTATTTTTTATGTTTCAAAAATCTATATAAATAAAAAAGGATGCTACCAAATCTAACAGTGTTTCTACGTTTAGCTTTATTATGCTGCACAAGCTGCTCGCTTTGTCTTCTGTAATGTTTGCAATCCACTTTTGCGTCAGGCAGGAGGCTAGTTAATACACCCACAGCCGAACAGAGTGATGTACTTTAACATTTTTCATTATTCAAAACCCATGTCATTCAAAATGTAGTCTAATAAAAGTAAAACCAAAAGTATTTGTTGTGCCCTCACAGAGTTGTATTTTATTATATAGTATAGACTAGAGCATGTTGATGTTGCTGCAAGATCATATTATTGTTTTGTTAGTAAAAATGTTATCTGTCAAGTGCAATATCATTATAGCTGTGAAATGAATGCAGCCAATAGAGTCACCAGTACAATATTTTACTATAAAATTAAGTCGACTAAAGTATAAAGTAGTATCATATCATATTGACTGCCATGTGTCTTGATCCACACCATAGCAGCTATGGCAATGATACTTTGTTTCTGTCAGTCACTAGAGGGCAGCAGACTCCAGGATTTTGCTTTTTTAATAATTTCCTGCATTTGGGCTCTGAATTCGTTTGAATAACCTGGAGTATACAAAAATAAGACTTCAGTGACAAATAGTTACAGTTGTTATTTCAAAAATGTCCTCTTTCTCTCTTGACATAAAAGGGAAACAAGAAACTCTGAAGAATTTCCACCGCCCCACCTATTGAATGACCACATTCCCCATATTGTATACCTGGTTGACACTGTGAAATACAAGTTTGAGCTCTTAGTCACCAGTATTGGTTGTGTATTTGAGTGTAAACCCATTGTGCCATCTGGATTAAGTTAGCACTAATTAACCGGGTGTGTTGTAGCAGCTACGGTTGTTAATTAGTTGGCAACCACAACAAGTTCAATGTCAATAAGACGCATGCTGACAGGAATTTATGAAGAATCCTTATTCTCAACTGATGGTCTCTCTACACTAAAGCAGTGAAAGACTCAAATGGGAGCAAGATAGCAAAAAAGCTGAGACAGAAGAAACAAGTTTGTAAAACAAGAACTAAAAAGAGATCAAATAAATCAACCTATTATGGCTTTTCAATGCTCTTACGTTTAGATTTGTATACTACTACAATAAAATAGATCAATATTTGTTTTCTTGTGAGAAATAAAAGACGAATGCTGACAATCTTGGATACCTACACTTCTAAAAACTTTCCCCACATGAGTTAATACTGTATTTAGATTTACTGTAATTTTCCTCTAGATTAAAAAGGAGATGTTTTGTCACCACATAATGACACAATGTGACAAAGAACTCTTAGCACATGTACTGCATCGTACTCCCACACACACAAACAAACAAAGCCATAATAAATGGGTGGGTGAAGTTATGTTTGATTTTTAGTGTAAATAAATACATAAATGCACCTTGCTGTGGTATATAAAGCCAATTTCAGTGTGCATTGCATCTTCTAAATTAAGAACTATAGTTTATTCAGACCAGCTAGAGGTACATCAGAGGTTGTGGAATGTGGAAAGCGAGACTTGATAAACTTGTGTTAGAAATAGAAACTCTTGGGAGTACACAAGAAGAGCAGACAACTTTGAAATGGTTTATAGGAAAGTAAAAATGAAACTCACTTTATGTTTTGTTTTCTTCTCCATGGTGAGGTTAAACATGTGATATACTCCTGCTAATTACTTTATGATCATAATGTCCTAGCGCAGGGTGATTTATTTCCAGAAAACAGACTTTCAGAAGCTGACAATAATTTGTTTGGGTGTACAATACAACACATATTAGTTTGTTCCCTGTTCGTTACAACTTCTGATGAAATATCCATTGTAGGTGCTTGTACAGACACTGTCACGTCTCTAACAGCACACACAATGGATGCTTTATGATAGCATGGGGGATGACCCAACAGGTTGTTTTGTGAGAGATTAGATGCAGCCCGGACCCAAAACTAGGAGATCATACCAGAGACGTTGACACAGTCGACACATCCCTTAAGAGTATTGTTTTCTTGTGGTTACATGGTTGCTTTGTTATTTGGAAACCTGCTCATCAAATGGCAAGTCATACATTTACACAATAATGTCACTCTGGAAAGCTGTAGGGAAAAGCACAAATCATGCAACTTTAAACTTCCTTTTTCACTCTAAATGCCCAACTGAAAGTCTGCAAATTAACCAACCCAGGCTTAATAATTAGCTAATGCTGGGAAATGCAAAGTGATCGTATGCTGCAAAAACAACATGCATCTGCTTGCACTTACCACATTGTCAAGTCACATCCTGTGCCTCGTGGACATGTGACATTTAAAAATGCCACTGTAAATGACAACACAGTGCTCGATGATGGGTCCCTGAAGAGGGGAGAAAAATTCCACATACTTGAGGAGCACTGATCTTTTTGTTTACCTTCATGTAAAATTACAGCCACTTATGTTCATCTTATTTTTCTGTGTGCCTGTGATAACATGTTCATGTCGGAAAAGTCCTATTCTCTTTATGTTGCGTCTCGCTTGGCTCTTTTGAAGGCCCTAATTTGCACTGCATTTGACTTGATACTCGAAAACATGCAAAGCCACAGGTTCTTTATTTACTGAGACGGCTAACCAGAGACCTACAGATACAAGTCAGTCAGTGCTTCAACACACCAAGACAATTTTATTTAAAAGAATTCAACATCTCCTGTTCTAGTTTTCCTATCCAATATGCCCAAACAGTTTTCTTAACCAGCTTCTTATTATTAGAAACAAATAAAATCTTCTGCCAAACTCAAAACAATACTATCTTCACATCAGAAATTTCCTCTTACTGATTTGAAGTGGAGTAAACAGATATGATATCACACATATCTAAGAATCAGAATTGAATATGAAATAGTGTATACCTATACTTCTTTCAGGCTAAAACCATTTAAATCAAACTACCTAGTTCACTATACTCATGTAGACCACTCCATGTCCATGACCTCCGATGAAGGGTCACAAGTAGACTTTGTTTCCTTTTAGGGGGTCAAAAGCCAAAATGGATGTGGACCCCTGTCCTATATAATAGACGCTTAATAGTTAATGTATGTTGTGAGCAGTAAATTGACATTGACATTTGAATCTTCATCGTTGTCTTCACTGAAAGACATATAGTGTTGCACAACTGTCATTTTCTTCACATCTATACACATTGTGATATTGTCAGTAAAAAGTAGTGTACATAGACACTCCCTTTTTATTCATGTTATTTATAGACATTGGCATTTCAAACATGACGTAGCGATCAGAATCGGACCATTTTGTTTCGGTTTTTGTTGTCTATGTTGCCAGGTAGGTTGCCGCTGTGAATCATATAACCACACCTACACAGTCATGATGAAGCAGATTAGTAAATCCTTTGAGTGCTTAACTCTTATTTGGGTATAACTATATTGTTGGTCATTGCTTTAAATATCTAATGTGATAAGAAAATACTCAACATTTGATATCAAGTTTTCAGGAGATTTAAAACTTGTCAACTGCCCAATGCCAGCAGTACTTAGACACTTCGTCATCCCTTGTCCCATCAATTTAGTACCTGCCTGCCAGTGATACCTGACATCCAGCACAAGACCTTCATGTACCGCCTAGATGAGAAGATCCTCCACCAGCTGTCACTGGTTAAGTCAGCTTGGCCTCTTTGTTTGAAGTATGACTGAAGTGTGTTCTCCACAGCATTGTAAATCAGCTGTCCCTGTGGTAATATACTACAGCTGTCAAACAGAACTACAAGGAGACAGATACACGAAACAATTTCTGTGATGTTTGGTGAGGGATCACAGAACTAATCCGGCTGCAAACATTTGTCCTTATGTGCCTCGATACTGTCCTACTACACAAACCGCACGCAAACCAAACACACAAAAAACAGACAGAATATATATATAGGCCTCTATGTCAATACACAGACACAGCAGGCCTTATTATTGCTTACACAACATTCTACTGTGATGCATCCTCAGCTCGTCTCATGTGAGTAGACATCATGCGATATCCAGTGGGAGAAGTGTTTTTGCTGAGGTGTGCCTGATCTATGGTATTTGGTTCCACAGAGGCACCGCAGTTGTATTAATGTGAGTCACTATCACTGTATGGAAAGAGAGCACACCCGGACTCCGCTAAATAATGAGCAGGCAGTAAAGATCTGCTGTTTGGGCACAAACTTTTCACAGACACAAACAGCTTACTGATCTAACTGTTTTACGTGCTATGTTTTCTTTTCTTGTATGAAAGAACTGTTTCCATGTTGAAAGAGTTGCTGCAAACTTAATGTATTGAGACAAACATGGTTTTCACAGAAAGTACACGTGACTGACAGGCTGTTTTGCACCCCTGCTTTCCTGTTTCTCTCTTTGACAGCGGATTAAACTGACAGACCTCGCCCCCCCTCATCACACACACACACACACACACACACACACACACACACACACACACACACACACACACACACACACACACACACACACACACACACACAGAGTCTGGAACCACAGGCCCAAGAGAGGTTCATGACAAGTCCTGGCAAGTCATCCGTAGTTCACTTAATGAGGGTAGTGGAGACCTTTTCATACACACACACACACACACACACACACACACACACACACACAAACACACACAAGCGCATGCTATCGAACATGATTATCATGCTGATGAGTGAAACGTACAAAACATATGAGAAGACTTGCATCAGGTGACCTCCCGCTGCCGCCTGAGATCCAAAGCTTCACATCAGAGTATCGTGACCAAAGAACACAAACAAAATGTTGTATATTTTAATCCAGAGACTTGGGTTGTGATATTTGTGTTTGCTTGCAGGTTTTAAAGGATTAAATTCAGAGCCATGTGCATCCCTAAGTAAGCTTGTGTTATTTCTCTTATGTACCACGGACACAGACGTCGGATCTATTAAAATGTATTAAAAAAGTAAAAAAAGAAATGTAGTCAGGAGAAATTAATAACCACCAACAGTGAAGAGTAATGATAGAGAAAACACGTATGTTTGGGAACAATATGCATAAGTAGAGAGCAATAATGTTTGTGACTTGTTGTAGATGTTAATACATCTGCACATAGGATGTTGCTTCAGTTGTCACCCCTTCAGTCTATTTCTGATACGATTGCTTAAATATGCACACAGCAGAGACACAAACAACAATGGTTCACAAAGCTGAGCCCTGGAAAAAAATGAATATGTCAAAGAGAAATGAGATAAAATCCCTAATTGAGATCACACTCAAAGCCTCTACCCCTAAATGAATTATCCATTGTTATCTGCGACAAAACTCTGGCTAGAATAACTAAAGCATTGGACAAAATGGATGTGAAGAGAAGTAAAGAATGGGGGAAGGGAATTGAAAGATGTGCATATGCAGGCAAAGAAGGAAAAAGCATGAATGCTAGTAAGTAAAAAATGGGCCTCCACATCAATGCAGCTCCTCCCTTGACCCAATTGTCGATTCCACTCCGTTCACAAGGCCTTGAAGTCTTTCTCCAGTGTTTGCCCGTGCTGCTACTGACATTAGGCTTTTGTTTTAGTCGGTCACAAAAACAAGAGGAGGCCAGAGGACCATCAGAGCCCAGAGAGGAACAGAGAAGCACGAGCAGGACAACAAGTGCACCAGACTGCGTTGCACCACTGACTGCTGCAAGCCAGTCAGCAGAGGAAACTCCAGCTCATGCAGAAAAGCTGGTTCCCAGTCCTTTAGTTAAATGCTTACTGCTGCAGCTGTATTTTGATAGCGCTGCAGCACTTAAATATGCAGAAAGAAAGAAGCGTGCATTTTGTTTGTTCTGCAGCCCGTCTGTTGTATTTCCATGACGTCTGGTGAGAAAATAGACTGGGGAGAAACTAATATGGTATCTACAAAAAGAGACTGACTGATACTGAAACAAGCCCTCTTTGTGCTCAATTTCAAAATTATTTTGAGGCTTGCAATTTTCTGTGTCACACCTGCTTTTGGGGACACAAGATGAAAGCTTGCCTGTGGGGAGAAACGCTTTTGCAAACACCACTAGTGTTATCGCTTCTCATTCTGACTCAGAGTAAAACCTTTCTCAAGTAATCTGGGGCCTAAGCTTGGCCCTCTTCTCCCTTCCTTGCACATTTGTCATTGAACATTTCAACCCAGTGAATTCCTTGCTGACTCCGCTGACTCTCTCAGTTTTCCCTTTCTCCCGCTCTCGTGCTCTCTATTTTCTTTTTTTCAGCAGTCCTGAGACGCAGTGACCCACTTCCAGTTCCTTCCTCTCTCCGAAGCAGAGTGTGCGTAAATGTTAAAGCTAACGGTTTTTGTTTTTGCAGCATTTTATGCTCCAAGCCCCCCCTCTCCTCTCTCTTTTGCTCTTTCTCCCATACAGCACTCCCACACCCACTCACTCGCTCTCTCTGCATGACCGAGGGAAGCGTCCTGTTTGCAAGTGGGAGTGAATAGGGATCTTTGCCATGAGTCATTACCAGGGCACCCCTGGCACTCGGCTGTACCCCTCCTCTGCATGCAAGGAATGCTAGCTAGATGCACTCCAGCCTTAATGAAAGGGGGCAGTCATTCAGATGCAGGCAGCAGAACTTTATGAAAGTTTGATAGACAGCAGGGTGTTGACAAAGAAAAGCAATTTAAAAAAATGAGGATTTTCCATGCGTCCATCCAGAGGAGCAGAAAATTGACGGTCAGGATGTTTTTATGAGTTCTTTCCCCCCATTTTTTTCTTTTTTAGGTGTGCACAGCTGTACTTTGGGGCTGAGGAAACATTTGCAGGCACGCACAGAGCTCTGGCCCTCTGACATACTCTGTCATTAAACTTGAATGCATACCATGCAACCTGTGTTAATCCTATACCTGCACAAACCATTATAGCATAAAAAAGCAAATAAGTTGTTCTTTCCTTTTCTTATCTTTGTTTCCTGTTTCCTTTTCTTTTACCCCTCTTGACTCCAGCCTCTCCTGCCTCTTGTTTTTCTCCCTCATCCTCTACCTTCCCCCATGGCTGAGTCTGGCAGGGCCACAGGTTCAAAGACGTGCAAGCACCAGAATGTAGGTCAGCCATTGGTGCTGAGTTACCGATTGAAAACAGCTGTGAGTTTGTGGGCCATTCTCTCCGTCTGCAGAGGCTAGCAGCCATCACAAAGCCGTACTGACTTATAACTTCACTGTTCGAATGCCCCCATGCTCCACTTCCCTCCCCTAAAAATGATGAATAAGGGGATTGCAAGAGCACCTTGGTTTTGGTCACCTCTTAAGAACCCTGAACACAAACTAATGTTGTGAATCCTGCTCATCACTGCTGTCCTACTGATCTCTGTACAGGTAGACACGTAAAAATGTGTTATCATGTTTCCCTCTTGTGTTGCTCGTTCGGCTCCCCCTTAAAAAAACACCCCTGGAGGTTCATTGCTATCCTTTTCACAAAGCCGCACATATCTGTGGTTCTGCCTATTGTTGTTTGATGAAAACATTGCTTAGTTGCAGAATGTGTTTCCCTCCTGCTGCTCTTGACAATAGCTAATGTGTAGCATGAATTAACCAGCGAGGGCCTGCTCTGAGTCAAAGCAGCGGTGGTCCTTAAGGTGACACTAATACTAGCATGTTTGGATTAGCCCTCCATGCCCCCGCAGCCCTGCCCTCATTGCCAGTGCTGGTTTTTATGTACATATACACACACACACACAGCACCTGGGGGTAATTACCTGTCATGGCCCATGGGGAGGCCACCTGTCCGGGGCCTCAGCACGTGTACGGAGAAAAGAAAGATGGTTTATTTTTGTAGAGAGGGGGGCCTGCCATATAAATCTTCACATTTAGTATTAGACCATTGCTCACAGAGACCCCTCCCCAAAACCACACAAGAAAACACACCACTGGAGTTGTGTGTGAGGAAAGTGAAGCAGTGGAAGAGTACAGCAGGAAGGGAGTGTTGACTGCTCGCAGTCCGGACACTTTAACACCCCTCCCTCCACTGCCAGCTCAGCAGCGGATATGAGCCAAGCACTGTACCTTGCAGCTGTGGGCCCAAGATGCCAGATGGGCAAAATAATGCAGACAGACTCCCAAACTCGCACATAAATACATATACAGCACACTCACAATGCAAGTGTGCGTGCAAGCATATAAAGAGCATAAACAAGGGTTCACATGCAACCCAATCACAAAAACAAATGCTGCACTGTATGACCCTGTTAAGATGGAAGTAATTACAGTGGCCTGCCGTCTCTGACATGTGTCCCCGCCACGCCCTTTGAGCACTTGTGCTGATGAAAGCTTAAGCGAGACATTGCAGCAATGCAGGCATTCATTCACACATGCAACTCATTATTAGTGGGGCACGTGTGCTTATATGTTTTTCCAAAGCTTATGAAAACTGAGTGATATGCCAACAAAGAATTCTGTTAAATATGGGCTACATATGTTTCAATACATTACATTACATTTAGCTGACGCTTTTATCCAAAGCGACTTACATGATATACATTAGACACAGCAACGGTGAACAATGAGGGTTAAGTGTCTTGCTCAAGGACACAACGACACAGACCGCCGGAGCCGGGGATCGAACCACCGACCCTCTGATTGAAAGACCGACTTGCTAACCACTGACCCACAGTCGCCCCAATAAGGTTTTCTTTGGAGGGGATGGCTGCTTAGTAAAGTTTTGATATCTTTAATGTATCGGCAAGTAGGCTAAATATTGATAGTTTAAAAGTGGATTATGCTGCAGAAGTGGTTCAAGATGTTTCTGTGGATTAATAGCTCATTTTGGCTCAATAAGAAGATCGATACCACTCCCATGTGGAACTGGTATCGACCTTCTCATCAAACTCCTGGCAAGAAAGCAAATTAGTATTCCCAAAATGTCAAACAATTTATTTATGTTTTACCTATGTTATTTCCTTTCAGTTTAAATCCACTGTGACTGGTTTCTAAGAAAAACTATAACCCTTTAAAGTCACATTTCAAGCCTACAGGGGGTGATAACTCAAAAGTCGCATTTTGGGTGGAGTATCACTTCCTCTGAATGCACGGATATGCACAGTAAACAAGTCACAAAGGTGAGAGGCAATGGCACACCGGGGATCTGTAAATCCAGACATCCTGACAAGGATTTTCAGTGGGATATCAGACTCCAGTCTGAAACAGAGGACAGGTCCTTCAGTTCATCTTCTTGTTTCATCTCAAGGCCGCGTTCATTTTCTTATATTCATCCATTATCAGAAGGGAATCACATCCATTGGTGGGTGGTCTGTCACCACCGTTCTCCACTGCCCACCCACAAGTGAAGATAGGCCTGGTTTGCATATTTATATGGGGGATGTTTGTTGTTAGAGACCTGCTGTTTGAGTGTATGAATTAGCTTAGGTTCACCAGTTGCCATGGTCACGGATATGGTTGTTTTATTTGAGCCCATTCAACGTGCCATACCCCACACCCCCGTCCCCTCTTTCTTGAGTTTGGTAGGACTCACTAGTTATTCAGCACTAACATTAAAATAAACAAAAACTGAGTGAAACAAAGCATGCTATGAACAGTGTTTTTGGTTTTATTTGACAAATTCACCACAATTCTCAACCAGATATATGAAGGCAGCCTCCGTATGTGCCCTCATGCTTTAACATCACATGAATTCCTGGTCCCATGGAGGACATATGCCACAACAACATGGTGTTGTCATGTGAAATCAAGCACAAGAGAGGGAGGCCCAAGCGACTGCCGTTCCACTGCAGTACCCAATGCCAGCAAGGCGGAGGAACTGAGGAACCCAACAACCTGGAGAGTGTCCAGGTGACCAGTGCCAGACCCAGAAAACAGTCCAGGTGCTTCCGCTAGTGCCACAAAAACGGATTTTGGACCACAAGACTGAAGCTGCATAGTAGAGACGAAACGTTCCACGTGTGAACAGACGTCAACTCTGTGGGCACACCACACGAATAGAGAAAACAAGATAGGGAGGGGACACAGAGGGGAGAATGCACGGCTGGAACGGGAATAAAAAAGACTTTTAGATGGTCTTCAGGCACGTGTACAGACCCAGAACACATTACTGCCAGGGTGACAATTAAATTACTAACGGAGTGCTTAATATATGCCAAATCTGCTATATGCAAATTGGGAGAGCAAATAATATGGTGAAAGAAAAATGTGATTGCCTCCAAAATCATGATATCAAAAAGAAAGTAGAGTTGCTAATGACAGAATGACTGTTCACGCTGATAACACTGCCAGCCGCCTGCATGTTGAGAGCCGAGTGGAGAAAGAACGATGCTTTAAATTCTGTATGGAGCACCTTTAAAAGATAAAGTAACTTCTGAGACTATGTTATCATTTATTAACATTCTTTAAGTGTGACCTAAGAATAGCCACATCTCAGGCTCCTCACAATGCTGAGATAGGGATGGCTGTAATAGATATGACTCATACGGACGTGAAGCTGGTCTTTAAAATTCTAAAATGAAAAAGGCCCAGACAGGTCCTCCCCAAACATGGGGACACAATGTTGCTGCAAAACATAAACATAAAGATCGAGAATGATGATTGTGGAAGGAAAATGTCTAGACTGGATGCACAAACGTGTGTCTGTGTGTGTGTGTGTGTGTGTGTGTGTGTGTGTGTGTGTGTGCGTGTGCGTGTGTGTGTGTGTGTGTGTGTGTGTGCGTGTGCGTGTGCGTGTGCGTGTGCGCGTGTGCGTGTGCGCGTGCGCGTGTGCGTGTGTGTGTGTGTGTGTGTGTGGGAGGACTGCTCTATACGTCTGAAAAATTATGGATGAAAGAAAGAAACAAAAGCCCATGAACTGAGGTTTGAAGCCCGGCTACATCAAAGGTTTCAAGCAGGGTTGAGATGAGTCTTACGGAGGTTTCGTTATGTGACGCAAGATGCCAGCTAAACCATGAGAGCGCCCTGCCTTAAAATCATAATAACATGATGCAATATAGAGTTCTGCAAATGTAGAGTACTCTCTTTGTGCTTGCAGGTGCAGAAACATTTGTTCTCTCTTACAGAAAAATCAAGCTGATGAATTTTCTCCATTTCTTTGTACAAAATGTAAAATTTTTGTTAATCGAATTGAACACTGTAAGGCAGATAAGTGACAAACACTTGATTTGTATAGACAAAATCCCTGATGTGTACACGCCCCACCTCGCCTTTTAGTAACATTTCCAGACAGTTAACTCTTTGGTATTTCTCTGGAGGTACGTCACCATCTATGACACACACAGGATGTTCCTGAATAGGCTCTGGGGGATGATGAGACCTGTAATTGTTCTATGTGCAAGTGCCTACTACGCAAACCATGTGGTGTACTGCATCAGAGCTGAATGGAAAATTGTGAATTCCAGGTGTGAAGTCACGCCAGCAGGAGCACCTTTTTATCACGGGACTCAATTAGTCCGGTGAACGTGGCATGCTGCTCGACGCTAATGCGTCGTGACCTTTGTTCAGTACAGCCATGAACACTGTTTTTCTGATCTGAGCCTTGTAATAGGCTTTAACTATATCAGCTCAGGGCTTTAGCATCTATTTCTGCCTACAGGACCTGTATGGCTTGATTTGTATTTCAAAAGCTTTTATCCCTTTAACAATAATCTGACGCTGGGCCTGTTGACATAAAGTGCAAAATGTGTCCATGGACTTTAGTCCTAGTTACACTGGACCATAGTGGCGTTAACAGTCCCAATTGTGATTACATATGGAACAAAAATAGTGGAACGCATACTACAGTTACTGACCTTTTACCTTAAGGATGGAGTGGAAGGTGTTTGCATATGGGAGGACAGTAGTCAGTAAACAGAAGTGTTAACATGATAAACAACTCCCCAACTCTTCCGATCTCTCTCGCCTCATCTCTTTAAGTTAGCTTTCATGATAAACAACCACAGAGCTATGAGTTTCCACAAACAATATCTGGGTTTAATAAAAGGGGTTGAATTTATCTCACAATATTCACATGAAAGAGATCGTCCTGGTTAAGGAGGAGTCCCACACAAACTGGCTGGTCTTGTCTGTTCTGGCTCCAGAGCAATGGGCTATTGTCTTTAAGGATACAAGGCTTCATAGTCTCCAGGTTATTTACTGTATTGACTGACAGAATAATCTTGTATAGAAAGGAACCACCCTCCAGTCACACATTGAAAGCATTTGGGCTATTTCCTGAGAACATCACTTTGATTAGGGTATTATCACTTTGAGACCACCTGCTGTCATGCAGGAAGCAGAAAACACATGTTGCTGATGTTTTGTTCCTCACTTGTGCCTAAATTTGGAAACCGAAGCAGGCGAATTAAACCTTACATATTAATTTCCTTTAAATGGAGGATGCCTATTATGGCTGAACTGCACACTGCAGAATATACTTGTCTTTCTCTTTTATTCTTAAAAATAACAACCATTTATTAACAGTCTCAGCTTCTGCCAAGATGCAGCACAGGCCTTAGTGTGATGTCTATTACTGTAAATGACCAAAACAATAATATATAAAAAGACCACAATGAAGAAGCCTGTAGTTTCAGTTGACTCTGGAATAATTCATCAGTGAAGCAATTGCTAAACATAACAAATGTAAGTGAGTATGCATACTTTATAGTTACTTAATACTCAAAACTACAGGACCTAACTAAATAAAAAAATCCAAACCATCAATATTAAAAGCATTATCAAAAGCTCTTCTCAGTCCTCAGTCCCCCCCCCCCCCCCCCCCCACACACACACACACACACACACACACACACACACACACACACAAAAGAAAAGACTTATAATGCCCTTATTCACTGCTTAGATTTGGTCAGCTGCTTACCGGTGGGATGAACAGGATGGAGATGTTTGGCTAAGATGTAGCGATGGATGGAGGAAAACAAAGAAAGGGTAGAGAGAGTAGTCATTTGGCTGGCAGGCCCGAGGCATTGAGCAATGCAAGGCCTGAGCCACTATGATCAGAGAGCATGCAGATGATAAGTCTATAAATAGAAACATGCAGCAGCAGGGACAAAGGATATTTCCTTTCATACGGTGCAAAAGGATGGTTGCATTTCTGTACAGTACGGAGCACTTTAGAGCACAACTTGTTGTCATTGCACGTGCATTTTGGCATGATGACTATTTTGACCATATTCAAATGATATAACCCAAGGTTAGCTTGCTAATCCCACAGCACCAGGAAGGTTTATGAGATTATAATAGTTCACACATATATTTTGTCAGTTGTAGGAAATGCATCAATAAAAAATTATATGTGGATAGCACAGCCATTAAAATAGATACCAGGCAACTGATATTAAGTTTAGGAAATGATTGTCAGTTTTTTTTTCAACATGACAGTGTAAATGTGATACAGGCTGAAATCCAAAGCGTTTAATGAATTTTACAAAACCAGATGTTATTTTGCAAGTTTTGAATGAACAGAAAGTTTGAGGTTTTCCTCGTTGTCTTAACTAGCGTTCATCAACCACACTAATCTTCATTTTTTAAGATTCTTGGCTACAAATAATCCCCCTGTAACTCAGCTGATTGTAAAAACTGTCATAGAATAATTGCATTGAATGTAGCAGCAAAAAAACATCCATTTCGCAAAGAGAGGAAACAAGACTTCTAAAACTGTGCAGGGTGAATGAATGTCAAAAACCTCAGACATAATAACATGCACAAGATGATGAATGCTTGCTTACATAAAAGGGTCAAGGTCACGTTTCTCTCGGGCATTTGCTTGATTGCATTGACCTGAAGTGAGGTCAAACAAATGCTGGCACAACAAAACCTGAAGAGACAAACACCCCGTGTGACTTCATAAACCTGTGGGCTCCTGCAAACTGAAACAAGCTACAGATCTACAAAGTTCAGAGGCAGAACCGAGGTCACAGCATATGTGGGCATATGATAAGCAAGTTACATAACATGTCTTTAGTTACCCCAGAAATAGTCATCAGGTTTAGGCCAAAAACTGAAAAATGCAATAACTTAGTTATACTTTATGTGACCAGGTTATATTTTGTGGTTGTACATCGGCTGCGCTGTTTCAAAAAAGGATGTAGTGAGGCTTATTTGGTCTCCCGTTTACTGTGTCTTCATATCACCATGAGAAACGTACATGAAGGCAGGAGAGCAAACAATACTCTCCTGTGAAAAGCTATTAAACTTCCTCATAGATAAACAATTGTATAAAGCTTAGTGACACAAAAAAGCTAAAATAATTGCTCCCCTATTCTGATCTGTATATAGGGAATTGAAATCGCACGGGAGGAGAGATCATTAATCAAGAAACAGGAAATAAAATATATTTATATATATTTGTACAGTTTCATTTGCAGCTGAATGTGGTTTCTGCATGGCTTCAGCTGGGTGGACCAAATATAATCACAACTTCTGTAAATGTTGAATGGTCCTCAATCACCTGTATCCTGAATGTCTTGTATAAATGTTTAACATTTACACGTAGTTGCCAGTTTATTTGGCACACCTAGCTAAAACAATGCAGTATAATACAACAGCCCTGCAATAAATCCTACCTTTATGACATTTATAATGTTCTGTTTTAAAAAGGTTTCGACTCAACTTTATGGTCATTTTGGTGGCTGCAGTTTGTGGATGAATGCTGTTGGTGGTAAGAGTGAGAGGCGTGAGGTGCCCCCGTAAAGCTCACCATGTAGAGTGTTTATCAGTAAGACTTAAGCATTGCTGTAGTGGCCTGGATTTAGGCCAGCATTTATATACAAATAAAGAAGAAATACTAATGATCATTTTTTTGGGGGGAGTGGGAGTTATTTCTTCTGAGTATAACTTAGCTTCATTTAAATAAACTGTCAGTCTTTTTACAAAATGTTGAAAATGCAAATTGATAAAGCAAATGTTTAGCTACCACCAACACATTTTGCATTTGTGTTTCTGTGGCTGCAAGTAGAAATTATAAACAGCTTTACATATTTTGGAATTTTTGTTTTCCCATGTACAATCGCTGACAGCAATATAATTAACCAGCAATGTGTGCCGTCTGAATTCTTGTGATCTGTGATGAGCCGTCTGCAGTACAGGCCTACCTACAGGTTACCAAGAAAGTACAACAGAAACAAAGTTTGTGGCTCTGATCCTCCAAGGCTTTTTTATTTTATCTCATCATTCACAAGGTTTCTTCCCGTATCATTACGCTTTTGTGATTTCTTCAGAATGTTCTCAAATGATCTGAGGCACAAACATCTGGCTGCAAGCAACATAAGCTGCCTGCCATGCAGAGCAACCCAATGTTATACTGCTGAGACATTCATAACTCTTCTACTGTTCTTGCAAAGTGAAACTTTCAGCTTCAAGAATATTACAACATCAGGCTTTATTTTGTTAGCATCGACTATTTGAAATGAAGCAATGGTTTTGGGTCTCTAGTCAGACATAGTCGGTCATGAATCTGAGTACATTAGACTTGAATCCACCAAATCAAACTTTGACTTTGACTGTAACACCAATGACTTCTGACTTCACTTGGACAGTTTTACATCCTGCCCAAGCCTATAAACAAAAAAACATAATGTTTTTCTGTTATTTCCCTAGCAGTGTATACATAATCTGCAGAAGGGAAAGGTCTGTTTTGCATTGCAAACAAACAGAAATCAACAGATAACCACATTTGGATGTAAAGACTGCAGTGGTAAAGAAAAAAAAAGGAAAGACAACTATCTATCATTTTCATTATCAACTCATCTCATGATTCATTTCCTGATTTGTCTTGATTGTTTGGTTTATGAAATGTCAGAACATTTTGAAAAAAAGGGCATCATAATTTCTGGATTTATTCAAATTGTTGGTAGGACCAACTAACTATATTTAGAGGCTGCCACCAGAAAATGTTTGACTTTATATAATTCTTACTTTACATCAACATGTAATTAATTACAAAACATGTGTGAGACTAACTCTCTGTCAGTCAACCAATTGCTACAGCTCTAACTGTGTCACAGGAATAACATAACAAGGTTTACCTGTAAGAAGCAGCCATTACTTATGCAGATGTACAATTCCATCTGTTATTCTGTTTCAGACTGAAAATGGCCTTCCATCGGATGAAGTTTTGAACTAAAAAAACAAAGTTAAGGACTTGAAACTTCAAAGTCAAAACCACATGCTTGTCCCAGGTCTGACTGGTTGTTTTAAAAGAGAGTTGTCATTAATAGGCATAGTCCATGCTGCTACCTCTATTCAAACTGCTTTTCTAAAAGAGGGTGATAATATTTATCATAATAGTTATAATGATAATAGTTATTTAATATTTTTCCTTTTCAAGGAAAATATTTATTCAACTTTGCATGTTCTCTCAAAAACCACAATCATATTATTTCCTCAGAAGTCATATAGCAATTCAGTTTCTGCAGCCTCATTCAGGGCTTTCATAATGACTTGGACAGGAAATGAACACAGCAAACAAACACTTTGAGTAATTTTGCCATGTCACACACTCTTATGGGCAATAGCTGATGTTTACAACAGAGCCGTATTGACTAAATGACCGTTGAATGTAGTGTACTTCACGGTCCAAATCCAAACGTATACTTTGAAGAAGTTATTAAACTTGGCAAACAAATCCATAGCGCAAGTTCAACTATGACAGACGCCCGAAATTCATTCCAGCCAATCAGAAGCCGCCTGCATTCGTGTCAAACCAATCAGCTGTGGAGGGTCGGGCAAAGCAGGCTGTTGCTAGGGTATGTCCCTGATGACTTTTGCCCTCAAGCCAATCGAAACCGCACCTCCCCGTTTGCAGCCTGCTCATAGGCTAAGACATAACCTGAGGACCTACCCACAGGCTTTTCTCATTGGACAGACGGGCGGTCACTCACTTCCCTGAGTTTCAGTTAGGTGCTGTTGATACTGTAGTTTGGAGTCACCAAGACTCAGAACTGAATATAGCAGCGCTCGTACCTCGTCCTGAAACAGTTTTACAATTGTAAATCCCATTATTTAATGACCGTCTGTGTGAAAAGATAATTTCTATTTTTATAACAAGACAACAACGAGATGGAACTTAATTCTCTTTTAATTCTGCTGGAGGCTGCAGAGTACTTGGAAAGAAGAGACAGAGGTATTTCAAGCTAAATTGACAAACTGACAGGATTTCGAGGCTCGTGATTATTTTGTGAATATAGCATTAGGACGGCAGCTAGCTTAATCTTCTATCTGATGTAAAGTTTGTACGTGCCGTGCCACAGTGCAGGTATGATGTCACTCTTCAGACAATGGGACGGTGGGCGAAAACTGGACCTGGTAGCCTATATGCTAGAAAAAAGTAGCTCTGATTTATTATTTAAAGTAAGTCATTTTTTATTAAGTGTGTCTGCAATGTGTCTACTACAGATCACGTGTTGTATCTACTCAGTACGCGGTGTGTTTTCGTATTTTCTCTCTTCGGAAATGAGTAAACAAGAGTGACATTGACAATATGAACCCGCTTTACAACATACACCTTGCTGAAGGCTGTACATCACTATATCGATCTATTGGAAACGATTACATTGAGGATCGATCTCGTGTTGTTCCCCCTGCAGCCTCTACAGATATTTCATGTTTCCCCAGAATGACTCATTGACAGCTTTTTCAGATTATTTATTCTTGCAGACACCACAATACATTAATATCTATGTGTTTTGTTTGCTCAATAGAGGCAGAACACGGGTACGCGTCTGTTTTACCGTACAGGAGCGACTTTTCCAGTAAGAAAACGAAAGCCTCGCCAATTTCCAGAAAATCTCCGAACAATCGGTAAATATAAGTCTTGCTTTTTGTATTTGGTTGCGTATAGAAAACACACACACACACACACAAGCACGCACGCACACACACAGTTTGACTGTTTTCAAGCACACTGCCTTCTCTCTGCTGCTGCTGCCTGGGCTGGGCTCTCTGTTTTGGTCTCTCCAATAAACACTGCCACGCGTACACTGTCAACTCTGCTGCTCCCACTCTTTCTCTTTTTCACACACGTACACACGCACACACACGCACACGCACACACCCTCTCTCCCCGTGCTGAGAGAAAACCCACCCGACATGCACGTAACCTTTCGTTTCTGCACGACAATCGTGCTTTTTCACCTGTGCCTCTTCTTTTTCATGTGGTTGGTGTGTTTTGTAAGTGTGTGTCTGATGTTAAATGAAAGTCTTTTACCCCTGGTAGTGACCCCCCCCCCCCCCCCCCATACAAGGCCATACAATCACACATAATAACACTACACAAGTGAATAGATTTAAGTTTCAGTTTCGGTTCCATCTTGCTTTGTAGCTCTTATCCCCGCAGTAGTAATAGTTTTGTGAAAAATAGTGAAACATGCAAAACGTTTTTCCCAACATCAATCCAAAAGATATTGAGTTCACTATCAAACATGAGTTCATTGATTATCAAAATACTTGACGCTTCATTTTCTTATGATGGATTAATCCTATCAGCTGTAGTCGCTGGTAACATTGGCCCTGAATTGGGGACCTTTACATCCGAGGCTACATTAAAAATGTTTCATGGTTATTTGGCCAAGTGTGCAACAGGGAAAAGGTTAGGGTCAATGTGGTAAAAAAGGTTTTTGGTAAAACTCTCCAGAAACATTTGCACGACGTGCCCTTGTCAGTGCAGCTTTATTCACAGGAACATTTGTACATTAAGATCTGATGAAATAAAACTTTCCCATTGGCTAATATTAGTTTAGGGAAGCATCGTGAGCCTGGTTTCCTTAGTGGTGAGTCTAAGAGTTACATCATCGTGTGTACAGAATATTAACCTATGGTAACACAATAGTAATTCCACTCCTTTTTAAGGCGTACTGCTTTGTTAATTCAAAATTAATATTTCTATATTTGTCACAAATGAGAATACAGACTCATCCACATTCCATTGACGCAGTCTCAGACATAGTAACACACTTGTTTGTGGGTGTGTATGGGGTTGTGACAGGTGGGTGTGGCTGAAACAGACACCTACACACTGTGACAAACACCAGCCCACCAAGCTGCATGCACCAGACCTGCTTTTCCCTCCTTTTTTTGTGTGTGACTGCACTGTGGGCCAACTCCCCAATTCCCTTTATACTCTGACTGTTTTTTGTAAGCATCAACAGGATGCAGGGGGGCAGTGACGTAAAAACATGTCTGAACTTCTTTTCAGTGAAACGGTAGCTGGCTGTTTGTCAAAAAGCACAAAGCTTTGCTTTGTCGAACCAAAAACTGTTTAATATCGTGATCAAATCGGCAAAATTGAAACCGATCGCATGTTTTGCAATGATGCAATATTTAGGGTATGTGGGGGGAGGTTTGGAGTCTATTTTTGCACACAGAAAGAAAAAACCCTGGTGGAGTTTCCTTGTTTACTTGCAGACCGTTGTTAAAACCAAACGGTTTGTAAAAACAATACCGGGAATTTAATCCCTTCGTGTTTTCCTGGTTCACCTGTCTGTCACACTCAATAATATATCTACCAAATAATATAAATAGTGATTTATTTTGCGTCCTTGAATTCCTTCCTGTGAATGTGTGAAGACATGCACAAGGGGCTCGACAAGGGGACGAGCTTTTTGCAGTTCTACATCCGATAAAGATGTATAAGGTATAAGGCTAATGTTGATCATCAAGGTCAAGTTTATACCATAGGAGCACAGAGTCCTTTGCATGCCACACCATCCAAATGTAAAAGTGTGCGTGTGTGTGTTAACCTGCTGTGATTACAGGTCCGTGTGCATTCCCTTCCTCTGAAAGCTTCTGTATTATTTCCTGGTCATGCCCTGTGCTTTGTCTGGGACGTTTCCCCAATTTGTGTAGGTTTGAATAGCACGACTTCCTCCATGATGTCGGCCTTTTGGATCAGATTATTAGCAGCAGTGAAACATCCTGTCCTCCTTTTGGGAGGATTTTTTGGGTAGGCGCCACATATCGCACTTGCACGGTCAACTGTAACCCCTTTTCGGTGTCGCTGCCTCGGCCTCCCACAGCTGTGGGAACCACTGCTTCACGAGCACAAGGGCTCTCGAACAGCGGAAAATCTGAAAAGGCTTGTTGTCCGCCTGGCCCTTTGTTGTTGCTGTTTTTGTTTTGTTTTTATTGCCGTGGTATCCATGACGGCCTCATGAACAGAGGGCCTGTTTCAGATGGACGCTGTGCCCTCGCTGCACAGGGGAATAACCCACACGCTGAGGAATTCTGCAGCGGCTCGGCCTCCAGACGTCTGAGTGTGTTTTCATGCCGCGTCCACGCTGCTTTTCAGCCCGAGTGCAGCAACAACAGCAGCATGCTGTTTGTATGCATGCGAGAGCGGAGCAGGGAGGGGTCAGGGAGGAGCATTTCTACTCTCTGCTGCACACTTTCTGTCAGACGTCACACAGACATGGAAAAAGATTTTAAAAACTCAACTCCGTTTTTGCACACTTGTCATGGATGTCTATTCCCAGAATATATGATCAAGCCTTAGCGTTGCTTGCTTGAGGCCTGTTTTGGAGTGTTTTTATTATTATAATAAATACAATACTTCTATGTCAAGCAACTCAACCATTCAAAAGCCCTAAAGCCACATGTAGGCAGGAAAGCAGAAAGGAATCAACCCCATTCTTTGATGTTTTGACACATTTTTCCTTAGAACGTTTCTCAGATCTGCTGTGACTCTGCATTTCTTCCATTCAGCTTGCTTTCATTTGTCTCACATTTAGAGAAAAACTGTTCGTATCCATGCCTCTCTATTTGGTGTTATACATGACATTGAATCCGAAGTCTCTTGTCATAATTTGAGTGGGCGTAGTATTTTGACAGTATTTTGGCACTGCTTTGACACTGCTCTTTTGTCTTCACAGATCGTCGCACAACGAGCTGGAGAAACACAGGTAAGATCACTTTTTGACCTACTGCATCTGTCGCGTTTGTATGATTTGCGTGTGCATGATCTTGCTGAGAACCCCTGAGTTCCTAACATACTAAGCGGAGGGACGCTAGCTGCAGGAAAACGTCAAGATATTCCCCTCAAAAAAGCACCAGATGGGATCGGAGGTCATCTTCAATGAGAATTAATCAATTAATTCTTCATGTCTGAAAATGGATAATAAGCTCATTTCAAAGAGCAGCTTCATGTTGATTGGATCTGTCTCTATTTCACGGATGAAACGCATTACCTTGTATGGAAAGAGAATCCTGTCAGTAATGTGATAATCCTGCCCGGGCTGATACTGTGAACGGAGGCGGGGTGAATCTGGATCTCGCCTGTCATTTCTCCAAATTAAGAGGCCCACAGACGGCACGCACACACGCACACGCACACACACACACACACACACACACACACACACACACACACACACACACACGGTTATCCCACTCGACTACCCCCAGCATGCATCTCACTCCACCTTTTTCTTTTCCTCCCTTCGGGCTACAGCGCTCAGCTCGCGGTGATGTGATATCTGCGCTCATTAAAGGCACAGACGTCTGTTTTTGCTCTGTTTTGACTTCACAGATCCAAAAGGGGTTTCTTGTCAGGAAGCAAAACTCGCCTTTGATACAACAAAGCCGAGCTGCTTTAGGGAAGACGGCTGGTGGAAGAAGCAAAACTTTTTTGGTGTGCTTTTTTTTTTTTTTTTTTTGCATCAAGGTCATCCCAAGCTGATTCTTACTACAACAAAACAGACTGTCTTCCAGAGAGGACAAAACCGCTGATGTGACTATCAGCATGCGAGGCTGAGATGGGTGTGCTGGGCTGAGTGTGCGTGACACACTATCACCCATGCTGAGGGATTGGGGTTTGCCAGTCACATGTCTGGGAGTGAGTAATGGATGTGTGTAGTGCAGACGAGAGAAACAAGTTCAGACATATTGCTCTCTGACCTGAGAGACAGAATTGAGCATTGGGCTGATCACAAAGCAGGTGTTGAGACACAACACTTACGTCATGTCCGATGACGGGTGTGGTTGGTTTGCAATGAACTGACCGGTCAAACTGACAAAAGCCAATGCCGGTAAAGTGTTCCATAATCCGTTTACTCACTTCCCTTGTCGTCACTACGGCCACAAGTTTCTAAAAAAGACGTTTTTTCTTTCTTTCTGTAATTGCGTTAAAATACTCCTTAATGACGCATTGGTTCATATTCAAAAGTGCTCTCCTGCCGTTATCTTTCGTTCTTTGTGAGGAAAAGGTTCCATCCACTTATTTGTGATGACGTGCCCTGCAGTGGCGAGGTGTCATCGTGATCCTTTGCAACGTGATGCATCTTCAAATTACACGGTCATTACTTCCAACATACAAGCTTGAGCACAGTTATCTACAGTGCAGGTGTATTAAAGGTGCATTAAACCAGCTGTAGTGCTGGTATTATTAACAGGAACAGAAGATTAATCCACAACAATTTTCACACTCGTGTATGCCATTTTTCTGGAAAAAAAACGCCAAACATTTGCTAGTTTCAGCTGCTCAAATGGCTTTGGGCTGTTGGCCCAACTAAACAAGCACTTTGAAGGCATCACCTGTCCTCTCAGAATGTACAATGTGCCTTTCTTCGGCGTTTCAGAATCAGAATCAGAACCATTTATTGCCATGTATGCTTACACATACAAGGAATTTGTCCTGGCGGGAAGGTGCATACATTTGACATTTAACAATACACATTTAACAGTTAACGCAGTGCAATAAATGAGGATGAATGGATGAATGAGTATTTACATTGAAACAGCAGCATATCAAAATACCAAAAATAAGAAAAAATAAGATAAAGTGCATGGAATGTGCATGAGTGTAAGTGTTGTGTGAAAGTGGCAAGTGCAATGCCAAAGTGTTAAGTTTATTCAAGTATAAACAACCTTTTACAACCAAGCGATCAGTTGTCTCAAGAAATGATAGAGTGTAACCAAAAGCCAAAGTGTCATCAGTTCCAACCCTACTGGTATGCTACTCAAAGGAATGATCCAACATTGCATAGTCCTCGCTGGATTTCTGTTTGACTGTCTGTCTGTGTCCGATTCCAAAGAAACCCAAAAGTCTTCAGCTGTCCTGTTCAACCAGTTTACTGAGTGTGTAACGACTTACAGAGCCACAGACCTGTTTAATCTCCAGCAATCCCAGTATAGTTTCCGAAGGCTCGACCTCCCTCACGCCCTCAGACGCCACTCCAGGGAGGTGCTGTTGTTTGAGCCCTGACTCAGTGTCTTTGTTCGGTCATGTGTCGGTGTGATCGCTTCGCCCCGGTGCCGCACAGAGACATCCTTGTACAGTATGTTCTCGTGGTGGCCGATAAACGCCGGGCTTTGACACCGGAGGCATCGACTCGCTTTGTGGATAGTGAAAATAATGTGCGGGGGCCTCCGATATCGAGGTTATTTGAGGTTCAGTACTCTGGCCTACTTTTCAAGTCATCCGTCCATTTTTACAGCCAGTGTGACAACTTTTAAATGTTTTTCACTGCGTTTTTGTTCCACTTCCCGCAGACATCAGGCCCACGGGCGGCCGCTCGGCGATCACATGCATGCTAGGTGTCGCTCACGAAACTGACTGCCGCCTTGGCAGCCGCTCAAGAGGAACCCTGCATATATGTGTGTCCTGCTATCAGAGTGAGACGTCTGGGTGGGAGCCAGCTGCGTCCCGCAGGGTCGCCTGTCCTGACACAACCTGCTTATCTGCTGCAGCCAGAGTGCAGCCGTGACAGCTCTGTTGTAGGCCGTCTCGAGGGTGACTCTGCTGCTTTTCTCTCCCTCTCTCTCTCTGTCTCTCATATCACTGCATTGGCACAGGCTGGAGCTCGCCTTGACATTTACGTGAAATGCTACCATGTGGTTGGTCTCCGCTGGCATTGCTTCCTTCCCATTTCTGACTTCAGCCTCTCTTGATCACGCCTTTGACAACTCGTCCGTGCCACGAGTTTCCTTTTCTAGAAGTGCCAGCAAATTGTGAAACTACAGATTGATTTCCCACATATCACCTGTTTACAGGAAATCCAGCCACTGTAATGACGCTATGGCGTGGCTATGTCTGGTATGTTTGCGCTGCTTCACCCAATTGAAAAGAAGATTTACATCTCTATTTTTATCTTTCCAGACAAAGACACCGTTCGTGGCTGTCAGGTGGTCTCCTTTCCGAGATCCCTCCGAGTGACATGTTTGCAGATTGATTTCAACAAACAGTTTTGTCTTACAGTATATATCCCACTGAGCTAATAATGTACCGCAACTGTGTGGCACCTATTCAACTTAGCTCTAAGTTAACATGCACTTCATGGACACAGGAGCAGTTTGTCATGGTCTAATCTTCGCTCTAATTAAATTTACTCTCCCGGTGTCTTCTACTCTCAGCTGTGATGAATGACTTATTTGGCTTTGAGGAACTCTTTCCCCTTGAGTGAAGCTCCTGTCTGTGTGTCTGTGTGTCTGTGTGTGTGTGTGTGTGTGTGTGTGTGTGTGTGTGTGTGTGTGTGTGTGTGTGTGTGTGTGTGTGTGTGTGTGTGTAGGCCTGGGCAGCACCTCACTGAGCCGTTTGAGTTATGGCGGTGTGTCGGAGGGAGGGAGAGCCGTCCCACAGCCCTGTTCCTTCACCCCCTTGCCTTCTACTCTTTGTCTCCACTCTAGAGAGACCACATCTGGTTTTTCTGTAATTTTTTTTTTTTCCTCCTCATTCTGGCTCTCCTTTTCACTTCTAAAAGTGTTTGAGTCAGCAGAAACCTGAGGCAGCAAAGCTGAGAAAGGCAGAGCTCCCTTCTCACAGAGGGCCTTTATCAGTCTTTACCGGCCCTCCTGCCAAGTCTCATCTGTGCCCGTTTCTCCTCTTTTGAGGTATAAATCTTCTTTTGTGACCGAGAGTTTATGTGGAAGATGGCAGGCTTTTGTGAGGCATGTTAATCTGCATTTTAATGTGGATTGCAGCAGACACACCCATTGTGAATGCAGTTGAAGTTAAGGTCATAATATGTTAACATCCTGCATTTAAAAGAGTTAAAAGGCTGCTACATAAACACTTTAGTCCTTATTTTGTGTGTAATTCACATACTCACATGATTGCATGTGGCTTTTGGACTCAACTTCCTCAAATGTCACACTGTCAGTTACATTCCTCACGTGAGTGCAGTAACCTGGAGTCAGTTGGTCTGCGTGAGCCGCTCATAACCCAGAGTAATGACTAATGTACTGCGGTACTCTAATCATTGAGGCACACGTATATATTCAACATAACTCTTGAGCTGATGTGTACACTGGGTGTGCCATTTCTCTATCAAGGTATATGTCATTTTATATTACGATTTAGATGTATAAAGGACTGCAACTAACATTGATTTTCACTATTGATATGGTCGGCTGATTATTGAAGAATTAAATTTGTTTTGCCTGTCAACCGTGATAAATCGTCTCAGGGCAAAAAAGGAACATCTGGCATTTTATTTGGTTGACTATATGATTATCAAAATAGTTAAAGATTTAAGATTTTGTATCTAATCGTTTCAGCTTTAAATACATGAATTTTGTGATCCAGATATATTTCCGTTGATCAAATAACCAGATGGGGATGTCTGTGTCTCGCTAATCTATTGAATAAAATAACAACAATTTTACAAAATGTTATCAGTTTGAATGATTGATTCCATCACAATACAAAGTAGTCCTGATATGGAGAAACAACCAGATATATTAAAGGGATATCGATAAACTTTAAGGCATATCTCAGACTGGTGACACATTGCATGTTGTCATATTACCCAACCTTACGACAGACTGGGTTTGTCCAAATTGTTCTACACTTACTGAAGTAAGAGGACAGCGCTGTATGACAAGCTTGGTTGCTACTGTTGTGAGGCTGGACTGGGACCAAGATTAAGAAACACGCTACAGTTGTAGGTCAGCAGCAGAGGTCACATGTGGAATTTCTCCACTCTGAGGTCATCGGGCGCCGAGGCGCACTCTGGCTCCGTCGGGCCGAGCCCACAATCGCAGATCGGCCGCACATACTGTTTACTATCTGTTGACGATTGTGTGTTAGGCCTGCGGAAGACCTGCACGGGCCTTTTTGTACGCTGACACAGATATTTGTGTCTGTGAACGTGAATGTTGTAGACCGACATTTAGGGGAGAACGTTTCTGTGTCAGTAACCTTGCTTCACTGCCGCAGAAGCAGCTGATGCTCATAAAAGCAACAGTGCAGGGTGCACTTTAACAAGGTGTGGGCACAGCTCTGGGGTTTCAAGGGCAAAAACAATTAAAGAAAGAAGTGATGATCATGTTTTGGTCCCAGGCCCTGGTCGGCCTGAGGAAGAGAGGAGACGGAGACATTCTTGAGCGTTGCCGGAGAGAAGGGACGGGAGGCAGCGTAGGATGTGGCTGCGTTGTGTGCCGAGCAGGCGGCCTGGAATTCAGGTCAGCAGAGGGGGGGGGGGGGTTAGGGTTAGGGCAGGCCGAGTATTACTAGAAGGCTCTGCCGCCGCATTCGGATTGGGTGCCGCTTGTTATTTTTGGCAAGCAGGGAGTCGCAAGCGAATATTTGTTTGATTGATGCATTGATAGAGTGGATTAGGGCTGCAGGCAGTTTGTCATTCGTCAATCTGTTTTCTACTCTCCTTTATTCGCTCTAGCTTTGTTCTGTTACATTCAACAACAGTGGTGTGTACGCTTTTGGCGACTCCCAAAATGACTTCCTCTTGTATTACAGTTTTAATTCCCACTTTTCTTCATCTGTTTAACCTTTTAAATTGAATCTTATCTTGTGTTATTAGGTTTATTTTGTAACATCTGCCACTTGGGACTACATATGAAAAATAGCCTTTTTGGCTAACTCTGGCATATTTACAGCAATGTCTTTATTAATATGCACTGTCCCTTATCAAATAAACCAATAAATAAAATACATTTGAAATGTTCCAATATACTTTAATCCCCAATGGGAAAGAAAGGCTTAAATAAGCCTCATGTTGTGTTCTAGAAATGTCTTTTCTGTTTATTGTCTCACTTATCTTGTGGCCTTTCAGTCGGGCCCAGACCATAAAACAGGACCCCGCCCCACTATTCTACAACCTCCTAACAGAGGTAAACAGGCAAACTTTGACAGTAAACACGGACGCTGGAGTCGTCTCCCGGTGTGTTGATCATTGACGAGGGCTCATTGTAAAAGCAGAACTCGCTCCGTGTCAGGGGAATGTGTTTATTGAGCTTGCTGAACTTGTCTCTGCTAGTCCGGCCAACATTTGTGTATGCACTTTTCAACGCACACGCAGCGGAAGGAAATGAATGTCCAGGTCTGTCATTTGGCCTCGTGTTGATATGATTCAGAGATGCACAGGGAACTCGTTCTGTGAGTCGACCCCCTCTCTCGGTTTCCTCACACGCTCTCCTCTTCAAACTCTGTTTGACATCTGTTTTTCTGTTAACACCAGTGTAAGCTGGCTGTGCTGAGGAAGGGATTTTGGAATGATCCATGCTCCCACAGGGGATTGTTTCAGTACACGAAAAAAGTAAAATGAATCTAATCACAAGGCATTACAAGGCACGCCCAGCGGATATTTCAGTTTTGTGGAAATACTACGACAGCGCGTGAACAACAATCTTCCTAATTCTGCAGTTTCCTGTTGTTTAATCGCCAGTAAAGCATGCTGAGCTCCTTCTCCAGTGCAATGCCACAAGTAGTGAAGTAACCAGGCCCCTCCCTCCGTCTGCCTTGCTGTTGTGGTGCGTTCAAGTTTCTGTTTGCTGCTCGCGTGTGAGCGCAGAGTCATGTGAGAGCGAGCTCCTGCCGTCAGGAGAATGTGTTTATGGGGGACTTGTATCCGTCTGCCTCTCCCTGCAGTTGTCACTGCACACAGAGGGTGTGGCATCCTCGACGACAGAAAACAAATACGGCTCGGCTCAGACGCCTGACGTCTCATATCAGGGTGTTGAAAGCCTTGCGTGTCTCCCTGCGTGTCTCTCGTCTCGCTGACGTGGATCGTTTGTTTTTCAGAGCCACCTGATCTCTGTTGAATGTAATCGTGTTCAAGGCAGGGCTGGACGGGGACAGGGAGGGACGGGCCTCTAAAAGGTTTGTCGGCGGAGACCTTGATTAGGGTGCCTCATCACCTCAAGAATCCCTCCATCTGGCCTCGCACTCCCCAGGAACCTGCCAGCCAGATGTGCAGCCACTTCACTGGCAATAGTCATCCATACTCACACAACGCTGCCCCCACTTTCACTTCACATAACAGAGCCGCGCTGTAAACAAAGGGGCCCAATGCATAACGTCTGTGAGGTTTTGGGGTATTTTCTTGTACCCTACTCAAAAAGTTGAATTAAACCACTTTTATTTGGGGGTAAACCTTCAAGTGTGCACATCCAAAATGTTGCTAATAATCTCTGATTGCAGAGGAAAACTGCACATGATGGCATACAGTTGGGTCAGACTTCTTTTTAGTAATGGTGTGTCTCCATATTTTTATTACTGATAAGAGAGATGGCCACAACTACAACAATACATTGTCAGGATCTTAATTCATTATTAAAGCCTTTGAAAACACAGTTGAGCTCCACTTTATGTTGGAGATGTCAAATGGCATACCTTCCAAATGTATACATTGCCTCTTGAGAGGAAACGATTGCATTACTGTGCAGACAAGATAAGGAGACGAAGGGAATTCTCCATGCCGGTGTCTTGTGGGCTCAATTCAAAACAACACCACAGACCTGGTATCGCATCTTCTTTTCTTTAAACCCAACAGGGAACACACCGAGTCAGCTCTGGCAGTGAGAGGAAACATGGCAGTGGTGTTTCGGGTGACCTTTGACCTTAGCTTAGCGGGGTTTGGCTCCTTGCCAGACAAGCCACTCGGTCCTGTGCATATGAGTTGAGGAATGCGCCGGGCTGCAGCGAGCTCATTAAACAGTGCAGTGAGTGAGGGGTGAAGGCCCGTTGTTTGCTCTGGTGTGCCTTCTCAGGCCCTGCAGCTCCTATTGGACCGATTGATCTCCAGTCCCAGAGCCATGGACGGTCCCGGGACACTGTGTCTGTCAGCAGAAAAGTCAAAAGGGAGCATGTGTGAACAGATCTGTGAGAAAAGCATGGTCAATATTCGGTAAACTGTTCAAATAGCTTGTTCCAGCTTTCTGAGCAAACTCCTTTTTTTTCTCCTGTGCCTTTGCTTTGTTTTGGCACTGAGCCTCTGGATGGAGAGCAAAGAGGAGGAGGGGGAGGGAAGGCCAGAGATCAGACAGAACTCATCCCGTGGTTATCTGCACGTGAGAACGGTCAGGTGGTCATCTCCCTGCAGACGTGACTTACTATTACATCTTCAGCTGCAAAGAAATTACAGATGTTTTGTGTTCCTTGTTTTTGCAATTTTTATTTTTAGCAGTCTCGAAAACATTGCAGAGCTAAACGGGTTCTGTTGCACCGTAATAATGCCCAGTATCATTTGTTCCTTTGCTACAACAACAACTCCAAATGAGAGTGTTCATCTGACATTAAAACCCTGACTTTCACACTATGTTTGAACTTGTACTTGAGTACAAACTCTTCTAACCCACCACATCAACAGTCTCACATTGTGACATTATTCATGACTAAATATATCAAAGGGCGCCTTATTTTCAAGCCAGACAAATTGGAACATTTTATGTGATTTAGTACCACGTGGAGCCCGGCTGTGTGGAAAAGTCCGCTCTGCTGCATGGACACAACATTCACGTTCATCTGGTGCCACACTTTGCACGGCTGTTCGAGGTAATCTGGTAAACATGGCGTGACCGTGGCTTGGTTTAGGAATAACAAATGTGAGTAAGGGAGGGTCCCGATCCCGCTCCAAATCGGCTGTGTGCTCTTGAAGAAAAATAGCGAGTGTCTCTCTCCGCAGGGGGAAATGTTTATCTTCATTGCATCTTTTAAAGACAAAGTTTGAATGCTTCCCAGTTTGAACAATAATAATTCAGACCGGGACTCAAATGTCAGCCCAGACAAAACTCCACACATTCAGATGGTGCACATGTCTTACATCTGCATGCCAGGTAAAATATGTCCTACAGGTGGGGCCTGTGATGAATGTTTTCAGAAAAATAGGTTTCCCTTGGGGGGAGGTGGGGAGCCAGGCAGAGCATTCAGGGAACGCCTTGTTTTTGTTTTTCATTACAAGAGGGGGGGGAGGGGGGTGCAAGATGGTGGCCCGTTGGCTCAAGTTACCCTTTGGATGAAGTGTGTGGAGCGCTGCCTGGTGCAGCTGAGCACACTGCACTCAAAGAGCCCTTTTTTTAAAACCAGGAGAAAGTCACCCACTAGCTCGGACCCCGCTCCCTTCCAAAAAAATACCCCCCCCCTCCCTGCTGCAGACCCCCAGCTCCTTCCTGCCTGCTTCCCCTGGCCGCAGTCCAACTGCTTCATGTGGCTCGACTGGGGCAGGTTGGAGTTGGGCCCCCGCCCCTGTCCTCTGAAGACACTTGTTTTCCAGTGGGATGAGGGTGTGTTAGTGTTGGCAGGGTGGAGCAGAGGGGTGGAGGGGTTCAGGGGCCTGGGGGAGGGGGGGTTGCTCCTGGGAGAGAAGGAAATAAAAGAACGAGAGCACTTTCACACGCTCTTTTTGGAGGGAACGCCTATATGCACCTGTATAGAGGTAGAGATAGCTTATCCCTTTTTAATATATTTAAATCAGGTGCATTTTTTTAAGCTACGATCCAATCCCTAAAAATAGATGCAACTATCATTTATGACTTTGGATTATTTAGTTTAGGCCCCCAAGACTCTCTTGTTGCGCACAGGCCGCCTCTGGCTGACCTCTAAATGAAATAGACGAGGCTAGTAAGAGGGTCTTATGTGAAAAACACAGGCGACGCCCTTACTGAAAGAAAAAAAAAAACGGGGAAAGACTGTGGATTTGTAGAGTGTGTGTTCTCCTGTGTGCTCGGCTCTGCAGCCCCAGAGAGCTTAATTTCTCTGATTAGGTTTATTGTGGTTGAAGTATTGGCCAGTGGAGACCTTGCATTGTTGGAGTTTGTTTACCGTTCAGACAGAGTTAGCCAAAGGAACCAGAGAAAGGGGGAAGGCTCGATCAGAACAAAGAAACGGTTCATGGACTAGCATGACTAATGGAGGATTGAAAGGCCTTTATGAGGAACATTTGAATGAACCAAGGACAGACATGGGAGGTAATCTGCTGATTAAAAAAGATAAAAATTGTGAATAAAAGCCATCCTTTGAAAGAAATATACAATATCCGCACAAAGTCAGTCAATATCCACACAGACATTAACTCTGCCTTGTCGTCAATAACACTGAATTAAACATCCAGTGAGCTGTTTACTTGTAGATCCAGGGTTGTTGGCCTGGAGGGCTTTGTCAGGGGACGCAGGGTTTTCCGGGGCCACGGTTTGTGCCTCGAGTTCAACCGGCGGAGTGATCTGAACAGATGAGATACTTCTCACGGCCGTCGCTTCGGTCAATAAGGATTTTTGCTCCCGGTGACTGTGGGTCTAAGGTCTCTCTCCCAGAGCTCTAGGGTTCTGCAGGGTGTCCATTTGGTGGATCCATCAAACACACGGTTTGGAAAAAGCTAAATGCACAGCATAGACGGACAAAGGAAATGCATCACCAGACAGTGTGCGGTCGTATTGAGGTCAGTTTGTTGCAACGTTTGTTTGTTGCAAACATTCTGCAAAAACACGAGTCCCAGTGAGAGCAATGCAAAGTTGTTTTTGTGAATACACCACCAAACTGAAGCAACCACATTTAGTCACACAGGCAGACAAACCCCAACAGGGGTCGACAAGTATAATATACATTTAGCTAAAAACAGGAAAGTCTTGCAGCTAAGGCCCTGTTTGGCTCTCTGAATGTGTGTCATGTGTGGGTGTACTGTGAAAACAGCTCTTGTTGATGAGGAAACATGTAAATGTTGAGGTACTTGCATGAACTCTGGCTGTGCGACATGATATGAAAAAGTGTTTTGTAACTAACATTATGTGACATTCCCTCTCCCGCTGGAAGGATACGATTCCTCACAGGGATTTGAATTGGCTTGTTTGAGCCTCTGCGAGCTTTGAACATGTGTAAGCAGCGAGACTCTGCACTCCCTCAACCCTTTGAACATGCAGCGTCCCGCGGTCAATCCCAAAAGTCCCGACCCAAACCGATCATGTAGTATTCAGTCATCGCTTTAGTACGTTTTCCCAGCACAAGAGAAGGAGATGCCAGTCAGCGTATTTGTTTCTGCCCTTCAGGGATGCGTGGATAAACGCTCGTCGGTGTGTTTGTGCGGTGGGTGCCTGCTCACTCCTCTGCTGGTGGATGTCTGCTGACTCGCCCTGTGCTTGTGTGTTTGCAGACGTGCCAAACTTCGGCTGTACTTGGAGCAGTTGAAGAAGCTGGTGCCTTTGGGTCCAGACAGCACAAGACACACCACACTGAGCTTGCTGAAAAGGGCCAGGATGCACATCAAGGTATTAAAAAAAACAAATAAAAACTAATTATAAAGCTCAGGGCATGTCATATTAATACTTTTTCTTTAAATCTTTCTGATAAGTTTGACTGATAATTGACAAAAACTTTGATACTCGTTTGTTATTTATCAAGCAAAATGGCTGTTTGCTGGTTCCACCGTTTTTTTTTTATCATTGTTAATTTTATATCTTTGGTTTCTGAACTGTGTAGAAAACCCATCAGATCTGATAAATCATCAAAGGCATCGTCTACTATTTTCAGAATTTATTTTAGACTACACCATCATTTAATACAAATATAATTTAAACTGAGAGTTGAAGCACTTTCTTAAAACTTTCTTTGAAAACTCCAGTTTGTCATCCCGTTGAGCTCCCGAGTCACGCACCACTCCGTACTCATCTTTAAGCCGTTTGGTTTTTCTCCCCCACATTCATTATGCGTTATATTGTTCTCTAATCTTTCAATCAGAGCAGTTCAGAGAAAAATGCTCCCAAGACTAAAAGGAAAACTAATTATTCAACAAAGAGGAATATACAGGGCATTTGGTGGCTGATCTTTAGTTATGGGAAAGGACACAGTTGGATGTTCGGTTTGTTTAAGGCCAACCCCTCCTCCATCCTTCATTAACTGTTGCATGCAAGATACTTCAAAATGAGTATGCAGCAGGAGCAGTGACCGAGAAGGATACGTGTACAACGTGTACATCTAAGTACAGTTCAGGACTTGCTGTACCGCTCTTGCTGTTTACGAGCAGCACACTGTGGTTGGTAGAAATTCCAGACGTGGCGGATTTTAACCCTTCATTTCCTGTTTATCGCGCACGTCCGCTCTGCTCAGATGCTCCGCGCTGATTCTCGTCAGCGTTGTGTCTTCACGCATCACAGGGTGACACATGTAGTCGGCTTCGCTTTAATTCACCACAGAAAACTTTCACATGCAAATATGCGCCGAATCTAATCCCAGGTTGAGTCAAACTTTTGACAAGTTTGTTTATTTTTGACTTCCTAACCTACAGACCTCACGCAGTCATTCAGCCACTTGCTGTTGTTGTTAAATTCTCTCCGTTGTAACTTTGGCAGAGGTCTGATTGGCAGGAGTGATCAGTTACAGCCTCGTTATGATATGGCATGAATTATGGATTCCTTGCAAAGATACACTGTATCCAATATCAATAATGAATATTAAAATAATCTGGTGATCACAATTGGAAGTTATCTTCTACTGAAGCATTTGCCTGAGCAACAGAATGGCTGACATAAGCAATGTAGACCATCAGCGAGAACATTGGCTAGTTAGTTATTCTTTATGCCGGTCATCATAGTCATAAATGCAGAAAAGGTCACAGTGACATTCCTTTTTGTTCTACTTTTGTGTTCCTTCACAAGTTTTCCTATTGCAAGGTACGGCAAAACATATTACAAGGGAAAGAAAGAATGGTCTGGAAAAAGACAATTTCACGCAGTGACCTTTCGGGGATTATTTGAATGGTACGACAAAGAAATCCCCCAAAAGGTATATCGGTATACAGTAAAAAAAGAGAGATGCTGCATCCAGTGAGCATTATCATTGATTTTTGGCATTTATATGTGTCTGCAGAAGCTGGAGGAGCAGGACAAGAAAGCTTTAAACACGAAGGAGCAGCTGCAGAGAGAGCACCGCTACCTCAAACGCCGCCTGGAGCAGCTTTCCGTGTCCGGATCCGTTGAGCGCATCCGCACCGACAGCATGGGCTCCACCATCTCCACCGACTCTGAGCAAGGTACGCCGCTTTCTCTAAGGCCTTGTTTGCAGTCGATGCCGCTGGGGTCAAAGGTTCAACGCCTCAGAACGCAGATTAAGATATCTAGCTTTTCCTCTTAAGCAACAAGCATGCCCATTTCTGAAGGGACTGGCCAGGTGTGCAGAGCTATTTGCCGTGAAAAGGTGTGCGGTCATCGCCAAAATGAAACTATTCATCGTGCTACACCTCTCTTTAATGGTCGTACAGAACAGGTAAAAACACGTTTTCCATTTAAAGTCGCATTATCTCATTCTTTTCAAGCATAACCCGAGTTTAAAAGGTGCAATCTGCTGCTCACCAGTGTCACAGACTCCCCTAAAATGCTTAGTTTAGACCGTTACAGTTTATTAATCCGGGGTGAGGTAAACACACATGCAGTTGTTTATCAATGGACGGGGATTAGCTGTGGGAGCACAAAGATCTGCCTGTTTGCTCAGAGTTTAACGGCTGCCTAAATCTGGGTTTAATCCACAGGCGCTGCAGGCTCCCTAATAAATATGCCCACAGTTGGGTGGAAATAAACAGTTTCCCCTCACTTCTTCTATTTGTGAACAGCGCCAAAAATAACCATGTGTATTTTCTTTTCTTTTTTTTTTTGCCCGTGCAGAGGTGGACATCGAGGGCATGGAGTTCACTCCTGTCGAGGCAGACAGCGTGGACAGCATCAGCGACGGCGAGGAGGAGGACCACTACAGCCTCCAGAGCAGCTCCAGCGACACCAGCTACACAGCCACACATTCCCACAGACTGCAGCCGCACCACTGTTAGAGAGCGCGCGGCCATCCATGTCCCAACCAGCTTCCCTCCCATCACCTTTACCTTCCTCGACCATTTGAAAATGGCCGCCGCCGCCCGCTTCCCGCATCATACCGGTCCACGAAGGTGGTACACCCTGAACATGTTCCTCCTTTCCCGGCCCCGGCCCTCCAGGAAGTACATGGGGCTGAAATGCCACTCAAGCCTTCCTGACCCCCCCCGACCACTGACCCTACCTCACCCTACTGTATCCTGCCTGAACCTGCCCCTCCAGACGCGCCCTGCCCTCCCACTGCCCTCACAACCCCCTACTTAGTTTTGCCGCAGGCTCATAGAAAGCAGAGCAGAGTTTGTGGTTTCGATGGGGATTTCTGTAGCGTGGTGGACAGCTTTGACTTGGTAATCAGGATGTGTGTGTTCATGTTTGTGTGTGTGTGTGTGTGTGTGTGTGTGTGTGTGTGTGTGTGTGTGTGTGTGTGTGAGAGAGAAAGAACAGGCGAGAGAGTTTAAGAAGTCAAAAACAAAAAGCTTCACGTCTTCTCAGTGAGACAATAATACGCAGACGAGGCCTTGCACCAAGTTTGCGAAGTAAAAGGTAAAGCACGTCTGTTTGTTCTGCAATATTTGCAACATTGAAAGTTATTTACGTCACACAACATCTTCCCTTTACACCACAGGATTTACAGGATTAGCTTTTGCAGAAGTCCTGCGCTTTGCTTGAAACATTTGCTGAAAAATGATGACGATTTAAGAAATATTTTGATATTTGGGGAAATCTATTTATTTGCTTTTGTGCCGAGCCGTTTCCAGCCAGGATGTTGTAACCGACCAGACTGGTGCTTCACATGTAGCAGTTTAACAGTCGGGGCGTGATATCGGTCTTCTCATCCAACTCTTGGCAAAGAAGCAAATAAGCTTTTTTTTAAATCTCAAAACGTTAAACCAATTTCCTAAACGTTTCCACTTTTCAGGAAGTGCTTCTGCAGCTGCGTTGACCTAAAACAGGGCTTCTGCACACAAAGTCCCATCTTTATGACCAAATGACAAAAGTTACAGCGCTGTAGCAGAGAAGAAAGAATGTATATAGATGTACAGTTACGGTCCTAACCCTCACGTCTCCCTCTGGTTGGGTTGCCTAACCACTACTCCACACTACTGACCACTACACTATACCACCCTATGGTGTGGATGGACTACTATGTCAATTTATTTAAAAAAAAAAAAAAAGGAGTTGCCTCATAACTAAAAACTCTATTCCTTAAAAATTGATTCTTTCTCAGTAGCGAATTGATGTAGCAAAAAATACGAGAGGCCGGTGCTTCCTCTGAGTGTTTATATGATTCTGGTGAACCATGAGGTTTGGAGGGAGACTTTTACTTTTTACCGTTTACCCTGTAAATGGCCAGTGGGTGCTTTCGGAGGGCGGGCCTTCAGAAAAAGGGGCAGTTCTCCTTTTTCTTTTTCACTAATGGATCTTCTCTTCGCTCAACAGGCTATTCAACCAGAATTTGCATTTCTCTACAGCTTTGTTACTTTTTCAAGCAGTGTTTGTGTGTGTGTCTGGATATTTTTTGTTTTTTGTTCTGATTAGCAAGTCAAAGTTGTAAATGTGGAGAAAATATGTTTAAAAAAAAAAAAGAAAAAAGAAAAGGGCCAGCTCTAATGATTTGTACTCTGTAGAGGCCTTGATTCAGTTACGTAGCCAACTAATCACATTCAGTTACACTTTTAATTTCTATAACAGGACTAATAATCGTATCTTCTCTCTGCTACTTATTTCTGGAGCTTCTGGCCACTGCAGAAGACCAATGTAGATGAAAGTTCTTCTCTAACTTGTCTTTAACTTATGCGCAATAGTTACTATCGACGGAGGAGTCGCTTCTGTCGCTCTCTGACTATTTAATAATCATTGGGCCTCCGTCTCTGGCGGTCTTTAGAGCTTGGCGTCCCGACACTTAAAAAAATAAAATAGGGCCAGTCCACCATGGCAGGTCTGACCAAAAAAATTAAAAACTACAAAAAGACTCATGAACACAAAAAACTTCCATACAAAAGAAGCTACTCGTCACTAAAAGTGATATTAGCCAGTGTAGTCTATATTTCTTGTATTACATTTTGTATTATATTTTCCTAAATGTTCTCTTGTAACAAAAAGACAAAAAAGCGAGTATATCTATCAATATATAAATATAAATATATATATAAATATATGAGAGACAGACATGAGGTCAGGCTTGTTGAAGGGAGAGTGGGGGCAGGGGAGCTGATACACTGGCCCCTCTCCCTTGGGTGACTCCTGCTGTCATTCTGTGCCTTGGTGAGCCTATGACCTCCCTCCTGCTCTTCCTCCCACCTCCTCGCCCTCGGCCCCTACTCAGGTCACACTCCCTCCCTCCCTCCCTCTTCCTCTTCGTCTCTGGCAGGCTGAAAGCTTTGATTTCAACCCTCACCATGCCAAAACACTTCCATGAGCAAGGGGCACTTGAAGAGAAGATCTCATTATAAAATATATTGTTTTTTAAAAAAGCCCCTTTGGTCTCTACTGAGCAGTCGCTGTTGTTGTTGTTGTTGTTGTGCACCCTGTCCAGGCACTCCCCGCCCTCTTGACGCCCGATCGTCTGCCAGTGTCGTCACAGAAAAGTCAAAGAAACCACACACTGGTAAACTCCCATGGCAGCTTCCAGTCGCCCCTAATGGTCACCAATGGGGTTCAAAACTTCTGGGCTTGAAGCGTGTTGATCTTTTCTTTTGTTTGTTTTTGTTTGTCATTTTACTATTATTGTACGTTGACTATGTGTTGGAGTCACTGGGATAGGAGCGATAAAAGAATAATCCAATCAATGGCAGCTTAAAGGTGTAATCCTCCGCGTTCCCAGTGGTCCGTCCCAAAAATAGTGTTACCCATTGACCAGAGGACCTCGAGACACAGCAATATTACCATCTTGTGCTTTCTGAGGGAGGGTGGGCGGGCTAGGGTTTTAAAGACAAGGTGGTTTTGTTTTTTTTACTCTGTGGTGCATCTTTTTGGTGACCTCCTATCTGCACTCTCTCCATACACTGCAGGAGGACAAAAAAAAAAACTAACTTTTTTTGGAAAAGCTGTTTTCTATTTTTCATCAAGAGTTTACATTAATGTCAAAGGATTTGTACATGACTGTATCAGAAATGTCCTTTTTCAGTTTGTCAACCTGGCAAACCATATTAAAAGGCATAAAGTTATTCTCTTGCACAGAACCTCCCAGCAGAAAAGTGACAGAGCGAATGAAATCAGGGCCAGATATGAGATTACAATTATCCAGTGGCGTCATTATAAAAAGGAACATAGCACAAACTTGTAATGGCTTTAAGCAGCTGACTGGACGCGGTAACATTTTGATTGAATGCTGGATGGATAGTGTTTATGGAATAACTTTTATATGATGTGCCTTGGAAAACGTTATCTTCTCATAAGAAAAAGCAGAGATTGTAGAAATGAATGAAGACTGTTAAATCAGTCACAGTTTTGGAGAGGAGAGGGAATATGTTGCAGCCTTCTTCATCATTGCAAAAAGGTAAACATTCATGTCAAGCACCCAATGGGGCTCTTCATTAAAGTCACTTTGAGATTAAAGTGTAATTTAAGAGATCAGAGCGAGCACAGACAATATTTGTAGTTTGCTTTTATGTTTCTGTTGCACAGAGATTTAATTTGGTGTGTTGGGTTTTCTAAGAGCACAAAAGCACAGTGTGGTATTTGAGGTCAGCAGACAGAGGGAGAATAAGAAAAGGTCTGATGAAATCTGGGTGAAGCACAGACCAAGGACAGCCTGCACAGAGAGCAGGGTCAAAGCAGAGAAGTCTGCGCACTCTGATGAAATCAGAAACTCAGAAGACGCCATCCTCGGCCTGCTGAGCAACGGTGCTTACGTACAACCAACACAATGACTTCCATGAAATGGTATTCCTGCCAAATAGTCACTTTTAAACCTTCCATGCTGAATGACGTGATTCCAGTAGCTTTAACTACATGTACGCTTTAGGTCAGCATCCCACTTTCCGGACCCCCAGGCTTTATGTCTTTTCTCCTCGTTTTGCATCTTTATGTGCAGGGTGACCCTCCAGAGTCGAATAGGTGTCACACCAACATGGTGGTTCATACTTTATTCCCACAGGAGCCTTGAGGCTGTGGAGGAGGCCGAGCTGCCTGGGTTTTATAGTTGAGAGGAGGATGGTGGGGAGCTAGTTTGGGCTGATATACTGTGCAGAGTAGGGAGGGTTCTGTGCCAGAGACCTGTGAATATGTTCCTTTTTAGCGGATGTGTAATATGCATTCAAAAGATGTTATATAAGTTCTTTTTTTTTTTGTTTTGTGCGTGCGAGTGAATCTACATGACTACCTGGTGCTGCCTACATTTTAGCAAACACTTGAAGGTATTGTCTATTCTCTCATTGTAATATAATTAAAATGTTTTATACATAAAGTGGCTGCAGCCTCATCATTGCCTGGTAAATGATTTATAAAACACTGTGTGGTACTACATAATATATATGCATGACACTTTGACACAATTGTGGGTGGGAAATTTCAACTGAAAACGAGCAGCAGGGATATGCAGATACAGATGTTAACGGACTTCCTGTTTGGTTTGTGCAGCTGTGAAACTGGTCTGTGAATATTAACTAGTTTTTAGAGTTCACTTGTCTCTGCTATAGCAGAAAAATATTAACTGGTGAAATCAACGAAGAGGCAAAATTAACTCAATAACTTATGACATTTTATTAAAGATTAGTTTGACAATGAACAAAAACAAAACAACATTGGACTTTAACTTTAATGGATTGGTTGAGAATGTTTCTGAACAGAAAAATAACATTCCATAGTCCAATGGATACTGTTCTTACGTATCTTACTACCTGGTAAGAAATAAGTCTATATACGTAAACCATATCACATACGTTTAACGCTAAATAACGTTTTGAATAATAATTCAATAATTCTGTCAATTTTCAAACTATAACTCAAGTCTTCTTGAAACAGAAAAATCCATACATTTCCATCTAAAAGGAATGCAATCACGGAAATCTTGACAATAATATAGCATATTTATCGCCACTTAAACTTTAAATCAACAGGCAGGATGAAGTAAATTATTTTAAATTAAATAAATATTCCCACGAACATGTACGAGTACAGAGAAGTGAAAACTTTGCTCAATCTGACTTTTTCCCCAAAAGTCACTTGATTATCAAAGTTTCAGTGCAGGTTGTTCTGGCGGTGACTAACCAGTAGCATTTTTTTTACAAAAATGTATTTATTAATGTGCGCAATATTACAGAATGCATTGTATGCCAACCAGAGTACCACGTACTTTATGATGATGTGTTTGATATTAGTGAATGAGTGACATCATGAGGATATCGAGCAGTATAATTACACTGTTTATATATCCCCTGCGTGCAACCCTCAATTCATAATCCTTGTCCTTCCTTCTTCAAGATTAATTAAAACTTCACAGTATTATGATTTGGTCAAATGAGGAATTTAGGCAGGACCAATGATGAAAATAATAATAATAATAATATATCACTGTTCAAGAACTTTGTCATTTTGCATGAAAATATGCTTAGATAGATTATATAAACATGCTAAATAAATAGATAAATAACCTATTTGGCAAAATATGAAAATGTGCATTTATATCTGATGTAGTTACAGCATTAAAAAGGGTGCTGCTGGCCACAATCTGAACTTTACCACAAAGGCAATATTTTTCAGACAGAGACTCAGGACCTGAGATTCAACGAGGACGAGCTGAGAACAGAAAAAAGAAAAAGACAGTCCAACCGTAGAGCGGAGAGAGGCTGCTTCATAGGAAAGAAGAAAAAAAACACGGCGATCAGCGGGATCCCAGAAAACTTCTGTCCAGTCAAGATGATCGCGGTGATCAAAAGGCATTGTGTTGAGTTCATGTCACCTGCACAGCGCTCCACGCGCTACCCTGTCAGACGTACTGCGGGGGCTTCTGGGGGACGGCAGCAGCTGACGCCAGGCTTTTCGCCGTCTCCTTGGCCTTCTCCGATGCGCCCTTCACCGAGTCCCGGAGCAGCCGCTGGGGCGCCTCTCCTGCGAGAGCGGGGCGCACAAGACAGAATGAGGGCGGTGTGTTTTCTGTAGCCCTTTTAAGACATGGAATATGCAACATTGCTGTCTTCGTGGAGCTGTTAAAGGGACGCCTTCTCGTTGTTCAGACGTACAGCGTGTGACTTTAAAATAAAAGTTCCTCACGGCGTTGTTCAGACATGACATTTGCAGAAAAAGGCCCAGTGGCCGATGTTTGGTGCACAAGAGGAAACATCCTACTGCTAGAGAACAGTTTAAAAGTATAATGAGGATTCAAAGGCTGCAATGATGATGGGATTTTAAACATATTTCGTCATTGAAGGCTTAATTATTGACCATTTTGAATGCCAAATACGCTCTGCCTATTTCATAGCGTCTAGGACACAAACCCGTTGAAACTTGTTTTTGTGTTCTGCTAAATATTCATTGCTGCTGTTGGTATGAAGGAAAGTTGATAAAGTAAGAATGGAGAAAGCTGGTCAGATTATTACGGTGTTTTGTAGAGCCTAACCTCTTTAGTCCAGGGCGCACTGCGAGGGGAAAATTATTTTCAGAGAGTGAGCCGATGTCTAACTATAATAACTAGTAATTTAATTGGCTGAGCGTACTAGTAGCAGATGTCACTTGAGACCATCAAACTGGTTTCAACATGTTCCCTTTCCCTCACTAAGGTTGAGCTGATTTCTTGTGTATGATTTGATTCGAGCGCTACGTCAGTCTGGTGCAGAGGCCCCACTAACTCTGCTGAAAGGGAAAGACAACTGAATCCACGGCTTGAATAAAAACACTATTAAAAAGTTAAAATCCGCCCTTGGCAACATTCACAATATTTGAGAAATCTCAGCATTCCCATAGTCTTTTGGGAGTTTTAGGTGTATATTTTCCTCTGAAAGAAAGGTCTAAAAAAACAGACATTGCAGTCTTACAAGAGAAGCAGTACTGTGGTATCTCAGATGATTTCTCAGACACTGACAGTCTGATTTTGATTCGCTTCATCACAGTGTATACAGAACACAATTGATTTGACCTGGTACTAGAAATAGGTCTTTTAAAAAGAATTACACCGATTGTTGAAGTATATCCAGCTACAGAAGTATAAATTGGTTATACTAGTTTCTTTTGCAAAGGGCTTTGTAAAGTAGGAATAGCTGGATGGCTTTGGATTGACCTCTGTAGCTCATTATAACAGTCGAAAGGATAAAGGGAGCTATACAAGTAAAATATAGTGTGTTGTCAGGACCTCATACATTTAAATTTAAGATACATGTGTGAGCTGACATGTTAAACTTTGAGGGCCCGCCTCTTTACTTGCAGTATTCATCTCTCACTCAGCCCTTTTCTCTTCTTGCCCATGTTAACTTCCTGATAACATCAAGTGTTGATTATGAGGAAGAACCGACTAACGAGCTGGCTGCTGACATTTAACGATTATGAGCTGGAGAAGCCGACTCTGATCAGAGAGGAAGCAGCCAGCGACGTAGAAGTAACAACACACGGAACTACAAAGGCTGCTCGTAATTCTATTTAAGGGTGGAGGTAATAGATCCATATCAATTATTGTCTCAAAATAGTCTTATTAAAACAATATTCCCTTATTAAGATTAATCATTCTTTGTATTTCTAAAATACACATCCAAAAGCTTTTTACCCTTTGGGATGAACATGATTTTTTTTGTTTTGTTTTTACTGCGACTTTGAATAATGAGCACCAGTTTTTGTCTGAAAACTTGAGTGAACATATTGCATAGTTTTGCATCAGCTCTTTTCCGGGGCCTTAATAGCAGTTGACACGAGAGCAGCCGTGCTATTTAACTGAATTAACGAAATGTATTCACAGCCAGAGATCAGGAGAAGGCTGCAGAGCTAAGTGTGAAAAATACTGGACTTAAAAGATCTCATCCATAAAGTCAGACAATAAAAAGCACAATCATCCAGATCAGCTGACAGAAAAGACACAGTCCTGGTCGCATTGCATGCAATCACAACAATTCATAGATCCCGCCCACTCATGACACGGCTCTCTCCAACCGTTTCTGTCCAATCAGAGAGGATTGTTTTTAAAATTGGATGTTTGAAATAAACTCTTTCAAAGACTTTTTTAAAGACCTCTCTGTTCTACAGCACATATTTATTTACTATATACTGCCATACAATGGCAAAATGCAGTAACTGACACTACTTTCAAAGTCACAAAGGTTTGCCTCTGTTGGATAACATGTGATTTGTTGAATGTAAATGTAATTTGTGCAAAACACAAAGACAAATGCACAATTGTATGTTGCATACTGGAAGCTGAATGAAGAAATATATAACATTTTGATCAACAAACGAATATATTTCAGCAGGGTTGTAACAAAAAAAAAGAGAGAGAGAGATTGTGATTTAAAACAATGTAAAACAACAAACACCACATATAGATCGTAAAGGTCAGTTTATGGTAAACTAAACTATTCACTATCTACTTCTACACCAACGCTGGATACACTTTTCTCTTACCCTGAGTTTCTGACTTTTGTGTATCTGCATACAAGGGGAGCCGGTCACTACCTCAGCTACACAAGTCTACTGTGTGAGGCTCATATGGAGCACCATGTGACAACTCTGGACATGGCCCGGGTTGGCAGATGGATGCCCACTGCTAACAAACACACTTACCACAACGCTCAGCCTGATCCCAATCCCTGCAGGGCCGTCAACAAAGGGGCAGTGGGACAGAATCACAACAATGGGAGAACGTCCTTTCAGACAACAGTACGCTGGATCAGCACAACACAGAGACTGAAGCCAAACGAGGCACTACGTTCTCATCCAATTCACCTCTCTGATCGGTCAAATTCAGTTTTTGAACTTAAATGTTTTGTATTGCATTCGCCTTCTTAATAAAGTCTCTACAAGTCGAGTCTGCCAAACACTGTCTCTAAAGATTTTCATCACCAGATTAATCAATAATGAGAAGAATTATTCATTTCAGCCCTAGTAGTGATGAAGGACAAAGATGTTGCCGGTACTGTCGTCACCATTGGCTTTTGAAGACCCATATTTTAGTTTTTTTCATGTTTATGTTGTCAGGTTATTCATGTATTTCCCCTACAGCCTTATTTATGTGCCTCGTGTGGCCTAGTCCACAGTATTTTGTTTAGGCAACACTGCTTAAATTGTTTTAGCCTGAGTCTAAATTCAGAAATACAAGCTGTTTGTCACTGCAGTTACCATGGTTTCCCATCCCTCTTCAGTCACATGGTATTTCTAAGCAAAAACAGCGACTTTCGGGCTGCTTAAATGAAGCCGTTTCTACATGTAAAAGTACATTTCTAGGCAAAGCTGATGACTTAAATGAGTAAAAAATGATAAATTAAACCATAATTAAGAAAAATGAATTGCATAAAAAGTGTGGCAGTCTCCCATTTTGAGGAAAGAAAGCCATACTTCTCATAAGAGTTTCTCCTCTCCAGAAATAGCAACGGTTAAAAATAACCTGTTTTGTTCCCCTCTTCTCTTTCCCTTGCACTTTTCTCCCGTTTCGGCTGGAGAAGCGTACGTACCCTGTAAGTTGGACAGTGCGTATTCCAGCCCTTTCATGGCCTTCACCTGATTGCTCTTGAATCGGGCCAATCCGAACTCCTGGGAAAAGACCGAACAGGAAATTACTTTACATCAGGAAGACATGTGAAAAAAACAACACTTAGCCAACAGTCCTCTCTCTCCTTTCCTCTGGGGATATCAAATCTGGCATCTTGCACATCTAACAATAACAATTATTGGTTGACATATTTTTGGCACAGTTTTCACCTCTCCCCTCTAATCTCCCACTTCTTTATTTTGGCATTTGAACATAGGATCCCATGCCTCTGATGCCTACAAATTAAACAATGGTTTTGAAAATTGGATTCTGGACGTTACCCTCTAAGATACATTAATTTACTCAAACTGAAGGGTAAATATATATTTCTACACTATCGGATGGATAAAAGTAGTTGATTGCCAATAAGTCGAAGTGTCCTTTGCTACCATCTTGCTACTATTAAACTCTCTAGGCTGACAAATTAATATCTTATCATTAGAAAAAAAATAAGAATATGATGAAAATGAACATGACACAGTTTAACTGTTAATTTAAGCATGGGTAATTAGAAGCTGCACAGAGGGTAAAAGTACCTGAATAGGTCTAGAGAAGCCATAAACATTTGAGGATATCCACGCCTCCCGTTTCAGCTGGGTGGTGGCTGGCTGCTCCACTGAGTCTCGGAAAATACAACGCTCTTCAACTGACTGACATCGGGGAAGAGAAAAGTGACAGCAAATGAGGTAAGGGACAAGCACCATCAGGAACAGAAGTGGAAGAGCTAAATAAATGTTGTTTTTAATATACTGAATAACTTTATAATAAAAATGCATGCTGAATCCACAAATGAATCCACTTTCCCTGCATGATCTTCACCACTTTATGTTGTGTGGACGAGACAAGTTGCAAGCTTCTTGGTTGGGTTTAATGAGAGTACATTTTAATTTACAATATATCAAATATATGACTACGACAACTTACAGGTGGGAATATTTGAGGAATTTTGCAATTTGATCTGGATGCTTTGATCAGTCAATTGCTTTGATTACAACCAGTTATTTAGCTTAACGTCATGTTGTGGTAGATTAAAAACAAGAGAAGCTTAACTCCATCCTGCATTAGTGTGTAGTGCACAGCGGTGAGAGTGTGGAAATAGCACATCCTAAAGCTGTAATGTACAAGTCATGTCAAGGTCCTTTTTCCTTGGGAGATTAATACATCTGAACAGCGTTCAAACGCTCGCCCCCTTTGAAGATCAGGCTGGTAGAATTAATATTTCCGCCTCATTTCTGGGGAAAGCAGCAACACCTGACTGCACTGTTCACGGAGTTCAGTCTTTTCAACTCTGCCAACATAGATTATAGTGTCACGTGAGGAGAAAAAAAACATACTCATTTTTTTTTTAATGGAAGAAAATACTAATCTTGATTCTTGAACAAATCATAATTTAACACACTGCATAACTGTTGTATGGTAAGAGGTATGCAATACTGCATCTGTAATGACATCTAACAGTGATGTCAGTACTTTCCTATATCACTGAATCTTTACATCCAGCAATTTCATAATTCCATAACACTATAATACATTTGGAGTCGTGTTTCTGAGCACCTTTCCATCTCTTTCAGTTTAGTCTGTAAGACTTAAACATCTGAGGTACAAATCATATAAGCATCTAATTGCCCCCCTTTGTTAACCAGCTGTAAATTGATAATCATGCTTATATTTCTCGAAGACTTATGAGAAACTTGCTGCAAATAAGGTTCAGAAACCAAGAAAGGGAAATGTTACACAAAAAGCAACAAAGCACAGAGAATCAGACAACTCACCATGAGAGTTGTGTGGTTGAGGTTCCAGGTGTAAGTGGTCAGACTCCTGTTGACGGGATCCACGATGGAGTCCTCGATGATGTACACAGAGCGAGAAATGCCGCCGGGGAAGAGATACTCCGCCCACCGAGGCAGCCGATTGGTCTTCATCAGGAGGCGTCTGGAGAGAAGCCGGTGGTCCACGGTCACCTCCCGGTACACAACATCCTCTGTGAGAACATGGGTGCTGATTGATAGAAAAACAGAGTAAAAGATGATCAATACTCAATTGATTTGACTCACCACAGTTCAAGTTTGGAATAGCTATGGATTTTGTCCCCCATCTTTTCTACTGGAAGCATGGTAGAAAGGGATCTAATAATCTCAGTATGAATATTAACAATGATTACAACAAGCAAAAACTGTGTCAATGCAATATGGTTTAGTGAATATATCTTAAGATGTTGTTCTATATATTTCAGTGTTTCCCCTACCGTTATAATAGGGGGGCGGGGCGCCCCCCTGAAGAAACCCTGCGCCCCCCTCTAATTTTCTCTATAGCGTCAGATCACAACAGAAGTAATTTAAGGTTCCCTTTCCTATAAACAGGTCAATACCTTGTTCTTTTATTAAACATAAATGTTCTTATGTTATTGATCGTATCTACCCGACAGCATGTCATTTCTGTCTCTACATGGTCGCGTTTACAACTCTACTTTTCTCTCGGTAACGCGCACGGCGGAGTTCCGCCCCGATGCGATGCACACAGACACGTGCGCGCACACAGGTGCGCAGAGAGCACTCCCATCAGCCAGCAGAGAGCGGTGAATAATATGTCGCGTGGAAAGAAAACAGATATATCTCCCAAACGCTCCGAGTGCAAGTGCAGAAAAGAGCCAAAGTGCTTCTGCAGTTTTTGTGTTTGTTTGGGTCGGTCGTTCCCCCCCCCGAAGCTGTAAACCTAAGGGAAACACTGTATTTGTATCATGACCGAGGTCTCTTTTTAGTTATAGGTTTTGAAATGCAAAGCGGACATAAGGTTCACCATATTTATATAGTAGGGTTCAGCAATACATTCCACTTTGTCCTAATAACTCAATATGACAACAATATTCCTGCACAACCCTATTCACGCCATCTCAAAAGGTCCTCTACTGAGTCACGTTTTAAATAACATTTAAATTATATTGATGCAATTTATTATCTGAATCACAAATTGAAAATTGTATTTCTAAACCATCAATTCTGATCTTAGAAAAAATGTAAACACTTCATTCACATCATATTTAAAATAATGTTGGTAGCAAATTTCTGTAGCTTGTGAAATATCACATGAAAAGCAGTTACTAATAACAAATAAAGGTTCACAACAGTCTTGTTTTGGCTGATTTTCTGGTCACTGATTTTAATTAAAAATGTTAAAACAAAATGCAATCTCTGGAGTGCTGTGACTTTTGTCACTCACCACATTATTTACAATAAGCCTCTGATAAAATACTGACATTTAAATGATTACCTGAATGGGTTTGGATACCTCTGCCAAAAAGCAGAGACAACATCGTCCCAAGTACTCCTGATGTCGATGTTATTACTGAAATATTTGACCATTCTTCACTTGCTGATGTACAGGATTGCTTGAATTTCGAGCCTCTAGTGCCCTGGCTGCGACTACACAAGGAAATGAAAACTTGGGAGCTGACTCCATCCAAAATCTGGCACAGTCCTGTAAAGAAATAGAGAAAAAGCGTTACCAAATTCATCAACCATCAGTGAGCCATAAAATAAAAAAGGTACTTACATATTATCTACGTACAAATTATAATGTAATATCCCTTTGTTGTCCAACAAATGTACTTGACAGTAAAGGGATATTGTTTTAATAATTACGATAAAAAATTGTCGACCTTCAGAGATTCGGACATACATTTTTACCGTGGTAGCTATACCATCAGTATTTCTTAGTATATTAGGCCACTGTAGTCAAAGTTACATGTATATAAGCCAAACTGCTTTACGGCAGTATTGTATTATTTTTAATATGATTTTTGCTTCAATGCAATTATGTACATTCAATTGGTATGTATACATTTCTGGCTTTCTCTGTAAATTAGATATATTCTAGAAATGTTTCTTTCTCAAGACATCTATCGCTATCATAACATAAAATTATTTATAATGTGCCAGAAGATTGTATTCATCACCCACTCATGCTGCATATCCTTTATTAGATGTCGAAAACAACCTCTCTATATAGATTACAATAGCAATGTAATAACTATTCAAACGTTCGTCTAACACCCATATAATCTTGCAATAACTGTATACAGTACCAACCATACCACAACCCTGGCCTGTACACTGGTTTATATATTTCCACTTCCATACCTACCTACCTCTCCACAATAACTAGATGTATTTGTCTTTTCTATTTTTACTGCAGAATGTAATTGCTTCTTAAGTAGCACATTAGTTTTCCTAATTAACTGTTAGGAGAATCTCGTTTCATGTTTGAATTTAAATATCCCTTTTTTGTTAAACTACAGCATACCATCCTTGGCGCCATGCGTTTGTTATTCTTCACAACACATGCTATAATCAAAGTCTCACGTATTCCAACAGTTGACAATACACTGAAACAAGTATCCGAGTAAAGTCACTGTTACTTACGCAATATGCCCACGTGTCACCTTGACTTATGGCTTTACATCGTATGTAATGACTTGTTCTTAGCTCGATGGCTAACGTTCCTGCTAACAACACGTTGGTCCCATTGGCTGTGACGCATTAAGTTAGCTGGACAGCTAGCAGCGAGCTAGCTTCTTAAACGAATGTACTACGACAGTGGGCATATTATTAGGATGTTGTACGGTTTAATCGTGACTGTGTGGGTAATTTGATAGCTGGTTTACGACAACAGCTCGACCAAAGTTAATTAAGTTCAGCTCTGGTAACTAGCTAGCTAAGTAATTGATAGTCACTGGAGTTTCAACCGCTCCTGTGGAAACAAGAGAAATCTCACCTGACGTTACTGCCAATGAAATATCAGGCTGCTACACGTCTGCAGAGGGCCTGGTTGCTGTGCCTTTTCCTCACAGATTACAACGTGTGCCGGTCACATTCATTATCCTCCATGTGACTGACAGAGAGAACCAACAGGCTGAGTGAGTGGCGGCGGTAGACTCGCGGACTCCGGACCAGAGACGCGTCGGACCGCATACCTTCTTCTCTTGATCAATTAGCGGGCCACACACCAGCGTGAAGGGTGTGTGTCGCCACCTACTGTACCGGAGTGGTATTGACCACATGAAGAGTTTATTATCTGGATATTAGGCATGTTTTCTCAATAAATCAATCAATCGATTTTATTTAAGATGCAGAATCACCATGCACCCTTGTCCCATGGTTGAAGATACTAAAACTTTAGAAATAAGGGCCATGACATCCAAAATGTTATTTTTGACCAAGTCAAATGCTTTAAATTGTCATTCAACCCATAAAAAAGCCCCTGAATGACAAAAAAAAACTGTTGTACAGAATTTGTTGTTTTTAATTAACAAAATTGTCTCAAACGAATGGATACATGGAAGAGATCAGCAAAAGTCCACTGCTCTCCAAAGGCCCATTTGCACTATATGGCATTAGTCAGTTTAATAAACATGAACTGCATGCATTAAAACCATGGTACACTCAAGTAATACGAGTGAGGAGCAACAGCATAGTTTTAGATTAACATTACATAAAGTCAAGTCAAGTCAATTGTATTATATAGTCTAATAACACAAATTTAGCCCAAGGGGCTTTACAATCTGCCTACAGCATGCAGCACCCTCTCTCCTGACACCCGATTGGGATGAGAAGAGGAAGAGATACCCTTACTTTTATCACCATGACATCATCAGATGATCATAATCTCAGACTTGACAAAGCTCCTCAAGAACCACATAATTAATTACAGAACTGTTTTTTTTACAGGCAGTGAAGAACCAACTAAGACTAGTAAACTGACTTTGACATCTCAAATTAGTGGTGTCCCTTTCATCCTCATGGTTTTCACCATCTAGTGGATACAACTGGGCATGAACCCCAAACATATGACATTGTTGATGAAAGGTTCTTAATGCAACGTGTCATCGTGCTGATCACTGATGTGTTACTCACAACTGTGAAAAATAATTTAACTTATGAATAGCCTAAGGCATAATCCAATGGACTGAACCTATGGACTGAACCAAGGTAATTTAAGAAAGGTTGGGTGCAAACCTGACTTCCTAAAAGACTTCACTGCTTCTGACACTCCTCGATCTCTGCATTGTTCTTGCTCTTAACATTACTTTTAATTACATTACAAATACTACAACAACAAAAAATGTACCATGTTGCATGTGCTCTTCCTGGCCAGTAGGTGTCGCTCTAAAATATGTCGCCCGGTCCAACTTGTCTCGTTTCCGTTTCTTGTTCTTCTTCGTGTGCCCGCAGAAGGAAGTGTCCTCCATGGTGTCATTGTAGGTCTTCGGAGGTTGAATATCCAGAAGAAAAATAACAAAACGATGTCTGGGTACACACCAGACGAGAAGCTCCGCGTCGAGCAGATCACGACGCTCCGGAGGAGGTGGCTGAAGGACCAGGAGCTCAGCCCGAGGGAGCCCGTAATACAAGCGAAACCTCCCGGCGCCGTCGCCAAGTTCTGGGCTGGATTTCTGGAGCCCAAGAGCCTGTGGAGACTTTACGTGAGTGCCGGGACACAGATAACGCGACCTAGATAGCAAAACAACCACTGATGCCGACTGAACACACGCAAACAGGAAATACACTGACGGTTTACATCGTGTGACTACTGTCAGTTATACGTATAATACGTATAACACGTTAGTTACAATACAGTAGCCTCCTGTCTGAACACGACAGGGCTTGTTGTTATTTCGACCGATTGATAAAACAATAACTTGTGCTTATTGTGCGACGTTTATCATTTGACTATGAAGTATGGCGGGTCTTAGCAGCGTGTCATGTTCTCCAGGGACTATATCTGGTTAAATATGGTAAAATAAACCCATGAAGTAGCTGCAGTCTTGTTGTAGAGACAAGTGACTTTATTATGAAATGAAGGAGTACAAACCAGCGAGGGGAGGGTTGAAAGCAACATGCCTGGTTAACTGTTTACTGAGATATTGATGTCAATATAAATATCCTTTTTCATATAGTAATTTTATAGTATGAACTGAAATAGTCTTACGTTATCTTAGTCCATTTTTTGGATTCTACATTTGAGACTTGTCAGAGTTGTGTGTTGTCCCCATTATGTAAAGTCTAAAGCTATTCTGATTCAATGAAAAAACACACTATTTTGTGAGTATTTTACATGCATAAACTCCTGACCTACTCAAAGTTATAAAGTAAGCACCAGCCTGTGTTGAAGTATGCATTGTCTGTTTGGTGCAGTCTGAATTAACAGTGATTCATGATGTACTTTTATTGAAATGTATATGATAACATGTCTCTCATGTGTATCTACTTGCAGACCTACAAAGCATACAAAGGTGGAGTTTTCACATTAACACGGCTGTTGATACCGGCTTGGATTGTCCACTACTGTGTGAAATACCATGTTGCTGTAAGTCAATTTGTGATACTAGTAAACAAATGAGTAAACCGAACATGGATGTTACTTTTGAGGAATGTGGTACACATCTGGTGAAAAGAACTGTATGAATTGTTAGACCAACAGTTGTGTGAGTGCAATTAAGTTTCTCTAAGGAAAACTTGTGTATGTTCCTGAATAATATTGTAGATGTTTAACTATTTAAAGTCTAATTGAATTATTTAGGTAGCATACAAGTAGTATTTTAAAAACAAGGGTATCATACATCACTGCACACATCACATAGTCAATGCATGCAGGTGTCGGTATACTAAATAACAAAGTTATTGTCCCCTACAGCAAAGGCCATATGGCATTGTGGAATTGAAACCCAAGCTGTTCCCTGTAAGTATGATTCTTTTATTACTTGCATTTTTTTGCACATACAGCCGCATATTGGCTTGATTCACCAGTCATAGTAAGATCTGATTGTCCCACAGTCTGATTTAAATGCAAACAGACCACAGTCCTGAGATGCTCTGACGGTGGCCTCGGTGAGATGTATTACTCTACTATGGAGGAAAAGAGTATTTCTGAATTGTTTGTCCTTGTTTATGCATTCAGGGTGACACCATTCTGGAAACAGGTGAAGGTGTTCCAGATCTCCCTGAAAGCCATGGCCATCACTGAAGTTGAAATAGTTCAATGATTTTCTGTTGTAAAAACTGTTTATATGCCAATAAAATATTATCAAGTCATTTATGAGTCTGAGTGATTACATATAATCTAAAAAGTGATATATTACAGTGGAAATCATAAGTATAAATAGTTGTAATGCTTCCATAAGTGAGAGGCTGTAGGACCTTTTTTAGAAAAATATTTTAGGGATAGTTGTAAATTACATTTTGATAACTTGTAATTTCACTTGTATGATACTTTTCCTTTTGAAGAAGGATAATGGGATGGGGACGTCATGAAAGGGAAAATAATTAACATGCCATAATCTGATAATAGATATCAGTTAAAATGTGAAAATCAGCAGAATTCTATGGAGAATTGGATGGATGGGAAACAAATTATTTTAACTCTGGTACAACATTAGCTAACCACTAAATATCCAGTAAATACACTGGTTTTCCAACATTTAACATTTAGTTTTTACAAAAACTTTGAAAAGGAGCTGAAAATGTATTTGAAAATTAGGCAAAGTTGTTTACTAAGAACCCTCACCACCAACATAAATACCACACTTTAATGGTTCTTATTCTGTTAACTATTGGTTTTGAAGTGTGCTTCATGCGGGTTACAGTACATACACTGCAAATTAGCTATTGCCACAAAACTGTAAATAGGAAATTATCTAAATAAGTGTTTTAAATTGTTGTTTTGTAATTTTATTTATAGTTTTTACTGTAAAAACGTATTGAAAATGCAAAAACTGCGCTTTTATTCTGAAGGACGGAAGTGGTTTGTAGTTTTAATTAAAAAAAAAAGAAAAAACTCATACTGTTCGGTAGGATTTGGAAGGAGTGTTATGAAGCCGGGTCTGCTGGTTTATAGTCGCTCCTGAATGATAGTTATGGAGAATTGAATGAGTTTCTACGAGACGGAGGAGGCTGATCGGTTTCCAACAGCATTCGTGTCTGAGGAAGCCAAAAGTAAATATTACACAACTTTTCTCGGTCTTCTTTGCTAGCTGGAGAGGTCCTAGCCTCCCTTGCTAATGCTACATAGCTATCATGTCCTAGCATGCTAACCGTAGCGAACCAAGTCCGCTCGTTCGTGAGCTGGAGTTTGAAGCTTAGGCCAGTGGTGCCGAAAATTGTAGCTTTGACAGAATAGCGTGTGTGAATATCAGGATAATTGACGTAATACCAGCACGTATATCTGACATATTCGCAGATGTTTAACGTTACCGAAACTAACCCTTAACTAGCGTTAGTAATACAGACTGAGGGTGGTTGGTAGCCCGACCTGCTAGGCTAACCAACGTTAAGCGACACAATCGAAGGAATAAACGAGTGTGGATTTAATTGTAGTGTTATAACGACGTATTCTTTTCCTTGGTGGCATGTCTGTCTAAATTAGCGGCCGATGAGTAAGGTACCAAATGTGTACAGCGCATGATGTAACGTGAGGACCGTGACAGTTGTTACGTATCACAGACGGCCATAACGTTAGCATAACATGGTCTGTTTGACTTAAGCATCCACTTTTATACACTTATTATAAGATATGTTAGTTGGTATAACATCGTTTCTTCTTGTTCCGACAAGATACTCTAGTGATATAACGCTAAAAAGAATTTCAACCCGTTTATGTGTGGTATTCTTTAACATGTGTCAGGTTATTTATGTATCGGCAGGCAGGGACGCGTTCAGAGAGAGGCAGTCATGTTAACTGATATGTCATAATAATGAAAGTAGACATACTAACCATAGAGTACTTGATTATTCTCTTTATGATGAGAAATTGTTCATTATAACATGGTTATTAATTCATTATAACATGATGAAGAACACTCAAGGACACACTTGTCATCAATAGCAGGTCATAATCCACTGTAATGATTCAGTGTCTGGTGTCTACTTAATATGTAAAATATGTTTCTTTTCATGACACAATATGTGCAACTTAATTTGGCACAATACATACTCTTTTCTGTGTACGTTACAGTGTGCAAACCTTAAATTTGATTTAGTAGTTCATAGGTCTCATTTTAGACTTAACTGCAGCACCGTGGCAGAACTTTACAGGTTGCTGCATAGCTGCCTTACCATTCTTGTTTTGTATGTGCGAGAATTCCCATAATAATTTGACCTTTTTTTTTCTCATCATGTCAGATTATGTCAGCAATCAAGATTGCCCTACAGCAGAGCCAGAAGAAGAGCAAAAGGAAAACCTTTGAAGCTATGTCTGGAGAGGTGTCGCCGGACTCCAAGTGTCCAATCTGTTTGGACAAATTTAACAACATTTCTTACCTGGACGTCTGCCTGCACAAGTTCTGTTTTCGCTGTATTCACGAGTGGTCCAAGAACAAAGCCGAGTGCCCTTTATGCAAACAGTCCTTCAATTCAATCTATCACACTATAAAATCAGAGCAAGACTTTAAGAAGTATGACCTGCTGCCGGTGGATAATGGCTCTTTTGGGACTTTTGGTGGAGTGCGGTTTAGATACCGCACAACTCTTACCGGAGTCCAACGACAGATGCTGGGAAGGACCTCTCCACCTCCAGACAATGGAGTAATGTTTGAGGCCTCAGCCAACCCTCCCCAACAACTGCAGGACCGCTACATCCGGCGGATGATGATGAGGCTGGCAGCCAGGAGAAAAGCTGTGAGTGAAGGCAGGGCAGTGAACAGTCTCAGAGAGCAGGAAATGGTGAACTTCAGGAGGGAACTGTATCGACGGGGGGTGAGGATCCGGGGTGTCCGTGACGGTGGCCGCTCAAGAGAAACCTCGGCTGAGTTCTTCCGAAGAAATCCTGCCTGCCTGCACAGACTGATCCCCTGGCTAAAAAGAGAACTGATTGTGCTTTACGGAGCCCACGGCTCTTTGGTCAACATAGTTCAACACATCATCATGTCGCGCATTACACGTTATGATATGGAGGATGGAGCTATTCAAGAAGAGCTGAGGACGTTCCTCCAGGGGCACACAGAGCACTTTCTTCATGAGTTTATCAGCTTTGCAAAGTCTCCCTTCAATATTGAGGCCTACGACCAGCATGCTGCCTATGACTGCCCAGCCGCTTCTTCAAACGAAGACAGCAGCTCCAGTTCGTCTGTAATAGCTATCTCAGAGGATGAGGAACACTCTGTGGACTTGAACCCCCCAGGAGACACCACGTCTTCGCTAAGCCACTCTATGTGGGACGATGAGACGCCTGGGCCATCGTATTCTACGACGGCAGAGCAGGGCAGGGCAGAGTGTCTGTCGGTCCTCGACTCAGACTCAGACAGCAGTTTAGCAGAGGAGACACGTTTGGGGCCTGGGGCCTCTCCACTGCAAATGAGTCCTCATAACCAAACAGACGAGACTCAGGCTGAAATTAACAATGAAGAGTGTCTGTCTTATGACAGCGATGACTGTGTCATTATAAATTGTGTTAAGCCAACATTAGAGAGGACTCCAGAGCTGGTTCAGCTGTCCTCTGACTCTGACGAGTCTGCCAGTGAAGATATTAAAGCAGTGCCTCTTCTACCTCAACACATCCGCTTCCCTAGCCTCAGTCCTATGGCTTCACAGATTAGTGATGCTGGACAGTCAGAACATGTAGAAACTGACCACTATCATCAGTTGGATTCAAAAGAAATATTTAGCTCTCCAACATCTAGCAGACACAAGACATCCAGTAAGTCGGATAGAAAAGACAGATCCAGGGAGATGCACTTGTCAAAGAACAGCGACCATCGGCTAAAGAGGAGGTCAAGAAGTGCAGAGCACAGGCACTCCAGCAGGAGCCCAGGGATCTCCCACAGCAGTGTCAGCACTCTATCCAGAGAAGGAGGTTATTCTCACTCCAGTGGCAGAGACTACTTAAAATCTGACGGCAATTCCAGAAGGAGGGACCGTGATCACAGCCACCAGTCATATAGGCATTACAGCCCAGCGAGAAATGATAGTGAGATGCATTACACAGAGAGGAGGTCTTACTATTACAGCAGCCGCAAGTACACGGATCGTCAGTCTTGCTCCAGGAGCGGCAGCAGGGACAGGCATAGACGGGACCGGAGGCATTCTCGTTCTAGGACTTACTCCAGCAGTCGCTCACCTTCGATGAAAAAGAGATCTCACAACAACAAGCCTGGTGGAAAGAGGAAGTACAAAACCAGACATTTGGAGGAAACATCCAAAAACGCACTATTAAATTCAAATGCTGAAGGTGACGCCCCCATTTTATCCCCAAAACACAAGAAAAAGAGCAAAGAGAAGCGCCGTAAAAATTCCAAAGACAGGTCGAGGAAGACAAGCAGGAGCCTTAGCGTGGAGCTCGTCAATGAGGAAAACTCTCACGAGCGAAGCAAGCGTCACCATAAGAAGAAGAAGAAACACAAGAAGAAAAGTAAAAGGCACAAGAGTAACGAACGCACGGGGAAGCACTCGCCCACTGTCATTACCATTGACAGTGACAGTGATTCTTTTGCAAGAGACAGTGTCAACCAGGCCAGCAGCACTAACCTGGACAACCCCATCAACAGTACCACAGATGGCCCACTTGACGCTGCCCCTCCAGACTCTCTGGAGTAGTTTTATGGAAGTTCAGATTCCAGATAGTCAGGTGGGAACTGATGGATTCACCCATCAGCAGCTAATGGCTGCCAACAGTATTTTACCATCAAAACAATGTTCAATATGTTGCAGACCACCAGACCTTGATGGATGGTAAATAAATGTATCTTTAAATGCCACTGCAAGTGATTTCTATGAGGATAGTTCATTGGATAGTGGCAAAGATGACTGCGCCAACACCTAAACACATTGAAACAATTCTATTTAATGTGCAAAGTGCCACTATGAACAAGGCAGAATGGACTTATATTGGGGGTTGCACATCTTGTGCCAATTCTTAATCAGGAAAATAATTTTCTTTTAATAGATGTTTTTTATTTCTACGGTGCTCTCAGGGATGGTATTGATTCCAGTAATCTTTTTTTTTGTCATCATAAGTAAGCTATCTTCTTGAGACAAAATCATTTCTACCTGCTACACACAGAGTAGTACTTATCTGCAGATGGTGTTTGGATTTATGAATGGACTCTTTTGTAGTGAATCTTATTTAAAATTGTAATAAACAACTGTTTGCTGTTGGTTTTCTGAAATTAAAGTAAACCCACAAAACAGAAATACAAAGTGCTGCGCTGATTGCGCTCTTCATTGTAGATGGGTTGGATGCAAAACTTTTAATTTCTTGGTTATAAAGCCAGGAAAAGCATTATCCTTGCAACTACATTTGTGTTCTTAATAGGGGTTCAAGTGTGTGTGAGGTTGGCTTTTTGGGTTCCCAGCAGGTTACATTTATGACAAAACTGAGCACTGGATGTTTTCTAAAAACATACTCGGCTTTCTAAATTGTCATGTGAAATGTCAAGGCCTAATTTAGTAAGTTTAATATGTTACTTAAAAAGACTGTACCGCTATTTTGGCATATTGTAGTGTGCCTATTACTACAAATACATACTATTCTTCACAGGGCTGCAGACCATTTCAAAAGTACGTTCTTTCCAGGATCCATTTATTTTTCATATTATAATGAAATTCAGTTTGATTGTCATCTTTGTAGAGACGTGTCAGTTATGAAAGTTATGGTGTTGTGGTAAACAATGCTGGAAGTGCATATTAAGTTGAAAGGTATTCATTTTAGCTGGCTGTAGCTGGCATACACAAATACAACATACTGAAGTAGACAAGTCTACTGATGGATTAGGTCACAGGAAATGGAAACAAATTGCTTGCTGCAAGGTATACGGATAATATTTGTTTGGAAACATAGGTCCGAAAGACTAGATGAGTAGCCTAAAACCACTACGCTATTATGTCATCTAAAATGTTGGTTCAGCGCCATGCCATTATTTTGAAGGCTAAAAAAAACAAACCGGAAAAGACGTTTTAGATATCCGCTGTGCTGACGGATATTAACGGTTGTAGCGACAAAGGGTCTTTCCTCTCAACTTCTTTCACTTGAGAAACATTAACACTCTGGTCATGGCTTCCGTGGTACCCATTAAGGTAATAACCAGAAATGTATTGTCACACTGAAAGTTCTCTAAACTGAGCATGTTGCGTTATAACGCAGTGACGCGGGGACATGAACTAGCTAGGTAACGTTATTTCATGCCAGGTGTGCTGCTGTGACACACATGGAAGGGCGGGAAACGCTCCTGAATAACGCTCACTGTTGGCGTTGTACTGTTTTAGGAAAGCCTCGCTTGTAATCTTTAGTAAACCAGCAAACGCCCATAACTAAGGTAAATAATATAAGCTAACCTTCGCATGCTAGCTGCAATGTTGCTCTGTGAGGTACCGTTGAAACAGCTAACGTTAGTTAGGGTCAAAGGTCATCTCAGGCTTAGTTCATTTGACACGTGACACGCGCCATGACAGCTGTCAGCAGGTAGGTAAATAGTGGTGGGATATAACTATTACGAAAGTACTCGAGTATTTGCTTTTCATGCTACTTTGTACTTCTCCGCCCCCACATTTCAGCAGGAAACATTGTCTGTTTTAGTTCACTGAAATGTTTTGGCCTCTCGTTAACAGTTATTTCACAGACTATAAGTGATGCGTACCTAACATACCACAAGCTTCGAACATGTGATGGTCTTGTTAAGATATACAACAGATTATACAAGTATATGTGGTACAGTGAAATTATAATAATCATTGGTTGCTGTCATAGAATATATCAGGTGGAACTAATCTGAAAAATGTAACATTGGTAGTAGGTTAATCTATGACTTTATATCATATATTAGAATATGATCATATGTTTTATGTAATATATTCATCTTGAAAGTACTAGAAATAAATACACCTTTCAAATGTTGTAAAGTAAATATATAAAATTGCCTCTAGTAGTACAGTACTTTAGTGAACACACTTAGCCTGGAGCAATGCTGTCATTTGACTTCATACAGACAGCATTCTTCTTTTATGGTGAAATAACAGGATCTTGTCATCCTGTCTGAGTTTTTCAGTTGGTAATGAGGTAGTGACTTTTTTTAGATCTTGTGTTTAGCTCATACTTTCATTCCCTATACTTTACATAAAACACATTATGAAAAGTTAAATACAAAATAATGTGTCTAAAATGTAAGTGTTTTGGCCACATATTAATTCTGATGTAATTGTGTGTTGATTACTTAATTTTTTGTTTAGATTGGAATAATTGGTGGTTCAGGCCTTGATGATCCCGATATCTTGGAGGGGAGAACTGAGCGTTATGTTGACACACCGTATGGAAAGGTTTGTTGTGTTTTGTGGTCTGAAGATCTTTCTTTTGCAATAGAGTAGTGTAAACAATACACTCTACTACCATTCTGGCCGGTTATACTTGTAAATGAATCCATGAAGTAGTATGTTGTATAATTTGATTATACTTCTCCTCTTGAACAGCCATCCGATGCCCTGATACTGGGTAAGATAAAAAACATGGAATGTGTGCTCCTTGCAAGGTAAGAGAGGGTGTTTTTCTTTTAACTTAAAATGTCAAATAAGAAAATGTGTTCTATTACCACCATCTAGTGGATCCTTACTGATGGCATCTTGTCAAAATTTCACTCCATATCAATGAGGTGCCAAGCTTCTAATATTAATCCTACTAATAATCATAATAGTACCTTTTAAAAAAAAAAAAAAAAAAAATGTTACACATTGCTTTGCAATTAAAACAGAATACATTTAAATACACAAAGTGAATTAAATGAACTAAAAGCCAACAACATTGAGTAAAACAAACTAAGATGTCATAAAACACAAAAAAAATAGCAGAAAAGCAATTCTAAACAAGAACAAAAAACAAGATTTTTTTGTAATCCATAATAATCTTTAAATCAATTAAAAAAGCAACAGATGACTAGTGTAGGGAAGCCAGGACTTGTGAAATGTCAAAATCCTGGCAGCCAAATTTTGGATGAGCTGGAGGCGGGAGAGGGATATTTTGTTGACGCCAGAGAGCAAGCAGTTACAGTAGACTAATCCACTAATTATAAAGGCGTAAAGACGATTTCTAGATTTTTGGGAGAAAAATAGTCTAATCTTTGAAATATTTCCAAGATGATGAAAGCAGATAGATCCATTGATTTAACATGTTTGTGTAAGTTGTGGTTGTGATTGGAAAATTACATCAAGATTTGGTGGTCTTGGTAGTCTCTGAGTGTATTTGCAGGTTTCAGACATATAAATCAATGAACATGAATAAACAATGTGTATCTTGAATGTTTTTTCCTGATCTTAGGCATGGGAGACAACACAGTATAATGCCGTCCAACGTGAACTACCAGGCCAACATCTGGGCACTGAGAGAAGAGGGCTGCACACATCTGTTGGCTACCACGGCCTGTGGCTCACTCCGGGAGGAGATTCAGCCAGGAGACATTGTCATCATTGATCAGTTCATTGACAGGTGAGTGGACTGTAAACACAACAGCAGGTTATGGTTCAGACAGATTTGTACTCTCAGGAAGTAGAGGAAACAGAATGTCAGACCGTTTAAATAATTGTATTCTTCATATATTGTCTTCGGAATGTAAAATATATGTTTAGCTAAGTATGTTTATCTTAAGTTTTTTTTTTGCTATCTGTTATCAGACAGAACATTAAACAGTTATTGTATATAGTGATAACATAAAGTCGAGCAGGAGCTCAACATGCAGTATAGAAAAAGTGAACGATTGACTTAACAAGTTTTTTGTTTTACTGGTGTGTGAATAATACAAGCTGCCCAATCTTAATGCACAAACAGGAATTGAGAGAGTCTGTTGTTTCCAGCTATTTTTCAGAACGTGATCCCAATTTCTGTCCCGCTCCTCCTGTTTGTTCTCTGTCAAGCATATGGCCCTGCTATCACTGCCAGTACAGCGGTTCAGAAAGGTTTACTTGGACTTGTAATGTGGAGAAATCACCACTGTAAAACTATCTAATCACATATATAGTCTAAGACCCTTAAATGGCATGACATATATTCATATACAACATTCTTATTCATATTAACACAACTCATGAAATGCAACATGTCATATCATGATCAGTGATATTGCACACTTTGAAGTGTGTTACTGCATATGTGTTTATTTAAACAGATGAAACCTTCTGAGATTCAAACAAGAAAGCAACACCGTATGCTGCAGTATGAAGTTTATGTGAATAGAGTGGCTAAATTGTTTTTTGTTGTTTTATGAATTTAACTCCTTTAGTTAAGATTGTATTAACTGTCTTGGTGTATTCCTTTAATCAGTTTGCCAATGGTTGTCATCCTGCAACAACTGCATACAGGTTATGCATTGCACAATAATTCAAACAGCTTCCCACACATCTCACTAACAGGATTCATGTTATTGTGTGACAAGAGTGTTCAATTAGCTGAGTTAGAAATGGGGACGGACATGACTCACCATGTCTGATACATTTGACAAAGCCAATATTTGTTAACTATCATGTTTAGTTGGAAGAATTGTAAACCTCTGCCTGATGTTTGGTTGAACTCTCAAGTGTCATAATTTGCTCACAGCCTCAGTGAGAATATAAAAATGCTTTCACTGTGTCGTTCCTCCTCTAGAAATAGTTGACACGAATATGATAATTAACTGAGATATTCTTGTCAACAGTCAGGGTTCCTTCCTGTCTGTCTCTTGTTTAATGTTGGTGTATCACTTTCTCTTGAGTTGTAAAAATGTTAGCCTTCAGTTCTCAATCAATTCATTGAGCTAATAACTAAACCCATTGTCATGGAGAGGTCTTGTCCACATGGAGATGTGCTCATGTTTGAGAAACTGTAATACAGGTTTAAATTGAGATCCATGGATGGTGCCTTTAAGGCTTGGATATTGATTTTGTTGAACACAAATTAAGCAGGTTGACCAATTTCTGTTTGTTTAGATCTGTAATAAATTCCTGTATTTATTGCCCTATGACAATGTGATTATCACAGTTTTACAAACAACCCCTGTTGTTTGAAACCACTAAAAACCACGAACCTGACAGCAATTAGTCAACACAGATAGATGCAGCAGCGTTGTGTCCTTGAACACGCGTTGCACTTTAGCTGAGGTACAATAGTGATGTGAAACTTCACTTCATTTTCAGTGTAAATAAAATGTTCCACTAACTCGATTTGGAAATCATTTCTTCGTTGTGTATACTTAGTGTAGCATGACCTCGTGGGAGTGTTGCGCTCGCTCGCGAGCTGATTGCACAAATTCCATTAAATAACCTAATACATGCAGTTTCAGTAGGATGGCCTATTTGTTACCAGTGAGTTGGCATACAGCTGTATTTAGATACTTCCTTTCCACAGTCGTGTCAGTGTGTATGACTGCATCACGTTGCCTGTGGCTTTGCTTGGCCGTGTTGTTGAATAACTTCACTACTAGCATTCAGCACAGATGAGATCTATTTATCAGAAATGAGGAAGTTGCTTGTTCAGACTTGTTCAGACTTGTCCTGACTTGCTCAGACTTGTCCTGCAGCATGTGACACCACCTTTCTGAAAGCTTCACATTATTGAATCCACAATTGTTATGTCACCTCTGCCTGCTTGTTTTCTATGGCTAATCCAAACCAAACACTTGGTTGCTATAGGGTTAGTGCTGCTGGCTTTGTCCAGTTTCAAGCAGTACTGTCTCACATGGACATTTTTTTTTTTAAACGCCTCCCAGCTTGACCTTTGATTTATATTTGCTAGTTCTCACCTTGACATTTTTATGATCTGTTTTTCATGTCTCCTTAAAACCAAAACACAGCTCAATTCCACATGGGTGCAAGAATAATATATAATGCATCTTTTTGCAAACTGAAACAGGGTTTATATCAATACAATCTGAATAATGCTAGGATTTCAAAGCTTTAGATCTTTCAAGTGTCAATCTGTACTTGAGCCCTAATATTATTGAATTGTGTTGGAAATGGATGGTGAAGAATTGGTAGAATATGTTTAATGCTTAGTAGTCCATACCACATCCTTCTTGCATTTTAGGAATACATTACATATTTGATAATTATAGGCAGTAGGAGCCATTCTTTTTAACAATGATTCTGAAATGATATTGCTAAGGAAATGCCATGCCAAGATAATTTGATTTCCATAGAATAAAGAGGCATTGTACTGTGTGTGTGTGTGTGTGATCATAGTCCCACACACTGCTGCTCTTTATTTTCAGCAGGGTGGAGCTGCAGCTGGCAAACTCTATTTAAGCAATGTCTTTTGTCTTCCAATGCCAGAGTTGTGAGTAAAAGATAGGGTTGGGCATGAACTTCAAAATATTAGCCTACTGCCTGTAAATATTTTGGATGTTTGTGGTTTGACTAAACAGTCCGTGGGGAAATGGAAGTAAATCAAACGCCACTTAGAAATCTACCTTTTCATTACCCCATAATGATGATGATCCTTGTATGATGTAACTAAACACTCTGAGGGGATACAGGGAGACTCAAAAGCCCCCAACATCCCCGATGTTCTCAGGTCGCTGGGTTAAGTGTATACTGTATACTGATGATCCGGCGCCATAAAGCGCTGGAGCTGGCAGGCTGGCTTGGGGCCTGGTGGAACCCTGCTGACTCGGCAGAGCAGGAAATCGGACGACTGTTGTTGTAAAAGACCACGCCACGCCTGCTGTTGCTGCTGTTCTGTGAATGCTTTTATAGTCCTGAACAGCTGTGAAAGTGCTGTTCATAAATTTTTTTATTTTATTATTTATCACTAAAACTTTGGCCGCTTTAAAAGATTTCAAACGGACAAAATTATTATTTTGATTATGATCTCGACACAATTCACTTTTAATTTGCTGCTCGGCTGTCCTCTCAGTCATTGCTGAACATACAATATTTGTTCTTTTAAATGTTTTGGTAACAAATCAAACAAACGCCTTATTTTATTTGCATTTGGTTAATTAGCAACAATTGAACGGCATCTATAATTTGCTTCGGGTGTCTTGATACTAACTTTCAGTTCTTCCTTTGTGCTTCTTTTGGCCTGAAGGACTACAAAGAGAGCTCAGACGCTGTATGATGGGCAGCCCTCCAGTCCTCCAGGAGTGAGTCATATTCCTATGGCTGAGCCTTTCTGTAACAGAACCAGAGAGGTGGGTCCTCAAGTGCCTGTACATAAATCCCATTTCATACACGTCACTTCTTGTGTGTCCTGAGCTTTTTCTACAATTGTATAAAAGCTAAAAGTGTGAAGATAGTAGAGGTGGAAAAAGCTGCACAGGATCTACAGAGTTAAGAGTCAATTTGTTGACAATCTCCTATTCAGGATATAGCTCGAGCCTTTGAACTTCAATTATAGTTCAAGATTTGGGTAATTCTCTTTTTTGAGCAAGAAAAATGTAATGGCATCCAACCAGGATTTATTTAACATTTTTAAAACTTGAAACTCTTGACTATGAAAGTTATTATTATACAACTTGTATTTCTTTAATTTATGCCATTGTGTTGCTTATTGTTCAGAAATTAATGTTAAGAAATTAAATAATTTATTTTCAATTGTCAATAGTGAGATGTTGCTGTTTTTTTAAAATCTCCAGTTTGTTCCTATTGAAAACAATAAGTCAAAAGATTTGGAGGTCCACAAAAAAGTCTTTTAAAAATAAATATCTGCAGATCTGCTGAAATATGGAGACGAACGTCAAATAAAACCATGTAAACACACACAAACGCATGGCTTATGGACACAGTTACTAACTCCTTCCTGGTGCAGGTTCTGGTGGAGGTGGCGCGCAGCCTGGGGGTCAAGTGTCATGTTCGAGGGACTATGCTGAGTATCGAGGGGCCGCGCTTTTCCTCGCGGGCCGAAAGCCTGATGTTCCGCCAGTGGGGCGCTGACGTCATCAATATGACCACTGTGCCAGAGGTGGTCCTCGCCAAGGAGGCCGGCTTGTGCTACGCCAGCATTGCCATGGCAACAGACTACGACTGTTGGAAGGAGCACGAGGAGGCGGTGAGTGACAGGCTGGAGGTCCAAACATCCGTTTGTATTCCTCTGATGTCCTTTGTGTTCTTGTTTGTGCCTCGCGTGAGTCAGTGTCAGCAACATGGAATGCAGGGTTGCTGCACCTTGGGTGACTTGACCTCTTTCCTGTTGTGTTGTCCAGCCTGCAGTGACACATATTTGTTATTTGCTTTTTCTGAAAAATTCAGTTTACCAACTTTTGGATAAAAGAGCTGGGTCCCAGCAGGCTAAATAACTAAAAATGTATGGATTTTATTATTTATCTATAGTGTCGACCGTAATAACTTTTACTAAGCTGTGTTGATTAACCCAGATCTGTCTTCACTTATTACTTGCTTTCTAGCAATTTTACTACTTGTTCAACTTGCTGTCATGTGTCTGTGTCTAAAACTAACAACAACATCTAGCCCCTACGTCTTGAAAGGAGAAACTTGGTGAAGGGAAAGCTTTTTCTTTTTATCTCAACAGTCGTCTCCTTTGCAGTATAAACTACATCTTGGTCTCGGTCTCCTGGAGCAACTGTGGATCGTTTTAAACTGCTTCATTTTAATCTGATGGTTCATGACACTAATACATGAGCACTTAACTTGACTTTTCATGTCTAGGTCATAGTATCCCAAAATTAGAGACATCTCTGTTCATCCTAGTCGTAACTTTATATAGTTATTCATTCTGTATGACTATCTCTTTCCCCATGATTTCACCATATTCCTCTACTGTTTAGAGATTCTCTCTTCCCTTTCCTTATTTCCTTATTTTACTGTTTGATTGCCTAAGTAGTTTACAGGAACCGCTGAGGGTAGATTACACATAACCATTAGCTCTGCAAACTAATTTCCTCGGATCAAATTGTGTTGACCCAATACAATTCATATTGCTCTCAATGAGAAAAATGTTGATGATGGCAGGTCACGTCTTTAAAAAGATGTACCATATAGACATTTTTACTATGAGCAAAACAAAACGTGGACATCTTTGAATGCTGTAATAGGAGTCATTATTTCAATTTTCAATTAATAAAAAAAGGGCTGTTATCACGTAAAGAAAAGGAGAACTCACTCACACGGTCAGGGTAAAATATGTCAGTATGCCTGCATGAAATTATGTGATAATAAACATTATTAAGCCAGGCGTACAGTGTATAGTACAGTAAGTGACAACATTGTTTCTTTCCTGTGCTTGTGTTTTCTCCTGTGACCTTATATAACCCCTCTGCCTGCTAATTTATTGATGAATATAAATCATTTAAAAACATTTGTTTAATTTCATATACCGAGAGAGACTTTGGTGCAGAAGCTTGTTTTTCTCCTCACTGTTTAGAAGATTTTCTGAGACGAGGACCTTGTTTACTGTAACTCGCGGTGATCAGTGTCTTTATGTAGCAGGAAACACCATATTTGGGTGCACGAGGTCCTCAAGTTTTTGATCATTTTAAATTGCTTGATAATTTAAATAGCCCCATATTGTTTAAGTACACATTCAGTGTCTGCCAAAATGTCTTTGATTTTACTTTTATTTGTTTTATGTTTTTCCAGAATGTTTAACAAATAAGCATAAATTCCAAACATAGGGACAGGAAAAATTTACTTTTTTTTTCTGTAATAGCCATTAGGTCACTTTTAAGGGAGTCCTGTCCAAATTTTAATTTTCCTCCCTTCCGCTGTGAATTTCAGAAGATTGTTACATTATAGGTGGGGGGGGAAAGTATTTGCTTATATAAAGTTTAAATGACTTAAAATACCTTTTTTACCTCTTTCTGCGGTGTCTAAAGTTACTAACTCACTAAAAAGTTTTTTTTTTCTTTTCTAGAAGATTATTGTATTTCATTTTATTAGTTTGATGGGGTTTGACAAAGGTTTTCACCATCTGTTCTCTGTAAGTAGAGTATTTGCAGCTTCTTTTGGCTTCCGATTGACCTTCTCCCGTCAGATATTCTGGATAATGCAGTTGATTTACTGTGTGTGGGCGAGTTTGGGCTCATTTGTCACTGATCCAACCAAACTCACAACTCCACTTCCGAGTTCCTGCAGCTGACCTCTTCCCCCTCCTGTTGCAGAACGCTCACCACATCCTTCCGACTCCCCACCCGCTCCCTCCCAGCCTCATACTACCTCTCCCCCCAAGTCAGCTTGCCTGCCAGCCTCCGGTGGAAGCCCTGCCAAAGCATGGTTGAGTCACAGTGACTCATCAGCTTCCCTGTCTTCATCCTGGCAAACACCACAAAAACATGAACCTATCATTGAATGTGACATGAAAACAAAAGCTTTTTAAAGGGAGGGGTTGTATAAGGTCACAGGAGAAAACACAACCACAGGAAGGAAACGATGCTGTCATTTACTTTACTATACACTGTACGTCTGGCAGAATCAAATCTATTATGACTTAATTTCATGCAGGCATACTTAAATATTTTACCCTGATCATGTGAGTGAGTCTTCCACTCCTTTACGTGATAACAGCAGATAAATAAGCATTACATCGGCTCCATTGCTCAAAATGTCATCCTTTTCTGGCAATCTTCATGTGAAAATAATTGAGAGGAAAAACTGTTGAATCTGTTGAATCTGACGGATATTTAGAAACCTCACCACAGCAGCTCTACAGGATAGCATTTCCCCTCAATCATGCATCGCTGCCATAAATGTCCCACACAATGTCACAATGTTCTCTTATGCATCGGACAGAATACATGTAATTGTAAATTTTTAGGGACTGTGACACTGAAAGGAAGTGCGATTTACATTTCTGTAAATGATTCATATCACACGCAAGCTGTTTTTCTTCCCTTGTCCTCCAGGTCTGTGTTGACAACGTACTGAAGACGATGAAGGAGAACGCCAACAAAGCAAGCAGTATCCTGCTGACCGCAATACCTCAGATTAGTCAGATGGACTGGGCTCAGACGATGAAGACCTTAAAAGTAAGTCATCAACTTCATGATGACTCATTTTCATTTACTTAAATTTTGGGGAGGTTATGAAAGGGGGTCTGTTTAAGTTTTAGCGGCTATCTTCGACTGAGATCTCATTGATGCAGCCTCCCGTCTCAGAGCCACCTCTTAAACTATTTCAAATGAGTAATCAAACCATCTGGAGCTTTACCACTCAAAACACCACCCACTCATGAAGGTGATTATTCCCACAAGGCACAAGTGCCATAAGTGAGCAATAATACCTCCATCTGCGAGGCTGACTTGGATACTGTCATTGTGCTGTGTTGCACCTTTAGTGTGTTCATAGTCAACAATACAAAATACAACTCAACGGAAATCTGTATTTGCAAACATTGAACATGAAAACACACCATGACTGTAATACATATTTGTCTTCACTCAATATGTGTTAATAAAGGTATTAAATGTGTACATAAGAGTGCACCTGTTTGATAAACACAGTATTTTGCATGTATTTGCAACAATACTTGAACATGCTTGAAGTACTTTGAGGTTGCAGGAAGGTAAGTAGTTAAATGTCTCACTTTGTTTATTGGAAAAAAGTGCAGTTCCAAAAAAGCTCCCGACTAATTTCATTTGAATTGTGGTAATGGTACATGTTTTTTTTATATAAAAAAAACTTTCTAAGAAAACAAATGCTTCTGTCACGTGATCGAAGCGTAGTTATTATTTCTGTACATCTTTGACATGCATGAGGGGAAAAGCTGTTTTGTTCCTTCTGTTGCAGTCGACGGCACAGTCTTCGGTCATGTTACCTAAACATTAAGCGTGTCAAAGGATCCAAGACACCACCTGCACCGACACGGACAACAGACTCGATGCCGCCTGTGGATTTGTCATCAGTGAATCACAAAAAAGTGCCTCACATAAATAATGCATGTGCTCGGTCTTTAGCGGAAGTACACAACCCCCCCACAGTTCACTCATTTTCTCTGACACACTCAGTGTCCCACCACATGTTCAGGTACGAAACATTTAAAACATCATCAAAGAAGTCTTCTAAATATTATACTAGGTATAATTCTTTTGTGGATTTATTATATATATTTTTTTTAAACTTTCAAATCTATATATTTGCCTGTAAACCATTGGTGTCTTTATTGCCATTAATGCAGGATATTATAAAAATGCTTTGCGAGTTCAGCACATGAATACTTTGTTAATGCTATTGCTCTTCATGACTGATGCAAACACAGCTATCAATAAATCAGCTAATTGACAGTATTTTGGAGTCCTTTTGAGAAACAGGCAATTTATTGACCGACGGAGATGACGGACATTTTGCACACTTTAAATGTTTGATATACTGTTCATCAAAATCATGAAATTGGCCACTTCTGTTACAGTGCTTTGCTTCTATTACGGCTCATATTTGTCATTTCCGTTTTCTTATCTGCGTCACCTACTTTCATTTCACTCCACCATATCTTAAAATGTGTTACCTTGTGTTTCCTCTCTGTTGGCTTGTCTCTACAAAATGCATGCATTACGCAGCAATCATTGGCTCAATAAAAAATACTGTGATTTGTGCTTTGAAGTTGTTTGTAAAACATTAAAATGCTTAAAGCAACTTGAACAGATTAAAATGAATCTTTTCATTTTCACTTAAGATGTGTTTAATAACATGTTCGTACAACAACATGCAGAGTGGAATAACCCTGTGCTAAAAAAAAAGTGTAGAATAAGAATTAGACAAGAAAGATAATCTGAACTGTTAAATTCAGATTTGAGATTTTGGTCATGATACATTTGATTCAATGATTTGAATAATTTAACTCTTAAACAAAAGACATTTGGTGAACAGGATTCATTGTTGAGATAAAGGATAAATGTTCCATGTTGAAGCTAAAATAACAGGCCTAAGAATGTGGATCTATATGCATGAGCATTTATCGCGAGACAAAACAGCTATTTATGCCCATCTGGGTTTTGGGGACCTAACTGTTATTGTCCAACCTCCCTTTGTCTTCATGAAGCCTTAACAACAGCTACCTTAAACTAAACCGATATATTGTCCAACTCACCAAAACGTATAGAAGTATTGCATATTTTAATGAGTCATGTTTGTGTTTTAATAATATTTTGTCTTCTCTCGTGTTTGTCCTTTGAACTGTAACGCAGCAATGCTTTACGTTCGGCTTTCGAATCATATTTGCGACCCATTCAGGGTGCAACAATAACCCGACGTCCATTAATATATAGACAAGTAATTTAAAAACATTTAGTATACACAAACATCTACTTTGGTGTTTTAAGTCAACCAAGTCAAATAATGATCGCTTGTCTTTTTTATTTGTCTCGTTCAGAAAAAGTCCTGCTTCTCTGCTTCTTAAAACACTAAATCTTACATTTTATTAAAGTGCATAATAAACGAGTTCTGAATATCATTTGTACAGACAGGAAGTGGGACTCTTTCTGCAGAATAAATATAATGCTTACAGCACGCACAGTGTATCGTTTGACAATTATGTTCAATGTGCAAAAACATTTTAAATGGCTTTGGTTAAATATTTGACATGGAAATATATTTAACACATGAATCCTGTTTTTTTTAAATACAAATTATTGAACAATAGCGAAACTGCATTATAAAAAGTTGGATTCATTTTAGGCAAATTGGAATATTTTAATAATACAGGGGAACATAAACCAACATGCAACACATTTTGGTAATGTCGCTAATATCCCAATCGCTGCCTTTAATTCTGCATAATATTGTGGGCTATACAGTATTTTTCATAACAGCAACCCTGCGACTATCAATAAGCATGATTTCGTTAAGAAATTAAATAAAGATGCCTACCAGCATGACATAAATAAAGTATTTTACAGCAGAACAGTCCGTGCATCATTTAGGCTGCAGGCCTCTTCAGGCCCCGTTTCTCAGAGTCCCCATCAAAAGAAAAATATTGCAGTGTCACTGCCTATTTCACAGAGACTGGAGAAAATCGACCACATCGCCGTGGCCGTTCTTTCTGGCCAGATCGATAGGCTGATAGTTCGTTTTGTCTCTGGCCTGCGGGTCAGCCCGAAACTGCACCAGCAGCCGCACGGTGTCCACAAAGCCTGCCCGGGCCGCGTCATGCAGCGGCGTGGTCCCGGTGCTCCTGTCCTGCACGTTGGGAACCGCTCCGTGCTCCAGTAACACCCGAGCAACCGGCGTGCTGCCCGTCATCATCACCTTCGTCAGAGAAATAACCGCGAGTTAGAATCTCATTTTATTTTAAATTAACGCATCATGTAGGTCCGTACTACAAAAAAATACAACCGGATTAAGAAGTGGGCAAATACTTTTTCAAGGACTGAGGTTATACACTTGTAAAAATAATAATAATATTAAAGCAGGCCTATGAAGTGGCTTTAATTTACTGCACTCAATGTATTGAGGGGAAATAGGAGGGAGATGAAAGACATTTAACGCACCAAAACAATGCACGGATTGCCAGCCATGCAGTACGATTTGAACTGTAGCCGTTTTTAGCTTCTTATTTTGTTTCGTTTTCTTAGATCTTGAATAGAAATTACATTCTGTGAAACTAACTTGAGAGAACAGGAGAGTTGTGTTATTCCTCAGTACAATCTCGGTGGCGCCAAATTATGATGCACTATGAGTCTGAGTTCAGATATTGAGACGCGTGATGCTTTTTCATGAAATAATATTAGATTTTCAAGATTGTGCGATGCTATTTGTGAGTGGAAGGTGTTATGGTGTTAATTGTATTGATGTAATAGCTTAGTTAAAAACCAACATAATCCCACTATATGGTGCTTATTTTGTGGGAATTGTGGAGCAAGTTATGAGGACTTTGAAGCGCGTTAATAGGACTACTTTCTACTTGTAACGCAGCCATAATGATCCATAAACATGTCGTTAACCACACGCTGAAGTGTGGCCTGATAAAGAATAATCCAAAGTAATAACCTTTATGTCTGTTGTAAATCGTGCAGCCGTCTAAAGGCTCCATACGAAGTTACAGTTTCGTTTCATTTAGCTTGATTAATTATATCGATAGGAAAGCTGGATAGTGCTATTTCCACAATAAAGATCCACGCAACTGCCTCATTTTCTGAGGTGCGTTGCTTCTTCTATAGACTATAGTTAAAAGACCGTGTGTGCAACATTTGGTGTCATTTAAGGACAATAATGACGTTAACTCCATTCATGAAACACATTTTAGTGCGAAAAGAAATGCGCCTGTCGTCGGACGAAGCGCATCTGATTCTGACCTGGAGAGCGGTTCGTCCGAAACAGTTCACCCCGTTAACTTGAGCTCCTGCCCGCAGGAGATCCTCCACATCTGCCGTGTTGCCCGTCGCTGCGGCTGTTGTCAGTTTATCCTCCAGAGTCATGTCCAGAAATCTGCAGCGAGAACGTCCGTGAATCTGTCACTTTGTCGTTGTGACAGGTATGAAAAATATTTGAGGAAGCCACCGAGCGTGATAGAAACAGTTACGGCTCCGTGACGTGAGGCGGTTTGTGCCCGTTCTCCTCGATCCGTCCGGTCAGACAGGTAGTCTGAGTCGGACAAGTAAACCTTGCATTGCCTGTCCAGCGATCGGTCGCTGTGTGTCTTTTTGCCTGGTGATTTGAATGGGTGACGTCAGTGTTTAGTGCTGCAGTGGCGCGATTGTGCGCATGCGTGCTGCTACAACTGGCCCATTCTGACGTGAGATGATGAAAATCGACTCCTCCCGACGAACGTGACAGGTTCCCTACAAATTCAAACGCCGGTTCGGGGGCGGTTCGTTCCGTGAACGCAGCTGCGCATGTGCTATGTATCTTACCGGAGGCTGCAAATCATTTTTAATCTTAAAGTTCATTCTGGACCCTGAAAAACAAAAGTTGACAAGACAATCTTCATCCAATAGAAGCTTTGGAGCGTTCAATCATGTCGCTGCCATGGAACTATTAGATATACAGATGTTTTTAAAATATTTAAACTATTATATTTTCCCTCTCAATAAACCTCAATAACAAGAAAGTGCTCATAACACATGCAGATTTAGGTGTATAGTTCCATTGCAACCTGAGCATACTCCCATGCACTCGGTTTACTGTTAAATGTTTATTGTTACATGTTAAATGTTATGCACCTACCACCAGGACAAATTCCTTGAATGTGAAAACAAACATGGCAATAAATGGTTCTGATTCTGATTCTGATCGGGGATGAAGATTATGTGATATGAATGGAAGTTGGGGGAGTTGTTTTGTCAACTGATATGTTTGTAAAGTTGATTAAGTGTGTGACAGCTAACTGTAAGGGGATCAGGGGATCTTATTAATAATTCATTTTGATTGCAAAATAACAAGATAATATGATAACATAAATGGTTTGATGTGGGCAAACAGGAGGAGTGTCCATTCAGAGTGCCATGGCTGGATTAATTTGCTGGGGGCCGAGGACAAGCTTAATCTGGCCAGGTTTGAGAAGGCTACATCCATACGTTTGAAGACTTACCAGGAACACAAATAGATCATATTGTGTCATATTATATAACAGACAAGGCCTAACCTCATTGACCCATGGAGGTATTTTTTATTTTTAACAATTGTAAATATGTGTTGTTTTCTGGAGACGACATGCCGACGACATGTATATGTGCATGTGTGTGGGCGGGGCTAACCTTTGACCGTTGTAATACATTTGTGTGCCGTGTGCATCGCTCGCTAACGTTACAGCCTGTAACTACAGTCCGCTTTGAGGAGTCCAGGTTTGGATATTTTCCGACGTTTGCGGGTTATAAAGAAACTGGCAGCGTACATATTGGTGTATATAATTAACACGTCAAAGCAAATAGCAAGATATATATATATAAAAAAGCAAGGTTGGGTGATGAAGAAGGACTCCAAACAAACAAGTGAGGATTTGTCTAACTAGCGTTAGCTGTTAGCTTGAATGAAGCTACACCAGCGGAGGGACTGAACATCATGCAGGCAACAACAATGGCTATTTCGGCCTTAGCGCCAGCAAGTCAGAGCCAGAAGCCGACTTTTTTGTTTAAAATGGGGAAATATGCACCTGTTCTTCCATCGTGGATGTACTTCAGAGTTGAATTCACTGCTAAGTGTCATGGCCAATGACATATTGCAGCATGGAGAGACGGGGCTTTGAAGGGCCGCCTGCACCCTGCGATGTAAACAGGCCCCCACGAGCCACCCCAAGGTAAGATGAAACGCTACTTTTTATGCCGACTTCGGCCGTTGAATGGCTCCTAACATTGTAGCATGATTTGCCAATTATATGTTGGATCTGCATTTAGCCAAGAACAGTTGGATTAATTTGAGCTGCTTTGTTGGTTTTTGTTTAGCGTCTGGTTGGTTTTCCTTTGGGTTTGTTGCTGAGCTCTATTCTGTACATGTCAGCTGTCTGCCTGCCAAGTGCACCTTTGATCCGTAGTGACATTGCTCAATAAAATACATTTCTGTTTGGCTATCACTGTAGTAGATTTCAGGATGGTTTGCTTGGTTAATAAATCAGACTCTGCGTCTGCTCTTGGCTTACAAAACAGAAAAAAGAATAATGAAAATAATGACTCATCATAAAGCATCATCTGAAAAGAGGTCTTTTACAAACGTATGATGGAAGAGACAGCAGCTACTGTGTTAAACTCAACAGTTGCTATATTTGTTAATATATAGTCTATATAGTATATTTGTTATTATAGCAACACATTTAGTAATTGTGTGCCTTCATAACTGAAACTGTTGATAAGTCAAAGTGAAACTACAATGTCATGCTTCGCAATTGCTTAACCTGTTCAACCACTGCTGTACATTAAGACTTTTCTATTTAATGTGAGGAAAGACAAACAACTGTGTGCTTTGCCTCTCTCGGGAATGTGACTGATAATTGATCGGAATATGAAACGTATGTTGGGTTAAATGAGGGTGGAAAGACCTGATTTATGTCATAGATGGAATGATGGTTGCTCGTCATCAGATTAAATGAGGGGTGACACTGTGCTTAGACTGAGAGTGTTTAGTCTTGAAATGTGGGGATTAAATGGTGGTTTTAGATTATTATGATACCATAATGTCCCATTTATTCAAATTTACACCAGTTTACATATGACTAGCCTGTGTGCAATCAGCGTAGGCAGTGCCAGTGTGGTGTCTCCGGCTGTAAGGCTTATTTTTGTCAAAAGAAAAAAGTACACCGAGGACAAAACACACAACAAGCTCAGTCTTCAACACAACAAAGTCTTATAATGACCTGTGTGATTATTATATGGGTTTTAAGATGTTGATTGGTCGGCATGGTTGTGGTCCTCTATTCAGCAGGTATTCAGCCACAGTTTATAGCCTCTATTACTCCATGTAATCAGGTTAATACAATATGTAGGTGTGGAAGTAACAACCTAGTTTTGACAACGGATATTGAACTCCCTATTTTATTTTACCGGTGGTGGAAGCAGTAATTATATCCTAACTGAAGTAAAAGAAGTCGTACATTAATGTTGTCTACGTACGTACGTAAGTACCCCTGTAAGTGAGAGTGTGTATGTGAGAGCAATGAAATGATGCAAATGATTATTGATTGTCACAACAACAGCAGTGTGTCAACTTGAACACGAGTAGTTTCAGCTTCTAGGAGTGTTTGGTCTTACAGTATATAGAAGTTGGCTGTAATGGAGTGGTGGTATGTGTCAATAGCCTTAATTCTCAGTTTGTCTGTGCAAATGTGAGCAGACATGTGTGGAATGTGTGTTTGTCTCGGGGTTCACAGCCTGTAGCGATGGAGGTTGAGTGTGGGTGGAGGTGTGTTAGTCTGGAAGTCCCCTTGTGTGTCTGTGTATGTGCGTGTCTGGTGTGTGAAATAAAAGGGCACTGTGAATGATTAGACATTATGGCTCAAGCCTTTTTATGTTCTGTTTAAAATATGGACGAATAAACAGATTACAAATTCTATGTAGTTAAAAAAAGGGACTTTGTAGGGGACAATTAAAGCTTGCTTTTAATGACAACCAAGGCCATCTTCAAACACGTCTGACTCTGCGGTTTTTCTTTGTAGGGGTTGATTTCATGACATCAGTGCATTTGAAATGTTCTTTTGGTCTGAAAAAAATGCTCCAGGAAGAAAGTACTCCTCTTCCTTGCTAAATTTAGCAGTGGCCAATAGTGATGTGGGCATCATTGTAATCTGTCAGAGCTTCACGGTGTTTCTCACAGATCCTCTTACATATCTCAGTTTAGCAGTTAAGTGCTTGGAATTGTGATGTTACAGCATGTGGCCTCTGAGGAGGAATTAATGAAACCTCTTCATTTTCTAGTTCAGTTTTTTAATTTAGTATTATTCACACTTCACTCTACTTTACCATGCTTTGCATACCAACACTACTGTGCAATCCAAATCACCACCACTGTCCTCGACAGCCGAGAAGGGGAATACCTACGCTCGGATTCCCGGCGAATGAAATACCCTCCTGCTGAAATCCCCCTTTTAATGCATGTTTTAAATAATTGTATTCTCTGCCCTTGGGATTGCTAAAAACTGACTGTGCTAATGAATTTAACATTTTGCAGCAACAGGGCACATCCAACTCATGACTTTTTTTCTAGTTCTGTACTCTATCATTTTCACATCAAAGAGTGGGCTGGCCTTGTGCCTATTTGGAAAAAAGGATTTTTTTCAAAATGTTATATATCAGATCAACCTTATGTAAGCAAATGTAACACATATTTGTTAAGTATGCCAGTAACAGTCATATTTGAGTTTAGCCCTCACCCAGTGATATCGGCAGATAGCGTTCTATGAGCCATGTAGAGACACACTCCTGTTGACAGGCTCGTATTGCTGGTAAGCAATTCTACACATGTGGTATTTCACAATGCTGTGATGAGGCTCTGTCCTATTTACACACTGGCCTTTACAATTGTTCATTTTTTTTTGTATTGCATCTTTCTGATATTTTTGTCTTAACTGACTCCGACACTTCCCAGAAAATTAAAAGAATTGCTACAAAATCTTTTTAGACCAGTATCACTGGTTTTCGAACAGAGGTTGAATTGCACAACATTTCATTGACAATTTGTGTTCAGGTTCAATTTCACTTGTGTCCTGATAAGACCTTCATACTGGTCTAGCCCGTCCTCAACTGTTTGCAGACTGAACACATCAAAGGCCCATCGCAAAATGAAGCCGAGGTTAACCACACACAATTCAAACTGTATTGCTGATAATAACCTTTGTTATGTTAGTGTTTTTGCTTTGAAGCCCTTTTGTCAGAACCCTTTCCATGAGTAGAGGTATAACAGCCAGACAGGACAAGGTTTTGTTCTATACTTAGGTTACTTTTTAACACTCACTTAATTGATCCAATTAATATAATCTCTGCTTGCGTACTCTGCTTTCATGTGTGTATCAAATATATTTTGTTACACACTTAAACAACCGTGCACTCTCTCATGTCGCCCGCTCCTCGGAGCACACGCAGGCCAGTGTGCATGAATCACTCTGACTCTCATGGGCCGATGTTCCTCTTTCTCTGTCTCACCGGCCGCCAGAGTTCCAGCCTGCTACTGCTTCAAAGGATGGGGGTTAATTAGCAACAGGTTACAGCTGTGCCAATTAACCCTGGCACTGTTCCCCTGAACCACTCCCACAGATGTCTTCCTTGCAGCTGAGCACAGACCATGCCCACTACCACAATGTTTTTTTATGTACCTTTAATCCTTAATGTTTCTGAGTTTTGTACAATGCCAGGCTGAGAACACCCATCTACTGTCCTCTTTGCTTCCCTTTTTTCTTTGTCTCCGGCTTCCACTGATAACCTTGTGTTTAACATCACAGTGCTCTGTATTCTGGGTAATTCCCTTGGGAAATGTCTGCAAAAATGCAGACTTATTAAAGTGTTCATAAAGGGTTGAAAATGTCAGCGAGAGAGCCCTCAAACAGGGAGATTTGACAGTGGGACAGTTCTAAGCCCTCATAGGAACGCGCCTCAAAGTCTGTGAGTCCCTGAGTGTGGACAGTGGGATTAGGCCCATCTTTGGCTCACTTTTTGGAGGCCAGTTTGATCTTGTCATGGCTTCTTGAATCTCAACCAGTGTCTGTTTGATTCCTTATTGTTTGGCAAAAGTGAGACATTTCTATCAGTTACTGGATCAGAGAGGGCAATCTACATACAGAAGCGATCTCCTTATATTTATTAGTCACGCCACAGCATCTAATAAACTGAAAGGCCTCGTGGAAAATCAACCTCTAACCGGACTGGACTCACTCTGTAAAAAATATTCATAAATTTATCTGGTTATCTACCTACAGTGTGCTATTTTGATTTAAAATCTAAATAAGAGATTCATATGGTGATTTAGATTAGATTTTTTTCAAATTAGCAAATTAGACAAATTAGCTTGAAAATTGTATATGACAGTTAATAAACATGACAGTGACACATCTACTATCCACTGGAGGTTTGTGCAAGTATTATTATATAAAATAAAAATATTCCTTTTTCTCTTAAGATCTTCATTTGCAGTCTGACTTGAACACATTGCAGCATGCTCTTATTTACTTTAAAAGCAAGCACAACTAGGGACACACTAATGCGACTTTTTCAGTCCTGATACCGGTAGTGATAGTGAAAGGTCCTCTTTGTGAACACTGAATCATACTGTCATGATTTGGTGTAAGGTGATGGCGTGACACATTTATTTCTAATTTCACTGGAAATGTGTTTTCAGTTGTAACGGAAATAAGCCTGTTATTACCGTATATTCAAAAGCTGAACACTAGTGGTGTCTTTTGAAATTACTTCTGGTCTTTTTGCTTTTCAATATGACAGTTTCATGCACATATTAATTCACAGCAACAGCCATATGTGTGGTGTTTGCTTATCTAACCCGGTAAGTTCAAGATTTTGTCTGGTGAACTGGACACCGTGGAGAGTAGCTGCTGAGTGTAATGTGTGCGCCACCCTTGGTCTCATTTCTTCACACACATTACTTAAATGAGCTGTTTGTGAGTGTGCCAGAGGCCTAGAAGGCCACCGGGTTTCTCGGACTTGGCTTCAGATGGAGAGCAGAGCGTGGAGGCAGGGAGGTAGCTGAGAGCACTCTTCCTTTTCTTCAGCTGCCCTTTTCTTGTTAGGTCAGACACGCGTACACTCATCCGCCACCACCCACGTACATATGACTGTCTCGAGCCACTGGGCCACCTTGATGCTCAAATTGATAGGCAAATAGAAAGAATGAGACAGCAAAAGGGGAAAGACTTAACTGTCAAGACGCTAACATAAAATTCTTTCTAGACTTGACTTAGTTTGCTGGAACAAGAAGTCTATTGTACTACCCGGTCTGCCTGGGGTCAAAGTTTGAGCACATGCTAATATTAGAGCAGTTTTAGTTCCTTTATTCTGTACTGTTCTGTATTGTCAGTTTACGGCTAATTATCTTTCCAGGATGTGGACAGGATCAAAACGCACTCATGCAGCCTGGATAAAGATTGAATACTTCCAAAGTTGGATAATGATTAATAACGGAGGTGACGTAATTCCCTTTTTTTATGACAGTGATTTACAGACAGCAAGATATGCTTATACAACCAAAACCAGTGGCTCTATGACCTAATGGGAGAACTAAGTTTCAACTTGTGTTTAAAGAAAAAAAATAAGGAAAACTGCAAATCTTTTGTACTTGTGAGGATACAACCAGACTGGCTGCCTCTCTCACAGTGTCTAGTTCTAAGAAAGTTGCCTTGCTTCAGGTCAGTTTTACGGCATACAGACCTTTAATGCAATCAAGCTGTAAAGCAGAACAGCACCAGGGTGAAGGTTGTAAAGGAAAAACAAAGATTGGTGACCCAACACGTCACCATTAGTTTCACTTCATTACCATGAGATCTTTATCACGTTTTCTAGCTCACTGACATATTTATGAGTTTTAATTTTGTGTTGGTTTAAAAAAAGAAAACTATTTATTTAACACAGTAAAGTAGAAAACAAGCGTTTCGAACAGCTTTGATGTCTTTTGCAATAGTTGTAATAAACGTTTACTTCCTCGTGGATGTACAACTAGGTTTTTAAGCATACCGTTTCAACAGATCAGCTGAATGATTTCCGGCTAAAGCTTGTCATCTCAGAGGTGTGTGGGTGGCCAAAATGTCTTCATGCTCTGCCGAGTACTAGCTTGATTTGAAATGTCTGACATTAAAATCACCGGGAGACTTGTAAGGAAATTCATAGAGAGCAGCAAGTACACGAATGGGAGGAATATGCTATTCTGTAGTACTTGTGTTTTCCAACAGCATTCACATTCCCACCTCTTATTAGAGATGTAAAAGAACACCCAATGTGGTTTAGTATTTACAGAACAGCGTAGAGAGATAATATGCAGTTCTGATACAAGGTGAGCTTCAGCAGAAGTTTTTGCACTGTGGTTGGGGTTTTCTTGCCATCAGAAATGGCACTCTGCTTTCACACTAATGGGTTGTCAGGGTTCCTATGCAGTACGTGAACTTGCGGATGAGTGTGGAATTACATTTTTTCGTCATTTTACACGTCTGTATAAGTGTGGAAAAATATGAAACAAATAAAGAATAAGCCATTTGGAGCAGGCGGTCAGTGCAGCCCAAAATACTACCAGTGTGTAAGAAAACATGGGCCAGAATGAGCTTGATGTTGTCAAAAGCGAGGCAAGAAGTGTGGTGTGCAACTGAACGCACACACCAACGTAGAGCTGCCTCAACATCTGTACGATACAGCCCTCGTAAATGCAAATTTTCGCAGGGCTGGGACGACAATCGCAAATATAAAAACTGGTTCGCTAAGAATTCCAACCCGAAAAGAAAAGTAGATGCAAATTGAATTGAGATTTGTGTAAAATTGTTGACATGTCCAACATGGGTGAGACAGTATTGTAAGTCTAAGCAAGTAAAAACACTGTAGTTTTGTCACAGATCTTCTGCGACAAAAGCGATTAAGTGGAAATTTGAGTCTGCAAAAGTATGGGAGTTTGAAATGTGCAAATGTGTAGGAGCACTGGATTGTAAAGTTGCTAAAGTAAACTTGAGGTTACCGTTTCTCTTCATTTAGTGTGTTGCGTCTGCATAAAATCGTCTGCCTCTGAGAAGTCCATGTTCTGCGCACACAGCTGCATGCAGACTTCCTGTGGTTGAGGGGGCGTTTAGACGATTTTGGATTTGAGACGATTACTCAGACGAGATACAGTGGATGGTCTGATCCTGACAGACCTAACGCCTAAAATGTTATAGAGGCACAGGAAGTGAGGACAATGGATTTATAAAGGGGTTGGCAAACACCATAAATTATATTCACCCAAACATTACTTTGATTACATTACAACATTTTAATGATATTAAGCAATATTTAAGAAAATTAAAAAAACATACTAATCCTCAAGCCAAGATGAGGCCTAAAGCTCAGGAAGAAAGAATAATAAAAATGATAATAACAATAACAACAATGGTAATGGTAGCAACAATAATAGTAATGTCTTCCTGTGCCTTTTTTGGCCTGCACGAGTGACATAAAGAGAAACCTGCCAATCTAATCAGAATAACATCACATGATAAGCCAATTTTTCATGATTTTAATGACAGACCTTTGGCTTCTGATAAGACTTTGATTAGTATGACATGTCCTTAACCTCACCGTCATTACATTTTAAATGTCAATTGTCTTTAAGATTATTATTTTACCATCCACTTCACGTGTGTTCTTTTAGCCTGGGCTCTTTTGTAAAACGCAGTTGAATTTGTGGATTATTTATCATGTCACCACCAGGGGGCAGGGTTGATTCTAATATATAACAAAGACCATCTGATTGATTTGTAGTGAAATTATTTGTTTTTTATACCTGTGTGGATAAACTCACAGCTCTATTATTGATAGATGTATAATTATGGATTAATTATCTTGCGTTAAATCGGAAGAGAGGGTATTTTCTTTTCTCTTCTCATAAAATTCAGCTTAATACATTTCTGAGACTTGCACTTGGAGCAAATGATTTGCCACATCAAATCACCAAAGGCTTTTATTTATTTATTTAACACGATTATTTTACTTTAAGCTCAGAATATGCTTCTTAAATTTGCATCTCTCAGCACTGCCTCTTCACTAATTTTGTCTCATTGAAAAAAAAGCAGACATTGCCTCTCAAAATGAACAATTGCCAGAGGCCAGTGAACAAAAGAAATGTAAGATTATTGGGACCAAATGTTAGATGTTGAAGTCAGCAGAGAGGCGATGGAGGCTGCGGCCGTGCGGTTTGAGCTGCTCTCAGACAGATAATGTGTGTAGTCGCCCGCCCTCTCCTCCCTACCTCTCCCCCCTCCCTCTGCCTCCCACATCAACACCATCCCTCCGGGCAATATGAGACGTCTGGGAGAGCAGAGGGGTGAAACTGGAGAGATGGCGCAGTCACTGGCCCATGTAATAGAACGATAGAGTGTGCCGGCATGAACATGCATGCGCACACACACGCACACGCACGCACGCACGCACGCACGCACACACACACACTTTTGCAAGTTACATGTGAATATGCTGAGCGGATTGATTTAGGAGTGTTTAGACAGCTGAGGAACTCAGCAATCCAGCATTCATTTTGTCAGAAATTGTGTTCTTTTTATTTATTTTTTCACCATTAGTTTATACCAATAGTTTAGTTTTAATAAAAATAGCCTTTCAGAGTAGAAAATGCTTAACATCAACTTCTGATTCTCATTTATAACATATGTCTATATACAATAGACGATTTACCAAAATCTTGTGTGCCTTAAGTGTGTCTGGAAACTATAGGTCTATGCTGGCTAGAAAGGCTCAATATTTTTTTTTATTCTTTTCACGCTCAGTAAGAAAAGCATGGCACGTATGATGCATATGAAAAGTATGCCTGTATGGTATCAATACGATACCTATGTACGTACTACATTTTTTATTTATTTTATGGAAATATAAACTTTTATGAACACACACCTGTAGTTTTGTAGATGAGCTGCTTAAAGCTGCACATGCATGTATTGCATGCATTTGGGCATGTAAATGCATGATGTGAATATTTCCCAGTCCCCAGGATGGTAATTTCCATGTTTACAAGTTGCTCAGAAGCTTTAGCAGCTTCCTGACATGTGATCTGACTGTCTGCAGGAGGTCTGGACCAAACACCTGTCGTCAGGAAACGGGGTTGGGAGGCCTCGATCTCTCATTAGGGGGTAGGAACTGCAGCATTATACTAGCAAACATGTAAACACAAGCATGAACGCAGACTGTACACAGACACTGTCTACGTATCTGCTGTGTCTCGGTCTGCCTCATAAACTCTTGTAAAAGTAGGTGTTTGCCGCTCAATCCGCTCATCCAATCTTTCAGGGTATAGTTTGTTACCATTAAAAGTCATCTATGTTTTATATGATTTAAATCAGCTGGCCAATAGTGCAACACTCAAGTGACGATGATGAACAAATGCCACATTTTCTGGCAGCGCACGCGACAGCAAACCTGCACACAGTTTGAGAAGCAAAGCAGGCAAAATATGTCATAACTCATTGTTAACTTGATGCCTATTCATTCCACAACTGTCCAGCTGATGATGAGGCTTTATAAATACGTCTCTCTACCATTAGATGGCACTGTGTTGACAGCGATTTCCTCCTCTCAGAGCACACTGACCTTATTCCCTATCTATCTAATTACACATTAGACCTGTAATATGCCATTCCACATCCATGGGTCTCAGATGAATGGTTTCCCCCTCCCTTCCTTTTCTCATCTCTCTCTCCTCCTATACTTCCCTTTTTTTCCCTCCCCCATCTTCACACTGTTCCGGCCAGCTTCCCTCAATTACTGTCACGGGCAGGCCACAACATCGGGGGAGGCTCAATGTGTAGATTTGATGGGTGGGGTGGGAGATCAGTGAAGGAAGAGGAGATCTGTATATGGATGTGATGAGAGGAGGAGACAGTTTGTGACTTACCGGTGCACGGTATATGTTTACAGGTGTGTTTGCATGTGTGTGGGCATGCGTGCCTGTGAGTTTGTGTGATTTGCCCATGGGGCAGTTGCTTGCCACACAACATGGCTGTTGTAGCAACGGCACTGTGACAACAACACTTTGACATTTGTGAAGGATAAACACATTTCACTTAGAATGAAGCTCCTGCCTTAGTTGTGTTTAAAATATAAAAAGCTGAAGAATATGACACCAGCTGCAATGATTGTTAGCATTAGACTGTATGTTCAGCCTATTGCCACATTCAATGTTGAAATCAGGTGGAGAGCTACATGTTTTAGATGTTTTTATACTGTGCAGCACACAGATTTATACTTAAAGTTCAATATGGTTCTGACAACGCGTAGTGCAAAGTTTTGACAAATTACTTTTATATTTGAGCATAGCTCAGTATGATGTTGTTTTTATTTATTACATTCATCTTTTTTTACAATTTCCACCTCCATTTGTCTTTACGGCTCTGTTTCAACTCAGCTGCCAAATGTAAAAGTAAGTTGACATCACATTGTAGAATACAATGTGAACCTTTGCCATTTTGTGACTGCCTTTCTAAGATTTGTCTTTCTTAATCCCTTTCTAAATAGTCAAATCTCAATTTAACGTCGGCTTCATGAGATAGCTTGGATTTGGGTTTTTAGACAGCCGACAATACATATTTATTCTTTACCAAATCTATTTTTTTAATCCCAAAGGATGTAAAAGTTTCAGAAAATTCTCAGCCGTAAAACATCTTTTGATAGTACACAGTAGAGAGGAAGACAGGAAATGTGTGGGCAGAGGGGAATGACTTAACGAAGGTCCCCTGTTGGATACTAACCGGTGATTTTGCGGTTACAAGGCATATATCACCAGACCACTTTTCCACCATGATGGTCCTATCTATCTATCTATCTATCTATCTATCTATCTATCTATCTATCTATCTATCTATCTATCTATCTATCTATCTATCTATCTATCTATCTATCTATCTATCTATCTATCTATCTATCTATCTATCTATCTATCTATCTATCTATCTATCTATCTATCTATCTATCTATCTATCTATCTAGTCTCCCCCACTCACGACCTGACGATTACTTTCAACAACTCAGTCTTGGCCCCGACCCCGACTGCCAGGAACCTCGGTGTGACCCTGGACAGTCAACTCTCCCTGACTGCCAACATTACCGCAACAACTCGATCCTGCAGATTCATGCTGCACAACATCAGGAGAATACGTCCACTTCTCACCCAGAAGGCGGCACAGGTTCTCGTCCAGGCTCTGGTCATCTCGCGTCTAGACTATTGTAACTCCCTCCTGGCGGGTCTACCTGCTGGTGCCATCCGACCTTTGCAGCTCATCCAGAATGCTGCAGCTCTATAGTAGCTATAGTAGCACTGAAATGGCTCTTACTGATAGCACTTTGTAGTCGAACCTTTGACGAAATTGTACCTTCTTGATTCTTGTTGTTCTGATTCTTGTTTGTAACCGTAGAATGCACTTATTGTAAGTCGCTTTGGATAAAAGCGTCAGCTAAATGACATGTAATGTTATCTATCTATCTATCTATCTATCTATCTATCTATCTATCTATCTATCTATCTATCTATCTATCTATCTATCTATCTATCTATCTATCTATCTATCTATCTATCTATCTATCTAGGGCTGGATAATATGGGAAAAAATCAAATATCACAATATTTTGAACCAAATACTGCTCCCAATATTGTGGTAGGGTTGACTACTGACTATATATTTTTGAATAGGCAGTCATTATATCTACATTATTGATGATTAAGTGAATAAAGGCAAATAATAAAACAGCAATAACAGTCTGGTTACATAATTATTCTGTAATGCAGCCTCTAAAATCAGGAAAAGATATTACGATATCCAAAATTCAAGATGATATCTAGTCTCATACCACAATATTATCAGCCCTATATTGATCTATTTGCACACACACACACATTATGTTTATCTGTTTATGTATTTGATGGCATAATAACATGAGTTACGATGTGTGATGTTTTGATAGCTGTCTAAATGTTTTCATACTCTGAGTAGGAACAAATCCAGTGATGTCCAGAGTCAAACCCCCTGATTACCAGCATTCACCCATTTTAATCCATTCAATTTAGTTACGCTCAATAGTTTCAAGTTCAGTCGGATTTTTGAGACCGTAACAGCAACATTAATAGTTAATTATTTGATGTTAGCATCAAAGGTGTCAACTAATCTTACATTTCTCTCTTTATTTGTGTTTTATTGCACAACTTGGGTTGCTCAAATTCACTGTTATGCCACTAAACAGCAGAGTCAAAGAACTTGTACGCCGGAAAATTAAGAAGCACTTAAGATGAATGAATGATTAAATAGAGGGTGGATAAGGGTTTCAAGATTTGAATAGTTTTAGTTGTTACAAAAAATATTTTTCAATAGACGAAATATCAAAAAATAATAATATTAGCTCTGTTCTTCTCTCTGAATACCAACACCTGAGACATTAACTTTACTTTTCCCAGCTGTGTGTGTGTGTGTGTGTGTGTGTGTGTGTGTGTGTGTCTGTGTGTGTGTGTCAGGCAATAATTCTCCCATTCCTCAGATATCTTCATAATAAACTGAGGCAGGCTTGCTTCATTAAGAAGCCTGTTCACGCCTCCAACCCCCTCAAAATACTTCATACATAAAATCCCTAATTTCCTGTCTGGGTGAGTGTAAGTAATTGAATCATTTGACACAGAAGAATAGATAAGTATCATTCACTGGAGGTGTCTTCACAGCCTCTGTAGGGCTGTGGCCACAGATTTTATTGCGCACCCACCGTATGGTGTGAGATTCTGGCTAATGTTAATGTGTAGATGGACCCAAAAGGGAATTCATAAGGTTATATACTGTACACCATTTGTATTGTTACTCATCAAATGGAGGGGTTTGTGTGATCCAGTCATTACTGCAATCTCTTTTACACTTCGACTGAAAGTTATTACACTTACTGTATCTGTGACACACTTTTTAACATACTGTTTATTGTAATTCTACTGCTGCACCTTTTGAATATCACTTTATCCTGGAAGAGGAGTCCCTCCTCTGTTTCTCCTCCTTAAGCATTCTCCCTTTTATTTTAGCTTCGCCTGCGGCATGGCTCTAGGGATGCTAATGTTGGTCTGTTAGTCCACCACTTTGGTCCAGACTGAAATATCTCAACAACTATTTGGTGGATTGTCATTCCTTTTTATAGACATTTGTGTTCTCCAGAGGATTAGGCGACCTTAGTGCTCTCCGGACTTTTCTATTAGCGACACCAAGAGGTTCAGATTCGTGGTTTCAAGGGAAATGTCTCAACAACTATTTGGTGGATTGCCATGAATCCATCTTGTAGTTACTCAGATGTTCATGTTCTGCTAAGGATATATATAATGACTTTCTCTAATAGATTAAACTGAGAGCTATGTGTATACTGTATATTATATTTGCATATGGATGTGTATGGATATGTGTATGCATATTTAATTATTTACCTATTATATTGCTAAACAGAAACCACAAGTTATTTTATAAAAATAATATATTATTGTTAACGTTGGTGATCCGCTGGCTTTCCCTCTCATGACATCATCACACCAACATTTCAGTTTTTCCAATAGGTCTGGTTTATGACCAAATACATTAGATTTATTTAGCTGAAACCTTTATCCCAAATTACTTATATTAAGTGTTTTAATCATGTCGGTACAACCCCCAAAAGTACAGGAATTCAACTTTATGAAATATAGTGAGACAATAGGAGATTGAGAATGAGCTTTTCTTTTTTATATGCATACTGTATTTATTTTCAGGGCCAAGGTGCAGTCTAAACCAATGAGTTTTCAGTCTGTAAAATAAGATGAGTTTCTGCTGTCTTGGTGTCAATGGGGAGTTCCTTCCACCATTGTGGAACCAAGACGGCAAACAAAAGGGGTTGGATAGTTTTTCCCTGTATGGTTTGACCAAATATGGCAAGTGGCATTCCCATCAGCTTTACTTTGTGTTTAGAATTTGTAAATGTTAGCTTCTTAGCATGCTCAACTAAGATGGTGACCGTGGTAAACATTTTACCTGGGGCCTTTTCCATTTCACAGTTTGTACATCCTCTATTACTTTGACCGCCTGTGTCTTAGTCCCTCCCATGAGCGATGCGAGCGTAGGAGGCAAAGAAGAACGCGAGGAGGCAACAAGACAATGAGACATCCTGATCTGAGGGCCTTAATTTTAAAGCAATGTCAATTAAAAATGACCTGAGGCACAGCTCCAATTTTAGAATAACTTATATACTTAAATTAAATTCCCAAAGTAGCATGTGTGTATTGTGTGAAGTTTGAACAACTTTAACACTGTCTGTCTATTTTGTTTAGGTTTTTTCCTTATTACATGATTGATCCATTCCTCACTAGGGTTGGGTACCGATTACCTGTGCCATACGACCAGTGCCTACCGGACCAAAATTCAACGCAAATTTCGATGCTTCATTTCGGTGCCTGAGCCGATTGAAATACTTTTTTTACACTACTCTGATGACTCCGTCCTGGCCAGTATTGTAGTCTTCTGATTAACGATAGCCTCTTAACGAAGTGCGAAACACCTGCAGTCAATTTCCAACTCTAGTTAGCAATTAATGAATCAAAGACCTGACAACTTACAATTGCAACATGGTTTGAGACTATTCCAGCTGTGTGTCACTCCTCTTTTATACGTCTCCGGTGCAGAGAAGACTTGCACAAAGGATAAACTGTTGCATCCTCGCTTATAGCTCTCCAGCGAGTGAGGGGCTCCTCTTGATGGATTTTAAGGAATTTTCACATTCTTCAAGTTGGAGCGCCGAGACCGATTTACGGCTCACATTTATCTATAAATTACCAAAATGCGAATGATTCTTAAAGCATCTGTTGTCCGCAGTTGATGTAAACCGTATGAGAAGCTTCTTTTTCAGCTCATTAAATCCCTGCAGACATCTTTTGCAGCCTTTTATTTGAGAAGTGCCTCACCAGAGAGCAGTGGCATTACACACGACCGTCCACTGTGCTTAACTTTATTCAATTATTAAGTCACCTGCAAATGACCGCAGACTGCTACAGAAAAAAAAAACACCACACACCTCAACATACATATTTTATTCTTGAAATGCATTACAGTGTGAACGCTGTTGCGATACATTTTACGATTTGATGTGACCTGTGGCTGATTGAAGCCGGCCGATAGCTGTGCGTTTTACTAAAGCTGTGGGATGACATCACTTTGGCCGTTCCTGTCGCTGTGATTGTGGCTGCAAACATGGTTGAGCTTTTCTATGATTATGGCTGTGACGCAATAGTTTATAATGGGTTAAACACTAACCACATGTGTGCAGTGAATAGACATGGTTGTGCTGGCTGAGTGTGTGGGTTCAAATCCGGTGGAGCACAACAATGCTCTCTTGGCTAAGGTTAATAGGAGGGGTTGAGAGAAGTCACAGTACAGCTACCTAGCCATATCCATAGCCTCATAGATTCAACCACAAATGCAGTCAGTCTAATCCATAACCCTATCCAGAATCCACAGCCTCAACTATCACAGCCAGGCAGAGCATCTGCAGCTGGGCTCACAGCCAGTGGCTGTATACTGTCAGAGCTCGGCAGTTTGAATGGAGTGATGAGCAATAAATGCATAATGTAAAACGTCACGTCATCTCCCTATCGTCCTGTAAGATATGCAGAACGTTTTCTTTCACCGGCAGTGTATTAAATCTGGACTGGACCAACACAATCATCTGGTCTTATGGATCAGGAGGATTGCAAAGAATATTGTGAAGTAGCGCAAAATTGAATGCAAAATCACACTGTGACCATGACCTTTGGGGCCTCCGTACTTGGAGACGCCCACACTGTGGGTGTATCCGAGATCTACTGCTTGAGGTTGTACTTGCGCAGTTAAGTTATCAACCTACATCTTGTTCCCTGTTGAAGGGTATTTTGTGGAGTTTCTACTTAAATATGCAAACGTTCAGATTGTAAATTTGTTTCAGAAAATGGGATTTTTTTTAATCGCAAATAAAGTTGAATTTACTTCCCTTAGATATCTGGAGGGGAAAGGGGAGATCAAATTCATCATTTGATGAATCACTGAACTTTGTGCTACCTACTTTCAGATACATTCTGTCTGGAGTAACACGTTGTAGTCTGTCGGCCACTGAACTGCTCTATCAGAACAGCTGGAGGTTAAGTGTCTCACTGGAAGCCGAAGTGCTGGCATCCTATCGTATTTGCAGACACTTTCTCGTTCTCATCGCCTTACCCAGATTTTCCCAACAAGTCCAGGTACTTAAACTGGGGACCTATTGGAAACGTGCCCATTTGTCTTTGTGCACGGCCATTGTGTCATGGCTTCAGTTGCCCTTATGCAAATACAGTATGACATGCATACATGAGACTCTTCATTATGTCATATTCATGCAGTGTGAGGAATGCAAAAAAAGTCATTATCCTCCCGCAGTTCAGGTAGAGAAAGATATTTAGTGATTATTTTACAGTAACTGTGTAATCCTTTTGCAGCCAGTGATGACATGAATATTACAGTTTTTATGACAATTAGTGTTTTCTATTTTACAGCAGATTTTTGCTAAACTACCTCTGGTTTGTTCCTCTAAATTTACCAAAAATCATTCCTGTGCTCTCGATGCGACTGTCCTTTTTTTTTTACATCAGACCCTCTAAACTGTGCTTCTGCTGCAGAAAGAGGTTCGAACTGGCTTTTTTGGGGGGCTACAGGGGAGGGGGCGAAAGGGTGAAGAGTGGGGTGAATCTGTAGTGCATTGTGGCTGCCCATTAATTGAATGGGCTTGGGTCCTGAATCCCTAATTAGGGACAATGGCTGTGACATGGGCAGCGCAGAAGCAGGGAGCTCTTCTGAGAGGTAAGTGGGGAGTTGAAGGACGGCCACGGGAAAGCACCTCAGACTCCTCTCATACGGCGTCCTATAAAAGCCTTAAGAGACTATTGTGCGAGTGTACGAGCACACACACACATACAAATGAAAGGGAGGTGTGGTGGAGTAGGGGGTAGAAGCGAGATGGCGCTCCAGCAGCCTCTTTTCGTCTCTTCCTTCTTCCAGCTCATTGACTGATGTCACAGGGAGAGACGACGAGGGGGGAGCTGCACCACTGGGGGGTAAAAACTGAGTGACGTGAGAGAGCCAACCAACGTCAAGGGAAGAAAAATAAACACCTTGCTAAGCCCATCAGGCTGTGGCGGTGTGTTTATGAGTGTGTTTGCAGTTGTATGTATGCACAACATAAAATTGGTCTGTCTATGCAAGTGTCACATTTTGTTGTTGTCAAATAGGTGCCTTTGCGCCATGTTGCAATTTAACAAGTTAATTTGGAAATGCGTCTCTGTGACTGACACAATTACACAAATTGCTTTAAAACACCCATTTTAAACCTTTTTTATTCTACTCCACATTTTTGATCAGTTAGAGTCAGAGATGTATACTAGAAATTTAAATCCAACCGAATGGAAGCAACCATGTGTAGAAATAAAAAAAAAAAAAACGTCTCGAGATACAGGGATGCACAGATTCTAGAGATTGTTTTTTTTAATAACATCCTGATGGTAAGTTCATTAAAATCTCCTTCCTCTAGTTAATTGCATTAGCCAGGTGTGTTTAACATGAACCTTAATAAAACAAGCTTGCACAACTTTTTTTTTCTATTTGTATAAATCAAATGTAATGTATGTTCAGTCATTAAATGGAAACTGTGGATCAGTGGTTAGCAAGTCAGTCTTTCAATCAGAAGGTCGGTGGTTCAAACCCCGGCTCAGCCAGTCCATGTCGTTGTGTCCTTGAGCAAGACACTTAACCCTAATTGCTCACCGTTGCTGTGTCTACGGTCTACTGTATACTGTATATCATGTAAGTCGCTTTGGATAAAAGCGTCAGCTAAATGTAATGTAATGAAACTTCAGCATTTGCTGGGGTTGAAGACTACAAGTTTTGGAATGGAAAAAAATGTGGTTGTAGAGAAACAAGTGAGCGCCCCTCATCTCTGCTTGAGACCAACAACTTGAGGGCACACCTGAATCTCCGACCACACTGTTGCCAGTCACTTGCATTGTGGGTAAGGTAGGCAGACGTTTTGACAAGAAGAATTTGCTCAATAAAAAAGCCCATTTTTCGCCACATAATTTTTGGTCATTTTTATGCATCTGTCTGTTCCGCGATACCTCAGGAACTCCTTGAGGCAATTTCCTCAATTTGGCGCTAACCTCCAACTGGACTGGTTAGATTTTGGGGTTCAAAGGTCAAGGTCACTGTGACCTCACAAGACAAGTATTCAAGAATGGATATGGCGATGATGACAATTTGCCACAAATGTCTAATGGGATAAAGTGATGACATTTTGGACAAACAGCAACATGGTTGTAGTGGTTGGAGTAGGCAATCAACGGGGAGGTGGTAATTCTAGCTTGAGTCGGATAATGTTATGGATGCTTTTACAAACACTCTTATAAATGATCCCTATGAAGTACAGATCACTCTTTCAAGAGCATGCCTAAATCTAAGCTTTCTTAATTAGATGTTTCTTGATTCTGTGCCTGCCTGCATCACAACGATGAGGAAGTAAGCAAGGTGCCAAGTCTGGCGTTTGAAAGTGTCGTCACTAGTTGGCTTAACGTAAAGGTGAAACAGCTTTGATGTTCCAACCAACACCACAAGTTAAATAGGGTGTATCAAGCTGCTTTTTAATTTTAATAAAGATGAAAAAAATGGAACACACCCGACTCCGAACACAAACAAGTCGCTCCATTCCACTTATGGTTTCTTTATGGTACTATTGCGATGTGCCAGAGATTCCTCTAGATATTTGTAACCCAGGTTACTGGAAGAATGAACTTTCTCTGAACTATGTGAACACTTTAGGTCTTCACAATAAAACATTTTATTTGTGTGCACGAGAAAAGAAGTGAGGATTCGAGAATGGAGTGTTTAGACAACAACATCCGCTGTGTGTTGTAATGACTGTGAGACATGACAGTATTTACAAACCGCTCGGGAAAATCAAACGTTGGCCAGAACCAATTCATGATTCCCAGCAGCTAGTTTATGTGTGTTTAGCCTGGTCAATCAATACGGTCTACAATACTGTCTGCAGCCCTTCAGGTGTGGTGTAACGAGAGGACGTAGAACAGCAGCAGTGAGGGTCTGTGTGTGTGCGTGTGCGTGTGCGTGTGCGTGTGCGTGTGCGTGCGAGTGCGTGTGCGTGTGCGAGTGCATATTTGTGTCCCACAGGGAGACACAGCTGGATTCTCCAGGCCAAGGGTGTCAGCCAACCAGCCGGCTCACCCTTCCCTCCTTCACTGTTCTCCCTCCCTCCTCCCTCCTACGGGCATCATTATGAGCGGGAGAAAGCTCACGGAAACCCTCTCCTCCCCCAACTCCCACTGCACCATGGTCGTGGAGAGAGACAGAGAGAGGTGGAAAAATAGAAAAAAAAAAAGAGTCAGGTGCTAAATGTGAACGTGGATTAGTTTCTATGCCAACGGTGGGAGGACGCACTCACGCAGCCAGCCAGGGACCCTGCAAGACACTTGTTTTTGTCCCTCTTGTTTTCTCTCCTTGCCTGCCCTCCCCTCCCCTTCCCTCTCCTCCGTGCTCTCTCTATCAGTAGGGGAGATAAGGCTGGGCCCTGTGCCTGGTATTAAACCTTATCTCTCCAGCTGGGGCTAAGGCCTGCTGGATTTGGCTACACAGGCGCTCCAGTTCAACTCAAACATGCCTTTTTTTAATGGCCACCCATTAGCATCGCTTGCCACCAGGCGCCTTGACGTGGTTTAAAATGGGTCTGTTGAGTTTTTAGTTTATATCCTGCGCCTTCTGTGGCTATTTATTAAGTCCTAACATGCGTTATCTCTCTCTAAACTTTTACATTCGTGCAGATAAATGTTTTAATTGATTGATTTACTTTCCCCATTCTGTTCACACTGTCTTTCCGCTGGTGCTACAACCACCGTTTCCTTTGTGTGATATTTCCTCCTGATGCTGCTGTCCCTCTCGCTCTAATGGTGTGTTCACACCGAACGCGACGCGAAATTTCGTGCCGCGTTACTCGCGTGAGTTTACTCGCTCGACTTTATGTGGTTAATTCCCGTCAACGCAAATTCGCTTTAACGCGTCTGAAAGGTAAATGAAATGTAATGTAATGTAATGAAAGGGGGCGGGGCTTATCTCCGTGGCTTATCTCCGTAAACACAGTACCGTTTCCCCCATCCACCATTAAACTAACCACTAGTTCTGCTTTAAACGTCTTGTGGAAGTCCCTCTAATGTCGGACCATCAAACGCCCCCGTGTCCGGGTTCATAATATCATCCGTAGCCGCTCAACAGCGTCTGAATGACGGCCGCTGCCAGCGCTGCTTCAGGTGGATCAGAAGCTGTTTGATTCAGCACCGGCAGGACGGCGGTGATGACGCGCAGAGCTTCTCAACGCTGATTGGCTTTCGCGACGCGAATTTTCGCCCGAGTTGGAAAATTTCAACTCACGCGAATTTCGCGCCAAACGCGCCGCGCCAAACGCGCCGCGCCAAACGCGCCGCGCCAAACGCGCCGCGCCAAACGCGTCTAACGCGCCGCCCGGCGAAATTTCGCGTCTGTCGCAACCAAACGCGTCTGTGCATTGACTTTACATGTAATCTGGTCGCGCGAAAAATTCGCGTCGCGTTCGGTGTGAACACACCATAACGCGCCGCCCGGCGAAATTTCGCGTCTGTCGCAACCAAACGCGTCTGTGCATTGACTTTACATGTAATCTGGTCGCGCGAAAAATTCGAGTCGCGTTCGGTGTGAACACACCATAAGGGTTGAGAGAGAAGGAGAGCGCCTGTGTGGGTGGGAGGATGGATAGGGAGCGATAGACAGGAGAGAAAAGACAGACAGAAAAGAGGGAGACGGGGGCAAAGAAAGCAGGAGAAGGAGACAGAGGCGAGGAGACGGGAGGGGAGGAAGGTGCACACACATACGCTCAGGCAGGCAGGCAGGGAAGCAAGCAGGAAGGGGTTAAGGTGAAAACAATAACAAGGGGAGCGGGGAGCGTGCGTCTGTGTGCGGCTCCCTGGAAGTGTCAGGCTCTCTGTTCATTGACAGTGTCGTGCACCCGCCGCCCCGAGAGCGCCGGCAGCCTCACAAAGACAGACAGCTCGAATTAATCCCACGGGGGGAGTGCGTGACAGTTTGGCAGAGCGGAGAATTGAAAGGGAGGAGGATGCCGAGAATGGGGAAGGCGCGAGCATTTGTCAAATCATAATTAAATGATGAATCACTATTCCGTTATTAACGATATGCCCACCCGAACCTTCCTTGTTACAAAAAAAAAATAGAGATGGAAATGGAGAAATGAACGACCACCGGCATTGTAGCCACTGAAAAATAGAGGATTTATTGCCCGCTCTCCTTATTTTACAGGGTTTTGGTCGCACACAAAGCACTAGTTTTTTGTTTATGGTTTCCAGTCTTCCACTCTATACACAGAATGAAGATTTGTAAAAAAAAAAAGATATTAGAAAAAAATGTCCTGAAAAATGCTCATTCATAAATAACAAATACAGTGGTTAGATGCTAGTTACGTAAAATATCTAAATGAATACAAAAATACTTAAATCTAAAACTTAACACCATTATTTTGTCAAACTTAAATATTTTGCCATGTAACTGTCTAATATCACTTATATGATTGGAACACAGCGTGTAATGATTTTGCCAGTTAGATGGCATTTCTAATGCACAGTACTTGTGTTTTTGTTAAATTCACCATCTACATTATTATGGCTGTGTTACTAAATATGAGACAATAAAAAACAAGGAAGTTCAGTTTGACTTACTCATCAATGAGGTGCACAGTGGTTTAAAATAGTATTAAGTAAAATATTACAACTCTGGCAAGTTATTTTACAAGATTACATGTGACCACATCATGATACCGTTATAATTTACCTTTGCCCAAAACTCATTTTCACTGAACAGACCCTGAAGGCCTCATAATGTAATGACTCACTTTCCTTCGGTTAATTTAAGCACGGATTGGTTGTTTACAGTGTAACATTATCCGAGATCGGTGACTAGAACAGCATAAATGTCGATATCCTGATCGCACATTTTACTGAATATTGGCAGATAACGATCGTCAGTATAACTTTATTTTACACTGGGATGGTTGACGTCAAACTGTGTAATTAATCCGCGGTTCACAGGCCTGCCGAACCGTGAGGGTGGATTTGTACGGATCACGGCCCGTCCGTTAGCCCACTATTGCACATGTTTGATTGGGCTTTGCCTTGCGGTGCTGGATTCTGCATTTCTTTGCCGGAATTCTTTTCTATTAAAAATTACATTTTGTGTGTTAACTCAGTACATTTGTATGTACTACTTCTATACATCTTAGTACTTGTTGTTTACTGCATAATGATTCTCTTCCACCCCATCTGCCTTTGTGGCCTGATGGGCTGCCTTTGTCTCTTGATCCGTGTTTAAACATCACCTTTTTAAATCTGTTCTGCTGTAAATCTAATTTAGGCTCATTGTTGGTTACACCCTGAAGGCCAACAGGAATGCTGGGAATAATGTAATCTGTAATGTGATTTTCCCGTTCATCAACAAGCAATCGCATTGGAAACCCAACAGCCAAAATTCCCTAAAACCAGTAGCGAAAGGGCCACAGTTATTTTCCTATTAGTGTGACTCTGTTACACCCAGGACCACAGCTGACTAGTTTCCTCACTAATGGAGCTGTTCAGCCGGCCTGGACCCCTGGGTTTTATCTTTTGTATTTACAGACATTTACGCATGCATAGATGGACACATACAATTTTAGATTATGTATATGACATTGCTCTCCTCCTTCATACTGACAACATAGTCGTGCGCATTTTCCATTTGTTTTTTGTTAAATGAGTGTAAAAGTGGAATAGAGAAGGGAAAGCACTCTGTTTCAGGAAACGTTATTAATACTGAATTGTCAGGATAAATGCACCAGAAGTCCTTGGAGATAGAAAATGAAATGTTCTCTTTAAATTTAGAATGTGGAACATTATTAATTAGTTCTGTCCAGATTATGATGGAGCCCCTCACATGTCTGATTGCTCACTGAGCTTGTTTGCAGAAGTTGTTTGTACACCTGTTACCACAAGCCTCAATAAAAAGGATTTCCAATATTCCTCTACGTGGCAATCAATACCAGAAGAGGAAGGGTAAAGCATGCTGCTGTATGTGCTGCAAAAGCTGAAGATTAGCATGTTACATGATATTTTTCTCTGATACTTGATGTTTCTTAAAATTTCATTTTGGGTAGATTTTCTTTTCCTGCCTTTTCTGTTGTCTGCATGACGCATGCTAACTGTGTGGCGCTTTTAATACCAGTAAATCTTTAGGAAAGCTGGTTCCATTGTTGCATTTACTTCTTCGTTGGTGGTAGCCACAGTTCAAGCCTGTGTACTGATGATAGATGACCGCCATGCCCTGCAATGCGTCTCGGTGCTCGCTGCTTTATGACAGCAATGGACCTCCAGATGAGATAAACTTTTCGGGGAAAAACACAACAAAGGGCCTGCTGCATATTCCCACGAAACATGGCCACAGATACTGGCTAGGGGATGGGCTTTCCCAAATCAATTCAGTGTGCGTCTGTGTGTGCGTAAATGTGGACATCTTTTTGTTTTTGAGCAATGCTTAATGGAAATATGAGTTTGCGAACCTTCTTTGACAAAAAATACATGTATGCTTGTCCTGTGAATATAATGTATAGGTTGTGTGATGCAAAGGCTGTACAATATATCCTTCTGGTGTCTGTCTTTTATATGCTCTTTTACAAATCTCCACCAGGATGACCACCAGCATCATGTCCCCGACAAGTTAACCCCCTCCATGCCACAAACGGCATGTTTCCCGCAGCGTAAAGAGACGGGAGTAGAAATCCTGGAAGCTTAGAGAGGAAGTAGGATAAATTAAAGAGCCATTAGCACTACCTATCAGGAAAAGCCATTAATCAAGAAGCAGCAGTGCCGCCACTCACAACGGCGTGCACAATGTACACCAAGGAGAATGAACGACGGATGATAAGACGAAAGATATCGCTGTTTGTGTACTTGGTGTCTAAAGATACAAATTAAAGGTTTTCTCAACTGAATTTGGTCTTAAGTCAGTGAGAATTTCAGAGGTTTAAGTTTTCAATATTTCAACAACTCATAGCTATGGATGGGTATCGTTAGGATTTTATTGATACTAGTTGATGCTGCAAATCGGTTCGGTTCCTTATTCATACTCTTATCGATTCTTTTTATTATATTGTGAGAAAATAATTGACATTGCTTTATTATTATTGTATGTATACCAATGGTTTATTTTGAGCAGCAATACAAGAAGTTCCCAAATCTTAGCAGTTAAACAATTAGCTCAATGATTAGCTTTCATTTATTTGTGCTCATCAATCAATCCAAGACTGCATTTATTTTTTGATTGTTCGCCAAATGTTTTGATAGATTTGTGGTATCCCTCACTTATGAGGGTTTTATTGCATTTGTGACAGAGAGTTATCAGCATCTGCTCAAGTAAAATGTAACCACACTTTTTCGATATTTCTGCTTTCTCTATTGTGGTGTGTGTCTCACACTGCTGAGCTAGAGTCGATGTGTGTGTCAGAGCGAGCAGAGGACAACTCGTCCCTCGTGCAACAACACAGACCGAGAGAGGAGGTTTGCGGTGCTGCTATATTCTGAGGAGACTCACTCCGTAACTTCTAAAGTACCGACATCGGAACCGTTGATTGTTTAGAACCAGGTTTTAGGTTGCCCTACTCATTACCTATTTAATTGCCTATTTTTGTCAGCAAATCCCATGAAACGACCAAAATGACTATCTTTATGACTTCCTAAACTCAATCCCACTGTGGGGCCATTTATTCTTGTCTACTTTGAAATGGATCGTTTCATTTAAAAGTAATTTTCAAACGCAAATTGGCGTTGTATTTTCAATCAAATTTCAGTCAAATAGAACTACTTGTAGCTGTGGAAAAATGTAGTGCTTTAACCCTTGTGCCTCAGCCGGGACATTTTTGACTTTTCTTTCTGAAATTTTGAAATTTCTGGCTTTGAATTTTTCTGATAATTTTGTCTGTTAATAATGCATGACATAAAATGTGATATGGTTGGAGATGCCGGTTTTTTTCTCAACTTTGGAAGTCTATAATAAACTGTACCCGGAAAAAACAAACACTCAGCTCCTTAAGGTAAAAAATGTCCCTATTGAAACCCACTTAAACCGCAATTATTTTTCCCATGGCCATCACAATATAAAATCATATCATCAAATCATTTCAGGCTTTCAACATAGAGCTATTGAACTATTTTGCCAGCTATTTGCCCTTAATCGGGCAAATATGTGCTCTATCCGCTAGGGGCATTGCAGCAGTATTATGTGGCTCTGTCGCAAATGTAACTAAAATGATGTATGTGTGTTGATATGGATGTCAGAAAGAAAACATAGTGCGTGTGTCTGCGTTCATATGTGAGAATGTAGAGGTATGGAACTTATAGCAAGTCACAATTCCTCCCCCTCCCTGTCTCTCTCATTCTCTCTGCCTCCCACATACACAACACACACACCGTCACCAACCCCCTCACACTTACAGCCCTGGCTTCAAAATTTTAGTTTTTACCAGTTTGAGCCATTTTCTCATGTTGCCCTGTGGCAGGGGTGATCAACTGAAATTCAGCGAGGTCCAGTTAGACAGAATTTCATCATGCAAAGGTCCGGAACATCACAATATTGTGTTATTTGTGCGATTTTGTTCCAGATGTAAGTATTAATTCTGTATGTAATCAACAACTGACTGTCAAATTAAATAAAGTTCAATTGAATAACATCTAAACAATATTTATTATTACAGATTTCCAATTGAACTGGATTAATTATAAATAATACATACTCTAATAATAAATAAACATTATCTTTTCTTATTTCAAGTTTCATGCTGAATTTAAAACGCTTTTGAAAAATTTGACTGTTAAAATAAAGTACTTACTTAATTTAGGAAAATTAATTTAACTGAATTGTTCCGCAGCTTTAAATTCAGTTTATTCGGGCATCAAGCGATGTGTTGTTAGGGACTTTATGGTTATTAAGCCATCTGATCTCAAGGGACTATGCTCTGATCTCAGGGTTCTATTCTCTGATCTCAGGGTTCTATGCTCTGACCTCAGGATTCTATGCTCTGACCTCAGGGTTCTATGCTCTGATCTCAGGGTTCTAAGCTCTTACCTACGGGGTTCTATGATCTCATTGTTATATGCGCTGACCTCTGGGTTCTCTAACCTGAGGGTTCAATGCTCTGATCTCAGGGTTCTATGATCTTATTGTTCTATGCTTTGACCTCAGGGTTCTATGCTCTGACCTCAGGGTTCTATGATCTTATTGTCCTATGCTCTGACCTCAGGGTTCTCTGATCTCAGGGTTCTATGCTCGGACCTCAGGGTTCTATGATCTTATTGTTCTATGCTGTGACCTCAGGGTTCTCTGATCTCAGGGTTCTATGCTGTGACCACAGGGTTCTATGCTCTGACCTCAGGGTTCTATGCTCTGACCTCAGCGTTCTATGCTCTGATCTCAGGGTTCTCTGACCTCAGGGTTCTACGCTCTGACCTCAGGGTTCTATGCTCTGACCTCAGCGTTCTATGCTCTGATCTCAGGGTTCTCTGACCTCAGGGTTCTACGCTCTGACCTCAGGGTTCTATGCTCTGACTTCAGGGTTCTATGCTCTGACCTCAGGGTTCTATGCTGTGACCTCAGGGTTCTATGGTCTGACCTCAGGGTTCGCTCTAAGGTTTCTATGCTCTGATCTCAGGGTTCTATGCTCTGACCTCAGGGTTCTATGATCTTATTGTTCTATGCTGTGACCTCAGGGTCCTCTGATCTCAGGGTTCTACGCTCTGATCTCAGGGTTCTATGCTCTGACCTCAGGGTTCTATGCTCTGACCTCAGGATTCTATTCTCTGACCTCAGGGTTCTATGCTCTGAATTCAGGGTTCTATGCTCTGACTCCAGGGTTCTATGCTCTGACCTCAGGGTTCTATGCTCTGACCTCAGGGTTCTGTTCTCTGACCTCATGTTCTTGGCTCTGACCTCAGGGTTCTATGCTAAAAAGAGAAATGTGTATGCAGATCACTTTATCTGTGGTTATTAAACCTCTAGTTTCTGCTCATTTCTCCTCTCTGTTGCCATCATTGTTGGTCAGTTATTTAATGTGATTCTGATCATTTTGGTCTCTTAGGTAATGCTTTATGTAGGGCTGGGCGGTAAATTTCCATACGGTATGACATTTCCATATACTGTCATCAGCAGGCAGCAGAATATATTGTTCACCGCTAAAGGTGCAGCGCTCGGAGCTACTTCTCTTGCGTGTCAACAATAAATAACACGCAGCTAGCGCTCTTTAACAGGGTAAAACACCACGACACAACAGTTTGTGACACATAAACAATTTGTAACACTAATAATTGTACATTTATAAAATTACACCGCCAAACTGCATGCTGGGTACAGCTCGCACACTATCACAATAAGGAGAAACGCCGTCGCTACATTAAAAAACGGAACAGAGCGATGCACGAGGAACAACAAGAGACCAGAGATACAAACAGCTGTTCACTGCTCGGTGGCCAGTTGCAAGCAAGTTGGCCAGCGAGCAGTGAACAGCTGTTCAGTCTGCCGGCGGTCCTTTTCAGCGTCAATGAATGAATGCATGTGTTTATTCAGAAAAACAATACTACTATACTATTATATACCGTGAAACCATCAGAATCTTACAAAATACTGTGATATGAAGTTTTGGCCATACCGCCGAGCCCTACATTGATGTATCCCAGCTTCTGATAATCCCCTCCTAAAAAAGTTCCACCAGGAATTTAGTATATGGAAACCAATTCATTGTTTTATGTTTTTTTTTTCACTGAAAGTGAAAAATAATATTAATTTATAATACTTTTATGGCTGTTTATTGACAGAGGCACCAGAGCAGCTTTTTTGAAGTGAGGCTCAAGGGATAAGTGAGAACTCTTGAAGCGCCTGGTCCAAACATGTACTTTCAGAACGGGCCCGATGCTTGACCCGTGTTGCCACTTGCAGCGTTCTCCAGATGTGCTCTTTAAAACAACTTAACACGCAACATTTCTTGGGACTTCATTATAGATGCACCCATACCAAATTATACGTTACAACAATATAATAATTATTTAAGGGCTTTCATTTCATTTGCCAATACTGAGTACCGATATGAGATATCATTATAGTTCTAACAATGGCTTTGAAGTCATGTTTTATTTTCAACCTCTGACTATAACGAATTAAATATTCCACATGATGCTTTTGCTGACATTTAAAAATTAAACTTGCTGAGGCCCTGACAGAGTATGCCAGGCAGACACAAAGCTGACAACCTCGCAGCTCAACTAACTGATGTGGTGGAAAGATTTTGTAGGCGGGGTAAGATGCTCGTTCTGCTAGACATCTTTTAATAACAAACCTATTTGGTTAGGTTTAGTTAAAGATGTGCGCAGAGTTCTGCCCACTGTGGATGATTGCAGAGCCCTGAAGCTCCGCCCCTTTTGCCACACAGAACACTTTTTTTTCTTCTTTTTTTTTAAAAATCGTTCATCAATATTGAACATATATTGTGTCCAAATTGCGCAAAAATCGAAAAAGCACTCCTCGGGGTTCCCAACAATATACCCACCCCGTGTGAAGCAGATCGGATGATCAGCTCTCGAGATATGCAACAAACGCACAGACAGACCAAGATTCCTTGCTTCATTGTTAGATTTAGGTAGCTCAGCTGATAGCGAACTATTACAAACTAAAAAGCTAAAAATAAAGCTGTCTGTTGGTAGTCTAACTGTTTAGCTTAGTTTGCCACATATCTTAGAATTCTGCAAATTTGTGTAAGCTTAGCTGCTGGCGGAGACAAAGCAGCCCCTCCTCCCTCTGCCAGCGGTACCTGCAGACGGTGATTCACATCAGCAGAGACGGGAGGACAGACGACGGGAGGAAGGACTGGAGCTGTGTTGTTCTTTCTTTCTAACCCTTGCTCAGTATTCAGTTATCACTCCGTGATTGTTATATTGTCAAACTCCCCAATAAAGGATCTGTCTTGCATTTAAAGGCAAATACCACTAAATGTATCAATCCCTTTAGTGTTGAAACAATTTCATTTAATATTTCTGCGTTCAATTATTGTTACTACTATTGTATTGATTGAGCATTACATATGAGACAAAGATGTATGCTTAATAGTGATAATAGCAAATTGAAATGGTAAATATATATATATTTTCTTTGGGTTTTAGAAAATCTGATTGAATGGTAATGTTTTTAATCAACAGACTACCGTGGCTGTTCAGCCAAAAAGTAGACGTTGCTTTTTTCTATTTTTCACAAACAATACTTGTTGGACGATCAATTTATCGATCCGATGTGAGGTCCCGAGACAGGGATGTCGTATGTGTACAGATTTATTTTTAAAGTTTATTTTTTGCCAATAAGAAAAATGTAGAATATCAACATACTTTATCTTTTAACTTTACCACAACTGCTGAAATGGTGAAGTGCATTCACAGTTTAAAGGATGGGGGAGGATATAGAATATGAATATGGATATTATTGATTGCATTACTCGGCCATATTGTATAAATACTGTCAAAAATATGGCAGCTGCACATTAATTAGGAGTATTGATAAAACATCAGGGACTCTGCTGGTTCAGCAGGCTACACATTATTAGGGAAAGGTTAAGTGCCCGGCCGACATTTAATTTCCTTCCCCTCTCTCTCTATGTCCCTCTTCTTTTTTTTCTTCTTCTCTTCCCCCTCTTTGGTCCTCCCATTCTACATTTTCCCTCCCTCTTTCTTGTCCTCCTTCCTTTCTACATAAACACTTAAATCATTATTACTCATATGAGGATTTTATAGAGGGTTAAGTTGAGCTGCAAAGAAAAGTTGATTTCCCATTGGCTCCCCACAGTCATTTCTCTCTCTCTCTCTCTCTCTCTCTCTCTCTCTCTCCCCCTCACACACACGCACAGGCACACGCACACGCACACACGCGCACACACACCACATCTCACTGTCATTTAGCAGCATCCTCTTCAGCAACACGCTTGCAAGATGGATGCCCTCTCACACGCATTTATCCGCCAGCACCGCGGTGCTTTATTATCTAATTTTGACAGCTCGGTCCCGCCCATCGTGCCGCTGTACTGCTGCCGACGTTTCCCCCAGGGACAGGCTGGGCGAGGCCTCTGCTGAACCCAATCGCAAAGTGCTAAACGTGCAGCGCAGCTCGAATGCTAATTTACTGTAACCAACCCGCTGAAAGACCTCCTGTCATTGCGGCTACCCCTTCAGCCCCATCTCGGCTGTCCCCATTACTGCTCCCACCAAAAAAAAACACACAAAACGCACACGCATAAACAAACAGGCCAGTCTCGCTCTGCTGGACGGATTTTTATTTTTATTTTTCTCTAGTCCATAAAAATCTGCATCTTCACTGCTGTCCAGGGTCCAAGGTTTACTGGGGCTGATAAAAATGATGATTTTGAGGGAGAGTGTCTGCGCCTGAGGGGGAGATGACAAGACGAGATTGAAATGTGTGTGGAGCTCTCCCAGTCGGCTGTGATGAGGGATGGCTGTCCGCTCTCTCTGAGGTCTGAGAGGATGAAACATTAAGCCACCTTAGGATAACTGATGGTGGGTTGATGAATGGATGTAGTTAGCATCATTGGCATTCATCACGCTCGGAGAATGATTGTGATACATCAAATCCACTGGTTTGCATCAGGATTAGCTTATGCTTGTTTTTCACGTCATCCAAACAGTGAGGCTCGTCATCAAAGTGTGACGGTCGATCTCATCAGACTGCCATTCTTCACTTTGACAAGTGTAAAAAAAAAAAGAAAGTATTTAGATTTTGCTTTCATCAGAGAAAATTGAGAAAGAATGTAAATACTTTAAATCTGAGGCAGAAGTCATCAAATATCTGTGATCTTCTTCCTCCAATAATCGGGAAAAAAGAATATACATAGATGGTGTGCACGTATCACATATGATTCACGTATTTCTCCATGAGTGAGATAGAAAACTCTGAAATGGACTGTCAGCCCAAAGCCTACCATTCAGCCCATGATTGAGTTGGAAATCAGGTATTTTCCTTAGAGCAAGCAGTGCTCACTGAATACCTTCAGTGTTTCAAATGGCACAAGGGAGGAGTTTTCCTCTAGGCATTTATGACCCATGGTTCTGTATTTTACGTCTCTTTACGTGGAATTGGAGACAGTGTTTTTTTTTATAACACTGTAAGGTCTGCATTTATCTGAGGATTCAAAGTCCTCTGACCCTCGCTTGTTATTTCCATCATTTTGAATTAGTTTAGAAAATATAGGTATACAGTTAATATACAGTGTATGATATCAGCTCAATCTTTGTTTTGTATTTCTTCC